>OY728123.1:1895562191-1898062191 GCA_963277665.1 Viscum album
TGGATAACCCCTTTAAAAAATTATGGTTCTCTTTATTATTTGTTATTTTATGTGAATGATTTATTTATATAATCAATGAATAAAAAGGAAAATTCACTAGACAATTTATAATTATATAAAATGGGACCAAATTTTCAATGTTATATATTTATCATATATTTATTCACCTTCTCTGAGTGTGTTCATACTATATAGATACTAGAAATAATTATCACTCAAACTCATGTAAAATTCCAACAAAACTTGATTTTTTTCATATGTAAAATTCTTATAAACACCAACATGACATCTTCGTTCAAGCGATTTAATAAAAAATGATTTTTCTATTAAAGAATCTATTTTAGTTCATTTCTCATTAGACAAATCATTTCATTGTCAATAATATTTATGGAGAACATGATACCTCAAATTTTAATATATTTAATAAAAACAAATATAATAGTGTGATAAATAATTAATATTTTGAGGAACTATATAATCATGAAAAATAATAGGATACTTATATAATGAAGCCTTAGGTTTAACCTTAGTCATCCATAGTAATTATAAATTCAAATACATTCTAATTTTTTATAAATAAAAATGAATTAACATAAGTATACTGTTATAGAGTGTATATATCAGTGTGTAGTCATAGGCCCACTCATTTTTCAATGATTACAGTTGAGTTAATACTCTATCATTAACATTCAGATTTGTTACCACAGAGTGTATTTGTTCTTTATCCACAAAACAAATCATGTAAGCAGATGTTCTTTTTCTACAAAACCATTGTCCTTTAATTAATATAAAAATGTATGTTATTATATATTTAAATATATCAAATGGGAGGTTCACTATTTTTCTCCAATGTAATCATCTAAAAAATTTAATAGTTTCTATGATTCTAACCGAGGATACCCAATAATTTCATATTTAAATATTACATCAATTTAGATGAATAAATATTTCATCTCATATAAATTAACTCACTATATCTATAAATGTTTTATTTATTATTATAAACTAATATAATGAAATTATTTCAAAAAAATATTTAAAATTTTCCTCCAATGTTCTTCTCACATAGTATAGTATTTATAAGCACCCTACATAAAACATTTCTTCATTACTTGTGAAGGGGAAGCATAATAATTGGTGAGAACAAATTATTATTATGGGTAAATTTTGGAGATATAAATAAAATATCATAAATTATATTATGATATTCATACATGTTTGATAATGTGAACATAACATACCTAAGTTATACCTAATAAGTCAATGATCTTTAATCACGAATCATGGCATAAGGATCTCTCATAACAAAATTCCTAATTCATTTGTTTGTGTAATCATAAATAATCATTTAGGATCCATGAGAAAATATCATAATAATATCGTTTTTTTGGAATAAACATAAGTTTAGAACATAATTTCCTTACTCAAGGAAGGATTACAAGGATATTATTACATATTGTGTGTGATGTGCCTAGATCAGTGTGAATCACTGAGAGGGGGAGGGATGAAGCAGTGATCCATTTGAATATTTTTACTACTTAATTATTTTCAATTAAAAATATAGGGATGTTTAAACCCTCAATACACTCTTATTATTTCTCTCATCATTACCTCGAATGGTGCAATAAATTTAAAGGCATTGAACACTGGTATTTACAAAGTTCGGTTCTATGACCGACTCTTTGTTGTGTTGTTTTCCCCCCACACAGATTATCCAATGTAATCTTTTTGTAAATTAAAATGGTCGATATAGATTACCATTGTATCACTTATGTGTCTCAAATGAAGGTATTTATACTACATCCTATAGTATTATTAGGGTCAATTGGACTGCTTCAAAGTCCCACTGATGACTTCTTCTCCTC
Organism: Viscum album; assembly: GCA_963277665.1. Taxonomy (NCBI): domain Eukaryota; kingdom Viridiplantae; phylum Streptophyta; class Magnoliopsida; order Santalales; family Viscaceae; genus Viscum; species Viscum album. The sequence continues at coordinate 1,895,564,057 of OY728123.1, forward strand.
CCTGAATCTCACGGGGATCTTCTAGCTCTTGATTCACATGAGAATCCTCTTACATTATGTTTCTTTATTCACTATATATTATCTTTTCCTTTCTATATATAGACATTCTAAATCACAAATGCATGTGTATCTCTTCATGAATATTCAACAATCATTAGTATGGTATATTGGCCTTTCTCAAAAACTCTGATCACTTTTCTGATCAGTTCTCAGTCTCAACAATTCTCAGGAAATTCATTCTTCTTATGATGAAGACATAGCCTCACTAATATGCATGCAAGTGGTGAAACCAACCTCTTCAAGAATGAACGTGTGATGCTTCACTCTATTAGCATAGTATTCCTTCTTTGATACTCAATTATTGAATACTCAGATAGAAGTACTTATTTAATTATGTCTAGCTTCAGTCTCAAATCCCATTCAATTCATGCATTAATTGCAGGGAATCCAAACTTCTTGTTTTCGATATCTCAATAAATTATTCTTCACGCATGAGTTTCATGTAATTTCCTCATCTTTTTTACACATGTGAACTACCAATATTGATTCATCCTTTATGTGTCTTTACATGTTCATGTGCAATCATGCAAGAATGCATGCATGCACAATCTCTTTTCTTATTTGTGCGAAAACCCCAATGGGTATAACCTTTTTAGAACACACACTTCATCTTTATTTTCCTCACTTAATATCACCCAAAATTTTTGTCATAGGTTCTTTTCACACACACACACTTATTATTTAGTTTAGGTTTATTATAAGTGTGTTTTTATTTAAACCTAAATGGGTTTGGTTCACGTGTGTCATGTTCCTCTTTCGTCCTCATTCTTCAAATGAGAACACACAATCCTTTCACGATTTGTTCTCTTTTTTCAAACCTGAATGGGTGTGTTCATTGTATGTCTTGTTCTTGCACACATGGGTGACTCAATTCATTCATATGAATCTTTTTGCATCATGCATGAATTTTTATCTCTCCTTTCTGTGAACATGAGGCCTCATATTTCTTTAAATGATGCGCATGGGTTCTTATGTTCAAAGAATGCACACACAAGCTCCTTCCATCATACGATCTCTTTTTCCTACAAGAATGAAACCTTGCAACTAAGAACTTTCTATATATATATATATATATTAAAATAATAGTGTTCTTATTCTTCATGAAAACAGGAGGGCATGAGAGGTCTTCTTCTTCGTATAAGGAGTGGGTGTGTTCCATCTTCACAGAACCAAATATGGTTTTTGAATATGTCTTCTCAAGAATGAAAAAAGGGTGTTATGCACCGATTTTTTACCCGTGGGATTACTTCCATGAAGACACGATGGTGGTTCAAAGAACCTATCACACGATTTTGGGTAGCTTCACATAGATTTTTCATATCTCCTCTTTAACGAGAAAAGATGGTTCGTTGTTCTATTTCGCACAAGGGAAGCACAAAACTCCTTCGCATAGCTAGGCTCTACGGAAACACATTGTGTAGTGATTTGTTTCTCATAGACGATACATTCCTATATGTTTTCAAAAACTAGTCCTTGGCCATGGGATCTCCTATTTATAGGTGAGGACGGACACTACTCAGCATTCAAATCCCGTGAGATGTGTCGAGAGGATTTTAGCTTTGAATGTTTTTGATCTATTGATTTGAAATATTCAAATGCAAGAAAAAAGATACTTAGAGTCTCTAGGTTTATTTTTTAACCTGGATCTTTCTTTATCAATGATATCCTCTTGTGCATGGGTTTTAGAACACATGAAATATTTCTTCCCAAACACGTCAAGCATCCTGATGGGGCCCTGCAACTGTGTATTCTTCAGCCTTCATGGATTCTTCATTTCAATCGCATGCATGTATATATGATTACATGCATGATTTTAGAGAGTCTAGATGATTCTCATGCACTTATATTGATCGAAAATTGTGGTCAGAAATGAGACCTTGGAGGTTCAGTAGTGGTGACTGCTTACTATTTTGCCTCGTGGTTTGAGGATGAAGATGATGTGGTTGTATGAGCATCGAATAACTCAGGTTCAACCATGAAACATGTGATAAGATCGCGAACCATAGATGTGATGTGTGGCTAGGATTACATGCGGGGTCACATGGAAAACACAGATGTCTTATACATTTTAAAAAATCAGTCCCACCTCGAAACAGAGAAATGGGATGCATATTATTTATAATACATGTCGTTGTAATCACAACTCAAAGATATCTTCCCCCCTCTCCTAGTGTCGCCCCACGCTGGTGTTCTGAGGTCACGTTTTTTCTCTCATTCTATGCCTCTTAGGTGCACTCCTTGCACCCATTATTCCCCATATGGGTTGATCACCATGATTGTGCTCTTATGGGCTTATACTCGGCCCGCATGACCTACACCTCGTGTCCTGCCCAGGCTGACTGGTCTATCAGGGAGACAAGGCTCATCTACACCCTTGTGGTGCAAGCTGCCTGTAACGACTCAATGTTTTTCAATGGAAAATTCCCTTCTTATATTTATGTCATAAAAACACAAAATAATGAACTACTAAGTGATAAGTGACCTTTAAACATAATTTTGTCACTCCTATGTTTGGTATTTTGAAACGTTGACATACAAGGTTGTGTTCAAGATGATTTTTTGAGTTTAATGAAACAAAAATAATTTTTGGTGAATAGTAACATACCCTTATGAATAGTTAATTATCCAACATAAGAGTAACGTTACCTATGAATAATAAAATAAAGTTTAGACATCTTAGAAAGTGACATTTTAACCTTAGTAAACATTTTGGTATTTTGTAAGTCATAAATAATTAATTAAAATTAACTAATTAATTTAAAATATTATTTATTTACCTAAAATGTATTAATATATAATTGAATCAATGTCTTATAGTTTTTAGATAAATTTATAAGACCCTATATAATTTTTGAAAGCACTATAAAATCAGTTTTTATCTTAAAAACTGTTTTTTAAGTAAATTATGATTTTAATTAAACATTAAATTAATAAGATATAGAAACTTGTTTTTGAAAAATGGACTTCATTTTTGGATTATACATGTCTAAAAATGGTTGGGGTAAATTTTTGGGATTTTTCTGAGATACTTGAATTTTTGATGAATACAGAAATACCGTAATCTACAAAATAAGATAAATAAGCTAATTATAGGGTCATGTGTGTTGTTCTCATAATGTAAGACCAATTGTTTAGAGATTTAATTATATAATTACTATTCCTGGTCATTCAGGACTCACTATTCCTTGTCTTGTGGGAAAATAATAAACTAATGAATTTTATATTATGGAAACCCTTCTCCCCTCCACTATAAAAGCCACCCTTCAAAACCTCATTTCCTCACACCTCTCAAGATCCAAGAATTCTCTAAACATTTCCCAAAAACCTTCCATATCCCCTACCCCACGTACGAGAGCTACAGGTCTCATCAAAATACAAAGCTTAGGCCCTTAAGAATGTTCTCAAGAGAAGGATTCAAGAGGTAATTTTCCTCCCTCTTCTCCTTTAATTTCTTTTCAAGTTCAAGTTCATTTCTTGGTCTCTCCCCACCGATATTCATAAAAATAGTATTTTAACTCCATTTTTATACATATAATGTAATTTTATTATTCTAATTTGATATTATACCATACAACCCCATTTCCCTCTTCCTTTTATTTTATTAAAGAGAACGTTGTTCATGAGGTGTTAATTTATCACCTTCCAGAACGATATGCTTTCTTCTTCCACTTCTACCTCCATATATAATCATGAAACCATTTTAATGGTTGAAATAGAATATTTTATATGTGTTAAATCATTTTTAATGTTCCTTAAATAACCTATGGCCATATTAAAAAGTGATAAGTTAAAACAAGTTCGTTGTGATCCAAAAAACGCCCAAATTGACCCAAATAACCATCATTTATTTCTTATATAATGATTCTTCCCCATGAATCTAATATAATTAATTATAAGATCATTAAAACTAATATAATATCATTAATAACATGTAGTATCATTTTTGGATGTTTAATCATGTTCTACGCAATCTTCAATTTAAGAATACAAGTGAACCACCAAAGAAAAACCATGAAAACGAACATCCCCGAACAATGTTTTTAAACTCTATAATTCATACAAAGGAACATAACATAACATAATGAAACCAGAATGAACCATATTAATGTAAAAATTGTATTTTATTTCTAATTTATGAATATAATGTCATTATATATGACATTAAAGAGAATGAAGCATTCGGGTACAAGGTAATGGGAAATTCCCAAACCCGTCTTTCATCCTTCGAGTTCTCCCTCTTTCATTCCATTTTTGATATAGATACTCTTTAAAGAAAATTTGGTCATAATTATATTACATTTTATGGGATATACACGTTTTATACTAATGTTTATGTCAATCAAAATGTTTTCCAAAAGAACTCTCCTTTTAAGAACTAACATTTTACCTCCCATTCAAGGTTGATGGTTCTTGTATCAAGTATGTTGTTCCCTCTTTCATTTAGGAATTCATAGTTTATGAATGTGTTATTATGAGATGAAACCCATTCCTTTTAATTGTTTTTTTATGTTCATTTATTAATTCTGTTCATTGTGGAATGCATGATAAATGATAAAGTTATGATGTGACGAGTGCACCCGGAATTATATAGCGCAATATGAATGTTTAAATGTGACAGGTATGGCCGGAATTATATAGAGCTCCAATTCATTGGGTAATGTGATGAATATCATGAGTAAATGTGAAATGATATGTTATTAGGATTCTATCTTGGTTATAAATTATGTTTGTTAGTTAACCACTAATATATGATGTTTCATTTTTATGGATTGCCACATTTCAAGTCTTTTTTATGCTCCTCTCATGTTCATGATATTTTTCCGATGTTATGATTATGCTCACCCAGTGATATATTTTTATTATATATCCTTTTATTGGGCTTCTATCTCACCCCTTTTGATGTATATCCTCAGGTGGCTACATTTACTAAGGAGATTACAAGTTCCAATAATAAGCTAGAAAAGAAGAAAATAAATAAATGTTTAAGCTAGATGTTGTATTTGTTATGTGTGGTCCTAGTTTTCCCAAGACACTAAGACTTTGGATTCCATATGAGTAATATATTATTTTGTTTATATTTGAAATGATTTAATAGTAATGTAAGAAAAGGCCGGGTCGCTATAGTTGGTATCAGAGGCTAGGTTTACTTAATTTGGGAATTAGGATTAGTGAACCCAAGAGAAAACCTCTAATATAATACTAAGTAAAAATATTCACACAAGAATATTTACATAGGGATCCCATATATTATGTTTTTGGAATAATTGTTTAAATGAATAAGTTATTCATGACATTTTTAGTTATGTTTTGTTCCATCCTTTTATATTTTAGAAAATGGTGGGAACCCGGAGAAATCAGGCCAACAACTCATGTGAGGGCCAATGCAATGATTGCCCGAATGAAATCCCTAATTATTTAAGAGATGGAATTAAAAAACTCATGAAATTTCTTACCCAATTATCTCTAGTTATGAATAATAAACATAATAATAGGGAAACATCCTCCTTCACCAAAGAGGAAGAAACTGGCTATTGAACGTTTTATGTGGCAACACCCACTGATGTTTTGTGGATCTTCTGATCCACTAGTTGTGGAACAGTGGGTAAACTCCATGGAGAATATCTTTTCTATTCTTCACTGTTCTGAGAAGGAGAAGTTGACTCTAGCCATTTATCGTCTCGATGGATAAGCTGATCAATGGTGTGCTTTGATTAAGAACACCAAGCCAAGAGAGGAAACTGAAGATATGGAATGGGAAAACATTAAGATAATGTTTCTTAACAAGTATTTCCCAAGAAGTCTTCACACGAAGAAGGAGAGAGAATTCATAGTGCTCAAGAAAAATGAAGGATAATCTGTCACAACCTATGAAGAGAATTTTACAAGTCTCGCAAGGTATTATTTGGGTTTTGTTATAAAAAATGATAGAAAAATTGATTGATTCATTAGTGGATTAAAACCAAACCTTAGAAAGGCTCTTGAAATTCAAGACTTTGGGAGTTTTGAAGAAGTTGTTCGGTGTGCTCTCAAAGTAGAGATGGCGTTTGGGGAATGGTCCCATGGATATGGGGATAAGAAACAAAAGATGGAGTTTCAAGATGGTGGATCTAGTGATAATGGTGGTAAGAAAACTCAATGACCCACATGCCTAAAATGTAAAATGTGGCACCATGGGAACTGCCTCAATGGGATAGGGAAATGCTTCAAGTGTGGGAAAGAAGAACACCATGCTCAAGAGTGTCGAAAATACATGAAAAGGAAGGAGAATGTAGCTGATGAAAGGAGAGAACCACTCATGATCCAATGCTACAACTGTAGAGAGATAGGGTACTATGCAAACCAGTGCACTAAACCTCGAGTTCTCGAGGGTAATCAGAATCAGTAGCCACCAAATCCAAAAGAACAAGGGAAGGCTTATTCCATCACTACTGTGGAGGTGGAGCATGATAATGAAGTAGAACAAGGTTCAAATCTTATTCATTCAAGAATGGAAAAATTCCTATTTGATTCTTTTTCTTTGAATTCCTTTATATCATGCAAGTTTTCTAGAAGTATTGAATCGAATCCCTGAAACCTTGAGGTAGAGATATCATTAAAAACACCAAGTGGTGAAATCATTGAATCCCAGGTGTTTGACTCTTCTCCTGTTGGTGTATGTGGGTAGATTATTCTGAAAACTTTTGTAATACTTCCCTTGGTGGAATTTGACGCTATAATGGGAATGGACTGGATCTCATTATATAGAGCGCATATCAACTATTGAGAAAAGGATATATCTTTTCATATTCCGAACCATCCCTTTCTCCTCTACAAATTCAAGGAAGATCATGAATCTCCTTTGAAAAATCCTTCAATGGTGTGGGTGTTGATTCCCTATGAAGAATCATACCTTGACCAAATGGTTGAGTTGAAGGAATGTTCCAACCTTGAGGAAATGACCATCAAGAGGGAATGCAGTGATGTATTTCATGAAGAGTTAACCAGAATTCCCCCCGGATTGTGAGGTAGAGTTCTCATTTGAACTCATACCCGGAGCTACTCCTATCTCAGAGTGCCCCTATAGGATGGCTCCTATCGAACTGGAGGAGTTAAACAAGCAGCTACTAGAGAATCTAGAAAAAGGGTTCATATTCCCTAGTGCATCACCTTGGGGTTCGCCAGTGCTCTTTGTGAAGAAGAAGGATGGAACCATGCAGCTATGTATCGATTATCAGGAACTCAATAAGATCACCATAAAAGAACAAGTATCCTCTCCCAAGGATTGATGACTTGTTCGACCTGTTATGAAGATCTCAGTACATCTCATAGGTGGATCATTGTTCCGGATATCGTCACGTAAAGGTGAAGAAGGAAGATATTCCGAAGACTGCCTTCCATACTAGGTATGGTCACTATGAGTTTTTGGAGATTCCCTTTGGACTTACTAATGCCCCTGCAATCTTCATGGATTTTATGAATAGAGTCTTTATAAATTACCTCGACAAATTTGTGGTAGTGTTTATCGACGATATTCTCATCTACTTCAAGGGAAAGGAGGAACATGAAGAACATCTAAGACTTGTGTTGGATACATTGAGAAAGTAGAAGTTTTACGCCAAGGTCAGAAATTGTGACTTTTGGATGAATCAAGTCATGTTCTTGAGGCATGTGATCACATGTGAGGGAATTTCTATGGATCCTTCATAGACAAAGGAGATTGATGAATGGCCCAGGACCTCTAGTGTCACAAAAATCTGTAGTTTTCTTCGATTAGCTGGGTACTACCAACGTTTTGTGAGAAACTTCTCACGATTTTCAATCCCGATAACTAAGATAACAAGGAATGGTGTAAAGTATGTTTGGACGGAATAATGTGAGTGAATCTTTAAGGAGCTAAAGAGAAGGCTGATCACTGCACCTGTACTTACACTACCGAAAAGTGGAGAATGTTTTGTGATATATAGTGTTTCTTCAAAGAAAGGATTCAGTTGTGTACTCATGCAAAATGGTAATGTGATAGCCTACGCCTCACGACAGTTGAAGATCAATGAGAAAAACTACCTGACGCATGATCAAGAGCTGTCAGCCGTGATTTTTTCTTTGAAAACATGGTGGCACTATCTTTATGGTGAGAAGTGTGACATATACACCGACCACAAGAGCCGAAATTATATATTCACACAAAAGGAGCTCAACATGCATCAATGGAGATGGTTATATCTAATCAAGGATTATGATTTCTCTATTCACTATCATCCTGGAAAGGAGAACAAGGTAGCTGATGCTCTAAGTAGAAAAGAACCTCATACTCTATCCATGATGTGGATTGAGAAAGACCGTGTCTTCATAGATATGAAAATAATGGATTTGGAAATCAAAATGACATGGGATACAACCTACCTTGCACAAATGATTGTGCAACCATCCATCTAGGAGAAGATTAAATAAGCATAAAGGGATGATGTGGGGATACAAAAGAGGTTGAATGCAGTAAATGAAGGGAAGCTGAAAGAGTTCCATGCCGACGATGATGGTGAGATTCGGTTTGGAATGCCACTTTGTGTGCCTTCATCACCCGGGATAAAGAAGGAGCTATTTGATAATGCACATAGCTCAACTTTCTCTATCCATCCTGGTAGTACCAAGATGTATCGTGATCTCCGAGAACACTTTTTGTGGGATAACATGAAGAAAGATATTGAGGAATATATATCAAGGTGTGTGGTATGTCTTCAAGATAAAGCTGAGTGAAAAAAGTCCAAAGGGATGATGCATCCATTTCCTATACCCATGTGGAAATTGGAAAATGTTACTATGGACATTGTCATAGGTCTCCCAAAGACGTCAAAGGGAAATAATGAGATATGGGTTGTGGTTGACCGACTCACCAAGACGTCCCATTTTAACCTTATTCAGGAAGACCTCTCACATGAACAACGTGCAAAGATATATGTGAAGGAAGTGGTGAGACTGCACGGTGTTCCACTCTCAATTGTATTTGACTGTGATCCAAGGTTCACTTATAAATCCTGTAGGAGCCTTCAACATGCTTTGAGTACTGAATTAAATTTCAGCATGACCTATCACCCCCAAACTGATGGCTAGTCTGAAAGGACTATTCAGACGCTTAAGGTATGCAAGGAGCCTAATATCTTGACTTCAAATGTGCGATGGATCAGCATCTCCCATTGGTTGAGTTCTCATACAACAATAGCTTCCACTCATGTATTCAGATGGCTCCATATGAAGCTCTTCATGGAAAGCGATGTAAAACTCCAACCTGTTGGGATGAATTTGGAGAAAGAAAGCTCCTTGGAACCGATCTTGTTCAAGAGATGACATAGAATGTTCAAGTCATCCAAAAACACATCAAAAATGATCAAAGTCGGCAAAAGGGCTATGCTGACAATCGTCGAAGTGACTTGGAGTTAAACATTGGAGATAAATTCTTCCTTCAAATATCTCCATGGAAAAGATTCATGTGATTCAGGAAGAAAGGGAAGCTAATCCCTAGGTATATTGGCCCCATTGAGATCCTTGAACGCATAGGAGTCATGGCCTATCATCTTGTAATTCCACTGAATATGGATCAACTTCATGATGTGTTTCATGTATCACTACTGAGGAAGTACATACCAGACCCCTCACATGTACTAATCTCAGAGGTGGTGCAACTGGAAGATGATCTCTCATATGAGGAGCAGCCATTAAAGATTTTAGATCAGAGAGATAAGGTTCTACACAACAAGACAACCCATCTTGTCAAAGTGTTGTTGTGGAACCCTAAGTTTGAGGAAGCAACTTGGGAACCAGAAGAGGCAATGAAGACGAAACACCCTCACCTGTTTGTGTAAAGTGAAATTTTAGGGGCGAAATTACTTAAGGGGGGAAGAATGTAATGACCCAATGTTTTTAAATGGAAAATTCCCTTCTTATATTTATGTCATAAAAACACAAAATAATGAACTTCTAAGTGATAAGTGACCTTTAAACATAAGCTTGTCACTCCTATGTTTTTAATTTGAAAATCTGACATACACGGTGGTGTTGAAGATGATTTTTTAAGTCTAATGAAACAAAAGTAATTGTTGGTGAATAGTAACATACCCTTATGAATAGTAACACAACCCTTATGAATATTAAATCATCCAACATAAGAGTAACATTACCTATGAATAATAAATTAAAATTTAGACATCTTAGAAAGTTACATTTTGACCTTAGTAATCATTTTGGTATTTTGTAAGGCATAAATAAATAATTAATTTTAAAGAATATTTATTTCCCTAAAATATATTCATAAATTAATGAATCAATGTCTTATAGTTTTTAGATAATCTTATAGGACCCTACGTAATTTTTGAAAGCACTATAAAATCAGTTTTATTCGTAAAAACTATTTTTTTAAGTAAATTATGATTTTAATTAAATATTCAACTAATAATATTTATAAAATTATTTTTGAAAAATTGACTTCATTTTTGGATTCTACACGTCGAAAAATGGTTGGGTTAAATTTTTGGGATTTTTCTGAGATACATGAATTTTTATGAATAGTGAAATACCTTAATTTTCAAAATAGGATAAAAAAGCTAATTATAGGGGCTTGTGTGATGTTCTGCTGATGTAAGACCACTTGGCTCGGGATAAAATTATAAAATTACTATTCTTGGACGTTCAAGACCCACAATTCCTTGTATTTTTGGGAAATAATAAACTAATGAATTTTATATTAAGGAAACCCCTCTCCCCTTCACTATAAAAGCCACCCTTCAGACCCCCATTTACTCACAACTCTCAAGCTCCAATCCTTCTCTAGACTCTACCCAACCACCATCCCTAGCCCCTCCCCCACGTCAATGAGCATCTGGTCTCCTCAAAAGATCATTCTTAGGCCCTTAAGGTGGTTCTCAAGAGAAGGATTCAAGATGTAATTTCCCTCCCTCTTCTCCTTTAATTTCCTTTCAAGTTCAAGTTCAGTTATTGATCTCTCCCCACCTATATTCATCCAAATTGTACTGTTAATCCTTTATTATACATATACTATAATTTTTTGATTCTAATGGGATAATATATCATCCAACCCCCTTTCCCACTTCATTTTATTTTATTAAAGAGAATGTTGTTCGTGAGGTGTTAATTTGCCACCTTCAAGGACAACATGATTTCTTCTTCCATTTCTACCATTAGATCTGGACATGAAACCATTTTTTTGGTTGAAACAGAATATGTTATATGTGGTATTTACTATTTAATGTTCTGGAAATAACCTATGGCCATATTACTAAGGGATAAGTTAAAACAAGTTCGTTGTGATCCAAAAACCGCCCAAATTGACCCAAATAACCATCATTTAATTATTATCTAATGATTCTTCCACATGGATATAATATAATTAATTATAATATCATTCAAACTCCTGTAATATCATTAATTACATTTAATATCATTTCTGTATTTTTACTCATGTTCTACCCAAACATTAATTTAATAATACAAGTGAACCACGAATTAAAAACCATGGAAATGAACATCCCCGAACAATGTTTTTGAACTCTATAAAACATACAAAGGAACATAATATGAAATAATGAAACCAGAATGAACCCTATTAATGTAAAAATGGTTCTGTATTTCTATTTTATTAATATAATGTCATTATACAGTACATTAAAGAGAAGGAAGCATTCGGGTACAAGGTAATGGGAAATTCTCGAACCCAACTTTCAGCGTTCGGGTTCTCCCTCTTTCACTCCATTTTTGATATGGGTACTCATTAAAGATAATTTGGTCATAATTATCTTTCCTTTTATGGGATACACATGTTTTCTACTTATTTTTATTTCAATCAAAATTTTTTCCAAAAGAACTCTCGTTTTTAAGAACTCACCTTTTACCTCTCATTCAAGGTTAATGGTTCTTTTATCAAGTTTGTTGTTCCCTATTTATTTTGGGAACCCAATGTTTATGAATGTGTTCTTATGGGATGAAACTAATTCCTTTTCATGGGTTAGTTATGTTCATTTATGTTTTATTTTCATTGTGGAAATCATGAAATATGATAATGTTATGATGTGACTGGTGCGCCCGGAATTATATAGCGCAATATGAATGTTTAAATGTGACGAGTGCGCCAGGAATTATATAGCGCTCCAATGCATTGGGTAAAGTGATGAATCTCATGAGTAAATGTGAAATGATGTGTGAAAAAGATTCTAGATTGGTTCAAAATTATGTGTGGTAGTTAACCACTAAGACATGATGTTTCATTATTATGCATTGCCACATTTCAAGTATTTTATTAATGCTCCTCCCATGTTCCTGATATTTTACCAATGTTATGATTATGCTCACCCCATGATATATTGTTCTTATCTATCCTCTTACTGGGCTTATGTCTCACACATTTTGATGTATATCCTCAGGTGGCTACATTTTTTAAGGAGAGGACAAGTTCCAATAAGAAGCTAGTGAAGAAGAACCTAAATAAATGTGTATGAAAGATGTTGTATTTATTATGTGAGGTCCAAAATTTTCCATGATACTAAGCCTTTGGATCCTCTTTCTGTAATACTATTATGTTTTTTATTTTTGAAATGATGTAATAGTAATGTAAGAAAAGTTCGGGTCGCTATACTGCCTCCCGTGATTGGCTGGATGGCTGGTGGGTCCCATATTGTATTTAGTAAAGGGAAATACTGTGTATAAAAACATGGTATATAAATATAATCCATCACTAGAATTATAAACCACAAATCATCTTATATTATTCTTCTATTTCTTTTTGAATTATAATTGTAAAGATCTTATTCAAAACAACATCAGTCATTTATACTTATATCATGAATCCCAAATATATTCAATACATTCCTTTGATTCAATCATTAATAATGCATGGATCATTTCTTCATTCTGCTTGCATTAAAGCATAATGAATGGTCTTATTTTTGTTAGGGAAGAGTTCCCCATTATCACATATCATGTACATTTAGGAACAACTCAAATAATCATCTAATTTGACTCACAAACAGCATCTAATTAGAATTCATTGCATGGATCTTCACTTATTTCCTTGTGCAATTAAGTATTTCATGCAATTGAGTATTTCATCTAATTAGGACCAGTTCATCAGTCATCATATTTTTTTCCTCAATCATAATAAATAATCAATGTGGGATCTTCCCTGAATTAATAAACTCACCACTACAATCACTGGAACAACTTCCATCATCTCTTTTTCATGCACATATTGAAAACCTCTTGACAATTGACTCTTTATTGACTCCTTATTGAAAAAAATGAAACATAATTCTATACAATATCCTCCTTTTTATTTTGTTTCCAATATTACTAATGCACACCCTGAATGGGAATATATATGTGTTAATATTTTCTCCCCCTTATTGTAAACCAAATGAAAAGGTGTACTGGGGTCTGTTCAAAACATGTACTCCTCCTTTAGAATAATATCTTATTGAGTATTTCTGAGGTAGGTATGATGTCACATGGTTCACTCAGCAATGATACTTTAGTAAATCAACTGTATGTCTACATTGGGATAAACTTGTGTAGAAAACAAGAGATATATGACTATGGTTTTCAATGTTGTCCACAAAAAAACATACATGTAAAATCATGCTCAGAATGTATCAACTCATACGACATGGGTTGGAAATAGTCATATTTATCAATGAAATGCTAAATCTTGCATGTACTTCACCAAACATATTGAAAATTTTATGTCCAAAGATAAAACTCCCCCTTTAATCCCATATTTTCATCAATCATGCACTACCCTGTAATTGACATAGTAAATTCAATTATGAAGAATGGGTGAAAGTGTGATTGGAATACCTCCAGTTTCAACTTCTTGAGATGATATAAATTTCTGGGTTTGTAATGACATAATACTTTTTATCATATCCTCTGTGGTTTCTCCTCCTCAAGAGATTCACTCCCTTTGAATTAACATAGTGGAGAATATCATCAAATATGATTGAAGATGTGCATGTTAGTAATCTTCGATTTTGGATCACTTCATCTAATTATAAAATCATAAATAATGTGTCCAACATGTAGTTATTCACTTTTCTCATCAAATTGTCATCTTTAGGATGACCTTCACTATTAATTACCTGATATTTAAGTACATTAATATAACAAAATTATAAGGTAATAATATGGAGAACTTGTGAGATTTTTAATAGAAGCACTAGGGTTGATAATTTTCTCTCATCCCACGAAATCCTTGCCTTGCAGCTCTAAAGTGTCTTGTATTCTCCATAATGAATTCTACTCTCTATTTAGTATTTTTTAATTTCATTGTCATCCTAGATTCTTTACTTCCATTCACAATCAACTTATGTGGATTATGTTTCCTCTCTTTTGTCAGAAGTGAAGTAGCTTTTACTGGTGCATGTTGTAAAATTTTCTCCATTTTTCTTAGAAAAATATTTAAACATTTGTTTTCATGATTTACATATTTCTTAAACCTACCACAAAGTACTTTTGAGACACTTGGGTTGTCATTTGTTGAAAAACTCTCAATAAATTCGAATCCTTCTTCATGTGGAATGATTGTTTTCCTTTTTTCCTTTCCTTTAGCTAGTAATTCATTTTCTGCTATTTTTAGTTCTCTAGTAATTTCAATTGATTATGCCAGATTACTAAACACATAGTCTTGTCATATTATTCCTTAGAGCATCTACATGGGTTTTTTAATGCTTTCAATTTACCCTTATTATTAAACATATCAAAATGTTTCTTTAGCAATGTCTTCAATCAATGTTGTATTATTCTATAATGAATCTCTTTAAAATTTGAGATTTATTCCATTAATTTAAATGGATTGTTTTCAGAGATCCATGGTATGAACTTTCATTACATAGTAGAATCTACTTTTCTTGGTTGAAAAGAATGTCTTAGAATCCAACATCATCTTCTTCTTGGGAATAATTTCTTTCACTAATTTCTTGACTTCATTGTATTTAAAATTCCTAATGGGAGACATTTCAACTAATTTTGATTTATTCTACCTTTTTTGGTCTATGATTCTTATCGACATATTTTGGAGGCATGGATGAACTACATCACCAATAATCATAATTTTAACCACTTCTATAGCATTTATCAGTGAAGTCTTCAAAATACTCAAACCTGTTCTTGATAGACAGATTCTTCTTCATATGTTTTTTCTACCATTGCTTTGCAGGATGCTTCATTTTTCAAATCTACTTTCCCTGAATGTAGGTCTCTCATAATTTTCATTTGATGATGTATTATTCCAGAAATTATTGTATTGATTCCCAAACATCCAACAACACCAACAATAGCCAACAAATCTCTTTCTTTTACATGAAATATCAATCTGGCTAGATTTAGAGAATTTTTTATTTTGGAATTTTCTTTATTTCTCTGGAGAATCCTTTTAGGAGTTTGGATTATTTATAATTACAGTATCCAACCTCGATTTTTTGATGGATGTATTGACATTTTTATCAATCCACATTTCTATAGCTTTTGGCTTTGAAAATGTACTTGTGGATGAAGCTAGAATAGTAGAAATAAAAATAACTAGGTTATGGGATACGTTTTCCATGGAGGATGTTTCCATTTAATTAGAGGATGATCTAGTACTTATTTTGAAATCATTATCCACAATGAAATCTTGACTGGAATCATTGCTTATTCCAGTTGATTGTGATGTTTTAGCTTGGGGTGAGAGCTAATTTTTTAGTCTCACCTCCAATTCTAAATATTTCATGTTGTCAGAGATCTTCTCAACCTCAATATATCTCATATTAAATTCCTAATTATCTTTTAGCTTTGTTATTTGTTATTCATGCATATTTATTAATTGTTTCAAAGAGATTTCAAGGTCCTTTATCCTTTTGGATTTGTCGACTAGTTGAATAGTTTGACAACAAAATAATCTTTTTGAAACTTCCAATGCATTTAAGGCTTCTAAAAATACCATTTCAATGAATTAATTCTCATACATACTTCCCCTAAATTTTTCAGTGACCTCATTATATCTATCATTTCAAAGAGAAATTGTTTCTTCCTTTGCCTTCGTATGTTTTTTGAGATTGTTGGATAAACCAACCCATTTATCCAATGCCCCTTCCATGGAATCAGCTTCTTCTTCCAACTATAATTTTTCATCTTGAAGACCACAAAAGCCCATAGCAATGTGTCTTTCCACTTCTCTAGGAACATTCTTCCTATGATCTTTAAGTGTAGTTTGATGATCACTAATTGATCTATCATCATCACAACTTGAACAAGCGTCATCAGAAAAATCATAATAATAAAAAATATTTGTCACATGTTGTACCTTTCAGATTACATTTATTATAAGGTGTCTCCTTAATAAAAGTAAGCTTATTCTTCATATTACTAGCATGTTTCTTCATTATATTTCTTTGGGGTCTTGGAAAATATCTCCATTTGAGGTTGCTCACTCATCTCCTCGAATAAGTACTTCCAAATGACTCCCTTGGATCTTTTTGAGGTTAACCTTCCTCTGATACCAATTGAAGTGGCCAGATCAGTGTGAATAACTGAGAGGTGGAGGGGGTGAATGAGTGACCACTTTGAATCTTTTTACTAATTTATTATTTTCAATTTATATTTTATGGCTCGTTAATGACTCGATCCGGCCTTCTTGTGTCTATCATCATTACCTCAAATGGTACAATATATTTAATAGAACTAAAAACAAGTATTTAAAAGGTTCAGTTCAAATACCAACACTTTGTTGTGTTGGTTATTCCCCCCAACAATGATTCTCCACAATAATCCTTTTATCAATTACAATGGTCAATGAAGAGTCCCACTGTATCTCTCCTAAATCCCACAAGATGGTCTTTATACTGCATCCCAGAGTGTTAGTAGATTCCACTAGCATGATTTAGAGTCTCATTGAAGACTTTTTCTTCACCATGTATCTCACACAGGTCTCCTTGATCTGGAGTAACACGAGTATCTTCCTCCAGCATGTTTCTTGAATCATAGTATATGATAGTCAGCCCTCTCTATGGAGGCTTTCTAAATAACATTTTCCTATGTGTCTCTTCATGAATCTTCAACAACATTTTCTATAGTTTGTTATCCTTGATCAATAACTCGGATCACTTATATGATCATTTCTAAGTCTCAACAATGCTCAGAAAATTCTTTCTTATTCGGATGAAGTCCTTTCCTCATTTATATTTGTTCATGTGGTACACACAACCTCTTTAAGAATGCAAGAGTGATTCCACACAATATTAGCTCAGTTTTCTTTCTTGGACACTCAATTAATAAAAACATTGATTGAATAACATATTTAATTATGTATGGATTTAGTCTCAAAAGTCATTCACATTATGCATGGATTGCATGGAATCCAAACTTCTTTTTTTGGAAATCTTTATCAACTAGGCGTCATGAATGAGTTTTATGGAATTTATTCTTCTTTTTTACACACGTACACTTCAAATATTTTTTATTCCTTTTAAGTGTCTTCACATGTGAATGTGCATGCATTCATTAATGCCCAATATATTTTCTTCATTGTGTGTAAACCCCAATGGGTATAACCTTTTGAGAACACACACTTCCTCTTCCGTTTTTCTCACTTAATATCACAAACATTTTTATCATAGTTTCTTTTCACACACACACTTATTATTTTGATTAATTTCAATATAAGTGTGTGTTTATTCAAACCTAAATGGGTTTAGTTCATGTGTTTGAACTTCCTCATCCATCATTATTCTTCAAATGTGCACACACAATCCTTTCTTAATTTGTTTTCTTTTTCAAACCTGAATGGGTGTGTTCAATGTATGGCTTCTTCTCATGCACATGGGTGTCCCAATTCATGAATTTGCATGAATGTGAAGCATGCATGAATTCTTATATATCCTTTCTGATTAAATGAGGCCTCAAATTTCTTAAATTAAGCACACGGGTTCTTATGTTCAAAGAATACACACAAAAGATTTGTCCATCATGTGATCTCCTTTTTCTCCAAGAACGAACCCATATAACCAACAACAACTTATATATATTTATATAATGTAAATGAATATATATATATATATATATATATATATTTACTCTCCTTTCCATCACAGATTCTAAAGAATTAAAACGGGGAATACCTGAAGCACAAAGAGATTCATCCTTTGAAGAAACATCAAAAATTGGAAAAGGCATGAACACTGATTTCGTTACTCATGGGTCACGCTGGTTTTACAATAGTCGAGAAATTATACTTGTGCGCCACATATTGTTCGCGCAGGTGACTTGCATGCCCTATTTTATTTTCTCCCAAGGTCCTCAATGGCCTATAAATACCCCTTGTCGGCCCACCATTTTAGGGACGAAAAAAATCCAAAAGTCAGATTTAAGCTCTTGACACCCTAGTCTTTGCTTGAAGTCTTCCAAACACTTCTAAGGTTTTTTCCTACCTATAATGGATGATCTAAAGAAGGGGAACAAGGCCTAAGTGTTGAAATTCATCAACACTTGTGCGGATAAGTAACCCTTAAGTGAAATGGACACACTTGTGTTCCACCTTATCCCTTTAACAGAACATGCGCACCACCCTTTTAGAAACCTTTAGGGATAATACTAAAGGGTTTATCCAAGTCTTTTCCAAGTATTACCCTATTGGTTAACCATCACCCATGTACACCCATGTTGCGCAAGTATACTTGCGTGACCAGGACTTGTGCACCCAACCAGGACGTGCGTGCATGTCTTCTTTTGGTTGCCCCTTCTTCCAATTCACCTCCTTTTCTTTACATCCATGTCTCCACTTCAAGATTTGGCCTTCAAAACCCTTTTCAAATCCATTTATGGCATGATTCCTTTGTTGGATTCCATATCTAAAAGGAATTTTGTGGAACATATCTCAAAACCTCGTGATTTATATAACTTTATATCACTACAGTTAGAGGTTCCCTTCATCAAACCTCATCCCTTATGTTGAGAGAATATTTGATCTGGGAATCCTTCTCAGGAGTAAGCCCCAATAAAAAGTTAAATTCCCCATTTAATATGGGCATCCTCCCTTAGATTAAGCCCCAAATTAAGATTCTAATTCTCCATAAGGCACAAATATCTTCATGGACCCTGTTAATGGGCATCCTCCTCAGGAGTAAGCCCCGAGTCCCAAGTTATAAGTCCCCTTTAATTTTGGGCTTCCATCTTAGAAATAAGCCCCAATCATAGATCCCTCCTAATTTGGGAATCCTCCTTAGTAGTAATCCCCAAGATAGAGTATCCAAATCTCCATAATGTGCAAATACCTTTATGGACCTTGTTCCTAGGATTCTTCCCCGAAGTAAATCCTAATCATCATCAACTTGGGTAGTCACACATACATAATCCCCATATCATTTCTTGTGACCACATCTTTTCTGGCACAAAACGTCAGGTTTTACTAATACCTCTTGTTTCTCACACCGACAATGTTTCACGTGGGCTTAGTGTGTAAAAGTAATTATGACACCTCTCTTTGGGTCTTTAATCATACGTAAGCCCAAAAATTCTTAATCGAACTACCTGGGCTTTGATCTCTGCCATAAAAGTAGAGTACGTAAGAAGCCTTTCAATGGTTCAATCCCATCACCCATTAATTTTCATTTGTCCCATATGACATTAAACTATATCTTAATTCCTGAACTACATGGGTTATGATTCCTTTTCTAATAAGGATATGTAGGTAGCCCATCTGTGGGTACTATCCCAACTCTAAAATAATCCATGTCTTTTTGAATGACAATAAACTTCAAGTGACCTAATGAGTGGCTTTAAAACCAGTATGGTCATTATAATGACCAAGAAATTTCTATATAATGTATTTATGGATACCATTGACTTTGAATATCCAATACATAAGGATGATTCTCCATTGATGAAGAACATCAAATACATATGAAAGATTCTCTAAATCTCCTACATATCAATCAATTATTGCAATGTCTAAATGAAAACGAATTTTCATACTTGTTGAATTGATAAGGATTCGTGAACATAACATAAATCCATGAGAGTGTCCCGGAGTAGGCATTAATTCCCCCTAAAGGGGTGTGATGAGCATGACCTCCCATCCTCTTGAACAATGAAAATTCCTAAGCCTCATCGGTCCACAACTAATGAGCACCTACCTTTGGAAAGTATGTCCAAATAGATATAGAATCATTGGATGTTTCTAGTTCTACAAATAAACCTGTTAGAAACCGATTGGAATAGATTGAACCATAAAAAAATGAGGTCATCCCCATTTCTAGGAAGAATCAAAAATGGTGAACCTAATGTGCATCCTTAACGAAGATAAATTGATTTTTTACTATTTTTTAGGCCCCTATTTAACTCAATATGAGGGCTAACAAAGTAATCAATAACACGTGTGCTCATCCAAAAGATGTAGTGTCCAAAAAAAATTGATTATGACTGTTTTATCAAATAGGCACTCTTTTCCATGATCTCTCTACATTACAGAAATGGATTCTCTAAAGATCATGCCAGTAAATGCTTCTGCTGCTACTCCTGCAGGATCCTCGTCCCCTCTAAGGACGACATCACCCACACAGTGTCTGGAACACTGGGTCTCAAATGCCCTGGTTGGGGAATACCATCAACACAGTACTGTTTCAACTCTGGAGGCTACTCAACAAGGCCTAAGCGTCAATAATTCACCCTGGTTGTCCAGAAAGCGACGACCAGTGATCAAGAAGCGGGTGGTGCTAAGCACCATCTCCAAACGTTTCGATTCGTTATCCCCAAAACGCACCAACCAGTCCCTCCCATATTATAGGGAGGTAAATGAAGAGGTCACTCAAGGTCTCGGTTCAAGAAGACATGAGTCCTTCCAGAGGGCTCCATTAAACAATCGCCGCCAGACTCGTGTGGTAGTGCATCCTCAACATGATGAGGTTATCTCCTTTAGGTGTTCGACACAGGTTTCTCAAACCTGGGCATGCAAGACGAAACCCTAGAGGCGAAATTTGGCCAACAGGGAGAAGTTTCTCACTTCATACCACTATGAAGAGGTCCATCAACATAACTTGATTGCAAGGAACGAGCGGGCACATACACCCGTCTGTTATAATCCCGTTTTCTAGCAGACTCGTCTGGAAGAAACCCACTAATCTCGTCAGGCAATTCCGACAGAGTACTATAGGCAGGAACATACACCTATTTATAATTCATCATCTATTTACCAAGCTCATCTAACTGGATCGAAAAGAGATCACCAATCAAATATGGTGACCACCTGTAAACAAGAACATGCACCTGCTTACAATCACCAATTTTGTCAGTGGTCTCATCTTCCAGTATTGAATGAAATATAGTAACCATACATTATGGGGAACATCCAGCAGGAACATACACCAGCCAATATTTATCAAGCCTGCCAACAGTTTTGTTTGGTAGCACCCAGATAAGTCAGTCAGAAATCTCCAACGACAAATTTGGAGCAGACTCAACTCTCTGCCCCCATGCATAAGTAATGTCAAAATTCCATGATAGGAAAAGGAGGACATGAGTAGGAACGTAAAACTACTCCATATAAGGAATGGATGTACATTCTTGTTCTGGTAGCTGAAGACAGCAAGCACATTCTGAAAATGGTGAAGGAGAAGAGGAAAATCTCTTCCCATAGTCTGGATGCCTGTCAGAATATAATAACAACTTTAGCAGCATCACCAGGAAAGAAACATGAATATATCACTATCAGTGGAGTGACTGATCAAAAAGACACTCTGGAGTAGATTCACACCACTTTTCCAGTCCAGGAGGGTCATGAGGCATACTCCCCCATGTCATGCGGACAATCAAGTCAGGCACATACACCCGATTTGAATGGATATAATTAGCCTAACCTGACTATTTCTTCTGAGAAGGCACATACACCTAACCATAATAACCACTTTTTTCAACAAGTGGATTCCAAAGTGAGTAAGAAGGCGTCTAAGAAAAATACTCGTTCAGCAAAGTCAAGAAATCCAGATCTGGTCTGTAATAAGGCCTTACTCGATGCTGTAGTTCTTGAGGCCCTCAGACAATTGTATGTTGCAACTCAAGATTCTACTCTCTCATTTCCCAATAGGTGGAACAATAATTATGAAGGTCTTCATCAAAAACATCTTCATGAAGGCTTCCTTCATGACATTTCAGTCGATCTCGAAGTACTATCAACAGATCAGTGCCACGATAACCCTTTGTGTGGCCAGAAGACTAAGGAGAAAGTGGTTTCATCTTTTGCTGTAACCCACCGTGGTGGTCCTCCCCATGTTGATGACTTTAGCTTCGAAAGTCCTCTCCACAGTAGTAATTCGCATTGCCTAGAAAATTATTCAAAGGAAAATGCAGTAATGAGAAAGCACTCTTATCTTGAGGCACGTGCAAATGTCATGCCAGTCATGTTTGATTCTTTACCGACAGTAGGTGAAATACTTTCTCAACCATAAGATAGCCCAGGGTATAGGTCATTCTCTGAACCACCCTTGGATCAAGAATCTTCTAATTTGATAAATGAATTCTCTACCAATAGTGTTGAATCTGATAAAGTAACAATGAAGCCCCAACATTTTTCTAATCAGGTAGAATAATCTTCATCAAATTATAATGAGGAAGTACTAAATATGAGAAAACTACTGGAAAAAGGTGAAGTACCAGTCATGTTTTCGCCTTTGGCTAAATCTCAGTATGATATTCCAGAAATGTTGACGGAAGATTGTATTCATGATATTCGTCTCAACAGGTGGAAGACTCTTTGTCAATTGAAAAAGAAAATATTTTCCTATGATGATTATGAAAATCATGTCTATATAATAAAAGGGTTACAACGCCAAATTGATTTGGCATATCTCTCAGTTCTAGGACATCCAAAAGAAGAAAAGAATCAGAGATCCCTTCAGTTTTCATGCCATAACGCACTAAAATGATTGCGCCAGTTAATTTCCAATGCCCTAGATAGTATTCATATCAGGAGATGAGGTGTTCATGATGCACTGTATTTCACTATTCACTCTAGTAAAAAAATACCATCAATAGTGGTATCATGTAATGTCATTGCCCATGGCCGGCCACAGCCAATTGTTTTTGTGTGTAATCAGATGCTTTCTCAGGAACAGGCCTCAACGAGTTCTTCCCAATGTCAGGTATATAAAGAACAAGTTGTCGAATTACTCTTGCATCAAGAAAATAAGAATATCTAATAGAATCCTTGTTTAGAGCATGCACATCAACAAGTGACAGATGTTTCAGAAATCTTCCAACCGTCATTTGGGCCAGTTGATTTGAGTGGATGTAGGTTGATGCATCCAGCCGATTTTTGGACTAAAGTCTACAAAATCAGGAGAGCTTTTAAGAATGTCTCAGATGTAGAAGCATAAGAGCCACCTCATCTTTCTAGGCTAGGGACTCTTTTAAACCAACACTTGGAATCAAAAAATAGGATTTGAGGAGTTGAGAAGGAAAAGTAGAAACAACCCCAGTCCACCGGACTGGGGACTTTTTCAAATCCTCAATCTCTTTATCAACGAAAGTCAATATTCTCTTGATAAGGGAATAAGACAAAGGAGGAACGCAGAGCCGAATTATCAGAATATTCCCCCCAAATTACAGTTCATCAAAATTTTCTTGAGGGGTCAACTCAACATAAGAAAATGTCTCATGAAGGACATGGAAGAAGACAGTATCGCAGAAATGCTGATATAAGGGATGCAATGCATTATGCATCAATAAATGTCATAAATTCCATTGTTTCCAATCCTACAGACCATGAGGCTCAGTCAGAGGGATCAGATATAGAATTTCCTACTCAATAAGTGATACACACCGAAACAAATAAAGAAGTTGTGTGTACACGAAACCAACGGCTCACCTAGAAGCTGGGTATTCCTTCAAATAACCAACTCCCCCCTCTCCGAATGGAATCCAAAAAATGGAAATGAAAAAATTTAGGCTACATTACACACTACCTATGGAGAAGGCCAATCAATCTCATTAGAGGAAAGTTTCTCACAACAAGTGGCAGAAATGAAGGAGTTAAGGAGGTTGAATGCAGAACTACTTCAAGGTCATCTTCCTCCTAAGTGTGCTAGATTCAGTCAGTCAAGGGAATTTGTTGCAGCTAATTAGATGTATCAAGAATATCCTCTCTTACTAGTACACCCTCACAGGTCCAATTATATGGGTTATATGCAACAAACACCAGCAATACTACCATCAGTGGCAGTCCCAGTCACCACACCCATCCAAACTCCAGTTCTTGCATCTACACAAGTCCATGATCCACCATATGTTTCTCAAATATTAATGACTACCATTGAGTCAATAACTGCTCAGTTTGAAGATATGGAAGGAAAGCATCCACCGGTTCAACCGGATAAGAGATCTTACCCTGAATGGGTTGATTCATTTCCTCCCCCATCAAATTTTTCAAGTACCACATTCCCAATTTTTAATTGTTCGGGAAATCCATAACAACTCTTAATGAATTTTATTTCCTGTTGTGATCCTATGATGGGAACTCCTCAACAAAAAGAAGCAGTTAAGCTCATGTGTTTTGTACAGTCTTTACAAGAACATGCTTTTGTCTGCTATACAAGCTATAAATCCCGGTCAACTACTAGGTGGGAGGATCTCCATCAACAATTCCTTCTTCAATTCATCTCAATGTTTCCAAAGACAATAGTTTTTTATCGTTCAAATTGTAAGAAAAGGGAAAATGAAAGGTTTTCAGATTTCATTGCTCACTGGAAGGGATTAACATATTCCTTAAGTTTATCACTCCCTCAAGAAGAATTGTTCACAATCACTGTGGAAACTTTGCGTGATAAATTATGCACACCATTGATCCCTATGAAATACACAGGAGAGTTTCATGACCTTACATCAATCGCTCAGCAGATGAAAGATTCCCTTATGAAGACTAAGGTTAAAACTTGTGTAATTCCACCAGTTCCAGGAAGAAGAATAGGGAAAGTACAGACTGCTATAGTTACGCTTAAACAAGAACATGTACCTGCTTCCACTTCAAAACCTTCATCATATCTAAGGGCTCTTCCTCCTGAGTGTAAAAAACAGAGGCCATTTCGTCAAGACGATCAAAGAGATCAAAAACGAAATAGTTTGATGATTTGAAGAACAAGGTTTATTCATTCCAGAATGAGCAAGTTCCAGGCTCTTCCATCTCATCTCTGGAAAACAATTTGGTTCAGTTTCCAAGGCCCAAAAGGCCGAACAAGGAAAGAGACGAAGACCTTCCCAACTATTTCCCATTTAATTAAATATTGGGGCATCCCATTCCGGAGTGTTTTGTTTTCAAAGACCTCCTGAAAAAAATGGTGGACTCGGGACAAGTCAAACTGAAAGGTTCTTCAGACGAGTTAGCATGTGTTACTGATACAGATCCAGAGGAAGAAGGCGAGTGGCATGAATTCAAAAACAAAAATGCATAGATATATGATTATCGGATGGTTAGGAAAATGATCAACCGATCTCGTTCCATTTTGCGAACAAAATTAATGAAACCAATTGTGTCTTCTTCAATGAATGCCAAAGAAAAAACATCTTCATCAAAGGGAAATAATTCACAGAGGAATCATAATTAGAAGAAAGAAGAACATTCAGAAGAAGATGATTTCATATCAAAGCCTGAATTTTCATTGAATCTGGAATATTTTATGCCATCTACTTCGAAAGTACAGGCACCGACCCACCAAATAGTATTGCCTAAACTGGCTAATCTGGAAGAATATTCATCAGATGAAGAGTTGATCTTGGGTTCTGTTAATATGATTGATTTAACAGATCTATATGCCAATCACAGTTTCGATCTTGATGAGCCTGAGTTCCTAGTATCAAACATAGGAATTATAGGGTGTTCCAGAGTTCTAGGATACAGGGGAAGACGTGGATATCCCAGAAGCCACTATTTCGATCTTACCTCTTATAGAACTGTATATGCGGCTGAAATTCGTGGAAAAGCCCATCAGCAGGCTCAACAAGAACAAGAATGTTCTTCCATGCATGGCAGATTCAGTCCTAGTACAGTTATTATGGAGGATCGATTAGAGGTTACACCTTATTCCTCTTAGCTAATAAATAGACCTATTCGGTCTAATCATCCAAATCCAGGTGTATTTCCAACTCCACCCCCGATACAAGAAGCATCAAACAGGATAATCAGGAATAATCTTCATCAGATGAAGAGTAGATCTATGGTTCTGTTAATATGATTCATTTAATAGATCCATATGACAATCACAGTTTCGATCTTGATGAGCCTGAGTTCCCTGCATCGAATAGAGGGATTAGAGGGAGTTCCAGAGGTCTAGGATACAGGGGAAGATGTGGATATCCCAGAAGACACTATTTCAA
The DNA here is from genome assembly GCA_963277665.1 of Viscum album. Taxonomy (NCBI): domain Eukaryota; kingdom Viridiplantae; phylum Streptophyta; class Magnoliopsida; order Santalales; family Viscaceae; genus Viscum; species Viscum album. The sequence continues at coordinate 1,895,590,484 of OY728123.1, forward strand.
TCTTAAACCTTCTAGAGCTGTATATGCGGTTGAAACTCATGGAAAAGCCCTTCAGCGGGATTAACAAAAACAATAAAGTTCTTCTACGCATGACAGATCCAATCCTCGTATAGTTATTTTGGAGGATCGGTTTGAGGATAAACCTTATTCCTCTCAGTAAATAAATAGACATATTCGGTCTAATATTCCAAATATAGGAGTATTCCTATTTCTTACCTCGATACAAGAAACATAAACGTCCAAAGCATCAACTTCTAAGGCACCTGCAAAATGACATGTTCCTGTTGGGAAACACAGTCCTTTGGACCAAAAGTATTATTTATTGAAACATTTGATCCATGTACTGGCCATGTTATAAATTATTGATGCCTTGAATCTATCAAAGGATCTTCGGGGGGCACTCATTAAGGCTTTGTCAAGACCTCAGGAATTCGAAACTGAAATTGTTGCGGCTGAATTCTACCATGTAGTTAATGGTCCTGCATAATTCCATGTAGTGATATCTTTTACAGATGAGGATGAAGATGATGTTGTACATGGACATATCAGACCTTTGTATTTATCTGGCATGTTCAATGATATAGAAATCCGATTATCTTTCATTGATAATGGTTCAGGATTCAACCTCATTCCTATTCGTACACTTTGTCGATTGGGCCGCACCGAATCTGATTTATCTCCTTATACATTGATGTTTCAGGGATATGATAAAAATGAACAAGAACCTCTGGGCGAGATCACACTCAGAACTCAGTTTGGATACCTTGTATCCAATTCATATTTCATGGTTGTCCGACATGACACATCCTTTAACATTTTTCTTGGAAGACCTTGCCTATATCAACATACGGCCGTACCTTCGTCATACCATCAATGTCTCAAATATTGTTTCAATGGTCAAATTGTTACATTTATGATGATAAATCCCCATTAAAAACCTATGAATCTCAATACATTGAGGAATAATTATATCACATGGAGGGAAAGGAGAAATCAATGACAAAGGAGGTTACCAAAATTAATTCTCCATGTGGTTTGTAAAATATTCTAGTAAACCCATTCATACATGTGAGTACAGATTATGTGTTTCCTAACAGTCAAATTGACAAGTTATACCCAAATCCAAATACTCTTATGGAAACTTCCATAATGTCAACTTCAGAAACCATGTCAGAAAGCATGGGAAAAATTGGTGATTCCCCAAGAAATGATGGAATCTCAAATAGAGATGTCTTCATTTAATCTGATGAAATCTAGCAATTCTATACTTCATTAACCAGGATAGAAGAAGTTATAGCAATGTCATAGGTGAACAATGATGTCTATTCTCAATCCATCATCTTTTCATTATTACCCATGGAAGACCCTTCATCATCAATAGGGTCAGAAATGGTAGACTCTTTTTCAAGATGTTCAAATTTTAACATCTCTCTTGATCGAGGAGATTCTACCTCATCATCTAAAATGCATGTAGAAACAGAAGAAATAACACATATTGAAGAAAAAGTGGAAGATCTCAGAGATGCTCCTCCAACATTTGAAGGGGGTATCTCTACCACTGTGGATGAACTCAGAGAAATAAATCTGGGTACAAAAGAAGATCGACGCCCCACTTTAATTAGTGTGGCCATGACTACTGAAGAGCCAGAAATGTATACTTCCTTTCTAAAGAAAATCAAGATGTATTTTCTTGGAATTATATAGAAATGCCAGGTGTTGATCCCGATGTTTCCACTCATCATTTGGGTTTGTCAGAAGAACATCGAGGATTCAAGAAATCCGCAAGGAGAACACACCTAACATATGCTTCCAAAATTGCAGCTAAAGTGGATAAACATATAAAGTCCATCTTCATCGGAGATGTTCAATATCATAAATGTCTTGATAATATTGTCCCTGTGAAAAGGAAGAATTTAAAATTTATAGTTTTCATTGATTTTAGTGATCTTAGCCGTCATTGTCCCAAGGATTATTTTCCAGTTCCGATCACATTACTCTTAATTGATGCAACAACTAGTTGTGAAGAAGTCTCTATCATGGAGGGATATTCAGGATATAATAAAATCCTAATGGCTCTAGAGGATGAAGAGTACACAGCCTTCAGAGCTCCACATGGTGTGTTTTGCTATCAGGTAATTCCCTTTGGCCTGAAGAATACAGGTGCAACATATCAACGTTCCATGCACCATATCTTCAAAACCTTTTTTGGGAAATTTTTTGATTTTATGTGGATGATTTGGTGGTTAAATCCAGACAATGTTCAAATCACTTGGCTGATTTGGAAATAATATTCCAAAAACATCGACAACATAATTTGAAGATGAACCACTTGAAATGTGCTTTCGGGGTTACCTCGGAAAAATTTCTTGGCTTTGTTATACGCCATCGTGGTGTCGAATTTGATCATGAGAAGAAAAAAACAATCATTGGTATATCACCTCCTCGAAATTTGAAAGAATTGAGAGGACTTCAAGGGCACATGGCATATATTTGGCATTTCATCACCAATTTGGCAGGCAAGTGTTTACCATTCTATAAATTAATGAAGAATGGAGTCACTTTCCAATGGACGGAAAATTGCCAAGAATCATTCGATATCCTCAAAAAATATCTCTTGAGTCCACTGGTATTAATGCCACCTATTGAAGGAAGACAACTTATCCTTTATGTGACAGCTTCAGAGCAGTCGTTGGGTGTCTTCCTTGCCCAAAAGAATGATGTTGGGAATGAAAACAACCTTTAATATCTCAATCGGACTATGATTGGAGAAGAAACCTGATATTCAAGTATTGAAAAGTGCTTCCTAGAATTAATTTTTGTAGTTAAAAAATTGATATAGTACCTAAAACATCATGAGGTCCACTTGGTATCTCGCAATAACCCGCTCAAATTCATCATTAGTCGTCCAATTCTTACAGGACCTCTGGCAAGGTGGGCAGCTATTTTGCACCAATTTGATATCCAATATCTGTCTCAAAAGCCAATAAAGGGCCAAGCTCTAGATTATTCCCTCGCAGAACAACCTTTAGTGGAAGATATATCTTTAGATATTGAACTTCCTAATGAGGATGTATTTTATATTCAAGATAATCATCAAACATGGGAAATGTACTTTGATGGTTCTTCCAGAAGTCCAACAGGGCAGAAAATGGATGATCCTAAATTAAAAAAAAGTTGGGTTATGAATTGTGCTTATTTCCCCAGAAAAAGTAGTTCTACCCTATTCCTTCTTATTGTTGGGAGATGGTATAAATATTGAAGCATAATATCAAGATCTCGTCGCAGGATTGGAATTGACGCTTCAGACACAGGAGAATCACATAAAGGTAAAAGGTGATTCAGACCTGGTAATAAGACAAGTCAACTAGGATTATGCCATTAGAAAATAAGAGTTAATCCCTTTATGTGATTATTTTAGAGAGTTAATGGAAAAAATTTCCCTCAGAACCGACATTTTATGATGTCCCATGATCAAAAAATGCTCATGTTGATGCACTGGATAATGTATCCACAACTCTGGAAGATCGAAATCGGGATAACCAAATCATCAATATTGCCCACCGTCATGTAGTTTCACCTTTTTTTTCAAATCAGAACTGATGAAATAAATTAAATTAGTCCCGTTCCTAAACCATATGGTCAAACTATGGGATGGATGAAACCTATCAGGGAATACCTTCAAAATGGAATGCTCCCACCCAATAGAGCCAAGAAAGAACAAATCCGGTGACATGTTGTCAATTTTACTCTCTATGATAGCCCATATCACCAAATATTTCTCTACAAATGAGTTTTTGATGGAATTCTCTTCAGATGTATTGCTGGTGAAGAGACAATGGCTGTTACGAATGAAGTACATGTAGGAGTCTATGTTGCCACCAGTCTGGACATAGACTGTCTGATCAAGATCGAAGATTGAGATACTTCTGCCCTTCAATGATACAAAATTGTGTTGATTTAGCTAAGAAGTGTCATTCTTGTCATGTAAATGAAAATTTCATTCATCAACCCCCAAAGTTGCTTCATATAGCTAAATAATCATGGCCATTTTCCACATGGGGAATGGATGTAGTAGGACCTTACCCTTTAAATACATCCAAGCAGTTTTGGTATATTCTTACTACTACTGAATTAATTTCCAAATGGGAAAAGGCCATACCTCTCAAAGAATTTAGTTCCAAATGCATTTTTATCTTCATCAAGTCTAACATCATTACCAGATTTGGTGTCCCTCATACCATGTTGACGGACAATGGCACCAACATCTGTTCATCCGAGGTAAAGAATTTGTATCAAGAATACAACATCAAATCCAACCATTCATCTCGGTATCATGCAGCTACCAATGGCCACATAGAGGCCTTAAATAAGACTCTTTCAAACATACTGCAATAGTTGGTGGATAAAGATAAGAAATCATGTCCTGATAAACTTTTTAATGATTTATGGTCTTATTGGACCACCACCCGCACTACTACGTGGTCAACTCCATATTCATTGGTATATGGAACAAAAGAAGGCTTTCCTATTGATGTTCAATTACGATCACTCATATTAGCTATTTGTGATTAGTCATCTATAGATGAACGATCTCAAAAGTGATTGGATGAATTTGAACGATTAGATGAAAAAATATTGTGCACCCTGCACCACATGGAAGTCTATCAAAATCGAATAACACGGGCTTTCAACAAAAAAGTTTGTCATTGTTCATTCATTCAAGTAGAAGTGGTATTGGTCCTCAGAACTCCAATGATACTAGGAAATAATCCTTTGAAGCTTGATCCAAATTGGGAAGGACCTTACTCAATACATAAGGTCTACTCCAATAGAGCTTGTTCTTTAATCTCAATGGATGGAGAACTCAATACAACTCCAACCAATGCCAGGTTCTTGAAAAAGTATTTTGTGTAACACAAATACTTACGTCATGAAAGACATTAAACTGTACAACCATTGTCATCTTACATGACATTAAACCGTGAAAAAGTACCTAATACGTCCTACAAGACGTTAAACTGCACCACCAATGTCCTAGCTGCATGTCGCTAAATTGTGCAGCACTGGTCCATGCATATTACATTAAATTATTTTAGTCCTCACTGCAATAAATTAAACTAAATAGTCCCCATAATAGTTCCTACATGACGTAAAAATGTATTTTCATACATGACATTAAACTGTTCACATGTTCGTCCTCTATGATGTAAAACTAAAAAAATATGTCCCTTAATACATCCTACATGACGTTAAAATGTATTTGGTCCCTGCTATATGACACTAAACTGCGCGGCATCAATATTCCTTATGGCACGAATTTAAACTGCGTAGTCCCCTCATTCGTCCAACATGACATTAAACTATTCGTATGTGCTACAAGACGTTAAATTTTCAAGCACCCCATGTCTGTGACACATTTCATATAAACTAAGATATAGTCAATTTTATATCCAGCATGACATTAAACTCTGCATCGTTTGGGTTGTTACTACCTCTCATTTCTCACACCGAGCATGAATCACATGATCTTAGAGTAAATTTCATCCATAACATCCTCTCTGGGCCGCTAACCAGGCATAAGTCCCAACACCATTTTCTAGGTCTTTGTCCTCAAATACAACTCGATCACCAATTCATTATTAATTGAACTACACAGACTTTTATCCTTGCCTTATAGGCTGGGTACATAGGCAGCCTCCCATGATTCATGCCCAAAACCAATCTCTTCACGTCGGTTCACATCCATCTCATACGATGTTGGTATGTGAAGCAGCCCGAAACCAATTTCTTCACATTGGTTCACCTTTGTCCCATATGATGTTAAACTATCTATGTCCCTTTTTTCCCTGCTACATGACACTAAACTGTGCAGCACCATCATCCTCTCTATATGATGTTAAAATATACAATCCCCCATTGTCCCTTACTGGATAGGGAATCATCATTTACATTGATCTCCAATAAAGTCAAATTACAAAGACAATATGCATACATGGTAATGCCCGAACCTTTAATCTTGGGTCAAACCATCATTGCACTAAAGTACTTTTTCACCCTTCACTTGTATGAACCAAATCTATACAAAGGGTATTTTACAAACTACGTGCAGCATGATTCCCATCCTTATGGGATATTTAGGAACGTTCGGGCATCCCTCAAATCTAGCCCGAAGTCATTGGGCGTAACCCCAAATTCCACTTTTAGTCCCTTGACTAAAAATTCCCCCTGTGAATACATTAATTTGGTATGAAAACCATAGTCTACGTTCACATCAGGTGTACGAAACACACAGTATGTATTCTTTGTTATGGTCCAAACTCTACATCCTTAAACTAAGATCTTCTACATTATTGTCCCACATGACGTTAAACTGTATTTCAAGAACTACATATGTCTTTATTCCAAACCTTCTGGGATATGTAGTGAGGACCAGTACTTCAATTCATGACCCAGTCACAACATGATTATAGTTAGCATTGGTCTGTTTATCTTCTACATGCATTGTACAATGCCCATTTTGATGTATCATACTTCTAAGCAGAAATTATTCCAGATCTCCATAACCCTTTCCTTTACATCTGGTCACAAAATTTCTGATACCTGGGAATTCTTTTTCCTAACTATACAACACGTTCCCCTAGGAGGCCTTGCATAAGTAGTCTACATAGCGGAGCTGTCGGCCAAAGGACGCTATTATTTGATTATGCAGCCAATTCCCTTAGGTGGCCCTACATAATTCAACCCTATAACGGGTTTTTCGAATAGTGGTAACTTCATTCCTGGGAGAAAAGCCTCTTTTGTCATTATTGGTCTTAACGACAATATGTAGGGATCCGTAAAAATAGCTATCCGTAACATATTTTTCCCATATTATTTTTCATGATCTGAAAGTATTCAAGTCTATTGTTTATATTTCCCTTCCCTACGTTTGGATCAGACCTTCGTAGGAGTGACATTCATCCAATTCTTTGACAATATTTATTGGGAATATCTCTCCATGTTCAAGTACCACTCTCCATTCCTAAAACACAATGCTTTGAATTATTTGAATATCCATAAACTTCCACTGGCTTTTAAGAAGTAGAAAAGTAAATTTTTTGAGAGTTATGTTTCCTAAATATGCAGCACATTCCCTTAGGTGGCCTTGCATAAGTAGTCTATATAACATACCTATCAGCCAAAAGATACTTTTATTTGGCAATGCAGCCAATTCCCTTAATCATCCATGCATAATTCAACCCCCTAATGGGTTTGTTAAATAATGGTAACTTCACTCTTAGAAAATACTTATTATAATGCCTTTTAGAACTTTTATTCATATCATTACTCATATTCAAAATTTCCTATGTCATAGTTTACATGTTTTCCTCCATGATTGAATGTGGAAATATGTTTTCAGATAAATTTTCATGTAATTGAGTCAATTTTAATTCATTAGGTCAAAGCTATCTGACCTTAAACAATAGCCTTTTTATGTCCAACGTGCATGAATTTGAACTACCCCCAAAAGACAAGGGAACTTTAAAAAAAAAAGTCATGTCCCAGCTCACTAAAAATACATTTCATATGATTTAGGTAATATTGAGAAATAAAAAGATTCAATGTTTGTAGGGTTGTTTTTATATTCCTCACAACAACCAAACTTTTTTTACTAGGCCCACTGGCTTAGGTAAAATTATTTAAAGCAGGTAACAAGGGATGTTAGGCAGAAATGATTGAAGAATAAAGTGTTTTTCATTGATTCAAAAGAGATAGAAGGAAATCCACATACTGGAGTCTCTTATATTTTTCAGAAATTACAAGAGACTTTCAACATAACTCTTCATTTGATTTATGACATCCTGAGCTTCATCAGCAGCCACTTGAAGTTCATGCACTCATCCAGCTTCCCCCTTTTCATCTTAATAGAGTGCTTTCATGGCATCTTCGATGGATTTCATACCATTCCAATTAACTCCTTCAAGTGAATTGTTAAACAGGTCAAGTTCCCCAGTAATAACATCTAACTGTTTCTGAAGGTGCATCTGCTGGACAACTTTCTCCTTGATCTTTTGTTTCAGCTCCATCAATTTCACAGCATGATAAGCCTCTGCTCGGGATACCGCAGCCTCAAATTCAATAATATTGGCCAACATCCTCACTCTGGTCCGGGCTTGATGGTACCCTTTCTCCTACTCCCTCATTAAAAATACTTGTTTCACCTTGGTATGGATATCTTGATATCCAAAACCGCCATGTCCCAATATGACGAACAGGGATGACAGTCACGTGATCTTCAAAGATAGCTCTTTAAGGGGAACTTCAGATATGATCTTCCATGTTTTCTTCCATGCCTTGCGTTGTCAAAACTAGAGCGCTTTTTTACCTCTGGGTATGATTCCTCATCACTATCACATGGGGGAATATAATATGGAATTAATTCACTTAAATAAGTTCCATGTTCAGCTCCTTCCCCCTATCCCTTGTTACTTCACATTCTACTCCCATTGGGGCAGAGGCTGAGGCTTCACCTCCAGATCTAACGACTGAAATTGATGGCCCTGCATAGCCAATTAAAAGTTTTTCATAGGTTCAAAGGATAAAAAAAGTTGATTAATTTTTCTTCCAAATTATGTGCAATCACAAATATTATTATATCTTAGCCAACGGTAGATTAGCAACATGAGAATGATCCTCCCAGTATTTGCTAGCATCAACAGGATTTTCATTATGGGTTTCTGGAAACTCTACCAGTTTCAACTCCACTTGAGCTGTTGTCTCTGAAAAAGTAGGGTTGTCTATACCCCCTTAAGGTATTAGCAGTTCAGCAGCTTGCTCAAATTGAACTGCACATTTTAACTAATCATGGTTTGAGATGGAATAATAAATTTTTAACAGGATGAAAGAAAACACTCATGTCCAAAATCCCCTAAATTACTTGGTAATTTAACTTGATCTAAAATTTCTTCAAAATATGGGACAAGTTTCATCATTTCATCCAATGATATCTCAGATTCATGGTTATTATCACCAGTGGTAGCATTTGATGTATCTTCTTGCCGACTTTTATCCTGCAGCCTTTGACCCCTAACAGTTTCTTTAGAGAAAATTATGGCATCAGTTTCAGTGGCCGCTAAATGTTCTGGTGCAGGTTTTGAACCTAAAGTATCACAAAATGGAATTCATTTGATGTTTTGATTCAACATTTTATTAAGAATTGTCAAATTACCATAAGCAGGCTCTTCTCTCCTTGCAGCAGCATCAGGAGAAATACTAGGAACATAAGCTGGCTCTTCTTCAAGAGTAGCCGAGTCAGCATAAATTTGTGACTATTGGCCACCACCCTCCATCATCCTTAGTGGAGGGTCAATCCTCTCCCTCAAAGGGGAAATTAAAAAAGCTCCTGCAATTCCATGAAGTATGAGCAATCATTTCATGAGATAAGGATCGTGACTATCTGAAGGACGTAACACTACTAATGAAGTGTTTAGCTGTGGACTTCTTCCTTCGATGTCTTTTCTTGTTTGTATTTTTTGGTGTGTTAGAATCCTTTTCTCCAAATATAGGTATTGGAGAGTGAAAATCCATGTCTAACTCTTTGTCCATGGCTGGCTGGCCTAGAGATACCTCTCCCGGCTCACGAGGAGATTCATTAGCTCCGATGGCAGTACCACCAAGGCAATACTGTGGTGAAGAAACCTTAGCAGTTCCTTTCTTTTCAAGCTACAGGATGAAGAAAGTAATTTCCTTGAGTAACAAAGCATTAACTAAAATAATGTTTCAAATCAAATATGGAAAGAGACTTACATCTTCAGGAGCCATGTAATCATGCCACTTCTCATCTCCGGAAGCAATAGTCCCCACAGTGGTTCAATGATCTATCATTTCATTCTCCCGCTTGGGGAACATGAATGGAATAATCGATGGCATATATGAGCACCTCCAGATCTATGATGTAAGCCCAAACATCATCGAGGTTATCCTTGAAATGGATATCGTTAGAAGCCCATAGATTCCCTACTCCAAAGATGTGTAGCCCTTCGCATAAGTCCAGCCAGGTGGTTTCAGAATCGTAATATAAACTCTGCCATGACTGGATAGCCTCAAGTCATATATATTCAGCATGTTCACCAGAAGGCTGCAAGGAGGGTACTATAATTTTGGACTTTAACTTCATCCCAGCTCCTGCAATCACAGATAGAGAATAAGAAAAAAAAATTGTTTCTCTATAAAGTAATGGAGATTAAATTGCCCCAATAAAGTAACTCACTTAGAGAAAATGGAGTGGGTCTCTTGATTCTGACAGTAGTATTATATATGGCACGAGGCCTCTTTGACACATGTTATGCCTCATCATCCCCATCCTGAGAATCCGGCGAGTTAGCCCTGGGTGAGGAACCCAGTGAATCATCTCTGGGTGTGGAAGAGTCAACCTCCAGATGAAGGGTTTCTTTCTCTACAGTTCTCTTCTTTTTCCCCACCCGAAGAACCAGATGATTCATTACCCCTTCTAGGTATGATGCTACCCAGTTCTCGGCATACCATGTTGTCAAGTTACTCACCTCTCCAGAAACTGGTAGATAAAACATTACCCATGTCTTCTCCATAGATGTCAGCAACCATAGTTGTTAGGCAACCATCGGATGCTGCTCTGACCTAACATGCACATGAGGGGATACAACATCCTACTACAGAGACTTTAATTTATGTGAAAATATGTATGGAGCATAGGCCTGACATATAATCTCTCCATCAATCCTAGTGGACAATACACCATCTCTGCAAACCAGCATGTATGACCTCAATTCTAGGGCAGTTGTTCCATCATCAACAAATCGCCCGGTTGGCGGGCTTCCGTAAGGAAAGAAATGGAATTCCTTGAACATGAAAAGCTCCTCCATCATATCATAGGAGTTGAGGGATAAATGAAAAATTCTAGAATATTCCTATACTGATGGCCTGAAAGAACTTCTAGGAAACTATACTCCACTTTTTATAGCATATGACCTGAAATGAGTGGTGTTCCATCCCCACAAAATATGGAATGGTCCCACTATTCTCAAAGTAGAATTACCCATAAATCTAGGGTGTAAGATTCTATTAATCTTCTCTAAAATTGGGGTGGCCAACCCAACCATTTTCCTCTCATCCAACTTGGTTGCAACAACGAAGGTCCATGGCCTAATGCCTCCCTTCGAATCCCTGACCAGCAGAAGATAAACACTAAGCCACAAGGCTATGAAGCTCTCTAGATAGGTCTTTTCTAGGATTCACTGATCCACTTTGTACCCCCACTTTTAAAATTATCTTGATTCCAGGGTTGGCCAGAATGTGCCAACAATACCCCTCTTCTCTGCTCTGGGGTAGGTAGTAGGACGAGTACATATGGGCCCCTTATCTTTCTTCTTGGTATGAAAAATATCCATCCACTACTCTGTATTAATATCCTTTCTAGAATGAGTTGTGGAGGTCTTTGAATTCTTGATCTTGTAGAAAATTTTCAATAATTCATGAGACAAAGTTGGAGTCTTCTACAAATCATTCCAAGTCACCTAGGGAGGGATGAATTCATCATACATATTGCCTAAAATTGGAACCCCTGAGATCTTATAGACATCCCACAAATTGATGCCTACTTATCCATGAGTCAGATGGAGAGAATTGGTTTCTGGGATCCAGTGGATGATTAGCTCTGGCACAAAGTCATCATTCCTATAGATATACGTCTGCCTAGCCCAGACGGCTTCATATATTGCAGCTCCGTTCAGATCCTCGACAAAAATCTGCACATTTGTTTTTCACCGAATATGCCAACATCCAAGTCGGCTTCACAACTCCTCCAGGATGGAAGTCCTAACTCTTCTACCATCCATTGGATTGATCCATCTGAGTGTTTCGGAAAATTGAGGGATAAAAATGTGGTTGCAGCTCAGGCTTGTGTGGTTTTAGATCTGGGGCACAATGGATATGATGCATTATGTAGGATTTTTCCACTATTCCAACATTTAAGAATGATCCTCCAATATAGATATTTGTTGAAGAAATGTATGTGTAAGTCTGAAACCAAGAATGCGGGAGATAGTTTTTTGGCTCTGGAATGTTGTCTTCTTGCAGATGACCATGCCCATATTGAGGTAGGTAGATACTCTGTGGGAAATTAAGATGATACTTCTTAAAGTACTTGGCCAAATCTGGGAGTGGTTTGTCAAATGTATTGTAATAATCATGGACAACGATGCTCATCATGTCATCAATATGCTTTCTAGCCACCTTATTAGCCACTCCGATTCTATTGGGAGCCATTGTATCTGCACAAAGTTCAAATAAATAACTCTTAAGTAAGTTAATTTTTAATAAAATTTTTGAGGAAATTTGAAAAAAATGGATAAGGAATTAAGGAGAGAAAGTCCAATATTGGCGGGCAAGTCTAATTCGGTCGCGCAAGTATGGGAGCGTAGGTATCACCACACAAGTCCAAATACCTTTACAGATGCACGAAACAGTTTAGAAGAAGCAATAAACTGTGGACATCATCACCTATGGGATGAAAGTTACTTTTGCACCGAGAGCCCAAAGAATTGGAACGGGTTCATTGCCTGAAGTGATGCCGCATATTTATAGGTCAGGCTGCACCTCAGCACACCGAACCCTCTGCATCTCGCACCTGCATGCCGCTACCTGTGCGCTCAACACATGCACATCCAAATTTCCTTGGTTTTTTCCTTTACCATAGAGTCAAATCCTCTTTCCTTTTTCGGATCCAACTCTGGGGGGGAATTTTGTTGACGCTCCTTTCCGTCATAGAGTCTAATGAATGAAAAAGGGTAATACCTAAAGCACAAAGAGATTCATCCTTTGATAAAACATCAAAAATTGACATAGGCATAAACACAGAATTCTTTAAACATGGGTCGCGCATGTTTTACTATGGTCATGCAAGTATACTTGTGTGACACATATTGGTCATGCAGGGGGCTTTCGCACCCTATTTTATTTTCTCCCAAGGCCTTCAATGGCCTATAAATGCCCCTTGTGGGGCACCCAATTTATGGACAAAAAAATCCAAATGTCATATTTATGCTCTCGGCAACCTATTATCTTTATGAAGTCATCCAAACACTTCTAATGTAATTTCATACCTATAACGGAAGATCTAAAGAGGGGGAACAAGGCTTAAGTGTTTAAATTCATCAACACTTGTGCACCTAAGTGTCCAACCCTCAAGGGAAATGGACACACTTGTGTGCCACCTTATCCATTCAGCAGAACATGCGCTCCACCATTTTGGAAACCATTAGGGATAATACTAAGGGCTTGAGCCAAGTCTCACCCATGTATTACCCTATTGGTTAACCATCTCCCAAGTACACCCATGTCGTGGAAGTATACTTGCGCAACCAGGACTTGCACACCCAACCAGGACTTGAGCGCCTGTCTTTTTTTGGATTCCCCTTCTTCTAATTCACTTCCTTTTAATCAAGTCCACCTCTACTCTTCAAGATCTATCCTGCAAAACCCTCTTAAAATCCATTTATGGCATGTTTCATTTGTTTTCTTCCTTATATGAAAGTAATTCTGGTGAACATATCTCAAAACCTCAGGATTTATATAACTTTATCTCATGATGGCTAGAGGTTCCCTTCATCCAACCTAATCCCTTATGATGAGAGAATATTTGATCTAGGTATCCTTCTCAAGAGTAGGCCCTAATCATAAGTTAAATTCCCCCTTTAATCTGGGAATCCTCCCGTGGAGTAAGCCCCAAATTAAGAATCTAAATCTCCATAAGTCACAAATACCGTTATGTACCCTCTTAATGGGTATCCTCCTGAGGAGTAAGCCCCAAGTCCCAAGTTATAAGTCCCCTTTAATTTTGGGATACCTTATTAGGAATAAGCCCCAATCATAAGTTTAACCTAATTTGGGCATCCTCCTCAGGAGTAAGTCCCAAGTTAGAGTATCCAAATATCCATAAAGAACAAATACCATTATGGACCTTGTTCTTAGGTTTCTTCCCTGAAGTAAATCCTAATATTCATCTACTTGGGCAGTCACACATACATAAGCCCCATATAATTCCTTGTGACCACATCTTTTGTGGCACAAACCATCAGGTTTTACTAATACCTCTTGTTTCTCACACCAAGCATGACTCACATGGTCTTAGAGTGTAAAGGTAATTATGACACCTCTCTTTGGGCCGTTAATCATATGTAAGACCCACACATCTTAATCGAACTACGTGGACTTTGATATCTTCCTTAAAAGTAGATTACGTAGGATGACTTTCTATGGTTCAAGACCAACACCCATTAATTCTCATCCTTCCAATATGACTTTAAAATATATCTTAATTCCCGAAGTATGTGGGATCTGATTCCTTTTCTAATAAGGATACGTTGGCACCTCATCTGCGGGTACAATCCCAACTCTAAAATAAACCATGTCCTTCTGAATGACAATAAACTTCAAGATCCCCACTGAGTGGATTTAAAACCAGTATGGTAATCATAATTACCAATAGATTTCTATATAATTTATTAATGTATACCATTGATTAAGAATCTTCATTACATACGGATGATTCTCCATCGATGAAGAACCTCAAATAAATATAAATGTTTTTCTAAATCTCATACATGTCAATCATTGATTCCAATGTCTAAAGGAATACTCATTTTCATACTTGGTGAATTAATAAGGATTCGTGAACATAACTCAAATCTATGAGAGTGTCCCAGAGTAGGAAATAATTCCCCCCAAAAGGGTGTGATGATCCTAACCTACCATCCTCTCGACCAATGAAAATTTTTAAGCCTCATCGGTACACAACTAACAAGACCCTACCATTGGAATGAAGGTCAAAATGGATATAGAATCATTGGATATTTCTGGTTATATGAATAAACCTGTTAGAAACCGATTGGAAAAGATCAAACATTAAACGAATGACGTAATCCCCATTTTCGAGAAGAAACAATATAATAATATAATTGTTTTATTCTTCTTTGTGCAAACATGGGGGCATACAGGGTCTTCTTCTACATGCAAGGAGTGAATGCAGTCTGTCTTCATAGAACCAAACACGGTTCTCGGTTCATTCTTCATAATGGTGAAACAAGGGTGTCATGCACTGGTTGTTTACCCATGGGATTACATCCACAAAGATGTGGTGAGGATTTAAAAACCTATTGCGCGCTTGTGGGTAGCTTCACACAGAGGGTATAGATCTCCTCTTTTAGGGACCAAGATGTTTATCAGTTCTTCTTAGTGCAAGGGAAACACATTACTCCTTCACGTAGATAGGCTGCACGAAAACACATTGTGCAGTGCTCTGTTTCTCATAAATGATATCCCCCTAAATATATTCAACACATGAGCCTCAGTCGAGGGATCACATATCTGTAGGAAAGGATGGACACTGTTTCACATTCATATTCCATGAGATATGCTGAGAGGATCATATCTTTCAATGTCAGTGATCTATTCCTTAAAAATATTCAACTGTGGGATAAAAGATATGTTGAGTCACTCAGTTTATTTTTTTTCAATGTGTCTCTTCCTTTTTTGATGATATCATCACGTGAATGGGTTTTATAATGCATGAAAATCTTCTTCGAGAATTATTCGATCATCATGACAAGGCCTCTCAAGTGAGTATGCCTCGGCCTTCAGGGATTCTTCATTTCAATCACATGCATTAAGATAGAATTACATGCATGAGTTTGAGGCATCCATATAAAGCACTAGAACATAGTTCAATTGAAAATGGTGGCTATAAATGAGACCTCATAGGTTTGGTAGTGGCGATGATGTACTAGTTTGCATCATAGTTGGAGAATGAAGATGAAACGACTACATGAGCATCAGATGGATCTAGTTCAACCAGAAAAACTGTGAGATGGATGGATGGTGGATATTATATTGTGATCTGAAGATGTGATGTGAAACCTCAAATACATGTGGGATCAGATGGATGTCTTAGATGGATTTTACATTTTTTAAAATCCATCCCAAATCGAAATAGAGACATGGTATGTGGCTTATTTATAATACAAGATACCGCAACCAAAGCACTGAAATCTCTTCACCCCTCTCTCGATGCCTCCCGACACCAGTTCTGTACAGATGCACTTCTATACCTATTCTCTACTTTCGGGGTGCGCTCCTAGATCCCCCTATTGTAACGCCCCAACCCCATTTACCCAGAGTCGGTGCATTATCGCGTAACATTTTCATGATCACAATAGATCAAGTCTCGAAAGACCAATTAGTTTAGTAGCCTTGGAAACACTAGACACATTCATAAATGTTACATTACATCATAAAGTGAAAAACTAGAATAACAAAGTCTCCATAGTCCACACTCATATCCTCATCTGACTATCCCTACAGGTCATTCATAAAATAATTCTTCACATCCTGGAAAATATTAAAACATTGAAAGGGGTGAGCTCAGATGCTCAGTAAGGATAACAATATTGCGGAAGCTTTCATAAATAAACATTAACATTTAAGGCAATGTATAACTAAAACAAAATCCTTTTTAAACTTTAACTTCAGCATAATATGGCAAAAAAATTAAATAATTCTATTTACTTACTCGCATAGATATTCTACTAGTCGAATAATCACATGAAATATCAATAACCACTTTCATAATGATGGAATGCATAATTCTAGACTATCATAACCACGTAGCCAAGGCCTCGTTCCAAGACCACAATTAAGATTTTGTAAAGGCCTCGTGCCAAGAAACTAGTTTGTCTCGTGAGACCTATCGATGCATCGTGGAGCTATAGCGGGCTCCACCCGTCACTTATTAAGACCAATGCATACCTCATATGAATAGGTTTAAAGATATCATAAACCATAACATAATTGTATCACATAAAACATTCATAAAGGAATCATAAGATTTCCACACTTCAATCACTAGATATCAATACAACACATTGATATAATAAGAACATTATCAAAACCATTTTCAATACCAAAATGAACGAAAATTAAGACTTGGTATTTATTTTTCATTTTAAAAAAAGTTATGGCTTGTTGAGGAAGCCGAAACTCAAATAATGGTCACGGTGGCGGAGAAGTTGTTGTCGACGCATACGTATGACAAGAAAACATTCCTTTTTATCGTTTAGTAAAACGGTTTGTATAAAAAGATTCCTTTTTAATAGAATTAAAATTCCAAGGGGTTTATACACTGTATAAAAGAAATTTGTGTATAAAACAAAATATGCCTCAATGAAAGGAGATTAAGAAAAAGTCCCTTAAAAAGATCATTTTTTTTAAATAAAATAGATCTATTATGTGTATTCACTATAAGTACACATAAATAAAGTAAAAATACAAGATATGACATAATAATATCATGACATAATTTTAATGTAGGAGATTAACCCAAAGAATGGAAATTGGGTTAAGAAATTCCCTTACCTCGTGTCCGACTTGACTCGACCGCTCTTTAACCTCCTGAATAATAAACTAGAGCTAATATATACCTTCGTAAGAACCTTTTTCAAGTTCATTATTCCTTTTATATCACTTATTACCATTTCATGAACATTATGTAGTTATTTATGTCTATAACGGTCATTTTGTCGATCTTAGATACTTGAGTCAAAAATAAACTTTTTATAATTACACTTTGTTCATGTGGTCAAATATAAATTATATAAATAATTATATTCATGATTTATATATCATATAAATCATATATTTCGATTATATACATTAATTTATAATATTACATAACATTTAGAGGTAAGAAATGAAATGCATCGTTCATGGAGACGGTAAGCCGTACGTACGCATGAACACTACTTTCATTTCTATTTCATATTTAATGGAATGAAGTTATAATTATATAAAGGTATAATATAATTCCAGTATAATATAATGTATAATAACTTTTACTCCATCCTTTATACATCCCACATATGGCATTAACGATTCAAATCACTTTGAGGGGGCGGTAGTCCACACTTCCTAAAATGAAATTATCGCGTTTACCCATAATGGAAATCATAAAGTATGAAATAAATAAGAAATACAGAAGCATAAGGAAAACATAAACATAATATATATATCATATATGAAAATAGTTTCATCAAAATGACCACCATTAGAGGTGTTAAAAGAGTACTGAACAATCAACGTTTCATGAGGCAGTATTTCACCACCCACAGAAATAGTATCTTTTTAACCATTAGACAAAGGTGTGTGTAAGTGTAAACCAAATAATTATCATAACAACATACTAGTATATTTTAGATACTGTTGTTGTTACAAAATAAAGGAATAAAAAGAGTTTAGGGGGTTGGAGAAGAAAAATAAAACATAAGAACACAAGATAAAACACTACCTTTAAAACGGGCAACTCTTTTTGATTTGAGCCAAAGGATTCCTTGTAAAAAATTCTGCTCAAAGTGGGGCTTCTAGGAGTAATAGAGGGAAGTTGAGAGAGTATTTAGGCAGAGGTTGTCCGAGCCAAAAGGCTTGAAGGTGTGAATAAGGTGGTAGTGATGGGGGCCTTTTATAAGAGGAGAGACGGGGCACTATTGGAACGATTGAAATGTTACTTTATTATGAAATGCTTTTTCGGATTCTAAAGGTCCCACAATTATATATTTCAAGGATAAGGTGATTAGGGTTCTAAATATAATCATCCAATAGGTTTTTGACAAGTGTAATTCTTAGATTTTACATTATTGTTTCATTTTATTTAAATCGTTAATTAACGAGGTAATCGCTGCATCATCATGGTGTCATAAATAAATTAATTTATTTAATGTCTAAAAATTATAAAAAACTATCATGATGTAGGAAATATTTTTTTATTTCTAATGAATATTTATAGTAAAAAATATGACTTCTATAACCCCATTTAAAAATTGTTTTAGTAAAACAACTCATGTTTGTGACATTTTTATTTTAACATTAAATAAAAAGTTTTTAATGTCATTTTCCTACCAAAGTGGCTCCATGGGGTCCCCAAGTGGACCCATGGATTTTCTTGGCCGGAAATGACTCATCCAATATGGGTAGGACATGTTTAAAGGTCATTTCATATTTTTATAATAACATTTTTACATTAAATTTTACTAATTACCTTTAATCGCGATAAATTAAACATAAAAGTTACTATTCACCAAAAAATTATTTTAATCTCATTAAACCACATTTTACTTCCTAATAACAACCATGTATGTAGGATTTTTGAAAATCAAATCACAGAAGTGGTAATGTTTCATTTAAATGAAAAATCAGATTTTTTAACTACCACATAGTGGTTTCACTATTCATCAAAAATTGAAGATTTTCAGAACAATGCTAAAATTTAACCCTAAGAATTAATTGATATTCTGAATTCAAAAATGATTTATATTTTACAAAATTACAAACATAATTGTTGCATTAATTAATTTTATAATTAATTCCCGTTGTCACGTCAAACAGCGTGTTTTTAAGAAACAATATATATCAAAAGATTGACAATTGTTTGTGTCCAATTTCAATGTGAAATTAATTATAATGACCACCATTGAATAAAATGGTAAAAATATATTATAATTATACTTTTAAACCACTATATAGTATAATTTTTCACTATAAATTATTTTTATTAAAAATTTGTTTGAAGTATTTTTCACTATTCCTAAAAAATTGAAAGTTCTCAGAAAACTACAAAAAATTTAACTTAGGATAATTTCGATATCATGAATACAAAAATGAAGTCCATTTTTAAATATAAAATATGTATAGTTTTAAAAAGTGGGTATTACTATTCATAACAGCTACTTTGATTAGTCGCGGTGTGTTAGAACTCGAACTTGTGTACTATGCAAGCTATTGCATTATTGAAAGAGAAGTGTGTCATGAAAGCTTGGGGTGTTACATTCTCCCCTCCTTCAATAAATTGCGTCCTCGCAATTTTAAATTTTTCTTTGAAAATAAAAGGTTTAAAATAGAAAATACCTTTTTGGAAAACCCACATCGGAAATAAGGTTAATAAAATTTAGCCTTAATTAGAAGGAAAGGGAAATGAAAAAGTCACCACCAAATTATGATCTCGATAAGGAGAACATTGGTGGAAATTAGAGACATATAATTGGAGGAAAAACATAAATATTTGTAGGGAGTGATTGAGGTCATCAATCACAAACATGTGTAAAATTGAGGGCCTCAAATCCTTCAATCTATGTTGATTTAAAATATTATCAGTTCAAAAAACCATAAGGTATTAAGATAACACATTTTTTTTGTTTTAATATCCCTTTACTAATGTTTAAGAATTAATTTATTCATAGAATAATAGATAGGTATATATATATTTATGCTTGACTAGTAGAGTTTTCAACATTCATATAATTTCGACCACAAACTCATCTTTCACTCAAAAAGATAATAGAACTCAAAAATAGTATATTTATCCTAATCTTACAATGTTCAAAATATTAACACATACCATTTAGATTAGGAAAACTATTTTTTAATAACCAGGGACTTCTTGTATGGTAGTGGTAGGTAATAAAGGCATGTAGCACTATGGTTGTGGGTTCGATTCCCGCAGCTTTGTCTGACGCGATGGGTTATCCCCCAACCTGCAGGTTGTCCTTTTCCTAAAAGTATAATATTATAATATTCCAAAAATAAACTTCAGAAATATTTTATCCTTAAACAATACTATCCAAAGTTCATCTTAATTCATTCCAACCTTTATAGTTATCCAAAATACCTCTATCCAGACTTTCTCTAAGAGGTATCTAAATTCCAAAATAAATTGTAACATCATATTCCCCAAACAATGTAAATTTTCTCTTATTGTCACATACTAAAAATATGATTACCTTCATCATATTAAATCCTTAATGAAAACAACAAGTACTGCAGTACAGTCCTTATATATATCACATTATACTTATAACCAAAATATAATCCTTGAGTCCAAAAGCACCATTACAATAATTATTCCACTTCAACTGTAGTAACATCATAAGATTGTCCTTGATCCCATGGCCTTTCCTAAGGTAAGTTTCCCTGATGCTTAGGACATTCATTTTCTTAATGCCCCATTTCTCTACAATTGTAGCATTCAACATTTATAGCATCTATATTTCCCTTGCAATCACGAGCCTGGTGACCTTTTTCTCCACATTTATAACAAACTCCCATTACTTTTAGGCAAGTACCGGGGTGACTCTTCCCACAATTATCGCATAATGGAAAATCCTTCTTTCCCTTTTTCCCTTTATCTTTCTCTTGTTCCACCATTCTATTATTCTCTTGCTTTACTTTGTTTTCATAAGACTTAGAGAATTCCTTTTCTGTCTTGATATCACACGAGACAATATCTCCGTACAATGAGAATGATTGTGATACTAAAGCTCGGAGGAGAAACGGTTTTAAACCATCATAGAAACGATCAATCTTATTTCTTGGGTTACATATATAATCTGGAGCATACCTCGCTAACCTTGTAAAGTTAGCCTCATACTTTGCGACATTCTCATCCTCCTTCTGCCTCAGACTCAGAAATTGCCTTTCCGTATCTGCTCGATGGTCATGTGGAAATTATTTTTCTAAAAAAAAGATCTTTGAACTCTATCCATTCGATATTTGATACTTCATCATCTTCCTTTGGGTTTTGAATCAGCGACCACCATTGATCGGCATCTCCAGTGAGGCGGTAGACTGCCATGACAACCTTCTCCCTTTCGCTACTCCCCAAGGCATGGAATATCTTCTCTAAGGAGTTTATCCATTGCTCAGATACTAATAGATTTTTACCACGATTAAATGATGGAAGTTGTTGTCTCATGAAGTGGTCTAACATTGATCCTTGACGTTGTAGATCAGGGTGCTCCATACAAGTAAGGTTATTATTCATAACCTGAGTGAGTTTCCCCAGTATGGTGATATGTAGATCAGCACCAGTTGTATCTCTAGCTCCACAATAACTATCTTGTGCAGGAGGGAAACCACTACATGGAGTTCGTGCATTTATATGGTTTCCATTCCTCCCATTAGGCGCCATTTCTAAACAATGGCATAAACTAGATTAGTTTATGAATCAAAATACATAATTCCATACTTGTAAAATACTTAACATAAATTGAACTATTTATGGATATAATCTATAATCATAAAAATGTTTTCCTTGAGGAAGTATGTACTCATAAGCCCTTCATAATGGTTTGTAAAGAAAATGATAATTATCCTAAGCATATCCCCCAGGATTGTCGTAACCAAGAGTGTAGTAAAGCCTGTTGTCGTGCACCATTTCCCGTTCGAGTCTAGCTCAAAGCGTTGTTTTCGGGTTTTACCCATAGGTACATCTGTGCCAGAGCCGCCTCTACATGCTCGTATCTAGACAGGGATGTATTGCTCGGAAAACTCACAAAATCTCTATAATACCTAAATTCTAGGAAGTTCTTCTATACTAATCCAAAACGTCTATCTTTGGGATATGTGCTCTAATAAGAGTTTATCTAAATCTTGCTTCTAAGGTGAGTACTAAACTGCCTCTGATACCAACTGTAACACCCAGACCCCAGATACCCAGAGTCGGTGCATTATCGCATAACATTGGCATGAACACAAAAGATCATGTCTCGAAAGACTGATTAGTTTAGTATCCTTGGAAACACTAGATACATTCAAAAATGTAACATTACATCATAAAGTAAAAAACTAGAATAACAAAGTCACCATAGTCCACACTCATATCCTCGTTTGACTATCCCTGCAGGTCATTCATAAAATACTTCTTCACATCCTGGAAAATATTAAAACATTGAAAGGGGTGATCTCAGATGCTCAGTAAGGATAACAATATTGCGGATGCATTCATAAATAAAAATTAACATTTAAGGAAATGTATAACTAAAACAAAAGACTTTTTAAACTTGAACTTCAGCATAATATGGAAAAAATAAAATTAAATAATTCCATTTACTTACTCACATAGATATTCTACAAGTCGAATAATCACATGCAATATCAATAACCACTTTCATAATGATGGAATGCATAATGCTAGAATATCATAACCACGTAGCCAAGGACTCGTGCCAAGACCACAAATAAGATTTTTCTAAGGCCTCATGCAAAGACACTAGTTTTTCTCATGAGACTTACCGATGCATCGAGGAGCTATAGCGGGCTCCACCCATTACGTATTAAGTCCAATGCATTCCTAATATGAATAGGTTTATACAAATCATAAACCATAACATAATTGTATCACATAAAACATGCATAAAGGAAACATATTATTTCCACACTTCAATCAATAGATATCAATACAACACATTGATATAATAAAAACATTATCAAAACCATTTTCAATACCAAAATGAACGAAAATTAAAACTTGGTATTTATTTTTCATTTTAAAAAAAGTTATGGATTGTTGAGGAAGCCGAAAGTCAAATAATTGTCAAGGTGGCGGAGAAGTCGTTGTCGCCTCATACACACGACAAGAAAACATTCCTTTTTTTCGTTTAGTAAAACACTTTGTATAAAAATATTTCTTTTTGAATAAACATAAAAGTCAAAGGGGTTTATACACCGTATAGAAGAAATTTGTGTATAAAACAAAATATGCCTCAATGAAATGAGATTGAGAAGAAGTCCCTTAAAAAGATAAGTTTTTAAATAAAATAGATCTATTATGTATATTTACTATAAGTACACATAAATAAAGTAAAAATACAAGATAGGACATAATAATATCATGACATAATTTGAAAGTAGGAGATTAACCCAAAGAATGGAAATTGGGTTAAGAAATTCCCTTACCTCATGTCCGACTTGACTCGACCGCTCTTTAACCTCATGAATAATAACCTAGAGATAATATCTACCTTCTTATGAACCTTTATCAAGTTCATTATTCCATTTATATCACTTAGTTCCATGTCATGAACATTTTGTAATTATTTAAGTTTATAACGGTCCTTTTGTCGATCTTAGGTACTTCAGTCAAAAATAAACTTCTTATAATTACACTTTGTTCATGTGGTAAAATATCAATTATATCCATAATTATATTCATGATGTATATATCATATACATCATATATATCCAGTATATACATTCATTTATAATATTACATAAAATTTAGATGTAAGAAATGAAATGCACCGTTCATGGAGACAGTAAGCCGTACGTACGAATGAACGCTATTTTAATTTCTATTTCGTATTTAATGGAATGAAGTTATAATTATATTAAGGTATAATATAATTCCAGTATAATGTAATGTATAATACCATTTAATCCATCCTTTATACATCCCACATTTGGCATTAACGATTCAAATCACTTTGAGGGGGCGGTAGTCCGCACTTCCTAAAATCAAATTATCGCGTTTACCCATAATGGAAATCATATAGTATGCCATAAATTAGAAATAAAGAAGAATAAGGAAAACATAAAAATAATATATATATCATATATGAAAATATTGTCATAAAAATGTCCACCATTAGAGGTGTTAAAAGAGTATTGAACCATCCTCGTTTCGTGAGGCATTATTTCGCCACCCACAGAAACTGTATGTTCTTTAACCATTAGATGAAGGTGTGTGTAAGTGTAAACCAAATACATATCATAAAAATATCCTATTACATTTTAGATACTGGTTTTGTTACAAAATAAAGGAATAAAAAGAGTTTATGGGTTGGAGAAGAAAAATAAAACATAAGAACACAAGATAAAACACTACCTTAAAAACGGGAACTCTTTTTGATTTTAGCCAAAGGCATCGTTGGAAAGAATTATGCCCAAAGTGAGGATTCTAGGAGTAATATAGGTAATTGGAGAGAGTATTTGGGTAGAGGTTGGCTGAGCCAAAAGGCTTGATTGTGTGAATAATGTGGTAGTGGTGGGGGCCTTTTATAAGAGGAGAGAAGGGGCACTCTTGGAAAGATTGAAATGTTACTTTATTATGAAATTCTTTTTCGGATTCTAAAGGTCCCAAACTTATATATTTCATGGATAACGTGATAAGGGTTAGAAATATATTCATCCAATAGGTTTTTGACAAGTGTAAGTCTTATATTTTACATTATCTTTTCATTTTATTTAAATATTAATTAATGAGGTAATCGCTGCATCATCATGGTGTCATTTATAATTTAATTTATTTAGTGTCTAAAAATTATAATAAAACTATAATGATGTAGGAAATCCTTTTATATTTCTAATGAATATTTATTGTAAAAAATATGACTTGTATAACCCCATTTAAAAATTTGTTTAGTAAAACAACTCATGTTTGTGACATTTTTATTTTAACATTAAATAAAAAGTTTTTAATGTCATTTTCCTAAAAAAGTGGCTCCATGGGGTCCCCAAGTTGACCCATAGATTGTAATGGTCGGCCATGACTCATACAATATTTTTAGTACAAGTTTAAAGGGCATTTCATATTTTTATAATACCATTTGTTCCTTAAATTTTACTAATTACATTTAATCGCGATTAATTAAACTTAAAAGTTACTATTCACCCAAAAAAATATTAATCCCATTAAACCAAATTTTACTTCCTAATGAAAACCATGTATGTTATATTTTTGAAAATAAAATCACAGAAGTGGCAATGTTTCATTTTAACGAAAAATCAGTTTTTTAACTACCACTTAGTGGTTTCACTATTCATCAAAAATTGAAGTTTTTCAGAACAATGCCAAAATATCACCCAAAGCTATAATTGATATTCCGAATTCAAAAATGATGCCTATATTACAAAATTCAAAACATATAAGTTGCATTAATTAATTTTATAATTAATTCCCGCTCTCACAATAAATAGCATGTTTTTAAAAAACAATATATATCAAAAGATTGCCAATTGTTTATGTCTAATTTCAATGTGAAATTAATTCTAATGGCCACCATTGAATAAAATGGTAAAAATATATTATAATTATACTTTAAAACCACTAAATAGTATAATTTATCACTAGAAATTATTTGGACTAAAAAGTTGTTTTATGTATTTTTCATTATTCCTAAAAAATTGAAAGTTCTCAGAAAACTACAAAAAATTCAACTTAGGATAATTTCGATATTACGAATACAAAAATGAAGTACATTTTGAAATATAAAATTTCTATAATTTTAAAAATTGGGTATTACTATTAATAACGGCTACTTTGATTAGTTGCGGTGTGTTAGAACGCGTACTTGCGTACTATGCAAGCTATTACATTATTGAAAGACAAGTGTGTCGTGAAAGCTTGGGGTGTTACACCTATCCCCCGCACGGGTTGATCACCATGGGTGTTCTTTTGCGGGCTTATACATGGACCACATTACCTGGTCCTCATGGCCTTCCCATGCTAGCTCGCATGTCGGGGAGGCGAAGCTCAGTTTTACCCTTATGGTGTGAGCTGCCTCCCCTAATTGGCTACATGGCTAGTGGCTCCCATATTTTTTAGTTAAGGAAAATATATAGTATAAAAACTATATATATATATGATACATATATATATTTACTAACCAACAATATTCATCTCTTTTTCTTCTATTTTTTTGAATTATTATTCCAATGATCTTCTCCAAAACATCACTATTTTTTCATCATAGATATTGAATCCCAAATATCTTCAATACGCTCCTCTGATACAATCATAGATAATGCATGGAACATTTATTCATTCCACATGCATTAAATTATAATTCATCGTGTTCTTATTATGAGGGATGTGTTCTCCATTAATACACATCTGGCAGTTTCAAGAACAGCTCAAACAATCATCGGATTAGATTCACAAAATTCATCCAATTAGCAATCATTTGATGGTTCTTAACTTCTTTCCTCATGAAATTGAGTATTTCATGGACTTCTACAAGTGTGGTAATAATGTATCACCATGATACATATCTTGGACCTTAGGACTAGTTCAACAATCATTAGATTTGTTCCCCGATTATTAATCCATAATCAAATTGGGATCTTCACTGAATTAATAGACTCACCCCTTATATCATTGGAACATCTTCCATCATCACCATTGCATGAAAATATTTACAACGTATTGAAATTTTACTCTTTATAGACTCCTTATTGAAAAATAATGACACAACATTCTCAATAATATCCCCTTTTTATTTTTTTGTCAACATTACATAAGTACACTTTGAATGGATATATATGTTTTACTATCATTCATACCCCTTATTTTTAACCAAATGAAAAGGTGTAGTGGGGTATATTCAAAACATGTTCTCCTCTCTTTGAATAATATCTTCATGAGTATTTATGAGATAGGGATGATGTCACATGGTTTGCATAGAAAGGAGACTTTAGTGAATCAACTCTAATTATAGTTTTGTATATCTTGGTGTTGAAAAAAAAAGAGACATATGAACAAGGTTTTCAATTTTGTCCATAAACAACCATGCATGTGAAATAATGCTCAGAATGTATCAACTCATATCCATGGGGTTGGAAATAGTCATATTTAACAATGAAATACTGAATCCTTATCATAATTTACCAAAAATATTAAAAAGTTCAAGTGAAAATATAAATATCCCCCTTTCATCCCATCTTGTCATCAATAAAGAAATCCCCCTTCGTTGACATGATATATAAAATTTAGAACAAGGGATGAAATTGTGATTGTAATACCTCACGTTTCAACTACTTGTGATGATATTAATTTCAAGGTTTTTCGTGACATAATCCTTGATATCATCTCCTTTATGTTTTCTTCCCCTTAAGGGGTTCATTCCCTTTAAATTACCATGGTGGAGAATATCATAAAATAATATTAAATGTGTGAATATTGATATTATTCTACTACGGATCACTTCAAGTAATCGTCAAATCATAAATAAAGAGTCCAACTTATAGTTCTCTACTTTCCTCATCTAATTATCTTCTTGAGGTTGACCTTCACCTATAATTCAGTAAAATTTAAGAACATGAATATAACAAAAATATAATGGAATAATATAGAACACTTGTAAGCTACATAATTGAAGCACTGGGGATGGGAATTTACTCTCAACACAAGAACTTCATTCCATGAAGCTTTAATGTGTTTGGCACTCTACATGCTGATGTATCTGTTGTACCTCTCGAACCCCTCAAGGTTTAATTTTCATGATCACAATCACCATCTTATTTATCTAATCCTCTTTCAAGTGTTTTTGGATGATAGGAATCATTTCAGGTTGCCAAGGAATTGGGCCAAGCAAGCTGAAGCCAAGAAAAGAGAAAAGTGCACTGTTTTCATGTGCACCGGCCAACCGGTGGAAGACCACCGGCCAGCCGGTGGAGGCATGGAGAGAAGGCATCCTTCTGTCCATACCACCGGCCAACCGGTGTCACACCAGCGGCCAGCAGGTGGCACCCAGCCCAAACAGTGGATGCTACTGCCTCACCACCGGCCAACCGGTGGCCTCAGCACCGGCCAGCCGGTGGAGTCTGGATAGAAGCTTCCACCCATCTCCAAGGCACCGGCCAACCGGTGGCCCTGTACCGGTCAGCCGGTGGAGGCAGTCAAACTAGCCGTTGGGCTTTTGACCAGCCTGTCCACTTGGCCTCCAACGGCTCCGAAAGCCTCTCCAACGGCTCCAAAGGCCTCCAACGGCCATATGAGGGTTCCCCCTCTATAAATAATGGACCTTGAAGCCCCGGAACACTAGCGAATCATACGGAAGCCCACATGACACATTTCTCATAATTTGGCGAACCTCCGGCGGACTTCCTCCAAGGAACCCCAATCGCTCCAACTCAATTCCACATCCAAGGAGCACCACCATAGAAGCTTGGGAGTGCACGTCTTCAACTCCAATCATCCATTGGCGCCCAAGGCTTCTCCAAATACGGTTTTTCTTGTTTTATTTATTTTAAGCTTAAAATTGAGTTTGTGCCTACAAACTCCCACTTCTCTCATCCTCCATTCTTTTGGGTTTTCACATCACCTTTAAGGTGTGAAGAGGTTGGTCAAGCCTTTCCTTAAAAAGGCTTGAGTTTTAGGTGAGCTAGCCTTCACCCGTAAAAAGGCTAGTGGGTTCTGGATTAACCAATAAAAGCAAGCTGTAATAGGTTCTAGACTACCTGTAAAGTCTAGTGGGTTTCATGCTAAAACCATTGAAAAGCAAGCGGTAGAATCTCTCAACGGTTGAGTTGGGAGCGGAGACGTAGGCCGGGTTTTTTGCCGAACTCCGTTATCAATTCTTGTGTCTTGCCTCTTTATTTCCGCTGCACTTTCACTTTGATTTTAATTTGTTAATCATTTTTTAAAAGGAAATTCACCCCCCTCTTGCCATCACTTCCCTTTTTCTCCGTCCAAAAATTGGTATCAGAGGGAGGTTTGAGTAATACCCTAACCGGTTTCAAATTAAAGATCCATTGTGATGGAATCCACTTCTTTCGCCCCCGAAGGCTTTTCTTTGAGTCGTGCTCCATTCTTTGATGGAACCGACTATACATATTGGAAAACCCGCATGACCGCTTTTCTTAGAAGCATAGGATATCCCATTTATAAAATTTTCATGCACGGTTACACTCTCTCTTCCCCCGATGAATCCAAATGGACTCAAGCCGATATAAAAAATTTCGAGCTTGATGGCAAAGCCATGAACGCTCTACATTGTGGCCTTGACCGAAATGAGTTCGATCGAGTTTCCACATGCACCTCTTCACATGAAATCTGGAAACTATTGGAGGTTACCCATGAGGGGACCAACAAAGTTAAGGATACTCGAATAGATATGTTTCGTCAAGATTTTGAATCTTTCTCCATGCATCCAAATGAATCTATTTCTGAAATGTTTACTCGTTTTACCGATGTTTGAAATTGTAGAAAATCTCTTGGAGATAATATTTCTGGAGAAACTATGGTGAAGAAGATCCTATGGATCCTACCAAGCTCATGGGCTCCAAAAGTGACGGCTATCCAAGAAGCGAAGGACATCAAGAATATGCCGGTCGAAGATCTCATCGGATCCCTCATGACATATGAGATCACCATGAGGAGGTAAGCTGAAAAGGAAGGCAAACCGATCAAAGTTCCAAAGAATATCGCCTTCAAGGTACAAAAAGAAGACAGCTCATCCTCCTCCTCATCTTCTTCCTCTTCAAGCGGCGATTCCGAAATGGAGAATCTTGCCAGCAAAATGCACAAGTTCATGAAGAAGCACAAAAAGAAGAAGTCCCGCAAGGCTCAACCCAACGAAAAATCCGAGCCCAAGGTAAAATGTTACGGGTGTGGCGAGAAAGGCCATTACAAGCCCGATTGCCCACTCCACAAGAAAAAGGCCAAGAAAAAGGAGAAGAAGAAGGCTTTCAAGGCCACATGGAGTGATAGCTCCACATCCGACTCCTCCTCCTCCTCGAATGACAATAGTAACAAATGCCTAATGGAATTTCATGAGGTAACCTCTTCCGACTCCTCCTCCTCTTGTTATTCAAATTCAAATTCTTTCAATCACATGTCTTACGAGGATCTCCAACATGCTAGAGATCGATTGGAGGAAGGTTTTCACGAACTTTCTTCCAAATTTGTTTCTTTAAAAAAGAATTTCAAAAAACTCTCTTCCGAAAAAGAACAACTTCTCAAAGAGAAGGAAGAGATGTCCCTCAAAATCCAAAATCTTCCCGATGTTGATTCCATGGAATCAACTATCAAAGACTTAAGGGAATCCCTAGCCAAGTTCACCCAAGGTGAACAAAATTTGAACAATTTGCTTGGTTCCCAACGCGTATCCCGAACCACCCAAGGGCTTGGCTATTCCAAGCAAGCTTCCTCTTCCCATGCACCTACTATTTTTGTAAGGGGGAGCTCTCAATTTAAATTTTGTAATTATTGCAAAAAACCCGGGCACTTAATCTATGAGTGCAATTGCAAAAATGCCCGGTATGGCCGCCCTAAAACTATTTTCTTAAATGATGAATTTTTTAGAAGAAGACCCGTCACTAGACAAGTATGGATTGAAAAATCCCTTCTAGCGAGTCTCTCCGGCCCAAAATGTATTTCGGTTTCAAAAACCTCTCCCTGGTGATTTGTTGTTTTTACGTAGGGGGAGTTGGGTTTGTTTAAGCCTTTTTGTTTTATTCAAACTTTCATTTTCAACGCTTGGTATCAAATTTTTCATTTCAAAATATTCAATTCATATTTTCATTTCAAAATATTCATTTTTCATTTCAAAACTTTCAATTCAAACTGTTATTCAATTTTCAAACTTTCAATTCAAACTATTATTCAATTTTCAAACTTTCAATTCAAACTGTTATTCAATTTTCAAACTTTCAATTCAAACTGTTATTCAATTTTGAAACTTTCAATTCAAATTTCAAAAATC
Organism: Viscum album; assembly: GCA_963277665.1. Lineage (NCBI taxonomy): Eukaryota > Viridiplantae > Streptophyta > Magnoliopsida > Santalales > Viscaceae > Viscum > Viscum album. The sequence goes on from OY728123.1 coordinate 1,895,621,800, forward strand.
TCAATTGGTTTAAAATCTCTCTCTTGTTTTTCAAACCTTTCCCTCAATCAAGTTTTATGCCCCGTGCTATTTTGATAATCACAAAGGGGGAGAAATTCTTGATTGATTGGGGGAAAAATCCTTTAAAGCATGCTTTTCGTTTCATTTTCTACATTGTTTGTTTTGGTGATTGTGATCATCAAAATAGGGGGAGATTGTTGTACCTCTCGAACCCCTCTAGGTTTAATTTTCATGATCACAATCACCCTCTTATTTATCTAATCCTCTTTCAAGTGTTTTTGGATGATAGGAATCATTTCAGGTTGCCAAGGAATTGGGCCAAGCAAGCTGAAGCCAAGAAAGGAGCAAAGTGCACTATTTTCATGTGCACCGGCCAACCGGTGGAAGACCACCGGGCAGCCGATGGAGGCCTGGACAGAAGGCATCCTTCTGTCCAGACCACCGTCCAACCGGTGTCACACCAGCGGCCAGCCGGTGGCACCCAGCCCAAACAGTGGATGCTACTGCCTCACCACCGGCCAACCGGTGGCCGCAGCACCGGCCAGCCGGTGGAGTCTGGATAGAAGCTTCCACCCATCTCCAAGGCACCGGCCAACCGGTGGCCCTGTACCGGTCAGCCGGTGGAGGCAGTCAAACTAGCCGTTGGGCTTTTGACCAGCCTGCCCACTTAGCCTCCAACGGCTCCGAAAGCCTCTCCAACGGCTTCAAAGGCCTCCAACGGCCATATGAGGGTTCCCCCTCTATAAATAAAGGACCTTGAAGCCCCGGAACACTAGCGAATCATACGGAAGCCCACGAGACACATTTCTCATCATTTGGCGAACCTCCGGCGGACTTCCTCCAAGGAACCCCAATCGCTCCAACTCAATTCCACATCCAAGGAGCACCACAATAGAAGCTTGGGAGTGCACGTCTTCAACTCCAATCATCCATTGGCGCCCAAGGCTTCTCCAAATACGGTTTTTCTTGTTTTATTTATTTTAAGCTTAAAATTGAGTTTGTGCCTACAAACTCCCACTTCTCTCATCCTCCATTCTTTTGGGTTTTCACATCACCTTTAATGTGTGAAGAGGTTGGTCAAGCCTTTCCTTAAAAAGGCTTGAGTTTTAGGTGAGCTAGCCTTCACCCATAAAAAGGCTAGTGGGTTCTTGCTTAACCAATAAAAGCAAGCTGTAATAGGTTCTAGACTACCTATAATGTCTAGTGGGTTTCTTGCTAAAACCATTGAAAAGAAAGCGGTAGAATCTCTCAACGGTTGAGTTGGGAGCGGAGACGTAGGCCGGGTTTTTGGCCGAACTCTGTTATCAATTCTTGTGTCTTGCCTCTTTATTTCCGCTGCACTTTCACTTTGATTTTAATTTGTTAATCATTTTTTAAAAGGCAATTCACCCCCCCTCTTGCCATCACTTCCCTTTTTCTCCGCCCAACAGTATCCCCTCTATTTGGGAATTTTGTTTCATTGTCTATATAAATTCCTTACATCCATTCACCTTCAACTTGTGTGGATTGTTTTTATTCACTTATTTCAGTAATTATTTAGATTTAACTTGTTCATGTAGTTAAATTTTCCCTATTTGTCTTCGTAATATAGTTAAATATTTGTTTTCATGATGTCCATCCTTCTTGCACATTCCACATAGTACTTGTGGGGCACTTGGTTTGTCATTTGTTGAAAAAGTATCATGAAATTATAATTCCTCTTCATGTGGAATGATCTATTTTCCTTTTTTCCTCACCTTTAGCTAGAAATTAATTTTCAAATTTTTGTAGTTATCTAGAAATTTTTAATTTTTTAGGCCAGAATACTAAACACTATATCTTGTATTTTTCATTCTTGATGATTCCACACGTCTTCTTAAATGATTTATGTTTACTTTCATATCAAACTTATCAAAATTCTCTTCAGGATTTTCTTTAATCAATCTTGTCTTCTTTTGGATTGAATCTTTTTGCAATTTTAGATTTCTTACATTCAATTTGGTGGCCTATTTGTTGTGATCCATAGTATAAAATATTTTTCCACAATAAATGTATCCTTTCATGGTTGAAATGATATATTTGGAATCTGAATTGAACTTCTTCTTGAGAATAATTTCATTCATTATTTTCATGACATCATTGTATTGAAAATTCTCAATGGAAGACTTTTCAACTCCATTTTATTTCTCCAGCCTTTGTTGTGGTCTATGATTCTTATCAACATATGCCAATGGAATGGAAGAAATAAACTATCACCTATCATAACTATGACCACTTCTATTAAAATTATTACATAAGTCAATAATATAATCAAATATTTTCTTGATAGATATATTTTTCTTCATCTGTGTTTTATGCCACTTCTTTCTAGGATGCTTCATTTCATCACATCTACTTTCCTTAATTATAGGTCATTCATAATTTTCCTATGATATTGTATTATTCAAGAAATCATTATCCAATTTCCCAACCATCCAACAATACCAAAAAATGTCATACAAATCTAATTCTTTTACTTTTAGTATTATTCTAGATAGATTTACTGCATTTATTGTTTTTGGAGTTTCCTTTCTTTATTTAGTGAATTATTTTGGTATTTTCGCATCTAAATCATTCTATTATCCACCATTTTATTTTTTATGGATGTATTGTGTTGGGAAAAAAATCCCTCTAGGAATCATTGAATCATTTTTGAGGTGATTGTGTTTGTTGGAAAAGTGGCCATTCATGTTGTGTTTGTTGAAAAAGTATACCACGATGTTCAGTTTTGTTGAAAAAGGGGATTTACATGGGGATTTGTCAAGTTCCACAATCTTTTGCGCCCAATACGACGTCAAATGGGATTTTGTGTACTTAAGGAGGATGTTCCATGACATAAAATTATTCTTCCGCACATGGGTTAGTAAAACCTATAAATTGAAGACGACCCTCATTAAAAAAATCTCAACAATTAAAGATAATCCAAGCATCGGATTGCATAATAATTTCAAGAAAATGGAGTTACAAAAAAGATTTTTAGTTACATTCCAGTATGAAAGTTGCGCATAAGATTTTAGTTGTGCGTAAGATTGATGTTCTGTGCAAGTGGTGTTTTGTGACCAAAGTGGAATCTTTCACAAAAATCATTAATTTTGTATGAAAGATGCAGTAAGTGTTTCACAACATATTTTAGGATTCCCAGTAATACTTCGGTAAAATTTAATTCATCAGTTTAGAAAGTGTAATGTCAATAGAGAATATGTATAAAGTGGATGACGCATTAATTTGTGATAATGAAGGTACATACAAGTATATATACTGTGAGTGGATCTTCGAAAGAATTAGTGATCTCAATTTCATTGATAGAACATTGATTTCTCAAATTGTGAATGGTTGTAAACTAGTAGGGACACTGAGTCCGTTTCAAACATGAAAACAATAGTTCTCTATTGGTGTATTTGGTACGTCAGTCTATTTCTGCTGTATGCTCCTTGGGCATAGCCCAGTGAGGATGAAACAAGTATAATTTTTTGTGTCTTGTGTATGATTTAATATTCACTCATACTCAATAATGGGAAGGAGAGAGAAATGATAGTTTTGTCTAAAAAATAACATGACATAAAAGGGGCATTTGTTTTAATTTTTAATTCCTTGATTAACCCCCCCCCCCCCCCTCATTGTATCTAGCCTAGTGGATCTTACATATTGAAATTTTTATCAATCCACATCTTCTGATCTTTTGGTTTAGAAACTATACTTATAGATGAAGCTGGAGTTGTAGAAGAAAAAAATAAATGGTTTATGGGATACCTTATTCTTAATGGATGTTACCATTGAATTAGAGGATGATCTAGTACTTATTTTGAAAAGATTTTCTATAATTAATTCTTGAGTGGAAGAATCTCTTCTTCCAGGTAATTGAGAAGTTTCATCTTGTTGTGATTGCTAAAATTTTCAACCTCACCTATAGTTATAAACATTTCATGTTGAGAGAGTTCTTCTCATCCTCAACTGATCATAGCTTACTTTTCCAATTCTCTTTTATCATTGTTATTTTTTATTCATGCACATTTCTTAATTATTGAAAATCACTGCCAAACTTCTTTAGCTTGTTGGATTTGTATTCAAGTTGATAATATTTGAATAATATAGAAATACTGTTATACTTTTCAAATGCATGGAAGGATTATATAAATACAATTTTAATGAATTATTTCTCACAAATACTTCCTTGTAATTTCATAGTGACATCATAATATATGTCATTGAAAAGAGAAATTGTGTATTAATTTTTCTTCAAATGTTTTTTGAGAGTGTTGGATAGACCAAACCTTTTAGATAATTCTTTTTCCATGGCATTTTCTTCTTTTTCTAGTAGTAATATTTCATATTGAAGAGAACTAATTCTCATAGCAATGTGTCTTTCCACTTCTCTATGAACTTTAATCAGATGATCTTTGACTGTAGTTTGAAGATCACTAATAGATCTATCATCATCACAGCATGAACATTCATCAGTAGAATACTCCTAATAACAAAATGAATAGTCACATATTTCACTATTCATATTACCTTCAGTAGAAGGTGTCTCCCAATTAGTAGTAAGATTCATATTTATATTTTGTGTGTGTTTCCTAATTATATTTTTCGTTTTTTTGGTATAAATCATCATTTGAGTTTTCTCACTCATATCCTAAAATCTACACTTTATATAGACTCCCTTATACCATTTAGAGGTGAACCTCACTTTGATATCAACTGAAGTGCCCAGATGAATGTGAATAACAATGATGGTGGTGAATCACTGATCCCTTTATATCTTTTTACTAATATATTCTTTTCAATTAAACCTATATGGTTGGTTAGAGCTCGGATCCACTATTATTGTGTCTATCATCCTTACCTCGATTGGTGCAGTAAATATAATGGCACTGGACACAAGGATTTATAAGGTTCGGTTCAAATACTTACTCCTTTCTATGATGGTTATTCACCAAAAAATTGATTATCCACTATAATATTGTTATCAATTAATGTGGTCAATACAGAGTCCCATTGTATCTCTCCTAAGTCACACATGATGGTATTTATACAGGATCCCACAGTGTTACCAGAGTCCACTGTCCTACTATAGAGTTCCACTGAAGACTTTTTCTCCTTCATGAATCTCATAGTGGTATTCTAGATCTCAAGTCACACAAGCAGTTCCTCATTTTAGATTCATGATTCACTATAGATGATCCTCTTCTCTCTCCATACAGGCTTTCAGAATCACAGTTTCTTGTGTATCACTTCACAAATATCCAACAACCATTGGTAAGGTCTGTTGGCCTTGCTCAATAACTTTGGTAACTTTTCTAATCTGTTCTAAATCTCAAAATTGCTCAAGAAATTCATTATTCTCTTGATGTAGACCTTGACTCCCTAGTATGTGGGCATGTGGTTCACACAACCTATTCAAGAATGTAAAATAGATTCTTTAAAATATCTACTTATTCTACGTTTTTGGAATTTCAATTTCTAAAAACTCAGATATAATAACTTCATTAATTATGTATGGCTTTAGTCATAAAATTCATTCACTTCATGTATAAATTTCATGGAATCCAAACTTATTGGTTTGGATATCTCAATCTATTTCACGTTATGCATGAGTTTCATGAAATTGTATCATTTTTCATATACACGTGCACTAAAAATATCAATTATTCCTTTTAATTGTCTTTATGTGTTCTTGTGCATGAATGCATGAATTCACATTATCATTTAAACTTTATGTGAAAACCCAAATGGGTATAACCAATTGAGAACACACAAATCATCTTTATATTTCTCACATAATATCACTCACACTTTTTATCTTAGGTTCTTTGCACACACCCACATAATATTTAGTTTAGGTGCAATATTACTGTGTGTTTATTCAATCCCAAATGGTTTTATTTCATTTGGGTGACTATCCTCATTCTTCCTCCTTCTTCAAATGTGCACAGAAAATAATTTCTTGATTTGTTCAATTTTTCAAACCTGAATGGGTTTGTTCAATGTATTTCTTGTTATTTCCAACTCAGGCATCTCAATTCATGCATATGATGCATGTGCCTCATGCATTCATTCTCCTCTCTCTTTGGTGAAATCATGAGGCCTCAGATTTATTTAAATTAAGGACATGGGTTTTTATGTTCAAATCGTGCACACACAAGATCCATCCATTATGTGATCTCTTTATCCTTCAAGAACGAGACCATGCAACCCACAAAAAAACATATATATAAATATTAACAGAAGAGTGTTATTTGACTTCATGCATATAGGAGGGCAAGCAGGGTTTTCTTCATGAAAGGAGTGTGTGTTGTCGATCTTCATAGAACCAAATATGGTTCCTGGTTCTGTCTTTGAATGGGTGAAATAAGGGTGTCAAGCACTGGTTGTTTACCCATGAGAATAATTCCACCAAGACATGACGATGGTTCGAAGAACCTATTGAGTGCTTGTGGGTGGCTTCGCACAGTGGGTGAAGATATCCTCTTTCACGAACCAATATGGTTTCAGGTTCTCCTTCACACAAGGGGAGTTTGGAACTCTTTCGTGTTGCTAGGCTGCATGGAAACACACTATGCATGGCTCTATTTCTCAAAAATGAGAGCTTCCTTAGTGTTTTCAACAATTTAGCCTTGGTCAAGGACTCTCTTATTTATAGGAAAGGATGGACACTACTCTGCATTCAAATCCCATAAGATATGATGAGTGAATGGTTGCTTTCAATTTATATGATCTACAAGTTTGATATATTCAAATTTTGTATAAATGATATGTCGAGTCTCTCAGTTCATTTTTGTTCAACGTGACTCCTTCTTTTTTGATGATATTCTCATGTGATATGGATTTAGAACTCATGAAAATATTCAACCTGAATGTGTCGATCATCCTGACATGGCCTCCAAATAGTGTGTGATTTTTCCAACATGGATTCTTCATTTCAATCGCATGCATGTAGATATAATTACATGCATGAGTTTGTGCCATTCAGATGAAGCTCATACACTTAGTTCAATCGACAATGGTTGTTAGAAACGAGACCTCATAGGTTTGGTAGTGGAGATAATAAACTGGTTCATGTCGCAGTTAGGGGATGAAGATGACACTACTACATGTGCATCGGATGTCTCAGGTTCAACAATGCAACACACAATATAGATAGACAATGAAGATTAGATTTTGAACTACGGATGTGATGTGGAGCCACGATTACATGCGGGATCAAATAGATGGCTTGGATGAATTCAACATTTTAAAAAATAAGTCCCACAATGAAGTAGAGAGGGTCGATGTTGCTTATTTATAATAAATGGTACTACAACCATAGCTCAAAAATCTCTTCCCCCTCTCCTGGTGCTACCAAGCGACATTGTTTTGTGGGCATGCTTCTGTTCCCATTCCATGCTTCTCGTGCGCACTCCTAGAATCCACTATTCCATGCGTGGGTTGATCACCATGAATGTTCTCTTACAGTCTTATACACATCCCACATGACATGCTCCTCATGCCCTGCCCATATTTTCTAGCCTGCAGGGAGACAAGGCTCGGCGACACCCTTGTGGTGTGAGCAGCCTCCCATGACAGGCTGATGGGGTTTTTTTTACATTTTTTCAAAAAAATAATTTTAAAAATATGACTAGGTTAAAATTATTATTTTCTAATATCTAAAAGGCGGCACACCATGTGATGCCTTTGGGGAATTTCAGCACTACAGAAAGGCGGAACCTGGTGTGCCGCCTTTTCCCTTAATTAATTAATAAAGGCGGCACACCAGGTGCCGCCTTTGGACAAAAATAAATTAGTAAAAATTTTAATTTAAACTTTTTGTTTTGTTTTTATATTTTTTGAAAATTTAATTTGTTTTGGTTTTTTGTTTTATATAAAAATTTTGTTTTGTTTTGTTTTATTTAGATATATATAGGTTTATAATTTTTTTTGTTTTCTTTTGTTTATATTTAAAATTGTTATTTTTTTTGTTTTGTTTATACATATATATAAACAAAATTTTAGCAGAGGGGGTGTTCGTTTTTTATTATAATAGCGTAGATCCGGTTAGCGCCACTTCAAGTAGGGCTTTGGTTTTTTATATATATTTATTATATTTATTATATTTATAATTATACATTTATTATAATTATATATATTTTATATTTATTATAATTATTATATTTATAATTATATATTCATTATAATATTATAATTTTCATAAATAGAATTATATAATTATAATAAATTTATAATTATAAATATAATTAATATAAGATTTCAAAACCACATATTTGAAACTTCAAATTTTTTCAAATATGTGACTTTGAAAGAATCTAATAGATAAACTATAACACCAATAAAAATGAAACTTTAAACATTGATTAAACATATAATAAATATTTTAAAAGAAAATAAATTTCATAAAAAATATCAATGAAAAATAATTTATAAGCTTTCAAAATGAACTATTTGAAACATAAAAACAATTCATGTACATGAATTTGAAAACAAAAGGAATTTCATCAAAAATGTTGATGACAACTAATTTATAAGCTTTCTAAACCTCTAACTTGAATCTTAGAAATATTTCAAGTATAAATCTTTGAATGACTATAAAACATAAACTATACCACCCATAGAAATGAAACCTTAAAAAATGATTAAACATAAAATAAATAGTTGAAAACAGAAAAAAATTCATGAAAAATGTTGATGAAAAATAATTTATAATCTTTTAAAACCGCCAACCAGAAACGTACAAATATTTCAAGTATGCGACTTTGAAAGACAATAAAACATAAACTATAAGACCAATATAAATTAATCATGAAACATTGGTTAAAAATAAATTAAATAGCTGAAAACAAAAGGAATTTCATAAAAAATGTTTATGACAACTAATATATAAGATTTCAAAACAACTAACTTGAAACATAAAAATGTTTCAAGTACGTATATTTGAAAGACTATAAAACATAAACTATACGACCAATCTAAATGAAACTTTAAACATTGAATAAAAATATAATAAATAGTTGAAAACAAAAGGAATTTCATCAAAAATGTTGATGAAAACTAATTTATAAGCTTTCAAAACCACCTACTTGAAACATAAAAAAGTTTCAAGTACACATATTTGAAAGACTGTAAAACATAAACTATAAGACCAATCTAAATGAAACATTAACAATTAATTAAGAATATAAGAAATAGATTAAAACAAAAGGAATTTCATCAAAATTGTTGATGACGACTAATTTATAAGCTTTCAAAACCACATACTAGAAACTTTGAAATTTTTTCATGTACGCATCTTTGAAACACTATAAAATATAAATTATAAGAGAAATCTAAATGAAACTTGAAAATTTGATTAAAAATATAATAAATAGTTGAAAACAAGTGGAATTTCATCAAATATTTTGATGAAAACTAATTTATAATCTTTCAAAACCACTAACATGAAGCTTAAAAATCTTTCAAGTACGCATCTTTGAAATACTATAAAACAAAAAACTATAAGACCAATATAAATGAAACTTTAAACATTAATTAAACATATAAGAAATAGTTTACAAAAAAAGGTATTTCATCAAAAATGATGATGACGACTAATTTATAAGCTTTCAAAACCACATAATAGAAACTTAAAAATGTTTCAAGTACGTATCTTTAAAAGACTATAAAACATAAACTATAAGAGAAATATAAATAAAAACTAAAATATGGGGAGCCCCTCATTTTTACTTAATTATAAATCACATATCAAACATGGTTGTATTCTCAATTTGTTTTATTGTTTTTTATATTGGTGCATGATTTGTGTTTTCTTTTTGTTTACTAATGTTTTTTGTCTACATAAACACATAACATATGTTAAATAAAGTACAAATACCACATACTATATGCTATAAACAATAGTCTTAACTCAAAGTTTAAGGTATAAAATATATATCATATAACTAAATAAAACATGTTTTAATATATAAAAATTATCAATGACATCAGAAATGTGAGTTCATAATTAAATGTCCAGTCAATATAGGAATTTTATCTAAAACAATAAGCATGTCTTCATTCACTCTCACTCATAGGTTTACCATTGTCTCCTCTCCTCCATCAAACGGTCTAAACCCAGGGGCGCCAAAATTGGAGGGTTGATCTGGATATGTGAGTGATATTTCTGTAAAAATGAGGGGGTGTCCATATTTAATGAAACTGAATTGGGGAGTTAATATGTACGTAGGATGCTGTGGTGGTGTTCCCCTCAAACCAAAATAACACATCACCACAACTTCCTACATCCATATTAACCTCCCAATGCAGTTTCATAAAATCTGGACAACCCCTCATTTTTATCGAAGTTAAAGATACATTATTAAACCCGCGCTTTTGATCCCCCATGTCCAAAACAAAAAATTATTTAAGGGATGAAAAATGATTCTCCACATTTATAAACATTGGACACCATTAAATAATAAGCTCCTCAAGAGAAGGTAAAATATTCAAATCGTTATTTTTGGCTACTTCCACCCATTCTTGTAGCTTCAGTGGATTTCTTATAGAAATATTTCTAAGAGGATAAAACACACTTATACAATCTAAGCCATAACATTCCATTCCAATATATTTCAAACTCCTAAAACAAAAAAAATAAAATTCTTAAAGAACAATATATTAAAAACAAGAGGTTCAGTCTCAAACCAATACTTAGTACTTCTAACTTTGTCATAGCATTCAGATGCATTCCATCAACGAAAACCTCAACCAGCTTCTATGCTTTACACACAATAGAAACATCTTTGCAATTTTGTCATGCCCCTGAGTATAAATAAGCCTCAAAAGCTCTAGATAATTTTTCATGGTAAGGTGAGATGAGAAGGGAGGTATTATACCATCAGGAAGAGAGATTCTAGGAATGTGCAATGCTATGAAAATCATTAAGATGAAATGTGTCAGTTCCCCACTAGATGTGAATGTTCCTCCAAAATTATCAGGCTAGAGATAATCCACCTTAAGTTCCACATTGCGTTATGCCTTCCATGGATTAATGTCAAACACTTCATCCCATTTTTTTTACTTTATGGGGAAGTACAACCTCATTCGTTTGAATATGCACATTACCATGGACATATACAATCATCATTTTGCAAGAAAAACTACTAATCTCATGTTCACTGAAAGACCCATTAACTTAAGAATGATACAAATAGTTTTAGTACCCAATAGAAAGCCTCCAATCCATTTTGACTGGGCTATGTATAATCTTTTGAGTTTTCATCTGATTAATAATTTAATTGGTTTCAAAACCAGCTTCCTGAAACTCAAAAATGTTGCAAGTATGTGACATTGAAATCCTATAAAATATAAACTATAAGATCTATTGAAATGAAACATAAAACAAGGATTAAAAATATAAAAAGTAATTGAAAATAAAAACCATTTCTTAAAAATTGTTGATGAAATAAAATTATAATCATTCAAAAACACTTCTTGGAACTCAAAAATATTTCAGATGTGAGACTTTGAAAGACTATAAAATATAAACTTATAGACTCATATAAATGAAAATTAGAACATAGATTAAACATATAAGAAGTGGTAGAAAACTGTTTATTTAATTCTGGTGAGGGGGAAAACTGTTAGACCCTGGAATTGAAGGATAATTAGGATGACAAGGAAACATCAACCCCCACGCCCACCCCTTCCACCTATTCAACCATCTTTGTTAACTCATATAGAAGTATCTTTTCAAAAAATGAAACGTCACACCACCACAGATTCCTACATCCATATTAACCCCCCCAATTCAATTTCATTAAATTTGGACAACCACAATTTTTACCAAAGTCAAAGATGGACTATTAAAACACCACTTTCAACCCCTGCCTCAAAAATACAAAATCCATTAAGGGATGAGAAATGATTCGTTGAATTTTAAAACATTGGATGCCTTTAAACCCCCAATTCAGTTTCATTGAGGAGCTCCTTATTAAAAGATTTTCAATGTTTTAAAATGCGCCGAATCATTTACCATCCCTCAAATCATTTTGTATTATTGAGGAAGGGGTTGAAAAGTGATGGTTTAATAGTGCATCATTGACTTTGGTAAAAATGGGGGCTGTCCAAATTTAATGAAACTGAATTGGGGGTTTAATATGGATGTATGAAGCTGTGGTGGTGTGACATTTCATTTTTTTAAATATACTTCTATATGAGTTACCGAAGTTGGATGAATGTGTGGAAGGAGTGGGCATGGGGGTTGATGTTTCATTGTCATCATCATTATCCATCAATTCCAGGTTCTAACAGTTTTCCCCCTCACCAGAATTAACTAATTACTTTTCTACTACTTCATATATATTTAATCCATGTTCAAAGTATCATTTATATGAGTCTTTAAGTGTTTATTTTATAGGCTTTCAAAGCCTCATATCTGAAATATTTTTAAGTTGCAAGAAGTGTTTTTGAAATCTTATAATTGTATTTCATCAAAAAAATTTAAGACTAGGTTTTTATTTTCAATTACTTATTATATGTTTAATCCATGTTTTACGTTTCATTTAAATAGATCTTATATTTTATATTTTATAGGCTTTCAAAGTCACTTACGTGAAACATTTTTGAGTTTCAGGAAGGTGGTTTTGAAACCATTTAAATTACTAATCAGATGAAAACACCAACGATTCCGCATAGCCTAGTCAAAATGGATTGGAAGCATTCTATTGGGTACTTACACTATTTTTATCATTCTTACGTTAAGGGGTATTTCAGTGAACATGAGATTAGTAGTTTTTCTTGCAAAATGTTGATTGTATATGTCCATGGTAATGTGAATATTCAAAGTAATGAGGTTGCAATTCCCCATAAAGTAAAAAAATGGGATGTAGTGTTTGACATTAATCCATGGAAGCCATAAGGCTCTGTGGAACATAAGGTGGATTATCTCCAAGCTGATAATTTTGGAGGAATATCCACATCTAGTGGGGAACTGACACATTTCATCTAAAGGTTTCTCATAGCATTGCACATTCCTAGAATCTCTCTTCCTAATTGTATAATACCTCCCTTGTCATATCACCTTACCAAGAAAAATTATCTAGAACTTTTGAGGTTGATTTATACTCAGGGGCATGATAAAATTGTAAATTATGTGTCATCGATAATTTTTAAGAAACTATTTTAGAGTAAAAGTAATTCAATATTTTTAATAAATAGAAAACATATACATGAAGAAGTAATGTTAGTGTCTATGGTGAGGCTATGTCCCACAAGGTGGTGTGTGAATGGTATGTCCATATTGAGAGCGACGTCTTCCATGAAGGGATGAAGTATGATGACAAGGAGAGGGATGATCTTCGGGCACTAGATCATCAATCACGGGATCCTCTATCATAGTCTGCATGGAAGGAGGTGTCAGAGGGATGTCATCATGTGCATGAGATCCTTCTCCCACTACGTAAGTAAAAGGGGCTATTATCATACCCTTGGGAAACCATATAGGTTGTGAAGGATCTGGTATGAAAGATGACAGCATGGGATATGGCCCCTGATAAATCCCTAGAAAATTAATATCTGACGAATAATATCGATATCCGATAAAAAAAGATGGATCCCATGCTGTATCCTGCTGCACAAACCCAGAAGGGTCAGGCTGTACTAATAGAGCACCAACCTGTGCCTTTGGAACAGGTGAGGGCTCACGTGCAGCAGGACGTGGTCTCCGTCACCGTTGTCGTCACTGTGGAACAACACCAGCTGCTGTTGCAGGTTCCTGAGTAGGACCCTCATCTCCTGGTATAGGATCATCATGTTCCTGAGCAGGAACATCAAGTCTCTAGGGTCCAGGATGGATGATACTGTCATGAATAGATCGAAAAATTGGCATCATCTCTTCCAAAGCAGCATGGATCAAAGATAAACTAGCAACCTTCTCCTCCTCGGGATCAGTCATGCGACATAGTCGTCTTAGTCTGGTATGATTTATAGAGATTCAAAATGAATTATAAAATAGAGTAATAAATATATTATGTGACATTTATTGACTTACCAGATTCTGAATCCCTCTCCTGTGGGGAGTTAGATATAATATAGACTTTATTCTATACCAGGTCTCATACAATATCTGATTTGATAGGTAGACGCGAATCATACGTACACATGTGATACGATGCTCTACTCGACTGTCCTAGATGGTGACATACTGGGCATGTCATCTTCGCCAATCGACATGCTCTCTCCCTGTGAGCTTCAAGCCATGAAGCGCTGGTAACTGTCGTGGTGTAGGTGGAATCCGCTAAACACAGCAAAACATACGCATACCTCTATCGAGATGGTGCCACTCAATGATATGAAAGTGAATGAGTGGCACTAAAGGAATAACCTCATGAAGTCCAGCAGTACAGTATGTAGGTAAGCCCAGAACCAGACTCTAGTATGGCATCTAATGAATCTGTAATGACACGTGAAATTTCATCAGAGAAATTTGTTAACAAAAAATGAATATGATGATATATACTTACGCTGTCGGTTAGTAAATTGTCCAACATGATACGATATACAGCCAAATTGTGGGTTGGAGCATCAACGAAGCGATGTTCCTGACTCCACCTATCAAATACAGCATTGAAATTGATAAATAAAGAGAAATTAAAAATAATAAATCACAATACAATCAGAAACAAATAAATATGACTTACCATACCATCATCCACGTGTAGTGTCCTGTAGCACATCTATAGGAAGACTCTGACCAACAGTAAGAGGGGCGAGGTTAGGGATGCACTCCCATGCCCACAACTGTATAAGGACGATGCATCCTCCGAGATCTGTGTGATCTGAGAGGCATGTCGTACATAATTCTCTATAAGTGTAGGCCAAACATGCAGATCCCCAACTGTATCTCATGATCTGATCAAATTCCTCCAGTAAACTAAGATACATCATGTGCACATGCACACCAGAGTCATACGAACACAATGTAACTCCAATAAGTCGTATGATATATGCCTGAGCATAACACATAATGGTCTGCTCATCAGCATCAGCAGGTAAATGTGAAAACTTCAAATCAAGACAAGGCATATATATCGACCCACCATCCTTTGCAGTAGGATCAGCCAAAATATCGACACCTAATAATCTCTGTGCTAGCTCAACCCAATCCCCACTGGTGGGTCCAATAACTGCATCTCCCTGAATAGGAAGACCGAGTAGCACAACCACATCCTCTAAGGTGATAGTCATCTCTCCCTCTGGCAAGTGGAATGTGTGAGTCTCTGGTCTCCATATCTCGACCAAGGCAGCAAGAAGAGGATGATATATATAAGTTAAAGTAGAAACTACAATGTTGTAGAAGCCAGCACGACGTAAGTATGGAATAATAGTAGCTAGAGGCGCCATGTGTCGAAAATGGTGTGCTCGCCTCACCCTAATCCATCAAACATCCCGACCCTCTATCACATAACGAGAAACATGCCTATGCTGCTCGGTGAGGAGTGGAATATCATCCATCTGGAAGCCATAAACGGAAATTAGTCTTCACTATAAAATGTAAATATAATGTTAAATTTAATAGAATGTTATGATTGGTATAATGAACGATATGTGATGTTTTTTTTGAAAAAAGTTAAGGGAATGTCATCATATTTTGGAGAACATTTATCTATCATGTCTTTAGATATTTTTTTACCATGAAAATTATGTTTTTTAAGATATGGTGTCATAAATTTATATATATACACATTTTATCCTAGTTATGTATGATTTCTAAAGATAATTTATGATAACTATTTTAATAATTTTTTGTCTTCGTTGACAACTAACCTTTTTTTAAAATGTTTTTGTTTTCTAAGATTACATTCAGATTAGTGGATTTAAAAGTATTGAATGCATATTTTCGTTATTGGAAGGAGATAAGTTTCTTATTGGAAATGTGAAACAATTCACAAAATGGTAATCTCTGATATTAAAAACATATAACTGACTACATGAAAAGATCACATTGGATACAACACATCATTGTGGATGAGTGTGTGAACTCGATCCAGTAATGTTAGGACATCATTTCTGGTTATTCCATTCTTGATGACAAAGATGAAATCTCATCTTTTTCCCTTTATCTGGAGGCCAATCCATCTCATTTCGTATCCTGTTGGTATTTAGTCTTCCCCGTGGTCATAATCTACTGTGGTCAGGAATCAGTATGGGATGGTCTTCAGGCATTGGAAAATATCGAAACTCCCTAACAGGCGTCCATGGCGCAGCATAACAGTTAGGAATGGCCTTCAATCGGTATACTGGATCAACATAAGCATCCCATGATATGTTCACAAACGCACATGCTACGATGGAATGTGCGCATGGAATCCTTAATTCCTGAAAATTTCCACACTGACATTGTTTTTCTTCTAGAAGTACCACTAATTTTTCACCGTTGTTACCTATGATGTGGTTAAAACACTCTTGAACTTCAAATTGCGAGTCTTCCCGATGGAATAGACACACTCGTTAACCGGAATCTTCTTCAATGTTCTTGTCAATATCTCGTTGAATGTTTTTTTCCAAATCATGGACCCTTTTGAATCCCATCTAATGCTAGTTTTTGTCTATCAAACGAATTACATGACACAACGATAAAATGTCTCTTGAACTAGGGTAGTAATTGGTAACTTCTGAAGCCCCTTGTAGACACCATTTATACACTCCACAATGTTTGTGGTCATGTGTCCGTACCTCCTCCCCATGTCGTAGGCCAGTGTCCATTTCGGTTTTGGAATATTCATCATATAATCATACACTTCTTGGTTAGCCCTGCAGATTTCATCGTAACGCACCTCAAACCATCATTGATCTGGCTCATATGATACAAAAATATGATCACAGGTCATAGACATTATATTTTTATTTACATTAAAATAGTAAACATCAATGATGACATTTTTTACCAATCCTCGTGATTTCATTCTTCATAGCCTCATAATGGAAGGTTTTGCGCATGTTCCTAGCAATGTTTCTGACGTAGTATCGATGATGTGCATTTGGGGGCCTCCATGAATCATGATTCGCATTGGATGCCTCATTGATTTCCCTATGTCGATCAGATATCAAACATACACCTCGAATGTGTATGAAATAGTTTCTGATGCATGCCAAAAACTAGCTCCAAGATTCATAGTTTTCCTTCTCTACTATTGAAAATTCAAGCAGAATTGGTGAACAGTTTCAATCTTGGGTTGTCGCAATCAACAATACGCCCTTATACTTTCTGGATAGAAATGTTCCATCAATTTGTATGAACTGTTTACTAAAACGAAATGCCGAAATACATGGGATGAATGCCCAGAATAACCGGTGAAATTGAACCCGAGATTGATCCAATTGAATAAATTCAAACACATGTTCTTTCGTATTTATATTGTGGACAAATTGGTTGTTGTGGCTCAGTATGACTAATAATTGTGGCAACACCCGATACGAGTCATCCAAATCACCGTATACCTTCACAATAGCCTTCTATTTCACCATCCAAGACTTGTTATAATAAATATTATAACCAAAATTTTGAAGTATCTTCTCTTGAACAAGTGCTATAGGAACATCTTGATAGGTCCTTATCATCTCGATGATAAAAGTTGACACAAATTTGGCATCCAAAGCAGTGTGATCTTATGTCAAGTTTGGCTGAACACAAGAATGAGCTGCCTCAATCTTTTAAATTCTCCATCCACTAAATTAAATGTCTAGAATCTACAGTCTTCATCAAATTTATCACACCATATGATGTATTTTTTTCGACATGATTCCTCAAATACATATCTATAGTTCCTCTCAATATAAAATCTTTTTAAGAAGCTCTTCAATGCATCCTTACTTGGAAAAGCCCTTCCATTATATAATGTTTTTCCAACTCACTAAACCTATCCACTATAACTCTATGAAACTCTATTGCAGGTGTCAGGATATTGTTGTTGAATTCAGCTACATGTTCCATTTCTTTGGACCATGATTCAAAGGGTGGTGGATGATTTATTGTTTGTCGAGAATGTTCTTGAACTACTCTATTTCAAGAAACTACTACCCTGTCTTCTCCATCTCCCTCCTCATCTCCAGCTCCCTCCCCATCATCATTGTCTTCTCAATCTGTTCCATCATTATTAAATTCCTCATCTGAATAATGATTTATATGTAAATCTAGCATATCATCTAAGTTGTCCTCCTCCGCAACAAGGTGAAAATTTCAATTTCTTGGGGTAAAGCTTCTTCAACAACTATTTGTGCATGTCTACGACTTCGAACATTTTGATATTGTTGTACATTAGAATATTCAACATATAACTCCATCATTGCACCATCAGACCATTGGGAAAA
Source organism: Viscum album (assembly GCA_963277665.1). Classification (NCBI taxonomy): domain Eukaryota; kingdom Viridiplantae; phylum Streptophyta; class Magnoliopsida; order Santalales; family Viscaceae; genus Viscum; species Viscum album. Next base: position 1,895,640,154 of record OY728123.1, read on the forward strand.
TAAAGTTCCCGCTTGGACTGAGTGCTCATCAGTAGACAATGGACAAGCAAGATGCCATAACGTGGTAGGGAATTGCAAATTTCTATAACTAGTAGACTTTATCTATTGATGTGGACCGATATTTAAGAAACCATGAATTCTATCTTGAAGATCAGTAATGGTTACACAATCATATGTGTTAACCATAGATGTTGGTTTGTACAATAAGAAGATCCTTGCTCTATTTGAATAACCTTTCCATAGCAGTAAACACAAGAAAACATGTCCCTCTACATGAAAAATTCTTACTGATTGCTAAATATGTCAATAATGTTTTGTTATGTGTTAAATAACATTTTTATCATATTAAAGGTATTTTAGTACTTCATGAAGTAAATATAAATCATTTAAAGCATATCCCCGGGGAGTGTTAAATCAAGAGTGCAGCAAGGCCCATTTTCATGTACCAGGATACCACGGGTCAGGGCCGAAACTAATTATCAGGGCTTTCACCCCTAGGTACATCTGTGCCATAGCCACATCCACTTGTAGTATCCAGAGAGGGATTTAATTTCTTAGACAACGACATAATCTTTCATGACACCAAAATTTTAAATCCTTCCTAAATTAATCAACTAATGTTTTGTAGAAATTTTTTAACTTTCCTAAAGATATGTTCAATGATCCCTAAAAAATAAGATTCATTACAGTGCTGGTTAATCACTACTTAAGTGTCGGTCACTAAGTGCTGGTTAAACACTACTTAAGTGCTGGTTAATCACTACTTAAGTGTTGGTTAATCAGTTAGGATTTGGTCATTCACCACTTAATCATCCCTTAATCTTTACTTAATGACCCCTTAATCATCCCTTAATCGTTACATAATGACCACTTAATCATCCCTTAATCGTTAGTTAATGACCCCTTAATCGTTAGTTAATGAACCCTTAGTCACCCCTTAATCAACCCATAATCATCCCTAGTTAATGACATCTTAATCAACCCTTAATCATTAGTTAATCACCCCTTAATCACCCATTAATCATTAGTTAATCACCCCTTAAACATTCCTTAATTACACCTTAATCATCCCCTAATCATTCCGTAATCGTTAGTTAATGACCCCTTAATCACCCCTTAATCGTTACTTAATCACCCCTTAATCGTTAGTTAATCACCCCTTAAATATTCTTTAATTACCCCTTAATGATCACATAAACATTCCTTAATTAACCCTTAGCCATCCCCTAATAATTCCTTAATCATTAGTTAATTACCCCTTAATCACCCCTTAATCGTTAGTTAATCACCCCTTAATCGTTAGATAATCGCCCCTTAAACATTCTTTAATTACCCCTTAATCATCACTTAATCATTATTTAATTACCCCTTAATCATCCCCTTAACCCCTTAATCACTCCTTAATTACCCCTTCATTCCTTAATTACCACTTAATTAGTTAATGACCCCTTAATCACCCACTTAATACTTAGTTAATCACCCCTTAAACATTCCTCAATTACCCCTTAATCTTCACTTAAAAATTCCTTAATTACCCCATAACCATCCCTAATCATTCCTTAATCATTAGTTAATGACCCCTTAATCACCCCATAATCGTTAGTTAATCACCCCTTAATCATTAGTTAATCACCCCTTAAACATTCCTTAATTACCCCTTAATCACCCCTTAATCACCCCTTAATTACCCCTTAATCATCATTTAATCAATCCTTAATTACCCCTTAATCATCCACTTAATCGTTAGTTAATCACCCCTTAATCACTCATTAATTACCCCTTAATCATCATTTAATCATTCCTTAATTAACATAATGACCGCTTAATCATCCCTTAATCATCACTTAATCACCCCTTAAACATTCCTTAATTTCCCCGTAATCACCCATTAATCATCAATAGTTAATTACCCCTTTAATCATGACTTAATTATTCCTTATCCATCATTTAAGTATTCTATAATTATCTCCAAAATATTAATAAATTATTATTATCCCTAATTTATCATTCATTAATAATATTATATTATACATACTTTAATATAACATTAAATAAATTATACCTAATCATCATTCATTAATAATATTAAATTACATAAACCTTAATCTAAATTATTCTATAATTATCTCTAAAATATTAATAAATTATTATTACCCATAATTATCATTCATTAATAATATTATATTATACATACTTTAATCTAACATTAAATAAATTATCCCTAATCATCATTCATTAATAATATTAAACTACATATACCTTAATCTAACATTAAATATTAACAAATTAAAACATTAATAATATAACTATTTATTTTTTTTCTTTAAATAACTACTACTACATACTTAAATATTTCAAATTAGCTATTTCAATTAAATAAATAAATAACTTTAAAATAAAAAAATTTCTTCTAAATGAAGCTTTACACAAAAATCTTGTACTCCTTGGGTCTACGGAAGCAACACAAACGAAAACACAACTTAGAGAGTGGAGCTCTCAAAATTTTAGAGAGAAGAGAGATTTGTGAGTTATGGAGGATGGGTGGGCCGGCTCGCTTTTATAGTGATTTTTTGGTGAAGGCGGCACCTGGGAAGCAGCCTTCGACCATTTGAAACATGAAAGGTGGCTCTTCTATATCCCCCTTTTGCAGAAAACAATTCGAAAGGCGGGCACTGGTGTGCCACCTTTCGTTTCCCCAAAGGCGCAAGGCGGTTTCTGGTGAACCACCTTTGGCCCGACGAAAACTGAACCGAAAGAAGAACACCATATGCCGCCTTTAAGATGTTAAAAAATAAACATTTTAAACCTGGTGGTATTTTTAAAATTATTTTTTTGAAAATATGTAAAAAAACTCCAGGCTGGGGGGTTGGTTGGTCCCTTATTTTTTTATTAAAGGGAAATACTTATTAAAATATCTATGTTTACAAATACGATACATCACTAGAATTTAAAACCACCAATCCTCTTCTCTTATTCTTCTAATCTTTTTTGAACACGAATTCCAATTATCTTCTCAAAAATAGAATCATTGGTTTCTTCTTAGATCATGAATCCGAAATATCTTCCATACATTCCTTTGAAATAATCATGGATAATGCATTGATCGTTTCGCCATTCAACATGCATTAAAAGATATATCATGTTCTTCTTGTTGTGAGAGATGTGTTCTCTATTAACACATATCTTGGACTTTGAGGATCAAATCAAACAATCATCGGATTTGATTCACAACCTTCATAAAATTAGAAGTCATTGGATGGATCTTCACTTCTTTCCTTATGCAATTGTCTGTTACATGGACTTCTATAAGTGTTTTAACACTGTATCACCTTGATACATGTCTTACAACATAAAAGGAGTTCAATAATTGTCAGATTTGATTCCACATTCTCAATCCATAATCACAGTGGGATCTTTAATAAATTAATAAACTCAGCACTTTAAACGTTGGAACAACTTCTATCATCACCTTTTCAGGAACATATTTACAAACTATTGACAATTGAATGCTTATTGACTACTTATTCACAAGAAATGAAACAACAAGCTTTACAATGTTCACTAAACATTCCATCATTTTCTTATTCAAGGTTCACTCCCAATACAATCATAGGGCATATTTTCCCTTTCTGTAATGGCTTCGTATCCCACTCTAGTCCATATAATTTAATAATATATCATTCTTTACCCATTGATTGGGAGGGGTATAATAGACCCACACATCTCTAGTTTATAACATAACCATCCATCCATGATTTAAAATAGAACCACCCTTCATTAGTTTATAACACAAGTACATGTCACATAAAGAAAACCATACATATGTGTACCCCAATATAAAAAAATGATCAATTAATGTTATCATAACTCATTGAATGTACATAGGGTTTAATCCATTGTATTATTGTCGTATAACGTATAGAAAAGTAATTATTTTTTAGCATTTCACCATAATTTAATTATCCCATGGGGAAGAAAACTATTTATTAGATGAATCCTAAAATCATCACCATCAAAAGACTTAGAGTGAATGAATATGGATGGTATCATGATATCATATCTCAAGTAATGAAATAAAACATTAAAGGACTTTTTCATGGATTAAAAATTACACAAAAGGATTAGTTTGATATTCCATTGAATAAATGGAAAATATTATTATATTTTGGAATTTTTTAAAACTAAATATTCTTCTAATATAATGAAAAAAGTCTTTCTTCCAAAATATCTATGCGAAAATTTAATTTCAACATCAAATTAATGAATTTTCATGATATAGCAAAAATATGTTTTTGTGAAAAAAAATATTTCATTAAATTTTTTTAGAAATCAATCAAATAACATTGTAAATAATTATAATAACGTATTTTTAGTAGTTTTAACATAAATTAATAGGGTTTGTAAAATGTACCCAAATAATTAATTCATTATAGATATTTACTTTCAAGGAGACATTTTAAAGAAAATGAACAGGGGGTAAAAAGTTCTTCGACCAAATTTGATATTAGAACAGTTTTCTTATAATTCATTACCATAATAATTTTTAGTATTTAGTAGATAATTATGGAAATATTACATTATTATTTTAATAACAACTCCAAGAGGCTAAAACTAATGTGGTTTGAAAATTGTATCTATATAATTTATCTCAATATATATTTTTGATAAACATTCATGAAAACCAATTACATTGTAACATATATACCTTACCACATTGGTAAAATAAATCAAACCCCATTGGTTAAAATAACATGAAATATAACTTTAAATAAAATTAATTTATAAGGGTCCAAGATATAAAATATCTACAAGATATTATATACACCTCCTAAACACAGATAGATGAATAATGTGAAACATGTTTCAATGAAACAATATTGAGATGAAGAACCCTAACCTCAAGTCTCATATGGATTTATACATGTTAAAAAAGAATTTATAATAAACAGGGATTTATAATAAATTTATTCCCAAACTATAATAATATATAAAACAATAATGATCAGTCTCTTATAATTTGAATTTTACATTTTAATAATAATTGTATATTTAAAATGAATATTCATGTGAAAATAGACTATTTTACATTATTGCTTCGATTTGATGGATCTAGTACATGCAACTCAATAATTTTGTCATCATATTTAGAATTTTAATCATAAAAAAGCTATCATATTTTCCAATTATATAATATTTTATAACCATTCAAATAAAATGGTGTTGAAAAACTATTTACACCACATAGTGAAGGTTGTAGTACACAAATATACCAATGTGATGTTTTCAGTTTTAAGTACATTGATAAAAATAAAGGTATATAATATTTCAAAAATTAAATAATAATAATTATTTTATAAATATAATATATAATCATTTAATATATCCTAATATTATCTATGTAAATTTAATATGAAAAATGAATCATGTTGTTTCGTGGAGGGGGACCTCCACGTGTTTGCATGGGTGACATTATATTTTTTTGATGGATTGGCTAATATGGAGATAGAAAAGATATTGTAATTATAGATTAATAATTATTTTCCAAATAACATATGTAAAAATTAAATCTATCATTATTGTCTAAAATAAAATTTGGTGATGGAATGTGAATTGTTTCACTGCGTGAATTTGGTAGTCCGTACGTAAGCACGAGTGACACTTTCATCTCCCATTATATTGTAAGGAGGTGTAATATTTCAATTACATTATTATAATTAAATATATATATATATATATTTAACATGTATGGATTCATTATAATCAAATTGATAAATTAAATTTATAATAAGTGAAGGAAGAATTAAAAATTGAACAAGTCAGGTAAGACAATTACTTCTTCTTTTGGAGACCGCATTTGGATTACACATTAGGCCATCACATGATGTATTTATTAGATTAAAATAATTTCTATGAAATAGTTAAATATTATATTAATTAATATTGAATGTTAATGGTTGATATAAGTGTCTCATGATGTTTGAAGAAGATAGCATAAGTGGTTCCAATTTATATGTCATGGGAGTAGAACTCTTATAGTTATTCATTGTTTTAAATTAATATAAGGTAATTTTTACAGTAATGTTGTTATAAGGCACTACAAATTAATATATAAGATGATATAGGGTTAATATAAAAAATTTATTCACATTTATTAATGGTTTTGAAACAAATTATGCAGTATTTCTTAGGTAGCCCTATTAAACCCCAATTTTACCTTAACAACAAAAACATATCCGTGTACTATGATAACATAAAAATAAGTACAAAAATAAATGGGGGTACATAAGTAAATTTATATAAAATTATTCAAAATTTTAAATTCATTTTTTCATATTAAAAATCTATAGGTGCTAAAAATTTCATTTAATATAAATCGAACAAACTTTTGAATGTCTGTTTTATGAAAATACCTAATTGAAGCATAAAAATCATTTCTCCTTCAAGCCATGTATAAATACTATTTACATGATTTTTATGGATAAATAATAAATAGAAAAGGATTTTATATTTTTTTTATCAATATTAAATTAAAATTATCCTTTTAACTATACCATTGGATGGAAAGACAAACAAATAATTATTAATTTGAATAAAATGTAATGTATTTTCACAAATGTGAAGAATGGGATATAAAATTTAAAATATTTTTTTTAAAATACATTAAATAAATATATAAGGATAAATTTAATTTTAATCCAGTAATTCACTATGAAAAACTAATATTTATAACATGTTTTAAATATTTTCCCTATTATTTTAGCTTTTGTATACATGTTTTACTGTTACGAAGTTGAAAAATATTTTCTATGTCTATTATTCATAATGATAAAAATAAAAGTTTAATATTAACCAAAATTAAATATATTTTAAATATTGAATATTTTTTTCAATATTCAACTTCAGGAACTAAAATCTGTCAATATTAATATAAATGTGTCAAACATAATGAAAACATTTTTTTATAAAATTTTGTTTTTATGTCTCAAAATAAAACTATTTTTTTCTATTCATAGTAAAAAAATTGAGTTGAATTATAAATTATTTTATTAAATATATATTATACATATTTAATTTGATTCATTAATTTATTTTTATTTATTTAATTTATTGAGATATACATTCATCTTCCACAAAAACATTAATTCTAAAAATCAATTTTCATCATCAAATGATTTTATGTTCATTTTTAAAAAATTTATAATATTTTTATGTAATATTATTTAACTATTTAAATAAATTTTTAATATATTTTATTAAAATAATTTTTATCAATGATAAATATTTATTATTAAATAACAAAGTATACAATATAAAAAAAGTACTTTTATCATTAAAGTATTTTACAAATAATTTTTACTTATTTCATGAGCATAAATCTAAAAATTTATTTTGAAGAAATATATTATTATTATATTCCATAAAATTTTTACCCATTTTCATACATTTAATACTAATGGTTATCGTATATATACAATAATAAATCAATTCTTTATCGTTTAAATTTGATGTTGTTAGTGAAAAAAGTTGTCAAGGAAATAAATTTTCATTATATAGATGTACATCCCAAAATCGTATGGTGATATTGTTTTTAAGGATCATGAAATGATATGGTGGCTCGATCCAGAATATAACGGAACTATATATTCCTAGAATATACAGTATATATAAATAATTTATACACTTACTTTGTCTTGATAATTATAATTGTAGTATGGTTCGTTTACCTCTATGGGTTTAGTGAAACATATGATCCTCATTTACAAGTAATTCAAATGTGGCCATATCATTTTCATTATGATTCAATAAATTTATACGCTACTCAATTAGTCCTAGAAAATAGTGGCGGAAAACAAATTAGCATCCCAATAACACTACAGAGTCATATCCCCACAATTCATTCTATTATCCTTCATGGAACAAATTCTTATGTTATAGTTTAACATTTATATTTAAGAGTAAACTCGTCCTCTATCCATATCCATCACAATAAAACATTTTTCTTTAAAATTTGATGAGTTTAGGTAGAATTATATTAATCGTTTGTCCAAAAATTTATTTAACATCATCATTACTATTTTTGATATAGTTTGACATTCCATAATAAATATTTATTCCATTACATTATATATCATCTCTAATTGGTTTATAATTCTTCAATGATTATGAATTTAATAAATATGACTTCAAAAACCATAATAACACGTAACTTTATTTTATTAAAATATAATTCAATGGATGCCACTAATGTGAGTGTTATCGAAACACTACACTATATGATATATTAGTGTTTTTTGAGAGTTCTCCAACCCTTGGTGTAAGCTCAATGACACATTTTAAAGGTATTATTTTGAGAATTACTCACAACTCCTCATTATTGGTTCAATTCATGATTAATTTAAAAACACTAATATTTATCAACTCTTGAATTTTAAAAGTCACTTAGATATCCCCATTTTAATTTTTTAATTACTACAAACAATAAAGGATATATTCTCTTATAATTTTGAACAAATATATTAGGACCCATAATATAGACAACATTTATTCTTATATTTATAGCTCAACCTAGAACATAATTTGTGAATGAAACTATAATGTACACCATTTAAAAGAATAAATTCTTATTATTATTCAAATTTATCTAGAAATTTAAATGGTTAAAATATGAAAAACAAACATGAAAACTTATGGGTAATTTGGAAGATAATGAAGTCCAAAAAACTCTCAGAAATATTGTACTACATTGTCCATTATTGTATTTTCCATGATATCAACATAATTATCCATCTATTAAATATACTCAAATTGTTTTCCCATATCCTTTAAAAATATTTCCATTATATCAATATTATATTAATAAAATTATGTGTTATATTTATTAAAATGGTTTTTTCAGTTTGATTTTCATACCAAATCATCAATTGGTAGGAAATAATAAACCTCATGTCTTGATTTTTTTTCTTCATCTGCAATATTTGTGTCATTTCTTGAGATGATAAAACATATTTATATTCAATTGTGAAAACAGTTTCTTAATGTTTCTTCTTGGATTAACCCATAATAGAAATTTTATTAGATAAATAATGCACCTCTAAAAAATCTATACAGTAATATTTTCATCCTAATCATCATCTAAATATCCATATACATATTATGACATGTGTTGATCATTTAAAAAATATAAACATAGGAGACTATTTATATAGTGTAAGATCTATTTCCCCGTATCTAGATGAGGATCTTCAGGATTACATTAGAATAACAAATATAATGTAATATCCATAATACTCCCAATCTAGATTATTCCAGGAGAATTAGACTTCAAATAATAATTTTATCTAAAATTTATCTAATCTCATTCCTTTTTATCAATTTTAGACATGTTCTCAAGTGCTATTGGAAGTCGTACATATTTCAATTCATTGGAATAAAACATATTCAAAAGATAATGATTATAATGTTTATCTATGATAAATATAAATTCTATAGTATTTTTGACATTAATACCCTAGAATATTATCATCCCTCTAATTATCTCTATTATTTAATGTTTATTTCTTTAGTAATAAAATTTCACCGATGTTTTTTTATTTGTTCCAAAAATAATAATTTCACCAATGTATAAAAAATGAGGGTGGTCTCATTGTCTCATATGACATAAATATTATAATATCTAGTTTATCTTTGCAAAACAATACTCTTTTGTCCTATTGAAAAATTTATATGTTATTCTCCAGGAATGTGTTTAATCCTGTAAAAAACATTATACTACTTACAAAATAGATTAATATCACTATAATATATATAAACATGTAGTAATTCAATGTAGTCCACCTACTCGTTTTTCACTACTTATGAATAATGACTTCAAATCCCATTGTAAGTCTTCATAATTTCATTTATAACTATTCAAATGAGTGAAAACTAATTTTTCCATCATTATTATTATAAAAAAAATTACATCAAATTATATACCCTTAGTGCGAGAGTATCCTTTTTAGAGATAATGAGATACATTCCAAGCTACATATCATTTCACAATTAGTTTACTATGAGAAACATAATTTTTCATAACTAAATATCATGTCTTTAGAAAATTACAAAAATTCATAAATTTTATTATTTTGAATGTTATTTAGCTCTTGTTTTGTCTCTTCTATCCAATATTGATGTCTCAACTATTTTTTTATCATTTTTTGGTTCAAAATTAAAAAAATTATTGTTATTTTAATTTATTGAATCATTTATTTTTTTTAAAATTTTCATGTTTCTATAATAGTGGTTCTGGAATCCACATTCTTTTAATATCTTGAAAAGATTGTTTTTCCATTCATGGTGTTTTCCTCGTCTACTAAGAATTAATAATCATCCTTGGAATTAGGGGAATATTATTATTTCTTCATCTTTACTCCCATTATTTCCAACATCTTCTCTAATATATTCTTGAATATCATCATCAACTAACTATTTTTTATGATTATTATTTATTTCCCTATCAAATTACATATAATATATCGAAAATCATAATCATTTAATCATTTATTTTTTCCTTTTTTATCAATTTCTCTTAATGTGATAGTGTATTCCAAATAAATTTGACGTTTTACTGTTTATATAATTTATAAAACATTTATTATATGTTGTGTCCAAAAGTTTGGCATATAATAACCACTATTTTAGGATATAAAGAACTAAAATGGTGGCTTTGATGAAAAATAGTATAAGGGTTCCCTGATTAGGAAACATGATTCTTCATAGCTACACTAAACTCTAGTTATTATGCCCAGGTATACCATTTTATTGGGTTATACATGGTTCATTATATTCGAGACATATTCAAATATTCTTATGATATTCCATAGAAAATACTTTTCTTTTAGATCTATATTTATATTGAATCAATTTTATAACACATATTGTTTTAATTTTTGAACATCAAAATGTGATTAAAAATATCAAGATACTATGATTTAATTGAAATTAATTAGATATAAATCATGTGAGTAATTTCATCAATAAATGTAATGATATTTGTATATCCATATTTCATCATTATTTATATTAGACCACACGCTTATAGGATTATTATTTCAATAGGATTCATTGGTATTATTTTTACTAACTTGATCATATTGTTCACTATTTTTCTTTTTATACATGTTAAATAAGGGCTGATTCATTCCATATTTGAAATTAGTTATTCCTTATAGCTTCATAAATGATATTTTAGGCCATTTATTAAAAAAATTAATATTATTTATTTTTTAGAAATTATTTCTCTCTTTCATGTGCATGAAACAAAAATATCTCGATCATTGTAAATTTGAAATATATTACCACAAGTCTATTGTAACTTTATTATAATTGTACCAAATTCAATTATCATTTGGGAAAATAATTTCCTTAAAATGATCATCATGTTTTCAGTTTTTGAGAAATTTAAAAACACTCAAGTGATTGATCCTTTACCCATAAGTAAAGATAACAATACAAGATGTATTACTAAAAATCCTGGTGAATCCAATAGATTAACATTTAGGGATAAATAATTACTAAAGGTGACATGTAATAAATCATAAGATTCGTTATCATTTGGGATATTTTTTTATTTTTGTTCATATGTAATGGAAAACTATTATCATGAATCCAAATATTTTTTTCCTTTTGAAAATATGTATGCAATGTTTCATGTTCAGGCTATATTTTTTATTTTCATTTGTCATCAATATCACATTAAGATGTTATCTATGGAGGCCCCTTAAAATGTTAGCTTGACTCTTCCTCAATTCATGGACCCTTTTTAATATGGAATTGGAAAATTGTATCCACACACGTATTGTTTATTTCATTCACTCAACATCAATATCATCATCCATTAAAGAAAAAATTCATTTTGTTTTAGATTAATTATTTAAAATATACTAATTCATTTTCCTTATAATTAAAAATCATCATTATTACTTAGCTTTCTATTTATTAGTGGATTTTATTTAAATTATAAGTATTGGATGAGATTTACCTTGGTGTCATTAGTCTTTTATACTCTATTTTTTTTTGTATTTTAGTCCTTATCAAACTGATTTACAATGTATGAAATCACATTCATTTTTAATAGCCTCTATCTTCAATGTTTTGAACTTATTTTACAACATTGATTGTAATATTCTATATCCATAATGATAGTAATAGTAACAAAGGAAAATCTATAAATTTCACGATATTATGAAAAAATTTCTTTCTTATTTTAGGTAATTACACAATATCATTCGCCCAATTTTTATTATCTATAGTATATACATTTACCCTGTAATTTTAAGGCCTACCAAACATTACTCAAGATAATCCTCTTTCCCATTTTTATAAATATTATTCATTATATTAGTCTCATGAATCCAGTCATGAACTATCAGGATTTTATTGATTTTAAGTATCAATCATTTTCACTCTACATGCATGCCAAAAATGTTTATTGTATTTGACTAATGAAAAAAATAATTAATGTATTATCATACCCCCATAAATTCTCTTTATCTCATTTAAATTCTTTTTTTTCATTTAATAACATTAAATGTTACATCCTTCCTTGGAAATACATTAGGGGTTTTTTATAATTTTCATCTTCAGAATTACAACCTCATTCTTCTTCACTCTCTTGGTCATTGATCATATTTTAATTAGAAATTAATTTCATTTTCCTTTTATAACATGTTTCCTCATTCCAATTTTTAACTGAACTCATTATGAGATATGGAATCATTATTTTTGGGTAATTTATTATCCTTTTATTGTATTTTCCTTAAATTATTTAATGGGAGTAATTTAGTCTATTATGACCACATGACACATTTTTATCCATGATGATAAATACAATTGATCCACCTCTTCATATTCGAATTTTTTGATGGAGAAATTTAAAAAATGTGTCCAATATTTGTAGAATTCAACAAATGGATTCATTTTTTAACATTACATTTTCATTTTTGAAATCAATTTTTTTTAAAATAATGAAATTAATTCAACAAAATCAACTATCATATCCACCACATCAGTTTATTCATAATGAGACTTCTTTGACAAAATGTGTCTCTAATATTTTTTCTTTCAATGAAATCATGAGATAAAATTTTATTTTATAATTATAAATATACCTTAAATCATTATATAGGATGTCATGATATATATATGTTCATATATGGTCCATCTATCCATGTCTATATCGTGAAGAGTATAAAAAATTATATAAAATATATCTATGATGGTTTTAATTAATTTCATGTCTATAAAGGAATAATATTGAATTTATCCATATATTTAATTTGAGAACTCATTTTTTCACCTTATCAAAAAAATTCTGTTTAATTTGATCTTCATGCATTCAGATATCCACAAATTGAGTCTAAAAAATTTGTTACCAATATTTATTCATCTTTTTTATCCATCGTGGATATTATGTTTTTTTCACGTTGAAAATTAATTTTCCCCTTTATTGTTTTCAAATTAATTTATTATTGGTATGAATTTGAAACATTTTCTTCTCTGCAACATTATTTGATATTATTCTTAATATGTAAAGCATATATTTTCCAAACATGGGGAATATACACACTATTGTTATAGATTTCAACAACATCTAATATGAAACATAAATGATATAAATACATCCTCTTCATATACATATGGAATAACTGGGCATCAAATATAATAATTCATTTTTTATTCTTGTAACATTTAACCTCTATATATATATTCATTCAAAATATGATAGTAATAAAATTTAAATTAGATCCCTATGACAATTTTCTTATACTATTTCTATATTTTACTGCTATCAACTTATAGGCCTCTCAGCTTGAATTTTCCCACTACTAGGGGGTAAATTTTTGGTTACCATATCAAAAATTATAAAAACAATTACCCTCTACAGTTTATGAGATTAGATCTTCATAATAATGTGTGATGATAATAAATATAGTGATGTGAAAAATAATTTATACATGGGGTCTTATATTGATCATCCACGCATTATTTTATGGAAATAATCCTCTGTAAATAATATTTTTGGTCTTTTATATCATGTTATAATCATAGTATTAACATGAACATAGAATAAAGAAGGAAGATAGTCTGAAAATACGATTAAGAGAGACAAAGTCTATCATCAAAACAGTAGTCAAACTATAATTACTATCCTCTTGTGACTTTGGAATATGGATCAAACATAGAACCATGTTATTCATGTACATTATAGAAAGAATCATAATTGATGTTGTGTCATATATAATCAATCCGTTTTTTCGACATATAATCATATTTTAGTCATTTTCAGACACCTCATGTAACAATATATCATTAATGATAACACGATGGATCTGAAAATAGTATGAAGGGTAGATTTGAAATACATAAAAAATATATCTTCCCAAGAAATTTACATGATGCACAAAATAAACACTCCCAATATAGAATGACCATAATAATGACATAATTGGCACTTCAACCCTTTTTTGGTAATGTAGTATATTTTTATATCCCATATCAATGTTACTTATAATTATCTTTTACTTCTCATGTCACCACATTATGACGTGACAATATTTGGACCCCAATATATCTCCATACTAAATATTAATGGTCTCCACATTGTGGGATAGAAATTATCCTAAAAATAACTAGGAATACCTTTATAGTTAAATTTCAAAGGATAAAATGTGTCAAAAACCCGGCAGGGTCGCCATCCGACCCGGTGCCCGACCTGGTACGGGAAAAGTCCCGAGAGGCGTCCCCAATCCTCCTGGGCTAGCGAAAAGCACCAGGACATCAACGGGGGAAGTTGGAATGATTTCTCCCAATGAAAATAAATAAATCAGGGAGAAAAAAAAGCAGAACAACGTACTAACCTGACCATATGAAAAAACTATTTGTGACCTCGAGATTCACTCTCCAAAACACAACCAAGTCTCATCAACGATGAACATGCTCGTGTCAAACCTTAAACAGAAAATAGAAACAAGAAAACACTATATGCATGAGTATTAAAACTCAGCAGGTAGGCCCAATTAATTCGATTCCCATCGCTCACACCATTAAATAAACTATTCAATAATTTCATGTTTGAACTACAATTTATAAAATTAGGGTTTTCTACATGCTACTCAAAACAAAGTACAAACCATTTCCCTTAACAATTTTCAAGCCTAGATTCATTTCATTAGTGTCAATGGATTTTTAAAAGGGAAAGTGGGGTTTATAATTTAGTTTTCAAATTTGTACGAAGATGATTAAACACTTGCATTTGAAAATAATTTTTAGAAAACTAATTAAAATCATTTTACCACATTCCAAGGAGAACAATACACCAGAAATTCACAAAAAAATTAACAAAGGAAGGGAAATATAGGTATACATTTAAGCATCATAATAATGACGGCAAGCAACAAAATCCAAATAGACATGGGTCAACCCTAGGAGCTTGTGAACAATCTAGAACATACCATGCATATGACTCATCTTGAAGGCATTCCCTAACTCGATGACTTCATAACGCCCATTCTACTACCCGATATAGCCCTGCATGGCCTAACTGAGGGGACCAATCCCCATAGCATCAATAACACAGTATTCCCCTAAGTTGGGCATACTATCCAGTGCATAGTCTAAACTAGTGCAGCATCGTTCACAAAAATTCAATTACTATGCCAGGTTTCCATGTCAACATGTGTAATAAAAGAAGGGGGTGAGTCAACAGAGTCAATCAATTAGTACAATCATCACACAAAAATAATGAATTCAACATACCTCAAATATCACATCTGAGTCACCCAAATAAATTCATCCAAAATAATTTATTTTATTAAAGTACTAAATGGGCCTTCACGAGTTTTAAGGAAAATCCTCATTTCAAAAGTGAACCAAAACACCTGTTTGCGCATCAAAATAAATCATTTACCAATAAACCATAACTAAATTTAAAATTCCATGAATTATGTTTAAAGTCCAATCAATCATTCTTCAAATGTTGGATGTCCGCTCATGAGGAAAACATTTCATGTGTGGTGTATAAAATAAATGTCTATTTTTACATCGAGTGATCATTTAAAAATTTATCATTTAATACTATTTTTTTTATTTATTAAAATTTATAATATATCAAGGAATTAATAAATTCTAAATTTAAAAGAATGTGCAGTGGTGGACCTACCTCGACCTACTGCTCGATCGTGACGACATGACTCACTTCACACATGCTCATAAGCACGCGCAAACTGAAAACCGCAGTGTCGAGGACTTTCGTTGAGGACACGCTGCAACAACCACAAGACTTTAAATGCCAAAAACATTTACCCAATTCGATTAAAAATAATTTTCATCCTTAATATTTATTTAATAAAGAAATTTATAAAATTTATAAAAAAAATTTTAAAGACCATTTCCAAGGATAAAAAAACAATAGAAAATTTATTAAACAGTTTTCAAGATATTTCGCATGACTTTAAATGCAAACAAATTCACTCAAAACATCCTTGTAAAACCAAACGCACCTTGGTGCAACACCAAAAAACCTTTCAAACATGTTTCGCACCTTTAATATAATTTAATAAACCATTTAATTTTTTTTAAAACAGTTCCTTAGAGGTATCACAAGACTTTACACAATACCATAATATAATACACCGCACATTAACACAAAACCAAAACACAAACCCAACCAGAGCACAGAACGCAACAACAAAACAAAACTAAAACACAAAACACAACAACTGTATAGCTAATTAAGCACACACAAATTCCATTTTGAAATAATACACACACCAAAACAGATTTTAAACAAGATTTGCAGCGCACCAAAAAATTAATAAATATGATAAATTAATTAAATAAAAAAATGAATTTTGAAAAATAAAATTTACACATGGAACCACCTACCTAGGTGTAGGAAAACCTCAAAATGTTGGCAAAAAACCACTGCCACATGATAGTGGCACCTTAAATAACACAACCAAACCCTAAATTTTATGAATAAAATCAAATACACCATAAACTAATCTAACACAAAACCAAACACTATCCCGAAAATACCTAAATCAAGAAAACATCCCAACGAAGGGAAAACACACCTGTGGTGAAGGTGATGATGGAAAACTGGGTGAGGGGAAGGGAGGTTAGAGGTGTGTCACGACCGAAAAAAATGGCATGAAGGGAGGAGAGGTGCGGGTCCTGCCTTGCGAGGCAGCGGGGGCGACGCGGTGGAGCTCGAGGCGTCGCGGGCGGCGCGACTGACCAAAGAGGGAGAAAGAGGGCGGGGCGGCGCCGGTCTGGTAGAAGGAGTGGGGGAGGAGGGCAGTCCATGAGAAGGAGTAGAGGATCAGCTAGGGTTAGGGGAGGAGAGGCCCGCATGAGATTGTGGGAGAGATTTAGAGGGAGAGAAAAAAAAGAGAAAAGAAAAAGAGAGGAAAGAAAAAGAAGAAAGAAAAAAATAAAAAAAATAAAGTATAAATTAATATCCAATTAAATTCTAAATTTAATATTAATAATAAAACGAAAATAATAAAATCAACCAATATAATAAAATAATTTATTGAATATGGACACCGTGCATGGTCGCGTGCCCGGTTGTGCACATGGTCTTGCGCACGGTCTCCGCACATGGTCGCGTGCCCAAAAAACCGAAAAATAATAAATTTAAAATATAGTATCGGTCAGGGTGTGACAATTCTCCCCACCATGACACTTTCTTCCCCTAGAAAGTCCCAAAAAGACTTGGTTAACCAATGGTTCCATGAAAGACTGTGAAGACCGGAATGTATTTTAAACAAAACCATCATCGCTCAAAGACCGAGCATTTAAGACACTCATAAAATGAAATTCCATAGACCTCAAAACAATAATCACAAAGTGAAAAGACCAATAGGATGAAGTTCACCTCTAAACACAACTTAAACATGGAACACTCTGACCCCCAACTTAGGAAGTACCAGGGCTCGCTCGAGACCACCAAGAACACTCGCAAGGTGACCCACTACTCGGGCGAACCAATTACAATGATCAGGGTCGGGTGGAACAGAAGCAAGGGGTTTCCCTGCCAAGTGCATTTTCAAAATAGTTCTTCCCCCAAGTTTTTCCTATGGTGGTCTCTCCATCGTATAAGGATTCATTTCAAACATAGGTTCTCCAAACCAAGACGACTCAAAAAACAAAACAAACCTCTGACACTGGCTTGACCATCCAAGATCCCTATGTTTAAACAACAAACACAAGAGGGGGCATCGGTGAGACCTACACTAGGTCTCCCCACCATTTTAAAATTTCCTAACACCATAGAACCTGTGTGGGCATTCTCAGTTTACTTTGAGAGATACTGACTAGATGCTATATCACAAACCCACCAACACAGTTTTACGTGCACGAAAAATTTCCATAGTGGACCACACTCAACCACATAAGATGGTATTGATAAAAAAACCCCAAAACATAGAGAAAGATTGGACGGGTGTGTTTCAATTCCATAAGATGAGAGAATTCCCAAGACGAGTACAATTTCGACACCAAAGCGACCCACAAGATGGTTTACAGAGCCCGCCTCTTGGATTTAAAAGAATAAGGATTCTCCGAACCTTTTTAAGGCCAACAAGGTAATCCTATAAACTAAGACTTCAACAAGGATACATGACCTTCATACCCATCACAAAACAATGAACACTTCAAAAGCGATACCGCAATAACGAAATATAAGTCATCCCAATCCATCATTGCAGACTTAAGTAGGACCAAACTCATACCATGTCCGATGAGTTTTGACTACACGCAAGCTTCACCATGAGACCTATGTTTGGGGCCCTGATGTCTGAAGCATCTACCGCATCGCAGTCATAAGCTGACCACCTCTGACTGGAACTTCCACCGCTAGAAAAGTAACCTGCATGCTACTCCTCATCCCCTAAGTGGACACTCCGTCAATATATCAACTAATTATTACAGCGAAAGACTAACGGTGTCCGACTGACCACACTAGAGGAAGTAGATTGAGCGGTCTGTCAAACGTGTGACACAAATTGAAGAGAGGGGCACTCGGAGAACAAGTCCCTTTGGTTCACACACTTCATCGGATAAGGAACCTACACTTACCACAATATGGATGAGACCAACAACTATACATGCTTTACGCTGATTGTTCCACAAAACCTCTTGAGAACATAAAACCAACTCAACAGAAAGGTCAACACACCCCTTCTCCGACTGTTGAATGGTCGTGAACCTACAATATCAACCACTTCCCCTCGCCTACACTTCTTTATGGGAATCATCAAGACGGAGGTAGGATTGAGGATTGCTCAAGATATCCTCATTCATAGAAAACGAGACGATTGTTGTTTATTAATCTATTCTCACACCTCCAAACACACTTGAGATGACTTACACCCACACAACATTCATTGTTCCTCAAAAACCGAGGACACTCCCATCTTCGCAAAGTATTCAATAGTACTCAATCGAGCTCAACATCTATAAAAAGCTAACACAACTGAGCATAACCCAACTCTGTCACTCTACTGAGATTCTAGGTCAGGCCCAGAACTAAAAGACTTTCTAGAAACCCATGGGAAATTCTTAGGGGGAATAACCCAAACAAGAAACACAAAAAATCCTTCCAAAAATCCAAACACATCACAAATAAAACATCCATTCATTGGACACAAATCAAACAATTTCAATTTAAAACAACAATTCATCCTTAAAGAAAATCATCTGAATGAAAAACCAAGCACAGTGAAATAAAACCCAACAACTCTTTTGAACCCATCTCTTTCACTCTGGACTCAAAACCATTTTCCAATTCCAAAAAAATTTAAGCAAAAAAACCCATTTGAGAGAAAACCCCCCTTTTCAAGAAACAAGATGCAGATTTTAAAATCATTCACTCACCAATGATATTCCTGGATGCCTTGCAGGTTTTCATTTCTATGCCACCCATCCAAACAATCCACCAACTATCAATTAATCACTTCCACATGAACACGTGAGCATCCATAGGAATACCATTGGACAAAGCAAGGTTCTTCCGCTTTCAAAAATAAAACATTCTCAATACTCCAAAAATACAATTTTTTTCCAAAACTATTTCAAAAACTCAAGACAAATTTTCAAGATGCTTTCCATTTATAAAACAACTCACTAAAATTTCAAATAACCCAATATATTCTTTTAGAAATTCAACTTCGAAAAATCAACTCCAAATTCGAAAAACAAGGTCCAAGAGAAACTCACACCCAAAATCATGCCAACCAGACACCAAAATAAAATAAGAGCAACACCAAAGTCCTCTTTCCTTGAAAAAAAATTTCACACGAACCCAAAAATAAATCAAGACATAAAAAACATTAAAGAACCTAGACGGAAGACTAATGGTTGTTTCTAGCCTGGCTACATGGTTTATCAGACCATGCCCTAGGCAAGCACCAACCACCAGGAGTGTCGGACCGTACTCTCGGGCATCACATCGGTCGCTACTCCATGTGGGACCGCACACAGTACATGATTACACTTATTATCATCCCCCATCCACACATATCAAACCAATAACTTAAATCCCAAACTACCACTGGTTACTCAAGGATCGGAACGAGTAAGAGTTCACGACGGTCTTCTCGCACCTATCATTCGAGTACCAACAATCCTATCTCCAATCTACCTGACACCCCAGATAACAAGAACAAAACCACCTCTGATACCATTTTGTCATGAAGCAGGCCGTGTCACCATCTGACCTGGTGCCCAACCCGGTTAGGGGAAATGCCCGAGAGGCATCCCCAATCCTTCCGGGCTGGTGACAAGCACCAGGGAGAAAAAAAAGAAGAACAACGTACTAACCTGAGCACAAAGAAAAACTCCTCGTGACCTCGAGATTCACTATCCAAACAACAACCATATCTCGCCCACGGTGAACATGCTCATGTCAAACCTATAGCAGAAACTAAAAACAAGAAAACACTATAGGCATGAGTATTAAAACTCAGTAGGTAGGCCTGGCTAATTCTATTTCCAACGCACACACCATTAAATAAATAATTCACTAATTTCAAGTTTGAACTACAATTTATAAATGTAGGGTTTTCTACATGCTACAAAAAACAAAGTAAAAACCATTTCCCTTATTTATTTTCAAGTCTAGATTCATTTCATGAGTGTCAATGGATTTTTAGAAAGGGAAAGTGGTGTTTATATTTTTATTAAAATTATACGAAGAGGATTAAAAACTTTCATTTGAAAAAAAAAATTAGAAACATAATTAAAATAAGTTTACCACATTCCAAGGAGAACAATACACCAGAAATGTACAAAAGAAATCACACAGGAACAGAAATATAGGTATACATATAAGAATCATAATCATTACTTCATGAAACAAAATCTGAATAGACATGTGTCGAACCTAGTAGCTCATGAACAATCTAGAATGTACCATACATGTGACTCATCTTGAAAGCATGCCCTGACTCGATGACGTCATAACACCCATACTTCTACCCGGTATAGCCCTGAATGGCCTAACTGAGGGGCCCAATCCCCATAGGAGCAATAACACAATATTCCCCTACTATAGGGACACTATCCAGTTCATAATCTAAACTACTGCAACATCGTTCACAAAAAAACACTTACTATGCCAGGTTCCCATGTCAACGTGTGTAATAATAGAACTGGGTGTGAGTCAACAATGTCAATCAATCAGTACAAACATCACACACAAATCATGCAGTCAACGTACCTCAAATATCACATTTGAGTAACCCAAATAGAGTTTTCAAAAATAATTTATTTTATTAAAGTGCCCAATGGGCCTTCACCAATTTTAAGGAAAATCCTCATTTCTCAAGTGAACTAAAACCCTTTTTTGCGCTTCAAAATAAATCATTTACCAATAAACCAAAACTACATTTAAAATTCATTAAATTATGTTTAAATTCCAAACTGGAATTCATTCACTAATGGGTGGCCGCTCATCAAGAAAACATTTCAAGTGTCGTGTATAAAATAAATGGCTATTTTTAAATCGAGTGATCATTTAATAATTTATCATTTAACTGTATTTTTTTATTTATTAAAATTTATAAAATATCAAGAAATTAATAAATTCTAAATTTAACGGCATATGCAGTGGGGGACCTACCTCGACTCACCGCTCGATCGTGACGACACGACTCGCTTCACACATGCGCATAAGCACGCACAAACTGATAACCGCAGTGTCGGGGACTTTTGTTGACGACACGCTGCAACAACTGCAATACTTTCAATGACAAAAACCATTACCCAGTTCGATTAATAATAAATTTCATCATTAATAATTATTTAATAAAAAATTTAAAAATTTTATAAATAAAATTTTAATGAACATTTCCACGGATAAACAAAAGAATAAAAAATTTAGTAATCAATTTTCAAGATATTTTGGATGACTTTAAATGCCAAAAACTACACTCAAAACATCCTTTTAAAACCAAACACACCATGGCGCAACACCAAACCCCCATTCATACATGTTTCACACCATTAATATAATTTAATAAACCAGATAAAAAAATTTATAAAACAATTCCTGAGATGTATTACAATACTTTACACAAAACCAGAATACAATACACCGCACACTAACACCAAACAAGAACACAAACCCATCCAGAAAAAAGAACACAACAACAACACTAAACTAAACCACAATACACAACAACTGAACAAATAATTAAGCACACACAAATTCCATTTTGAAATAATACACACACAAAAATATATTTTAACCAAGGTTTGAAGTCACAAACAAATTAGTAAATATGATAAATTAATTAAATAATTAAAAAAAATCAGATAAAATTTATGTGTGGAACCACCTACCTCGGAGTAGGAAAACCTCAAAATTTTCGCACAAAACCTCTATCACACATTAGTGGCACCTCAAATAACACAATTATGCCCTAAAATCAAAGAATCAAATCAAATACATCATAAACAAATCAAACACAACACCAAACCCTAACCTGAAATTCCCCTAATCTAGAAAACAACCCAATGAAAGGAAAACGCACCTACGGTGAAGGTGCAGATGGAAAACCAGGCGAGGGAAAGGGAGGTCGGAGGTGTGTCACACTGATAAAAAACATCTGGAAGGAAGGAGCAGTGCAGGTCTAGCCGTGCGAGGCAGCGGGGGTGACGTGAGGGAACTCTAGTCATGGAGGGTGGTGCAGCCGACCGGAGAGGGAAGAAGAGGGAGGGGCAGCGCTGGTCCGGGAGAAGGAGTGGAAGAGGAGGGTGGTTCTGGATAAGGAGAGGAGTAGTGTCTAGGGTTAGGGGAGGAGAGGCCCTCACGAGGGAGGAGGAGAGAATGAGAGGGAGAGAAAAAAAGAGATAAATAAAAAAGAGTGGAAATAAAAAGCAGAAAGAAAAAAAATATAAAAATAAAATCAAGGATAAATTAATATCCTATTAATTTCTAAATTTAATATTAATAATAAAAAGAAAATAATAAAATCAACCAATATAATAAAATTATTTACTGAGGACGGACATTGCGCACACTCGCGTACCCAGTTGCGTGCATGGTCGTGTGCATGGTCACATAGCATTGTCGCGTTCCCAAAAGAATCAAAAAATAATCAATATCAAATAAAGCGTTGGTCGAAGTGTGACACAATGTGTCTCTTAAAAGTAATATTGACCTAGTAATCAAACTCATTTACTTCACTAATATATATTTATGTGATTTCCAAGAACTGTACACCCATCTCCGATTCTGTAAACATATTCTTTACCAACTAGATTCAATATAATCTATAGATTCTCATATATAACTATAAAATTGGTACATTGTAATGACCCAAAATTTTTACTTATTTTATTTGTAGATCTCTTTTCTTATAATAAATTTTTATTATGTTTTACAATAAAAGCACGTCAAATTACTTCGGACCCAAATTGTAGTTTTCAAAAATGATCTAATTATTATAAAAAATTAAGGTATATAGAATAATGATTATTTTAATTAAATAGTGTATTATAACACCTATTTTAAATTTAAATAACAAAATAATTCTAGTTTTTTATGTTATAAATTTCACATTGCAATTTCACTATTCATTTTTATGAACTATTATTTTAATAACTAAGTATTTTCATATCTAAAATTCAAATTTCTCATACATAGAAAATAATTATTGAAAAAAAACATCATTTTTGAATTCCAAATGTCAAAATTAACCTACAATGAAATTTAAAAATTTTCTAAGAGGTTTCAATTTCATTAATATAATTTCATGAATAGTGTTTTTATGAATTATATAAAAATATTTTATTAGTAAATAATATTTTTGTGAATTGATTTTCAAAAAACGGTCTTCCACAGTTTTGATCAGTGAGAGATTTAGATTCTAGTAAGTTCAAATTGATATTTAGTGAATAGTAATGTATAAATATTAATATACCAGTATGAATTGTAGTGAATATTAATGAATAGTAAATTGGCCAAAAAAATAGTAACTTCACCCCTGAATGGATAACTACAATTTAAACATCTTAAAAGTGAAAAAACAATAACAGTATAAGTTTTGGTATTTTTTTGCGTCATAAATATTATATTTACAATTTTATAATTAATTTAGTCATTAAAAATGTAAATATATTTTCAAAAAAAGAAATCATAAATTTTTACCTTATTTTATTATGTTTATAAGATAATTTTATGGGACCTTGATTACATTCTTAAGGTGTTACAAAATGAGTTATAGTTCTAATGTTGTATTTCTAAAATAAATAATTATTTTATTTTAAAATTATATTAAAAATATTTAGAAAAATATTTTCAAAAAATTTAGTTCATATTGGAATTCAGAGCTTTGATATCAGGTCAGGGTGAATTTTGGGGATTTTTCCGAAATAATTGAAGTTTCGGTGAATAGTAAAAATACAGTTTCGAGTTTTGGGTGTTTAATGACATCATTGTTGATGTAATAAAGATTTAAATAATCTGGTAGACTAGTGAATAGTAAGATATGTTAGAAGGTGTCCTAAGTGGCCAATACCATGGGAAAATACCACGGGCAAGCCCTTGGTTTTGAAAATACCACCGATGAGGTGTCCCTTAGAAATTAATAATTTATTCCCTCACTTTTCCTATAAATACGAATCCATTCTCTCATTATTTTCCCTCCAAAATCCTCCTCAATGAAGCTCTAGTATTTTTACTTCCCAATAATTCCTCCCAAGGTTCCCTCAATCCTCTCAAGGTCTCGACCATCATGTTTTTGATTTTACTCTTCATGGTAAGGGAACCTTTCATCCTCCTCTATCAAGTCTTGACTTCCTTTATGTTATGTCTTATTATTCCATTTTATTATGACATTTCTTATTCTTATATATATTTAATACTATCCATTTCATTTCCAAATGATGAGATATTCTTTCCACTTTAATCAATTGATTTTTTCAATTTTAATGTGATGACGTTAGGCCGCCAAATTTTCGTAAAAAAATCACGCTTTCTCTTTCCTTGAAAGTTTTCTTTTCATGTGGTGTGTCATTCAATTGTCCACAACATAATCTTATTTATTTTTATTATGTCCATATACATAAAAATTGTTTATTTATTGATGTGAGTCCTTTGTCCCCACTCTTTTTATTATTTTCTAAAAGCATGTTATATAGTCGTTATACGAAAAAATTTCGTCACCAAATTTCTCTCCCTTCTCCTCAAGGAATTCTCAGGTTTTATTTATGTGAATTTATAGAACAATATCGTTTCTATGGATATTCATAGATGCAAAAGAAATGATATATTTGATTCTGGAATTGAGATACATGTAACCATCACTCCCTTTCCATGGGTTATAAATGACATAAAGATCTTATATTTAAGCTCTTTTAAAACGTCACGATATGGAAGTGAAACCCATTTCGTTTACTCTCTCTGGATTATTTATGAAATGTTTCATTATAATATATGTGTATCAAATTAAAATAAATACATATTAATGGTGCTCCTTGACAATGCTCCAATGCATTGGGTAAAGAATTAATATCTAGAGATGACAATTTTAATGATACCTTGGTGAATAACCCTGGTAATTTTTATGACACCTCGAGAATAAACCTTGGTCATATGTTCAAGAATGTGTAAATGAAATTTTTTAGCCACATATTCATGTTATTATTCATTTTCTTTTTATAATTATATTATTATTCTTCCATTTCTCATGTCTTCGTGATTTTTATCCGGTTTTTATTAATATTTCTCAAGATCACATGTCAACAGTTTCACTTGTTTTCCTTACGGAGCCTTCTGATCACAATTTTCTTTGATGTATGTCTCCAAAATATGATATGAAATAATTTTACAATGGATGAACCTATTATGATTCCTTATGAGTGGTTTAAAAGAATTTTTTATGTCGTTTTCATGTAATATGTTCCTAATTTCCAAGACATTAAACCCAAAAGATCTTCCGATATGTTAAATTTGAATTACCTAATGAAAAGATTTGTAATAAAAAGAGAGTTTGTTATTATTGGCATAAGAGGATGGTTTAGTTATTAATAGAAATTAGGATATGAAATCGTTTAGAAGAATCCTATAGAAAATATTAAATATAGTAAAACATCTTGGTATTTTAGTGAGGATTGAGTAAGTAATTTATCAAGAAAATAAATCCTTATCTGGATACGAACAGGTAGAGGTGGCTCTAGCATAAAGGTACCGAGGAGTAAAAACTCCGATGAAGAGTTTCGGGATTGTCTCGGGGTATCCTATTATATGAAAATAGGCCTTGCTGCACTCTTGGTTATGACACTCCCGGGGGATATGCTTGGTTTATCATAAGCTATTTATTAATCATTGTAAAGGATTTATTGAAAAATAAATTGTTATTAAAGAATAAAATTTTTTTAAGAATGATTTTTAATACATTAAATTACATTATAATTATAAAATTCATAATAGTAACAAATATCTAATAAGAGAAAATTATGAGGACGATGTAACGCCTCGAGCTTCTACGATACGCTTCTCATTCAATAATGCTATAGCTTGCATTGTACGAAACTTCGAGTTCTAAAACACCGCGACTAATAAATGTTGCCGTTATGAATAGTAATAACCACTTTTTAAAATTATAGAAATTTTATATTTCAAAATGGACTTCATTTTTGGATTCGGAATATTGAAATTAGCCTATGTTGAATTTTTGGTATTTTTCTGAGAACTTCTAATTTTTTATGAATAGTGAAAAATACCTAAAACAACTTTTTTAATAAAAATAATTTATTGTCATAAATTATACTATTTAGTGGTTTTAAAGTATAATTAGAATATATTTTTACCATTTTATCCAATGGTGGTCATTAGAATTAATTTAACATTGAAATTGGACTTAAACAATTGCCAATCTTTTGATATAAATTGTTTCTTAAAAACACGCTATTTGTTGTGACAGCGGGAATTAATTATAAAATTAATTAATGAAACTTATATGTTTGGGATTTGGTAAAATAGACATCATTTTTGAATTCGGAATATCAATTATATCTTAGGGTGAAATTTTGGCATTGTTCTGAAAAACTTCTATTTTTGATGAATAGTGAAACCACTAAGTGGTAGTTAAATAACTGATTTTTCGTTTAAATGAAATATTACCACTTCTGTGATTTGATTTTCAAAAATCTGATATACATGGTTGTCATTAAGAAGTAAAATGTGGTTCAATGAGATTAAAATAATTTTTGTTGAATAGTAACTTTTAAGTTCTTAATCGCGATTAGAGGTAATTAGTGTAGTTTAAGGTTAAAATAATGTTATAATAATATGAGATGAGCTTGAAAAATGTCATACCCTCATTGGATGCGCCATGTCCGAACAAGACAATCCATGGGTCAACTTGGGGACCCCATGGATCCACTTTAGTAGGACAATGACATAAATACCTTTTATTTAATGTTAATGTAAACAATGACACAAACATGAAATGTTTTACTAAAACAATTTTTACATGGGGTTATACAAGTCATATTTTTTACGATAAATAGTAATTGGAAATATAAAAATATATCATACATCATAATATTTTTTTTTATAATTTTTAGACATTAAATAAATTAAATTATTTATGACATCATTATGATGCAGCGATGACCTCATTATTTGACAATTTTAATAAAATGAAACGATAATGTACAATCCATGGCGTAAACTTGTCCAAAGACTATTGGATGGGTATATTTCTAACCCTTATCACCATAGCCATGAATTATATAAGTGTGAGACCTTTAGAATCCGAAAAGCATTTTATAATAATGTAAAATTCCCTTACTTTCCAAGAGTGCCCCTCCTCTCCTCTTATAAAAGGCCCCCACCTCTACAACCTCATTCACACTTTCTAGCCATTTGGATCGGACAAACTCTGCCCAAATACCCTCCCAACTTCCCTCCCTTACTCTTAGAAGCCTCAATTTTGGATGAATTCTTCCCAAGGAAGCCTTTGGCTCAAATCAAAAAGAGTTACCCGATTTTTAGGTAATGTCTTCTCTAATGTTGTTTTGTTTTATTTAGCTTCTCCAACCCATTAAACTCTTTTTATTCATTTCTTTTGTAACAATTCCAATATCCTTAATATACTAGGATGTTGTTATAAGAAGTATTCGAGCTACACTTACACACACCTACATCTAATGGTTAAAGAACATACTGTTTCTGTGGATGGCGAATTTCTGCCTCACGGAACAATGATTGTTCAACACTCATATAACATCTTCAAAGGTGGCCATTAAGATGTAACTATATTTATATATGATATATAATATGTTTATGTTTTACTTATGATTCTGTATTTCTCATTTATGGCATAATTTATGATTTCCATTATGGGTAAACGTGATAATTTCATTTTAGGAAGTGCGGACTTCCGCCCCCTCAAAGTGATTTGAATCGTTAATGCCATATGTGGGATGTATAAATGATGGAGTAAATGGTATTATACACTATATTATACTTCAATTATATTATACATTAATATCATTATGATTTCATTCCATTAAATATGAAATAGAAATGAAAGTAGCGTTCATGCGTACGTATGACTTACCGTCTCCATGAACGGTGCATTTCGTTTCTTACCTCTAAATGTTACGTAATATTATAAATGAATTTATATACTGTATATATATGATATATATGATATCTACATCATGAATATAATTCTGGATATAATGGATATTTCACCACATGAACAACTTGTAATTATAAGACGTTTATTTTTGACTCAAGTACCAAAGATCGACAAAACGACTGTAATTAACTTAAATAATTACATAATGGTCATAACATGGAAATAAGTGATATAAAAGGAATTATTAACATGAAAAAGTTTATTACGTAAATAGAAATTAACTCTAGTTTATTATTCAGGAGGTTAAAGAACAGTCGAGTCAGGACAAGACGCAAGGTAAGGGAATTTCGTAACCCAACTTCGATTCTTTGGGTTAATCGCCTACTTTCAAAATATGTCATGATATTATTATGTCTTATTTTGTATTATTTATGTGTACCTAAAGTGAATACACATAATAGATCTATTATATTTTAAAAATGATCTTTTTATGGACTTCGTCTCAATCTCCTTTCATTGAGGCATATTTTGTTTTAAACACAAATTTATTTTATATGGTTTATAAACCCCTTTGACTTTTACGTTTATTCAAAAAGAATTTTTTTTATACGAAGTGTTTTACTAAACGAAAAAATGGGAATGTTTTTCTTTCCGTACTTATGCGGTGATAACGACTTCTCCGCCGCCGTGACTATTATTTGAGTTTCGGATTACTCTACAAGCCATCATTTTTTTAATGAAAAATAAATAAAAAGTTTTAACTTTCTATTATTTTGGTATTGAAAATGGTTTTGAAAGCGTTTTTATTATATCAATGTTCTGTATTAATATCTTGTGATTGAAATTTGGAAATGTTATGTTTCCTTTATTAATGTTTTATGTGATACGATTATGATATGGTTGATGATATGTTTAAACCAATTCATATGAGGAATGCATTGGACTTAATAAGTGACGGGTGGAGCCCGCTATAGCTCCTCAATGCATCGGTAGGTCTCATGAGACAACTAGACGTGGAATTGGCCGAGGACCTTTCCCAATTTGATTTATGGTTTTGGCCGAGGCCTTAATCATTTTAGACGTCTTGGCTGAGGCCTTGACAAAATGTTTCAGAATGTCTGGCATTATGCATTCCATAATTATGAAAGTGGTTATTGATATTGCTTGTGATTATTAGACAAGTATAATATCCATGTGAAGAAGTAAATGGAATTATCTCATTTTACATTTGCTATATTATATTGATGTTCATGTTTAAAAGGCTTTTGTTTTAGTTATACATTTCCTTAAATGTTTTTGTTTATTTATGAAAGCTTCCGCAATATTGTTATCCTTACTGAGCATCTGAGCTCACCCCTTTCAATGTTTTAATATTTTCCAGGATGTGATGAAGTATTTTATGAATGACCTGCAGGGATAGTCAAAAGAGGATATGAGTGTGGAATATGAAGACTTTGTTATTAGTTTTTCACTTTATGATTTAATGTAACATTTATGAATGTATCTAGTGTTTCCAAGGATACTAAACTATGTGGTCTTTCGATACGTGATCTTTTGTGATCATGCCAATGTTACGAAGTAATGCACCGACTCTGGGTAGCTGGGGTCGGGGCGTTACAGTTGGTATCAGAGGCAGTTTGGTACTAACCTTGAAAGCTAGATTTAGATAAACTCTGATTAGAGCACATAGCCCGAAGATAGACTTTGAGGATTAGTATAGAATAACTTCCTATAATTTTGGTATTGTAGAGATGTTGTGAGTTTTCTGAGCAATACATCCCTGTTTGGATACGAGCAGGTAGAGGCAGCTCTGATGTACCTAGGGGTAAACCCCGAAAACACCGCTTTGAGCTAGACTCGAACGGGAACTGGTGCACGACAACGGGACTTGCTGCACTCTTGGTTACTACACTCCTGGGGGATATGCTTTGGGTAATTCTCATTTTCTTTATAAACCACTGTGAAGGGTTATGAGTATATACTTCCTCAAAGAAAACATTTTTATGGATTATATCCAAAAATAGTTCAATTTATGTTAAGTATCTTACAAGTATGGAATTATGTATTTTGATTCATAAACTAATATAGTTTATGCCATTGTTTAGAAATGGTGCCTAGTGGAAGGAATGAAAACCGTATCAATGCACGCACTCCGTGTAGGGATTGCCCTCCTGCTCCAGATAATTATTGTGGATCTGGAGATACAACTGGCACTAATCAACTTATTACCATACTGGGACAACTCACTCAGGTTATGAATAATAACCTTACTCGTATGGAGCACCCTGATCCGCAACGTGGAGGATCAATGTTAGACCGCTTCATGAGGCAACAACCACCAACATTTAATGGGGGTACAAATCCATTAGTAGCTGAGCAATGGATAAATTCCTTAGAGAAAATATTCTACGCCTGGGGGAGTAGAGAAAGGGAGAAGGTTATCATGGAAGTTTACCGCCTCACTTGAGATGCCGATCAGTGGTGGTCGTTGATTCAAAACACAAAGGAAGATGATGACATATCGAATATGGAATGGAGGGAGTTCAAAGATCTTTTCTTAGAAAAATACTTTCCTCATGACCATAGAGTAGATATGGAAAGGCAATTTCTGAGTCTGAAACAAAAGGAGGATAAGAATGTCGCAAATTACGAGGCCAGCTTTACAAGGTTAGCGAGGTATGCTGCAGATTATATACATAACCCATGAAGTAAGATTGATCGTTTCTTTGATGGGTTAAAACCTTTTCTCCATCGAGCTTTAGTACCACAATCTTTCTCAATATACGAGGATATAGTCTCATGTGCTATCAAGACTGAAAAAGAATTCTCTAAGTCTTATGAAAACAAAGTAAAGTAAGAGAAGAAGAGAACGGTGGAAGAAGAGACAGATAAACGGAAAAAGGGAAAGAAAGATTTTTCCATTATGTGATAATTGTGGGAATAATCACTCTAGTACTTGCCTAAAATGAATG
This sequence comes from Viscum album, assembly GCA_963277665.1. NCBI lineage: Eukaryota > Viridiplantae > Streptophyta > Magnoliopsida > Santalales > Viscaceae > Viscum > Viscum album. Next base: position 1,895,672,267 of record OY728123.1, read on the forward strand.
GGAGTTTGTTATAAATGTGGAGAAAAAGGTCACCAGGCGCGTGATTGCAAGGGAAATAAAGAGGCTATCAATGTTGAATGCTACAATTGTAGGGAAATGGGGCATTATGAAAATGAATGTCCTAAGCGTCAGGGAAACTTACCTCAGAAAAGGCCAAGGGATCAAGGGAAATCTTATGCTGTTACTATAGTTGAAGAAGAATAATTAATGTATTGGTGCTTTTGGACTCATGGATAATATTCTGGTTATTAGAATATTGTGATATATATATAAGGATTGTACTGCAGTACTTTTTGTTTCATTAATTGTTTAATATGATGAAGGACATCATGTTTTTAGTATGTGACAATAAGGTAAACTTTACATTGTTTAGGGAATCTAATGTTACAATTGATTTTGGAATTTAAAGACCCTTTAGAGAAAGTCTGGACGGAGGTATTTTGGATAACTATAAAGGTTGGAATGGATTAAGGTGAACTTTGGATAGTATTGTTAAAGGTTAAAACATTTATGAAGATTATTTTTGGAATATTATAATACTATAGTTTTAGGAAAAGGACAACCTGCAGGGTGGGGCATAACCCGTCGCGTCGGACAAAGCTGCAGGAATCGAACCCACAACCATAGTGCGACAGGACTTTATTTCCTACCACTAGCCTACAGGAAGTCCCTGGTTATTAAAAAATAATTTTACTAATCTAAATGGTATGTGTTAACATTTGGAACCTTATACAATTAGGATAATTATAATATTTTTGAGTTATATTATCTTTTTGAGTGAAAGATGAGTTGAAGGTTGAAACTCTAATTGTCAAGCATAAATATATATATACCTATCTCTTATTCAATGAATAAATTAATTCTTAAACATTAGTAAAGGGATATTAAAACAAAAAAATGTGTTATCCTAATACCATATGTGTTGTTGAACTGATGATATTTTAAATCAACATAGATTGAAGGCTTTGAGGCCCTCAATTTGACAGTTGATTGTGATTGATGACATCAATCACTCCCTACAAATATTTACGTTTTCCTCCAATTATATGTCTCTAATTTCCACCAATTTTCTCCTAATCGAGATCATAATTGGGTGGTGACTTTTTCATTTCCCTTTCCCTCTTATTAAGGCTAAATTTTATTAATCTTATTTCCGATGTGGGTTTTCCACAAAGGTATTATCTCTTTTCAACCTTTTATTTTCAAATAAAAAATTTCAAATTACGATGACGCAATTTATTGAAGGATGGTAGAATGTAACCCCCCAACTTCCACGATACGCTTCTCATTCAATAATGCAATAACTTGCATTGTACGCAACTTCGAGTTCTAAAACACCGCGACTAATCAAAGTAGCTGTTATGAATAGTAATAACCACTTTTTAAAATTATAGAAATTTTATATTTCAAAATGGACTTCATTTTTGGATTCGGAATATCGAAATTAGCCTATGTTGAATTTTTGGTATTTTTCTGAGAACTTCTAATTTTTTATGAATAGTGAAAAATACCTAAAACAAATTTTTTAATAAAAATAATTTATTGTGATAAATTATAATATTTATGGGTTTTAAAGTATAACTAGAATATATTTTTACCATTTTATCCAATGGTGGTCATTAGAATTAATTTAACATTAAAATTGGGCATAAACAATTGCCAATCTTTTGATATAAATTGTTTCTTAAAAACACGCTATTTGTTGTGACAGCGGAAATTAATTATAGAATTAATTAATTCAACTTATATGTTTGTAATTTTGTAAAATAGACATCATTTTTTAATTCGGAATATCAATTATAGCTTAGGGTGAAATTTTGGCATTGTTCTGAAAAACTTCAATTTTTTGATGAATAGTGAAACCACAAAGTGGTAGTTAAATAACTGATTTTTCGTTTAAATGAAATATTACCACTTCTATGATTTGATTTTCAAAAATCCGACATACATGGTTGTCATTAAGAATTAAAATGTGGCTCAATGAGATTAAAATTTTTTTTGTTGAATAGTAACTTTTAAGTTCTTAATCGCGATTAGAGGTAATTAGTGTAGTTTAAGGTAAAAATAATATTTTAATAATATGAGATGAGCTTGAAACATGTCCTACCCTAATTGGATGTGCCATGGCCGACCAAGACAATCCATGGGTCAACATGGGGACCCCATGGAGCCACTTTAGTTTGAAAATGAAATAAATACCTTTTATTTAATGTTAAAGTAAAAAATGACACAAACATGAAATGTTTTACTAAATCAATTTTTACATGGGGTTATACAAGTCATATTTTTGACTATAAATATTCATTGGAAATAAAAAAAGATTTCATACATCATAGTATTTTTTTTATAATTTTTAGAATTAAATAAATTAAATTATTTATGACATCATTATGATGCAGCGATGACCTCATTATTTAATGATTTTAATAAAATGAAATGATAATGTACCATCCAAGGCTTAAACTTGTCCAAAGTCTATTGGATGGGTATATTTCGAACCCTTATCACCATATCCACGAATTATATAAGTTTGAGACCTTTAGAATCTGAAAAGCATTGTATAATAATGTAAAATTCCCTTACTTTCCAAGAGTGCCCCTCCTCTCCACTTATAAAAGGCCCCCACCTCTACCACCTCATTCAAACTTTCAAGCCATTTGGCTTGGCCAAACTCTTCCAAAATACCCTCCCAAAATCCCTCCCTTACTCCTAGAAGCCTCAATTTGGGCAGAATTCTTCCCAAGGAAGCCTTTGGCTCAAATCAAAAAGAGGTACCCGATTTTTAGGTAATGTCTTCTCTAATGTTGTTTTGTTTAATTTAGCTTCTACAACCCCTTAAACTCTTTTTATTCAATTTTTTTTGTAACAAAACCAGTATCCTCAATATACTAGGATGTGTTTATAATAAGTATTCGAGCTACACTTACACACACCTACATTTAATGGTTATAGAACATACTGTTTCTGTGGATGGAGAATTTCTGCCTCACGGAACAATGATTGTTCAACACTCATATAACACTTTAAATGGTGGCCATTAAGATGTCACTATATTTATATATGATATATAATATGTTTATGTTTTACTTATTCTTTGGTATTTCTCATTTATGGCATACTTTATGATTTCCATTATGGGTAAACGCGATAATTTCATTTTAGGAAGTGTGGACTACCGCCCCCTTAAAGTGATTTGAATTGTTAATTCCATATGTGAGATGTATAAAGGATGGAGTAAATGGTATTATACACTATATTATACTGTAATTATATTATACATTTATATCATTATGATTTCATTCCATTAAATAAGAAATAGAAATGAAAGTAGCATTCATGCGTACATACGGCTTACCGTCTCCATGAACGGTGCATTTCATCTCTTACCATTAAATGTTATGTAATATTATAAATGAATGTATATACTGTATATATATGATATATATGATATATAAATCATGAATATAATTCTGGATATAATGGATATTTCACCACATGAACAACTTTTAATTATAAGAATTTTATTTTTGACTCAAGTACCAAAGATCGACAAAACGACCGTTATTAACTTAAATAATTACATAATGTTTATAACATGGTAATAAGTGATATAAAAGGAATAATGAACATGAAAAAGGTTCTTAAGTAAATAGAAATTAACTATTGTTTATTATTCAGGAGGTTAAACAACGGTCGAGTCAGGACAAGACGCAAGGTAAGGGAATTTCTTAACCCAACTTCCATTCTTTGGGTTAATCTCCTACTTTCAAAATATGTCATGATATTATTATGTCTTATTTTGTATTATTTATGTGTACCTATAGTGAATACACATAATAGATCTATTTTATTTTAAAAATGATCTTTTTAAGGACTTCGTCTCAATCTCCTTTCATTGAGGCATTTTTTTTTATACACAAAATTATTTTATATGGTGTATAAACCCCTTTGAATTTTACGTTTATTCAAAAGGAATTTTTTTAATACGAAGCGTTTTACTAAACGACAAAAAGGGAATGCGTTTCTTTCCATACTTATGCGGCGACAATGACTTCTCCGCTGCCATGACTATTATTTTAGTTTCAGCTTCCTCTACAAGCAATCATTTTTTAAATGAAAAATAAATACAATGTTTTAACATTCTTTTATTTTGATATTGAAAATGGTTTTGAAAGCGTTTTTATTATATCAATGTTCTGTATTGATATCTTGTGATTGAAATGTGGAAATGTTATGTTTCCTTTATGTATGTTATATGTGATACGATTATGTTATGGTTTATGATATGTTTAAACCTATTCATATGAGGAATGCATTGGACTTAATAAGTGACGGGTGGAGCCCGCTATAGCTCCTCGATGCATCGGTAGGTCTCATGAGACAACTAGAAGTGGAATTGGTCGAGGCCCTTTTCCAATTTGATTTATGGTTTTGGCCGAGGCCTTAATCATTTTAGACATCTTGGTCGAGGCCTTGAAAAAATGATTCAGAATGTCTGGCATTATGCATTCCATCATTATGAAAGTGGTTATTGATATTGCATGTGATTATTCGACCAGTAGAATATCCATGTGAAGAAGTAAATGGTATTATCTCATTTTACTTTTGCCATATTATGTTTATGTTCAAGTTTAAAAGGCTTTTGTTTTAGTTATACATTTCCTTAAATGTTTATGTTTATTTATAAAAGCTTCCGCAATATTGTTATCATTACTGAGCATCTGAGCTCACCCCTTTCAATGTTTTAATATTTTCCAAGATGTGAAGAAGTATTTTATGAATGACCTGCAGGGATAGTCAAAAGAGGATATGAGTGTGGACTATGAAGACTTTGTTATTAGTTTTTCACTTTATGATGTAATGTAACGTTTATGAATGTATCTAGTGTTTCTAAGGCTACTAAACTAATCGGTCTTTCGAGACATGATCTTTTGTGATCATGCCAATGTTACGAAGTAATGCTACGACTCTGGGTAGCTGGGGTCGGGGCATTACAGACACAATTTCTTTAAGGGGGGAAGAATGTAACGACCTGAAAAATGTACTTCTTTTATTAGTTGATATCTTTTCTCATAATAAATTTTTATTATGTTTTACAATAAAAGAACATCAACTTACATCAGACCCAAATTGTAGTTTTCAAAAATTATCTCATTATTATAAAAAATTAAGGTATATGGAATAATGATTATTTTAATTAAATAGTAGGATTAAAAACACATGTTTTTAAATATTAATGATAAAATAATTATACTTTTTTTATTATAAATTTAACTTCACAATTTTACTATTCATTTTTTATCCTCTATTAGTTTTAATAACAAATTATTTTTATATTTAAAAGTCAAATTTCTCATACTTAGATAATAATTATGGTTAAATAAACATTATTTTTGAATTCAAAAGGTCAAAATTAACCTAGGATGATTTTTAGAATTTTACTAAGAAGTTTCAATTTGATGAATAGTGTTTTTTATGAATAATACAATAATATTTTATTCTGAAATTACTTTTTGTGAATTGATTTTCAAAAAATGGTCTTCTATAGTTATGATCAGTGAGAAATTTATATTCTAATAAGATTAAATTATTTTTTAGTGAATAGTAATGTATGAATATTAACATACACTTATGAATAGTAATGAACATTTAATTGGACAAAAGAATAGAAACTTCACCCATGAATAGATAAATACAATTTAAACATCTTAAAAGTGAAGAACGATCACTGTATAAGTTTTAGTATTTTTGTATGTAATAAATATTTTATTTACAGTTTTATAATTAATTTAATAATTTAAAATGGGAATATATTTTAACAAAATGTAATCATAAATTGTTACATTATTTTCTTATGGTTATACAATAATTTTATGGGACCTTGATTTCTTTCTTATGGTGTTAAAAATGAGTTATATTTTTAAAGTTGTATTTTTTGAATAAATAATCATTTTATTATTAAATTACATTAAAAATATTTACAAAGTTATTTTCCTAAAATGGAGTTCATTTTTGAATTCAAAGCATCGATATTAGTTTAGGGTGAATTTTTTGTATTTTCTGGAATAGTTGAATTTTCTGTGAATAGTTAAAATACAATTTTGAGTTTCAGGTGTTTAATGACATCATTGATGATATAATCAAGATGTAAATAATCTGGTCAACTTGTGAATATTAATACATGTTATGAGATGTCCCATGTGGCTAATATCATGGGAAAATACCATGGTCAAGCCCATGGGTTTGCAAATACCACTGATGAGGTGTCCTATGGAAATTAATAATTTATTTCCTCACTTTCCCTATAAATACCAAGCCATTCTCTCATTCTCATCATTCCAAAATCCTTATCAATTAATCTCCTGTATTTATACCTCCCATGATGTCATCACAAGGTTCCCTCAATCTTCCCAATGCCCCGACCTTCATGCTTTCAAATTTACTCTTCAAAGTAATGGAACCTTTCACCCTCCCCTTTTAAGTCATTACTTCTTTTATGTTATGTCTTATAGTTCCATTTTATTATGAGGGGAATTGTTCTGATATATCTTTACTACTATCCATTTCATTTCAAAATGATGAGATACCATTTCCTCTCTCATCAATTGATTTTCTGAATTTTTAAGCGACGTCGTTAGGCTGCCGAATTTTTATAAAAGAGATTTTGCTTTCTCTTTCATTACAAGTTTCCATTTCATGGATTGTGTCATTCAATTGTCCACACCATGATCTTATTTATTTTTATTATGTACATATACTATAAAATAATTCTTTTATTTATTAGAGAACCTTTTCTTGTCTCTTTATATTATTTTCTAAATCCATGTTATATAGTCGTTATGTTGGAGAAATTTCGCCTCAAAATTTGTCTCTTTTTCTCAAGGAATTATCTTGTTTTATTTATGTGAATACCCAGAAATATTTCGTTTCTATGGGTTTTTATAGATATAAAAATAATATATATTTGATTTTGGAATTTACATACATGTAATCTTTACTCCCTTTCCCTGGGTTATAAATGACATAATGATATTATTTTTAAGCACTTCTAAAACGTCATGATTTTGAAGTGAAACCCATTTCTTTTACCTTCTATGGCTTAAATATTAAATGTTTGATTATTATCTATTTGGATCACATGAAAATAAATAAATTTTAATGGTTCTCCCTAATTTATCTCTAATTCAATGGGTAAAGAATTAATCTCTATAGATGACAAGTTTCACGATTCCTAGGTGAATATCCTTGGTAATTTTTATGACACCTCGGGGATAAACCTTGGTGATATGTTAATGAATGTCTTAATGAAATGTTGTGGCCGCATATACAAGTTGTGACTCAGTTTATTTTTTATCATGATATTCATATTCTTCCCTTGCTCATGTCTTCAGTATTTTTATCTTGTTCTTATTAATATTGCTCAAGATCACATGTCAATTGTTTCACTTGTTTTCATTACTGAGTCTTCTGCTCACTCTTTTATTTGATGTATGTCTCTAGGATATGATATGAAGTAATTTTAAATAGTACTAAACTATGATAAATCCTTATTAGTGGTTTAGAAGAATGTTTTATTTTTTTTTCTTGTATTATGTTCCTAATTTCCAATACATTAAACCCAAAATATATTCCGATGTGTTAAATTTGTTTTATGTAATGAAATTTTATCAAATAAAAAGGAGAGATTCTGTATACATGAAGTAAAAAAAAGTTTAATTATATATATTCCCATGAAATTTTAGTATTATATAATAAGATAATTATGAAAACAAAAAAACTAAAAAAACAATTTATTTCTCAAATAATGAATATTTTATACATTTATATACGAAACTAGTTTATCCGTAATAAGTGTTCAACATCTATAAAAAATTATTTACAAAGATATTGTGTAAGACATATCATATGTAATTGTTTCCATAAAGACATTGATAAATGGGAAGAAATGAATTGTTGAGACGAGATACATAGTAAGGGAAAAAAACTGAATTTAACAAAAACAATAGCATAGTAAACATAATATGGTGTAAATAAATAAATAATTCGATAATCATATTATATTTTAAGCCTTTTATATTAATGATAATAAATGAAAACATGGATATAAATAATTATGATATCATATTGATGGAATGTAAAATTTTAGACATCTGAATATATATTATAAATATCTAATTCCAAGGTAATATCCAAATATGAGGATAGGTATATCAAAATACCCATGTTTTATTCTCCTCCAGACACATGTCGATGAATCAAGTTGTTATATAATTCTAGGTCCCACTTTTCATCTTTTTTATGTCTAATCAATTCACCATAAAATCTAATAATGTTTTTTATACAATTTTGAAAGAAACCTATAGTAGAAAAAAATCATGTATTCTGATATAATGTAAAATAAATAATTCCGATACATAACAAACCTATATTACCATGAAATAATCATCAATAATATAATTATTCTCTCACGTATCAATTAAAGGGATAACATGACAAAATCCCATATTTGCAAAGAAAATGGATGGTGAGGGAAGGCATAGTCAACACTCATAAAATAATCTATATTTCTAAAAAATGAATACTAATAGTTTTCCACATATAAATATAATAACATTCCTTCTACATGAAAATAATATAATCTGATATTTGTTAAATTATATTTGTATATTTGATAAGTTAATGTATAAATGATTAGTTCAATGTTGGAATACAATGATCATTACACATCATGAAATGAACTTAGATGATTGTTGGAGAACATATTCCCATTCAAAGAATTTAAATGAAGATGGACAGTGACATTGATGAAAAACATCCTAAAAAAGAAAGCATGAATTATACCACCCAATATGGGATCAAGTAGTGTATTTCGGGGTACCATGAGTTCATGACCCAAAAATATATATATTAAAAATATAATTATAAAATATATTAGTGTAAATACATTTGATAATGAAATTTAAAACAAAGTTGAATAAAAACAATATATTTTGTAAAACATTATTAACGTTGAAATAAATTACAAATTTACATATCAATTTCTAAGATAAAATTTAAAATGGATATATGATTGAATTTGAAAGGTGATACATTTAAAACAAATCTCCAATGTGAGAGCCTTGAAATGACATAGAATTTAATAAAGGGGAATTTGGATTAGAATAAAAAACAAATTAGTGTGAATTGAAAATATTATATTACTTTTCATGAAAACACCTTTTTTACAACTGACATTAAGAGAAGAGTAAGAAAACATTAATTTTTATTAAGATTGTCCTTCCAAAAAGTTGATATTAAGATATAATATAAAAAATATAAATTTTTTAAAACCCATGAATAGAAAATAGAATTTCATTATTATTCAAAGAATGTATATTTGAGTTATCAATATCGCATAGAGGCAATATACGACATAAAGAAAGAAACATTTGAAAATTAGTTTATATAGTAAAAAACTAAAAATTTATTGAATAAAAAAATAAAATCAAATGGAATAATTTACCCAACTTATATAAAAAATGATCAAGTGATCTATCAAATCCCAATGAATGAAATTTCAGTTACTGAAAGCTCTTATGAATTGGGTGACACGTCTGTGAAAAGAAATTCGAACAAAGGGTCGTCATTTGGATTAAATATTCCCGTAAATTAAAATTAAATAACATATAATAAATTAATGGGATAGTAAATCTACATAAAATCATAAAAATTATACATGGTGCATAAAAATTAAAATGTCTCAAATAATAATAATTGTGACTAAGAAAAACATTGAGGATTCTAAAATATTTTAATTAAACCCCATTTAAAGTGAGGTCATTTAATTAATCATATTTTTTTTAATATGTATTACATGATAAGATATTTAGAATATGTATTACACACACAACATATTTGACATTAGGTTCATAATAGGACAGATGTCTTAAAGAGAGTATTTTAAAATGAAAACCATTACCTCCATCCCCATTTATTTTGAAGATTATACAATTGTACAAAATTACTTAATTAATTTCATTAATTACATACCAAAGAACCATTTTCATAACATTAACCATTTATAAACCACATCGACAATCATTTTATATATACAAATTTTTGTAAATGTTTACTTGTTTTTAAAAGTGTGTGTAATTAATCATTATTTCATTGGAAAGGTTTCATAAACGAGTGGTTTGTATATATTATAATTAAAAATTATGTTAGTCATTGGTTATTTAAGGTACTATTATAGATGATCCCCAATACATTATAATTAATTAATTTAATTCATGGGAATTATTCTATACAAGCCCTGAAGATGAAATAAGTGATGATCATGTTTCATTTTTTCTTAATGTATAAAGGTTTATTTATTAATTAATATGTAATATATATATATATATACTTACTAGAAAAAATATTATTGAAATTTATATATAATATTATAATATTATATAAATTTTTATATTTTTCGATGATATAAATTCATATTATATTTCAACTAGGTGGTTGATCTAACCCAAACATGAACCTAGCATGTTTAATGAATGATTATAAGGTATACTAGTTATAATATAATTATATGAGATGTAAAATTTTATTATTTACTGTTTATTAGTCTTAAATATCCTAATTATTAATAATTATGAGTAGACTATAATTTGTATAATGTCATTATTTAGAAAAGATAGATTATTTACCAATTTGTTTTCAGGTTTTTATTGATTGATATTTAAATAATCATTCTATGATCATATCATTAATATGATCCAAAATTATTTATACCAGATCCAAAATTATATCATAAATATAAATTTTTTCTTTTCTTACTATCCAAATTACCAACCATGTTGGATTGTGGTGAATTAAAAAATAGAAATCAATCCTTCCATGGAGGTGGTAGTTTATATGTATGTATTGATCATGATTTAATTTTAATAGACCCAGAAGAATGTTTAATATGTTTTATTATATAATAATTATAACATTTATAAAAATATCATTATTATTTTATTAATTTTCAATTTGGACAATAATTTTTTTCCATGACGGAAAACCCATTTTTTGTTAGGGATGTGCTAGTCAGAAAAACACATGAACCACTTTATAATTTTTTAATATAAAAGGTTATAGTTGATTAATTATTATTACTAGACCATAATAGCATTATTTATATTAATAAAAATAATTTAAATAAATTTTTATTTGTATATAAGTATTAAAAAAATAATTGAAATGGAAGAGGTTATGTGAAAATAATAACTCACATTGAGCACATTGAGATTTCATTGAATGACCATGTTAGTTGAAGGAATTGCCTAGTAAATTGTCAGCAAAAGTTTAATATAGTGTTGGAGTATTTTTGGAATGGGAAAATTTATAGATTTGTTACTAATGTTAAATTTTTAAGAGTTCCTTGATGGGCTGGTGAGATCCAAGATATATATGTTCTAATAATGTGATTTTAATATATATTTTTTTCAATATAAAGAGAGAACATTGTATACATTTCAAGTGGCTCGAAAAATGAGAAATAATGTATTCAGAAAGATATAAAGTCCAAACAAAACCTTAACCACTCAATTCTAGTCAGATTTTTATCATCTTTTTTGGCCGATTACCCATTCACTAATTACTTTTACAATTCAAGATTATACCATAATAACAAGTTTTCACCTAATGAAAATAATCATTATTCATTCAAAAATGGGTTCCTTGTGAGATTATAGGGATCAATGTTTTATAAATTTGAAATATATATCATTTAATTCAAGTTATTAAAGTGATAAAAAGGATAAATTTTAAATGAAAATATATAATGTATTCAAAACAATTTTTGTAAATATTACTCATGTTCTAAAATTTTATATATTGGTTTGTAAAGAAAAAACATTTTAAAAATTATAAATTAAAATATAAAATATAAAATTTGCATTATTAAAATGATTAATTAATTTATTGGTCATAATTAAATAAGGATAATGTCAAAAAGTCATGTTATTTATATAAAACAGATTCACTATTTTTCTAAAAAACAGTCATATTAGTAAATAATTTAATTTTAATAATAAAAAATACTATAATTATAATGTAAAAAATCAATTTTTAACATTAAAAATATATTTTTTTGAATGTAACTTTTGAATAAAAATGGTTGACGTAATAGAAAACAAATTATTAGAAAATATTATTTTTATAACATCAACCATTAGAATCATATATATTTCTTATTTAATAATATAATTAATAATAACATATTATTATTTATAAATATATTTTATCATAATTAATCAAATGTTTCTTGTAATAGAAATAATGACCACATAAAATGGAAATATTTAGAAAAATGCATTTTACGACTAAAATCATCGTATGAGTCATTTTATCTGTTTAAATATAATTTAATTCGTATAAATTGTATCTTTTTGTAACGATACGCCCCTCGGGGCCCGTGCCTTGACTACCCCAAGCCCAGCTTCCATAGGCTGTGGGTTGGCGAGTAGCACCAAACGCGTAATTCCCTAAAACTGGGAAGGAATTGCCTTTATAACCTGTAAACACACCCATTAGATACGAACATGAGTAAACTACATAGCAAACAAGTGAGTATAGAAAGAAAAAATGGGCAAGAATACAAGCCCAACTAGAAATTACAAGGAACTTAATGTACAAGTAAAATAGAGGAAAAGGAAAAACAACTACTAGGTTGTCCTCCGAGGTTCCCACCTGATTGGTAGGTATAGATTGTGTCCTCAGCACTCCATGTCTGTCTGTTTCCTCTGTGTACCGATATTTCGTAAAGTCCACCTCTGGGTACAGTCCAGTCCTAGTACTCTCAGCCTCGGTCAGCGATGTCCATCGTCTACATCCAACACAATGAGGTGTGGGCATAGACCATACAGGGGTGAGTATAATGAAACTCAGTAGGGACCCCGAGACCCTCAAGGTCTCAGAAAACCCAGAAAGGATAAACCAAAAAGTATGATATCAATAGATACCCCCACTTAGATATATTCTCAAACATATACCTATTTTATCAAATAATCAATCTCAATCATGAGGAAAACACAAAAGTTACTGACTCAGCTCATCCAGGATTTTATTCAAATTAAAGAAACCATAGATTTTAGAGAACTCCTCCTCTATCGAGTGTTGTGGTCCTTCTGTGACCCCAAGGCACTTCCCACTAACCTTGGAAAGCTAAGGTACTCCTCCTGTCGAGTAGTGTGGGTTTGCTACATCACCAAGGCGCTCTACACTGTGGGTTTGTTGCCACAACTAGGTGCTCCCCCTAATAGCCTTCAGAGGTACTCCTACTATTGAGTACCACGGGTCTACCGCCACAACCAAGCGCTCCTCTATCATGGTTCTACCACCAAAACCCATTGCTCCCCACTAGACTAGTTGAGTCACTCCGAGTCAATCAGTCACCAGTCGTCAAGTCTCAGCCAACTTCTAGGTCTCCTCACTCTGTCTGTCCGTCTCTGGAAGGATCTGTTCCACGAGCTACTGTTCGATACTAAAACATTCATGAATTCACTCAAAAAATTATCTCAATGTTCTGGAAATTCATAGAAGTCTCAACACAACAGACGGCGCATTAATCGGATGCCCGATCTATGAGTTATTAGCCTTTTAGTCTTAGGATCCCGGTTGGATTCATTCCTGATCCAACCTGACCATATCTCAACAATACCCCAATCTATAGTGGGGTATACTCAATGGGACATTCATGCTCCAAAATTACCAAGGATGTTGACGGTTCATCAAACGGATGCCAGATGCCAAATATATGGCAAAAAAAAGTGAACGGGTCGTAATGGGCCTGGGTCTGGGTTGGCTCTGCCGGACCGACCTGGCCTGACCCATTGGGTCTGGCCTCGCCCGTTAGGTGGGCCAGCCCGTTACGTTAGGCTCACCTCGATGGGCCCCACCTAGTTGTCTATGAGGGATCACGGGGGGGGGGGGGGGGTTGCGAAAGCGCAGAATGGTCGTGAGGGAGCGGACCGGCCGTCAGTTGTAGTGAGGGCGGTTCGGACCGGAGGGTACCGTGTGGGAGCCTCGGCCAGGAGGGCACCAGAAGGGCATGGCCCAGACTGGAGGGCGCCGTAAGGGGCCGGCTTGGGGTGGCTCGGCCGGGGCACCGTGGGGCGCACATACAGTAAAGCTATAGGGCACGGCGAGGCGAGAGGTCCAGTTCATCCAGCGGCAGTGCAGGGCGCATGGTGTGCACAGATAGTAGAGCAACGGGGCACGCGGGGCGCGCGACGGCCGGCTCGTCCGGGGCTTGGTAGTGGTGCGGCCAGTGAGGGTGGCATGGCCAGCAAGGAGGCACGACCGACGAGGTTGGTGTTGGTCGCAGTGGTCGCGGGTAGCGCGGCCATTGCCTTCGTTGCCTTTGACGCTGCATTCATTGGTTTCGAAAACACCACAAAGGAGATCGGCAGAGGGGTCGGACCACGTTGTTTTGGTCCGCACCCTCCAAGTTTAGGGTGATAGCAATTGGCTCACAAGAATAAAGAAAAAACAAGCGTTGAAGATATCTTAGAAACATAAATTCCTAAAACCCCTCATTTAAAAAATATTCCCAACCTACAAGGAAAAGGATATACGAATAAACTTGGTTTGGAGAGATTTTCTCTCAAAATCTCCTTTCTCCTTTTACAACCAATAGAACAGGTAACCAAGAATAATATATTATCAAATAAATTAAGTCATTGGCATAAAAATTAAAATTTAGTGAATTAATTATGTTGGCCCCACTTAATTAATTCATGATGTTGGAATAATTAAATTAGGGGAAGGTCAAGAGGCTCTCCCTCATTTATGACGGAGTTGAGAGGCTTTCCACTCCCACCATTAATAGGGGGTTTAGTCTCGGGTGGTCCCCACATTGTAACCTCTTGTGGGAGTTTAGGTTCGGGTGGGCCCCACCATCATAACCTCTCTTGAAAGGTTATGGTGTGGTGGTACCCACCTACAACTTCCACAAGGAGGTTTAAAAATAAATTAATGTTTAGTTCATTTTATTTTATTATTTTCCATGAAAAAACCCAAAAACAGTGTTTTATTCTTGACCCACTATCATAGAGGTGAATGTTTTCTTAAGCGAATATCAGCGCTGCGAGTTCAACGTTGCCCTCGAATTTCAATTCTGAGCACCATTTCAATAGTTATAAAAAATATCCTAGTTTCTTTACTGAACATACCAGAACAAAACTTCAGAAATTGATTCCGAGCACACCGGGCCTCAGAATCTCGCGCCCTCAGTTTTCATGGTCTTGTAAAGTACCCATTTATTTTAAATAAATTACATGGAAATTATGGGTCTTTACATTCTCCCCACCTCAGGGATCTACGTCCTCATAAGCCCCAACTCATAATTAAGGGAATAAGTGTGGGTACTGAGAACACATCTGAGTCTCCCACTCGCATGTGCTCTCTTGGAGGTTCCCGTGCTACCAGCGAACGCGTACCAGATGTATCGACCGTCTAAGAAGGACTCTCTCCTGTCAATCCTCAATCTCAACTGCAACATCTATAAAAGTAACCCCATCGTAGACATCCAGCCCGCCATGGTCGATGATACTGGAATGGTCGTACACATATCTCCTCAGCTGGGTGACGTGAAGGACGTCATGAACCTGGTGCAACTGAGGTGGAAGAGATAAGCGGTAAGCCACATCTCTAACTCTGATGAGGACCTGAAAAGGTCTGATGAATCTCGAAGATAACATTCCGCCATGGAAAAATCTCTGTAGACCTCTTTGGGGTGAGACATGTAGAAAGACGAGGTCACCATCCTCGAACTCCAGAGGTCTCCATCTCTTATCAGCATACAAATTTTTCCTGCTCTTTGCAGTCTTCATCCACTCGTGGATGATCTGCAGCTTCTCCGTGGTAGCTCGTACAATCTCTGGTCCCACTAGTGCTGACTCCTCTTGGTCAACCCAACACAAAGGTGATCTTCAAGGTCGCTCGTACAACTCCTCAAAAGGTGTCATCCTTATGGTGGAGTGGTATCTATTTTTGTATGAAAACTCCACCAAAGATAAGTGATCCTCCTAGCTGCGGCTGATGACACGGACACAAGCACGCATCATGTCCTTGAGGGTCTGAATGGTCTATTTAGTCTGTCCATCTGTTTGAGGATGGAAGGCGGTGCTTTAACTAATCTATGTCCTAAAAACCTCTTACAACTCCTTCTATAGCCAGGAAGTAAATTGTGTGTCATGATTTGAGACAATCATCAAAGGAACTCCATGTAACCGCACATTCTTCTGCACATAGAGGCGTCCTAAGCTCTCTACATAACCCCGCTCTCTGATCAATAGAAAGTGGGCCAACTTGGTGAGTCGGTCGATGATCACCAATATCATGTCATGACCACTGGATGTACGTGTAAGTACTTTCACAAAATCCAGGTATATCTCATCCCACTTCTACTCTGGGACCTCTAAAGGATGAACCAAGCCTACTGGTATATGATTCTCCTCTTTCACTTGCTGAAAAGTGAGGCACTGAGAGACAATCTCTGCAACTTCCTTATTCATTCCCAGCTACCAGTGCTGTTGTAGGAGGTATGGTATAATTTTTCCACTCCTGGATGTAACTCTATTGGGGATGTGTGGAAATCCTTCAATACTTCCTCCTAAAGTGACACATGTACCATTGTACATCCTCTAAAGAGGATGACATGCTCCCCACCTTTATAAAATCCATCAAGTGCTTTCCCTGTGGATATTTGAGAACGTTGTGTCTCGCAGTTAGCATCCCCATTTTGTACCTCACTAAATCTCTGAAGAAGTGGGGGAGTGACACTAAGATACTGAAGGAATGATGCACCATATCTAGCCAAAAAATGATATCTGTAAAGAAGCTAGGTGTTTTGTCACCTCTCCATGGATATGTATACCATATTTCTTTCTGAGTGCATCTATAATAACATTCCCCTTCCTAGGAGTATAGACTATCTCGAAGTCATAGTTATAGAGGAACTCAAGACAACATTGATGTCTCAGGTTTAGGTCCTTCTTAGAGAAGATATACCTGAGCCTCTTGTGATCAGAGTACACCATAAATTGTTCACTAAACAGATAGTGTCGCCACATCATCAAGGAAAATACTACTAATGCTAACTCCATGTCATGGATAGCATAGTTCTCCTCATGATATCTCCATTTTCTTGAACCATATTTGATCACTGCTCGCTCCTACATCAGGACACATCTCTGCTCGCTCCATGATGCGTCGTAGTAAACTACGTACCCAACACCTTCCTATGGAAGCCTCAAGATAGGGGAACTAGTCAGACTTTGTCTCAACTCTTAAAAGATCTTCTTGAATATCTCTGACCACACAAAGGGTTTCCCTATATTAGACAAGGCTGCCAGTGGTGCTGCATCTTTGGAGAATTCTGGTACAAATATCATATAGTATCTGACCAAACCAAGGAAACCATGTACTTCTTTCATGCTCATGGGTGTCTCCCAAGCAAGTACCACCTCAATCTTCACTGGATCCACTACAACTCCAGCCTCCTAGATGACATTTCCAAGAATGGGAACCTCTAGGATGAAGAATTGGAAATTCACGATCTTACCATAAAGATGGTGCTCTCAGAGTGTGTCCAGTACTTCCAGTGAATGGTAAGCATGCTCCTCCTCAATAGTCGAGTAGATCAAAATGTCATCGATGAAGACTCCGAATAAGCAATTTAGGTATGGATGAACGATCCTGTTCAAGATTCCCATGAACACCGATGGAGTTTTTTTTATGCCAAATGGAATAACTAAGAACTCGTAGTGGTTGTACCGACATCTGAAGGGTGTATTCTACCCATCCTTGCCTCAAAATCTGAGCTGGTGATAGCCTGACCTGAAGTCTATCTTTGAGAACAACCGTGATCCCTTCAGGTGATCAAAGATGTCATCAATCCTCACGATTTGGTACTTGTTCTTTTTGGTCACCATGTTCAGGCACCGATATTCAACAAAAATCCTCAAGCTCCCATCCACCTTCTTGGAGAACATAATCGGGGATGCCTAGGGAGAAACACTAGGTCAGATGAATCCCTTCCCATGTAAGTCCTCTAGTTGTGCCCGCATCTCGCAAAGCTCTATGCTAGCCATATGATATGCTAGAGTAGATATCGGTGTCATCCGGGGGTACAAGTCAATGTAAAAGTCCACCTCTATGTGAGGAGGTAATACTGGGATATAATCAGGGAAAACAGCTGTGTACTGGTCCACCACTACAGAATAACTCAGACTCTCCACATCAAATTCTCTGAGGGTATGGCTAGCCAACTGATGAGTGATCAGATGCACCCTCCTCCGAGTTAGTACATCTCGTGCTACAAAAGTCTCCCTTTTCACTGGTAAAGGTAAACATGGTCCTATAGGTGCTGACACACCACATTTTGTGCCTAATACAGTCAATCTGAGCATGGACTGTAGATAACATGTCCATACCCCAGATGAAGTCGCAAGGCCTCGACACTGCTAATAGGTGATACAAGATGATGATCTCGCCTCCTATAGTAAGCTCACACTGTCGGCACCAGTGCGTAATATTCGAGTTTTCTCCTGTAGGATTCTCTAGCAATACAGATCAAACAAACAGATCTGTCGGTATCTCCGAGCTCTGAATGGGGGGTGGGGGGGGGGGGGGTGGAAATGAAAGAGTGATTGAAACATGTGTCTATAAGAACTGCAGCTATCATGGAGTAGACATGGATTTTATCTCGTATAATCTCTAGGTCTCCATGATCAAAATCCTCAACTGCCTAGAGGTGAGCTCTCCCCTGTCCACCTACTCCCTGCGGTTGGGGTGGACCTCCGGGTGGTGGTGGCGGTAAGACCTCAAAACGTCACCAATCGCCAGCTGCAAGACCAGATCATCTGCCACATCCAGATGCTCTGTGCGGACAGCCTCAATCGAATTTCTCTCTCTCTACCTGGGTCGAACTTTAACCATCTGCTGATCATCAGAATTGTGGGTCATACATTTACGATCCATGTGACACTGCCCACAGCATGGCTAACACTAACCGCTCCTGACATGTCTGTCCCATCCTAAGTTGCTCTGAACAAATGATCTTGAGTCCTGAAGTCGTCCACCTGTATTTCTAGTCCTCTTGGGCCTCTACGACATCTGTCTACTACAAGCTGTAGAATACTCTTTTACGTGTCGTCTTCTGGTGGATCTCGCTGCTGAAGACTTCTCAGCAAGGAAACTCTCCACCAAGATGTATCTCTCTAGCACCCCCACCTGCGTCGTGATGCTGAGGGAGATCATCGAAGATATGATCTCTTGTCTTATCCCCTAACCAAAGGTCTGGGCCTTGAATAATGGGTCAGCAACCATGTAGGTGGAGTAGCATGAGATGCCAGTGAACCTCGCTAAGTACTGAGAAACAGTCATGTTGCCCTACCGCAGATGAAGTAGCTATTGAATGAACACTTCTTGGAGAGTAACTTGGACAAACTCTGGCCGAAATAGGCTCTTAAAGTCTTCATAGAGAAGATTCATCTCATCGTGGAACTAGAGAATCGAGATCTACCATCTGCCCACTACTTCTTGTAGAAGGATGGCAACAAGAATCACCATGATGTCTGCTAGTGTTCCTACTAGCTGGAAAACTCCCACCACAACCTCCATCCAATCTTTAGCCGCCTGTGGGTCTTTCTCTCGATGAACCTGGGTGGCCTCTGGCGGTGGAAATAGTTCAACATGCTCATGTGGCATGCATCATCTACTGCTAGGGCTGGTGGCATCAGTGACCCAACATGATGTGGTACTGTTGGAGCCTCTGTTGGAAAAGTGCACTGCATCGATCCCTCATCACTCAGTGGGCTATTTGAGCATACAACTCTCAGGACACTAGTTGGTCGTCCGTGGGGGGCCATCCTGAATGAAATAGATTTGAAATGGTTTAAATATTATACTTATTGAGCTGACTTGGTGGAGCTGAAAAAAAGAAAAATTTTGAAAACACACACCCAATAAGTGTTTTCATGTACTGAGCCAGAAATCAGAAGTTTGGGTCCTGGTGTTTGGATACATCGGTTGTCGCACCAACACTGGACTCCCTGAACTAAGAACCACCGTCACTACTCTTAACACTATTGTTTCATAGAAAATAAATATCAGATTACTATGTTCGGCAGTATAATAGACTCCTCTAATACCAATTTGTCATGACCCGCCCCCCGGGGCCCATGCCGTGACTACCCCAAGAACGCCTTCAATAGGTATGGGGATAGAGACTAACACCAAATGCGTAATTCCCTAAAACAGGGAAAGAATTTCCTTTATAACCTGTAAACACACACAACAGATACGAACATGAGTAAATTGTATAACCCACAAGTGAGTATAGAAAGTAAAAAGGGGCCCGAATACAGGCCCAACAAGAATGTACAAGGAACTGCATGTACAAGTACAATAGAGGAAAATGAAAAGAAGCTACTAGGTCATCCTACGAGGTTCCTACCTGATGGGTTGGTACAGATCGTCTCCTCAGCACTCCGTGTCCATCTGTTTCCTCTTTGTACCGACACGTCGTAATGTCCATCTCCATTTACAGTCTAGTCCTGGTACTCTCAGCCTCGTTCAGCATTGTCTGTCATCTGCATCCAACACAATGAGGTGTGGGCATATCCAATGCAAGGGTGAGTATAACGATACTTAGTTGGGACCCTGAGACCCTAAAGGCCTCACAAAACCCAACAAGAATAAACCCCAAAGTATGAAATCAATAGATAACCCCACATAGGTATATTCCCACACATATACCTATGTTATTAAGTAATTCATCTCAATCATGAGGAAAACACAAAATTTTCTGACTCTTCTCAACCAGGATTTTTTTCACATTAACGAAACCACGGATTCTAGAGAACTCCTCCTCGGCTGAGTACAATGGGCCTTCCATGACACCAAGGCACTTCACACTAACCTTGGCCTGCTGAGTAACTCCTCCTATCGAGTACAATGGGTCTGTTGTGTCACTAAGGCACTCCACACCGTGGGTCTTCCACCACAACTAGACGCTCCTCTTCCATGGGTCTGCTTCCACATCCAGTAACTCCCCACTAGCCTAGTTGAGTCACTCCGAGTCAATCGGTCAGTAGTCGTCAATTCTCAGCCAGCTACGAGGTCTCCGCACTCAGTCCACTCAACCCTTGAAGGATCTGTTCCACGAGCTATTTTTCGATACTCAAACTGTCACAATGTCACATGAAGAAGTATCTCAATGGTCCACCATGTCATAGAGGTCTCAACACAATAGATGGTTCATAAATCAGACACCAGTTTTGTGAGTTATTAGACTTTTAGTTCCGAGGCCCAGTTGGATTCGTGCACGATCCAACCAGGTAGTATCTCAACTATACCCAAACTCTAGTGGGGTATACTCAATAGTACCTTCATGCTCCAAAATTTCCAGGGCCACTGAAAGTATTCTAAACGGACGTCTGGTGCCAAAGATATGGCCAAAAGAAACTGAACGGTTCGTAAGGGGCCCGGGTTCGGTCCGACCCGGTCAGACCGACCCGGCCTGGGGGTAGTTTTCTAGGATGCGTGTGAGTGAGGAAGAAGCACACTGGAAAGGACATGTGTTTTCCTGTGGGGAAAGTCATTAGTAAGTTGACCGTTTGGGCACATGGGTGGGCCGTTGGTTGGGGACCACGTGTCTGCGGGGTAACTGGTGGTACCTAGCGGGCTAGGACCCGACGACCATGATAAGGTGGGGTGTCTATGCTATCACTATGACCCAGTTATTACACCTTTTATACTACTTATAAAAATAATTAATAATGTTCATACACTTATCATTTTCCAATAATTACATATCTATGTATTATTGGTATAAGAATATCAATCTTTTCGTTTATTTCATTGTTGGGTGTGACGCATTTTAGTAAACATGTTACCGTATTTAAATGTCATCTTAAATAAAAATTTCAGGGTGTTACATTATCTACATTAAATAATATTTATCCTTAGAATTTAACTCATAATATCATTGAATTTTTTTTTTCAAACTCATAATTAACAATTCACTAGTATTTGATCTATAGATTATTTTGTATATGGAATGTTTTTATGTATATAAAAAATGTATGTTACTTATAAATAGAGGTAACAAATTCATATTTAAATATGAAATTTAATAAGAGAAGAATATCTAGACCCATATTGAATATATTCCAATGAAATTTTATAATTATTTATTCAACAATCACACCACCTGGAGTTTTTATTTAAAACATAGTGTTAATATGTTGTTTAAATCCTATATGACATAAGAAAATATAAAATATAGTGTATAAACTCATTGACTGACAAATTATAAGTATTTCCATTGTAGTATGCTTGTGTACCTGGTTTTTGGGGAACATTCCCCTCACTAGCCCTAGGATTGGTACATTGAGTCCTAAAATGTCCAACTCTATTACAATTAAATAAACTAATTTTTGTATTCTCATTCATTACCTCACATTTATATGTATAATGAACTTTATCTCAACACTTATAAGAATAAATTTTACATTTTAGGTTATTTCCCAAATGCTTCTTCACTCATTTATGACATGTTTGAAGTAGAATATTCTCTCCTTAAACATCGTATTCACCCTAATATCAATGAGATTCAATCATTATTTTCTTTCGTGTCTTTGGAATTTCACATATTTTCAGATTTTTATTTATAGTTATTGTCATATGGAATGAAATAATAAAAATAATTTTCCCTTCATCCCTTGGAAATTTAATTATTTCATTTGGATAGATTCTATATTTCTCATGGAATCCATTTTTATCATTTATAATTTGAGAATCAACCATTACTAAATGAAAAAGTATTAACCTATGTGCAAATAATTTTAATATAAATATAGAATATAAGATATCTAAACATTATCCTAATGATGTATCTGTAACACCCCATGTAAATAAAGAATATGACATTTTTATATTTTTTCATATTTGTGAATAAAATATTAATATTACTTTAAAGGGGATGCTATGCTTCATGGCATACCCAATACTACAACAACGAGTTTCTTGGGAATCTTACGTTGCACTCTAATAAAAAAATAATATTATTTTAAATGGTAGTTAATGCCTAGCCATTGTAATGGCGGGAATGAACAGAACTAACTAAAAAATGATTATATATGTTTTTCAAATATTTATACTCTTTACAATAAATGATAGAGGATTAAAAATGCTAATGAATCCAATTTTAAGCGTAGACAGTCTAACATTCTTTAAAAGGTCGATTAACCGCCATTTGATGGAGAACCTCTTTTAAATCCACTTTTGACAATTTTATGTTTTATATTTGACAAAATAAAATTCTTCTTTATAATCGGGACATCAAAATTTACTTTGTGTAAATTTTTGGTATTTTTCCGAAAAAGGTCAATTTTTAATGAATAGTGAAAACTCTTGTATTTTAATTCAAAACCACTTTTTAATCTAATTTATTTATATGATTAGATTATATTTTTAATTTGTTTTAAATTGTAAATAGAATATATTTTTACCATTTAATCCAATGGTGGTCATTGTAATTAATATCACTTTAAGATTGGACATAAACGAGTGTCAATCTTTTGAAAGATATTGTTTTATAAAAACACGCTATTTTTTTAACAGCGGGATTTAATTATAAAATTAATTAATGCAACTTCTATGTTATGAATTTGTTAAAATAGACATCATTTTTGAATTCGGAATATCAAATATAGCTTGGGGTGAATTTTTGGTATTTTTCTAAAAAATATCAATTTTGATGAATAGTGAAACCACAAAGTGGTGGTTACAAAATTTGATTTTTCGTTTAAATGGGACTTTACCACTTCTGTGATTTGAATTTCAAAAATCCAATTTAAATGATTTTAATTGTTATGTAAAATGTGGTTCAATGGGATGAAAATAATTTTTTATGAAAAGTAACTCTTAAGTTTTATTAATCGCGATTAAAGGTAATTAGTGGGATTTAAGGTAAAAATGATATTATAATAAAATGAAAATATCTTGAAACTTGTCCTAACCCTATTGGATGAGTTATGGCCAACCAAGAAAACCCATGGGTCGATTTTTGGTACCCCATGGAGCCACTTGGGTTTGATAATGACATTTATGCCTTTTATTGAAAGTTAAAATAAAAATGTCACAAACATGATTTGTTTTACTAAAACAATTTTTACATGTGGTTATACAAGTCATAATTTTTACTATAAATAGTCATTGGAAATCTAAAAATATTTCCTACATCATAGTATTTTTTTATATTTTTTAGACATTAAATAAATTAAATTCTTTATGACATCATGATGATGCAGCGATGACCTCATTATTTAACAATTTAAATAAAATGGAAAGATAATGCAAAATATAAGACCTACACATGTTAGAAACCTATTTGATGGGTGGATTTTAAACCCTTATCACCTTATCCTTGAAAAACATCAATTTAGGACCATTAATGTCGAAAAAACATTTGAAAATAGAGTAACATTTTATACTTTTCTAAGAGTGCCCCTCCTCTCCTCTTATAAAAGGCCCCAACTTCTACCACCTTACCCACACCTCTCAAACATTTGGTTCGGCCAAGATCTGATCATTTTGTCTCTCCACAACACTCTCCTCATCCTAGAAGCCTTAACTTAGGCAGTAAGCTCTTCATGAAACCCTTTTGGTTCAAACCAAAGGGAGTTACCCTATTTTAAGGTAACATCTTCACTTGTGCTCTTTTGTTTTATTTTGCTTCTCCAACCCCTTAAACTCTTTTTATTAATTTCTTTTGTAACAACTCCAGTATCTTAAATATACTAGGATGTTTTTAAAATAATTATTCTAGCTACACTTACACACACCTTCATCTAATGTTTAAAGAACATATTGTTTCTGTGGATGGCGAATTTCTGCCTCACGAAACGATGATTGTTCAACACTCATATAACAACTTCAATGGTGTCCATTAAGATATAAATATGTTTATATATGATATATAATATTTTTAGGTTTTACTTAAGCTTATGTATTTTTCATTTGTGTCATACCTTTATGGCTTCCATTATGGGTATACACGATATCTTCATTTTAGGAAGTGCGGACTACCGCCCCCTCAAAGTGATTTGATTTGTTAATGACATATGTGGGACGTATAAAGGATGGATTTAAAGTTATTATATATGATGTTATACTGGAATAATAACATACCTTTATATCAATATTTTTTTCTTTCCATTAAAGTATGAGATAGAAATGAAAGTAGCGTTCATGCGTACGTACGGCTTACCGTCTCCATGAACGGTGCATTTAATTTCTTATCCTCAAATGTAATGTACTATGATAAGTACATATAATGGATATATATGATGTATGATACATATAAAGGATGAATATAATTCTAGAATTAAAAATATACATGTCTCTAATTTAGTTTTACTTCCATTAATATGACATAGAAATGAAAGTAGCATTCATTCGTACGTACGACTTACCGTCTCCATGAACAGTGCATTTCATTTCTTACCATTAAATGATTATGTAACATTATAAATACATGTATATGATGGATATATTTGATATATATGATATCCAAATCATGAATATCATTATTGAGATAATAGATATTTGACTACGTGAACAACTTGTAAATATAAGAAGTTCACTTTTGACATAAGTACAAAATAACGGCAAAACAACCGTTATTATCTTAAATGAGTACATAATGTTCATGACATGGTAATAAGTGATATAAATGCAATAATGAACTAGAAGAAGGTTCTTAAGGAAGTAGAAATGAACTCAAGTTTATTATTCAGGAGATTAAAGAACGATCGAGTCAAGTCGGACCCGAGGTAAGGGATCCTACCCCTCTCTTTCGTTTTAAGTACTCTATTTTATGAAATTTCATTTAATCTCATCTTTCTTATTTTTTGGGAAGTTATTTTATATTCCTCATACTGTAATTTTCATGTACATATGATGAGATACCTTGTTCTCTCTCATCAATCCTTTTTTTATGTTTTATGTGGCGCCGTTAGGCTGCCGAGTTTTCGTAAGGGATTTTTCATCTCACTTTTATTCCCATGAGATTTTTGCTACATTTGCAAAAATTTCCTTTGAGTGGTGTATGTACTGCCCATTATTTTACTCACTATGTAATATAATTTCATTTATGAGTATTTACATCAATGTTGTATTGTTCTTCTTTCACAGGGTGTATGTTTCGAAAGATACCCATGTCGGTAAGGGAACATCTCACCATCCTATTTTTAAAAGACATCTTTTTTTTATGTCTTTTAATTCACATACTATTATGTTGTGATATGTTCTTCTATATCCTTATTGATTTAAATTTTCTTTCCATGTGATGAGATACCCTTTTTATCTCTCATCAAATCATTTTCTGAATTTTGTAGTGACGCCATTAGGCTGTCAAATTTTTGCAAGGGAACTTCTTAACCCAAATTAGATTCTTTGGGATAAACTTATAATCCTTGAATACGTCGTTCTACGAATATGTGTGAATAACCTCTGATTGTTTTACACTTAATATCCACTTATATTTGGTTTATTCGTTTGTCACACATAATTATGTAATTGATTTATCCTTAAACCAAGGATATCATCTTTGTAATGGACTTCATCTCAATCTCCTTTCATTGAGAAATATTTAGTTTTATATACAACTTTCTTTTATATGGTGTATAAACCCCTTTTACTTTTACATTTATACAAAAGGAATCTTTTTCGACGAAGCGTTTTACTAAACGACAAAAAGGAATGTTTCTTTTATCGTACGCGGTGACAACGACCTTTTCCACCGCCGCGAGTATTATTTGATCGTTGGATTCCTAAACAAGCCATAATGTTTTTAAAATAAAATAAATACCATATAATCATTTATATATTTTGGTATTGAAAATGGTTTTGTAAAAGGATTCTATTTTGTCAATATATTTAAATGATATATTGTGATTGAAATGTGGAAATATTATCATTCCTTTATATTGGTTTTATGTGGTATAATTTTATAATGGTACTTGGACATTTTACGGGTGGTTACGTGATAGACCATATGACGGGTGGTGCCGTGAATACCAGGACGGGTGGTTACGTTATAACCTTCAAATGCATTGGGTATGGAAGTCGGCTGTATGGCTATTCCATTAAGTATGTATGGAAGTTGGCCGAATGGCTATTCCATTAAGTGATATGTTTGGAAGTCGACCTTATGGTTATTCCACTTAAGTATGTTTATGTCCCAAGTTACCTTTATATGTTATGTGATATTTATATGGGTTTTATGGTAATATTTTGGTTACAGAAGGGTATGTAATGAACTTTTATTCTGTGAAGAGTTTTTACTTCTTCGAAAAGGTAAAAATTATTACTTTGATAATTTATACCTGGTTTACTTGTTGTTTTGAAAAACTATCAATTTTCATTCTTTGTGTATCCCTTACTGAGCTTTTTATGCTCATCCCATGTTTTTGAAATGTTTTTCACAGGACTTAACGTGGAATAGGGTCAAGTATTGGATCAAGGGAAAGTCATGCAACCTAAAACATGGAACTGGAAATGTTTCTTTTTAAGAGTTTTTATTTTATGGAAACTTAGTAAAAGTTTCTACTTTGTAATATTTTGAGTTGTAATAGTTATGTCCTAATTCTCTAAAACTCTAAGCCTGAAAAGATCCTCAATGTGAATTATTCATTTAATTCAATATTAAGTAAGGTTTAAGGATGGGGCCTTATAGTTGGTATCAGAGGGAGGTTTAGATAACTTTAGAGTTTAGGGTTTTCTTTAAGTATAAGTGGAATTACCATAATGGTTAGGATTTTAGAAAGAGTCCTAGTTTTAGATATAGTGAATGAGTAAGTATATATTAGTGTTTATCTTCCTCAATAGTACATGAAGGTTTTGTTGATATACTCACACTGACCTTTTTGGTTTTAGTAAATGGATGGATCTAGCAGGCACCAAAGTAACAGTGGATGTGAAGGAAACTGTGACAGTTTTCTGAGTGAGCAACTGAATGATATTGGAGCTGTAATGAGAACTCTTGTGTATATCCTCAACCAACTATATGTAGTCATGATTGACCACCTAAACCTTGGTAACTTCTATAAGGAATCATATATTCGAGAAACAAATCTTTACGGAACTGCAGGTAATAATCATAAAGGTATGTGTGTTCAAAAACCTATGTGTCAAAGATGTGGAAAGAAACACCTATGAAAATGTTTCAAAGGGACATAAATATGCTATAAATGTGGAAATTAAGGTCATAAAGCAAGAACCTACCATGGAAAAAGGAAGCATGTAGTTGACTCAAGGAAAGGGAAAGAAGTTCTTTCTGAGGGATCAATTGAATGTTTTAAATGTGGTGTGCATGGTCATTATGCAAACGCATTTCTTATGAAGAAGTTTCGGCAATTGGATCACCAAGATCGTACAAATATTTCTTTACCAATACCTAATTCCATTCCGATTGAGGATGAAGAAACTGAAAATGACCAATCAAAGGTATGGATTATTTCTTAACTTTTTTTTCCTATTTTGGAATCTTAGGATTTGATTCATGATTTTGTTTGTAAGAAAGAAGTATTTCAGAATAATTTGGAAAGGAATTGTTAATAGATCATGAAAAATGTTGAATGAGTAAGAAGTCAACATATAAAGGATTCAAGAGTTATGGTGAAATTCTTAAGAGTATTAAGTCTCTTTTGATGATGGGGGTACATTAGAAGACTTTTTATAGTATGTGAAACACTGATGTTTGATATATGAAAATTTTATTCAATGAATAGTAATCTATTCTTTTGTGGACATAGTTATAGAGAACCATTTGGGTTTATATGATCCATACTTTTGAGTTAAATATGGGTTACTATATGTAATAATGGAAAGTGAAAGTCATGAGATAAAATTGAGGTTAAATTACATTATGGTTATTTTTTAAGATCTTATCTCGTTATTGGGGAATGTTTTATGAAATATGTAGTTTTGGAAAAAGGAAAACACAGAGACCGTGTGACAACCCGTCACGTCGGACAAAGCTGCGGGAATCGAACCCACAACCAAAGTGCAATGGGTATTTATCGCCTACCACTGGACTACATGAAGTCCCTAGTTAGTATGACTTATTCTTTTTAGTTAGGTGAATTTATGAATTAAGAGTAAGTTGATTTTTGGTTTTTATGAAAATGATTAACTTATCATGGAGGATATGTGATTAGGGTAATTACTTTTCGATGCGAGACTTTAGGAGCAACTGGTGTTTTTTTTGGAGATAAATTTTACGACTTAACTTGGAAGACTATGTGACTAAATCCTTCAAATATTTGGGATTCAATATTATTTTGGTTTACTTTGATTAATTTTTTATACAAACTGTTTATCGAATTGTCCTTATTGAACTTTGGGTTTTTTGGGCATATTTTGGAGATTAAGAAAAGATTTTTTTTATAAAGGGTTATCCTTTTCTAGATTATCTCATCTTGTACTAACCTTTTTTGTTTTGATTTTGGTTAGAGTCTAAAGACATGGGAAGTATATAGTTCTCTTCTGTGGATTAGGTGATTATATATAAATTGATTATAGTACACTTAATGCAAACAAGTATTCCTAAATACTCGTATTTTGGAGAAAATATGAGGTTGATTAAGGAATCTAGTAAAA
Organism: Viscum album; assembly: GCA_963277665.1. NCBI lineage: Eukaryota > Viridiplantae > Streptophyta > Magnoliopsida > Santalales > Viscaceae > Viscum > Viscum album. The sequence goes on from OY728123.1 coordinate 1,895,701,958, forward strand.
GTTGAAAGTGTACATGACAAGTTAGTATATTTCATAATGATCTAGTTAAGCTCAAAAATAAATTCCTCAATGAAAACTAACTTAAAACAAAAAAAAATGTTATCTTTTCCTACTGGGGAATCAAATACCGTTTAACCCATCACAAGTTTGTGATTTTCTTATGGTTAACTTTCTCCTAGACATGTTTACTATAACTCTCCATCAGAACATGACCCTTTGTTTTTTCCTCCATGTCCATATTTTCATACTTGGAATCCTAGTATGGGTTAACTCGGGTGACCTCTGTACTTATCTTTCTTTATTTTAATGTGATTGTTTTATTGACTCTTGTTCCGATGTGGGACATTCAAGGATGTTTCCAAGCTCAATATTAAAATTGCGAGGACGCAATTCCCAAAAAAGGGGAAGGATGTAACACCCCAGGTAAATAAAGAATATGAAATTTTTATATTTATCCATTTTTGTGAATAAAATATTAATATTACTTTAAAGGGGACGCTATGCTCGATGGCGTGCCCAATACGCAACAACGAGTTTTCTTGGGAATCTTATGTTGCACTCTAATAGTGAAATAATATTATTTTAAATGGTAGTTAATGCCTAGACATTATAATGGAGGGAATGAACAGAACTAACTACAAAATTATTATATATGTTTGTCAAATATTTTTACTCTTTACAATAAATGATAGAGGATTAAAAATGCGAATGAATCCAATTTTAAGCGTAGACAGTCTAATATTATTTAAAAGGTCGATTAACCGCCTTTTGATGGCTAACCTCTTTTAAATCCACATTTTGACAATTTTATGTGTTATATTTGACAAAATAAAATTCTTCTTTATAATCGGGACATTAAAATTTACTTTGTGTAAATTTTTGGTATTTTTCTGAAAAAGTTCAATTTTTTATGAATAGTGAAAAATGTTGTATTTTAATTCAAACCCCCTTTTAACCTAATTTATTTATATGATTAGATTATCTTTTTAATTTGTTTTAAAGTATAAATAGAATATATTTTTACAATTTAAAACAATGGTGGTCATTTTAATTAATATCACTTTAAGATTGGACATAAACGAGTGTCAATCTTTTGAAAGATATTCTTTCATAAAAACACACTATTTGTTTTAACAGCGGGATTTAATTATAAAGTTAATTAATAAAACTTCTATGTTATGAATTTGGTAAAATAGAAATCATTTTTGAATTCATAATATCAAATATATCTTAGGTGAATTTTTGGTATTTTTTTGAAAACATCAATTTTTGATGAATAGTGAAACCATAAAGTGGTGGTTACAAAATTTGATTTTTCGTTTAAATGGGACTTTACCAGTTCTGTGATTTGAATTTCAAAAATCCAATTTAAATGATATTATTTGTTAAGTAAAATTTGGTTCAATGGGATGGAAATAATTTTTGATGAAAAGTAACTTTTAAGTTTTATTAATCGCGATTAAAGGTAATTAGTGTGATTTAAGGTAAAAATGATATTATAATAAAATGAAAATATCTTAACACTTGTCCTAATCCTATTGGATGAGTTATGGCCGACCGAGGCAACCCATGGGTCGATTTATGGTACCCCATGGAGCCACTTTGGTTTGATAATGACATTTATGCCTTTTATTTAAAGTTAAAATAAAAATGTCACAAACATGATTTGTTTTACTAAAACACTTTTTACATGTGGTTATACAAGTAATAATTTTGACTATAAATAGTCATTGGAATGCTAAAACGATTTCCTACATCATAGTTTTTTTTTATAATTTTCAGACATTAAATAAATTATGACATCATGATGATGCAGCGATGACCTCATTATTTAACGATTTAAATAAAATGGAAAGATAATGAAAAATCTAGGACATACACATGTACAAGACCTATTGGATGGGTGGAGTTCAAACCCTTATCACCTTATCCTCGAAACACATCAATGTGGGACCATTAAAATCCGAAAACCATTTGAAAATAAAGTAACATTTTATACTTTTCCAAGAGTGCCCCTCCTCTCCATTTATAAAAGGCCCCCACCTCTACCACCTTACCCACACCTCTCAATCCTTTGGTTCGTCCAATGTCTGATCATTTGTTCTCTCCACATCTCTCTCCTCATCCTAGAAGCCTTATCTTAGGCAGGAAGCTCTTCAAGAAACCCTTTTTGGTTCAAACCAAATGGAGTTACCCAATTTTAATGTAACATCTTCACTTGTTCTCTGTTGTTTTATTTTTCTTCTCCAACCCCCTAAACTCTTTTTATTTATTTATTTTGTAAAAAATCCAGTATCTTCAATATACTAGGATGTTTTTATAATAATTATTCTAGCTACAATTTCACACACCTTCATCTAATGGTTAAAGAACATACTGTTTCTGTGGATGGCGAATTTCTGCCTCACGAAACGATGATTGTTAAACACTCATATAACACCTTTAATGGTGGACATTAAGATGTCACTATGTTTATATATGATATATAATATTTTTATGTATTACTTAAGCTTATTTATTTTTCAATTGTGGCATACCTTTATGGCTTCCATTTTGGGTATACGCGATATCTTCATTTTAGGAAGTGCGGACTACCGCCCCCTCAAAGTGATTTGATTCGTTAATGCCATATGTGGGACGTATAGAGGATGGATTTAAAGTTATTATATATGATGTTATAATGGAATTATAATATACCTTTATATCATTATTTTTTTCTTTCCATTAAAGTATGATATAGAAATGAATGTAGCGTTCATGCGTATGTACGGCTTACCGTCTCCATGAAGGGTGCATTTCATTTCTTATCCTCAAATGTAATGTACTATTATAAGTATATATAATGGATATATATGATGTATGATACATATAAAGGATGAATATAATTCTGGAATTAAAAATATACAAATCTCTAATTTATTTTAAGTTCCATTAATATCACAAAGAAATGATAATATTTTTAATGCGTACGTACGGCTTACCGTCTCCATGAACGGTGCATTTCATTTCTTATCCTTAAATGATTATGTAATATTATAAATACATGTATGTGCTGGATATATATTATATATATTATATTCAAATCATTAATATCATTATTGAGATAATGGATATTTGACTACGTGAACAACTTTTAAATATAAGAAGTTCACTCTTGACTTAAGTACCAAATAACGAAAAAACAACCGTTATTAACTTAAATGATTACATAATGTTCATGACGTGGTAATAAGTGATATAAAAGGAATAATGAACTAGAAAAAGGTTCTTAAGGAATTATAAATTAACTCAATTTTATTATTCAGGAGATTAAAGAACGATCGAGTCAAGTCGGACCCGAGGTAAGGGATCCTACCCCTCTCTTTCTATTTAAGTACTCTCTCTTGTGACATTTCTTTTAAGCTCATCTTTATTATTTTTTGGGATGTTCTTTTATATTACTAATACTGTAATTTTTATGTCCATATTATGAGATACCCTATTATCTCTCATCAATCCATTTTGTAAGTTTTAAGTGGCGTCGTTAGGCTGCCGAGTTTTCGTAAGGGATTTTTCATCTCACTTTTATTCCCGTGAGATTTATGATACATTTGCCACAATTTTCTTTGAGTGGTGTATGTACTGCCCATTATTTTACTCATTGTGTAATATAATTTCATTTATGAGTATTTACATCAATGTTGTATTTTCCTTCTTTCACGGGGTGTATGTTTCGAAAGATACCCATGTCGGTAAGGGAACCTTTCACCCTCCTCTTTTTAAAATACTTCTTTTGTTATGTCTTTTAATTCACATACTATTAAGTTGGGATATGTTCTTATATATCATTATTGATTTAAATTTTATTTCCATGTGATGAGATACCCTTTTTATCTCTCATCAAATCATTTTCTAAATTTTGTAGTGACGCCATTAGGCTGTTAAATTTTTGCAAGGGAACTTATTAAACCAAATTTGATTCTTTGGGATAAACTTATACTCCTTGAATATGACGTTCTATGAATATGTTTGAATAACCTATGATTGTTTTACACTTAATATCCACTTATATTTGGTGTATTCGTCTGTCACACATAATTATGTAATTGATTTATCCTTAAACCAAGGATACCGTCTTTGTAAGGGACTTCATCTCAATCTCCTTTCATTGAGGCATATTTTATTTTATACACAAATTTCTTTTATACGGTGTATAAACCACTTTGAATTTTACTTTTATACAAAAGGAATGTTTTTTGACAAAGCGTTTTACTAAATGACAAAAAGGAATGTTTCTTTTAATGTACACAGTGATAACAAACTTTTCCACCGTCACGAGTATTATTTGATCTTTGCCTTCCTAAACAAGTCGTAATGTTTTTAAAATAAAATAAATACCATATAATATTTTATGTATTTTGGTATTGAAAATGGTTTTGATAAAATTTTCTATTTTGTCAATATATTTAAATGATATATTGTGATTGAAATGTGGAAATGTTATCATTCCTTTATATTGGTTTTATGTGTTATAATTTTATAGTGGTACTTGGACAATTTACGGGTGGTTATGTGATACACCATATGATGGGTGGTGTCATGAATACGAGGACAGGTGGTTACGTTATAAGCTCCAATGCATTGGGTATGGAAGTCGGACGTATGGTTCTTCCATTAAGTATGTATGGATGTTGGCCGAATGGCTATTCCATTAAGTGATATGTGTGGAAGTCAGCCTTATGGTTATTCCACTTAAGTATGTCTATGTCCCAAGATACATTTATATGTTATGTGATCTTTATATGGGTTTTACGGTAATCTTTTGGTTACATAAGGGTAAGTAATGAACTTTTATCCAGTGAAGAGTTTTTACTACTTCGAAAAGGTGAAAAGTATTTCATTGATAATGTTTACATTTTTTACTGGTTGTTTTGAAAAACTAACAGTTTTCATTCTTTGTGTATCCCTTACTGGGCTTTTTATGCTCATCCCATGTTTTTGAAAAAAATTTCACAGGACTTAACGTGGAATAGGGTCAATGATGGGATCTAGGGAAATTCATGCAACCTAAAACATGGAACTGGACATGTTTATTTTTAAGAGTTTTTATTTTATGGAAACTTAGTAAAAGTTTCTACTTTGTAATCTTTTGAGATGTAATATTTATGTCCTAATTCTCTAAAACTCTCAACCTGAAAATATCCTCAATGTGAATTATTCATTTAATTCAATATTAAGTAAGGTTTAAGGTGGGGCCTTATAGTATCACTATATTAAACTATTATTATATCTTAAATTATTATATCACAACATTTATTAGATTTGAGTAAATCTATATCACTATAAATTTAGCCAATATAATTCTTGGTTCGAACTAGGTTATATTAATTTTTTTCTCTCATACATTTAATATAAAAAATAGTTGATATCCGAATTTAAATGAAAATTATTAAAATATTCTAATCCTAACTATTATTGGAATATACGATGTCAAAATTAAAATTATACTTCATATAAGTAAATACATGATAATTATTATGTACAATAGCATATAAATTTATGCATTTAAATATATATTGTCTATGGTCACATCTTACTAGATTATCATAAAAAATATACATATTATCCATCATAATGGTTCGTTAAGATAATTTTAATTAACCAAAGAATATACACTAAGAGTGTCGAAGTAGGTGTGTTGTTTTGGCTATTTCTCTTGTACCAGTTGATGATTTAGTTAATACCAAGTCCTCTATCTTCAGTATTATTAACCGTATGTATATCAATGCTAGATCCAAAATTCACATATCTTTTCTAGAAATGGATTTAATTGTTTGTATGACCAAACAATATAACCTTTACTCAATATTTAGGATTTTATACTATACATAGGAATATTACTAATATTTATCCCTATTTTATTCAACAAACATCTCTTATCATAATCCCAACATAATTTTTGAAATATTAACTTAAATTAAATCATGAAAATTTTCAAAGGGTTATCAATACATTTGAGATATTGATAATCCTTAACATATAAACACTAAAATTATTATAAAAAATAACATGATCCTTAATTTTATCTATTCCCTTCTTTGATACCAATTATGATTCCCCATACCCTTACTCTATGATCTATTACCGAAAACACTTGTATTACATATTGGATATGATTATAACAATATATTCAAATAAATATCTATCCAATAGTTACATTACATAAAACATATATTATATTACATATATTTCAAAGGAATTTTTCTGGTTGTTGCATTATATAATTAGGAATAAAATAATATATCCAAACCTTTGTCCTTCAAAAATAATGGATATTATTTCCTTTAGATAAGAAAAGAAAATATCCTTATTTGTACATTAACATCTCTAACAAATTCTCCATAAAAATTTATTATTAAACATATCTTCTGAAATAATCTTATTAAGATCACACAAAATGGAAACTAAAGAAGGGGTTACCTCAAACACTAAATGAGGGAATAAATAAACAAATAGATGGTAAAACATTCACTATGGCATAAATAATATGTATGGAATAAAAAATATAAACAGTTCCTAAATCAAGTGAAATTAAGATCATCTGATATCCAAGAAAAGAAATTAAAACATGAATATTAATAACAATGAAGGAATGAATATTTATATACATAAAAAATCATGTTTTCAAGGGATTATTCCATGATATTATAATGATTTGGGGGAAGTATACCACAAAGAACCAAGATGTTTTGTCTCAAGAAACTTATTTATTCAATAAGGGGGATATATAGTGATGGGTCCCACACATCAATTGTTTAAGTTCAATGAATTCACAATAAGATTCATCAAGAAAGCCTATAGCATTACTAAATGGAAATATATATGAATAAAAACATGTATACCCATATAATGATGAAAACTGAATGTCAACACATAATCAATACACATGAACATTCAATAATCATTAACAATAATAATAATAACTTTTTCTCTATAATAATAATAGGGATAATATGGTCACAAAATATATAAAATAAATAATTTTTTTGGTTAAAATAAATATTGTAAATTTTTTTATAATCACTAATTTGTAATAACAAAATACAGAAATCCTATACTTTTGATCATGTAAATTGAATAACATTTTATAAAGGTGGAAAATATCTAATCTGAATTATATAAAATGAGATGATAACAACATATAGGGTAATGAGAATATGATTATGTCAATTAAAAAATAACTATGTTATATTCCATCTAGAAAAATAATTAATTTGCTTCAAAATATTCACATCTTAACTCTACAAAAAGAAATCTAGAATGATACAAATATAGATGATGAACATTCTGCTAAAATGATTATATAACTATATATCCCTTGAATTTATTTTGAATTTTATTTTTTTACTACTGTTAGTCTATTTCCCCAAATGAATAATATATAAATAGTGAACCATAAACACCATTGGCTAAAACATTTGTAATATGGGAAGGAAATAGTAAAATACTAGATGACATTTTGATTTTTTTAAAAATTATCATAATATAAAAAATTTAGCCTTCTAGTTCAATTGTATATATTAAAAAGGCGAGAAGATGGATTTTGAAAACGATTACTTTTAATAGAATATATATTATTAAATCCTAGAAAATTAATTTTGTTTATGTTAGAGAAATGTAGAGAAAAATACAAAGCATATGAAATTGAAAGGGAAACACATTTTTGTTATTATTGAAATTAATTTTTTGTAAAATTACATTGTATGAAGTGAAAACAAAAATTAATTTCTATTAAAAGTTCATTTTCTGAAATATATTTATTATATATAATAAAATAAAATAAAATATTGGGAGAACCCATGAATGTAAAATAAATGTTAATTATAAGTCAAAGAAAGTATATTTAAATTTTCAGTATCTCTTTCTGGAAACATAATCAGAAGGAAATAAACATTTCAAAAGGGGTTTATGAGAAAAAATAATAAACAATAAAGAAATCCCACATTATACATAAAAATGGATTAACATAGACAATCTATATGAAATATGTTGTGGTGAATGATAATAACTCACGGAATGAAAACTAGGTTATTAAGAACTGTTAAGACAATGGTAAAACTTGATTCAAAAGAAGTTTAAATAAAAAAAATTTACCTGGATTTGTTTTCCTATTAATTAAATATAAAAAAATTAAATGAAATTAATGGGATAGTATATCAATTATAAATTATACAATGGAACCATGGTTCATAATATGTAACCTGTATCAAAGAATTCAAATTGAGACTAAGAAAACCTTGATGAATTTAGTAACAATATAATCAAAACCCCATGAATGAAGGTGAATTTAATTGAATTTAATATAACATTATTAATATATAATTTTTGATATGTTATATCAAATATTCATTATATATAACAAATTTGTGAAATTTCATTGATAATACCAAGTACACAAATAAAGAGAGTAATTTTTTTTATAAAAACCCTTACCTTAGTCTAGACTCATACCATACATACAAAAAAACATGGATATTTCAATTAATTTCATTAAATATATTCCCAAGAAGCATATTCATAAAAAACCATTTATACTATTCAGTTTAAATCATTATATATATATATATATATATATATATATATTTATGAGTTTTTATATAATTCCAACAATATTTGCAAGTAATCTTTGTCACATCAAAACTAGTTTCATACTAGATATATTTATATCTATTATTTTTTTCTAATTACATCATTCTAAGATAGTACATGCTAAAACAATAAATGTTCCATTATATTTTAAAAGTTCATTATTTCATTCTGTGGTTGTTTCAGCTACGAAACATATTAATGAAATTTGTGATGATCATGTTTTAAATTTTTTTAAGGAATAATGTGTGATTTTTTAATTAAAGAGTAAAATAATATTTAGTTTCTTAATTTTTTTTAAAATAATAATCATATTGTAAATATATATTTTTCTTATATTTTTTTATAATATTAATGTTTTGTATTGATCATGTAGGTTGTTAAACACTCTCAAATGTAAACCTACCATGATTAATAGATGATTTTCTTTAGTTGTAATATAACTATACTTAATACATAATGATGATATTTATTTTTAATTAATTTTATATATAAGGGTTTTGAATAACTATAAATATAATAAAATTTATATGAAGTCTTTACTTAGAAAGGAGATGTCATTTTCTTCTTAGTGCACTCATTTTAGATTTCTAAATTAATGATAATGGTTTGTTGATGATTTTTGGAAATAGGTTATATAATCTACCATAAAAATATTAATGGATTAATAAAAATTATATTTATACATCCAGATAATCCTCATACCCATCCATATATTGTGGTGATGAAATTAAAAGTGGGAATCGGTCGTTCCATGCAGAAGGAAATCCACTCATATGAAAAGAAAATGATATTATCTTCCTAGAATGAGTAAATGATTAATGTGGGATATTGATTCATAATAATAAAGAATAGATAAATATAAAAAATAAATGATAAATTTCCATTTTATAATTTTATTTTATGACTGTGAATGAAAATATAATATGTTCTGTTTTTTGGGTGGTGTTCTGCACAACAAACGAATAGTGATATTATTTTTCTCAACCAAACAAGGAAATAATCGTTAATTATTTTTAACCATAGAAATATTAAATTATATAAATATGAAATAGTTACCTAATTAAATTAGGTTTTACAAATTATAAATGTTAAAAATAGATAATAAAGAAATTATGTAAAAATAATTACTCCGATAGAGAACTATGTGATTTACTAAGAAGATCTCTTGGCAATTGATGGAATAAGTTAATATATTATGACAAGAATATCAATTGAGTGAAAAATCTTATAGTTTTTGAAAAACTATTATGGTATCCCTAGGAAACAAAATTTTTAAGAGCTTCATGAAGGGTTCTTGAGAGGACCCTTTGATAAGTATTGACAATTACATTTACTTATTTATTTTAACATAATATAAAATTAGTACATGTAAGGCATGTGATGTTTTGAAAAAATTTATAAATAATGTAGAGGGGAAGTTATAATGATTATTTTTAGTTCATATGATAAATTATAGAGATATTTTTATCATATTTCAATCCCATTAACTTATTTAATTATTACCTTTAATATATTTTCATTTACCGTATAAATAAGATTTTAACTAAGGTAAATTAATTTATCTGACATAAAAGAACATAGTCATTATTAGATAATTTTGAATAATGTATTTAATTTTATTATTCCATTTCATTAGATTTAATTTTCAAAATGTGAAAAATAATTTAAAAATAAAATTGTATAATGAATTAAAAACAGATTTAAGAAAATATAAATTAAGTTGAAAAATAAAAAACAAGGGTTCGTAAATTTATAAAAAATATTATAATAATAAATTCCCATGTAAAATAAATATATGATATTATATATGTTTTAAATAAATTTTAATTTCATACTTATACACTAATAATTGTATAATATTCATGATATTTTGAAAAACTGTATTTTACATGATTCACCAAAAAATCATTCCATTTGGAAAAATCACAAAAAAAATATTATAAATAATAAATTATAGTAATTAATTAGAAAATATTTTTCATCTTTTTCATTAAATATCAAAATATTATTATGTTAACTTTTATAAAAAAATTAAGTATGATAGAAAACTATTTTTTATGAAAATAGCATTTAAAAAAAATTCTCATGCATATTATTTATTATTTAATAATTAAATTTTTATTACCAAATTATTAATATAAAATAATATTATCATCATTAATCACATGTTTTTGACTTATAAATTCCTATCATAGTGAAATAACATTCTTATAAAACACATTTCGAAGCATAAAATGAACATATTAGTAATTTTATAATTACCAATTGAATATTATTCTTATTAAAAAATGAATTTGTTTTATTATTATATCTATTTCATAAAGTGTATACACGAATTCATTCATCACAACTCAAAAATTATGTTTTAATGGTATAATCATATCATGGTTTCATTTTAGTTTGGTGTTCTGTGTGGAGAAATCTTTCAAAAAAAAGTTTAATGATTTATAGATAATCATTTATTAAATATTGGGCGTGTTATAATATAAAATTATGATATGATAAATCTGTATAATATTTACCTTTCATCCTTTTTATCCTCATCCTTTCATGTCATGTTCATCAACATCCACACTTTTTTTAGCATCCATGAAAAACATTCATTCATTTTCATTAAATTTTCATTTTAATTGGAATGTAACTCATATAAGAACTTTTTTTATAAATAAAAATATAAACATGTATATAAGTGTAGAATGAAAATAAAAAACAATTTAAAACAATCCTCCAATATGAAGGTTATCTGAATACCAAAATATTTGATATAATGATGCGTGTGATATTAATAAACCATTTGGGTATCATAAATTTCAAAATAAGAGTGTATCAATATGGGAATAACAAAAAATTATCCCTTTCCAAATTCCCTTCATTTTGAATATCTAGTTACCAATACTCTTGAAATCCATATTTGTTAATGTATATTTAAGATCATCATTTTGGGAAACTTTTGTTTGGGTAAATCATGAGATATTTTTTTGGAAGACTGGGGGACCATACAAGTCCATTTTTTACGATAATTAAATCATTAAAAAATAAATATGTTCATTCTATAGTTATCTACCTACCAACATTGTTTATAATAATTTTAGAGTTTGTTTCTCAGAAATATTTTGATATAGGAAAAAACAGAGTCAATGTAAAACTCCATGCAATAAAAATTTTATATTGAACCATATCTTAGTATAAAAAACAAAATATTGATGGATATTATTGTTCTTATTAAGATTATAGATGAACAAGAGATGATTTACTATTTCAATACTACTAGGATGACTAATTTTTTGGAATTATTTTTTTATTGGAATTATAAATAAATTTTCCACTTCATATCATGTAAGCTTGCTTATTGTGGTCTGAATGAATTATAAAATTACAATTAATAAATTGCTCATATTTTTTAGAAACATGGGTATTTTACAATATATTATTTTGGTAATCAATGAAACAATCATGAAATGATAACATTGTTTACATTGACACTTTACCACCCCTGATCATCATTAAATCTCATTGTGGGAAAATTATATAATTATGTTTTTCAATATCTGTACTAAACTCCTAGGGGATAAAATAATGTATGTATGAGATTATTTCAATGAGAAAAAGTCTGATCTTGAAGATTTATTTGTGACCTTATTATAAAAAATAATGGTTTCTGTATTAATATATATTGATAAACAATAATACAGAGATATAATGTTTTTTGAGGGACGTGAAATTAAATGAATAATTTAGAGATCAATTTAAATTGGTGGTTTTAAAAATAGTCATATCTCTCTTATTTAGAAAATTAACTGAGCTGACTAGCCAAATGATTTTTTAATGCAATCAAAATATTTATGGTCAAATATTTTAATCATACATAATAATAGAAAAATATCATCATCAAATAAAGAAATCAAATAATATGAATTAGTTTGACATAAATATTTAATAAACAACCAAACTATTAGTCTGGATTAAATTTTCTTAATAAATTTGGATATCATTCCTACACAAATCACATTTCAGTTAATTATTTAGTATTGAGATAACAGAATTAATCTCAAGGTGATACTCAATTGAAAATTATATTATTGCATATAAAATTTAATGTCAAATTAGGTTTACATCATTATAAAACTGTTGCATCACTCCTTATGTGAAAATAAAATCATTACTAAAGAGAATATAACAAGGATGAATATTTTATCAAGAGGAACAAGAAAAAAATAATTTTTTAAATATTAATATCATTAAAAAAATTAATTCCTTTTTTTAAATTAATATTTCTAAAATTTAACTTCTTCTTAATGTGATGATACCGAATATTTTTTAATGATTAATGTAACATCCCAGGTAAATAATGAATAAAACATTTTCATAGTTATTAATATTTACGAATTAAATATTAATTTTACTTTAAAAGGGTTTCTATGTTCGATAGCGTACCAGATACGCAACAAAGAGTTTCATTGAAATCTTTCGTTGCACACTAGTAATAAAATAATATTATTTGAAATGGTAGTTAACACATAGCCGTTGTATTGGCGTGAATGGATAGAAATAACTAAAATATTATTATATATGTTTTTAAATGTTTTTAATTTTATCTAATAAAAGATAAAGGCTTAAAATACGGAAAGAATTCAATTTTAGGCGTATATGTCCTAGTTTTCACTAAAGGTTCAATTATCGCCTTTTGATGGCGAACTGTCATTAAATATAGTTTTGTTCACTCATATACATTCTACTGGACCAAATAAAACTCTTCTTTAGAAACGGGACATCAAACTTTACTTTGTGTAAATTTTTTGGTATTTTTCGGATAAAGTTCATTTTTTTAATGAATAGTGTAAAATGTTGTATTTTAATTCAAAACCTATTTTTAATCTAATTTATTTATATGATTAGCTTATCTTTTGAATTGGTTTTATAGTTAAATTAAAATATATTTTTACCATTAAATCCAATAGTGGTCATTGGAATTAATTTCACTTTGAATTCGGACTTAAACTAGTGTCAATCTTTTGGTACTTAATGTTTCATAAAAACACGCTATTTGCTCTGACAGCGGGAATTAATTATTAAATTAATTAATTAAACTTATATGTTTTTAATTTTGAAAAATGGACTTCATTTTTGAATTCGGAATGTCAAATATAGCTTAGGGTGAATTTTTGGTATTTTTCTGAAAAACTTCAATTTTTTATGAATGGTGAAACCACTAAGTGGTACTTAAAAAATGATTTTTCATTTAAATGAAATATTACCACCTCTGTGTTTTTAATTTCAAAAATTTGACATAAATTGTTTTCATCAAGAAGTAAAATGTGGTTCAATGGGATTAAAATAATTTTTTGGTGAATAGTAACTTATCAAGTTTTTAATCGCAATTAAAGGTAATTAGTGTAGTTTAAGGTAAAAATAATGTTTTAATAATATGAGATGATCTTGACACATGTCCTTCCCTCATTGGATGTGTTTTGGCCGACCAAGACAATCCATGGGTCAACTTGGGGACCCCATGGAGCCACTTTGGTTGGGAAATGACATAAATAACTTTTTATTTAATGTTAAAGTAAAAATGACACAAACATGAGATGTTTTACTAAAATAATTTTTACATGGGGTTATACAAGTCATATTTTTGACTATAAATATTAATTAGAAATCTACAAAGGTTTCCTACATCATGATATTTTTTTCATAATTTTTAGACATTATATAAATTATATTATTTATGACAGCATGGTGATGCAGTGATTACCTAATTATTTAACGATTTAAATAAAATGGAAAGATAATGTAAAATCTAAGACCTAAACATTTCAACAACCTATTGGATGTGTGTATTTAGAACCCTTATCACCATACCCCTTAATTATATTAATGTGGTACCTTTTGAATCCGAAAATCATTTTAAAATAAAGTAATAGTTCTTTACTTTCCATGAGTGCCCCTCCTCTCCTCTTATAAAAGGCCCCCTCCTCTACCTATTTACCCACACTTCCAAAGCCTTTGGAACGGCCAACCCCTGCCCATTTTGTCTCTCCACATCTCTCTCTTACTATTTGAAGTCTCACTTTGGGAAGAAGTTTTCCCAAGGAAGCCTTTGAGCTCAAATTTAAGAGAGTTACCCAATTTTGAGGTAATGTGTTCACTTGTGTTCTTTTGTTTTATTTTGCTTCTCCAACCCCCTAAACTCTTTCTATTCATTTATTTTGTAACAACTACAGCATAGTAAATATACTAGTATGTTTTTATAATAATCATTAAAGCTACAATTACACATATCTACATCTAATTGTTAAAGAACATACTGTTTCTGTGGTTGGCGAATTTCTGCCCCACGAAACGATGATTGTTCAATCTTGTTTTAAACACCTTTAATGGTGGCCATTAAGATGTCACTATATTTATATATGATATATTTTATGTTTATGTTTTAATTATGCTTCTTTATTTTTAATTTGTGGTATACCTTTATGGTTTCCATTGTGGGTAAACACGATAATTTCATTTTAGGAATTGCAGACTACCGCCCCCTCAAAGTGATGTGATTCGTTAATGCCATATGTGGAATGTATAAAGGATGGATTTAAAGTTATTATATATTATTTTATACTGGAATTATAATATACATCTATATCATTATTATTTATTTTTATTAAATTATGAGATAGAAATGAAAGTAGTATTCATGCGTACGTACGGCTTACCGTCTCCATGAACGGTGCATTTCATTTTTTATCCACAAATGTAATGTACTATTATAAGTACATATATATAAAGGATATATATGATTTATGTTACATCTAAATGATTAATATAATTCTGGAATTAAAATATACAAACCTCTCATTTAGTTTTAATTCCATTAATATGACATAGTAATGAAAATAGCATTCATGCGTACATACGGCTCACCGTCTCCATGAACAGTGCATTTCATTTCTTACCTATAAATGATTATGTTATATAATAAATACATTTATATTCAATATATATATGATATATATGATATCCAAATCAGGAATTTCATTCTGGATATAAAGAACCTTTGACCACACGAACAACATGTAATTGTAAGAAGTCCACTTTGGACTTAAGAACCAAATATCGACAAAACAAACATTATTAACTTAAATGATTACATAATGTTTATAACATGATAAAAAGTTATATTAAAGTAATAATTAACTTGAAGAAGGTTCTTAAGCAAGTAGAAATTAACTCATGTTTATTATTCCGGACATTAAAGAACGATCGAGTCAAGTCGGACCCGAGGTAAGGGACTTCGTCTCAATCTCCTTTCATTGAGTAATATTTCGTTTTATACAAAAATTTCTTTTATAAGGTGTATAAACCCCTTTTAATTTTACTTTTATACAAAAGGAATCTTTTTCTACGAAGCATTTTACAAAATGACAAAAAGTAATGATTCTTTTAACGTACGCGGTGACAACGACCTTCTCTGCCACCACGAGTATTATTGGTCTTTGGCTTCCTGAACAAGCTGTAATGTTTTTTTAAAATGAAATAAATACCATATACTCTTTTATGTATTTTGGTATTGAAAATGATTTTTTATAAGGGATTTGTTATGTCGATATATTTATGTGATATATTGTGATCAAAGTGTGGAAATGTTTTCTTTCCATTATATTTGTTTTATGATTTTATATTGGTACTTGGCCATTTGACGGGTGGTTACGTGATAAACCATGTGACGGGTGGTGCTGTGAATACCAGGACAGGTGGTTATGTTATAACCTCCAATGCATTGGGTTTGGAAGTCAGCCGTATGACTATTCCATTAAGTATGTATGGAAGTTGGCCGTATGGCTATTCCACTTAAGTATGTTTATGTCCCATGTTAGCTTTATATGTTATGTGATCTTTTTATGGGTTTTATGGTAATGTTTTGGTTACAAAAGGGTAAGTAATGATCTTTTATTCATTGATGAGTTTTTACTACTTCATAAAGTCGAAAATTATTACTTTGATAAAGTATATATGGTTTACTTGTTGTTTTGATAAACTAACAGTTTTCATTCTTTGTGTATCCCTTACTGAGATTTTTATGCTCACCCCAAGTTTTTTTAAATGTTTTTCACAGGACTTAATGTGGAATAAGGTCAAGGATGGGATCAAGGAAAAGTCATGCTATCTAAAACATGGAACTAGACATGTTTCTTTTTAAGAGTTTTATTTTATGGAAACTTATTAGAAGTGTCTACTTTGTAATCTTCTGAGATGTAATAGTTATGTCCTTAATATCTAATACTCTAATCCTGAAATGATCCTAAATTTGAATTATTCGTTTAATTGAATATTATGTAAGGTTTAAGGTCGGATCCTTATAGTTGGTATTAGAGGTCGGTTTAGACAACTTTAGGAGTCAGAAAAGTGTTAAATTATAAATTAATGTATGGTATGATTGAAATGATATAGAATTTATGGATTACCATGTTTCTTCTCCTAAGATATTTCTGTGTTAAGAATGGTTTTTCATAAAGAAGACAGAACAAATTTTTTGGGAAGGCATACAGAGGGAAATGTCCTTTCAAAATAATATCCTATGATGGTCAGAATCAGAACTAAACAGTTTGTTGCAGTGATGGCTTTGTTGAATCAGGTGATAAATGGTGGTTGTGTTATTGATGATATTTTGGTGTTTTCTAAAAGTAAATAGTAGCATGAAAGTCATTTAAGGGTTATATTTCAAACCTTAAAAGAAAATAAACTGTATGGAAAATTTAGCAAGTGTGAGTTTGGGTTACAACAAATTTCTTTCCTTGGTCACATTGTTTCCAAAAAAGGCATAACTGTTGATCCTACTAAAACAAAAGTTGTGGAATAATGTCCAAGACCCACAAATGTTACTCAGATTCGTAGCTTCCTTGGTTGGGCAGACTATTACTGAAGGTTTGTTAGAAATTTTTCACGGTTATCTAATCCAATGACTAAGCTAACTCGAAAAGGTGTTAGGTTTGTCTGGACAGAAGAATGTGATGATTGTTTTCAGGAACTGAAAAGAAGATTGGTGAATGCTCCAGTTTTGGCACATCATTCCATGAATGGTGAGTTTGTTATATACAGTGATGCTTCGTTGAAGGGACTTGGCTGTGTCCTTATGCAGAATGATCAGGTAATTGCTTATGCTTCACGTCAGTTGAAAACTCATGAGGTAAATTACCCTACACATGATTTGGAATTAGCTTCTATTTTTTGTGCTTTAAAAATTTGGAGACATAATTTTTATGGAGTAAATTGTGAAATATATACCGATCACAAATGTTTAAGGTATATATTCACTCAGAACGAATTGAACCTGAGACAGAGAAGATGGATGGAATTAATCAAGGATTTTTATTGTACAATTCATTACCATCCGGGAAAATCAAATAAAGTGGCTGATTCTTTGAGTCGAAAAAGTAATGCTTCATTAACAATGATGAATTTGAAACATGATCCTTTGGCTAAGGATTTGATGAAGTTTGGCATAGATGTTGTTGGTGCAGGATGTCCTTATGTTTTGTTTCAGGTATCAGTGAAATCTTCTCTATCAGACAGAATTAAGCAAGCACAGAAGGAAGACAACGAGTTGCAAAAAAAGGTATAGCTGGTTAAGAAGGGTAAGTTTCCTGAATTTAACATTGATAATGATTGTGTCTTGAGGTTTGGGAAGAGATTATGTGTTCCTAGTGATTCAAAATTGATGAATGAGTTGTTATGTGAGGCTCATAGTTCCCTATTTTCAGTTCATCCTGGCAGTACTAAGATGTATAGGATCTGCGGGAGTATTACTCGTGGGATGGAGTGAAAAGAGATATTGCTGATTTTACTGTGAAGTGTTTGACTTGTCAGTAGGTTAAATCAGATCAGTAGTTACTGAAAGGGATGCTTCAGCCTTTACCAGTGCCAGAGTGGAAATGATAAAATATATCCATGTATTTTGTCGTGGGATTACCGAAGACATCTAGAGGTAATAATGCAATCTGGGTTATTGTTGATCGCTTGACTAAATCGGCTCATTTCCTAGCTATACGAGATACCTTTTACTTAGATCATATTTCCCATTTGTATCTTAAAGAGATAGTCAGGTTACATGGAGTTCCTCTCTCCATTGTGTCTGATTGTGACCCCAGGTTCACTTCTAACTTTTGGAAAGGCCTTTAGAAGACGTTGGATACTGAATTAAATTTTAGTACAGCTTTTCATCCTCAATCAGATGGCAAGTCAGAACAAACAATTCAGACCATGGAGGATATGCTACGAGCTTGTTCGATAGATTATTAGGGAAGTTGGGACCAATGTCTTTCTTTGGTTGAATTTTCATATAATAACAGTTTTCATTCCCGTATACAGATGGCACCATTTGAGGCGTTATATGGGAAGCGGTGTCGAACACCAGGTTTTTGGGATGAAGTGGGTGAAAGGAAGTTGATGAGACCAGAATTTGTAGAAGAGATGGTAGAAAAAGTTCAGCTGATTCAGAAACACATGAGAACAGCTCAGAGTAGGCAGAAGAGTTATGTAGACAACAGGAGGAAGGATCTCTCTTTTGAGGTAGGTGATCATGTTTTTCTCAAAGTATCAACATGGAAAAGTGTGATGAGATTTGGTAAGAAAGGATAGCTGAGTCCAAGGTTCATTGGACCATATGAAATTCTGGATAATGTTGGATCAGTTGCTTACCGAGTGGCTTTACCTCCGAGTTTATCTCAGGTACACAATGTCTTTCATGTTTCGATGTTGAGGAAGTATATGCCAGATCCATCTCATGTTTTGAGTCCAAAGGTAGTTCAGCTGGAGGAGAACCTATCTTATGAAAAAAATCAGTCCAGATTCTTGACCGAAGAGAGAAAGTGTTGTAAAATAAGTTAATTCACTAGGTAAAGGTTTTGTGGAAAACCCATATTGTTGAAGAGGCAACGTGAGAATCTGAAAATGCTATGAGGTATAAATACCCCCCACTTATTTTGATAAGTGAATAAAATTGTGAGGACACAATTCCCAAAAGGGGGGAAGGATGTAACATCCTAGGTAAATAATGAATAAAACATTTTCATATTTATTAATATTTATGAATTAAATATAAATTTTACTTTAAAAGGGTTTCTATTTTCGATAGCGTACCAGATACCCAACAAAGAGTTTCATTGAAATCATTCATTGCACACTAGTAATACAATAATATTATTTTAAATGGTAGTTAACACATAGCCGTTTTATTGGAGGGAATGGATAGAAATAACTAAAATATAATTATATATGTTTTTTAAATGTTTTTACTTTTATCTAATAAAAGATAAAGGCTTAAAATATGGAAAGAATTCAATTTTAGGCGTATATGCCCTAGTTTTCACTAAAGGTTCACTTATCACCTTTTGATGGAGAACCGTCATTAAATATAGTTTTGTTCACTCTTATACATTCTATTGGACCAAATAAAACTCTTCTTTAGAATCGGGACATCAAAATTTACTTTGTGTAAAGTTTTGGTATTTTTCCGATAAAGTTCATTTTTAATGAATAGTGTAAAATGTTGTATTTTAATTCCAAACCACTTTTTAATATAATTTATTTATATGATTAGATTATCTTTTGAATTTGGTTTATAGTGAAATTAGAATATATTTTTACCATTAAATCCAATAGTGGTCGTTGTAATTAATTTCACTTTGAAATTGGACTTAAACTAGTGTCAATCTTTTGATACTTATTGTTTCATAAAAACACGCTATTTACTCTAACAGCTAGAATTAATTATTAAATTAATTAATGCAACTTATTTGTTATGAATTTTGTAAAATGGACTTCATTTTTGAATTCGGAATATCAAATATAGCTTAGGGTGAATTTTTGGTATTTTTCTGAAAAACTTCAATTTTTGATGAATAGTGAAACCACTAAGTGGTACTTAAAAAACTGATTTTTCATTTAAATGAAAATTTACCACCTCTGTGTTTTGAATTTCAAAAATCCAACATACATGGTTTTCATTAATAAGTAAAATGTGGTTCAATGGGATTAAAATAATTTTTTGGTGAATAGTAACTTATTAAAGTTTTTAATCGCGATTAGAGGTAATTAGTGTAGTTTAAGGTAAAAATAATGTTTTAATAATATGAGATGAGCTTGAAACATGTCCTACCATCATTGGATGTGTCATGGCCGACCAAGACAATCCATGGGTCAACTTGGGGACCCCATAGAGCAACTTTGGCTTGGAAATGACATAAATAACTTTTTATTTAATGTTAAAGTAAAAATGACACAAACAGGAGATGTTTTACTAAAACAATTTGTACATGGGGTTATACAAGTCAGATTTTTGACTATAAATATTAATTGGAAATATAAAACGATTTCCTACATCATTATTGTTTTTTAATAATTTTTATACATTATATAAATTGGATTATGTATGACACCATGATGATGCAGTGATTACCTCATTATTTAACGATTTAAATAAAATGGAAAGATAATGTAAAATCTAAGACCTACACATGTCAAAAACCTATTGGATGGGTGTATTTAGAACCCTTATCACCTTAACCTTGAATTATACGAATGTGGGACCTTTTGAATCCGAAACTCATTTTAAAATAAAGTAACATTTCTTTACTTTCCAAGAGTGCCCCTCCTCTCCTCTTATAAAAGGCCCCCACCTCTACATCTATATCCACACTTCCAAAGCCTTTGGCTCGGCCAACCCCTGCCCATTTTGTCTCTCCACATGCCTCTCTTACTCCTTGAATCCTCACTTTGGGCAGAAGTCTTACCAAGGAATCCTTTGAGCTCAAATCTAAGAGAGTTACCCGATTTTGTGGTAATGTGTTCACTTGTGTTCTTTTGTTCTATTTTGATTCTCCAACCCCCTAAACTCTTTTTATTCATTTATTTTGTAACAACTCCAGTATCTTCAGTATAATATTATGTTGTTATAATAATAATTCAATCTATAATTATACATATCTACATCTAATGGTTAAAGAACATACTGTTTCTGTGGTTGGCGAATTTCTTCCTCACGAAACGATGATTGTTCAATCTTCTTTTAAACACATTTAATGGTGGCCATTAAGATGTCACTCTATTTATATATGATATATATTATGTTTATGTTTTCCATATGATTCTTTATTTTTCATTTGTGGTATACCTTTATGGTTTCCATTGTGGGTAAACACGATAATTTCATTTTAGGAAGTGCGGACTACCGCCCCCTCAAAGTGATGTGATTCGTTAATGGCATATGTGGGACGTATAAAGGATGGATTAAAATTTATTATATATGATGTTATACTGGAATTATAATATACCTCTATATCATTATTATTTATTCCCATTAAATTATGAGATATAAAAAAAATAGCGTTCATGCGTACGTACGGCTTACCGTCTCCATGAACGGTGCATTTCATTTATTATCCCCAAATGTAATGTACTATTATAAGTACATAAATATAAAGGATATATATGATTTATGTTACATCTAAATTATTAATATTATTCTGGAATTAAAATATGCATTCCTCTTATTTAGTTTTAATTCCATTAATATTACATAGAAATGAAAGTAGCGTTCATGCGTACGTATGGCTTACCGTCTCCATGAATGGTGCATTTCATTTCTTACCTCTAAATGATTATGTGATATTATAAATACATGTATATGCAAGATATATATGATATATATTATATCCAAATCAGGAATGTCATTCTGGACATAAAGAACCTTTGACCACACGAACAACATGTAATTGTAAGAAGTCCACTTTCGACTTAAGAACCAAATATCGACAAAACAAACATTATTAACTGAAATGATTACATAATGTTTATAACATGATAATAAGTGATATAAAAGTAATAATGAACTTGAATAAGGTTATTAATCAAGTATAAATCAACTCAAGTTTATTATTCAGGACATTAAAGAACGATCGAGTCAAGTCGAACCCGAGGTAAGGGACTTCGACTCAATCTCCTTTCATTGAGGCGTATTTCATTTTATACACAACTTTCTTTTATACGGTGTATAAACCCTTTGGACTTTTAATTTTATACAAAAGGAATCTTTTCTACGAAGCATTTTAGAAAACAAAAAAAAAAGGAATGTTTCTTTTAACGTACGCGGTGACAACGACCTTTTCCGCCGCCATGAGTATTATTTGGTCTTTGGATACCTGAACAAGCCGTAATGTTTTTTTAGAATGAAATAAATACCATATACTATTTAAAGTATTTTGGTATTGAAAATGGTTTTTTATAATGGATTTTTTATGTCAATATATTTATGTGATATATTGTGATCAAAGTGTGGAAATGTTTTCTTTCCATTATATTTGTTTTATGATTTTATATTGGTACTTGGACATATGACGGGTGGTTACGTGATAAACCATATGACGGGTGGTGCCGTGAATGCCAGGACGGGTGGTTACGTTATAACCTCCAATGCATTGGGTATGAAAGTTGTCCGTATGGATATTCCATTAAGTATGTATGGAAGTTGGCCGTATGGCTATTCTATTAAGTGATATGTGTGGAATTCGACCATATGGTTATTCCACTTAAGTATGTTTATGTACCAAGTTACATTTATATGTTATGTGATCATTTTATGGGTTTTATGGTAATCTTTTGGTTACAAAAGGGTAAGTAATGATATTTTATTTAGTGAAGAGTTTTTACTACTTCATAATGGTGAAAAATATTACTTTGATAAAGTATATATGGTTTACTTGTTGTTTTGATAAACTAATAGTTTTCATTCTTTGTGTATCCATTACTGAGCTTTTTATGCGCACCCCATGTTTTTTTGAAATGTTTTTCACAGGACTTAATGTGGAATAGGGTCAATGATGGGATCAAGGGAAAGTCATGCTATCTAAAACATGGAACTAGACATGTTTCTTTTTAAGAGTTTTTATTTTATGGAAACATAGTAGAAGTGTCTACTTTGTAATCTTCTGAGATGTAATAGTTATGTCCTAACTCTCTAAAACTCTAAACCTGAAAATATTCTCAATGTGAATTATTCATGTAATTCAATATTAAGTATGGTTTATGGTCGTGGCCTTATAATTAATATTTAATTTTTTTGTTTATTGTAAAAATCCATCCTTAATTACAATAAAAGAATATGTGTTATGATGTTATATTGAGAGTTTTATACTTAAAAATCCTTATCCAATTAAATTATTGGCAATAATTCCTCTTATCTAAGTTATAATCTAAATTTCAATTCTATTAACAACGCTTGTTATTGGGTGATAAGGGAAGAGTTGTGGATTATAATATTTATAACATCACTAGTATATTTAACAAAATGAAACTACTATGTGAAAACAAGGATCATAGTGTGAAATCCACTAATACACCAAAAAATATTCTTATACAAGGAAAATGTATAATGAGGATTATGTTTTTAAATTAATTAATTATCTTCTGAAATTCAATTAAACTTTTTTCATATATTATAATTCTGTATTGATTATTAACTCCTTAGTATATATGGGTTGTTTTTTGTTAGCATATGGTTCTTATGGTGCAACCCTACCACATAAGAGGATCTAATACTAATATAATATTACCAATACAACCTATATTATGGATATTTCAATTAAAATATAAATCATCTCCATGATTCATCACAATCCTTGGGGACCTAATGGTTTTGTGGAATGTTTCTGCATACCGCAGTTGTAGGTGACACTTTTTTTCTATTTATACCATTAATTATTTATTATTTGGTGAATTGTTTACTAGGATGAGTGCTAGGTTTCAATGAAATTTCATATTTTAAAATCATACATATGGTCACATGGTCACTATAATAATGATATTGAGTCCATTTCTACACAATACAATCTTAGTGATAACGAATATTGGTCTAAAACCACATGAATTGGGATAGATTTTGTTTTAGTGTATGTACACTCAAGATTTCATTCGAACTCTCCAAAAATATTTCTATAGAAACATAATGTTGTATTCTTCTATAATTAACACAAATTATCCATGATTATATAATGAAATATATAATTATCAATGAAAATACATGATTAAAACAAGATCAAAATTTGGAAGTATCACCACATTGTGTTTTTTATAGAAAAAATATAATTATTTTTATCACATTTTAAAATATGTAAATGTTTGGAAATTTTTATATGATTTTTTCATTATATATTTAGATAGATTTTATGCTAATTTTACAGGATAAATATAATAGTTGAACATTGGGAAAGGTAAAAAGGTATTTTAGAGAAAATATTTGTGGTTTTAGGGAAAATCAATGAAAAATTTTAAGGAAATTAAAGGTGATATTATAGGTTAATATTAATTAGAACAATTATAATATTGTAAAATTCAATTATAGGAAGATAAAATAGAATATAAATATTCTGTTTTATTCTATCTATATTTAATTAGAAATTATTATGTAAATTCATTGAAATTATTTGGATTTGGATTAAAGTCTAAAAAAAGAAGGAATTTTTCCATATTTATAATAAACATCTAATTTTGGACATTTTAAAAAAATGAATTATTTTATAAAATATATTTACAGTTATTTAAAGAGTGTTCATTAAAGGAATGAAGAATATTTTATCAATTAAAGATTAATATTAAAGAGATATATATTTATTAAATAAGTATATTATATTGTTGATGAAACATGGCATGGTTAATTGGAAAAATTACAGCTCTTAATGTTAGGTAATTATTGAGGATGAGAAATTTAGTTAGATATTATAAAATAGTTAAATCGGTAAGTCATTAAAACTAATAAATGGAACATTCAGTTCTATGAAAGATAATTTCATTCAATGAAGACCACAAAAAATATGACAAATTGGAATATAGGAGATGAATGTAGAGTATTAAATATCGTATTTGATTTGGAATTTTCAGATATAGTATGGATCTATAATAGGTGAAGAGGAAATGTTTTTTAGGAATGATATATAGACACCACCAAAACTCTATAATTAGGAAGAAAACCACCTTCGGAATATAGAGAAAGAATAAATTTAGTGGATTAAATTTGAGAAATAAATTTCAATTTAAGGTTACATTAAAATTTGTCTTTTTTTGTTAATTTTCATGAAATCATTTTTCTTGTATCATTTTTATTATCATTTAAATAAATAAATTTTGATAAGAATAATGGAATTCACTCCTACAGTAAAGTGAACATCTCATGAACTTTATTTCCACCAATTTGTTTATAATATTGATTTTTTATGAAGGAACAAAACTATTTGTTTACATCAAGGATGGTTCACTTTAGATGTGATTAATTTTGTTAAATTTAAATTTTATTTCAAGTAACAGGAGTATATAATGGTATATTATAGTTGAATAAAAATTATTTATTTATTTAGTAACCTAAATCACCCCCACTCATGAAAGATATCACACTCATTATACCATGTTCATTTATAATTTCCATTATTTAATTATTATCATAATTCTAATTTATTTTAAAATTTTCTCTTATAAATTGTATAAAAATAGTGGATAGTGAATATTTAATTTTGTGGAAAAAATTAGCACATACCATGTGGAAAGCTATGAAAATCCTATAGTTTATTAGTAGAGATGATACAATATTTGGTGCACACTTTTACTAGTAGTGTGACCAAATTGAGTGACCCAGAGGAGTGTCCCACTACCATCCAATCTATTATCACATTGTTTGGAAAACTAGATGATTCGAAAATAGTAACTACCATGATACATAAAAAATTAATATAAGATGGTATTATTATATTTTTTCAAGCATATATATGTTTTATACAATGCCATTAAACCCTCAGCACCGCTTTAATTCGGATTATTCCTCTACCCATAATCTCTTTTGATTTATAGTGGATATTTTTAGGTACCCTTAAGTAAGAATCATGGTCATATATTCTTCAACATTTTATTGTTTCTGAAGTGCAATGTGTTGCATTTGTTGTCAATGAGGCATGAAGTTGTCTTGGATTGAATGGATGTCAAGGAGTCAAGATGTGAATGTCAAAGGATGTGATGGTGATGGTGATGAAGGAGAATGGCCATGGTACCAAGATGCATGTCACTTGGGAGATTCACTAAGTGGCATAGGAGATGTGGTTGAAACATTCTCTTGTGAAATCAGACGATTGTTGAACTGGTCTTTAAGTTCAAAGAACTTGTATCCTGATGATACAAAGTCACAACATTGATTGAAGACCATGCATTGTAGTGACAATGCATGAGGAGTTGAAGAAGATCAATCCACAACTACTAAGTGGATGATGTGGATTAAAGAAGTCCATGCACTATCACAATAGTGCATGTGAATTGGAAGTGATCCAATTGATCTCTGATTAGATCACCAAAGACATTGAAGATTATAAGTGATTCAGGAGTTCGGTTGAAGATGAAGAAACCTTTTGAATTCCATATCCTAAGTGAAGATTATATGTTGAGGAGGATTAAGGAATTCTTAAGAAGTAGAGAAGGGAAGAAATTGAGAAGAAGAATGAATGGGCTTGATATGGCATTTTACATGGAGGACTTTGTTTTTTACAAAGTCTTATTCAAGACTTAGCCAAAAAATTGGCCAGCCCGTGAGCACCTTGTGGGTTCAACCCCAAGGCTCATGTGGGCCTAAGGCGCCACGCCCAAGGGGGAACTCGTGGGGCGAGCTCAGGGCGGCAGGGACGCACCCGCAGACACCACAGAGGCGCTGGGGCACGCCCGGAGGAGCGCATGGGGCCGTGTATAAGCCCCCGAGGGCACGCGGTGGTGAAACCCGCGCGCCGGAGGAGCATTGTGGGCGCTAGGAGCGCGCCCGCAGGAGCAGAGATTGGGCGCAGAGCGCGCCCGCAGGGAGAACACGGTGCGGGGCGGCACTGTGGAGGGAGAGAGTTCAATTGTGGAGTAGCCGGCAGCGGCTGGGTAATAAACCGCGAGAAAACCGCGCCCCGTTTCGATGTGGGACGCGGAAAATTTCCCGGGAGCGAATCTGAGCCGCTCGATTGATCGCGCGCTTGATCTGCGCCGCACGATCCATCCGCAGCGCCGCGATCTAATCCAGGCCGTCCAAGGTTAATTGATCGCCTGATCCGACGGCTATGAGACCGTCCTCTTCCTCGAGCTCGACCGAAGCCTCCCGCGTACCTCCTTCGAACCAGAGGCTTCCCGAAGATGGATTTCGAGTTCCCGGCCACCTCTGAAGGAAGTAAAACGTCCATTGAGATCGTCTGGCCACACTGAATACATCCATGCCTTAAAATTGCCTTGCATGCAAGAAATGAGGAATTTCGAAGAAGGCCGAGGCAAGAGAATCTGCCGAGGCTTTGGGGTGTTTATGCATGCATGGATTGGGTTTAAACAGAGGCCGTGCATGCGTTATAAATCGCATGCACGAGGAGGAAGAAAATAATAAAAGAAGCCGCGTGAAACAGAGAAGGTAGATTCAAGATTCGGAAAGATTTTAAAGAACCGAAACTTTCGGTGATTTAAGATTTAACACGCGGATGATCAAAGGTGTTTCTCTGCCTATAAAAGGAGCTCCCGAAGCACAGAGAAGTTTGCTGATGCGCTGAAATTTTGAGAAGTCCCGTGAGAGCTCTTGAGCCTCGCGAAGAACTGAGCTGCGCGCCTCCTGCGCGGCAGTAAAGCCCGGAGTCATCAGAGGCTCCGTGAAGTTCCTTTTGTGCATCTCTTGCGCGAAAGAAGTGAAGGGGAGTCCCCTGCGCGTATCCCTTGCGCGACAGGAAGGAGCCGAGCCGCATACTTGCGTGCTCGAGTCTCTTGCCACCCTCTCTGCCCGCACACTTGCGTGGCAGGAGGAAGGAGCCCGCGGCAGTGTTGCACCCTTGCACACTTGAGCCTTGCGCGGCTGCCCCTTGCACCCGAGGCTTGTGCGGCTATTGAAGAAGAAGAGGCCGCACCTCTTGCGCGCCCCTGTGCCGTGCACCTTGCGCGCCCGAAGGCTAGGTGAAGACCGAGGCCTTGCCTCGTGTGTGTGCTAAGAGGAGAAGAAGAACCCGAGGCCTTGCCTCGTGTGTGTGCCAATTGGAGAGGAGAAGCCGAGGCATAGCCTTGTGTGTGCAAAGTGAAGACTCTACGGCCTGTGTGTGCAAAAACAGAAGAGGAGTCGTGGGCAGTGTGTGTGCAAATAGTGGAGGAAGGCCGAGCCCTTGCACCCTTTGAGTGCCAAGTGGAGAAGAAGAACCCGAGGCCAAGGCTTTGAGCCTTGTGTGCAAAAAGAATAAGAAGAGGCCGTAGCCCTTGTTGGGTGTGCACACTTGAAGGTTAAAAGAGAAAGAACAAATTGTGTGTGCAAAGAAGGGAAGGAAAGGCATTTGTGCCTTTGTGTGCAAAAAGAACAACAAGTGGCCGTAGCCCTTGAGTGTGTGCCAAATTTAGGAACACATCTTATGTGTGCTAAGTACCCTAAGGGCAGTGGGTGTGAGCAAGACAAGGCCATACTTTGTGTGTGCATTTGAAGAAGAAGGCCGTAGCCCTTGTGTGTGAAAAATGAAGAACCAAGTGTGTGCATAAGTGAAGTGCACACTTTGAAGAAGATTAAAAGAACAAGGAATTGAGTGTGCTAAACAAGTGAAGGCCAAGTCTCATGTGTGTGCTAAAGTGAAACAATTGTGTGCAAATTAAAGAAGTGGCCGAACCTAGTGTGTGCACTAAGTGAAGTGAACACACTTAGAAGAAGGAAGAAAGAGGAGACCCTCACACTAAAGTATAACACACTTTTAGTGTGTGAACAATTTGAATATAGTGTGAAGATTGTGGAGAAGGTGTGTGCTATAATTGATTACACCCTTTGTGGGTCTACTGCACCAAGAAGAGAAAGAGGGCAGTGCATGAAGGCATGCATGCACGTGCACACGTGAACAGAGCCAAATCAGTGGTGTGCATTTGAGTTGTCCAAGACCAGGAGTGAGACTGGACCAGACCGAAGATAAAGATAACAGTTGTCTGAGCATTCAGTTGTTGGAGAGAGAAGCCAGGTCATCCTGAAGAAGGAAATAAAGCCTGAGCTAGAAGAGAAGACCTGTTCACCACAAGTGATCAGAAGAAGAGCAAGGCCAGCAGCCTTTATCCCAGGCTGCTAAGGACACTTGAAGAACTTAAAGTGAAGAAGAGCTACTCGTGTGACTCGAGGAGCCAAGAGAAGACCCTGTGGGACTCAGGGAGAAGAAGTCTTCAGTGGGATTCTGGAGCAGGCCAGTGGGACTCTGGTAACACTGTGGGACGCAGTATAAAGACCCTCCTGTGGGACTCAGGAGAGATACATTGGGACTCTGTATCGACCATTGTAA
This sequence comes from Viscum album, assembly GCA_963277665.1. Classification (NCBI taxonomy): domain Eukaryota; kingdom Viridiplantae; phylum Streptophyta; class Magnoliopsida; order Santalales; family Viscaceae; genus Viscum; species Viscum album. Next base: position 1,895,731,909 of record OY728123.1, read on the forward strand.
TTTTAACAGGTTATAATGGAGAATCCATGCTTAGAGAGCATGGCAAGGATGTAGGCCTTTGGTGCCGAACCTTGTAAATCCTTGTGTCCTGTGCCTTTTCATTACTGCATTATCCGGGAAAGGTTGAGAGATACAAGAAGAGTGGATCGAGGCTTTAACCAGCCATAGAGGTTTAATTGATAAGGAATCAATTAGTAAAAAGTTTTAAAGGATCACTGATTCACCCCCTCCCCCTCTCAGTGATTCACACTGATCTGGGCACTTCAGTTTCTAATATAACTGTTTTTGGAATTCTGTAACTTCCTTTTTCTATTTTATAATATAGTTTTCATTTTTTACTATGTTGATTTGGGTCTCATTCATCAATAATGTCTCTCCTATGTATTATTAGTGAATTACACTGGGTTATTAAAGGTTCATCCATATAAAAATATGTTGTTTCATAAGTTACTCATTATTGATGAAACTTTTGAGATACTATTTATTTATAAAATATATTCTAACTAATATTCACTATTTTTTGTACTTTTCATAATTTTCCTTGCATATATTTATGATTTGGATATTTTATCATGGTTTATAAAATTTAAATTCTTTCAATGGTATGTTTAACATATGGTAAAACTAAATTTCATAGGATCTATTAATTAATGGACCCTTTTGAAAACAAAATTTTATTGATAATAATATTCTGACATGTTATAATAGATGATTGAAAATGGGAACTAGGTTATATATGTGAGATGAAAATAATTCAGTACTCCTTGGGAATATGTATTTATGACAATAAATTTTATATATTAACAAAGATGTTGTGGTTCTATTATATGGTTGTCTCCAATGTAATATTTTAATACACATACAACTTAGTGGTTTTTTAAATGTGGTGCTGCAGATTGGGTGACACCATTATTACTAGACAAGGATTATAATTTATGTTAATTCACACACACAATTTTATTGATTAATATATAATATAATTTTATAATTATTATAGGGTTCCAATGAAACGATTTACAATATAGACCTCCCAGGAAGCATTTTTATAAGATGTTTATTCACATGGAATTTAATTTTGTTTTTTAATTTTAAATAACATGTTGTTCGATTTCTCACCTCTATGATGTTAAAAATATTTTTTTAATGTTGTATATTTTCTTACTAGAAAGTTATTTATTTTAAGTAGTTATAAAAAAATCTCATGAGATATTACTGGGGTAGTGTTTTGAGGCACTATATACACTTGATGGATTTATATAGCCCCTGTTTTGACTGATATTGGTAATGAAATGGTGACACATAGATTTAGTGGGTATTATTTTTATATGATATTGATTTTGAAATGGATACCTAGTGTAAAATTTACACTCATATCACAAAAATATTGTTATCATATCACTCTTTATTTTAATATTCGTTCGTTAACATTTACTGGATCAATTAAAAGGAATACCATCCCATACAATTTATATATGCACATTGTTTTTCTCATTTTGTGTAGATATTCATATTATTTTCCGATTTATATTGTCTTCCAATGTTACATTTATATTAAAATATATTGATATTGTTTTTGTAATGAGAGCCATGACTTGCTATGTTTTGGAAATATCATCTGTAGTTCCATGTTTTGACATAGTTTGTTGAATTTATTTTGTTAAATTGTTTAAAGGATGTGTTTTTTGAAGTCTATTAACTATTTTACAACCTTTGAGGACTTAGAATTCCATTTAGGCCATGTTAGAGGATAAATATAGTGATTCTGTCACGGGTAGCATGAGTTGTTTCATGAAAATCGGATTAAATGAAACTTTTGATTTAATATATTTGGTATGTATTGGTATTGGGTATATTCTTCTATCGGGGTTCGAGTGGTAATTTTCGAGTGATTTTGTGACCAACACTCATCATATGAATCGATAAGTTTCTATATATATGGAAATAAGTAACTTCGTGTTAGTTTTTATTTGATTTTTATTCATGAGAGGTTTTTCTCCAAATTGTAAATTTAAAGGACCATTTTTTATAAAGCTAGATTTAGGATCTTATAGTGAAAACTATGTGTTCATAGTGTGTGACACAAGTTGATGATTTTTAGTGTGACATGTATTATTGGCTCTTGGTTGAGAAAATCCCAATAAAAAATGTGCATAATCTATTTTTTATGAATATTTGATTTTTTAATCATTTAAATGTTTTCTTATAACTCTTAAATTCTATTTAATGGGATTTTTAATCATAGTATCAATTATTTCAAAATAATTTATGTAATACTATCTCTATTTGGTTTATATAGTACCATACACCCTCTAGGATTTCTTATGAAGCATCTAGGGGATCAAACCAATAATTTTCCACAAAAAGATCCACTAATTGTCTTGAATATCTTTGAAGTGATGCTTGAAATGGATATAAAAATAGAGGAAGGTTTATAACTATTTCATTCTAATTTTAATGAAGTTTTATGAGGATTCAATATGGATCAAAATAAAAAATTCGTTCATTATATTCCACTATATTTTAGGGAATCAATGATTTGAATGAGTTTGAGGATTAATTTGAAAATATATAGAGGTTATTTTAATTTCAATAGACCCCATATTTGATCAAGGGGAAGTGTTTGTAATTTTTTATTAAATTACAAATATTATAATTTTAGGATTACTTTATGATGAAAACTTTTCATGAAAACTAAAAATGAACGGATTTGAATGTGGTTTTTACTAAAAATTCTACCAAGACATGAAAGAATTGATTATGAAATGAGTATTTTTTCCCCATAAACATGGTGACAAAATATTTGTAGAGTATGAAAATAAAATCAATGAGATTATTCACCTTTAAAAAATTATGCTTTCAAAATTTAAATTTATGTCTTAGAAATTTTGAATATTTCATCATCTTAAAAAGGATTCCATGATATTATTTTGATTCTCTTAACTTATAAAAATGGTTATGATCATGAATTTAAAGTTGATATTGATTAGGTAGAGATTTTATAGGTGATCACTATTCCATGAATTTCTTGTAGAATTATTATTAGTTTCATTATTAATACAATTATCCATGAGTAATTGAGGGGAGCGAGTAGTAGTGGCTCTAGTCAAACATTTCAAGATCTCTTCATCATTTTTTCTAGGTGGTGGATATATAGTCACATATAATTGTGTTTTTTGGGCCCACTAGAAACTTTTTCTAATATGATAAAATATAACCCATTCTTATGGGACTCTTGGTCATCTTTAGTGTTTTTAAATGGCCAATACTCCTCCTAAAATCTGTACATGGCTATTGGTTCCAAGGGGATATGTAATTTATTTAGATGTCTCTATGATAATAAAACCAAAATCATAGTACCATGAAGATAGATTTGGTTATTTTCATAAGAAGTGTTATCTAAGGGTCATTCCCTAACCAATTATAATACATCAAACATTTACTGATTATAGATTTATTAATGTTCTATGGCTAACATTAATTATGATTGGGGATAGGCTGATGATTGTGAGATTTGACATTCTTATTTTATCACCAATAGTTATTATATTATTTTATATCAGTTATTTTTTTAATTTAGTTTTCCTATTATATGGAATTAATTAAAACTCCCATGTGATATCATTTTATATTGTATCTAGATATTGGCATGAATCTAGATGAAAGAAAAACAAGTAATATGATGTCATTCATTTATTGTTTCTATGTCATTAGTTGAGAAATAAGTTTATCCATGATTGAATCATGTATATCCAAAACTTACATTATTATTAATTTTGGTATGTCAGTTTGTGTACTTTTTGTTTAATGTTGATGAATTAGATTTCATAATCATCGTTCTACTAGTTTTATGGGACTTTCCTTAGGGGTATTCGTAAGAAATCTTATGTTTTTACTACGAAAGAGAAATTTTGTTTTAGATTGATATTCATAAATGAACATAGTTGATCTATTTTAGGACTTATTATATGTAACCTATAGAGTTAAAAGTGTTGAGTATTTAGTTGGATGATCAATAGACTATGTTACTCGTCCACCATAGAGTTTCACCATCAAATTCTCTAAATATCATTGTTAATATATTAGATGAGACTCCCCCCCATAATTATTGATTCTGAATATTTTAATCAGTTAAAAAATGATAAATATACATATCCCTTCATTTATGACCTCTCTAGATTTATAAAGGATAAGATTAGTATTTAAAATATGATATTCAATTAGGTTATCACCATCTCATTACGGGAGAGGATTAAATTACAAATATAGTTGTTTGAAGATTGTATAAAAGTTTATTATACATATTGACGTTGTTGGAGTTGTATATTTATTTATACATATATATGGAACCGATGATCTAGATATTAAATCAGTACCTGTAAAAGGTTTTTTGGTATTTATTGATGACATTCTAATTCATCCAAATACCTTAAAAGAAAACACATTATTTTTTGAATTGTTTTTGAAATCATTAATGATCACAGAAATGATGAAAAATTTATCTATGTTTTTCTTATTGATCCATGATTTCATGGTATATTGGTTTGTGATATGAGAATATGGAATCTCATTCAATCAGGAGAAGGAAATGGTTGTTAGGTATTTAAAATAACTATAAAATTTCCTTGAGATAAGATGATACTTTGGTCTAGTATGATATTTCTAGTGGTTTTTGAAATATTAATCCAGGTTGGAATCACCCCCTAAATACTCTCTCTTAGAGGGATGGTATGGGGGGAAATTCATAACATATACTAGGATTCTAGGAATACTTTTATGGGATGAAGATGTAGATTACCCATGTTCCAATCCTGATCATGTTATATGTTTATTAGTGATATGTTATTTCTAGAAGTGAATCACATATGGGTATACATTGTGTTATATTTTAGTGTAATCAAATGTAGGTTTATAGTAAATTTTCATGTTTAATAGATGATTAGAAAAATGCATCACATGATATTAAAATCCCTATGGTTATTCCAGCTCTTTTGTTATTATGATGAAACATTTTTAAGGAAATGTTTATAGTCATTTTGATCAAAATATATAAAAACATTTATCCATAAATTATTTAATTAAACCTCATATATAAATGATTTCAGGAATATATATAAAGAATATATGTTTATATTATCTATATTAGTCAAAAAAAACTTTTCACTAAAACCAAATGAAGGATGTTACCCTCTAATGTTCTAAAATATTTTAATTAAGATTGAAATTTTATTTTTTTTAAAATAAATTAAAGGTTATAAGAGAAAGGGGATATGTATTTTTCAAGATTTATCCTGATAAGACCTATTTTAAAGGTTATTCACTCAGAAAAATTAAGAAATATTAGGGACTTAAAACATCTGAGGGATTATATACTGGTGTGATAAAACAAGTGAGAGTTATGAATCTAGTAAATGATTTCCCTATATTCATAATAAATATGTGGTACTTTTATACATGTTTATGGTTTTAATATTATATTCCAATCATTATCAATAGATTATCTAACATGAAACCACTATGATGTTTTATAATCTAATGCACTAATTCTTGTGAATGCGTATGAGACTAGATGTATAACACTTCTTGTATTGATGTTATACATATCCATAAATCAATGTACATCATTTTAAGCCCATTGGTTTATCTATATTATCCTTAAAACCACCCATATGTTGGATAATATAACCATTCACTTTATTATATGGTTTCCATATATTGATTAGGGTGATAATCTTACATTGTTCATAATTTATAAAATAACTATATCATAAAATTTCAATCTGTCCACTGATACAACTAAATTATAAGAGATTGAATCGTTTTATGTGAAATAACTCCTAATGTTTTATGGGGTAACCTCTAATATCATCAAACTTTTGGAATCACTCTTCACCTCTTTACATTGATGGGTCCATACAGAAACATTGCGATCCCATTTGAAGCTTGTAATGATGTACAATTCGTAGATATATGGATATAAGGAATGAGTGGTAAAAAAATTTTATGATATGATCTACTCATGTATCTAGGAATTTGGAGGTTTTTGGGGTTATCATTTTAGAGTAGTTGTGTGTTCCAATAATAATAGTAACAAGTCCAAAATCTGGTTAGCTCATTTTCAAGATCTATATGTTTGTAAAATTTTGTCTCCAATCAATTGTAAATTGGTCAGTGAAACTCGTTTAATAGAATAAATTATTTTTTTAGTGATGATGGTGTTAGTTCATACTATTAAAATTTTGTTTTAAAAACTCATAGTCTCTATAAGTCTCATACGTATCATATGGATCATCATTTTTAACTTTTAGTGGGTGTGATGGAATTGTAAGAGGTGTTACCATGACTGGCTCACTTTCATCTTTGGAAGAAAAGGAATATTTCAATGAGGTATTTGAGACCCATTGAGATCCTTTAAGGCCCCAAAAGTTATTTTATATGATTTAATTGCTTCTGTTAATTATAATTTTCCCTGATTTGTTATATGACTCCCATTCGATGAGTTTTAACCCATACATCTATCATGTTTTTTATTAGTAAAAACATGAGATAGAATATTGTATCTAAAAGATAGAATTTCTATTTCAGATTATTGACTCTGAGGAAAAATTTCTAGGATAGAAATATACGTTGTAGTAATGAGTGTAATGGATACACATATATAATTCTAATGGGATATTTTAGTAAGTTACTATTATAAGGGAGCAACGACCATACATCAATTTTGACCAACCATCTTCATGTTGTGTTTATATTGGTAGAAGTTTATTTTATTAAGAAAATTTTATATCCCATATGATCATATTTATGTAATATATCAATTTTTTAAATTTTATTTTTATCATTCATTTTTTTATTGTTTTTCTTTTTAAGATTGTATATAATGGAAGACATTTATTGTTTAATGGTTAAAACAACGTTAGTACTAACTATAAGATAATTTTGGAAAAACATAAATATTATTATCATTTGAATGTTTGTGGATGAAATGGGGTTTCCTTATCATTAATCCAAACCATATGAATCCCAAGTATGTTATAGTTCAACCCACATAGCTTGTGACCAGTATAGAAACTCTTTTTTCCAAAACATGCATCCTAAATAGATACATAAAAATTTTCACTGACCAAAGATCCCATATCTGTTAAAACCCTATAACCCCTAATTTCATCTTCCATTCATCCTTAATCTCACCTATTAATGATTAAAATCCACCCCACGCCAATTTTAAATTTTTGTGGTTGTTATTTTTACCGATTCATCAAGATACAATTAAAGTAATAGAATGATATTTCTTTATTTGGTATTAATCCATCCTTTTAACAGACTTATCCAACCAAGTTATGGCCTTAAAAGGATAGACAATTTCATAAACTAAATTTATATTTCGTATTTCTATTTTCATTCCCCTCATGATTCCATAAGATTTATCCTATCAATTTCTAGTTGATTGCACTTAATTTTTTTTAATTTCATCATTTCATTTTAGGTGGTTACATTAGGTACCCTTGTTTGATAAAATAATTGTTCATGATTTTCTATATATTGGGTGTTTTAAATAATGTAAAATATATTATTGTGATTTTTAAATATTATCATATATGTTATGTGTAAATACCTGGAATTTCTGTGCGAATTGTTTTTCATAAATACATGATACTTTTTACGAGTCTGCAAAATATGATGCTGTTCAAAGGTGACTGATAATAATTTTACAAACTTTTTTTCGGGTACGTTCAGTAAATGTGCGAGTAGCATTTTATAAATTTTCAACTGGTTCTCAGAATTGAAATATGAGGGTACTTTTGAACTCATAGCGCCGATATTCGCTTATGAAGACTTTCACCTCAACAGATAATAGTTAGAAATAAAAGATGGTTTTTGGGTTTTTAATGAATTAATTAAATAAAAATAAAGTTGTAGCTTTATTTTTATTTTTGGTGGTTGAAGCCTCCATGTGGAAGTTAGAGGTGGGGACTACCACACCTTAACCTCCCATGAGAGTTATGGTGGTGGGGGCCATTCCAACCTAACCTCCTCGTCATGTTTAATATGGTGGGGACCACCTGAGGTTAAAACCTATTGAACCCCCCATTAAGTGGGGAGGAACCTTTTGAGCTACCCACTTATTAGTGCCACCACCCCTCTACCTTATTCGAGCCAACACACAACCCTTTATGGTGCCAAATCCTCCACAATAATTTTGTGAAAACTTCTTGATTAATTAATTTTAGTTGACCCAATTAATTAACCCATTTGAATTCATTCCAACAAAATAATAGAGATTTTAATCTATTATTTGGCACAACATTTCACTTGGGTATTGGGAGGGGAGGATTATTGGTAGAAGAGAGAAAAGTTTTTGCCAACGAAGAACGAAGAAAGCATTCTTCGAATGAAGAACGCCGACAATGATCTCCTTTCATCTTATACACCAGATGCTTACCAATATTGAATGTCTTCCACAACCGACGTGCAAGATCGGTATTGGAAGTGTGCAGCGGATGTGACAAACAATGACAACTCATTCCTCTTGCGACTCCATCGATGAACAACGATCAAGGTATGACATTTATTTGTGTAATATTTTATTCTTTATTTTATTCTTCGAATGGAAACTAATCATTGCAGAATTTGTAAAATTTGAACTTCATCTGTCTTCTTACTTGAGGAGCCAAATGATACCATCCTAAATGATGAGGGTGTGGGCCAAACCAACATGGCATGGCCCATATGTTGTTCTTTTTTTGTGATTATCTTTGGAATAGCGAGGAGGAAACGGGACAACGGAGGAAACAACCATGCTACCTGTGGCCTCCGCGAACCGTGTCGCCCTCGTGGCGCTCCAGACGAACTGGCTCTACCACCTCGGGCCAAACCACGTAGCCCTCCAGCTCTCGAGCCATGTCCGTCACGCCGCCCGTCGGCCGAGCCAACCGCCGGATCCTCATTTGGGATATCTATTTGTGGGAATTTTTGGATGTTGATGTATCGACACTTTGATTGAGGAGTGGACCCTCCCGGAATAAAACCTGATTATGCGGAGACCCTGTGGCTAGCTGCATTATGACTACTATTCCTAGATCCTCTTTTAGTTCGATAGTTCAAACCACTATTCTCAGATCCCATGTGGGTTCTACAGCTCTGACTACTATTCCTGGATCCTATGTGGGTTCGACAGTTCAAACCTCTATTCATGGATTAGGTGTGGGTTTGACAGCTCTGACTACTGTTCCTGGATCCTGTTTGGGTTCAACAGTTCCAACAGCTGTTCCTGGATCATGTGTGGGTTCGACAACTCTTACTACTATTCCAAGATCATGTGTGGGTTCGACAGTTCAAACCGTTGTTCCTGGATCATTTGTGGGTTCGACAGCTCTGGATATTGTTCCAGGATCCTGTGTGGGTTCGACAGTTCATATTTCTATTCCGGGATCCTGTGCGGGTTTGACAGAATATATGACTCAGTGGCTACATCTGATTGTCACTATCTCACTACAAAATTAGTATACTTGTGTGAGCTGAGTCTGTGACTACTATGTTTTCTTCTTTATTCAGATGGGTTACTTGATACCATAGTTATATATGTGGTCATATACCTAAGTAATGGTTATCCGTTGATTTCATACTATGTGGTTTATCGTTGGTGGATTTTGAGAGACCTTGAGGGTCTCGAGGTCCCTACTAATTATCTATATACTCACCCCTGCATGGGCTATGCACCCAACTCATTGTGTTGGATGCAGACGACGGACAATGATGACTGAGGCTGAGAGTACTGGGACTAGAAGATACTCGGAGGCGGACCATATGACTTGTCGGTACACGGAGGAGACTGACATACATGGAGTGATGAGGAGGATATATGTACCTACCCTTCAGGTAGGATCCATGGAAGATGATCCAGGTTCTTCTTTTCACCTTTCAGTTAATTTTTCCTTTTTAGTTTTACTTATACTTTACAATTGGGATTGTATTTCTAGCCCCTTCACATTTTAGCACTCTCTTGTTATACAGTTTTTCTTCGTGTTTTGTATCTAGTTGTGTGCTCTGTTTGTGTGTGTTTATAGTTATAAAGGTAATGTCTTCCCAGATTTATGGAATTACGCCTTGGGAGCAAGTCTCCAACCCTGGCCTATGGAAGGAGGGAGTGGGGTGGTCACGACAAAGGCCATGGGGGTCAGGTTGTGACAAATTGTTATCAAAGGAGTCAGTTATACTGCAGAACATAGGAATCTGGTATTTATTTTTTTGAAGCAATAGTGTTAAGTTTAGTGATTACAGTTCTTAGTTCAGTGAGTCCAGTGTTGGTGTGGCGTTCGACGTATCGATACACTAGGACCTTGCATTCTGATTTCTGATTCAATGCACAAAAACACTGATTGCATGTGTTTACTTGAGGAGTTTCTTGTGATTTCCATGAGTCATCTCACCATGTATAACTTAATGACCTTGGAATACCTATTATTTATTAGGATGTTGTTGCATAAACAACCATCTTCGATTCCCGAGAGAGTACATGATGACGGCCCACCGAGCGACAAGGCTCCGATGTAGGGCCCTCTTACTTTATTGGACCGTCAGGTGGTATACCAGCAGCACTACCTCCTGTTGGGTAGTAGATACCACCAGCCGCACTAGTGGACGATGCACGCTCACTGAACACAAATCATGAGTTTTTTCAGTAGAGGCCTCTGAGGTTTCAAGGTGAGATAGTTTCCCATACTACTGAGGACTGGCTCGGGGAGGTGGATAGGAGTTCTCTAGAAATTATACAGCGTCGACCGGAGGACATATTGATAGCTAATTATTCATTGAGGTGTACCAATCATTCCTAGTACTCGATGAATATAATACGATCAGTGCCTCAAGTCTTGAAATTCCGAGAAAGGCGTGTTTAAAGGACATTCGAGCCATCACTATTCTTCTATGAATTCCTACTTATGTCGGGGTACTAGATTGAACCTTTGTGGTTGAATGTACATTGGCTGAACAGATACAACCAGTGAATGTTCGCAGTGGGAAAGCAGGGAACTGACGACAGTCTCAGAGACATGGGCGTGTAAAATGTTTCAGTAAGAGGATGTGTTTGGGACAGATGAATCTGAAGGGAAGTATATGTGGATACAGATCTAGGGGAGCAACATGAGGTGGTGCACATTTTGACATTTTAAAACCACCCCCATTCTGGTCCCTTCGAGGCTCAAGGAGCTGGAGGATGGGGGGAATGGGGTAGCTTCATGTAGTCAATGAGTGTGACCTTAGGGATCTAAGAATAATTTGAGATACGGTTAGTGTCTACTACTAGCTGCCATATAAATAGACATAGGTACCAATCATTCCATCCATCCATGAATCTATTCCTAGACCTAGATTTTCGGGTTAAACCATTGACTTGACCCACATGTTTGGAGATACCATTGGGAAGAGACTCGATAATCACACTTACACCGATAGTGTGATCTAATCCTTGATGTGAGGGTTTCATTTGGAGCCTCTTAGTGTAATCATCGTGGCCTTATGAAGTTAGTTTGGGTTTGGACTTGACATCCACAATTCACACATAGATTTATTGTATTAGGCAAAAGGATGTTATGGTTTATCTACAATGTCAGGATGTGATTTTCCTTGGTCAGTGAAAAAGGAATCTCATGAAGCATTGGATAAAATCATGCATAGGAGGGTGCATCCAATCACTCATGAGTCGTCCAACCTCAACCTCATGGCAATAGAAGCTTACTTTTAGAGAGTCTATACTCCCAGGAAGGGAACTTGTTAGCAGACACACTCAGCAGGAGGTCTGGCTTGCATCTACTGAGTGAGGCGTCAGAGCAGGTGGCTACTTTATAGATATCCTTTGTGGATAGAGATATAGAATCCTTCCTTCAGTGACTTACAGTCACCCCCACTTCTTCAGCGAGTTGGGGAGGCACAACATGGGGACGCTGACTATGAGACACAACAAGGTTAGATCTCCACAGGGCAGGAACCTGATGGATTTTCTGAAGGTGGGGAGCATGTCATTTTCTTCCGATGAAATACTATGGTACATGTGTCACTTTAAGAGGATGTGTTGTAATAGTTCCACTCATCTCCTCTAGTGGTACATCCAGGAGTGGCGAAGATGTACCAAGATCTCCGACGACAGCACTGGTGGACAGGTATGAAGAAGGTAGTAGCAAAGTTTTTCTCTCGATGTCTCACTTGTCAGCAAGTTAAGGGAGAGCATAATGTACCAGTAAGATTGTTTTAGCCTTTAGAGGTCCCAAAGTAGAAGTGGGATGGGATATACATGCACATTTTGACCGTACTTCCACATACATCCAGGGGTCACGACTTGATTTGGGTGATCATCGACTGACTCATCAAGTTGGCCCACTTCCAACCTATTAGAGAGCAGGGTTTAGTAGAGAGCATGGGACGCCTATATATGGAGGAGATTGTGTGGCTACATGGAGAATCTTCTTATATTATCTATGATAGTGATGCACAGTTTACTTCTCAGCTATGGAAGGGTTTATAGGAGGCCTTCGGGCCGCAGCTTTGATTGAGCAATGCCTACTATCCTTAGACGGATGGTGAGACTGAGCAGACCATTCAGACCCTTGAGGACATGCTACATGCTTGTGTCCTCATCTTCAGTCGCATTTGGGAGGATCACTTAACCTTGGTGGAGTTTGCATACAACAATAGCTATCACTATACCATTGGGATTTCACCTTTTGAGGCATTATACGGGCAACCTTGCAGATCACCTCTATTCTGGACTGACCTAGGGGAGTCAGCACTTGTGGGACCAGAGAGGGTACGGGCTACCATAGAGAAGGTGCAGATCATCCAGAAGAAGATGAAGACTGCACAGAGAAGGCAGAATTTATATACTGAAAGGAGATGGAGACCCTTATATTTCAAGGATTCCAACCACATCTTTCAACGGGTCTCACCTCGACTAGGTTTACAGAGATTTGGCCGAGGCGGGAAGTTATCTCCAAGATTCATCAGACCTTTCTCAGTCCTTAGTAGAGTTGTCTTGGTGACATACCGCTAAGCTCTTCCACCTCAGTTTCTCCAGGTGCACGACATCTACCACGTATCCCATATGAGGAGATACATGGATAACCATTCCCACATCATCAAACATGGAGAACTAGACATCAACGATGTGGCGACTTTTATGGAGGTTATAATAGAGATTGAGGATCGAGAGGAGAAAGTCCTTCATGGATTGTTGATACCCCTAGTGTAAATTTTCTTCTAGCATGAGAACCTCCAAGAGAGAACATGTAAGCAGGCGGCTCAGATTCATCCTCAGTACCCCCACTTGTTCCTTTAGTTCGAGTAGTAACTTAAGGGGATGTAAATCCCTGAGGTGAGGAGAATTTAAAGACCTGGAATTTCCATGAATTTATTTCCATAAATACATGGGAATTTTTACGAGTCCACAAAATCTGACGGCACATGATTCTGAGGCTCGAAGTTCCCGAAATGTCCCGTCAATGTTTTGTTAAGCTTATGATAATGCAGGTAAGTAGTTTTCCTGAAAAAGTGGAATAACTCTTTAACGGTTGCTCGGATCAGAAATACAAGGGAACTGTTGTGCTCAGGATGGTGGTTTTACCAATGGCGCAACATAATATTTGTCGATGCGGGCCTCATGTGAGAAAACCCAAAAATGGCATAATCGTAAATAAAATATTTAAATAAATTATTTTATTTTTCAAATGCCTATAACTCACAACCAGTAACTCAGATTAAAAATCTGATACTACCGCTGAACTCATGAGGGTTTCCATTCATTAAGTAGATACTAACACTGGCCAACGCGGGATACTAGAGAATGTTTGTTTTTGTCTGTAAATAAAGTAATTATGTGAAAATTATATTATTGTAAAATTATTAATATATAAACTGCAACTCGGATTGAAAATCTGAGAGTACCATTGGGTTCTTTGGGGTGTGTTTCACCTAGGTAGAGACTTACCTCGACTGATGTAGGTCAAAGGTGACTGATAATAATTTTTCGAACTTTTTTTGGTTACGTACAGTAAATGTGCGAGCAGTGTTTTATAACTTTTGAGCTGGGGCCCAAGATTGAAACTTGAGGGCACCGTTAAACTCGTAGAGCCAATATTTGATTAAGAAGACTTTCATCTCGATAGATGAGAGTCAGAAATAAATGATAGTTTTGGGTTTTTTAATTAATTAATTAAATAAAAATAAAGTTGAACCTTTATTTTTATTATGGTTGGTTGAAGCCTCCATGTGGAAGTTAAAGGGGGGACCACCACACCATAACCTCCCATGAGAGGTTATGGTGGTGAGTCCCACTCGAATCTAACCTCCAATTCATGTTTAATATGGTGGGGACCACCCGAGGTTAAAACCTCTTGAACTTCCCATTATATGGGGAGAAACCTCTTGAGCTCCCCACATAATGTTGACACCACCCCTCCTCCTAAATGGAGCCAGTGCATAAATATTTATCGTCGCAAATCCTCGACATTAATTTTATGCCAACCTCTTGATTAATTAATTGGAGCTAACCCAATTATGTAACCCATTTTAATTATCGCCAATGAAATAATAGAGATTGAAAACTATTATTTGGCACAACATTTCACTTGGGTATTGGGAGAGGAGGATTATTGGGATAAGGGAGAAAAGTTCTCGCCAATGAAGAACAAAGAAGGAAAAATTAATTCTTCCATTGAATGACACCAAAAATGATCTCCATAAATCTTATTCCCCAGACTCTTACTGACATGGAACATCTTCTACAACTGACGTGTGCACTCAGGATTAGAAGTTTGTGGTGGACGCGACGAACGACAACAACTCCGTCTTCTTCCCACGACTCTGTCGATGACCAACGATCAAGTTAGGGGGTTTATTTGTGTAATATTTCCTTCCTTATTTTCTTTATCGAATGGAAAGGAATCATTGAAGAGGTTGTAAAATTTAAAGATCGTATTTCTTATTACTTGATAAGCAAAATGTTACCACCCTAAACGTGGAGGGTGCAGGCCAAACCAACATGGCCTGACCCCTCTGCCATTCTTGTCTGTGATTATCTTCAGCATGGTGATGAGGTGACGAGATGATGAAGGCAACTGTCGCGCTACCTACGGCCTCCGTGAACCATGTCACCCTCATGGTGCTCTGGCCGAGGCCGCTCCACCGACTCGGTCCAAATTGCACTGCCCGCCTACTGCCAAGCCGTGCTGGCCGCACCACCCATCGACCGATCCAACTGTCGACTAAAGCCGCACCGGTTCTGGATGCCCGCCGGCCTCCCTGACACCCACCAGCCGCCACCCGGCCTGCCCGCACTCCGCCGGCCTTCCCGGCAGCCTCCCTGCCCCTTGCTGGCAAGCCCACACCGCTGTTCTCATGCCTAGCCTCCACTTGGCATGCCCGCACAGGCGCCAGCCTACCCGACAGCCCACTAGCTTTCCCATCGGTCTGCCCAGCCACCTCCTGAGCACCATGGACAAACAATGCCACCCTCCAGCCCGGCCACACCATGCCCTGGACGAACTAGCCCCCGGCCGACCCACAGCCTCCCGGTGAACCGGAATCAGCCACACCATCTTGGGCTCCGACCCGAGCCTCCCCAAACCGTGCCTTCACGGTGCTCTCCTGGACGAGCCTCCCCCACATGGAACAGCAGCCGATCCATCCACTCACGGCCTGTCCTCACCCAAGAAGTCCTCTGTGGCCCCTCGTGGCTTGCTGGGCTAGGCCCAATAGGTGGGCCGAAACCCAACATGTCGGCCCGTCCAATGAGCCAGGCTAGACCCAACAAGTCAAGACTGGTCAACCCGAAATAGGTCAGCCCAGACTAAGATGGTTTGGGGCGGTCCGGCTGGGTCAGATAGGACCCAAGCCCAATAACGACGCCTTTAATTTCTTTTGGCCATATCTTTGGCACCAGATTTCCATTTGATGAACCATAAATGGTGCATGTAATCTTTAAATCTGACGGTCTCTTTGAGTTTTCCCAACTGGAGTTCAGGATATTGGTGAGTTACAGTCGATTTGGATCATGAACGAATTCAACCGGGCCCTAGAACTAAAAGGCGAATAAATCTCAAACCAGGTGTTCGATTGACGCGTCGCTTGTTGCGTTCAGATCCCTAGGACGAGGTGGACCTTTGAGATATTTCTTCATGGGACTTCGTGGAAATTGATGTATCAACACATGGCTTGAGGAGTGGACCCTCCCCAAATCAATCATGCCTGTGTGGAGACCCTATGGCTGGCTGCTTTCTGACTACTATTCCAAAATCCTGTGTGGGATCGATAGATCAAACCGATATTCCTAGATCTTGTGTGGGTTTCACAGCTCTGACTAATTTTCTTGGATCCAGTGTGGGTTTGACAGTTCAAACCACTATTCCTGGATGTTGTGTGGGTTCGAAACCTCTGACTACTGTTCCTAGATCCTATGTGGGATCGACTGTTCAAACCAATGTTCCTAGATCCTGTATGGGTTCTATATCTCTATCTATTATTCCTCGATCCTGTATGGGTTCAACAGTTCAATCCATTGTTCTTAGATCCTGTGTGGGTTCGACAGCTCTGGATACTATTCTTGGATCCTATGTGGGTTCGACAGTTCTGATTTCTGTTCCTAGATCTTGTGTGGCTTCGATAGAATAGATGATTCAGTGGAAACATCTGATCATCTTTATCTCTCTACATAAGTTGTATACCTTTGCGAGATGAGTTAGAGACTGCTGTGTTTTCCTCTTAATTGAGATGGGTTACTTGATAACTTAGGTATATGTATGGTAATATACTTAAGTAATGGTTATCTGTTGATTTCATACTCTATGGATTATCCTTGGTGGATTTTGAGAGACCTTGAGGGTCTCGAGATCCCTACTGAGTATCGTTATACTCACCCCTGCACAGGCTATGTCTACACCATGTTGTTTTGGATGTAGATGACGGACAATGCTGACTGAGGCTGAGAGTACCAGGACTGGATGATTCCCATAGGTGTACCATATGACATGTCGATACATAGAGGAGACTGACAGACGTGGAGTGTCGAGGAGGCTATTTGTACCTACCCTTCAGGTAGGATCCTTGGTGGACGACCCGAGATTTTCTTCTAACCATTCAACTATTTAAAACTTTTCAGTTGTACTACTTCTTTACAGTTGGGCATGTATTTCTAGCCCCTTTACATTTTAGAACTCTCTTGTTAGACAAAGTTTCTTGGTGTTTTGTATCTAGCTATGTGCTCTGCTATGGGAGTTTATAGTTATAAAGGTAATGCCTTCCATATTTAGTGAATTATGCCTTTAATGATAGTTGTTAGCCCCAGGGGGACGGGTCATGAAATTATGATTTTTTCAATTGTAATATATTTATTTTTATAAGTAATATATTTTAAAATTCAGGATTTTTCTATGAATAATTCATATTTACAAGGATATATTGATGAAAGAAGCCCATTATATTGTTACTTATTTTAATACTATAATTGTGACCTATTGAAATGGTAGATGGATATGGTAACCTTGGTATCTAGGTGGTAGTATTATAATTAAGTACCCATTTATACCATACCACACAAACTAAACAAATTAAACAATGATAATGGAGTGATGGTGCTATTAGAGGGTTTCACCACACAACTAAGAAAATATATGAACTTCATATTTATTAGTTGGATGTGGATTCATTGGATGATTCACACCATGATACAAGGTAATCAAATTCCTTCTATAGTGAGTTAAATGTGAAGTTGTTTTTGGCCAATATTTTACATGATACTATGACTATTATCGGGTACCCGTGAATGTTGTTACCTAATTTCTCTCCCATGATGAATCTTTAAAAGATTTTAATGTAAATGTAATTTAATTTTCCATTTAGGTTTTCAATGTAATTTATTTGATTTATTTATTTTAAAATATAAAAATCCAATAAACTATATTTAAAAACTATCAGGTTCGTGATCATCTCGATGAATTTACTCATAAAACACATTGTAGGATTTTATTTTTAAAATTTTTATTAAACCCTAAAATATTCCAAAGAGTTAATAAATAAAATATATTCAAATATACATGTAATAGAACAACGTCTAATGGTGGTGGTCATTATTCTTGTTAGAAGATATCATGTTAGTGGTGGTAAATGGTTTGGAGTAAAACCTCATGCAACATGGAGATGGGTAGCTGTAAGTTTTCTAGTGTCGTTAGAAAAAATTTATTGTATTTCAAAATAGGAAATCCATATAGTTCTGTTGTTATATTTATTTTTGTTTAATCCTTTTTATAGGTTTTTAATTTTTTAATGTGGGTGTTATTTTTGAATTTTTATTTATTTATTTTATTACATGATATTAAGTGTGTGTTTTTTAGTTGGTTTCCAATTTAATAATAATATGATCGGTTATAGAGTTTTCACTTATAATTTAGGATTCAAATAATAATAATTTCTTTATTAGGATAATATATTTCCAAGGATAGTTTCTAGATAACCATACACTACTTTCCGACCGTTGGGGATGTGGAAATACCTTTAGTACTTCCCATAAACCATCTCATGTGCATTGTTTTTGTGTCTCATATGTTGGTTCATGATAGTTCCATGGGTCAAAAATTAGCTAATGGTGGTCTCAATGATAATTCAGGAGGAAATTCTAGAATCTATAATTTATCTTGAAAAATTAAAATAGTGTATCCCAATGAGAAATAATTGCTCAAATGAATTTCTTATGATCTTGGTGATCAATCTGTTCCTTCAAATATTCTAATTCTACATTTTCCATGTCCGAGAATATTAAAAAGTATGTCTCGTTCTATGGACTATGTTAATAAGTAAATATACATGTTTATTTAGTGGTATTCCAATTCATTCAAAGGGAAAAGCATCTGGATACTATTATATTAATAATTTATGTTAGGGGTGTGTCTTATTTTGTATTGATTCAATAACAAAATCTGTCCAATTCAAATGATATTATCCAAATGCTATCATTCATTGGTTGTGACATATTTTTTCAATATAAAAATATCCCTTAAAAATGTGTGTCATCTGATTGTGCATCCTAAATAAAAATGTTTATATATATAAGTGGATTTGAGCAATAAACATACAAATGTAATCCAACTGAATGGGTACGTGATATGATTTCCTCTCCATAAATATGAATTACTGTGATAATTTCAATTTTCAAATCAATATTTTTGAAGATATAAAAATGAAAACATATTGAATTAGTTCCCCCTGTTGAGAATTTTTTTTCAAAATAACTAAATCAAATTAATTGAAAATTACATTTTATGAATCAATGATTAGATATATATAAATTCAATATCCCATTTTATAAAAAACATTAAATTATCAATGAATCGGTGTAATTATTACATCACACCAATGTATATACAATATAAGCATCTATGTCTTATGATGCATGTTCAACTAAAAATATTTATTGGACAATTATAATATATATTCCTTTCTTTTAGATATGGTCCCCACCCTTCCATGGCCCCCAAACTCTGAATATCATGATCCATCCACACATATCCACTATACTAGTACTATGTTTAGTTATATATTTATATTTATCATTGAGAAATACAATTATACATATTCAAACACCACATTTTTCCCCATTAGTAACACCAAATGGGGTATAATTGGGAATTTAGTACTCTCAGATCCCACTCCACCAAAAAAAATCAACTACACTCTTACCTTAAGATAAGTGAGAATAAATTAATAACATTACATTAAATATTTTTCATCATCCTCACAATAAGAATATATCATTTACTTTCAACTCATTGATGGCGATGAAATTACTTTCTATCTTTGTATCCACTATATATGAATCTATTACTATTATGATACTATAAACCGTTACATATTAGTTAACTTGATAATATATTCCTTAACTATATCATTATTTATAAAAAATTGTTCATACATCTATTATTTAGTATTTTATTCATCACTAGATTAATTTCATACTCCCAAAGCAAAAAAAATATTTATATACTCAATAATTGAAAAATTTACATTATTATATTCCAAAACATCTCAAACAATTATGTTCTTTAATTCCAGAGGATAATATCTAATTTTTTACAACATTTCAAATACTATACATTAAATATTCATTTAACACAAATTTTCCTCACTATACCTCATCATTTTTAGTTAATTAAAATAGAAAATAAGACACCATTTTTACATTTAGGGCATTATAATTTTTCGCGGAATGAATTTTTTATTGATCCACTCAAAACATTATTTCATGAACCAAATTATAATTTCAACCATTAATGATAGTTTTAATTTCATATAAAATTACCATAACAAATCAATCTTATAATTAATATTATTTTTTGGAAATTTTATCCAAATATGAAATATTATATTTAATAATTATTAGAAGACTTTATAATACTTAATTTTTAAATCATGATTTAATAAAATTTATATTTATATTACACTACAATTCTAATTTTTATTTATGGGAACAATTCAAATAAAGAACATCATAATCACCATAATTAAAAATAGTTCATATATAAATTTTATAAACTGTTATTTTATTCCATTAAAAAAACATGACTGAGGGACCAAAATCATGATACCGAAATGGGAAAACATCATTTCCAGAAGTTTTCTCTCTGATTTTTAGATTCATGAAACTAATACCACATGTTAAATTAAACTAGTAGAGAATGATTTTATCTACAAATACATACTAAAATTTATGTCAGTGAATTAATTTTTAAATGTTTTTTTAAATCATTTATAGTTATAATATTCAAAATAGAGCTTAAAAAATCATATAAAATGATACTATACACTACACTATACCAAATAAATAAAACATTCACAAACCTTTACTGTCAAATTATCCCATTACATTTTTTATAGATCAATGAATCTATACAAATTATTTATGAGACCATTAATTTCTATGTATAATAACCAATAAATAATTTATTTACATATAAAAACACATATACGGGATGTTAAAAAATGTATATAATTTATCCATTGACTTTGATTAATATCGATGCTTGTATAACCTCAATAATTGCAGTGATATTTATCAATTATACTGAAAATATCATTTTTTTAAGTTTTATTTATTAAAATAATTTAAAACCCTCAATTTATATAAGCTCTAATTTATGTCCTCATTAATCCAATTAGTGGAAAATCATATTTATTATTAAATCATTGAACTTAAAAAAATTATTTTATTCTCAAAATAAAATTGAAATCTCATCTATTTTATCTAAATAAAATGATCATTAACCTTCCCTTAATGTCCAATTGAAAAATAAAAATTCCCAGAAACTCCACTCATTCTATGGAATATGTAGAGTAAAATAAAAATTAAAAATAAAACCATTGAGGGTACCTTATCTATGGGTGAATGATGTCATTAACAATTTAAACCATAATCCCCAAACAATAGTGTTTTGCCTCCTTATTTCCAAGGTTATCAAAACTATTTCTATTTCTAGAATATAATATATATATTTCCACATTTAAATAAGAAAAACATTGAGTTTTTATAATAATAGTATAAAAAAATAAATCATTCAACTGTAACCAAACCACACAATAAATCATTTTAGATAATATTCAATGATTTATAAAAAATTCCACCTTCCTAAAAAATTTTAAAACAAATTTGTTTACATCCAAATTTTCAAATTTAATTTAAATAATAATTTTCCAAAAAAAACTAGTTAATAAAATCATTCTTCACACAATTAATTATAATATCATAATTATTTTATCTATAATTATAAATGTAATGGATCCACAAAAAAAAGATATATTTTTCATAATTATCCATAAATTATAAAACCCATATTATTTTTAAAATATAATATTGATTCCTATAATTAAAATACCACATGAATAATAGTATATTATTAAAATATAATGATCCTTCTTTTAGATAAATAATGGTATGTTCCATATCCATTTTGAAGGACCGCCGAAAATTTGGTACCACCAAATGAAACACTCAGTACATTGGTGCTCATTCTCCATTGAGTATTATAAACCATATGTAACATGGAATAACTATTATTAAACTAACTAGTTTAAATAAATAGAACAAAAAATTCCAGTGGTAAAATATTAAAAATAATGGAATGCTGCCGATGAAATTCTAGTACAACCCAAGTTAGTTTTCAAAAAAAAAACATTCTTAACTCTTCAACCATTGGACTATATAAAATTCAGTATTAAATTATAAAATATATAAATATGTTAAATATGATTGAGAAAATGTATACACTAATTTTATTTATATATTATAATTCCAACTAAATCAAAAATATTTTATTACCTATAATTTATCAAGTCATTAAAAATTCCACAAACACGATGAGAACAATTATTATTTTCAATAAAATAAATAATGAGATAGTCATCTTTCTAACTTAATTACATTATGTTTCCTATCCTTCATATATAAACTATAAAATATTAAATCAATGAATAAAATATATTAAATCATTTAATTATGATGTTAACAATTCCATATTCCCATCATATAAGATTTAATAAATTTGTTGAATTTATCTATCTCTCTCATCTTTTAAACCGTTCATTCTGAACTATATTAAATTAATTTTTTTCTCATAAATTTTTCTACAATGGGACACCAATATAAATCCATGATTTACTAATGAAATATACCAATTAATATCCATATCCAAATTTATAAATTTTCTAAATTAACGATAAAAAATTCACCAATTTTTCATGTTAGAAGTTTATATAAAATAATTATTCAACAATACAGTTTAATATGTAATTGAAATATTAAATTAAAATAAATTAATAATCTAAATACCATAAAAATCCAATTAATCTGATATATTATAAATATAATTAATTAATCACAAAAAATGAAATGAGTTATATTAATTATTAATAAAAAATAATTTTTTTTTATGAAAATGTTTAAGGACCAGAAATTTTATTTAATTTTTGTCGTAATACATGTTTCAAATTTTCTACATTGTGGTAATATATAGATAAATGCATAATAAAATGATTGAGTGAATGGAGTAGATTGTTGATGTGTAAAAGGTAATTTTTCGTCTTTTCGACACATTATATGAACCATTATGGCCTAGCGAATGTCGTGGGGGATCTACTGTGGGACACTGTGTAAAATGAGAATGTTTAAGAAAACATATCCAATCGTTGGGGAATGAGAGTGGTTAATGTGGCACATAGTATATATGACTCCACCGTGCCTATTTTAGAGGTGTGGTGAGTGGGGAAATTAATTTCATATCAGGGGAATTTCATTGGGGAATCCTTTTTGGGCAATGGGTTTAAGGACACTATAGCGAAATCCATGTTATGGTATAGGGAATTTTGATTATTGGGCTCCATTGCAATAGATGAAAAACATTCCTACCTCATAAGATCATTGACAATGTTCTATTTTTTCTTCAAATCATGATTGAATTTAATCATGGACTTATGAATACACATTTCACTAATTTTTTCACAAATTAAATCACATGATTTTACTTCCAATTCAAATATTAGTGATTTAGGGACCTTTTTGAATAGATGGTCAATAGAGTGATAAGAATTTCTTCTATACTCCAACATCAGTCTTTTTTTGGGGTCAATATTGACCTCAATATGATCAATTTAAGGCCTCATTCAATCTATTTATGATGGAAATTCTATATTTTAGTGACTATTTTTGAGAACCTAGTGATTTATACTTATTTTAGAGTATTTCGCGTTCTACTTCATCCGAGGATTGGAAAATGTGACTATTAGAGTAATACTCCCGATATATAATGTCATCTATGTATGATTTAATCAATATTAATAGGAAATGGATCTTCTATTATGTAATTGGTGTTCTTTGTAATATTGGTAGTGAATATTTTAGAAAATCCATTCATGGAGAGTTTCTCAGGTTATAGCTTTGATGTTAGTGTTTAATCAAAATCAAAAACTATTTTTGGATTTTATTGTTATTTTGAATTTTAATTCCTACCCCATTATATTGATCAACAATGTTACTTTTTATATATACTAGATTATATTAAGTTAAACTAGTAATATGAGTTTTGGAAATGCAAGCTTCTACCGATCGGTGGAGGAACGTGTTTTGGTTGAAAAACCTAGACAGATCATGGAATTGATGTTAAAATCCTTGAAGTATGAAGTTCCATAACTTTTGGGTCTTCTTTACAAACTTGTTTCCTTTTTTATGTTCTTTTATATGGATTTTTTTTTGATTTTTCATGACAGTGATCGCATGTTTTTGTGTCTGTATATTGCTCGTGAGAACCTTTTTCTATTAATTATTCCCGGGAAATACTTTTATTTTTTTAGCATTTTGGATTTTAATCAAATGTATTTAGTGTCTATAATATATTATAAATGTGATATTATATGTTTTCTCTTGTATAATATACCCTATTTGTTTTAAAGAAAATTAGACCTTTCGCAAAATCATGGCCTCTTTATTGAAAAATAAAAGTCAGTTTACACGTGTTTAAAAATGGATGAATTCTCATGATCCCGATCAGAAAAAGGATAAGTTCATTAGGAGCCTAATAAAACCAAGAAAATTAAACTCTATTAATGATCTTATTTTCAAGCCCATGAAAATCTGAATTTTATTCTCTGAAAATGTCAATGATGTTATGAATCAAGGAAAATAATGTATCCAAGCCTTTTCTCCCTTATCCCTTAGAGGGGGAGTGCACACAACATTCTATTATGTTAATGAATGACCTAAGAATAGGGTTGGGGCATGATGACATGGAGGCCTATCTATAGGTAGCGAAATTAGGGATAGGATGGTCTTGAAGACCAACATTTTAATTAGATTGATTATACTGGATTGGAGGTCAAACCCATGATAGAAGAAGGGTATTATGGTTTGGTTTCATGACATGTGATGGAGTGGGATACGATGATGTGAGGGTCTATTTTCACACAATTTATTGAGACTATCGAGATTCGTGATTACCTGTAGGAGAGAAACCACTAACCAAAATATGGTATCTAAATAATTACATTGGTATAAGATATGAGGGAGCTCATCTTTAAGAACTGATTAGTCTAGTTGTCATGATGAAAAAAACACATAAAAATTTCTATTTACATTATAAATATAAAATACATAGTATAAAAGACACTATTGCATCCTAGATATTATTTATAATATTATTTTTCACATAAACGGGAATGTAATGAAAATTAAACGTGATAATTTATGATTGGTAAGAGGTAAATAATTCATAATCTATCGCAAGTAAATAAAGAATCATCAATATAAAAATTGAAATAACTAAACACACATGTAATTTAGTAGATAAACTAGGATAAAATGAATCTTTATATAATATCGATGTAGTAATCTAACAGATAAAAAAATTAATGATGAATGAAATAATTAATGTTGGATATCATTAAATGACATTTCATGATGTCCTTTCCATCAAAGAGATGTTCCATGGTAGTTTTATTAATGGTTATGCTTATACCAAAATAATATTTAATAATTTTGTCAAGTTGATTTGTCTCATTATAATAGTTGATGCATTAGAATATTTTTATATAGTTTCCACAAATATTGAAAGATCAATTTAATTTTAAAAAAATATTAATTATTAAAAAATATCCATATAGTAGTGGATATATTTATTATATATAAAATTTTGAAATAGTTGTAGTTATATTTTCAGATCTAGGTGATGAGTTGATGTGTGATTTTGAGGCCTAGTGTGTGGGGAATTAACTCTATAAAAATATTAAAAATATTATCTATTATGTATGAATAGTTTTATAATGAAAATTAGATAACTATTAAATAGATTCTAGAATCATAAATTTGAGAAAATGGTTGAGTATAAAGGGTGATGTCAACCCATGAAACGACATAAAATATGTCACCATGGGGAATTCATGTATCACGAACATAGGTAGAAATGTTCGATTAAAATAAATAAATAAAATTAATCATTTTAATTAGTTAAAATAATCTATTTCCTTTATAAAGTCCCCATTATAACAAATAATCCAGGTTTATCCACATAAATCATTGAGGTATTGAGTGGATTCCTTCACCCTCTTAGAGAAGAATGATGATCCAACTTTGAAGAGACTCCAGATCTGAGAAAATCATGATGAAACACAAATACAGATTACTCTTATTCATTGTTTAGCACATTATTTTTTGATGAATAATCCAAAACTAGTTTACCATTCATTTTTTGGTTTCAGATTAATTTTATTAAATTTATTGAGAAAATTAAACTTATCTATTGATCTGTTTCATTTTCAATACATGTTATCTTCCAATTTATTGAAATTAAATTATTTATTTTCTTCTCACTCCGGATATCCTTTTTCCCACTCATTTTCTAATATTACATTACAATGATTGAAATACACTGGTTTTTTTCTTTATACCCTCTTTCATCATTTTAGTCATCATTGGAAGATGAGGCCCTAATTTGAAATTGTTAAGTGGGATAGAGATCGATCGAACTCTCAGATTATTGGTGAATTTAGATATATTAAATGGAATGATGAACCAAAGATTTATTTAATGTATTTACATGTTTTAGATGAATGATTTTTTTATTAAAATCCATATAGGCATGGAAGTGATGTATTTAGTGGTCTAAAATATATTAATTTTATTTTCAGATGAATCAGAATCGAATTTTCATCCAACGAATGGATGAAAATACAAATCATGGGATTCCCCTTTAATGAGAGGTGGAATGGAGTTGAGATCTGTGATTTAGGAGCTCGATCTAGAATTTTTATCTATAAAAATAAAAATATTGAATAATGTATACTAAAATAGATTTATTTCATAGTACACACAACGTATCAGGACCTTTCTATAGAAGTTATGGTTTTAGAGAATTATAATTATCACATGTAATGTGGGACCACCACACACTATGTGACCTTGTTCTGGAGACCTAGAGTGAATTTCTAGGGAACATGACCATAGTCACGTCTAGACATATTCCATGTGCTCTTATATAAGGACATAGCCAAATTCATAGGAATAACCCCATGTGGAGAGACATGTCATGTATCATTTTTTCATGATCTTGGGATATATACATGCAAATGTCCAGGGAGCATGGAAAATGCCCTATGTGGATGAGGCACGTAGTGGATTACCACATTACACAATGTAGAGTTACACAGTTAGTGATCAATGTACCATCATGTACATGGAAAATAAATTGAGTGGGACCAAACATTGTGTAGGTGCGCTTGTGAGTCATGTACCCCATGTCTCCCTTTGAGAAAACATCAACATTTTGTATCTCGTATGATTGGACTCAGATTGTGGAACATGAGTAGAAAATCTAGAGTATTCTTTCTTGTTGAACAATATGGAGTCCCTTTTTATTTATATTGATATATAATGTGATATGTTATAGGTGTGATGATTATATAGTTGGTGCCAGATGAAAAATGTGAACAAGGAGAGGATCACCAGGGATACCATAGTGGAGCCCCTAAAAGGGATAGTGAACATGTACTCTATATAGAGAGTCATACCACCTATTGGATAGGTCAATGGTCCTCCTGACACCAGAGTGGAACCCACCTGATTCACTATGGATCAGGTTCTCTCTCTCTCTACCGAGTGTTACCCCCTATCAGATAGGGATCTATTCCTTGTGACATCAGAGTGGACCCCGAGGACACAAAAAGGTCTGGGTCCTCTACATTCAATGTCAGACCACCTTGACACATCAAGGTGATGGTAATCATCGACTAATTATTTAGCTAACCCCCACCCCCACCCCCAACAGAGTAGGGTGCATGTATTCTATTCGGGTATTGTGGCCCCCTAACTGTACGACATAGTGGAAAGTTGGGGGCCTCTACCTAGTAACTTCTTGATAGAAACATGAGATATTTGGCATCATTGATGGACTTCAATATCTATTTGAACTATTTTCTTAGACTATGTTGTGATATAGAGATCCCTTTCTCTCTCTATTGGGTTTCATCGGTTAGAGAATATATATATATATATATGTGTGTGTGTGTGTTGTGGGATTTTGTATAATATCTTACCTTGGGATCATCAGAGTATGGTCTATCTATTCATATCGCGTCTCTTATTACTCCCTGATTAGATTTCCCGGAATACTATTGGGTATGTATATAATCATCCCTTCATGGATTTTCCTTACCCATGTTGTGTCTTATACAGACTATAGATTGGTGGGCCTTGACAAAAGTGGAGATTTGGGATACGTGGTGCATTATACCATGTACAGTGGTCAGATCATGGATATCAAGATTCAGCATCACTCAACTCTTTTAGTTTAATGTATTTTTATGATCATACATCATTCTAGTTGGTCATATAATTTTCCCCATAACATAATGTTATATTTATTTTTATCTTTTCCACCCTATACTTTTTCTTATATTCATAGTTTCATTAAATATATTTCATCATTTTATAATTATTCCCATGAAATTATTCATTGAGATGGTATAGTGTGTGCTTACAGGTGCATTAGTCAATGCCTCCCATATTTGATATTCATTTTTTGCATTGGTCACATATCCCTAACCTATGGAGATGGCCTTGGGGTACTTGTGGAACTATCCCCATTGGGCCAGGTCTTGGTGGATTTGTATAAAAGATTGTTTTATCCTTGGTATGTTGTTTAGAGTAGTCCCCTTAAATGTATTTGGATAAAATTTAGGGTAAAAATGTCAAAGTGTCTCAAGTGCAACTCTTAGTCTCTAGAACCCAGTGTTGGTGCTATGGGTGGTTTAACTATTCAATAGTACATTAAATACATTCTTTTCAACATAGAATATAAAGACATTGGATCCATGGATCAATGGTGCCTAAATCTTACAGGATTGTGTATTTGACTATCATTTATTTAGTCATCCACTCATTTATATATATATAGGCTTTTCTGACCATGGTATGTCTTGATTAAATATCAAGGATGCATATATGATTACAACCATCAAGGTTACTAGTTTTGGATCATGATGACAATATGGGGAGTGATGAGGCCAAAGTATATGTTCCATCCCATGAGATCTATCCCTTAGGTGGATAGTTAGAAACACCCCACCAATTGAGTTATAGGCTATACAAATAGAGCATGTTAAAGAATCCCATAGGCTTAGAGAACTCACGAGTTAAAGTGCCAGAGGCATCTAATGTTCCACAGAGAAAAAAATACATATGTAAATGAGGATTGGATAGAGTTAGTGATCCATATTTTCAGGTATATATAGACATTCATATATCTAGAGGCTCTGTAACCAATGAGAATTCTCTATGCCATAGCTTGGTACTAGTGGAGTCCTGTAACATAGATTCATGATGATTGGACACTCTCATGGACCAACATACATTATTTTCTCTAGGAGTATAACTATGCTTCTTGTCTATTCTTAGTATGTAGTTTTGATCTTTTATAGCTGTAGTATGGAAGGATTTTTTTGGGTTGAGTATCTCACAACGTAAAAATTCATTATACACTACATCCATGACATGATCCATGACGTATACTTAAATGAATAAAAAGATTGTACAAGGATTCCTTAGAGAGATTCATGCCAGTGTGGTTACCTTGTGTAATACCACTTATGTCGGTGTATTGGAGAAGGCACTAGTGAAAAATAACATTAATTTATAGGGACACTTTTTTTCTTGACATGGAAGTTGTAATTACCAGGGTGAATCATCTGTCGTATATAAAAGGCTATAATCAATAGGATTACAATGTAGGTTACATCCCCATGATCATGATTATGAACTATGTGTAATGACCTCAAACCCAGTGGCCAAGATCCATTGACTCCCTTTATTATATTGGAATAGATAAATGATTTGAATCCTGAAGGATAGACCGGTTTAACAATTTTGGAAACCATATTATCAACTTGATACATACATTGTAATTGTAAAAAAAAATACGACATAGTTAATCCTTTAGGAATGCCCATATTCTCCTATAATAACCATGTATATCAATAATAATATATATCTTGGAATTATAGGAAATTAATAACCTAAAACATGGTGATATCAGATTCTCAGTAAGGTTAAACATACAACTGAATATATTATGAATAATTAAGCATAAACATTAATAAAAGTTGAATAACTGTAACACATTCCATTCAAAACATATTTTTGAAAATAATATGAAATGAAAAATGAAAATTAATTAATTCCATATAAATAATTATTTTAATGTTATACTAATAAAATAATCAGATGGATGATCTATAAAAAATCTCATAACGAAAGAATGAATAATGTGAGACATCATAAATATACCATCTGGGTTTCATCTGAGATACCATAAATAAACCACTAAGACATCATCCAATACCAAACTAGTTTGTCTAATGGGGCCTAATAATTCAATGATGGAATTTATCAAGAAATTCACATCAATTAATAAGTCCAATTCATTCATGTTAAGAAAATGGTGAAACAAAAACAATATAAACCTTCTTATTAAAAATTGTCTTAAGAAATGTGAATAATTTAACCATAGACAATGTGAGGTATGAAAATAGAAAATCCACAATAAAACATATCATAAACCATAAATAAAATATTTTGCTGATATCACAATAGATCAACCTCAATAAAAAAATTATTAATGTATGTTGACATAAATGATAAAACATTAATAAAATAAGTACAAAACCTTGAGATAAATACCACTATTTTACCTTGAAATTATATATTTAAAAAGAAATGAAATTTTAAAATTAAACATTTTCATTTAAAAGAACATTGTAAATATATAAATGAATCTTCAAGAAATAACGAAATCATGAAATTGGTAAAATATAATCATCTAAGATAAGTTAAAAAAACATTACATCTGTATTTTTGTGGAAAAGGTCATAAAGTATATATTTTGGAAAAAGAAAAGATTATTTCAAACCATTTAATAAAAAATCAAACCAGGGTAAAAAATGAATTAAAAATATTATGATAATAGTAAAAAAATTATTTTATTTATAAAACATGGAAATGGAAGAAAATATTCCCCAACTGGGACATAAACATAGCCAATCCCCAATATTAATGAAATTGTTCGATAATCCTTACGTTTCACATTAACGTAGTTTAATGTGATTTAACACAATGTATAATGGTTTATATAATGTTATTAATTTATAATAGAACTATATCCATATTTATGATATCATATATGATCATTTTATATCATTTTGTTAATAATATTTCTTTATTACCTTTCTTTTGGGCGTTTACTACTTCATTTTCCAATGCGTGTTTTATTGTTCAATTTTGATTTTTTATAAATATGAAATATTTAATTAATATATATTATGATATTATGTTAATAGAAATAATCTTTATTCATTATATAAAATTTTTTAAAAACTAAACTAATTGTTAAAATGAAAAATGAATCACATCATGTTGTGGATATGGTATGCCTTCTGTACGCATGAGTAATGATATCATTCCCTTAACGGTGAAAGGGTATAGATATGATTGTGTATAATTATAAATAATCAATATCATATCATAATTTTAATACATATTTTTTATCCATCAATATACCCATCTAAATAATGTGATGGTGAAAATTAAAGTACACCACATTGTGGTGGTGGTAAGTCATATGTTCGCATGTGCAATGGATTATTTTTTCATTAGATAGATAAAAGAAAGAATGTGGGTGAACCATAATCAAAATAACAATCATAATATTTATTATAATTTATTTATTTCATTATAATGTAAACACCACATTAAGAGGAGGTATAATATGAAATTAACTTTATCGACTTTGTAAAAATGATTACCTCCTCTTTAGAAAACATCCTTTAGATCCCTTCTTAAGGGATACTGGGATGGTCAATTTGTAAGACTAAGATATCCAAAACATGGTTATAGATATTGTGAGCATAAATTTTTATGTTTTTGTTCATTTAGAAAGAAAAATGCTGTGTGAAAAGTTGAGGGAGGAGGTTCCCTTTAATAATAACGATGTGTGGGGCTTTTGGAAACTCCAAAAAGTTTAAATAAAAATAAATTTTTTTCCAATTAAGAAGGTATCCAATTTGTGTTATCTCTTATTTTTTAAGTGGATGGATGGGTTGACATTCATTCAAAAAAAAATTTATACATTTTTAGGTCACATTATTACCCATATTGTTCGTTCAAAACCTTTTGAACCCTTTATCTCATTTGAGGACAACATGCGTTTTTACAATTTGAAGGTAAATATAGTGACAATACAATTATAAAAACCCCATAAAGTGTCATAGTTTGAATTTTGGGATTTATCCAAATTATTTTACCTATTTTTATTTTTTTTATGAATTTTAAATCATTTATGAAATATTATTTATTTTAATATAATATTAATGACAATTTTGATACTACTCATTACATTGACATTTACAAAAATCGATAAACTAATATATCATAGAACCAACACTAATAGAATATATATATCATGTCCAAATATCTATAAAATTTGTGTATGGAATTAATTATATCAAATTATATTGATTTTATTATTTTTAATATCTTTTATTTTATATTTTCAATAATTAAATAAATATTGCATCATCATTTTATAAGCCTTTTAGGTTATTATTTATTGATTTAAAATTTGAAATAAATTATTATGAGGAATATAAATATTTTTTATTTTAAATTACTATAAATAGTTGAATTTATCATAAAAATAACCCTATATTAAATATTATATATTTTCTAAATATGTGAGTATGCATATTTTACTTTTATTTTAATAAAATATAATAAGTGTCATACTCTAATCCATGTGGCATAAAAATGTTATAATATAAACTGAAGGATGATTTTTTCAGAAACCCACTCATCCAATGAAATTTTTACAACTTTTAGAATATTTTTCTAATTTTTATAATATTTTTTACCC
The DNA here is from genome assembly GCA_963277665.1 of Viscum album. Lineage (NCBI taxonomy): Eukaryota > Viridiplantae > Streptophyta > Magnoliopsida > Santalales > Viscaceae > Viscum > Viscum album. The sequence goes on from OY728123.1 coordinate 1,895,764,884, forward strand.
ACTTAATTAAAATATTTAACATTAATAGTGTTAAAAAAAGTTACTCATGTTCCTATTCATAAAGTCTAAAAATAAAAGAAATTTATTTAAATAATTTTGACCCACTTATTCTAAATGTGGAATAATTTTTTTTAAAAAAACATTTATCAGTAACTATTTTGTTAATAATCATGTTGTCGAAAAGAGGAAACGAGTTTTCAAAGTAAAAACATTCAAATCATTGAAAAGAATTTATATCCAAATTTAATGTGAAAATTATTTCAATGACCTAATTTTGGATTAAATTATGAAAAAATTAACTATTTATATATTAAAAAAAATGAAAAATATCATTTAACATCGTGAATTATTTGTACGAAATTTATATTTTCAATTTAAATTCAATACCTTATACTATTCATCAAATCATGAAACTTGTTAGAAAATAATTAAAATTCATGAAAAATAAATTTTTATATTATTTTTTTAAATTAAGAATATTATTTTTTCCAATAAATATTATAAAAGTGTCAAAAACTAAATTTAAAAATAGCGCACCATCAAATGGTTGTAAAACTGGGTTTATTAAATTTTGGCTTTTATGCGTAATAAATAGATTTCATTTTCTATAATGTTAATAAAACAAATAAGTTTAATTTCACAGATTATACCTAATATATTACATATAAATTTATTTTTAGATTATTATATAATAGTAATTGTTTTAATTAAGTTAGATAAAACATCTTTTGTACTTTATAATAGTTTTTATAAAAACATCTCATTTGTATTAAAATAGATTTTTTAATTTCATTTTTAATATTTGGTAAAAAAATTAATTAAATAATATATTTCTTGAATATAGTTAATACTACTAATAACCTCTAATTTTAATTCGATGATATAATTTCATATGAAATAATAATATTAATAGAATATCATGAGTTCATTTAATCTCGGTGTTCTATGAAATATAAGCTATCAAAAAGGTTATCTGTAAAACAAATACCTACAATAAAATCATGTGGTGTTATACATTTTCATTTAGCATAGGTAAAACACATAGAACAAGGGAATCCCAGAGAAAAGTAGTTTTATACTGGTTATGGGAGATATCACATGGTGAAATACTTCCTAGCCTAACAGGATATGGAGGTTAGTGAGATAGATGACAAACCTGCATGGAAGAGACAACATTGAGAATAGGAATCCCCCTATTGAGGGTAGCAAGGCCACAAGGAAGTATATCTTGTAGAGGGGTGAGAGGGTCTATGGTTTTTGGACAGTGTTGTGAGGCCATTCCTCCACTGCCACTTGGATACCCATGTACAGATTATGGAGATGGTGGTTTTGGTTATAGACAGCTACATGATATAGAATCTTATGACTCAATAGAACATGATATGATTACTGGTATGATATTTGTTTATTCTAATGATAAATCAATAACAGTAGACACATGTGTGAGTCATTCCTTTATACATATACACCTAGTGGAAGGGATGGTCCTCCCAATAGCAGCCTAATCCTAGCAGCTTCATCATGAGGTTCCTAAGTGGAATGATTCTTCTATATCATTTATCTATTGACAGTGAGAGTGATGTTGTGATGGAGAGAAGATCACATGGGAAATTTTTGATATCACTATAGAACCCTGTGATTTCATTTTGGTTATAGATATGTTTACCATTGTTAGAGCCTATATTAAATGTCACCATAGATGGTATAGATGCCCTTGTAATAATGGAACATGATTATCCTTTACGATAATGATATATCTCATAGGATATTGAGAGGGTTCTATGATAAGGATTATTCATCTCATCATACATCTTGTGCTGAGTATATCCCTTCGTGCAATAGGTTCTCCTGAATTCTAGATTCTTTGGGTTGCAGAATTTTTCATGGAACTATTTCATAATGAATCTATAGGACTGCCTATGATGAAAGAGATAGATTTTTGTATTGACTTGAAATCCATGACCACTTTGTTATCTTATGAGATATATTTTATGGAAGCTACCGAACTCTGGGATTTGCAGTTGTATTTGGATGAGAATCAATAGAAAGGTTTTATCTAGGTCCACGCCTCCCTGTTCATAGCTCTGGTGTTGTTTTTGAGAAAATAAGAAATTAGATTGCATATTTTCATGGATTAGCATCCCATAAACTAGTCCATGATTGAATAAATATACCAATTTATAAGGAGTGACAACCTCTTTATCCAATTTTAAGGGATGAGATAGTTCTAAAAGATTTATCTCCAATCCTGAAACAAAAATTTCAGAGTTTGTGAGGATGATATTCTACATATTTACATTCAATGTATATATATACATTATGAGTTCCACAGGATACCAATTAGTATGAGAAATTCCCCTTCCTTGATTAAGGCATTGATGAGTTGATTGTTCCTGCTATTCCACTACTTGTGTGTGGCTGACTTGATTGGTGACATACTCATATCCTATATGATAGAGTAGGAGCTGGAAAAGTACTTAAGTATGGTGCATGATTTTATTCGAAAAAAATCATTATAGAAGTATCTCTATGTTTCAGTTCTACATTAAAGAGGTTCACTTCCCGATGCATGTCACTACTTATCTTGGTTTGGCTATAGTTCTGGTGAAGGTAGATAATGTAATTTCATGGGTTCCACCTAAGAGTGTGTTAGATGTTCAAAGCTTCTTTGGCCAAGTGGGGCTGTAATGGATGTTTATGGAATACTTTTTCAGGATTTTAGTCCCTTTAACCACCATAATGTGGAAAGGGAATTCATTTACCTTTAATGAGCTATGCCAGAGGGCCTTTGAGAATATTAGGTTGGGGGATAAATGTTATCCTATATTGAGACTTTTGGAGGGGGTGTTGAGTATGTGGTTTATTATGATGCCACAAGTGCTAGGCTCAACTTGGTACTGATGAAATTTTAAGTTATTATTGCATGTGGGTTGAGGTAATTGAGACCCCATGAGAATAACTGTGAGACTCAAAGCCTATATATGGATGGGATAGTCTTTGACATGAGGATGTGGAGGCAATATTCTTTTTGAAGAGTGAACTGTGTTTAACTCAAACCATTAGAGTCACAGTTTATTATTCACACAATGATACATCAATCTATAACAACAGTACTAGTTAGAGTTCCAATCTGAATATAATTTAATATATTATATACTAAAGGAAGGGGAGATGTGTTTTACACACTATTAAAAAGAAATACCAATATATTTTTGGTGTAGGAGGATTCTGAGTAGTTGGATTCGTTGATTCATACTTTAGTTGAGTAGGATGGTGTATATTTTATTTAGTTTATTGTGTCTAATCCCATTCCCCTTTTGTGTGTGAGTGAGTCCCAGTTTCAATTTATTGACTATGAGGTAATGTGTGACCATATATCCTTAGGAGAATCAACTAATGGATATTCATTATGGAGGGAATCATTTAATAATTTTCTAGGGATAGAAAATTGTTCCATTTATAATGTGGGAGGAGGTGACGCGAGAGTTTCACACATCTCCTTTGGATGTATTTCCCGATGTGTGGATGATGTACAACGACATTCAATGAAATTTTTTGTGGGACATAATGCAATAGAGAATGGCTGATTTATTATCACACTGCATCACTTATCAACTGGTAAATGATGAGTAGAAGGTTCCAACAGCTTTTTTGTATCCTCTTGAGATCCCGGAAGGGAAGTGGTATGAAATATATAAGGATGTTGTGATAGGTATTCCGTATAAAGTGAATTTCTATGAATCCATATTGGGGATAGTTGACTGACTCATGATCTTATAAGACATCTCTTCTATCAGTGGAAGAGTTGGGTAGAGAATATGATTTAGATGTATTTATAAGATATTTTTATCCTTCACAAGGTTCCCTCAACTATTGTATCTAACCTTTAGTATTGGTTTACATCATGGCTGCAGAGAGGCATGTAAAAAAAATTTGATACCCAGATGAAAATGAGTATAGAATTTCAACCCCAAATAATGGGTAAGACATAGAAGAAAATCTAGGTGATAGAGGATATGGGGAGGACATACATGTTGAACATAGGCTTGACATGGGAGGATCACTTGTCCGTTATATAATTTTCATGCAACCATATCTACCACTCTACTATTGGATTTGAAATTTTTGTGGTCCTATATGGGATACCCTACATGTCACCACTATGGTGACAGAGATTAGAGAGAAACCTCTGTAGGTGAAGATTTGGTGCAGGTGACTATAAAAAAGGTCCAAGTCACCCATGCATAGATGTGAAAATACTAGTGTAAGAAAAAACTATAAAAAGATCTACATCATAAGACCTTTTAGTTAATGTAAGGAGATCTTTTTTTCCAATGATTCTCCCCATGATGAATATTGTGGTGATTTGTCTGAGAGGCATGATATCCCTATGTTTCATTACATCATTTGATATATTGATGATGATTGGAGACATTTATTACCATCTCACATGTCCCAAATATGTGAAGTGGGTGCATAATGTCTTATAAGCATCGTAGCTAAGTAGGTTTGTGAAAAAACTTAATCATTTTATTGACTATGGAGATATTAATATTGATGATATAGACACATTTGTGGATCACCTGATGGAAACTGTAGATCGGTTGGAGAGGAACATGCATGTACAGAACGTCCCTACGGTTCACATGTTGTGTTAGCATTAGAACATGCATGAGAGATCGTTCAAGAGAGGTAATCATATATGGGATCAGTATCCTAATCATTTTTATTATTTGTATCTTTTTGGGATGGAAATATTAAACGAAGGAATGATTTGTATAACATATTTATTCTCTGTAATACCGTGAAATATTTCAACTTATATTTTAAGAGCCAAGCGCTAATACAACATGCGATTATGAGGCTCGTAGTTCCCATAAATTTTTACACAAAAAATAAATATATTTTATATTAATAAAAAACATTTTCTCAAATAAAATGGCATAAATATTATCTATAATCTCAGATAATAAATATAAGTCCACAGTTTAATCTGTAATAAAATGTTAACCCTAGGGATGAATTAAAATAAGTTTGTATAGGAAATTCAGATATAGATATTGTTTGTAGGTGAATTCAGTAAAAATAAATATTTAAATTTATTTAATATAACTAATTAACCCTAAAAAGGTCTCTATAAATCCCACATTATGTGGAATCTTATTGATTAAGACACATAAAACATAGAAGGATAGATAGGATTCCATCATCCTCTCTTTCATGAATTAATATCTGACATTGATGAATCTTTATATCCAGAGAGATCAATATATTAAAACTTCAATGATTCATCTTCTTCATTGGAAATCATGTTCATCAATGAAAAATGATCCAAAACCATGTAAGATCATCATTTTTAGATTCCACAACATTTGATTAAATTTATATATTATAATCACCCTAACTCTTGATTTTTGAATTTCCCTCTATTTTCTTTACATTGTTCATTATTGGACCATAGGGTCATGATTTGACATTGATGTACGGGACCGAGATCAGTCTAACTCATAGATTCCTTTCGGATACACTTACAATGAATAGAGAAAGGAATCAAGGATAGATTCAAAGGTATTCTATTTTTAAGGGAATGGTTTTTTCATTTAAATAGAAACAATGATGGTAGATATGTGTTTAGTGTGGCATGAGACCTGAAAGATTCTATAAGATGAAATAGAATCCACTTTTCGACCAACCAATGGCAAGAAACAATGAATCAAGGGATTCCCCATCGATTTCAGGAAATAGATAAACCAGATCCATAGGGTAGGATCTAGACTATAAATTTTTGTCACTAGATCAAAAAAATAGAAAAGTCTTGACTACATACTATATAATTTGAAGAAAATATGGGATGTTAGGACTTGGATATAGAACCTAGGGTTTTATAGAATTATATGTTTTACACACCATTTGGAAACCCCTCATACAATGTGGCCTTGTATTAGTGAACCAACATGTTCCCCTAGATTAAAAAGTCATATGTATATCCACGAACACACCATGTGAAGAGATATATATACATAGTCAAATAAACTAGTGGAACATCAAATAGAGTGACACATTATTTATCGAATTAGAATTACATAATAAGGATACTGGGACATGACTTTAAAGCATGGGAAAACTCTAAGTGGTTGAGGTAAAACGTGGAAGACACCTAAACACAATGTAGTGATACACCATTAGTGATCCATGTAGCATAAAAGAAATATCCATGTGATGGAGTGGTATGAAACACCATGTGGGTCTCCTCACATTCAATGTACCATTTCCTTCCATTATAGGAAAATTTTGCCTCCCATATCTTATTCATTTGGACCCAGATTTCGGCCCTCTAGTTTATTATCCGGAGTGTTTTTTCACCTATAAAATGATAATATACACAATAATGAAGTTCAAGATATAATGTGAGATGTTCTATTTTTGAATCTTATTTACTCGATGCTTGATGATAGTAGTGGTCGAGAAGAGGTTCACCAGGGAAACTAGAGGTGAACCACCTTGATGGATTATGGAATGAGTCCTCTTCACACTAAGTTTTACCCTTATTAGATAGGCAGAGAGTCCTCATGACACTAGAGTGTAACCCCCTAGCAGACTAGGGTACGATTCCTCTATCTATCGAGTAGTACCCCCAATCGGATAGGTTACTGATCCACATGAAAACATATAAGAACCCCCTTGACATAACATCGTTCGATTCTTATATTTATCGATTGGTACCACCTATCGGATATGGTGTAGGTCCCAAGGACATTAGTGAGGAGCCCCCTGATAAACCATCAATTATTTCCTCAATCTACTAAGTGGTATGCCCATATTAGAGAGGGTGTATTTTCTAATGACTCCAGAGTGGACCCCCTCTGATACATCATGAAATAACTACTCTATCAACCAAGTGGGATCCCTATCAAATAGTTATTTGGTACTCATGATAGATATGTGAACCCCCTGATTCCCCCATGGTTTTGGTCTAATATCTAATCAGTGTTACACCATATCAAATAGGCAACCATTCATTAGGACACTACGGAGGAACCCCCCATGCACCAATGATCTATTCCTCTAGCTACAAAGTGGACCACTTGATACATCATGGATTTATTAATATAGAGATACATTTTCAGTGGCATCAACTTGACACACTTGTAATGGATTAATCTAAATTGATATTTTTTCCTATTGAACGTAAGGAACATTGCTGAGGTGTAGGCTACAACAAGGTTGCATTTGGATATACTCACCAGATGATTTCCATCGTTGATGGCCTTCAAGATTTATTATCTCTCTTTTCATAGACTAGTTTATGAGAAGGATATACCAATATATCTTTTTTTTTGTATCATTGGGTTGAGTATATATATATATATATATCTGTGTGTATTTGTGTGTCTATATCCATGTTTTTGAATTATGTTTACTCTCTTACTTTGGGATGAGATGTCTACTATTTTTCTATTCCTATCATGACTCTTACTTCTCCCTTTTCATGTTTCTGGGAATCCAAATATGTTATTATATACTCTCCCCATCATGGAATCTTCCTACAAATGTCATGTATTATAAATAATATAGAAAGGTCAGTTGTTAAAATATAGTATCTTAGTGACACATGGTGTATTGGACCACGTATAGTGGTCGAATCATAGAGATTTAGAGTTGAGATCTCTCCACACTTTTACTTTCCTATTTTGTTAGGTGGGTACATCTATCTGGTTGGGAGTGTATTTCTACCATTTACTTTTGGTTTGTATTATCATACTCTTATAATATGTATTGGGTTTTCCATTTTTTGGTTTTAGTATAGATATTGCATTTTTAATCATTATTCCTATGCACTTCTACATTGAGATGTTTGACATTTTTATATAGGTATAATATAACAAGTACACCCAAAATAGAGACTTTGTACGGTGCTAGTCTCTATCCCCTAGACTATGGTCATGGGATTGGGGTAGTTTTGTCTTGATCCCCATTTGTTCTAGTTATGACACATATTTAGTAAATAATAAATATTGTTAATATATTATAAAGAAATAAAAAAATATTCAGAGTAAAATACCATATGTAAATATTCAATATGGTTTTGTAAATAATCATATACATAATACAAATAATACAGATATTTATTTGAAATGAAATTTCCAATTACAAATTTACAAAGTAAAGTTCACTTTGGAAGTTATATTAATGACCAAAAAATTAATGTGGGATAAAATAGGACCATTAATTCATTTAAAATATGGTTTTTGTAATAAAATCATATTTATTGAAAATAATGGAAAAAGAATAAAAAACTAACATGTTATTTTATTAAATAATTTTCATTGTGAAAAATATAAAATCATATAAAAAATCTAAAATATAATTATAGGGTTTTCATTGTTGAAAAATACGCAAAAGGAAAATAGGATAAAAACATTCATTTTGACATTTTATAAAGAATGTTGAAAATAAATGTTTTTGAAAGAATTAAAAATGAGTAAATAATTTTAAAAAGTTAATGATAAAGACTATGTGCGGAATAAATCATCTTAGTAAATAAAAATTAATTTTTTGAATGAATTTTTAAAAATATGTTTTTGGAATAAAAATAAACATGGAAAATAGTAAAAATAAGATTATTTATTCTTTTAAAAATAACTTATATTGATTCATATTAAAATTATCAGAAAATTTTTAATTTTTTTAGATTATTTAAATTTTCAATGTATTTGATATTATGAGTATTTTATAAGGGAAATATTATAAAATTATTTAATTAGTAGAAGAGAAAACCCTAAAAAATGTGATTGTAAAATAAATTCTTACATCGTACATAACATTTAAATTGTAAAATTTTGAATTACTAAAAGAGAAAAAATAAATTAATGATTAATAATATGTAAATATATCTATTAAATACATTATTGTTTTGTTTATAATCCACATAAAAATAAATAGGTTCAAAATTCTGAACATGACTTAGTTGTGTGAAAATTGACATGAAATAACTTACCTTATATTTAACATGCCACGTAGGTTCTAAAAAATGGATTATAAATTTTAATTTTTTATATTTTTTATAAATATTATTTTATATACTTATGATTTAATATATGTTCATATAATAAAAAATAAACTCCCATTTTATAATTCGATGTTAAAATTGCTCTTTCATGTTGTTAACTATCTCATTTTTCATATGAATTTCAATTTCAGAGTTCAACTACATGTTCAGTGATTATGGATACATAAATTAAATATCACATATATTTATTATATACATAATTATATTCATTCATAAATGTTAGATATTGAAAAATTGATGGCATCATTATTGAAGAAAGTATGTCGTATTTATACATGACCACAATTTTTACTTTTCTACCAGTGGTAATAATGATTGGTAAAAATTAATTAATAATAAAAATATAATTATCATATCATATTTATCATATATATATATATTAAATATTTACTTCTTACCATCTCTTTAAATTTGATTAAAAAACATACTAATACGCTTTGTTGTGGTGGTAATCAACATGTACGAATGAGTAACAATATTTCTTTCCAACTAATATAATGGTAAGAAGGTAAATATGATATTATAATTAAGAAAACATAATTATCTAAAAATATAATATATATCAATTATTGACTTCTTTAAATCCTTCCACATAATGTGGTGATGAAAAACAATTACACCACTACATGGAGATGGTAAGTCCAACATACACAGGACTGATGTTTTCACTTGGCATATGATGGAAATTTGATATAACAAAACAATAATAACATATTATTATATTTATGGCACAATAGTTATTATTTCTAAATGATTAAATCAAATTTAGATAAATTATAATAATAATTAAATCATAATGTCTTGATAAATAGGATTACCTATTGTTCAGCAGACAACCTTTAGTCCCCATATTGAGGACCCTTGGAATGGTGTTAAAAGAATACTATTACCTATAATTAATGTATTTTTATGATTATAATATAATTTTATGTTTTTGGGTGATATATATGGCTCAATGTGGTGCAATGAAAAGAGTTATGGGGTATCCTTTTACAACTAATGTGAGGGAAACATTTCGAATGTTATGATATATTATAATATTAATATGTCAAAAATAAGATAAATGGTTAAAAATGGAATACCAGGCTATATAATTAGGACATAGTCTTAATATAATCACTTAATCATAGTTTTAGTTTTTTTGAAATCATGTAAAACCTTAACCTTGGTATTAAACCCTTCGTTATCAAATTTTGACCATAACCGTGGTATTGAATTTTTAAAAATTAAAGACCTAATATATTAATTATAAGGTGAAACTCATATCATATATGGAGTAGCGATGATATTTTTTTAAAACATATTATACCCTTGAATTAGTTTTTTAATTTAATATGTTTTAAATTATTTAATAAAATAATAATTTAATAAAATGTATTTATTTTTATTTTTGAGATGATTTATTTAATTTTACATTAAAGATAACAGAAAAAATATTTAATATGAATTTCATACGTTAAAATATATTTTATACGATATAGTCATATATTAAATTCATTGACCACAACAATTCATCGAAATTCATTTTCTTTTAATATTTTTTAAAATTGATTATTTTATTTTTCTATTAATTATATAAATATTGGGTCAGTGTTGTGAAACAATTTAAGGTAATTTTTCAACAACAAGTTACAAATAATACCTTGATATATTACATTAATTCATAATTAAATCAAATAATTAAAACTGAACATTTCATCTTTTTTATCACTGTTAAAAAATATTATAGATATTAAATTCCTGAGTTTGGAATTTTGTTTCTTGCCTTTTCATAATTTTAAATAGAGTTCAATAACAAATACAAATATAACCAGGTGACCATATGTTTTATACATGGATGTAAATTGATGATATATATTCATAAAATATTTTTTATAAATGTTTTAAGGAAATTTCAAAGCCTTATCCTATGCTTTTATCACTTATTTACCTGTTATACCCCTTCTAAGGTGGAAAATATATAGGAAGGTTTCCATTGAAAGTGACCAAACATGAAATGGTCCTATTTAAAAATATTCAACCACCTGATTAAAAATATAGAATCCATATTATAAAATTCCATTCATATAATAGGTATAAATTAATTTACAGTATAAACCAAAATTAAAATGATTTTTTTTAATAAATGTGTATTTAATTCCAAAAGTGTAGTTATCTCAAAATAAAGTAAAATGATGATTAAAAGTTAATTATATAGATTAATTAAAACTAAATTTGTATTTTGTTTATTTAGATTAAATTCAAATAATTATGGTGCATGTTTAGTTAAGAATATTAATAGTTTTAAAATACTAGTATTTGTTTAGTATTCACTAAACATAAAATATTTTCAGAAAAATATCTAAATGTCATCCAATTATAATGTTAAAATAATGAATCAAAAAATGATATAACATTTATTTTATAAATTTTCAATATGTTTTTCTTGGTTTTTTTAATTTAGTGTTTCTTGTAAAAAAAAATCAGTGGAATTTACTTAAATATAAATATATCACAAAACCACTGACTACTACATTCTCCCACAATTATTTGAACTTCAACATCTAAATTAATCAAATTTCAGAAAAAATAAGATGAAAATTATTCCTCACCACATCGTTAGTTTCCCGTGTAGATACCTAAATTTTCTTTTTTTTCACAAAACAATACAGAATGAGTGGTCATGTTTCGTAGCATGTTCCAACAATGATCCCAATCTCCACCCATTATTCCTATTTAGAAATATCTTGATCAATATGTAAAAACATTGATCTCATTATATGAGAATATTCACGTATATACATCCTTCAGACTGATTGATGGAACACAAAGTGAATATGAAAGAGATTCTATAGATGATCCAAACGATAAAATACCATCTCGATGCAGCCATTAATTTTGATGGGAATGATATATCTAGGGCACAGCCTTTCCTTCCATCCAAATATCATAACATTAATATATGGAGATATTAATTGAAATAAATTATCACCAATATCGAACTCAAGATATCCCTGGTGATTTTCTATATAAACATTTTTTTGATTTAAGCAAAAAATTATGTGTTATTGCAAGTATATGGTCTTATCATTAATTTCATGACCTAAAGAATGTCTCAATTCAATTAATTCTATACCATTATGAAAAAATGGAATACTTATTGAATTCCTTTTGTAGAAGTATAGATAGGTATCTATATGAATGGTCTAATAAAATCTAGTGTTGTAAGACAATTATAAAAAAATATGTTATTTATCCCAACTACCTTTGAAATCCATAGAGAAACGTATAATAATGCATTATAGTTTTAACTGTCCTATAAAACTAATTATTTATCAGTGCATGATAAGTAGTAATAAAATTAAATTTTATATGTATATTATGTAGATGAATTCTCCAGAACATTGAGGTAAACCTCATATCCTTGTCATATATTATTCGGAGCGATACACTAGAAAATATCACATATCATTTAATATATATCTGTGTATGTTAACCCGGAGATAAGTAATATCTAATTTTAATAAAATGAAATGATTTCATAATTATATAGTCTATATTCCAAATTTAATTTTTACCTTTAGATATTTTTGGTATTGCTATGAACAAATACATTGTATTTTTTTCCAATTTCGTTTTGGTATGGGTAATGGTGGTAACAACCCATTAAACTTATATATATCACCCTTAACATAATGACACTGTATTTATCAAGATACATAATATGAAATATCCATTTTCATTTTAACCCAATAGAATTATTAAATTATATCTCTATACATATTTTCCGTTACTATTTTTTAGATAATAATGGACAATGGGTTTCATTTAATAGGTCCATTTAAAGGCTAGTATTGACCAAAAACTAAATTTTTTTGAACCTTATCAATCAAGAATAAAGATATATATACACAGGAATAGTCTTAAAATTATTCTTTAATTCCACATCCATATTTTATGCCTTCTAAATCTTCTCACAGATGCATGGTTGAACGTTCACATAAAATCCTCAAACACACACTCTCTGACCCGGTGAAAAAATAAATTAATATATATAAGGACTAGATACTGATAAATTTGACCCAATAATTTCCATCCATACCATACAATAGTAAAAGGATATATTGGATCACCTACATAGGAAAGGTCCTATTATGTTAAAATTTTATAGAATATTGAGAAACTCGTAATACAATGGGTTCATAAACAACTATTTTAGAAATATCTACAACAACCCACCTAAAATTATTCATCTATGAAACCAATGTTGGGATAATAATTTTCCATTCTTCTTTATAAACCAAAAAAATGAAACATAATGGGGATGGGATCAGATATGAAGTGAGGGTAAACATAATCATAAATAATTGAATGTCATCAGGTAGAATAAGATGAGCATAAGGGTGCGTTAACATAATCATAGGGAATATGATTAACATTAGGGAACTCATACCTATCAATACCAAATTTATCATTAATTATAAATGGAATAATGCTTTAACCAAGGAAGGAGTCTCTAAGATCAATAATTATAATCCATTTGATGTTATTTTTTATCCAGGAATCAATAAAAAATCTATAGTGTTTCAACAATAATATGTACAAACTATTTTTACTCAAATACAAAATCACTACCATAGAATGAGAAATATAATTATTTCCATAAAATCTCATATAAGGAATATATAAAAAATATAGGTAATATTAGAAAACCATATGGATGACTGTCATACTATTTCATGCCCTGTCATGGGGGTTTTGAATGTGCCTTGATCATATAAGTTGAAGTACCCAATGGTTCTCAAATCCATGATATAAACATAATTTCTAAAGGAAATATATCAGTGAACATTATTTAAATGATTCTTAGGTAAAAATATTGGTCGAGCGGATGAGTGATCAGGATCATCGCACTATTTTTAGGGGAATTTTTCCCCCTCGAGGACTCTCTTATAATTTTCATTCACATTTCAAAATAATTGATAAAACAAAATTTAAGACAGTTTACCCATTAAATCGTTAATCAATCACATATACTTGTAGGAATAAATTTCAATATTTATGATATGTTTTCCACCAATAGATCCTTTTTTATAAATCATATCTTATCAATCTCACATTGTTATTTCATCATTAATTCATTACATTAATGAAAGAATATTTAAATCCTCACATTTGGGATCTTTGGAATTTATTTCCACCAAGGAAGGTGGTTGATTTTGGATGTTAGGATCATCCGTTGAGAAAGCCTTCCTATATATCACAATTAAATAAATCATAACCCTTGTAGTTTTATTATAATTAAGAGGACGTGTCATAAATATTATGGTTATACGACAAGGATAATACAATGTAGTTTAATGAAATCAATACGGATGTTATGGACAATGGTTCCCAACAATGGTTTTGGAGGGATATATGTACGAGGGGACATTAATGGTTGACCCTGTTGAGAATATAGCCTAAAAATGGATTGGTTCCCATAGAAAATGTTTTCATATATATATAAGTCTCACCGGGAACATTCTTCAATGATTAATAGGTGATGTTTATATGTAAATTATATTACCTCCTAGTTAGAGGCATGATCATACCACGATTATGGCCCAATAAAATTTATGGTGATTTGAATATGATGGTTTTAGTATTGATGGGTTCTTCCAACATATCTGATGATTACATGAACTAAATCATGTAGAGTTTAGAATATTGGGGCATACACCTTCAGGGGAGGGCCAACAATTTTTCATTTTGAATGTAACCCTTTAAATGATTCTCTAATATAGAATACATCACATTTAGAGGATCGTAACATGGTTGGGGACTTACCCCTTGTGGGAGTCCCATAAGGATGCTCCATTATTCTATTTACACGTTCAAGATTGACCTATAAGTCTACATGAGTCATGGTCTGTGTGATTAATACGATTAAGTGGAATATCTTTCAATTTACAGAATATCCCTCAATCACTAGTGGATAGGGGATGTAATATGAAATTAAGGATGAATTTTAAATCCATAAAGAAATGATCTATTATTTACTCCTTGAGGGATTACCAGTACCTAGTTTTAGATAAGATGACTGTAGTATTCAACACTAGCCATCATAGAAGAAAAATTCATTTAGTTACACTTATAATTCGAAATAGAGCGGATCCGGAAAATACCTCTCTGTTTAGGGTCCTCATTATGGTGGGGTTGAAATTTTATTATCATCAAGAAGAACCTAACTATTTAGTAGGTTATAAGTGAACTTCCATTATTGAGGAAATGAATAATTGAGAGAGGGATATGTTGAAGAGTCTCATCTCTAGGTCGAATGAATCTAGTGGTTACAAGGGAGGAGCCATTGGTAATATTCTATGGTTTTAGAATTGGTTATAGGAACCCATTTTAGTAGTTTAGGATGGGTCCAATGTTACTAAAAATTCTATGCAGTGAGAAGAAAGTGAAAGGGGAAGGGAGAAAACCCTAAAGATACCCCATTGATCCAATTATTCACACTATGTAGGTTGAGGAAAATTAAATGTTTGTATTCATAAAAGGGGGATTTATTCATGGAAAAAATAGGGTCCCCATTTTAGATGTGTATATCATATTGAAGGATTTACCATTTTATGTGTGTATTTCCCCAGTATACGATTTTATAAGATCAAATGTCCCTTTGTAGTATGTTGTAAGGGAATTATCAATTAAAATACTCTCTTTTATTATTTTCTTGTATTATCCATATTATATATGTTTGGTTAGTGTTTTTCTGAAGAGAATAAAATTCTCTAGAGGGACTGAGACTTAACCATTTTCATGAAATGGTCATTTTACCACATAACATACCAAACATTATGTGATAGATAATAAAAAATCCATTCATAGATGATTTTGGATTATGGGGAGGTATGGTGACTGTCTCCCATGAAAAATTATTTTCTATTTTTGGGGGAATGACATGACTACCATACACCGCAAAAACAATTTCTTGTGTGAAATAAAAAATGCATCCAACTTCAAAAAAAATCATTTTTAAGTATATAGATTTAAAACCTCAAGAGTAAAATGAAAATTCATTTTTTGGGGGCTTGATTTCACCTTCTTACCTAGAAAAATAAATTTCTTTTAGGGATTCTATGATAATATGTGATGGATCATATATAGGTTCTATCTAGAAGGCATTTGATGATAGATGGATTCACATACTTTTAAAAATATTGGTACCTAATTAGTTCCACTAGGATTCATTTTTTATATCACAAATTCATAATACACTATTGATATTCCTTGAAAAGGATTATAGGAACAAAATTTGCCTTCTATTAGAAGGAGGTCTGATTTTCATGATGTTGAATAAATTATAAGAAATAATTATTCCTAGTGTAATGATCTGTGGTGCACATGTGTACATAGAGGGGAGAAAATTCCAAATTAAAACATCTTGAATTTTTTTAGGGCCTTATGGTGTACATATAAATCTTTTTTATTTCTATTCCCACAATTTTTCATATTACTAGTATTAGGACTTCTAAGGAGAGAGTTCACTCTCAGATCAAAGATAGTAACATGGGATAAAAACAAAAAGGAATGAATACATACCATGTTAGAAATGATGCTTCCATTATAATGATATCAATGTGAATAGATAAAAATAAATTCTAACCTAAGGATTATTTTTTTATTTGACAGACCACAATGGGGGAATGAATTATGCAGGTCCACACTATGTGTAGTATGTATAGTTAAAAAAAGTGTACCTTCATATTATTGTTTTGCACCAAATAACCATGTTTATTTATGGGGATCAAAGTTTCTTATAAAAAATATATCTTATTTAATGAAAATGGATATTCTAAAATCATGATGCAATCATTTATTATGGAGGAAGACTTCATAGGTTGTCTCTACTCTATAGGATATGTTTTTCATTGTACACCTATGACTTTTTTACATGGATTTAGGTCAAATTGAAGTTCGAAAAGGATTTTTCCTTGATTTTTAGTTGGGATTGGATGGGAGATCTTGGAATAATTGTGTATCTTATTGGATTGAGATTGAATTCATGCACAGTTCAATGAAAAATATTCCTCTGAAATGTCTGGATCATTTGTAAAAGATGATACATCATGTGAGGGAATCCAATCTATATTGTTTTAGGTCGCGTAGGATATATTAATCTCTACATGAATTATCAATAGATTTTGTATATAGATTGGGATAGTTTTCTAGATTATCTATGATCAGATGAGTCATTCTTGATATGAGAAACCATAGAAATCAAGGGGGTTATCCAAATGATATAATGAACTCCAATAATGGTTTTTTACCGATAGGTAATCTAATTTTTCAAGAAATGTTGGGAAAAGTGTTTTAGTCAAGAGTACCTTAGAATTTTATAGATGCGAGGAGGGGTTCTTTTAATCCATAATAGAACAAATCCTAGATATGATAAGATGATATATAAAATTTACATAGGGAATGATTGTAGATCATTTTTGAAATAAATTTCTTATTACGATGATTCCTGGGAGTACGTGGACGAGAATAATTTCTTATTGGGTTGAAATTTTTTCTTGTTGATTTTCCACATTATGGGTACACATTATAAAGAGCCACATTTAGAATAATATGAATTGAGAAAATAGAAATACATTTCGTATTAGGATGATCTTATTTTTGATAATAAAGGAGGATTTCTGAGGGTCTATATTTCTTAATATATAGATAATGAATTAAGAAAGGAAATAATCCAGAGATTATTAAGGGAGGATTGAAAATGGGTTTTGATATGTAAAAACATTCCATATTTGGGGAAGGGTATATTTTCATCAGGCAAGGGTTCATAAATTTAGGAACCTAGTCTAGAATCTCATATACGTGTCAGGGACATGTGCATCAGAGTTATATATTTTTGTCTGGGCCAAGAATTAGATATTCACGATTAACAATATATATAATTATATTTAGAATATAGGCATATATAGATATGAAAAGAAATTTTTTACACTTATCATGTTCTCATATAAGGAAAGGTAATTTTTATAATATATTATTCGTGTCGGGATATTTGGCCTATGAATATATACATATCCTATGATGATATGAATAAGAATCATGTTGGCCCAGAAAACGAAAATTGTATAGTTGGAGAGAAATATGGATTGTAGAAGGGGAACAAAATATAAAAGAAAATGTGTTATTCAGTTTATCATCATTAAAATGGAAAGAGATATTACTAAAATTCAACATCATATAATAGAGAAAAAAATTGGTGAGGTATTCTACATAACAAGGGAAAAGAAAATAACTGATGTGAAGAAGGATCCTAAATTCTATTTATAATGATTCCACAAATCAGATTAATTAGTTTAACATTATTGTTATCTAATGGATGAATAGATTGAGTTTAGGGTATAACAACAAGAACAAATGGTGTAGTTATTAAGGTCTCACATATAGGACTGGTAGCCAATTATAGTGGTGGAACTACATAACATGTAAATTTAAAATAATTTCTCAAAATCTCAAAGATCCCATGAGTCATGATTGATGTGAGAAATAAAGGAATTAAATTAGATATCCAATGTGTTCCAAAAAGTACAATCAAAGGGTTTTTCTAGTGGGAACGACATTATTTTAAATTTCATGGTGATATGACCATGAATAGTCTATTAATAATGTCAAATGAAGGGGGAAAGTGCAATTCATAATCTCTAGGTTATAAGACCTAAAAAGGGCATGATATAAATATATTAGGAATTACCAAAAACCATGTTTTGGAAGAAGATTCTGTTTTGATGTTGTTAGGTTGAAAATAGAAAAATGATCTCCTCCTACTGGTGATGTTTCCTCTAGTTAACATGACACATTTAGTATAAACCGTATAAATATCAAAAATGGGAGTAGTTTGAATTGTGTAAATAAGGGTTATTTTCAGTGTAATAAATATTTTTCATTAAAATCCATGTAGAGCTTACGAAGAAACAAATTTTACAACTTATGGAGTGGTATTTATGAAAAAAAAATTATTTGAGTATAAAAGATTACTTTAGAAGAAACAAAATACCGTGAATGAGTGGAGTGTTCCTCATATAAATCTGAATCTTATATAAAGAATGGAACACCTCTCTCAACAATGGGTTTTTGGATGAGAAAGCGTGTAACATCCTAGGTAAATAAAGAATATGAAATTTTCATATTTATTAATGTTTGTGAATTAATTATTAATTTAACTTTATATGGGATTCTATGTTCGATGGCATAAACAATACGCAACCATGGGTTTATTTGACATCTTACATTGCACACAACATTGCGTTATACATAAAAATAATAATATAATATTATTATTTTAATTGGTAGTTAATTCCTAGACATTTTATTTGGGAGAATTAATAGAACTAACTAAAATATGATTTCAAATGTTATTTAAAGGTATTTAAATTTAACCAATAAACTTTAGAGGCTTAAAATGTGAATAAATCCAAGTTTACGCATAAATACTCTAATATTCCATAAAATGTCGATTTATTAGATTTTAATGGAGAAACATTTTTAAATCTAGTTTTTTAACTTTTATATGTTCTATTTTACAAAATAAATTTCGTATTTATAATCAGGACATAAAAATTTACATTGGATGGAATTTTGTATTTTTATGATAAAGTTCATTTTTTAATGTAGAGTGAAAAATACTGAATTTTATTTCAAAATTTCTTTTTAATATAATTTATTTATAGAGTTAGATTGATCTTTTTATTGGTTTTAAGTGTAAAAGGATTATAGTTTTGCCATTTAATACAATATTGGTCATTATAAGTAATTTCACTTTGAAATTGGACATAACCAAGTGCCAATCATTGGATAGTAATTATTTATTAAAAACAACGTTTTTGGTTTTGACAATGAAAATTAATTTTAAATTAATTGATGAAATATATATGTTTTATATTTGGTAATATAGAATTTTTTTTGAATTCAGAATATAGAAATTATCTTTCTATGCATTTTGGGTATTTTTCTAAAAATGATTAATTTTTTATTAATAGAGAATAACAGTGCATAGTAGTTAAAGAACCTAATTTTTCATTTAAATGAAATTTTAACACTTCTATGAATTCATTTTCTAAAATAATACATACATGGTTATCATCAATATGCAAAATGTTGTTCAATGGGGTGAATTTTTTCTGTGACGACTAATAACTGTTGATTTTTATTTACCATAGTTAAAGGTAAATACGGTATTTCATGGTAAAAATTGATTTATAATAATATAAAATTATCATAACACATTTCATAACATTATTGTATGAGTAATTGAAGACCAAGAAAATATATGGGTAAGACTTGTGTCCTTTTAAAGCAACTTGGGAAAGATAATGACAATAATAATCTTTTATTAACGTAAAGATATAAATATCATAAACATGAATCTTTTTACTAAAACAGTTTTTATATGGGGTTATATATGTTATCTCATGGCCTATAATTATTATTTGGAAAGATAAAAATATTTAATTTATTATGGTATTTTATTCATAATTTTTTGAAATTAAATAAATAAATTTAATTATGATCAATTGTGATGCAAAAATTTCATCATTAACAATGGATTAAAATTAATGATATTATAAGTATTAAAATACGGTTATTTTGAACGTATTTATTCCATACACATATATTATAGATTAGGATGACATGTTATATTCTAAATAATTAATTTTTTTCAAAATAATCATGTTTGTAAGGATTTTTTAAAAAGTCTTGATATGAATAGTATTAAAATTGACATAAAATAATTTTTTATTCAATCAATATTTTATTAAAAGATAAAATAGTCCTAAAAATATATGATTCATCCAAATGACATATATGACGTAAATAGTATCATTAATTTTCCATTTTGGGTCTCTTGAAACTTTATAGTTAATATATTAACCATATAGTATGGATATATTAGAGGACGTGGTAAAAGGTAAATAAGTTAACAAACTATTAAATAAAAAATGTAAGGATTAAAAAAACCCAAAACCTATCTATTTATTTTTGGATGATTTTTTTAGACTTATATGAACCTTATATAAATATTAAATAAGTTTCGGGCCATTTTAAACCGAAAATAATTTTAAAATAAAATAATACATTCAAAATTTTCTAAATAACCCCTCCAACCTCTTATAAAAGGCCACCACATCTAACGCATTACTCACATCCCTTAAGCCCCTTGGATATTCATAAATCTTATCCAAGAAGCTACCAACATTACTCTATTCCTCTTAGAATCCTTACCATTGGCATAAGGAAATGCAATAAATCCTTTTGTTTCACACCAAAGGGAGTTACCCGTTTAAAAGGAAACTTCTTTCCTCAAGTTCTTTTCTTTTATTTTCCATCTCCAACCCCCTTAAATCTTTTTATTTAATTATTTTATAAAACAATCAGTATCTACCATATACTATTATTCTTTTATTAGATGTATTCTAATTACACTTCTACACACCTCCATCTAATGGATATGGACATACTATTTCTGTGGATGGTGAACTACTACCTCACAAAATGACGATTGATCATTTATCTACTACCTCCTCTCATGGTGTCCATTATGATGGAACTATATTTATATTGGATATATATTATATATATATTGTCTATATGATTCAATATTCATTAATTATAGCGTACCATTATGGATTCCATAATGGATAATTACGATAATTTCATTCGATGAAGTGCGGACTACCACCCCTCAATGTGATATGACTCGTTCAGGACATATGTAGAACATATAAAGGATGGAGTTAATGGAATTATATATGATATTATAATCTAATTATAATATATATATATGTATCATTATGTTTTTCATTTCATTAAATACTAAATAGAAATGATTGTTACGTTCACGCGTACGTATGGTTTACCATCTCCATGAATGGTGAATATCATTTAATTTATCCAAATGTTATGTAATGTTATAAATAATTATATATACTGGATATATATGACATATATGATATGTAAATCATGAATATAATTCTTTAAATATCAGAAATTTGGTCACATGGACATCATGTAATTATAATAAGTTCATTTTTGACTCAAGTACAAAAAATAAAAAAAAATGACCATTGATAACATATATGATTATGTAATATTTATAACATAGTAATAAGTGATATAAAAGTAATAATAAACTTGAAAAAGTTTTTACAGTAAGTAGAAATTATATTTTGTTTATTATTCAAGATTTTAAAGAACGAACGTGTCAATTCAGATACGAGGTAAGGGACTTCGTCTCAATCACAATTTTTTGAGACATAATTTGATTTATACATGGATTTATTTAATACATTGTATAAACCTATTTGAATTTAAATTTCATTAAAAGGGAATTTTTTTCTACAATGTGTATTACTAAATAACAAAGATGGATGTTTTTTCACATACAACATGACAAAGATCTTTCAGCCCCTACGAGTATTATTTGATGTTTTGCTTCCATAAGAAGTTGTAGTATTTTAAAAGGAAAATAAATACCATATACCCTTTTACATATTTTGGTATATAAAATGGTTCTGAGAAATAATTTTCTATTTAAATTTCATTAAATGATATATTATTATTGCAACGTGGAAATGGTATCATTCCTTTATTATTGTTTTAGGTGTTAGGGTTCATGGTCATTGTTTACATATACGGCTGTTTCCATGATAATCCTAGTGTGGGTGAGCCTGAGACAGCTATCAAATGCATTGGGTAACATGAAATAAGTAAACATTAATGTTTCTCCTAATAGATTTGGATAATATACTATGATGGGTATTCCCAATGTAACTGTCTACGTAGCTAAGAAAGCTACAATGTTCGTATGTTATGGATGCCACAAATACCCTTTATGATTTATGATTTCTATGTGTTATTCATAAATTTTATGATTTCAAAATTTATATTAAATAGATTATGTTTTGAATGTATTGACGGGTTAATGATTTCTTTCTATATTATATCACCCTTTCTTGAGCTTTTTATTGTTATCCCATGTTTTTGAAATGTTTTTCATAGGGTACAAGGAAGGGTAAACAAAGGAATTATTCAAGAATATTTATATCATAAAAAAGATTTATTATTTTATTTTAATAGTTTTTTATTTTTTGAAAAAAATGGACACTGAGTAGAATTTTCTACTTTGTAATATTTGAGATGTAATGTAAAAGTTATGGCCTAATTATCTATAAACTAAACCTTAAAAGATCCTCATTTTGAATTATTGACATAACTCAAGATTATGTAATGTTTAAGGATGGGTCCTTATATTTGGTATCAAAGTTTGGTTTAAAAAAAATTAGGTGATTGGATATTGTTAAATTTATATGTAAAAACTAATATATGTTCAAATTGAAATGATATTGCATTTAAAGATTACCTTGTTTCTTCTCATAAGATATTAATGTGTTCAGAATGGTTTTCCATAGAGGAAACAAGGTAGCTATGATGGGAAGACATTAGGAGGAAGAAAACCATCTAAATCAGAAACATGAGATGGTCAGAATTAGAACATAAAAGTTTATAGTAGTGGTGGAATAGTTGATTAAATCTATAAATGGTGGTGGAATGCATGCACAAGATCCATCAGATCATCCATAGAGGATCATTTCTATAGTGGGTAATCTCATGAGGCAACATCCCCCAACATTCAGAGGATAATTTAACCATGTGCTAGCTGAAGGGTGGATTAAAGCATTGATGTAGATTTTTTATATCATGGGATGTTCAGAACATCTAAAGGGTAGTCTCACTGTTTACCATTTTGAAGGTGAAGCCGATTAGTGGTGGTTGATTGTTAAAATAGCAGGGATAATGATGAGATGGAGGCTCATGATTAGGATAAATTCAATGGTATGTTTCATGAGAAATACTTTCCAATGGTTTTTTTCTTAGTATGGAAAAATAATTACTTGAATTGTGGTAGAAGGACGAATCAGTGGCTACTTATGATGAAAAATTCCCTCAACTGGAAATGTATGCTCAAAATTTCATATGAGATCATGAAATTAATATAAATCTTTTTTACTCAAGATTGATGCCAAATTATTTAATGGAATCAGCTTCTAGTGAATTAAAAAGTTATAAAAACCATGTTAGATGTTTGGAGATGGTGGTAATGGTGTTTTTCAATGATTATGTGTTTATTGAAAAACAACCGAATAAGAGGTCGAGGTGGAAGATGTAAGGGAAGAACTCTTTGAAGAAGTCTAATAATAAGATACTTATGTTTACAGTTTGTGAAAACTGTGTTAAAAAGCATACTGGGGAATGTCTTTTGAATTCTGGTAAGTGCTACAGATGTGGTAAAATGGGACATAAGGATCTTAATTTCACTGAAAAAGATAAGGGTAATAGTAAGACAAAATATGATTTACAGTCAGTAAAATGTAAGTGTAATGAAATGAGTCATTATGCAAATGAGTGTGTAAATAAGAACTCAAATGAGGGAAAGAATATGGACTAAAAGAATAAAGGGGTGATGAAATCCATTGTAACTACTTCAAAAGATGTTGGGCCATTGAAAGATGTAGTATCAGGTACATAATTTTTTTATTTTGATTATGCCAACATGTTTTTTTGATTATAAGTCAATAAATTCTTTAATTTTTGAGAAGTTTCTTAGTAAATTGGAAATTCCATCTCAAGATATGAATAGTGAACTTTTGGTAAAAACATTAGGAGGAAATGATGAGACAAAAATAAATTATAGGAACGTTTATATCCATGTGTAGAGAATTAATCTACATGTAAAACATATTGTTTTTCCTCCAGTAGAATTTGACTTTGTTTTGGGTATAGAGTACCTTTCCATTTATCATGCTAAGATTGACTGCCGAGCTACGAAGGATTATTTTCAGATAGAATTTAAATTTGTGTACAAGAATGAACTCTTACTTTTGATAAAATATCTGGAAGAAGAAAAACTAGTAAAAGATATAAATGAATGCTACCTCGCATATATTGTTGGAAACAAATGAACTGTTTGGATTAATGATGTGCTAGTGGTAAATGAGTATCTTGATGCTTTCTCTTTGATGATTTTCCTGGTATATTACCTGATCGGGACGTTGAATTTACTGTTGAATTAGTTCTTAAAGCTAATCCAATCTCAATACCACCTTATTGAATGGATCAAATTGAACTTTAGGAGTTAAATAATAAATTAAAAAAGTTATTAGATAAAGGTTTCATTTGACTTATTACATCACCATGGGGTTCAATTATCTTGTTTGTTAAAAAGAAATATTGTTAAATTAGACTTTGCATCGATTACAGAGCATTGAATAACATCGATGTTAGGAACAATTATCCTTTGCCTCATATAAACGATTTGTTTGATTCTCATCTAGGGATATCATTATTTTTGGAATATTGACTTTAGGTTGGGATAAAATCAATTTAAATTTATGGATTTTAACATTCTAGAGATAGTGTTTTGTACTAGATATGGCTATTATGAATTTTTAGTTATTCCTTTTGGGTTAACCAATTCACCTGTTTTATTAATGTATCTTATGAATAGAATTTTTTCTGAGTTCTTGGATTATTTTGTGGTTGTGTTTATTTATGATATTTTAGTTTATTCCAAATGTAAATAGGAACATGAAAGTAATTTAAGGTTTTTCTTGAAAACCATAACTTAAATGAAATTGTATTTGAAATCTAGAAAGTGTGAGTTTTGGTTATAATAAATTTCATTCCTTGGTCACATTGTTTCAAAAAATCGGGTATCTATTGATCCTGCTAAAACAAAAGTTGTTGATTAATGGAAAAGACCACCAAATATAACTAAGATCATTATTATTCTTGGTGTAGAAGATTATTACAATAGGTATGTTGAAACTTTTTCACGGTTTTCACGACCAATGATTATGTTAACTCAAAAAAGTATTAAGTTCCTTTAGACAAAATAATGTGATGATTGTTTTCATGAATTGAAAAGATGATGGGTGAATACTCTATTTTGGTACTAACTTCCAGAAATGGTTAGTTTTTTATCTATAGTGATGCTTCGTTGAATGGACTTCATTGTGTCCTAATGTATAATGACAAGGTAATTTCTTATGATTCATGTTAGATTAATCCTAATGAGTTTAATTACCAAACACAAGATTTTGAATTAGCTACTTTTTTTGGCTTAAAAATTTTGGGGCATCATCTGTACGGAGTAAAATGTGAAATAATACTTACCACAAAACTTTGAAGAATATATTCACTCAGAAACAATTGAACATGTGATAGAGGATATGGATAGAATTAATCAAGGATTATGATTTCATAATCCATTACTATCTGAGAAAGGTACATAAAGTGGATGATGCTTTGATTCGAAAGAGTAATGAAACATAAACTATGTTAAATTTGGAATAAGACCCTTTGATTAATGATTTGATGAACTTGGGAATAGAAGTTATCAGTGCAGGAAATTCCCCTATTTTGTTTCCAGTGGTAGTGAAATCATCTCTATCAGACAGAATTTAGAAAGCATAGAAGGAAGATAATGAGTTTCCAAAAAGGTAGAATTTCTTAAGAATGGTAAGTTACCTGAGTTTAATATTGATAAATATTGTATTTTAAGGTTTGGAAAGATATTATGTGTGCCTTGTGATTCACAGTTGAAGAAATAGTTGTTATGTGAAACTCATAGTTCTCTGTTTTCAGTTCATCCTGACAGTACTAAGATGTATAGAGATCTTCAGGAGTATTTCTGGTGGGATGGAATGAAAAGAGGTATTGCTGACTTTACTGTGATGTGTTTGAATTTTAAATAGGTTAATTGTGAGTGGCAGTTACCAAAAGGGATTATTTATCCTTTATCCATTCTAGAGTGTAAATTGGAAAATTTGTCCATATATTTCATCATTGGATTACCAATGACTTCTCAAGGTAACAATTCAGTCTGGGTTAATATTGATCGATTAACTAAATCTTCTCATTTCCATCCTATTCGAGATACTCTGTCTCTAGATCAACTATCTCAGTTGTATGTTAAAGATATATTTAGGTTATATGGAGTTCCCCTCTCCATTGAATCTGATCATGATCTGAGTTTCACTTCTAACTTTTGGAAAGACCTTAAAAATTCATTGGGTAATGAATTTAATTTTATTATAGTTTTTCATTCTCAATTAGATGGGAAGTCAAAATAAAAATTTCAGACATTAGAAAATATTATATGTTCTTGTTGAATGGATTACCAATGAAGTTGGGACCAGCATCTTTATTTGGTTTAATTTTCTTATAATAACAGTTTTCATTTCAGTATATATATGGCTCCATTTGAAGAATTTTATGGAAAGCAGTGTCGAACTCTAGATTTTTGGGATAAAGTAGGTGAAAGGAAGTTAATGGGACCATAATTGGTATAAGGGATGGTATAAAAAGTTAAATTAATTCAAAAGCACATGGGAACAACACAAAGTATGAAAAGAAGTTATGCAGATATTCGAAGGAAGGATATTTCATTATAGGTAGGTGATCATGTCTTTCTCAATGTTTATCCAGGGAAAAGTGTGATGCGTTTTGGTAATAAGGGAAATCTGAGTCCATATTTGTTTGGACTCTATGAAATCCTAGAGAAAGTTGGATCAGTTGCGTATAGAGTGGATTTACCTCCACATTTATCCTAGGTACACAATTATTTTCTTGTTTTAATGTTGAGAAAGTATATATCGGATGCATCTCATGTTTTGAGTCTAAAGGTAGTTTAGTTGAAAGACAATATTTCTTATAAGAAAAAACATGTCTAGATTATTTAATGTAGAGAGGAAGTGTTGAAGAATAAAGCAATTCATCAGGTAATGTTTTTTGTGGAAAACCCATACAGTTTAAGTGGAAAAATGGGAATCTGAACAGGCTATGAGGGATAAATACACCCATTTATTTTATAAGTGAATAAAATTGTGAGGATACAATTTCCAAATGTGGGGAAGGATGAAACATCCCAATTAAATAAAGAATATGACATTTTCATATTTATTAATATTTGTGAATTAATTACTAATTTTACATTAGAGGATATTCTGCGTTCGATGGCATACCCGATACACAAATACAGGTTTATTTAAAATTTTATGTTGCACACAACCTTGAGTTATACTGAAAAGTAATAATAATATAATATTTTTATTTTAAATGGTATTTAACACATAGCCCTTGTATTGGTGCGAATTAATAGAACTAACTACTATATCATTACACTTATTTTTAAATGTTTTTACATTTATCCAATAAATGCTAGAGGCTTATCATTTTAATAAATCCAATTTTAATCATAAATACTCTAATATTCATTAAAAGGTTGATTTACAGGCATTTGATGGAGAACCATTTTTAAATCTAGTTTTTTTCACTTTTATATGTTTTATTTAACAAAATGAATTTCATCTTTATAATCAGGACATCCAAATTTACTTTGTATTAAATTTTTGTATCTCTTGGATAATGTTCTTTTTTTAATAAATAGTTGAAATTTCGGCATTTTAAGTCAAATTTACTTTTTCATATAATCTATTTATATAGGTATATTATTATTTTTATGGGTTTTAAAGTTTAATTTGATTATATTTTTATCATTTAATCTATTTTTGGTCATTGGAAGTAATTTAACTGTGAAATTGTATTGAAACAAGTGTCAATCTTTTGATAGTTATTATTTCATAAGAACACGCTATTTGTTTTTAAAAAAGAAAATTAATTTTAAATTAATTAATGAAACATATATTTTTGTAATTTATTAAAATAGACATCATTTTTGAATTCAGAATAGAAAAATTAGTTTTGGGTGATTTTTTTGTATTTTTTGTAAAACGTTATTATTTTGAATAATGAAAAACATTATATAGTAGTTAAAACAAACATTTCATTTAAATAAAATTTTACCGCTTATTTGAATTTAATTTCAATAATCCTACATATATGATTATCATAATTATGTAAAATACGGTTCAATAGGATGAAAATATTTTTTTGGGGGGTGAATAGTAACTATTGATTTTTTTTATCACAACTAATGGTAAATAGTGTAATTCAAGGTAAAAATAGTATTATAGTAATATAAAATAACCTTAACACTTGTAATAAACTTATTGAATGAGTAATGGATGGACAAGAAAATACTTGGGTGAGACCTTTCACATCTGAAAGCCGTTTGGGTAAGGTAATGACATTTATAAATTTTATTAAAGTAAAAAAAAAATATCATAAACCTGAATCTTTTTACTAATAATAGTATTCAATCTTCACATTTTTCATGAAATATTGAGTACCCTACCTAGTTATATCCCATATTTTTGGATAGGATAATTATTTTGAATGCATGTTTATAAATGAAGGGAACACCAATGTGGGACTCTCTATTGAAGATATCGCTCATACACATGAGAGTGAGGGTATTATTTTTTATGTACAAATGACTCAGATAAAGGACCCAATAATGCCTATACATATCTTAAATGTTTTAATCAAGACACATAGAGCTTTTTGATTTAGGTGAGGTAATATACTTTCATTATAAATGATGGTCTTATATAGTGAGTACCACTACAATGTGTTGTTTTAAATTGTCATAAAGGGATGTCAACCATGAATTTTAAGCCTTTTGTGAGTATTTTTTAAACATACCATTAAAAATATAATATAAGGTCTCACATTGTAACGAAGATTTTAGGGGTAGGTACTAAAATTTAATGTCATGGTTCTTGGATCATAGTGTGACTTAATATATCTCAACTATGTGGTTTGGACCATACTAGGAATACAAATCCCATGTCACCCATTCTCAGCATGAGAAACAAAAAATGGTGAGGGAAAATCTATGTAGTTCAAAATTGTGTGGAATTCATTTTTGGAATGTAGTATACCATTATTTGTTGAGTACATTGGACACAAAATTTACTGTTATGCGATGATGAAATTACTCATTACATTTATGGTCTAAAACTAGGGACAACTTTTCCTTATATTTTCATTTCATGAAGACCACATAATGAATTATTTCATCTCTGATATCCTCTCAGTTCCCAAATTTAACATCAATGTACATGTTACACTTAGTTAGTGTGATTAAAAAGGAATTGTGAGGGCCAAACCATATAGTTTAACATCCTCATCCGATGATATTTGTAATGATTTTTAATTCCACACAAGTCAATAGAAATTTAGTTTAATTAAATTTAATTTTCAGTTTTATTTAGAAAAATTATTTTGATAAGGACTATTATGCAGTTTTTTTCATTAAATATGCACTAGATATATCTTATCACATACAAAATTTCATGATAAACATCCCATTGGTGGGGGGGGGGGATACAGTCATCATCCTTGGTAATAATTTATAATGAAAAATAAATTTAAACCTTATTAATTATTTAATTTCCTTCCCATTTGGGTCCTGGTTTTAGAGCTTTCTTATCATATATCAATGCAGTCCCGATAGAAAAAAAATGGATCTCCTTTGGGAAATGAATTGAGGTGACCCTTGTTTTTAAAAACTCAAGCTATTCTATTTTTATATAACAATAAATGTTTCATGACCTGAATTATTTTCTCATGTAGTCATTCCAAATTATCTATTCGCCATTAAAATTGTTAATTCATGTACAATTGATTACAATTGTAAATATAAAACGAAATTGGACTCAGATGGGTTGGTATGGTTATTTACGGTACAATATTGAATAAAAGGATTATTTTGTGGTAGTAAGAGTGGTAGTATGGTAATAGCACAAGTCATATAGATGTTATTATTTCAATGAATTGCTATTATTTCCTCCATTTTCATAAGTATTCCTGATAGAATTTTATTGAAGGCATCTACCTATCAATTACCCACTAAATGATAGTTCAAAAATAAATAGAATCAATGTTATATTCAGGTAAAATCAATTTTTATTTTTATGAGTAGAAATTTTTACTATGTTCTATTAGAATAATTTGAGGAACACCAATTAGGGTGATGATGTTAGACTTAATGAAATTGATGATGTTCTTAATCCAAACATCCTTGCGGGGTATTTACTCATCTCAATTGGAGATGAATCTGGTAGTCATATGGATATACATAATATTCTAGGGTATGGTTTTAGGTAATGTACGTGTTAAATAAATTCCCAAAATGGATGCCAACCCAGATTATTTGGCTATGTGAAACAAATATAGTTGTTGATGTATTAATTTGATAGGCATATGACAATAATGATACTATGTAGTAAAATTTGTAAAGTCATGAAACATTAATGGATTGGAATATTTGAACCTTCTAATTTGATGATAAATATTTGTTCATGACTCAATAGATCCAATATCCTTGGTAGGTAAATCTTTCACGAGTACAATAATTTTATATCTATTAGTACAAAAGAAGTGTGCCCCACCAAATCAGTCATTATAAAGGATCTTATATTGATTCTGGTTATCACAAAGGGTGAAGTTGACTACCTATCATCATGTTTTTTCATTCTCATCCTTTTTAAATAGAGAACCCCATTTTAGAGATATTCCATTATGAACATCATCTGACCACATTATGTTATTTCCATCCCATGATTGTAATTGACCTTTTGGATATTTTCTGTGGTATTATGATAAAAAATTCTGATTCAATTTTATGGTGAATAATATCGATGAACATCTTGTACATATCTAGATCCACTAATGCCATAGAAATATTCACTGATGCATTTTCATGGTAATTAAATGATCATGGGAGGTTAGGAAATCTTATCACTAAGGGGAAATATACCATAAACCCTCATTTGTAGTAAAAAATTGTTATTTGATCTTATTTAATAATTGAATAGTCATATTTTCTCTAATTTAACATAAAAACTAATATATGTTTTACTATAAAGTGTGTCCTCTGTATTTGCAGTTCCAGTTCCAAGCCTATAATGAGGGTATGAAATTCTTCATCATTATTAGTGAAAGATTATGAAAATGGGGAAGACTAATGTAGAAAATGTTTTTCTAGAGAGATATTAATAAACCCCATCTAGACTTTTTCTTGGGTTGGGGTTTACATTCTCTTTCCATTTGGTATTTTGGACCCACCATAAAAACAATCTCTATAATTTCGTTTCCTGAATTCCACTAAAACGGTTCCCACAAATTATTGGTTTGAAGGCCACATGTGTGCTTCCCCATACTCTAGAAGAATCCAACTAGTATATAGGGTATAATTTGTATCCAAAAAATCCATTTACACATTAGATTTAATGATTTTAAGCATAATTATACATCAGAGTACAAGCCAAGGATCATTATGTCTACTGTCTTGGAAGACTACATACATAGAACATAAAACATGGGGAAAGAAATATCACTATTTATTCTCTAGAATGATCTCCTAAATTCCTTTGAGACCTTACATCTACATAGGGTACCTTGGGAATCAGATGAATAAAGGGATGAGCTAAAATTCCTAGTAAGGGAATGAACATAAGGATACATCTTAAGCTCATCAGTTAAGAGGCATGGCATAGTGATATCCAAAGCATGGAATATATAAAATCATATCATCTATGCATATAATCATATAAACATAGAATCATATAAATGTGGTAGAATCATAAAACATGTATTTATTATGGGTCAATGCTAACCATCAATCCTATTTCCCATTTTATTACAGGTCAAGGCTATCTACCAGTCATGATTCCCATTTTTGTATGGGTCAAGGATAACCACCAATCCCATTTCACGTCGCATATCATGAGACATAAATTTACCGAATGCATTAGAGAGATATCTCAGTGCACCCATATCATAATTTTCATGAATATTATTTCCATATAAATAATCATAAATAATCAACCATTAATAATCATAAGGGTACCAATGGAAATAATTAGTTACCTCAATCACGACATAAAGCATAACCAATGTGCGTAGCATGAATGTGTTCATGAAAGAAAGAGATTATAACATAAATGAATGTTAATAAGTTTAAATAGTCATATAACATGGTATATTGTGTCAAACATAAGTGAAAAAATATAATAAATGTATTTGAGAAACATTAGCATTAAAACATTTTGGCCAGTTTAATGGAAAATAATATAGAGATTTAAAAATAGAAAACATGACAATAATTTATATAAAAAAAATAATTGAACCAAGAAGGTTTTCATAACAAAAATAATGATATTATAAAGACATTTGTGGCTTAAAAAGAGAAGATAGTCCACTATAAATTGAGTAAAAAATCAGGAAGTTCCCATAAAACATGTTAGATTATCAGAAAGTTCTAATGAGGGAATATTAAAAAAAACATGTATATTCCCAAAAGAGAGTGATGAAAGGGTATTAATAGATGAATTTTCTAAGACTAAAAATAATTTAGAATATGTACATAAATAGATAATATAACTCCACATTTATATAAATAAAGATAAGGCAACCTGAATGGACAAAAAGGGTTCGAGTAGAATTCATTACGGTTTATTGGCATAGTGACGGGTTTCCCAAAGAGGGAATTTTGAGTGATAAAAGGGGTTTATAATCACATATAAATATTTATCATAGTATGGGGGAGGTGATTAATCATACCCCATCATTAGGGATTTCACAAAAAAAGGCATAGTACGAAGGACAACCTCGATTTAAAAGTGAAATGAAGAGGATCCCTTACCTTAAATTTGTTTGTGTTCATCACGTGTTATTAAAGACCTGAATAAAAATATTAGGTTTATTATGTAATAATTCAAGAACATATTATATGTTTAATTGGTTTGGTATAATCATTTTACATTCATTTATAACCATTACAATTGGTTATGAGGTTCAATTTCATTGTTTGGGATCGTTTCTTTACTTAGTTTTAATGGCCAGTTCACATATATTCATGTTTGGAAAAACATGTAAGATGAATTTTTTTTCCAGAATTGAAGTTATATGAAATTAGGGAACATACAATATATTATTTGGTTTTAAATTTAATTTGGTTACTTAGAGTGAAATTGATTTATTATATAAAACCATAGTGACAACTGTTTTTGTTAATCCGTGGGACTGATTATAAAGAACATGTTTTTTTCCTATAAATTAATTACATTTGTAAAAAAGGATTAATGAACCAAAAATAGGATATATTACATATATAATAATCTATTTCAACCATACCATAAATGGATTCATGACCTGAATTAAAGATAATAATAGAAATTGATAGACCCTTGTCCTTGAATGTGCTAAATTAGCACATCTCAAACGGTACATTCATTTCATTGAAATAAAAAATGGGGAAAGGAGAGAATATAATGAAATATCCCATTAGCATAAAAATATTCTATTAAATGTATGTTACTGGAGTTATCATACAATTTGGGTGAAGGTAGGTGAGGAAATATGCAAAAACAAAATAACATAATAGAAATGAAGGAATTGGAAAGAGGAATTTACCTATTGAGATATCTCCTTTGAGAACCTATTGTAGGGAGAGGTTTTGGTATTATTAAGTGTCTTGGGGATTTTGGATGTGCAGGGGGGGTGAGCTTGGGTAGATATTTGGGCAGAATATTAGCATGGCACAAGGCTTGAGAGTAGTGAAGAGAAGGAGTGAGGGTGGTTTTTATAGTGGAGGAAAGGAGGGTTTTAATTATATTATAATCCTTAGATTTTTATTTTCCCTAAAGGCCAGAAATAGTAATTATTATCTGACCAAAAACAGTAATACATTCATGTGAATAAAAACTAATTGGGCTTACATAATCAGATCATCATCAATGACTCTATAAATCCATTTTTTAAAATTTATCCAAAATTATCGTAATTTACTATTCATAAAAAATCATGTATTTCAAAAAAATATTGAAAACTCACCCTCAAAATTTTTTGACATCTAAAATCCAAAAATGAATTCCATTTAAAAAAAATTAATATTATTATTATAATGTTTAATTAAAATAATTACTATTTATCAAAAACCAGTTTAAAAACAACAATTTACTTATTAAAAACTATAGTTATATCGTACTTTAAACATGAATATTATTTATATTATATCATAGGTATGGTTACTATTCATTAGGTTATATCACTACTCATAAGGTTATGTTACTATTAATAAGGTTTGATTACTATTCACTAAAAATTCTGTTTTTTATCCTACTTTAAATAACTTACTAATAGAAACTGTGTATGTCAGATTTTCGAAATTCCAAACACAGATGTGAAAAACTTATGTTTAAAGGTCAAATAGCCCATAGTAGTTCATTGTTTTGAGTTTCATGGGTTCTTTCAACTTATTTATTAGTAGATAATTTTCATTAAAAAACATTGGGTCGTTACATTCTTCCCCCCTTAAGAAATTGTGCCCTTGAAATTTCATTTTACATTCTAGGCCAAAAATAAGTGAAGGTACTTTTATTCATTGCTTCCTCCAGTTCTCATGTTGCCTCTTTGTACTTATGGTTTCTCTATAGTACTTTTACTAGATGAGTAGTCTTGTTTCATAAAACTATGATTCTATGTTCAAAGATCTTCACTGGCTGATCCCTTTAGAAAAAATCACCATCCATCTGTACAACCTCTAAAGAGAGTTCATGTGAAGGGTCTGGTATGTACTTCTTTAATGTAGATACATGAAATACATCATGTACATTCGACATGTTAGGTGTAAGTACTAGTCAATATGAAACATCTCTGAGTCGATCAAGGATCTTGAAGGGGATGATGTACCTTGGACTTCAATTCACTTTATTTCTGAACCTCAGGAACTTATTCCATAGGGAGATGCATAAAATTACCATATCTCCAACTTTAAAGTCAAGGTCTAATCGATGATTTTATGTATAAAATTTTTATTGAATTTTGTGTGCCTTGATTTGACAATGAATGGTTTTCACCTTATCCACCATTTATTCGACCATTTCTGGTCCTCGCAGCTTATACTCACTGACTTCATCCCAACATGCCAGTGTTCTTCACATTTTCCCATACATGGATTTATATGGGGTCATTCTGATGATCGAGTAGAAATTATTGTTATAAGAGAATTCCACCAGTGGTGATTTTGGTCCCATCCTCCTTTGAATTCCATATAACATGCTCTCAATATGTCATATTGTGTCTAAATATTTTTCTTAGATTGGCCTTCTGTTTGAGGAAGATAGGCCGCACTGAATTTCAGTTCAGTTCTTAGAGCATGTTGGAGAGTTTTCCAGAACTTTGAGGCAAATCTTAGATCACGATCAAATACAATAGATTGTGGTACTCCATGTATTTTTACCCATTATTTGATTTAATTACATGCAATTAGATCCAATGAGAAGTCCTCTCAAATCATGATAATTTGAGCTATCTTTGTAAGACGATCCACAATGACCCATATAAAATTGTTTTCTCTAGATGTCCTTGGAATTCCAATGACAAAGTCCATGGTATTTTTCTCCCACTTCCATGCTGGTATGTGTAGTGGTTTCATCATCCCCTTATAATTTTTCCTCTCAGCCTTCACTTGCTGACATACAAGTAACATTGATGTATATTTAGCAATCCACCTTTTCACATTGTCCCACCTAATAATTTCTCGGAGAATTCGATACATCTTTGGTATCCCTTGGTGGATATAGAAAATCGAGTAATGTACATCATTCAATAACTGCTTCTTTATCTCTAGAATGGATGGTACACATAATTTTGTCCCAAATCATACAACTCTTTCATAATTAATTTTAAAATCATACGATTTATCATTTCTGATAACTTCCATCATGTTCTGAATTTCCACATATTTTCTTTGAGAATCCTTTATTTTCTAAAAGATGGATGGTTGAACAATCATTGTAGAAAGGATTCATTATGATCCTCCCTTAATTATTCCCTTGTCCATATTTTTAAAATCTAATAATATCGGATCCTTTTCAATTCACATCATTGATAAAGATGGAGGATCCTTTCTACCTAAAGCATCTGCTACCTTGTTTCCCTTACCGGGATGGTACTTGATTTAGCAGTCATAATCATTGATGAGATATATCCATCTCCATTGATTCATACTAATCATTTTCTATGTGAATATATATTTTAGACTCTGGTGGTCAGTATATATCTCACACTTCTCCCCATAGAGATAATGCTGCTTGATTTTCAATGAAATGATCACAGCCGCCAACCCCAGATCATGTGTGGGATAGTTTTCCTCATGGATTTTTAGATTTCTTGAGGCATAGGCTATCACATTATAATTTTTCATTATCACAAATCCTAATCCCTTTTTAGAAGAATCACTATACACCACAAAGAGTTTCCCACTTGTAGGGAGTGTGAGTACATGCACAGTGATAAGCCTCTTTTTCAACTCCTTGAAACAATATTCACATTCCTATGTCCTGACAAGAATTACTCCCTTCTATGTTAGCTCGGTCATTGGGTTTAAAACTCATGAAAATTTGTTCACAAATCGTCGATAATACCCAGCTTGACCCAGAAAGCTGTAGATCTTGGTTACAGAAGTTGGCATGGGATGCTCTTCAATTTAATTCATCTTGGAAGGGTCCAAAGATATCCCTTTCTAGTGATAACATGCCCCATGAATGATACATCCATTATATATATCTCACATTTACTATAATTTGCATACAAATTATCCATTCACAAATTCTTTAACACAGTATTCAAATTCTGCCCATGTTCCCACCTGCCCTTGGAGTATATCATAATATCATCTATAAAGGAAACCATAAATTTTTCGAGGTAATCTTTAAAGACTCCATTCCTTAAATCCATGAATATTGACGGATATTTAGTGAGTCTTAAGGGAATCACTATGAAATCGTAGTGTCTATACATCATTCGAAAGGCAATCATGGGAAAAACTTCCTTCCTCATAATTAATTAGTGATATCCAGAATGAAGGTCCACCTTAGTGAAATAACTGGCCCCACAAAGTTGATTGAACAATTCATCTATCTGTGGTAGGGGATACTTATTCTTTATTTTGATTTTATTGAGCTCGTAATAGGCAATACATAAGTAAATTGATCCATCCTTCTTCTGGACAAAGAGGATTGGCGCACCGCACTGTGAATCACTCAAGAGTATAAAACCATTCTCCATATTCTCATGTAACGACTTCTTTAGCACTTCCAGCTCTATAGTGGCCATTCTGCCAGGTTTCTTTGAGACATGCAGAGATCCAGGGAAAATTTCAATTGATAACTCAACCACTCGGTATGGATGAAGACTAGGAAACTCTTCAGGGAATACATCAGTTTAATCCCTCAGAGTAAGAATGTCTTCAATCATGATTCTCTCCATTTTATTAGTCATTTGATCAAGATATACCGGCTCAAAAGGCAGTAATATCCACACATGAGATGGTGATTCTAAAGGATATTCATCATACTCTTTACACATGTAATAAATTAGAGGATCCTTTGGGATGTGAAGTGTGATCTCCATTTCATGAAATTTAATGTTGGTTTTGTATAATGATATCCAATCCATTCCCATGATTGAATTGTACTCCAATATTGGAAGAATTACGATACTTTCTGTGAGGTTCAGTCCACAAACATTAATCGGGGAGGAGTTACAAACCATGGATGCATTAATTTCTCCATATTCTGTTTGGATAGAAAAATGTTCCTCCAAATATTGAGGTGGTGTTTGAATAGTTCTACTAATCATCTAAAATATGAAAGAATACATAGTACTAGAATCCAATAGTAAATTCACTATTCCTGAATGAATAACTAGAATAGCTGTCAAAACATCATTGTCCGGCTCCACCTCAGTAGTAGTGATAGAATAATCCCTTCAGACAGTTACCATGATTCTTCTTCCCATTACTTTTACAATGGGAAAAGGATGGATTCATTCCATAAAGGAATTTGTATGATGAACCTCTAATGTTGTTCTCCATTTTCCAATTCTTGTCACTGGGCCCACAAGACCACTGACGGTCTCCAATATCCATTTCAAACATGATATAATAATATAAAATATCCTCATAAACGTCGAATTCTCTAGTCATGAAATCGTTTTGAAGTGTCATCTTTAGTCCACTAAATAAGGGATCCACCATTATTTCAATGTTCATGCCAAATCCAGTCGCGTACCTACCAAGCCATATAAATTTTTCATTATATGCCTCGATGGAATCTTTTACCTCATACTTGAGTCTAAGGAACACAGTTTCCATCTTTATATGCACGGTTTGAGGAAAATATTTTTTGAAAACTTCTTATTGGATTCCTCCCAATATATAGAATCAATTTCCTATTGGGACTATGTATTCATGATCAGTGTACACCACTCATCAGATTCCCCATCAAAATGATAGACTGCCAACACAACCATATCTTATTCCATGCACTGGAGGATAGAGAATATCTTTAAATAGTGTTACTCCATTGTTCTGTGAGGAGGCGATCAGATGATTCACTAAACATGGGATTCCTTTTCCACTTGAAGTATTATATGGAAACTTGTTCTTTCCATGAAGGAGGAGGGTTTTCCTCATGATTCAAGTAATTATTCATAACTCGAGAAAGCTGAGCAAGTACTATCATGATTTTTTGACCTCCTGATCCCATCATATCATGCATATCATTAGGGAAATATTCGCATTTCCTATCACATTGGTTGTTGGAATACATTCTTCTATTTCCCACCATTAACTAAGAAAAATAATATGTAAATTTAGGGCTTGATTACTTAGCTGTTGAGCATAAAAAGGAAATGTTGAACATAAAAGGATAAACATATAAAGAAAAACTAGATCCTAACTTGTGGTTCCCTATGTTTCAAACTAGGGTAACCATGATCTATTTCTTAACATAAAATCCTATGGAATCTTTTTGACCCTTAATAATGTTTTTTACTTTGATTGTGAATCTACTAAAGAATATCCCATGGGAGTGTCATAACCAAGAGTACAGTAAGGCCCATTGTCGTGCAGAAGTTCCCATTCAAGTCTATGTCAAAGTGGTGTTTTTTGGTTTTTACCCCTAGATACATGTAGAGACCCAAATCTTGACATACATGGACATTACATTACTTTTGCGGAATACTTAATATAGAACAATAACAGACACACAAGGACCATAATAGTTTAGTGTCTTTGGAAACTCGGAACATAATCTTATAATCGTGGTGAAAGATCTTCAACATCGCCATAAAAATCTTCCCCTTTTGTTTTCTTACCTAAAACCTTTCTTTATATCCTGGGGAAAAT
Source organism: Viscum album (assembly GCA_963277665.1). Classification (NCBI taxonomy): domain Eukaryota; kingdom Viridiplantae; phylum Streptophyta; class Magnoliopsida; order Santalales; family Viscaceae; genus Viscum; species Viscum album. Next base: position 1,895,805,149 of record OY728123.1, read on the forward strand.
AAAACATATAAAGGGTGAGCTCAATTTCTAAGTAACGGTAAACAAAAGAAATATCAATCACATCATATTCATTAGAACATATCATTTTGGAAATCTTAACCTGCAAAAGAGTTCATAAATTCATAACATGGGATAAATCATAGTAGTGAAATGTAATCCCAATAATCATAACTTAAAACATGAAACTTTGTGTCATACACACATAATCATAGAGAATCATTTCTTAGTAGTCAAGACTCATATTCAAGACTATCTTAGAGGACAAAGTCCATTTCTGAACCGAGTTCACTCCTCGTTTCAGTCATGTTTCACTGAACCGCTTTAACATAGCATTCCAGCCATGTCTATCTCATGAGATATAAATATTTACCCAATTAATTGTAGGGGGATATAGGTCCCACCCATCTCGTAATGATACTATTCTTATGTGTGCCACAAAATCATAAATCATACTTCATTGAATAACCCATGTAATAAAAATGGGATTCTTAAACAACGTGGCATCATAAAAAATTCATATAAGATTAAGGAAACCATAAAAATAAGTCAACCACAACATAGTCAAATCAATGTAATAATAGGGATAGAAACCGAACCCTATATTATCTTAGATGGAAACTACTTTTGATAAAACACTTGAACTCCATTCTTGAAAAAAATATCCTTTCTACTTCAAAAACATTTTTCCTTTCTTAACATGTCATACAATTTTAAACTAAAAGAAGTTGATTAAAAATAAACTTTAAAACATGTAAAGGAAGCTTCTTGGAAATAATGTTTTAAAAATCCATTCATGCCATATAAGTTAAAAAAACATTCTTCTCATACTTTTTTCGGAAAAGTCAAAAAGTACCTCGTACGAAAAATGACAAAAGATTCCTTTCATATATTATACTAAATACTCACCTAAGGGTAAAATTGGACTTAAAAAATTGTATAAGGATATAAATATTACATATTGTGGAATCATGGATGTGTATGATAAATATTCCCCAGTAAATTCTGAAGTATAAACAATCTCAGATAAAAATTGAGATTGCAAGATTTTCCCTTACATTAGGTCTGATTTTCTTCGTAAGTGTTCGAACCTCCTGTATAATGATTTAAATAATGTTATTGACTTAATCCAGAATAATAATTATTTTTATGATATCATATTTGGTTATATTCGTTGCTTCTTATTAGTAATATTTCATTACTACTTGTTATTCGGGTGTCTATTACTTTTTGTTCTTATGCGTGTTTTGTCGAATAAATTCTTATTCTTATTTTTAGGTTATAGATACCTCATTTACAGAATTATATTAGTGTAATATATATCATATTCATTCATTAAATTCATTTATATAATAATTATGCAATGATGATCTCTTAGAACGAGTCACATCACATCGTGGAGACAGTCTTCCGTACGTACGCACGAGTGATGATATCGTTCCCATGATCGTGGAATTGTATTGGACTGTATGTATACAATTTCAGAATCAATAACACTTTAAAATAATAATATATTGTTATTTAGTTTCACCATTATACCCATCTATGTAAGGTGGTGGTGGAAAATAGATTACACCACGGCATGGAGACGGTATTCCGTATGTACGCACGATCGTTGATTTCGTTTTCCGTAGGATGGATAGATGGTGAAATAGGGTTGTTTCATACTTATAATAACATATCAGTATATGAGTGATACTGATGTTATTAATTCATAATGAAACAACTTTTGAAGAAGAAGTGGAAGAATAAATAAAGTTGAAAGAATCGGTAACAGACATTACCTCTTCTTTGAAGCGCCACTTTGAGACCTCCTTTTAGAGCACTAAACATGGTCTTTGAAGAAGACCATGACTTCTAGGATGTTTCTAGGGAAGTGGAGAAGAGAATTTGGCAGGGTTTGGCTAATCTTGAAGGCTCAATGTGGTGTGATGAAGAGAGGGAGGAGGTTCCCTTTTATAAGGGAGGAGAGGGGCACCTTTGGAAAAACTAAAAATATTATATTATTATAAAGTCATATTCTGTTTTTAATAGCTCCAAATTTATTTATTTAGAGGATAAGGTGGGGATGGGTATAAATCATCCAATCCAATAGAATTTAAATAATTTTAGGTTACTATTTTATCCTTATCATTTATATTTAACTTTAAGTTAGATAATTTAACTTTTACCATGTCTTCTTGTTTTCTTACACTATAAGGTTAATAAACATACCATAATAAGCCAAAAGAACCCCCATGTTGTTTATTATTAATATATAAAACCTTATCTAACTCATTCGGCCGAACCTTATATTTTTAAGAATAAAATGACAATTAATAATATAATATTTGTTTTAAAAACTATTTTATGTCAATTTTGACACAATTTGGTAATTGATTTTTGTGAAAATCATAACGGAAATATTAGTTCGAAAAAAGTTACTTAAATAAATAATAATATTTCATATTATCTTATAAAATTATTGGTATTCATAAAAAGTCTCAAATTACATTTATTTGGGTATTTATAACATCAAATATGTCAATATTTCATTAATAATATAATTACTGCATCATCATTGTGTCATAAATAAATTAAATTATTTAATGTCTAAAAATTAAAAAAAAATACCATTCTATAAGAATTTTTTTTAGTTTTATAATGAATATTTATAGTCGAATTTATCTTATGTATAACCCTATATTAAAAATGATTTACTTATTAAGCGCTGATTTTAACTATTTTAACCCTTCTTTAAATAAATTATTATTAAATGTCCTAATCTAATACAAGTGGACCTAAATGGTCATATTTTATTCATAAGGTTGTTTTTGGTCTAATTAAACTTATCCAATAGAATTATTACATTTTTTACGGTAATAATAATATCATTTTTACCCGTAATTACCATATTTACTTTTAACCGTGGTAAAAAAAGTAAAAAGTTACTATTAAGAAAAAATTATTTTCATCTCATTGAACGAAATTTTACTTACTGACCACAACCGTGTCTCTTAGATATTTTAAATTCCACTCACATCACGGCAGAATTATGTTTTATGTGAATTTGGAAATTCTCCTAGGAGGTGGGTAAAAGACGGTGAAAAGTTCAATAAAATTTTTATATAAGTAAAATTATTATAAAATGACTCCATTGTATTAATTTGAACTTATATAGGTATTATGTATCAATTTTAACATAAAATGAAATTAAATAAATCAAATAATTATTTAAATAAAAAGTCTGTTTTTAAATAGTAACCCAGTGTTTTCACTATTCATCAAAAATTGAAAGTTTTCAGAAAAATACCAAAATTTCACCCTAGGCTACTTTCGATAATCCAAATCCAAAAATGAATTCCATTTTGAAAGATAAAATTTATAAAATTTCAAAGAGTGTGTATTACTATTGATAACGGCTAGTTCTAATAATATTTTTATAATATATCATTGTTTAGTAAAACCCGGTATTGCGTACAACACACGCTATCGAGGAAGGTCGCAATTGCGTGTAATGCAAGACAAGTTTGGGTTGCGTGTTGTGAAAGACTCCTTTGTTGTTTCGTTATAACAAAATCCAACCATTTTTCATTTATACATTGAATATATATATATATATATACTCAATGTTGCGTAGAATGCCTATTATCAAATGAACCTGAAATTGTGTGTAACACAATATAAGAATAGTGTTGCGTAAACTGTAAGCTAATACGGTGTTGCGTATAGCACAAGATAATCTTGTTGTAACATAAAACACATGACATCAAATAAAAAAAATAATACTTAACATAAAATATCAGGATGTTACATTCTACGCCCCTTAAAATGAATTTCGCCCTCGAAATTCGTCGGGGTTATACATGGTTTTCTACTTGAAAGTTTCTTTAATTGAAACCGACATCGTAAAATGAAATACCAAAACTTAACATTAAAAACTAAAGTATAAAACGTAACGGTTACCCAAATTAACTCATCGCTGGGTTTCCACTTAGGAGAACATAGGTGAAAATATGGATATGGAAGAGAAATGTAACCATCAAGTTCTGATGGAGTGTGGTAGAGAACATGGCTATGAAAACACCAACAATCAAAAAGCCATAATTTTGTGATGATCTAAGGTAGAATCTGATTCATCAGATATAAGGGCACTAGGGAAACATTTTTGGTTTTCAAGATTATTTCTCTAAAGTTGAAGAATTTTAATTAGAATAAATACTTAAATTATTTCGATATAATCTCAACGTTGTTCGTGCCTTGAAAAATTTCCAATTCATCTCTTAAAGAAATGAAGTTGAATTTGTCATTCGTGAAGTGTTAGCAGATCATGTGACAGAATGATGGGTCATTCCATCTGTCTTAATCAAAAGGTTAGCAATAGTTATATACATAAGTCCATCTATTGTATATTTTCCAAAAATGGACTTATACTTCATCTATCATACAACTTAATAAAATTAAACCAGTTTATACTAACCAGGGACTTCATGTAGTCTAGTGGTAGGTGATAAAGGCCTGTCACACTTCAGTTGTGGATTCGATTCCCACAGCCTTGTCCGACGCGATGGGCTGTCGCCCGTCCTGTAGGTTGTCTTTTTTTTAAAACTACATTACTATAACATCCCATCAATAATATCGAAAAATGTTCTATCCTTAAACAATACTAACTTATGTCCAACATAATTCATTCCAATATTTAGGCTTATCTAAAATACTTCAGTCCAAGATCATAGTATAAAGAAAATTATTACTTGAAATGTCACATTACAATCACATAAATGCCATCATTCATCCCCCATATATCATAAGATATATCTTATTGGTAAAATTACAAACATGTGAATACCTTAATCATGTATTCTCTTGAAAAATAAATAACCCATTTAACCTTAGTGAAAAAATGAATGCTATCAAAAGATAACTCTTTCCACATACCAAAATCCCAAAAATTCTATATACTCAAACCATGATATCACTTAGTCCTTATATCAATCATGAGCTCATGAATACAATCAAACATCTCATTATCTTCTTATCCCTTCATTATGTGCATATCATCTGCTTTCCAAAAATATTTCAATCACTTTTTCATGGTTACCAGTACCATATAATTATTGAAATCTAATACATATATATTCCAAAATTCCACAATACCATATATAAGATTCCATGATACTATTTTGAAATCACATTACATAAACATTTAATCATTACACAACATCATTTTTATACTCAACATCACAAATAGTGATCTCATGAGACTTCCCTTTATCCTTTTTCCTTAAGAGGTGGCTCACGTTGATCATCATTAACCCATGGATTAGGGCACTTTTAGCATAATTCCCCATTTCCCTACACTTGAAGCATGGAAGTGTTGGTGGAGAGTTCTCAATAGTCTTTTCTCTATTCACATAATTAGCAACCTTTTTTCCCATTACTTTGACAATAAACTGCTGGATGACCTTCTTTTTTACACATAAAACATTTTCTAGTACCTTTTAGGCAATCTCTACCATGCTTCATTCCACACTTTGAGCATAAAGAAACATTCATCTTCTTTTCACCATTGTTCTGAGATTTCTCCTTGAACTCCATGCTTTGTTTCTGGTCAAAACAATGAGATGGATATGTTACACCAATTTCCAGTTCTACCTTGATAGCACAACGCACAATTTATTCATAGCTACTGAAGTCTCTTATAACTAATTCCATTCGAAGACTTGGTTTCAAGCCACTGAAAAATCGATCAACTTTACTTTCTGGTTGGATGATAATGCCTGATGCATACCTTGAAAGTCTTGTAAAATTTGCTTTGTATATACCAACAGATTCATCATCCTTCTTCTTAAGCTCAAGAAACTCCTTTTCCATCTTTGTTCGAAGAATACGAGGGAAGTACTTACTAAAAAACATGTTCTTGATCTTGTCCCAATCCATGGACTCAATTTCATATCTTGGCCTTGTATTCTTGATAAGATTCCACCATTGATCAACATCACCTTCCAAAAAATATACTACTAAGATGAATTTATCATGCTCAGAACATTGTAGAACAGAAAATATCCTTTCAGTAGTACTGATCCATTGTTCAGCCCCTAAGAGATCAGAAGACCTGCTAAATAAAGGTGGACGCTGCCTCATGAAGGATTCAACAGAATTTTGCTTCTTTCTCTACTCATTTTGAAGTCCAGAATGATTCATATCTTGTGTAAGTATAGAAATATGATTATTCACTGCATCTCCCATGACATTGGTTTGGTCAAGAGGACAATCATTGCATTTTCCATTACATTGATCAACACGGTTCTTTCAGGTTCCATCCATCGTCTAAAACCCAAAAATAATAGTGTGATAGGAAAATACCATGCTAGGGAAAACAACATAATAAAGGGGGAGTACCTTCAATATATAACATCTTAGGTTTAATTATATGATCATTAGAGAAATTCTAGGACTATAACCTATACGTATACTTAACCTTAGGGACATCCCTAGACATACCTTATAAATATCTCAAGGGATATCACTAACGCTTTCGCATCCTAGTTTCCAATGGTTGACTAAACATTTCCTCTGTTACCAACTATAGAGTCCCAAAGCATGACATACATGGATATTACATTACTTTTTCCGAATACTTAATACATGACAAAAACACACACACAAGGTCCGTAATTGTTTAGTGTCTTTGGAAACTCGGATAATAATCTTCTAATCGTGGTGAAAGATCTTCAACATCTCCATAAAAATATTCCCCTTTTGTTTTCATACCTAAAAACTTTATTTATATCCTGGGGAAAATAAATAATATAAAGGGTGAACACAAATGCTCATTAAGGTTAAACAAAAGAAATATCAATCACATCATATTCATAAGAACATAACATTTTGGAAATAATAACCTGCAAAAGAGATCATAATTTCATAACATGGGATAATTCATAGTAGTGAAATGTAATCCCAATAATCATATCTTAAAACATTAAAATTTGTGGCATACACACATAATCATATAGAATCATTTCTTAGTAGTCATGTCTCATAGCCAAGACTATCATAGCGGACAAAGTCCATTTCTGAACCGACTTCACTCCTCATTTCAGTCCTGTTTCACTAAGTCGGTTTAACCTGCCATTCTAGCCATGTCTATCTCATTATATATAAATCTTTGCCCAATGAATTGTAGGGATATATAGGTCCCACCCATCTCATAATGATACTATTCTTATGCGTGTCACAAAATCATATATCATACATCATTGCATAACCCCTGTAATAAAAATGGGATTTTTAAACATCATGACATCATAAAAAAATTATTATAAGATAAAGGAATTCATAAAAATAAGTCCATCACAACATAATCAAATCAATTTAAGAATAGGGATTGAAACAAATCCCTATATTATCTTAGATGGAAAATACTTTTGATAAAACACTTGAACTCCATTCTTGAGGAAAATATCCTTTCTACTTCAAAAACATTTTACATTTCATAACATGTCACACAATTTTAAACTAAAAGAAGTTGATTAAAAATAAACGTGAAGACTTGTAATGAAAGTTTCATGGAAATAATTTTTCAAACATCCATTCATGTCGTATAAATTAAAAAAACATTCTTCTTGGTCTTTTGTCGGAAAATTCAAAAAGTTCCTCGTACAAAAAACGACAAAAGATTCCTTTCATATCTTTTACTAAAAACTCACCAAAGGGTAAAATTGGACATAAAAAATTGTATAAGGATATAAATATTACATATTGAGGAAACATGGATGTGGATGATAAATATTCCCCAGTAAATTCTAAAGTATAAACAATCTCGGATAAGAATTGAGATTGCGATATTTTCCCTTAACTTAGGTCTGATTTGCTTCGTAAGTGTCCGGACCTCCTGTATAATGATATAAATAATGTTATTGACTTTTTACAGAATCATAATTATTTTTATAATATATTATATGGTTATATTCTTATTCTCTTATTAATAATATTTCATTACTACTTGTTATTCGTGTGTTTATTACTTTTTGTTCTTATACTTGTTTTGTCGAATAAATTTTTATTCTTCTTTTTAGGTTATAGATACCTAATTTACAGAATAAGTTTATTGTAATATATATCATATTCTTTAATTCAATTCATTTATATAATTATTATTCAATGAAGATCATGTAGAACGAGTCTCATCACATCGCTGAGACGGTATTCTGTACGTACGCATGAGCGATGATATCGATCACATGATCGTGGAATTGTATTGGAGTGTATGAATACTATTTCAGAATCAATAACACTTTAAAATAATCATATAAAGTTATTTATTTTCACCATTATACCCATCCATGTAAGGTGGTGGTGGAAAATAGATTACAGCACGACGTGGAGATGGTATTCTGTACGTACGCACGCGCGGTGATTTCATATTCCATATGATGGATAGATGGTGAAATTGGGTTTTTTCCTACTTATAATAACATATCAGTATATGAGTGATACTGATTTTATTACTTCATAATGAAACAACTAAAGAAGAAGAAGTGGAAGATGGAATAAAATTGAAACAATCGGTAACAGACATTACCTCTTCTTTGAAGCGCCTCTTTGAGACCTCCTTTTAGGGCACTAAACCTGGTTTTTGAAGATGATCAGGACCTCTAGGATGTTTATAGGGAAGTGGAGAAGTGAATTTGGCAGGGTTTGGCCGATCTTGAATTCTCAATGTGGTGTGAGGAAGAGAGGGAGGAGGTGCCCTTTTATAAGGGAGGAGAGGGGCACCTTCGGAAAAACAAAACATATTATTTTATTATAAAGTCATATTCGGTTATAAATAGCTAAAAATTGATTTATTTTGAATCTAAGGTGGGGATGGGTCGAAATACTCCCATCCAATAGAATTTATACAAGTTTTGGTTACTATTTTAACCTTATCATTTAGATTTAACTTTAAGTTAGAAAATTTAACTTTTACCGTGTCTTCTTGTTTGCTTACACTCTAAGGTTAATAAACATAACATAAAAAGCAAAACGAACCCCAAGATGTTTATTATTAATAGATATAACCTTATCTAAGTCATTTTTCCAAACCTTGTATTTTTTTGAATAAAAAAAATTAATAATATAATATTTTTTCTCATTACTATTTTATGTCAATTTTGACAATATTTGGTAATTGATTTTTTTGAAAATCATAACAGAAATATTAGTTCAAAAAAAGTTACTTAAAGTAATAATAACATGTCATATTAACCTATAGAATTATTTGAATTCATAAAAAGTCTCAAATTACATTTATTTGGGTATTTATAACATCAATTATTTCAATATTTCATTAATAATATAATTACCGCATCATCATTGTGTCATACATAAATTAAATTATTTAAAGTCTAAAAATTACAAATAAAATAAAATTATGTAGGAAATACTTTTTTATTTCTAATGAATATTTATAGACAAATTTATCTTATTTATAACCCTATATTAAAAATGTTTTACTTATTAAACATTGATTTTAACTATTTTAACCCTTCTTTAAATAAATTAATATTAAATGTCCTAATCTAATACAAGTTGGCCTAAATGGTCATATTTTATTCATAAGGTTGTTTTAGGTGGAATTACACTTATTAAATAGAATTAGGACAAGTGTTAAGGTAATAATAATATCATTTTACCCGTAATTACCCTATTTACTTTTAACCGTGGTAAACAAAAGTAAAAAGTTACTATTCGCCAAAAATTATTTTCATCTCATTGAACCAAATTTTACTTACTAAAATCAACCGTGTCTCTCAGATTTTTGAAATTCCACTCATAGAAGTGGTAAAATTATGTTTTATGAGAATTTGGAAATTCTCCTAGGAGGTGGGTAAAAGACGGTGAAAAGTTCAATAAAATTTTTATATATCTAAAATTATTATAAAATGACTCCAATGAATTACTTTGAACTTATATAGGTATTATGTATCAATTTTAACCTAAAATGAAATTAAATAAATCAAATCATTATTTAAATAAAATGTCGGTTTTTAAATAGTAACCTAGTGTTTTCACTATTCATCAAAAATTGAATGTTTTCAGAAAAATAGAAATATTTCACCCTAGGCTAATTTCGATATTCCGAATCCAAAAATGAAGTCCATTTTGAAAGATAAAATTTATAAAATATCAAAAATTGGGTATTACTATTCATAACGGCCAGTTCTAATAATATTTTAATAATATATCATTGTTTAGTAAAACCCAGTATTGCGTACAACACACACTATCGAGGAAGGTCGTGATTGCGTGTAGTGCAAGCCAAGTCAGGGTTGTGTGTTGTGCAAGACTTCTTTGTTGTTTCGTTATAACAGAATCCACCCATTTTTCATTTATACATTGAATATATATATATATATATATACTCAATGTTGCGTAAAATATCTATTATCAAACGAATTTGAAATTGCATGTAACACAATCTAAGAATAGTGTTGCATATACTGCAAGATAAAACGGTGTTGCATATAGCACAAGATAATCTTGTTGTAGCATAAAACGCATGACATAAAATAAATTAAAATGAATAATTATCATAAAATATCAGTTTGTTACAATACATATGTGCCGGACCTACCTCTACCTTATCATATCCATTCAAGGATAGATTTTCTTGATAAAGCACTTAATAAATAGTTAACAAAAACTATGAATTTTTTCTTATAATTAATATCATATTTAAGGTTATCACTAAGGTGATTTATTCCTAATAACCAAAAATAACTAGATCATCCACTGATACCCGCTGTAAAGACCCAATCATTTTACACATAACATTATAAGATTTTAAGAATAATTATACATCTGAGTACAATACAAAGATCGATATGTCTAGTGTCTTGGATGACTAGTTACATCGAACATAAAACATTGGGCTAAAAAATTTCTTTATTTATTCTCTACAAAGAACTCCTAACTTCCTTTGATCCATTATATCTTCATAGGGTACCCTGGGAAACACATGAATAAAGGGATGAGAAAAAAATTCCAATAAAGAAATGAACATAAGTATACATCATAAGAACATGAGTTTGGTGGCATGACATAGTGATATCCAAATCATGGAATATATAAAATCGTATCATATAATCACATAATCATATAAACATGGAATAATATAAATGTGGAAGATTCAAAACCCATGTAATTAGTATGGGACAAGTCTAACTACCAATCTCGTTTTCCATTTTAGTACGTGTAAAGGCTGACCGGCAATCCTTATTCCCATTTTAGTACGGGTCTACGCTAACCTACAATCCCATTTCAAATCACATATCATGAGACATAACATTACCCAATGCATTGTAGAACTACCTAAGAACACCCATCTTAACATTTTCATGATTATTCTTTCCACAAAAATAATCATACAAAATCAACAATACATAAAACTAAGGGTACCCATGGAAACAATTGGGCTCATCAATCATGACGTAATGCATAACCAATGAGTGTATCAGGAATGTGTCAATAAAAGAAAGTGATTATAACATACATGTAAAATCATAAGGTAAAATAAGAATATAAAATGGTAGGTGGTGTCAAACAAATGTGACAACATATAAGAAATTTATTTGAGAAGCATTATCATTAAAAAAAATTTGTTCAGATTTGAGGAAAATACTATAGAGAATTGAAAATAGAAAAGTAGAAAATCATTTATATGAAACTAGAATTTAACCAAAAAGGTGTTCAAAATAAAAAATACTGATTTTATAAAGACAATAGTGGCTTAAAATAGAGGATAGATTGCACTTGAAATTGGATAAAAATTCATGAAGTTTGTTTAAAAGAGGTTCACTTATCAAGATGTTCTAAGAAGGGGAATCTTTTAAAAACATGTATATCTCGGAAAGGGAGTGATGAAAGATTAATCAAAGATTAATTTTTTAAAACTAAACAGAATTTAGAATATGTACATAAATAAATAAGATAACTCCACTTTGATATAATGAAATAGAAGGTAACCCAAATGAACAAAAATGGTTCAGGTTAAATTTGTTACTGTTTATTATCATGGTGTTGGGTGTACTTAAGAAGGATTGATGAGAGATAAAATGGGTTTCTAATAACCAATACATCATGAGGGTAGTATCTAGGAGGTTCATTATCATACCCCCATCTTTTGGGATTACACATAAAAATGTATTATATAGACAACAATCTTGATTTAAGAGTAAAATGGAGAGGATCCCTTAACTTAAATCCATTGGTGTTCTACACTTGTTATTAAAGACCTAAATTAAAAAAATTTGTTTATAAATTAATTATTCCAAAACCTATTATATATTTAATTTTTTAGTATTATCATTTTATGTTCATTTATAACCATTTTTATTGGTTATGAGGTTCAATTTCATTGTTCGGGCTCATTTGTTTACTTGGTTTTAATGATCTGTTCACTTATATTCATGTTTGGATAAACTTGTAAGATGAAAGTGGTAGTCCATAATAGAAGTTATATGATATTATTGATCATCCAAGAGATTACATAGTTGTAAATTTAATTTGGTTACTTAGAGTGAAGTTGAATTGTTATATAAAACCATAGTGACATCTATTTGTGTTAATTAGTGGGTTTGACTACAAAGAACCTGTTTTTCATTATAACATAATACCATTTGTAGAAAAGTATTATAGAAAAAATAGGATATATTAAATATATAATAATCTGGTTCAACCATAACACTTATGGTTTCATGACCACAATTAATGATGATAATAGAAATTGATAAACCGTGGTCCTTGAATGTGATAAATTAACACATCTCAAACGATGGTTTCATTTATTTAAAATAAAAGGTTGGGAAAGGAGAGAAGATAATGAAATATCCCATTAGTATAAAAACATTCTAGTACATTTATGTTACTTGAGTTATCATACTATTTGGGTGAAGGAAGGTGAGGAAAGAACCAAAAAGAAAATAACATAAAAGAAATGAAGGAATTGAAAAGAGGAATTTACCTCACGAGACTTCCTCTTTTGTGACATCTTAAGTGGAGAGAATTTTGTATTTTGAAGAGTCTAGTGGATTTTAGACGTACATGACATGCTTCAGGAGTGATTTGGGTAGAATATTGGAAAGTAATGAGGGTTGAGTGTAGTTAAGAGAAGTGAGAGTGAGGGGGGTTTTATAGTGGAAGAGAGGAGGGTTTTGATAATATTAAAATCATTGGTTTATTATTTTCACACAAGATCAGAAATAGTGATGTTTCCATGACAAAAAACATTAAAAAATTCACGTGACTTCATACCAATTGGGATTACAGTAGCAAATCATCATCAATGACTCGAATAATCCATTATATAGCATTTATAGAAAATTATTGTATTCTACTCTTCATAAAAAAAACAAATATTTCAGTAAAATCTAAAAAATCATTATAAACGTTTTTTGATGTGTAGAATCCAAAAATGAAATCGATTTTTTAAAAAATTATAAATATGAATATTTTAATATTTAATTAAAATCATAATTTAGAAATAAGATCTGGGAAGATCCCTCTTATTAAAATAAAAAGAGGTACAAGAAGGATATGGAAGGGGTCATACAAGCATCATGCCCTCATGCCAAAATAAACAAGAAAACATCATAAGTCATAGAAAAAATGACATGAATCATCATAATCAACATACCAATCAGAGTTATCTAAGGGTCCCTCAGACCTGGTGACCATAGTTGTCTTGAGATAGAAATAGTCTTTCCTCCACCTCTCTTTCTTATGAGAAATAGGTTGAAGTCCTTAATCATCCACAACAATAGATTTCCATTAGGAAACTACCTGACTATAAGAATATTTTTTAAGGAATCATCCTCGATGTCCTCCTATCTTCTTGGGATCACCTGGGTTTCCCTTAATTTATTGATTTCCTCTTGAATCCATGAGATGTTCACATCACCCAGATTTTGTTACCCTTCAATTTCCTAATCATATTTTTGCATCGAAGTCACGAGATGGCCCCCATCCGTTTGGAACTCTGGGTCCATCTCCCTTAACATATGAGTCTCTTGTGTTAACTCCTTAGCTGCACTATCTATAATCCACAAATTTCCTTTTTCAAGAGTGAGTTTTGTGACACCAATTGTTTCCAACTTATTCTGTGTCAATTGCATCCACAATTTCACTCTACATGAATCTATAAGGTGACCTTTGTTGGAGAAAAACGAGAAAACCACAAAATTTTGGCATTTACCCTTGGCCTGAACAATCATTTTACACTCTAGAAAAAAGTCATGAAGTCGTTAATATTCCAGCTTTAAAGGAATATCATCATCTAGTGCTGACAAAACAACATTGTTGAACCAGATAGTTATCAAATCAACCTCGACCAGAACTCTAGGATAGTAACCAAATATGACATTATTAGTATTTTTATCCATCTTGATTGGGATCCAGACATCAGATTTAATATCAAATATGATTTTAGGATGCCACAATATCCAATTAAGGCAAATATTCTGGATCCAGACTTGATCTTTTGTGTTTTTAATATTGAAAGGTTTAAACTGAAAATCCCACTCTTGAAAGCATAACATACCTGGACATAGGGAAATTGAGCCAATCCCCTAAGCACTTCTCTATTTCTCCTCTAGTAGAAATGTGATTTGAAAATAACTATGACCTTAGGGAATGCAACTCCAGTAAAAAAAACCCAGAAAGAGGTCATCTTCCAATCTAAATCAACAAGATTCCAAGGCTTTCCTTTTGTGGGAAGAACAATCCTAGTAATTATAGAGTGTTTAAAAATTTTAAACCTATCATGAACTGATTCTATGATAGCAGTCACGCGAGAAGTTTCACCTTTCTTAACCATTCGATCTGGAGCAATGTCATTAACATGTGCAAAATATCTTTTGCTCAGATCAAATTTCTTGGCCTCCGGATGTTGGCGCCTAGAAGCTACCCTATCCTTCCTAGCCATGATCAATGAAGGATCCAATTCCATCAAGATAGGGATATGGTCTGATCCAGTGGGGTTTTCCTCGAGTACAGTCATGCCTCCTACACTAGGCATTATCGCCTAACTCACATAATCAGGTATCGTAGTGCCACCCGTACAATTCGAAACATCCTTCATCGTCGCAGCATTGGAAACCGACTAGCCACTTCCACCATATGCAACAGTCACTAACACCCTTGCATCACTATATGACACTACCTCCACATAGTTCGCACCATTTTCATCTGTGACCATAGCCGAAAAAATGCCTTAAACGGAATCAGGAACCGCCGCTACAGGTTTGGATGTACACAAACTCACACCAATCTCACCACCCCTCACCGCAGCATGTCTATAGCCCTCGAATCGACCCCGAGGAAGAAGTCCCGCACCTGACAGTGGAAAAATCACCATGCCAAACCCAAGATGTACTGAAACATTGATTTAGATCAATTTAAATAATAATATATTGTAAAAAACTAGTCAAAAACATTCATTTACTTATTCTAAAATATAGGTACATCGTAATTTCCACTTTAATATTATTTATATAATATCATAGGTACGGTTACTATTCATTTGTGTGTATCACTATTCATAAAGGTATGTAACAATTCTCAAAAAATTGTGTTTTTTATCGGACTCTAAATAACTTGCTGATTGCAACTATGTTGGTCAGATTTTCGAAATCCCAAACAAAGAAGTGAAAAATTTATGTTTAATGGTAACTTATCACTTATTATTTCATTATGTTGTGGTTACATGTAATTTTATGACATATTTATCAGGAGGTAATTTCCATAGGAAAACATTGGGTTGTTACATAAGGTTTGATAGTATCATGGATGTTCCCTCATATTAGTATAAGAAAACAATGGAAATAGATAGTTATCATATATAAAATTATATAAAAGTGTGTAGAAGATTTAAATAAACTGAAATTAAACTTTCAATATTAATTAATAGAAATTCTATAATTCCCAAATAGTTATGGATAAAATTCGACAACATCACCTCTTGAGTTGGCCATAGAGTTGTAGGAGTAAAAAATAAATATAAATAAATATATAGGACTCTAGTACAATCTCTGATGAATACCATGTAGTAGAAATCCAAGGGACTATCAAACTACACAAGACCGATCAAAATGAACTAGATTAGTATTTCCACATTATCATGAAACACTTGTCATCGTCCCTATCCACAAGGAAACATTTCTCAACCTAAAAATCATATCTTAGTTGTACAAGTTCCCTAAGGTGCACATGATGGGTGAGAAATAATAACATTAGGTAACCTCTATGATTAACCTATAAGGTCAATATGCTTCTATAAGATTATGAAAAAGTAACTAATTATCCAAGTTGATATACAACTAAAAAGATATGTAAATGAAAATGTGAAACCATATTCGGACCTAGGTCTATAGTCCCTATCAAATGGGAAAGTGCCACCATGGATTTTCATATCTATATACATACACATTTATAGTTCCATACCAATACATAAATTATTATATATTAATATTAATGTGTAAGTTGAATGAAGTAACATAATATATAAACAACTATTGATTCTTCGGTTTATAATCTAATTGTCCTTGAAATCTTGTGCAAGGGATTCAATATGGACATCATGCCACTAAATCCATCTATAATTAACTCAGTCTTTTGGTACTTAATCCCAATCTACATATACCATCATAGGTTGATGATCAATTTTCTGTGAGAAATAT
This sequence comes from Viscum album, assembly GCA_963277665.1. Classification (NCBI taxonomy): domain Eukaryota; kingdom Viridiplantae; phylum Streptophyta; class Magnoliopsida; order Santalales; family Viscaceae; genus Viscum; species Viscum album. The sequence continues at coordinate 1,895,821,846 of OY728123.1, forward strand.
ACATCACAACTGGGAGATTATCATCATACACATGGGTTCACACATACTCATCTAAAATCACGGTAAACATAGATTCTATGAAATTAGATCCAAACATCTTGTAATTAGTCAATGGTCTAGCGTCCATGCTTCAAATTCCATTAAAATATTGTCCAATGTTTGAGCCCTAGTTTTTAGTCTTCAAGTGGTTATGAAGATCAAAACATGGATAATCTATATGGGTCTTACCATTAAAAGATATAAAAGGATAATTCACTGGTGAGATGTTAAGCCCACTCATGGAGTCTCTAATAAGGTAGAGTAGATTGATCCCTATAAAAAAAGATAATTATAATTATTTTATAAAATTATGTGAGATTCCATGCCCAACAAAGTGGTCATGTAACCAATCAAGGAGATATTAATTATCCCTTTCCACTAAGAGAGTGTAGTTATCCATGAGTAAAATCAGAAAAAGGATAGAATAATCATCCTCATAACATATAAAATAAAATATCTGGGAATATTAATCATCACTTAATCGAGTAGAATCATCGACGAGTATCATTACATGTGATACCATTCTTGTATATCATAGTCTAAGAATCAATACCCATATTATTGGAAACAAATATGGAAATTACAATAAAATTATAATCAAATATATAGGCTCAAAATATATATCCTATGTATTTTCTCTGGGTATATAAGTAAACATAAAGGAAAACATGGATTATAATTATGATCTCTGTAAGAATGTTCGAGAATACCGAAGGGAAGAGAGATGCCTCACGTCAGGCTCAATAGCCACCAACATGGAAGAACCTCTAGTAAAAAAATGATGAATTAACAATAACCAATTGAAATTATAAAAACTTAGGGAGTGTGTTTGAATTCATAAACCCCACACTACTTATACAGCCCCACGTACTTACTGGTTTAGAAAATATTATATGGTGACACAAAATACCATCTCCACCCAATCCCAACAAAATGAATCAGGGTCGGTCAAACAACGGGGCACCCACCAGGACTCTAATGTTAAACATTGAGACGTATCCTATTAGGTATTATCAATATAAATGGAAAAGATGTCATCCAACATGGGATCCTTAAGTACAATTCATAGAGAATACATCATACTCAGGACCCTTAGCTGAAAGGTATAAAAGGAATCCCACTTTAGACCCTCAACACATGGTTGAAGGAAGAGGAATCCTACAATGGATTCTGGGAATGGTACAAAGGTAAAGAGATCATACAAGGGACTCACTAGGTCATATTTTAATAATGTAATTCCTTAGCGTATCTGTGTTACAAAAAGAATCAATGGATATCTTACACGTGATCATCTTGTCAAAATGAACATAGGGGAATCCTATAGGGGAACCTTTGTAACAACTACTATCACAAGATCATTGGAAAGAAGGTAACATATCATAAAGGATACTTCCTCAATGGAAAATATACAAATTCATTTGTCAATATATATATTACATGGCTCATCTCAGAACTTCTCTCACTCTAATGTGACACTAGAAAACATTAATAGAGAAAGAAAATATATGTTCTACATATTCCATTTATGAGTCCTTAAACACCTAATGGGTCATACCATCATGGTATACATGAAAAAATACATATAATGGACTATTCAAGATTAAATATATTACTACTGGGTGAAAATATTCAAAAAAATCAAAACTGTTTAAAAATGGGGAAGTGCACAGTGTGTCTCCTTGAGCACACGATGTGTACTAATGAAGCCAATGTAGGGTGCGTACTCTACCCTGCCATGATGTGTAAATGTACAGGTAGAAAACATGTAGGATGGGTAAATTTTGTTTACCCTACATGGGGTACCTAACTATTTTACATAAACAACATCACCGAGTATTTCTACACTGCATGTGATGCACATGGTGTTTGGACACATACTCTACATAGCCATGTTCCCCTTACACGGGCACCTTGGCTAGGTACTCGGATGCATGGATGTGTACTAGCACACAACATGTAAACCCCAGTAAAAAAATTGTGAAAACAAAAACAAAATCATCAACAAACAGGGAGAATTCAAGAATTTTATCCTTGAACCACACATTGGGTATATGGGTTTTCCCGAAGAAAAAAAACCTAAATCTCTCAAAAACCACTATTTTCACCCTGAATGAGGTTGATCAGACTATAAGGGGCCATTATTAAGAATATATGTTTCTTAAAAATTTAAAATAATTAATCTATGGGGATTTAAAAATGAAATATTATAATGACCCACATTTGGGTGTAATCCTTTAATATTTCGCTAGTTTTCAGGTTCCACGGTTGTCGCATGATGATCAAGCACGACCTGAGCTCTACAATGGTACCTATCTCCCCCAATCACATTATCTATCTCCCTCCATTTTTTTCAATATCATTCATGTAAAAATGGAGATCCATTGGGGATGTTTATGTGAAGTCAAAGGATAATGGAATAAATGTAAAATAAAACAATGAAATGGATGAAAAAGAAAGGAAAAAAGAAAAAGGAAATGGGGTCCCTATCACCCCCATTTCCTGAAACCATTTTATTAATATCCTAGGAAAAACTCCCCATTAAAAACTCAATTTTTGAGACAAAATATCAATTTTATTCCCCAATAAAAATATAACACGAAACAAACACGTGTGATTAAATTAATATTTAATTTATTTAATATTAATTGTTAATTAATTTTCTAAAATTCTATCAACATGAAATTCCACAGAAGTCTTTTCCTTGGGTAAACACCCTTTCCTGGGCTGAAATTAGTGGTAATAAAAATTATATGTGATCATATGATATAGGAAAGATTATATTTTACCCCTTATAAGAATATGGAAGAAAAAATAAAAATTATTCTAAAACAACTAGTCTAAAAAACATGGAACCTTAAAAACTCCCCAACATAAACGTATTAATCCCAAAGAAGCCTAGTTGTAATACTGGAATCCATGGTCTCAACTAGAGAATCTACAAACCCATTATATTTGTATTGCCCAATGACCAATCTCATATATTCAAAAATTATATCATACATAAAAGATATTTAACTATGAATGATTTGGTACTCCCCACCACATGAATACCTTTATAGCCATAAAAACCTATTCCCAATAGACCACAACAATCACCAATGATAAATTTATATTTAGGGTCACCACCCTCTTATGGACAATGGTTTACTCCCCTCCCTAAGTCTTACCTTACACTACTTTTTGAGAGAAACCTCAAAAGGTTTCAATAACCAAACAGGAAGGACATTTGAGTCGAAAAGAATCTCAACATAAGATCAAATCTCTCACACTGTACTCAAGAAGAATCTGGATAGATCATGACCATCTCTAACCATGCGTACACTATGATTTCAAAAAAAATGTACCTAACCTTTTATGCCATACTAAAAAAATATAGGAAAACATTCCTCAAACAAATACATGACCCCATGTCTCTCGAAAATTTGTGTCCAGGTGAAATCATGGAAAAACTTCCTTGAAACAACTAATTTATTTTCAATGTATTATATACCATAGAGTGACATTATATTTTTAACTACAACTCCTTAGAACACATATCTATAGAAATTCATGAAACCATCAGGCCTGAGCTCGCACCCATCCACTCTTTGATTTAGGAATTACTGGAACCATTCAAAACCATTGAATAACATTATCACCTACCTCATACTCGAAAGAGACATCCATTACAGGGATAATCTAACCATGATACAAGAATCATTAGTTTTTTAATCCATAATAACCCATTTAAATCCTCCAAAAAATCATGAATATAACATATACCCCAATTTATTTGATGACCACCTATCACCTAACATCATTATAGTCACGAGAGTCAATCAATTATCTAAATAAATTATAAAAAATTGTAGCATTGGTTTACTTTTCCATCACCTATAGTGTTCTTCCAATTAAAATCAGTTTTGATACTAATTCAGCCAAGTTGATTCATCTATTCCTGAAGTCATCAACATGTCTATAATGAAAATCTCAAAAAACCAATAAGCATTGATTTCAAAATGAGTGTAACACCAATGTCACTACCTAAGGAGGCCTTCATAATCCTTGGACATCATCTCATGAAAGATTTACATGAACACAATGGAGTTTGACATACAATGGTTTGAGTCAAAACTATGCGTCTCTAGGTATCCGACCTAGAGAAACAAGACATGTCTTATAAATGGGTCACGTGTTCTAAACACATACACAAAAAGATTAATAATATCTAAATTAGGTATAGATAAATAAGTCTTATAAGGGTCAAAACTAAAAACTACTAGACTATAAGGGACTTATCATATCCAAGTATCTTCATTTGGAACTCCTCTCTAGAGGATAGGAAACTAACAGAGAAGAAGATAATGAACTGAAACTCACTAGGAGTCCATATACAATAATACGCATTGGAGTCTAGATCACTTGAAACATCATGGTACCTTTATTCAAAATACATACAGATCAATCTAGAAATCCATGACCATAAAAACAACACCCTATTAGGGGTACAATAGAAGTGTAAAATGTCCCATATCTACCTATAAGGGTTGTTGCACCTCTCATGATTTAAGAACAAGCCATTCTCCCCAAAAAACATCACAATGTAGATCCACATAACCGACCCTCAAAATGATATGTGTGTGTGTGTGTGTGTCTGAATGTGTGTGGGAACATTTAAATTGAACAAAATCATCATTAAAATTATCACACTAGGAGGCCTATATGATGTGAATCTTATGTGCCGAATATGACGGATGGGGAATATCTTGCGCCAGCCAGCCAATAGTTAAAATCCATCGTTGACCGACAGTGGTCTGAGTCAAAACATCGATGTGTACTAGCAAAAAACATGAATGTGTACTAGCACACAACATTTAAACCCTAGTAATCAAATTTTCAAAACAAAAACATAATCATCAACAAACAGGGAGAATGCATGAAGTGTATCCATGAACCACACATTAGGTATTTGGGTTTTCCCAATGAAGAAAACCTAAATCTCTCAGAAACACCTATTTTCACCCTGAATGAGGTAGATCTGACTATAAGGGTCCATAATAAAGAATATATGGTTATTAAAAATAGAAAATAATTAATCTAGGGGGATTTAAAAATGAAACATTAAAATAACCCACCTTTAGGTGGAATCCTTTACTATTTCTCATGTTTCCATGTTCCTCTGTGGTCGCCCGATGATCTAGCACGACCCGAGCTCTATGATGGTACCTATCTCCCCAAATCGCTTTATCTATCTTCCTAAATTATTTTCTATATAATTCATGCTAAAATAGAGATCCATTGGGGATGTGTATGAGAAGATGAACGATAAAGGAATAAATGGAAAATAAAACAATGAAATGGATGAAAATGAAAGGAAAACAGGAAAAGGAAATGGGTTCCCAATCACCCCCAATGCCCGACACTAGTTCACTTATATCCTAGGAAAAAGTCCCCATTCAGAACTCAATTGCTGAGATAAAATCTCAATTTGATGCCCTATTCAAAATATAACACCAAAGAAACATGTGTGAATAAATTATTATTTAATTTATTTTATATTAATTATTAATTAATGTTCTAAAATTCTATCAACATAAAATTCTACCGAACTCTATTCCTCGAGTAAGCAGCCTATCCTTGGAAGACATTAGTGGTAATAAAAATTATATATGATCATATAATAGGGGAAAGAGTCTATTTCACCCCTTATAAGAATATGGAAGAAAAAAATCAAAATTATTCTAAAACAACTAGTCTAAAAAACATGGAACCTTACAAAACTCCCCACTATAATCCTTTTAATACCTATGAAGACAAGTTGTCATACTAGAATCCATGATCTCAACTAGAGAATCTACAAAACCATGCTATTTGTACTACCCAATGACCAGTCTCATATATTCAACAATTATATCATACATAGAAGATATTTAACTATGACAAATCTGGTACTCCCCTCTACAGAAATACATTTATCGTCATAAAAAACCCGAGCCCAATAGCCCACGACAATTACAAAAGTTCATTTTAAGGTTAGGGTCACCACCTGAAAGTGGAAAATGGTTTACTCCCGAACATAAGGCTTACCTTACACTACTCATTTAGAGAAATCTCAAAAGGTTTCAATAACAAAATAGGAAGGACATCTGAGTCAAAGAGAATCTCAACATAAGGTCGAATCTCTCTCAGTGTACTCAAGAAGAATCAAGATTGCTCATGACCATCTCTAACCACAACTACACTATGAATTCAAAAAAATATGAACCTGTCCCTCTAAGACATACTAACAAAATATAGGAAAATTTTTCTTTAACAAACACATGGCCCCATGTCTCTCGACAATTTGTGTCCCGGTCTAATCCTGGGGAAACCACCCTGAAACACATGATTTATTTTCAATGTATTTTATACCATATATTGACATTATAATATTAACTACAGATCCTCAAGACCCATGTCTATAGAAATTCATGAAACCATCGGGCCTCATCTCACACCCGTCCACTCACTAATTTACAAATTAATGTCACCATGATAAACCATTGAATAACATTATCACCTGCCTCATACTCTAAAGAGACATCCATTATAGGGATGATTTAACCATGCTACATGACACATCTATTTTTTAATCCATAGTATCCCTTTTAAATTCTCCAAAAAAATCAAGACCATAACATATTACCCAATTTATTCGACGACCACCTATCACCTAACATCATTCTAGTCACAAGATTCTATCAATTATCTAAATAAATTAGAAACAATGGTATCATTGTTATAATTTTATATCACCTAAATATTTCTTCCAATGAAATTCGGTTTTGAAACTAATTTATCCAAGGTGCTTCATCTATTCCTGGAGGCATCAACATGTCTATAATTTAAATCCCAAGAAACCAACAAGAATATATCTCAAAATGAAATTAATACAAAGTTCACTACCTAAAGAGGCCTTTACAATCCTTGGCCATCATCTCATGAAATATTTACTCGAACACAATAGATTTTGACCTACAATGGTACGAGTCAAAATTAAGGGTCTCTAGGTCTACAGCCTAGCCCAACAGGACATGTCTCATAAATGGGTCACATGTTCTAACCACATACACCCAAAGATTAATCCTAACAAAATTAGGTAATGTTAAGAAGTACTATAAGGCCCAAAAATAGAAACTAATGGACTATAATGGACTTATCATATCCAAGTATCTTAATTTGGAAGTCCACTCTAGAGGACATCAAAATAACACAGAATATGATAATGAACAAAAACCAACTAGGAGTCCATATACAATAATACCCATTGGAGTCCCAGATCAATAGCAACATCATGGTACCTAATTTGATAATACATTCTGATCAATCTAGATATCCATGTCCTTTGAAAAAACACCCTACTAGGTACTCGGATACATGGATGTGTACTAGCACAAAACATGTAAACCCTAGTAAAAAAATTGTGAAAAAAAACATAATCATCAAAAAACAAGGAGAATGCATAAAGTGTATCCTTGAACCACAGATTGGGTATATGGGTTTTTTTGAAGAAAAAAACCTAAATCTCTCAAAAACCCCAATTTCCACCACCAAATGAGGTAGATCGGATTATAATGGGCCATAATAAAGAATATATGGTGATTGTAAATAGAAAATATTTAATCAATGAGGATTTAAAAATGAAACATTAAAACGAACCACCTTTGCATGGAATCCTTTAATATTTTGCCAGTTTCCATGTTCCACAGTTGTCGCACGATGATCTAGCACGACCTGATCTCTATAATGGTACTTATCTCCCCCTATCGCTTTATCTATCCCCCACAATTTTTTTCTATCTCATTCATGTAAAAATAGAGATCCATTGGGGATGTTTATGAGAAGACAAAGGATAAAGGAATAAATGGAAAATAAAACAAATAAATGGATGAAAATGAAAGGAAAAAAGAAAAAGGAAATAGGGTCCTAATCACCCCCAATGCCCGACAGTAGTTTATTTATGGCCTAGGAAAAATTCACAATTCCAAACTCAATTAATTAATTAAATCTCAATTTGATGACCCATTCAAAATATATCACCAAAAAAACATGTGTGAATAAATTATTATTTAATTTATTTAATATAAATTAATAATTAATTTTCTATTCTTTTATCAACATGAAATTACACCGAAATCTTTTCCTTAGGTAAACAACCCATCCTGGGAAGAAATTAAGGGTAATAAAAATTATATGTGATCATATGCTAAGGGAAAGAGTCTATTTTACCCCTTAGGTGAATATGAAAGATAAAAAATCAAATTTATTCTAAAAAAACCAGTCTAAAAAACATGGAACCTTACAAACCCTCCACCACAAACATTTTAATCCCTAAGAAGCATAGTTATAAAACTGGAATCCATGATATCAAATAGAGAATATACAAAAACATGCTATTTGTACTACCCAATGACCCGTATCATATATTAAACAATTATATTCTACATAGAAGATATTTAACTATGACAGATCTGGTACTCCCTACCACAGGAATACCTCTTTCCTCGTAAAAAACCCGAGCCCAATAGCCCATAACAATCACCAAAGTTCAATTTAATGTTAGGGTCACCAACCTTAAGTGGACAATGGTTTACTCTACACCATAAGTCTTACCTTACACTACTTCATGAGAGAAACCTCAAAAGGTTTTAATAACAAAATAGGAAGGACATTTGAGTTGATAACAATGTCAATATAAGGTCGAATCTCTCTCAGTGTACTCAAGAAGAATCAAGATAGCTCATGACAATCTCAAACCACGAGTACACTAATATTTCAATAAAACAATTGTACCTATCCCTCTAAGCGATATTAACAAAATATAGGCAACCTTTCCTTTAACAAACACATGACCATGTGTCTCTCGACAATTTGTGTCCAGGTCTAATCATGCGAAAACCTCCTTGAAACACCTGATTTATTTTTTTTGACTTATATACCATAGAGAGAAATTATAATATTAACTTCAACACCTTATAACCCATGTCTATAGAAATTCATGAAACCTTCGTGCCTCAGCTCGCACCCTTCCACTAATTGATTTAAGAATTAAGGGAACCATGAAAAACCATTGAATAATATTATCACCCACCTCATAATCTAAAGAGACATCCACCAGAGGGATAATTTTACCATGCTACATGACACATTAGTTTTTTTCAATCCATTATATTCCTTTTACATCCTCCAAAAAATCAAGAACATAACATATGCCCAAATTTGTTAAACAACCACCTATCACTTAACATCATTCTAGTCACGAGAGACTATCAAGTATCTAAATAAATTAGAAACAAAGGTAGAATTGTTCAACATTTTCATCACTTAAAGTGTTCTTCAAATGAAAATCAGTTTTGATACTAATTCATCCAAGGTGCATCATCTATTCTTGAAGGCATCAAAATTTTTATAATGAAAATCTCAAAGAACCAACATGCATCATTCTCAAAATGAGTGTAATACCAAGGTCACTACCTAAATATTCCATCATAATACATGGCCATCATCTTATGAATTATTAAACCAAAAACAATGGATTTTGACCTATAATGGTCTGAGTAAAAACTAAGGGTCTCTAGGTCTCCGGCCTAGCCCAATAGGACATGTCTCATGAATGGGTCACATGTTATAACCACATACACCCAAAGACTAATCCTATCAAAATTAATTAATGATAAAGAAGTAATATAAGGTTCAAAACTAAAAACTAATGGGTTATAAGGGACTTATCATATCCAGGTGTCTTCATTTGGAACTCCTCTCTAGAGGACATGAAATTAACATAGAAGAAGATAATGAACTAAAACTAACTAGGAGTCTATATACAATAATACCCATTGAAGTCCAATATCACTAGAAACATCAGGGTACCGCCTTTTCTAATACATACTAGTCAATCTAGATATCCATGACCATAGAACATCCTACTATGTGTACAATAGAAGTGTAAAATGTTCTATTTCGACCTATAAGGGTTGTTGTACCTCCCATGCATTAAGAATAAGCCATCATTGCCAAAACAACATCACAATGTAGATCCACATAACCAACACTCATAATGATATCTATATATATACATATAAATGTATAAATGTATATATTTATATATATAAATATGTGTGTGTGTGTGGGACCAAATAATTAGACCAAAATCATCATTAAAATTATCACACTAGGAGGCTTATATGATGTGAATCCTATGTGACGAATACGATGGATGGGGAATCTCTTGCCTCTGCCAGCCAATAGTAAAAATCCATTGTTGACCTATAATGATCCATGTCAAAACTAAGGGTATCTAGGTCACCGGACTAGACTAACAGTAAATGTCTCATAAATGGGTCACATGTTTTAACCACATACACCCAAAGATTAATCCTATCAAAATTAGGTAAAGATAAATAAGTCCTATAATGGTCAAAACTAAAAACTAATGGAATATAAAGAACTTATCATATCCAAGTATCTTCATTTGTAACTCCTCTCTAGAGGACATAAAACTAACAATGAAGAAGATAATGAACTAAAACTAACTAGGAGTCCATATACAATAATAACCATTGGAGTCCTAGATCACTAGAAACATCATGGTACATACGTTCATAATAATAACAGATCAATCTAGATATCCATGACCTTAGAAACAACAACCTACTATGGGTACAATAGAAGTTTAAAAAGTTCCATGTCAAACTATAAGGGTTATTGTACCTCCCATGCAATAAGAATAAGCCATCATCCCCAAGAAACATCACAATGTTGATCCCCGTAACCAACCCTCATAATTATTTATATATAAATGTTTGTGTGTATATATATATGAATGATTGTGTGTGGGACCAATTAAATTGAACAAATAATCATTAAAATTATCACACTAGGAGGCCTATATGATGTGAATCCTATGTTCTGTATAAGTTGGATGGGGAATCTCTTTCCTCTACTAACCAATAGTCAAAATCCATCGTTGAACTCTTTACAAAATTCCAAGAGCCAAGAACCCATAATAAATCATGAAATACACAATACATTTTCATCAATAAATTTGAAAATCAAATACAAATACAATATCTTAGATCAAAAAATTATCTGAGACCCTGTCCACTAGGAATTCAAATAGGAACACGAGTTGTCGAGGAACCAAACTGGTATCCATCACATTTTTCAAAAAATTCTAAATACTTATGTCTACCATATCCCAAATAGTTAATATAGGGAAATAAAGTACATGGATACAATTTTGTAACATCTTGAGACAGATTCCCCTAAATTTGTTCCCCAATATGGTTGTTTATGGGGTCTTAAGAACGCTTCCCCATATGCCAGAGGTTATAGACTAGTAGTGAGGGCCTAGGGTGAGACTTTGGAGAGGCTATTATATCATATTAGAGTAATAAAACATCAAAAAATAGTTATTTATCATACATTGTAGTAGATAAATAGAGTGAATAAGTAGTAAATAAAATAATATAGGATGTGTTGTACTAATAAATGAAAAATATATAGTTCCCGAGTAGATATGTCAAACATACCACACATATCAAGCACTGGGGTGACAATATAGATATATGGGTAAAAATAAATAAAAAAAATTTAAAATTCTTCCCAACTAACATCGATCCATATGAAGTAGCTGGTCTTTGAGGCACTTTGTAACTGCACCAGTCCATTCAAAAGTATGCACAAGAGAGACTTAACATAATCATGAAACAGTGGGCCTTATTTATATCCACCATGAAACTATTCTCAACCTGAAATCATACATAATTTCTACACATACATAGAAATGTACATGGAGAGGTGATAACTAATATCATTAGGCCACCAAAATAGTGAAAAAATTAAAATATTGGGTTGCTATAATCATATTCCAATGAAACAACTCATTCTAGATGAGACACAACTGAAAAAAAAATAAAAAAAATTGAAACCATAGTTGAACCTCAGATCTATAATCTCTTCCTACTGGGAAAGTTCCACCATGGATTTCCATATCTATTTAAATATACATGTATATTCCCATACATATAAATTTGTATATAAATATAAAAATTCATGAGTAAGGTGAATTAAATAAAGGAAAATAACATACAATTCATTGGACTGTAATCCTGATCACCTGGAAATCATGTGAAAGGGAATTGATATGATATTCATGTCACTCAATCTAGATTTAATTAATTTTATCTCGGGGGTTTTTATTCTAATAGGCATATACCAACTTTATCCAATGCAGGAAATGTCTTTGAGCAAGCTACATCACTACATGGTGATACTCATCCAACATCTATGATCACCCTTACTCACTTGTAGTCACTATAAATAAGGATTAATGGGATTTAAATCCATAAATACAATAAATATTCACAATAATAAATTCTATTATACTCATGACATGAAAATCGATTCCAATGTTTGAGACCTAGGTCCTAGTCTGTAGGCAGTCACGACATTAAAAAATGAGATAATAGGTAATTTTTTGACCCATAAGAAATCTTCAACGAGAAATTGTTGGGAATACACCTTGCCTACCCCTGTAGTCTCTAATAATGGATAGATGAATCACCCATGTCATCTGAAATAGAGTAATCATTATATGTATCCAACTATGGGAGATTTTATACCCTATACCAGAGTCATGTTATTTCTCAAGGAGAGTGTAATCATCCCTTTCCCTGGGGAGATTGTAATCTTTGATGCATACAATCAAATTTAGAAGAGAATAATCATCCTCATAAAATATATAACAGTGGAGACGGGAATCATCTTCATCACTCAGGATAGAGGAATCATACATGAGTATCATTGTTAAGGACTTCATGCCTATATATCATAGTCCAAGGATCAATTACAAAATACCTAGTTATACCTATGAAAATACCAGTATTATAGTAATCAAATATACAGGTTGAACATCTAGTTTTGAGGCAGTACCTATAGTTAAACATGTAAACATGAGATTTAGCTTGGATAAAAGGAAAATAATGAGGAAGAATGTTTGCGAATACCAAAGTGATGAAAGATTCCTTACATTAGGATGGACAACCAAAAACCAGGAATAACCGCTAGTATACAGAACAACATGACAAATAACCAGGTGAATGTATAAACAATGCAGTTAGGGTGTCCAAATGCATAAGATTGTGACTACAACCACAGTCCAATGGGTTTATATATTTGGATCAAGTTCCAATGTAACACCTGCTACTATCTCTACCAAAACCAAATGTACTAAATGAGTTCCAATCGAATTACAGAACACCAACTTTGTCCCTCAAGTCCAACACTGAGTTTCATCCTAAATGATGAACTGATAAGAAATAGTAAATGAAGAATCATACACATGAACCCAAGGTTCTAAGCATAGAGAAAACATCCTAAATTTGATCTTCTGCCTAAAGGTAAAAGAGGAATCCTATAACGGACCGTCAAAGCATGGTACGAAGGCCAAGTCATCCTAAAATGAATAATCGGAATAATATATAGGTAAAGTGATCTTATATATAATTCTTAGTTTATGTCAAACTTAATGGATCCCTTAGGTGATCCTCAGTATAGAAAGCATATAGAGGCACCCTAAAAGAGATCCTCTAGGTCAAAAAATAAATATAGGAACATTACATGGGATCCTCATTAATAACTCCCCTCATGACCTCATATCGTAGAATGGAACATCTTGCAAGGGATACATCCTCAACGCAAAATTTGTAAAATCATCATTCAAGAGAGATATTATAGGTATCATATCAGAACAAGACTCACTCTTATGAGACACTATAAAGGATTACTGGAGGAACAACCTATCCTTTATAGAAACACCAAGTATGTGTTCCCAAAACACCTCAATAGACATACCATCATGATATACGGGAAAAGATTTACATTATGGACTACTAAAGAGTAAAATTCTAACTCATGGGAGAAATAATATGAAAACCACAAAAATGTTTAAGAAGGGGGAGGTACCCGGTGTATCTCCATAAGCATATAGCGTGTACTCTGAAGACCCAACCTGGCAATGTACTCTGGCCATACACTCTATGTTAACGCCCATGTACACTATATATATGGTAGGTTTACAACATTTACACTTCTTGGTGTTCATTCCCATGTCCTTAAAATGTCCTAGAAATGAAATTTTTCTAGCTCTATATTTATACATATGATGTTGGCTGCATATAGTCTTTCCATATACTCTACACAGCCGTATACCCCTTCCATGGGCATTGTGGCCATGCAATCGACTTCATAGCCAAGTAATAGTACATGGTGTCAAAAACCTAAAACATGGAATTTAATTCAAAAACATTATCTTACCTAATGAATAAGAACACCTTAAGATTCCCCCTAAGTCACACACTATGTATATGGGTTTTCCTGAACCAAAAACCCCAAATCACCATGAAACCTATATTTTCACCCCAAAATGAGTAGATCAGGACACAAGGGGGAATATGTAAAAATAAAATGGGATTGAAGAATAAAATATATTAATATACGGGGATTTATGATAAGAAGTAAAAAATTTCTACATTTTATTGGAATCCTCGAATGAATCATCAATTTCTGTGGTCCATGGTTTCCACACAAAAATCTACTGCAACCTAAGAACTATGATGATGCCTCTCTCCCCAATTTTATCTGTTTATCTATTCCTCTATATTTTTCTCTCTCAATTGTGTGTTGAAGGAATCCCACATGGGTCCTTCACAATAAGTCATATGTGATAGGAACAAAAGAAAAATAAAAGAAATTAAAGGAGGAAAAACAAATGAAAAAGAAAATGAACATGGGGTAGCAGTCATCCCTGACTCTCAACATGATTTTATTACTCACCTCGAAAAATGTTCCCTTCTGTACTAAATGGAGGTGACATAATCCCAATTTGGAGCTCCATTAACAATATGTCACTGAAACAACCAACATAAATAAATTAATATTTATTTAATTTAATATTTAATATTAATTATTCCTATAAAATTTGAATATCTCATAATTTCACAAAACTCCAATACGAGGGTAACTACGCAATTTCAAGACCAGCATAGTGGTCCAAAAAATATTTGAGATCATCTTCTAGGGGAGAAGTCAAAATTACCCCATAAAAGAATATACAAGAAAAAATAGAAATTTCTTCTAAAATATTTTAGTCTAGAAAAACATTGGACTTTATAATCTCTTGTATCTAGTGGATTCATTAAAAAGAGAAGATATCTTCATTGATAAATTCAATATTCAATGACATTGTTCCGATAGAGGTATGTTCTTCAAGTAAGATGTTAATTCCTGACATTTTATCACTTTATGATTCATGAACTGAATGTAATAATAGTAAAATATGTCTTCCCTCCATGCCAAACATCCATTGAAAATGGGAAACATAAGGATGTGTTTGAGTATGTTAAAATAAGAGACTAAATTTAACTCATGATGGTGTAGAAATTCTTAAAGGTATAATTGAATCATTTTTGGATGATTGTGTTTATTGAGAAACCAAGATCCAAGGTATGTTGTGGAACTCTAGAGAGATTTCTAACTTGTTATGTTGATAATGATCTACAAAAAGGAATTTATTCCATGTAAGCGATGAAGAAAATGTCATACACAATATGATATCCATGATTAAGAGAATCTTCAAGAATGGAGAATCATCCTAGAGCATCGTGAGATAGGGAAAACTATGAAGAAAATGATGGATAATTAGAAAACGGTGTTGATGCTTCCACGAGCTTCTTGATTTAATATAAATACATAAAAATTGACATATACCCCATAAAAAATAGATAGACATAAAAAATATTATAAGGATCAATATTCATAATGGTGGTTCGGGAAGGTTGTCCCAACAAAATTGGTTATGAAGTAAGTTGGTTCAAGAAGGCTATAAAATCTGACTAAAATATATATTCATCATGAAATTGTTAGTGTTCTTGAAGTCTATATAAATCCTACCTAAATAGATGAGCCTTTTTGAGGCTATGTATGCTTCTCAAATGTAAGGTTCTTTGCTAGGGATAAGTGAAATTCTCTAAAGGAAGGTTCGTCACAATGGATATTCGAGCATTATAAAATAGGTGTTCTTGATGAATCTATTGAACATAATGAATATTCTTAAAATCGATTGACTTGTAAATATTTGGTAATGTGGAATTCATAAATTTTATGTATGTGAAATTTCAATAGAGCATCTTCCTACTATTGAGGATATATTCATTATTGATAATAAAGGGACATACATGTCTATAAACTGTGTGTGAATCCCTTCCATAAGTTGGGTGCCTAGGAAGAGATAGAAATAGATCCTTTCCACCATCAGTGATCCAGAGAATGTGACTTGGGGAGTGACCCTTTGGAATGTAGTGAGATGACTCTAAATCATGTAAAGGAAAACAGCCTGGGCATAGATGTGATCTACCCTAAATTTATTTATTCATTGAGCTTTAGTTTATTTTCTACATCGGTACATTTCCTTCATATGCCCCCTAGATGTATCCAAGTGACAGTTAACCCTGAAAAATACATGTGTCCTAGTTGTACCATTAATGTCTTACTTTTAGTTCCTTATCTCTTGATAAAGGAGGATAGAAAAAGATCAATATAAAAATTTAAGAAAAATTATAGTTACCCTTGTAATAAAGAGGTCAAGATCTAGAATGGAAGGAATAATTTCAAAAATATTAATCATAACCTGATTTAACCCCCCTCTTCGGGTATCTAGGATTATTTTTAAATATTGTTCTTCATTATATATTAATATTGAGTGATGGTATTGAGCATGGTTCAAATGATATAATATAGGTTATTCATGTAAACAGCCTAACCCTTTTAACCAAGAGTTGATTATTACTTCATTATGTGGAAATAGAAATAAGAAATAACTTACAAAATGGACAAACCATTTAGTTGTATGGATAAACTATTAAAATATTTGAAATTAAAATTACATTTTAAAAAATAGAATGAAAATAATTTTTTTAACACAACCGCCCCTTAGAATATCCTTGCACATCAACTATAAAACACTTCTTATTATACTAAGGAAAATTAAAGAGACGTATAATATGATATCATATCCTCAAAAATTGTATATGGGGAGTGGAAAATGTCATGAATAAATAATAATAATAAATATGGAATGATAAATAACTGAATGATATAAATTTTAAACATTAACATGGAAATAGTTTGGTAGGGATAAATGTTTGTTAATTAACTCCATATAAAAAACATTTAATATTTAAATATATTCATTTAAATTATAGCTAATAGAATAAAATATTGATATAATTAATTAATATCTTAATAATGGAATGAATAACTATTGAAATACAAAAACATATTATCAATACATTTTGAATGATAGTTTAGAAATACTACTAGAAGATCATTTAACATGTCTAGTTGATTTGTCTCACGATAACTATTGATTCATCCATGTGCTGTGTATTTATAGGACCCACCTATCACATAATAATTCTAATGAATTACTTATATGAGATGTGTTAAATATATTAAATAATAAAATTTATATTAAAAAACTAATATATAAAATTTTAATACATAACCAAATGAATACTCGTAATCATATTTAAACCTGATTAATATAGTGAATGGAAATAAAATTGTTCATCTCAAAGAAACCTAATCCTAAAATATTAGGATACATAATATATATTTTATCTATACAACATATTTCATATTTATCAAAAGTAAAATGAATTGTTGACTCCATTGATGAATAGAAATGCAATGAAATTTGTATTAAAAACATTTTTGAGAAAAATAAAATTTCCATTTTTTAAATATTTTTAAAACTAAATGATGAAAAATTATTTTAAATATATATTTTTTAAAATAACTATTTAACTTATGAAATAGGTTATAAATTATTGAGTGGTCAGAGAGTTCTAAAATTCTATTAATTCAGTATACATTAAAAAGAGATTTGTTTTAATATTTTCAGCAAACGCCAAACATGCCTTGATTAGAATCAAGCATTAATATTAATTTAATTTGTATGTAAATAGTAAAAAAATGATATTTTATTTATTCAAATATAAAATATAAAAACATTTTTTAATATTTTTAGAAAACATGGATTTCAAATAAAACACATTTTCAACTAAAAATAGAAATAATGTTTAATTTTACAAATATTTTCATAATTATTTTAACTAACAATGGATAGAAAATGGAATTATTACTTGAATAGTAAGTGGATAACCATAGGTGTAGAAAAAATATTACTTTTATGATGTATATATAATATAATTCCACAACTAGATACTTAAACATCAAAAATCCTGAATAATATTGAGATTGTTGAATAAACCCTTACCACATTGGTATCATCAAAAATACAAGAACCATAAAATATTTAACATAATATAAAACATTAATTAACATAAATATAAATATATTAATGTCATAACATATCAATATTTTTGTATATAGACCAAAAAAATAAATAAGTGGTTAATGTTACATTTATCTCACTAAAGTAAAAGTGGAAGGAGAGAGCCTTACATCATGTTTTACATCATTCATATTTTCCCAAACTTCTTGTATATTAATTCGAGGTTTATTTTAAATACATTAAATCACTATAATAATATTATTTAAGGATTTTATTTTTTTCTTCAAATATTTTGTCCATATATTATTAAAAAAATCATTGCTAAAATCACTATTGTGGTTAAAAATGTCATTGTTTTTCATTTATGTTTTGGTGTAATAATTATAGTCCTCTTACATTGATATGGTTTCAAAATATAAATTATTTTAACCATGATGTAAATGTTATATATATTGATTATATATGTGTTGATAGTAATTTTTGAATATTATAGATGAAAAATGTATTACGTAGTTCATGGTGATGGTTGGTCATATGTATGCATGAGCGATGTTTCCATTTTTAACGACGGGTGGAATGAATGGAATTCAAATAATATATCACTTTTCATAGATTCAATATTAATTAATATAAATCACATATATTAGTTAAATTAATTATTTCTACTATCCATGTAAGTAGTTAGTGGAAAATGAGCCATGTCTCTTCCTGATGTAGTAGTTCTCCATATACACAAGCGACATTATCATTTCCCCAAGGAATAAAAAGTAAGAATAAATATTTGATATTACAATTAAATATTAATAATTACATAAAAATATCATATATATTTATATAATATATTCTTTTAACCATCCATGTTAAATTTATATGTGAAAAACATATCATATTAGTTTGTGAGGAGGTAGTCCACTGTACAGATGAGAGACATAATTTTTTTCAAAGGAGAACAGAGGTAATATATTATATGTGATATTAGAATTTCTATAGTATATTAATTTCATAAAATCCATTAAAATATATTTTTTTCATTATTACAGACAACCATGAGATTTGGGGATGGAAACTAAATTAAATTGGTTCGCAAGGAAGTTGCATTCTATACACATGATCAACAATTTCTATTATATCTTTATAGGGATGTTGATGTATATCTGTAATTACCATAACATAATAATAACACATTATAAAGTATCCCAACATTTCATAGAGGTGCATACTTGTATTAATTTTGGATAAACACCGGTTTTTTAGTTAATGAAGTGTTTCTTAGGTGTATGAAATGTTTTGGGGGGATTCATGGTGGTTTGAGACATGTAAAGAAAAGAAAAGAGGCTAAATAGTGCGAAGCACATAGTTGGGGAATGATTAATAATAAAAGTGTGCATGGAACTTGGAAACCATTACATTTTACTCCTCATGGATAGTGGTTAATTCATGAGAACATCATAGATTTTAAAAATAGTGTGGGTTCTACCATAAGATAGTATTGCTTGTTCCCTTTTAGATTGAGGCAACAGCATAGTTGGTTCGTGGTTTGTCCAACTGTGTGGTAAAATCACGATGCCCTAAAAAAGTGTTAATTTATAGTTTTTCCTCATATGATTAAATTATTATACACAAAATTTATCAGCCATTATCCCCATATATATATATATAGATTAACCTACGGTCCCTTCCATCTCCATGGGTGATTCTGCTTTCATTCATAGTTGTTTTTATTTTTGTTTAGTCCGAATTGGTGATATTAGAACATCTTTGACTCCATATCCTTCCAATTTTAGGATTATTTTTCTTGTGTAGATTCTTATCCTTCTAATATCTATGACCTTATTTGTAATATTTCTTTTGTCATAGAATTTGAGGCTAATTAAGTACAAAATAATTGTTTCTTTTCGATGAAAAAATGTCTACTAACATTAGGTAGGTGGTCTTAAGTAAATATCTGTTACTATTAATGATTTAAATGTGTATGTAGTTTTTATAATTTTCTATCTTGATACATTTTATATATTTGGATGAGTAAACAATTATTGGGCCATAGATTGATGTGGGAGACCCTTCACAGACCTCATTGGGTTCAATGAAGACATCATATCAATCCTAGGGATGCCCGTGGGATATGTCGAACCCTTTAAAACGGATGAAGGAGTTTATAAACAGTGAGATAGAATAATAATGAATGTGAATGTTCTATGATTAGTAATTTGGTATGTGGAATTGGTTAAATAGGTAATTGTATGTATTATATGTTGGATATTATGAAATAATGAAGAGGATTTTGAAATGGTTTATATGATATGTTTTGGATTTTCATCGAGTCCTGGGTCTAAATATACAGTACGATGTTATGAAAGAAAAAAATGTTTTTAAAGGAGGGGTTTGACTCAAGGTTATCTAGAAATTTTCATTCACATATATTTCAATTGACGTTTTGAAATGAGTTCATTGTTCCCCTTTTTGTTAAGATAACAAAATGATTATTTGAAATGGTTGGAAATTGTAAATAATTCATTGTGGTATGTTTTATTACTTTCAAAGAGGGAGATCTATGTTTTAATGGGGAGTCATAAATATTAATTAAAATGATTATGTTTTACTTTCATGTTATCTTGAATTCTTTAGCAAAAATTATTTTACATGTTTCTTAGTTTTTGATAAGACATATAGGATTTTTTGTATATTGTGAATGTGTTCAATGAGTTGTGGTAGGAAAATGGTTTTTGTGATAACTTATTTAGGACATGTAAATAATATAAATTTTATGTGGTTAATGAAAAATGTGCACATTTCTTAGTGTTTAGTTGTATGTGAGTAGGTTTTCGACCAAGGTTATATATCCATGGTTAGGGCTATACTAAGACTCTTGGACCCACCTTTGTCTTACAAAAGTTAGGATATCAGGATAAGGATTTATGATCCTAAAATGTAGAATGAGGATTCACGTATTTAGGTTTCTATTGAATGATGCTCTAGGATAACCTATTCTTTGAAGGATAAGATTCAGAAAAAGGCTTTATGCTCTCAAGGTTGGCATAGTTTGGGGTGACAGACTAAGGCTATATTCTCCTAGACATATGGATATACTTGATTATCATATTTTGGATTTGACTTTAATTGATTAATTTTTTTATTTATGTATCCAACCTTTTCATAAAATTTATCTAATACCCATTATAAAATGGCCTAAGCTCATAGTGTGACCGTAGATAGTTTATATGGTTGGATGACCCCAACTAACATGAAGGATAATTGTTTAATTGTAAAACACGTTTTCCTCCTATATATTCATTACACCATGATTTCAATTTATAAATGGTTTTAAAAAATTCTTATTAATTAGGAAACCATTTGTGGTGTCCCACTAAATTTTATATACAACTTTCTTTGGCCAACATGGAACTTGGGTACTAAATTAGATGATTATTGTTTTTAGGTATATGTTTGGCATAGAGAATTATTTTATGGTTTATTCATGTAATTTTATTTTGGATGCTATGATATATGGGTTGGGTTGGGAATCAGACCAATGTTTGGTATCTTCTTGGTAGTTTTATTTTTGGTCATTGATTTTATGAATACAAGAAATGCAGTGTATTCATCATATTTTTATAGAATGAGATACTTGGATACTTATTTAATTTTTCTGTATGCTTTCCATTTATGGTTCATGTTGGTTATTTTTTTATTGATAATATGTAATAAATATGATATGAATGGATAGTCTCCCAATGAATGTCTCAATAGAAATTTGATATTATTCATCTCTCTCAGGTGTATGAGGAAGTGTGCCTCAGGATAGGTGATAACATGACTTGGGGAACCAGATATAGTGGCTACTTGGATATGGACATTATAGATTAAATGGGTTATAATATTGTTATTATATTAGCATGATTTAGAAAAAAAATATCAGGTGGCTGATGAAATAAAAATAAAAACACACATTTAACGATAATACCTCTTATTTAAACAACTTCTTTTTGATTTCCCTAAAATATATATTAGGATATATTCATGATCATTAAATGGTCATTATAGTTTTTCGAGAGGTTTTAATGGATTTGGGAAGAGTTTGGTTGAACCAAATGGGGTTTCAAGTGTCAATAGTATAGAGGAGGGGTGACGGTTTTATGTGTAGGAGAGAACACAGATGGAGTTTTTAAAAATAATAATGTGCACTCACGTCATTCACATGCCAAATTTAATATCCAAAGTCATTTAAATATATTTCTTTTATAATAAATATTATTTTTTAGTTATAATTATTTAATAATCACACTAAATTTATATTATAATAAATGTAAGAATGTAGTTGGTGCATCGGGTTATAGGTTCCTCCTCCCATGACGATGGTTTCTAGGGTTGCTATGTGGTCAAGGAATTATAAAACATCATCAGATTTGATCTCTTCATCCCTCCTGGCATTGCTACATCAGTGATTCCATTGTAGTCTTCTACTTTTTCCCCACGGGTGGATGATGAAATTCAATGCTAATGGTTGAAGTGGAATCAAATATCTTCTTTTGGTCGAATACAGATAAACTCAACAGATCTGAAGCTATGTTCTCGAGATATACTGCTTTGTACAGAGAATCATAAAGGAGTGATGTATTAATGGATGATAAGTGTTTTTGACTATAGAAAAATTTGGTAGATTTTTCATAGGGTGATGAGGTTCATACTGAGTCACAAATTCAATCTGTTAGGAATGAAGTAGTAGTGGATGTGAATCCTATGGATCCATCGATGGAGAAATCATAGACTGGTCTTTCACTATCTCTAGGTGATGATGTTCCTAATTTTAAATCCTTTTTTGATGTGATAAAATAGATTTTAGGGCCAAAGCATGATGGATATCATTCATTGGCTCTACAAAAAGATAGTTTTACTAGTAAAATTATTCACAATGGTGCATTCCCTCTTGGTGAATCCAGTCCTTTAGCTTTTTCTGATTGAATTTCCATTGAGAAAAACTCCCTGATTTCATAGATTATTTTTCACAATGGTGGACAACCTTGGAATTATGATAATATGTTTCACACTACATCACTTTTTTGTGGTTTCTACAATTGGAAATGTGTCTCTCTTGGTCGAGGGTTCATTCCAATAATTATTTCCTTCAGATTATTTGAAGCTTTGAGAATGGAGTATTGGGACCCTGTTTTTGAATGCTTGGTCACTTCACATGCATGAATGGTATTTGGAATTCAATGTATCATGTGCATGGAATGCATTCTCTCAGATCTGGTTTTTCCTTCATGGAATCAATTGGGTCCTTTGGATTCTAAAGATTTTTCATGATATTGGCATGGAAATTGGGACTCATATTCTTTATAAAAAGGTGAAAGAGGATATTCGGTTTGTCTCTTTTCTAATATGTTAGTGGAGGATGACCTCAGATCTACTATAATTGACAAGGTAACTCTATCTACTCATTCTAATAAGATCTAAATATATGTTAAGTATAAAAGAAGCTTCTTTTATGCAATAAATGTAAGGTAGTTGGGAAATATTTCGATCTGTGTCGGAAGAATGTTTTATGTGAGGAATGTGGGATGAGGCGTCATCTAAAAAATATTTGTTGAAGGAAGTCAAAGATGAAAGATTCAGGTTTATCAAAGCCCAACATTTGTCTTAAATATCCAATTAACACTGTGGCTATTGTGCAAGAAAAACGACCTTTGGTGGATGTGTCTCAAAATAGGCCTTATAGTTCCCCCTATAATACTCGTGTTGACTTGGATAAATAAGTTACTTTAGTTGATTCCATACCTACACAGTCTCCATGATTGATTACCCCTGAATCCACTCAAGTTGACATATCAAATTAGCAACATTTGTTTTGACTATCATCAGGAAATAAACAATCTCCTTCAATCATTTGAATTATCTATGAAATGGAGAATGATTTATGAGGTTGAAAGGGGGAATATTGGTAGACCTTCGAGGGATTTGGTAATTATTGGTCATTCCTATTACAAGGATGAAATCCTAAGTGTCAAGGAAACTATGACTGATAGAATGGGTTTCACTTCTATTCTCTCAAAGAGGATACAACAAAAGGATTATTATAATCATCATAAGACCGAGTTTACCATGCCAGTTTTTATTGAGTCTTGGAAATTGGATGCAGATATAGTTTAAATTTTCAATAAGGAAAATGATCAATCTGAGTGGGAGAATATGGTTGACTCTGATAGTGTAATTGATATGTCGTACTATGATATTTAGTCATATTTCATGGTTGATGAGGGAAATTAGGCTTGTTGGACCTCATCCTCCACTCTCTTATATCATTTCATTAACAATAAATGGTCAGAAGATTTTCTTCTCGACATGATTGTTGGTTGTAAAATCACAACATTGAGAAATTATACATAACCACATTTTTAGCATTATATACACCAAACACTGAGGTTATATTACATTACACTCAATAATGACGTTCTTAAATGAATTTTTTTACATGCGAGGCTGAGTTTTCATGAAAAAAAAATATATTATAAAGATATTATAATTTAATAAAATAAGATAGAAGATAGCCATTAAATTGATGGTCCTAAATAGATATGACTAATTTTAAACATTTTTTTAAATTATTTTGTTAACAAAAAATAGAAATTAAGATCATAATCAATTCAATATATAATAATTGACTTTATAATGAACAGTTTTGATGCTTCCAAAGGTATTTTATCACAATAAATGAAAATAATTATTTTTATTGAATGATGTTAATGATATATATCTATATATATTATATTCAATCAAATATTGTTTATATTCATCTAATAGATTTGGTAGGCATAAGATAAGAACAAAACCATTTTTTATGAATAAAAACCAATATTTTTTTAATTACGGTTTGTAGACCATTTAATGGAGAACCTATATAAAATTAAATATTTTTAACATATATAAATTCAATTTTTAAATGAATACTTCATTTTTTAAATAGGAACATAAAAATTATCTTCGGGTTATTTTTTGGTCATTTTATAAGAAGTTTAATTTTTTGATGAATTGTAAAACAAATTAAATTTTAATTCCAAAATGATTTTTTATCTAATTTTTTTAAATATTTATATTGTATTTTAACATGTATTTTAAGTAACCTTAGATATTTTATACAACAAATTTCCCATGTTAGGTCATTGGAATCAATTTTACATTGAAATTGATTTTGAAATCTAAGTAAATAGTGAACAATTCTACATTAAAACCCAGATTGGTCATCATGTATACGTGATTAATTTTAAAATTATTTTTACCACATCTAGGATTGGAATTTGGAATATTTGATTAAATAATTATAATAAGATTAGTTTATAATTTCTAATATGTTAATATTATATTTTACCTAAAATATTATTGAAAGTAATTAAAATTTATTACACTGATTAATTGAAATATTATTTTAATACCGGACAAAACCATAAGAACAATGTAAAAAAACCTACACAACAGTAATAAACCGGTTTTCAAAAATAACCTCCATTTTAACAAATAAGAATCATTATTTGTCTGACATTATATAAGGGATTCCTATCAATTGTTTTTACATTTTTATATTAATAAGAATTCCACTCATCCTCGACCATAAAAAGTAACTCACGCCTCCCATTTATTCACACCTGTCAATAACTTGGGATCACATAAGAATAACCTAATATAATATCCCATCATCTATCCCCATATCATAGAAGACAAATTGTAGGCGGAAATCTAACCAATGGAGTCTTTTGGTATAAACCAAAAGGAGTTTCCTAAATAAGAGGTAACATTTTTTCCACTATTCTAGGATTCTGGTGGAAGTGGATATGTCCACTATTCTTGTGGAAGAGGTTTTATTCACCACACGGGATGACAACATCTCCCTTGAGGTAGGGTATGAAAGGAAGCCAAAATTCTATCTCAATTGTCATGCTTTTGGGCATGTGCTTTCTGAATGCAATAGGAATAATCGTTGTTCCTTCTGCAATATTAGAGGGCATGATGCTGATAATTGTTGAAGGAAAAAAACTGATCAAGGTCCTTCTAATCCTGATATTCCTATGAACAAGATAACTGGAAAAGTGGATGCTCGGTAAGCCTCCTTGAAATCCAATGGTGATGATGTTCCTTTTGCTGAGGGTGGGACCAATGGTTCAGGATACCCTTCACAGGATCCTTCCAAATTGATTCGAACTGATAATGATGGAGATAATAAGTTTTCACATGATAAGGTGTCTGTTGAGGATGCTCATAATGTGGAAAGGATTGAGGAGGACACTGATATGCACACTAAGGCCGATGATTCTGGTGTTCAGGATTCAGCAAGTTATGATATTACAGTTCAGGACCCCACTAAGGGGAATTCAGCAAGGCATGAGAATACTGAACCTCCCAGTATGGATGAGGGCCCTAGTGCTCAGATCATACAGTACTCAGTGACACAAGATTCCCCCTTGGGAAATTATTTAACCTTGGGAGAAATTAAATTGGTGATGGAAAATGAGGAGACAATAAAAGAATTCTCTATGATCCCCTCATCTAAGGTTGCAAGAAGGAAGTTACATTCCACCTTAAAAATGATCATCAGTTTGGCTAACAGGTTTATTCTTCTTTCTGATGATGAATATAGACCTGAAATGGTAGGATGTTTACCAAATGAAGCACTAGAGTTTAATATTTCGGATCCAATGACATAAATAGAAGAGTGTTATGATGTCCCCTACACCAGGAAGCGTTCTTCCAATCATTGAAGATACTTTTTTGGAACTTCCAAGTTCATGGAAATTCTCCCACAATCAAAACCCTAAGGCACATCATCATGACCAATAAACCCATGTTACTAGTTATTGCTGATCCAAGATTGAAATTTTCAAGATGGATAGAATTTAATTGGAATGCTCTAGGGTACTCCTTTATTGCTACTAATTAGTCTGAGAATGAGATGGAATCATTATGGGTGTTAAAACACAATAGTTTCATTGTAGAATCCATTCAGAATGATCAACAATAAATATCTCTATCTTGTTGTTTTCAGTCCAATTCATTTTGTGTAGCATTGGTGTATGCTTTTAATCAATATATCAGAAGGAGGTCACTATGGAAGAACTTACTTTCCACCTCTGAGTATATGTCTACTAGGTGGATTCTGCTTTGTGACTTTAATAACATCTTAATACCAGAGGAAAAAACTTGGAGCAACTTTTGCAGAGCTTTAGCCAAAGACTTTTATTCCTGTATTGATCACTGTAGGCTGACTGAAGTATCTATTTCAGGTTCAGATTTTACATTGAGCAGATACACCCTTAATGGGAGGATGGAAATAAATTGTTTAGATGTCTGGTGCATATGGATGAGAGAAGTGATAAAATTGATGCTTCTGGCATGATTATCCCTATACTCCATTAAGAAAATAATCTCATAGTCATTGACCTCTGTTTCAGTAGATTGAGGTCAACTCCTTTACCCTTTAAGTTCAATAATGCATGGTTAGTTGTGCCATGGTGCCGAAAAAAATAATGGAGTCTTGGAAAATATATGACACATGTAGTTCTTTTAACATTATAACAAGCTAGCTGAATATTTTGAAAGCTAGACTCAAAGAGTGGAGCAAAAAATATTTTTCCAGCCTCGAGCATAACATTAAAGAGGCTAAAACTCATCTGTTTAGCTGTCAGTAGAAGAATATGCACCAGTATACCCTATCTCAAGAAGAGATACAAGCGTCCTTAATGATTGATAATCTATTGACCCTCAAAGAGAATCTTTTTTGGAATCAGATAAATGTTAAGTGGTTGAAGTATGGGGACAAGAATTAAAGATTCTTTCACTGCATACACAGGGAGAAAAAAGGTTAAGAGGAATATTAAGGCTTTAAATATTTATTAAATCATGCTCACTTCTGAAAATGAATGTGAAAATGTTGTAACATGTTATTTTGAAAAGATATATTCTGATACTGGGGAGGATAACTCAAACAAGATACTCAGATATGTTGAAGCAAGTCTAGATGATAATCAGAACAAAAAGCACACTGATATTCCTACCCACAAGGAAATACATTATGCACATTTTTTTCTAAACATGAAGAGTGTTAATGGCCCTAATGGCTTCACCAACAAATTTTTTATGTTCTGTTGGGATATCATCCACACTGTGGTGATTATTGCTATAAGAGAATTATTTCATCACGCTTCTATGCCATTTGGGATGAATTATAATTTTATTTCTCTGATTCCTATGAAATATAATGCATTGGATATTAAAGACATCAAGTCGGTTTCTATTTGGAACTCCATTCCCAAAATAATTAGTCAGATCATGGAAATTTGGTTCGTTGAGGCTGCAAAAAATCTAGTTTTTTCTAATCAGTTTGGATTTTTACCTGGTAAAATCATTCAAAATTGTCTTTTTACTACCTCAGAGGGTGTTAATATTATGGGAAGCATGGTTCATGATGGTAATATGGAATTAAAGGTTGACATATCAAAGTACTTTGACACAATAAGGTGGGACTTCATTTTTCAATTCTAAGCATGCATGGCTTCTAAGGAAAATTCATTTGTATGGTTTGTTCCATTTTTAAAAGTGAAAGTTTATCTATTCTTTTCAATGGATCCCCCATGGTATTCTTTCAATGCACTAGAGAAGTCAGGAAAGGTTATCTGGTATCTGGTCTTCTATTCTCTATGGCTGACGATTATCTGAGTGTGTGTCTTCAAGATCTTGTTAACATTGGTTTATACCAAAGAATGAGAGTACATAGGAACTGCTTTTCTCATTCACATTTCTTCTATACTGATGAAATACTTCTTTTGTATAAAGCTAATAGGAAATTTATATCTTGCATAAAGAGAATCCTTTCACATTATGAAAAAGTACCATGTCGGGTCATCATTTGGAATAAATCATTTGTTTTCCTTGGAGAAGGAATTTGAATCTTAAAGAAAAAGAGGGTTTCTCACAGTATTGGTGTCATAAATGGTACATTCTCTATTCATTAGTTGGGGCTTACATTGTTTTTGGGAAGGGTGAAACTTTTCCACTTAGAGGGTATCACTCTGAAAATAATCAATTATTTAGAATGTTAAAAATATAAGACAATGTCTCAAGCTGGTAGAGTTTGACTTGTCAACTCTATCATCACTTCAATGTCTGTATACTCCTTTTCATTAGATAAATGTACAAGATCTCTTCTTAAGGAATTGAGTGAAATGATACATAATTTCATTTGGACTGGTTAAACTCATCATAGGATGATTTTCACTATTTCTTGGAAAGATTGTATAAATCTGGTGTCTATAGAGGAAAGAAAATTTAAGATATCATAATATTTAATGATGCACTTCTATAAAATTTTACTTCGAGGATCTTACCCATGCTTGAATTTTCCCTGGAGTTTCTTGTATGCAGTTTTGTTGGCAGATTACCAAATAGTGAGTGTATGTACAGTAAATCCTCAGTTTGGGATTTGGTCAGGGGCACTTATTCTAATATCATGACTCAGTCCATAAGGTTGGTTTGTGCCATCTCTCATCTGAATCGTTAGAACACCATGTGGTTGTCCTCTCCAATTAATGGATCCACTACTATCCCACTTTCTTTAAAAAACATGTGTATCTCTGACCATCAGGGGAGCCTAGATGTTTCTGAAATCATTCCTAGTAATATTCATATGTAGATTACTAATTATGATTATGTCGATTGTGATGTAATGATTTGGAATCCCGCTCTTAATGGATCATTTTAAATATGATAGTATTACAAGATGTAGTGTGGTGTACCATCTGGAATTCCTTCATGGGTGGAAGGTGTTCACAGATCCTTTATACTCCCGAATGATGCAAGGCTGATCTAGAGAATCTGTAAGCGGTGCTTTCCCATCCAGTGCACTCTGAAATGCATGGGCCTTAGCATTTCCTTAGTTTGTCACCTTTTTCTTAATGGTGAAGAATATTTCAGGCATCTTTTAATTGATTGCACCTTTCCTACTCGGTTATGGAATTATGTGAAAACAACCTTTCATTGCTGCCTAAGCTTTTGTTCTATTGAATCATTGCTCAACTCGGCCTTTCTGACTGATTAAAGTGAGCAAGTGATGTCTCTGTTCATTGCTGTTGTTGTCTCTATTTTCTCTTATATTTGAACGTCTTATAGTAAAATCATCTTCAACAATGGAAAGCCCTCGCTTCAGGAAGGTGTTCTAGAAATACATCGAAGCATTAAACTTGCATCAAGGAATCAGGCAGGATCAAGGAATAATGATGTATCTGACTTTGTTATTCTTTGGACTCTTGGTGTTAGTGGTAGGGAAAGGAAACCTAGAGTGACGAAGCACATTCGGTGGATTCCACCAATTTATGATTGGATGAAAGTAAATGTGGATGGGGCAGCCTCCAGTGCACCGGGTCCAGTTGGGTGTGGTGGAGTCTTCCGAACTCATCGGGGCATCATTAAAGGATGTTTCTTCCATTATATTGGGCATTGTCATGCGTTTGAAGAAGATATGTGGGGAATGATAAATGTGATTAGGTATGCAGTTCATTATGGATAGAGGATAGTATGGCTAGAGTCATAGTCGTCTGTTGTTGTGCAGATTTTGAATGATCGCTCTCGGATTGTTCCATAGAGAATGTTATCTACCTAGATTTCTTGTCTTAGTATTTCAGAGTGTATATACCTTGATGTTTCTCATGTCTATCAGGAAGCAAACCCAGTTGCAGATTCTCTCTCCAAAAGGGCTATTATGGAGGTCAGTTCTAGTTTTTCGTTTGTTTTTCCTAATTATTGTGATATTTTGGTCTGGAATGATAGCACTGGTGTTCCCCACACAAGGAATTTTAAGGCTCTCATTTCTTGAGTTGCATTGTATTGTTTAACCTTTTTATATATTAATTTGTTAGGAGCAGGTTTTTGCCTAACTTTTTAGACTTTTGGATATATTATATTAATAATGTATTTATTCTATTGGAAATTTTTATATATCAATAAATTAATTCCTTCCATTTTTTGGGAATACGATTACATTGTTCGTTGATGTGTGGAGTACCGCCACCTAGAATATTTGTGATTCATTCACATATTACCATGAATGTATTAAAAATTATTTTAGTAAAAATATTTTAAATATATGAAATAAATACTATATGTTAATTATATTATAAATATATATATATATATATATATATCAATTACTTTTAATTATTTTAAATACGACATAGAAATAGAAGTTGTGTTAATGCATATATATGACATATTGTTTCCATGAACGATGCATTTTCGTTATTATATCCAAATATTATGGATTGAAATATATATATATTGAAAATATATAATATTTAAATCATGGGTTATATTCTAGATATTAATTAATTATTACTTATTTAGTAGGATAAAAAATAACAACTCAAAAAATACTTTAAAAACTAGACAATTAACACCTAATGTAGTGAAAATAATGGAATATTATTATCAAAAAGTTGATAATATATTATAAAATGATGATATATGATATTATAAAAATGATTATGTTTCTGTTATATGTTAATTACATGATCAAAACAATTATATTGGATGTTAAATACCGCCTAACTAAAAAGTGATGCTTAAGGTAATAGATATTCATATCAATTTTTTATATATTTGAGATAAATTTCATATTCACCAGTTAAATCATATTTGAGGTGTATCTACTATAACATTTGATATATTATATAAAGAATCCATTTATATTTATTTTATATAATATTATACTTGGAATTATCTCATCCAATGGGTTTTACCATAAAAATTACAGACTGGTAGAAGTTATTTTTCAACCTCTATTTCATTTTGGACTCTTGACCTTATATCAAGACAACAACTTTCTCGTAAGAAATTTTCATTGAAATTATATTTATTTTTTATATCCATATTCTAATATTATGGATATTAATTTTACCTTGATTATATTCCATTTTAACATAAGGCCTTTACTTTAAAAGTTATTAATTTACTGGGGAAATATTGATAAATTAGTATCCTATAATCAATGAATATATTTGATAATCAACATTGTTCACGAATTTAAATTGATTATTAAATATATGAGGAATGATTTAAAAATTCAAGACATAGGTTGGGACCTGTTATTTCAATCCCCTCAATGCATTGGTAGTCTCATGTGATGAATTCAGTTGGACAAACCCTTCGCATTTATAAATAATATGTTTTAACCGTTCTTGTGAATGGTCATGATAGTAGAGATATGGTTGGAAAAACCAAATTGTTTTGTACCAAGTATGTTATAAACCATCATGTTAATGGTATTTATGGTGACATATTCATGTTTCTGGAAAATATGATGTACAATATTTAAGAATATCATTCATTTTTGTTTTTATTATCTTGAATATTTTCACTATGAAAAAATTTACAGAAAAATTTAATTCATAGATTACTAATTAAATGTAAGGAGATAAAAACTTATTAGCTTCCCATATTGATTATTCTCATTGATTAGTTTTTTTCTTTCCAATTATTTTACATTTAATGGGCATTTTTTATCACCCTAAAATTTTTACCTTTGCACAGTTTATAAAGAAGATATTTCTTAATGAGTTTCAAGGAAACAATTTATTTGAATAATTTATGTATTATGTTTTATATTATAATTCCCATTATAAAATGGGTATCATAAATTTATGGGGTTTCAAAAACTACTAAACTGATCGATCCTTTGGAATTTTATTCTTTGTAATCATACTAATGATATACATTAGGGACCGACTTTAGGACACTCAGGTCGGGGTGTTATATTTTGTATCATAGTAAGTTTTATAGAAACATTGGAAATTGTAATTATGAAATCATATAATATATAAAATAAACCTAAGATAGGATTTGAGGATTGATATAGAAGAACATCCATACATTTTGGAAGGGTAGTGATTATGTGGTTCTTACATGAAATACATACCTTTCTGGATACTACATGTGGATGCAGTTTCGACACAACACACCAAGGGAAAAACACTGAAAATGTGTGTAGGGCCTGATTTGAGCATAACCAGGTACATAATAATGGGACATACTATTCATAGAGTTTGACACTTCGTAGGTATGTACTAAGCATAGTTCAGTTTTTATTTACAAATCATTATGATGCATTTGAAAGTAATGAACTTTCCAAAAAAACATGTTAATGATTATGAGATTATCTATGAATAGTTTTTTCAATTTTTATGGGTTACACCATATTTAGATTTATATAATGTTCATATATTTATGATCAAATATTGTGTATATCATTGTTTATAAATGGACCCTATAATGAAGAATTCTTTTAGTACTCATTGATATTGACGATGTTTTCTTTAATTAGGAAGTTCATATTTCTAGTATTGGATATGAATAAGTAATGAATACATTAGGTAAGATAAATAATGTTATGAAACATAATCGTTCCCTGATTGAAAAACCAGTTCCATAATATGATTATCTGATGATGGCACCCTTTATGTGACCAAGAACTAATAATTACTGGGACTATAGACCCATTGATTACTGAGAAATAGATTGATTCATTAGAGAAGATATTTAGGAAATTGGAATATGGTTAAATAGAATAGGTTACCATTTTGTTTTATTGTCTCAATGGTGATGTTGATCAATGGTGTGTGTGGGTCCATAATTATAGAATGTAATAGTAAATAGAACTAATGGAATGATAATTTCGTAAGGACACCTTCTTGGAAAAATTTATCTTTGGTGGGAAAAACTAAGATACAGAGAATTTTCATTAATTTTAAGACATATTTGTGGGATAGTGTTGTCTAGAAAGAAGAAATATTTAAAAGTTTATAAATGTATTCTATGGATTTCATATGAAACTATTTCATAGTTACTTGAAAAAAGTATTCTAGTTTTATGAATCACTAGTTCTCAGTTGTTTCCATTGGAATTATTCGTGGAACGGGAAACAATCAACAGTTCGTTATCCAAAAGAGACTTTCATTCCATATCCAGAAATTCATTATGTTTAAACATTATGATACTCAGGAATGATCATTGGTCGAGAGGATGGGAGGTTGGATGCATCACTCCCCTTTGGGGGGAATTATTGTCTACTCTAAGACTCTCTTTGTAAATTTAAGATATTTTCATGAATTCTTATTAATTAACCATGTATCACATATGTTTCCCTTGGAATTTTCAATCACTTATTAATATGTGTGAAATTTAGAATCATCAATATGTATTCAAGGTTCTTCATTAATGGAAATATCCGTATGCATTCGAGGATCCCCATCAATGGTGTCCAATCAAATACTATTTAGATATTCTTTTAATCATCGTTATGATGATACTTGTTTTTAAGCCACTCTGTGGGGAACTCTATAATTTATTTTCATTTATGGAGATGAAAGACTATTTTGATATTTGGATCGTACCCATAAAATAGGCTACCTTTTTTCATGTGGTATGGACATGTATACAAAAGGCACTTAGTTAGTGATCGGTGTGGGAATTATGCCTATGAATCCCATGTAACTTGGAAACAATAAGGTATCAATGTAAGATTACACCCAGTTGGGAATATGGAAGATGGAGAAAAGGGTTGATTTGATGTGTGGGGTTTGAACTTCCACTAGGGTTCATACGTATCCCACGTGGATAAGAATCAAACCCCACCTACTTCAATAAGTCTCATAGGAGAGTATATTCTTATGAGAAAATTGATTTTGGACATACTTCATGAATGGATGGCTTAGTGATTTGGGGGGTTTAATTTGGGGATTATTCATAAGGAGGATTCTTAGATTAAGGTAATTAGGTTTGGACTCTTGAAGATGATATCCAATGAGCTCAATACTTGATGAAGGCTTCCTATATATCCTTGTTTGTATAGTAATCAATTATCTCGTAGTTTAAGAATGTTGGGAAATAGCTGTGGTCATGAAAAATATCTAAGACCACGTGTGTCTTGCCTCGATTGAGAAAAAAGTGTATGTCAAATATTTAAAAAAGGCACCCACTCTTTTCCTACTCCGCAGGTGGAAGAGGGCGTGCCTACATCGGCCTAGGTGGATGAGGGTGAGGTGACAATCCTTCCCTCTATTCTCTTTATATTGTAAAAAGGTCGAATGAAAAGAAGAAGGGATTGAGGATAGGGGAATACACTAGGACTACTGCCCTAATATTTATCTGGGTAGGGGAGAGAGACTTCTCCCTTGTTTAAAATGGAATTTAGATGTGAATTCTACCTTTCCTACTAGAAATTTGAGGTTCTGGCTCATTAAAAAGGGAGAGTTTAGGACCGAGACCCCTATTATCAGAATTGGAAACATCCGAGCATTATTCCTTGGTGAAGGGTCCATGTGACTATGGATATAAAAATCCATAGACACTCTATGAATCTTAAATCCATTGTGTAAAAATGTGGGAAACCTCTGAATGTGGATATACAAGCCCAAATAAGAGACACACTGATGTTTCTTTCACAAAGTGATGATATGTTAAGAGGTTTTTATGGAGGTCTCAAAATAATTCTATTTAACCAAGGGAGCCAATAAATAAGAATCCTTTCAAGCGATGGATTTGAAGAGGGATTTATGGCATGTAGACTAATGGAAGGAAGTGAATCAAATAGGGGTGCCTAATCAGGGATGGGTGTGAAATTATGGTCACTTATGTAGAATTGGGTGACTTGATATTCACTTAAGAAATGAATAACCTTTGTGGTAATACTTGGGTGAAACCTGGCTCAATTATTCTTGAGTATTCACTGGTGATCCCAGAAGTTTTTCTCTCTAGTTCCTATGAATGGAATCGGTAGCGCACAAGTGTTTCAAATTTTAGGGAGGTTGTTCGCTTTAGGTATGCAAGTGTTATGGATTTCAAACACCAAATGGACTTGATCCCTTTGATCCTCCTTTAATTCCTCTACTTTAGGTGTTAAATAACTAAATTGAAAACTTTAGAAGACATAGTCGAAGCACAAGGGAAACCAGAGTAGCAATTAGGCTTTTTGAAAATTCATCTGTACAATTGAAGTCCCCAATGGTATATTTATAGAAAAAAATAGGACCCTAGGAGAAAAGTGTTTGGGTGAGAAACTAGTTTGCACGCCATATTATGGCGCGCAAGTACCATGCATGTCGATGGTGATTTGGCTATACTAGGGAGATGCCATGAGGATTTATCCGAAATAGTGGCTACATTAAACTCCATCATGGTGGGGCACATTTATTTGTATACAGGTACCTTGGGCGCCTCTTTAGGAACATATCCAAAATAATTGATCAATACCGTCAGGGCTACACCCATGTACCCATGCTTGGGATCCGTGTAGAGCTTCGGTCCTGGACCTTCGGGTAGATGAATTCACTACCATTACTGAACCCCATTAAAAATACAAGCATTCACCACTATCTGTTTAGCCTGATTTAGGTCATTTTGAATCGCGACACATGGAAATACAACATTAATTATGAAGAAGTGCATGAAACACATTTCATGGTGACAACAAAATCCCCCCATTAGAATTGAATTTTTTCATAATGAAAAGAATCTTATTCTTAGGTAAAAGAAGGAAACAATGATGCACCCCCACATCATTTGGTTAGATTTGGAGGTACGTCATGTTTGGAAGGATGCTCTTATTTTGTCCTAAGCAATCGGTCCTAGCGAGCATAGTTTGATTTTTTATAGGGTTATATATGAAACCCTACAAACATTGTATGTTTTAACTTTTTATTTCCCAATATTACCTAAATCAAAAAAAAATGTGTGTTTAGTGAGGTGGGACTCAAATTTTATTCAGAGTGCCATTTTCAAGTTCTCAATCTAGTGAGTACCACATCTCTCATTGTTGGCAGTTTAGAGTTATGAATTTTGGACTATTAAGGGCTAATTTTTATGTTTTAATATATTTGACATTACATTTTGAAATTAGATCCCAAAAAGACTCATTATATAATAATTACTTTAATATTCGTTTGAAATTTCAAAGGAGACTATTGATCCATGATTTTTATAGTCACCAAATTTAAAACATGTATCAACATAAGGGGTGTCTCTTCCCAGAATGAAGTTAACATTATCTGGAAAACTTGTTAAAAGAGTTGTGTTATGCAGGGCCAACTAGGGTATATACTATATATCCAAATAGTGGAATCATTGGATTGACATGCCCGTTATGTACGAAATAATTATGCAAGGACACCTAAGGCCACATACTGCATATTCATGTAATATATCTCTTAGGAATTTAGTATTTTACTACTAATAGGCATGGGAAATGAATATTTTGATGAATCAAGACCATAGTGGGTGATTTTTCCAAGAAAAGAATTTTAATAATAAAAGGGCTATTTTATGCCGACATATGTCATGAATAAGAAATCCATTTCAATACAAATTTTGTGTACAAGGAATGGATAAAATTAATTAAAACGTGGAATTTCCGATATAATAGTGTGATGTTTCATGTCATTTAGTGAGCAAATTATACTATGATGTTTTAATTCATGCAGCTATGATATTGTGTGGCTTTAATTTAGGGTCTTTATCTTTGATACAAGGCATTAGATTATCCCAATTTCTTGATAATTTTTTTGGAATCATACTACCAAATTCAGGTATGGAAAGGAAAATTTTAAACTATGATTTGGAAATTTAAGGATCTGAATAATGATATGGAAAAAGGGCTAAAGGAATTAAAGGAATACTTTTCCAAGAATGAAGTTACCATTATTTGACAAACCCGTTT
This sequence comes from Viscum album, assembly GCA_963277665.1. Classification (NCBI taxonomy): domain Eukaryota; kingdom Viridiplantae; phylum Streptophyta; class Magnoliopsida; order Santalales; family Viscaceae; genus Viscum; species Viscum album. Next base: position 1,895,860,002 of record OY728123.1, read on the forward strand.
TGGGGGGTGTATTATGCAGGGCCAATTGGGGCATATTCTGCATAGACAAATAGTGGCATCTTTGACCAAAAGTCCGGTTATGTAGGAAAATTTTATGAAAGGCCACCTAGGGTCACGAGCTGCATAGTCAGGCATAAGAGCTCTCAGATGTTTGACATTATATTTCTAAAAGATGAAGAATATTTATGGAGAATTAGATTTTTTTAAGAATTGATTATTTTTATGAAGAAAATTACCTGAATACAGAGAGAGTATTTCCAATCATTTTTTTCATAGAATCATAGGAATATAATTTTTATGAAGGTCTAACCCAAACGTAGAAAATATCGTTTATGTAGTTTTAGGTTATAAAACTTGGACCAGAAATGGAAACAATATATTATATGTGGTCAAGTGATCCAAGGTTATTTCAAATTTATTTGAACAGAGGGAGAGTGAGATATGTATTCTATGGTCTTTAAGTCTTTCAGATCGAGAAACAGTTAATGGGATAAATATAAATAAATTACTATTTTATAATACTCATTCATATATATTGTCATCAAAGTTTTACATGGAAAAATACATTATAACCAAGAAAGAAATTACCTCATTTTCCAAACCTATTATGGTAGTTGTGTTGTGTTGGGCCAACTATGGAATATGCTGCATAGACCAATAGTGGCGGGTTTTGACTGACATGCCTGTTATGTAGGTAACTTATGCAAGGCAACCTAAGGACACGTAATGCACAGTCAGGCAAAAGAGTTCTTGAATATTTGAAACTCTATCACAAAATATTATAAGAAATATTATGATGATATAAAAATATTCAAGATTAAGAGTGTGAAATATGGAAGGGGGTCATGCTCAATACACTTGAGTAATATTTTGATCAATATTGGCCATGAGATTGATGTGTTTTATGAATACGACTCATATGTAAAAACATAGATTTTTTTGTTTCATTTGAATTAATATAATGTTATGCAGTTTAAATTCCTGCAGCAAGGACATTGTACTATGTAGTGTTATGTCATGCAGTGAGGATATTGTATTATGTAGTTTTAGGTCATGTAGTGAGTACATTGATTACCCCATAATAATTTGACACATTATTTATACATAGAATCTTTATACCCAATTACTAAGCCCATGTGATCTATGCTCGGTATGAGAAATAAGGAGTAGTAAATGCATCTTCTGTACCACAATGGTAACCCAAGTTAAGAATATGGGTATTATGATTATGTGAGGGATGATCTAGGGTATAAGACCAATGATTACTATGTATCTTGTTAGGAAAATAATCTAGCCAAATGTAGTTCTTGTATTTCAGTGCAGTTTAACATCGTGTTGTAAGGATGAAGATGAACTGATGTAAAAAAGAAATACATATCATAGATGGTGTAAGAAAAAAAACCCAAGTGTCACTATGTGTATTGTTGGGGGAAAGAATCAATCCACTTGTTGTTCGTTAAATATTCCTTATGTAGGATTTCATTCTTATATAAGGAATAAAAGGGGGGGTTTATATAGTAGATGGAATCATGATTGGAGATCTGGGTTTCTCTCCATTTCTCATATAGAGGAGAATCAAGCTATACGTAGTTCATGAAACATTCATTTCCCACACCAATTGAGTTTTATAAGGGAGATGCGGGACTTTAACACATTCTGGAAGAATGAAAAAATTAAAGCCATAAGATGGTATGAAAATCAAAAAATGTAACTTAAAAGACAACTTTGTGTAGATCTAAATCATATACAAAAAGAAAAAAAGGGAAACAAAAAAATTTATTTTCTTGTGTCTGGGCCCAAGATTAGATATTTAGGCATCTCTATGTATCACATATGACTAAAAATCAATCCACACGTAGTTCATGAAATGAGGTCCCTATGCAGGTTTGACTGGGATATTGGTAAAAAGGGACTCATGTTCCACTAAGGAACCCCTATGATGTCAATGATACTTGAATATGGAATCTCCTAATTTCATGTGATTTTAGTCATAGAGTTTTACGTTGTGTAATAAGGAAAATTATGTCATGCAGTTTAACATCTTGCGGAAAGGACTAAGATGCTACACATTTTATCGTCATGCAACATGGATGCTTATAGTTGTTATGCAGTTTAATGTCTTGTAACTAGGTCCTTGTACTATTTAGTTATGGTCTTGCATTGAGGACATGGGAGATGTGATGTTTTCATTCTTGTATTGGGGACAATTTCTGCATTTACATAATGTATTTTTTCAAGAATCTCGCATTGGTTGGAGTTGTAATAATCTCTTAATCCATTGAGATTGAGGAATAAGATCCATTTGAGTAAACCTTATGTATGGAATAAGGTCCTTCCGACATTAGCACAATCATTTAAGGTTTCTTTCCTGGTATCATTGGAGTTTTGAAGACCAAAACCAATTCACCTTGAATAAATTAGTATATGTGAACATTCTAGTAAAATTCTCACCCTATTCTTTTCTGGTAGACTTCCAAATGATGCAATGTATACAATAATTTTTCTTCTAATCGTTCCATCTCATCAAACCATTTTTTAGAACTCTCATTTGTAGACAACTAATCATATATTTCAATACATAGTGGAGGAAATTGAATTTCAACTGAAAAAACTAATTCTGTTATGTACACCCATGAATATGGGGTTCCCTGGGTGGAAGTAAGTGTAGTAGTCTGATAAGACCATACATCATGAAAATGTTTATCTGGCCAAGATTTCATATCTTTATACCCTATAATCTAGAGTATATTTGATAGGGTCTTGTTGAATGCATGTGTCTATCCATTGGCTACCACATGATAGCGAGACAAATGGCTGTATTTGATATTAATCTCATGATATAACTTCTTTACCTCAAAAGAACAGAAATTGGTTCCATTTTCCAAAAATATAGTTTGGGGGACACGAAATCAAGTGATGATATTAGTTTTAAAAAAAACTGAAAATGCTTTTGGCTCCAACTTCATTTAGAGGTATTGCCTCTTCTCAGTTGGAGAAGAAGTCAATAGTAGTAATGATATATTTTAACTACTTAGTCATGGCTGGACGATAAGGCCCTACTACATCCATTCCTCATGTGGAAAATGTCCAGAAGTATTTATCTATAAGTAACAACTCTGGGGGATGATGAATGAAGTATCCATTCACTTTGAATAGAAGACATTTCTTAGTAAAATCTATGTAATCCTACGTCATTGAATGGAAAAAGTATACAACAATACAAATTTTATTAGAAATAGTATGCCCAGACTGTTGAGCACCACAAGCACTGGAATGTACTTCTTTCATGATAGCTAATGTTTCTTCTCCATCAATAAATATGAAGAAGTTTCCCTAAAATCCTCATTTGTAGTGTATCTTCTAGTTATCTGGACTATCATAAAGAGTAAAATTGGTCGCTCATCATCAGATCTTTTCTTTTTTAGCTCTATTTGGTGTAAGTACTCCATTTTGAAGATATTCCATAATAGGTGTTGTTCATACTGTTGTATAACCATATGGATCTTAAATAGGGATAATTTTTTTAATTCCTCCATTCTGGTTTGAAAAATGGTGAGGCCACATGATGATGGGCTATGCTGAGGATTGTCTCATCCCAATTTGAATCTTTCAAGGTTGTATCTACATTAGTAATTGCATCAGTTTGGGAATTTTTTGATCTTAGGACATAAGGCAAGTTCTAATCTAAGGTAAATTCATCCATTAACCCTCTAACAAAATCACACAAAGAGATTAATTCTTCTTTTTTAATATAATATTGCACATCTATTTTTTTGATTACCAATTCTGAATCCCCTTTCACTTTTCGTTGATTCAAATTCACATGAACTTCTAATTATAATCATGTGATTAGAGCATGATATTATGCTTCATTTTTGGAACCATCATCTGACAAAAGGAAGGAATAAGGCAACACATTCTTTTCTAGGGATATAAGTACAATTCGTAACCCATCTTTTTTGAGTTTATGGTTTTCTATTATCTTTCCTCTTGGACTTATGGAGGTACCATCAAAGTTCAACTCCCATATTTTGGAAACAATTTCAATAGAGAGTAACTGTTTTCATGAAGTTCTCTATTCAATGATATATCTTCGGAATATGGGTGTTCATCAAGGAATTTGGCCAGAGCTTGGCCTTTTATTGACTTATGAGGCACAAAATGGATACCAAAATGTTTCAAAATAACCTCCCATCATGACAAATTCCTTGTAAGCATAGGACGATTGAGGATAAATTTGAGTGGTTTATTACCGGAAACCAATTGGACCGCATGATGCTGCAGGTAGTGCTGCAATTTCTAAATTACAACAATTAATTCTGTGTATCAGATTTCAATACCATAATTCCATGTTTCTACATCATGCATAGTTCGAATGATATAGTAAATGTTTTTTTCATTCTCAGCATCATTCTTTTGGGAAAGGAAGGCACCTGGTGATCGCTATAAAGTTGTCACATAGAGAATAAGTGGTCTTCTATCAATAGGTGGCATTAATACATGTGGAATAAAGATATATTTCTTGAGGGTATCAAATGATTATTGGTAGACTTTAGTCCATTGATACACGACTCTCTTCTTCATTAAATGGGTGAAGGTAAGACACTTGCATGCCAAATTGGCGATAAAGCTCTGAATATAGGCCTATTGTCCTTGGATTCCTCATAAATAATTTAAATTTATAAGAGGTGACATGCCAAGGATTGATTTTATTTTCTCAGGATCTAAATCAATACCATGATGGCATACAACAGAGCCGGGTATCATTTGTAAGGTTACCCCAAAAGTATATTTCATGGGGATCATCTTCAAGCTATGTTGCCAAAGTTTATTTCATATGGTCTCAGGATTATCCAAGTGATTGGAATTTTTCTTGATTTAACTAATATATCATCCACATGTCATTCAAAAAATTTCCCTTTGTAGGGTTTGAATATATGGTTCATTTCACATTGATTCATTGCACATGTATTCTTTAAACCAAAGGGAATCACCTGATAGAAAAACACACCCTGTAGGGAACTAAAGGCTCTATATTACTAATCTTCTAGGGTCATACATAGTAGATTGTACCCAGAGTAACCATCAAAAAAAGAATGAGCTTTATAGCTTGTTTTGTCATCAACTAAATGTTCTGTAATAGGAACTGGAATGTCATCTTTAGAAAAATGCTTGTTAATATCTCTCACATAAAAGAAAACTCTTATTTAAACATTATTTTTTTTACTGGGACAGTGTTTTCTAGCCATTTTGGATATTGAAACTCACTGAAATTGTTATAATTCATAGGTTTATAAACATCAAGTTCAATTTGCGAGGCATGAGTTGGGTGTGTTCATCTTTCTCGCTGCTTGAATCCCTGATGTTCTTTTGGAAAACCCAAATGATGAGTGGTACATCAGGATTAATTACTAGATTTTCTATATATTTCCATGAAAATATATCTCAATGTATCTTTTGAAATAAATTATACACCACTTTCTCTTCAGAAGTCAGGGATACCCTAATTATATTGGGATGTGGATCTTCTTTTTTTCCTAGATTTATTTCTCTGAGCTCACCAACAGTGGTAGAGACACCTTCGTCAAATGTTGGAGGATCATCCTTGAGATCTTCTTATTCTTCTCCTTCAAAATGTGTTACTTCTTATGTTTCTAATTGTATAGTATATAACGAAGAGAAACTTCTAGATTTACCTTTGGAGTTAGTATTTTAACATCCCGAAAAAGAGGTCACCATTTCTTACCCTACTGATGATGAAGGATCTTCCTGGGTAATAAAGAGGAGATGATGAAATGAGAATCATAATCCATATATTCCTCTATCGTTGATACAACTTTTTCTAATCTGATTGAAGAATTAAGGGCTTTCAACAATTTAGTTTATGAAATGAATACATCTATCTTTTTATTTTCACCATTTCTTGGTGAATCAAAAATTTCTCCCATTCTGTTAGGCTCGATTGCCTGAATTGCCATTATGGAAGTCACTGAATGAGTGTTTGGATTTTGTTTTACCATTTATATTTGATTGATAGGTAACACATAATCTGTTATCAAACGTATGAATGGGTTTGCTGGGATATTTTATAAGTCCATTCAGAGCCTTTATTATTGTTACCTTCTTTGTCAAAGCCCTCGTTCCCTTCGTGTGATAAAATTCTGCTTCAATGTACTGAGATTCATACGTATTGAATGGAGCCTTATCACCATACAATGTCATGATTTTACCATTGAAATAGCAATTGAGACAATGGAAGTATGATGTAGGTATGGCTACATTTTTATGTATCCAAGTACTTCCAAGAATAATGTGGAAGGTTGTGTCCTGACGAACAACCATGAAATCTGAATTAGAAACAAGATCCCCAAACTAATATCTCAGGGTAATCTCACCTTGAGGTTCTTGCTCATTCTTATAATATCCTTGGAACATTAAAGTGTAAGGAGATTAATTAGATTCTGTGAGTCCCAATCGATGATGGGTACGAACAGAAATGAGTTGACTTAGGAGCCATTATCAATAATGGCTCACCGGATGTCTATGTCATCGAACTTTCCAGATAGATACAATGGCTTGATATATCCATGTACAAAATCCTCTATATCTTTGTCAGCAAAAGATATAACTTCCTAAAATTCTGCAGGATCATTCTCTATAAGGTAAACCTCAGCATCATAAACTTCGGTTTCAAACTCTTGAGGACTTGGAAAAGCCTCAATAAGTGTTTCTCAGAGATCGTTCGACAGATACAAGGTATCCAAAATTGACAACTTGCCCAGTACTTGGGATATCTATTACAAAACATAATGCTTTCGGTCTAGGGGTATATGTAATTCCCCAACCCCAGCTACCCAGAGTCAGTTCATTATTGCGTAACAGTGGCATGATCACAAAAGATCAAGTCTCGAAAGACCAATTAGTTTAGTAGTTTTGGAAACACTTGATATATTCATAAGTCTTACATTAAATAATAAAGTAAAACAAAAATAAAAAACATCCTATCTTCATATCCACTCAAACTATCCGTGTAGGTCATTCATAATATACTTCATCACATCCTGGAAAAATTAGAACATTGAAAGGGGTGAGCTCAGATGCTCAGTAAGGATAACAATACAGCAAAAACTTTCATAAATAAACATAAACATTTAAGGCAATGTGTAACTAAAACAATAGCCTTTTAAACATGAACATTACTATAATATGACAAAAATAAAATAAAATAATTTCATTTACTTATTCACATGGATATTATACTAGTCGAATAATCACATGAAATATCAATAACCATTTTCATAATGATGGAATGCGTAATGCTAGACTATCATAACCACGTAGCCAAGGCCTCGTGCCAAGAGTATAAATAAGATTTTGTCAAGGCCTCGTGCCAAGACACTAGTTTGTCTCATGAGACCTACCGATGCACTGTGGATCTATAGAGGGCTCCACCCATCACATATTAAATCCAATTCATTCTTCATGTGAACAGGTTTAAACATATCATAAACCATAACATAATTGTATCACATAAAACATTCATAAAGGAAACATAACATTTCCACATTTCAATCAAAAGATATCAATACAATACATGTATATAATAAAAACACTTTCAAAACAGTTTTCAATAACAAAATAAAAGAAAATTAAAAAAATTTATTTATTTTTCATTTAAAAAAAAGTTATGGCTTGTAGAGGAAGCTGAAACTCAAATAATGGTCAGGGCGGCGGAGAAGTCATTGTCGCCGCATATGTACGAAACAAAAACATTCCATTTTGTCATCTACTAAAATGCTTCATATAAAAAAGATTCATTTTGAATAAACATAAAAGTCAAAGGTGTTTATACACCGCATAAAATAAATTTGTGTATAAAACAAAATATGCCTCAATGAAAGGAGATTGAGACGAAGTCCCTTACCTTGTCTCCGACATGACTCGACCGTTCTATAAACTCATAAATAATAAACTAGAGTTGATTTATAATTTATTAAGAACCTTTTTAATGTTTATTATTCCTTTTATATCTCTTATTACCATGCTATGAAAATTATGTAATTATTTATGTTAATAACCATCGTTTTTTCGATCTTTGGTACTTGAGTCAAAAATAAACTTATTATAATTTCAAGTTGTTAATGTGGTAAAATATCCATTATATCCAAAATTATATTAATGGTGTAGATATCATATATTTTATATATATCCAGTATATATATGCATTTATAATATTACATAAAATTTAGAGATAAGAAATGAAATGCACCGTTCATGGAGACGGTAAGCCATACGTACACATATACACTACTTTTTTATCTATTTATTATTAAATGTAATGAAATAATAATGATATAAAGGTGTCTTATAACTCCAGTATAATATCCTATATAATATCATTTACTCCATCCTATACATGTCCCACATATGGCATTAACGATTCAAATCTCTTTGAGGGGGCGGTATTCCGCACTTCCTAAAATGAAGATATAGTGTTTACCCATAATGGAAACTATAAAGGTATGCCATAAAAGAAAAATACAGAATAATATGGAAAACATAAACATAATATATATCATATATAAATATAGTGACATCTTAATGGCCACCATGAAAGGTGTTAGAGGAATATTGAACAATCATTGTTTTGTGAGGCAGTATTTCGCCACCCACAAAAACAATATGATATTTAACCATTGGACGGAGGTGTGTGTAAGTTTAAATAAAATCCTTATCATAAAAACATCCTAGTATACTGTAGATACTTTTTTCGTTACAAAAGAAAGTAATAAAAATATTTTAGTGGGTTGGAGGAGAAAAATAAAATAAATGAACATAAGAGAAGACATTATCTTAAAATTGGGTAACTATTTTTGATTTGAGCCAAAGGCTTCCTTGGGAAGAATTATCCCAAAAGTGAGGCTTCTAAGAGTAAGAGAGGGAAGTTGAGAGATTATTTGGGCAGAGTTTGTCTGAGACAAAAGGCTTTGAATGTGTGAATAAGGTGGTAGATGTGGGGGCCTTTTATAAGAGGATTCGAGGGGCAATCTTGGAAACTCATGAAATGTTACATTATTATGAAATGATTTTCGAATTTTAAAGGTCCCAAAATTATATATTTAAAATATAAGGTTATAAGGGTTCGAAATATACTCCTCCAATAGGTTTTTGACAAGTGTAAGTATTAGATTTTACATTATCCTTCCATTTTATTAAAATCGTTAAGTAATGAGGTAATCGCTGCATCATCATGGTGTAAAAAAAATTAATTTATTTAATGTCTAAAAATAATAAAAAAATATCAATGATGTAGGAAATCGTTTTTTATTTCAAATGAATATTTATAGTCAAAATTTTAACTTATATAACCCCATGTAATAATTGTTTTAGTAAAACAACACATGTTTGTGACAATTTTATTTTTACTTTAAATAAAAAGTTATTAATGTCATTTTCTTACCCATGTGGCTCCATGGGGTCCCCAAGATGACCCATGGATTGTCTTGGCCAGACATGACTCATCCAATAAGGTTAGGACAAGTGTCAAGATATTTTCATATTTTTATAATATCATTTTTACCTTAAATTTCACTAATTAACTTTAATCGCGATTAATAAAACTTAAAAGTTACTATTCACCAAAATATTATTTTAATCCCATTGAACCACATTTTACTTCTTAATAACAACCATGTATTTTGGATTTTTTAAAATCAAATCACAGAAGCGGTAAAGTTTCATTTAATTGAAAAATCAGTTTTTTTAACTATCACTTAGTGGTTTCACTATTCATCAAAAATTGATGTTTTTCAGAAAAATACCAAAAATTCCCTCTAAGATATATTTGATATTCTGAATTCAAAAAATATTTCTATTTTACAAAATACAAAAAATATAAGTTGAATTAATTAATTTAATAATTAAGTCCCACTGTCACAAAAAATAGCGTGTTTTTAAGAAACAATATATATCAAAAGACTGACACTCGTTTATGTCCAATTTCAAAGTAAAATTAATTCTAATGACCACCATTGGATAAAATAATAAAATTACATTCTAATTATACTTTATAACCACTCAATATTATAATTTATCATGATAAATTATTTTATTAAAAAAGTTGATTTTAAGTATTTTTCACTATTCATCAAAAAATGGATGTTCTCAGAAAATTATCAAAATTTCAACATAGGCTAATTTTGATATACCAAATCCAATAATGAAGTCCATTTTGAAATAAAAAATTTATGTAATTTCTAAAAGTGGGTATTACTATTCATAACGTCTACTTTGATTGGTCATGGTTTGTTAGAATCTCGAACTTGAGTACAATGCAAGCTATTGCATTACTGAAAGAGAAGTGTACCATGGATGCTTGGGGTGTTACATTCTCCACTCCTTAAATAAATTGCGTCCCCGCAATTTGAAAATGTTCTTCGAAAATAAAAGGTTGAAAATAGAAAATACCTTTGTTGAAAACCCACATCAGAAATAAGGTTAATAAAAATATAACTTTAAAAGAAAGAAAGAGAAGTACAGAGGTCACCCGAGATAGCCCATGCTAAGATTCTATGAAAACATGGATATGGAGGAAAAACAAACCATCAAGGTCTGATGGAGAGTTGTAGAAAATAGGATTAAGATAAAGTTAACTATAAGAAAATCACAAACTTTTGATTGGTTAAGCGATCATTGATTCCCCAGTAGGAAAAGTTAACCGAAAAAGTTTTTGTTTTAAGTTACCTTTAATACAGTTGAGGAATTTATTTAGGAGATTTACTAAGAATGTATGGAAATATACATACCTGTCATGTAGACTTTCATTCTTTAATAATTTTTTACCACAAACCCATCTTTCAATAAAAAAGATAATAGAACTCAAAAATATTATATTTATCCTAATCGTACATGGTTCCAAATATTAACACATACCATTTAGATTAGGAAAACAATTTTTTAGTAACTAGGGACTTCCTGTAGGCTAGTGGTAGGTAATAAAGGCTTGTCTCACTATGGTTGTGGGTTCGATTCTGGCAGCTTTGTCCGACACGACAGGTTATCCCCCGACCTCCAGATTATCCTTTTCCTAAAACTATAATATTATAATATTCCAAAAATAATCTTCAGAAATGTTTTAAACTTAAAAAATATTATCCAAATTTCAACTTAATCCATTCCAACCTTTATAGTTATCCAAAATACCTCTCTCCAGACATTATCTAAAAGGTCTCAAAATTCCAAAATCAATTGTAACATCAGATTCCCCAAATAATGTAAAGATTCTCATATTGCCACATACTAAAAATATGATTACCTTCATCATATTAAAACCTTAATGAAAACAACAACTACTGCAGTACAATACTATAATATATTTCACATTATTCTTATGACCATAATATAGTTCTTGAGTTTAAAAACACAAATACAATAATTATTCAACTTCATCTGTAGTAATAGCATAAGCTTGGCCTTGATCCCTTGGCCTTTTCTGAGGTATTTTTCCCTGACGCTTAAGAGATTCATTTCCATAATGGCCAATTTTTCTACAATTGTAGCAATCAACATTGATAGCCTCTTTCTTTCAGTTGCAAATACGAGCCTGGTGACCTTTTTCTCCACATTTATAACAAACTCCCATTCCTTTTTGGCAAGAACCAAGGTAATTATTCCCACAATTATCACATAATAGAAAATCCTTCATTACCTTTTTCCCTTTATATGTCTCTTGTTCAACCATTCTCTTCTTTTCATGCTTTACTTTATTGTCATAAGATTTAGAGAATTACTTTTCTGTCTTGATATCACATGAGACTAAATGTTCATACATTGAGAAATATTGTGATACCAATGCTCGACGTAGAAAAGGTTTTAACCCATCAAAGAAATGATCGATCATACTTCTTGGGTTACATATATAATCTACAGCATACCTCACTAACCTTATAATGTTAGCCTTATATTTTGAGACATTCTCATCCTCATTTTGTCTCAGACTCAGAAATTACCTTTCCACATCTGCTCGATGGTCACGAGGAAAGTATTTTTCTAAGAAAATATCTTTTAACTCCCTCCATTCTATATTTGATAATTCATCATCTTCCTTTGTGTTTTGAATCAATTACCACCATTGATCAGCATCTCCAGTGAGGCGGTAAACTGCCATGACAACCTTCTCACTTTCGCTACTCCCCAAGGTGTGGAATATTTTCTCTATGGAGTTTATCCATTGCTAAACTACTAATGGACTTGTCCCCCCATTAAATGTTGGTGGTTGTTTCCTCATGTAACGATCTGACAATGATCCTTTACATTGTTGATTAGGGTTCTCCATACGAGTAAGGTTATTATTCATAACCTATGTGAGTTGTCCCAATATGGTGTTAAGTTGATCAGCACCAGTAGTATCTCCAGCTCCACTATAATTATCTTGAGCAGGAGGCAATCCCTACATGGAGTGCGTTCATTGATAAAGTTTCTATTCCTCCCACTAGGTGCCATTTCTAAACAATGGAATAAACTAGATTAGTTTATGAATCAAAATACATAATTCCATACTTGTAAAACACATAACATGAATTGAAATATAATCATAAAAAATTTTCTTTGAGAAAGAGTATACTCATAAACCCTTCATAATGGATTGTAATGAAAATGATAATTATCCTAACCATATCCCCCGGGAGTGTCGTAACCAAGAGTGCAGTAAGGCCCGTTGTTGTGAACCAGTTCCCATTCAAGTCTAGCTCAAAGAAGTGTTTTCGGGTTTTACCCATACATACATCTGTGCCAGTGCAACCTCTAACTTCTTATATCCAGACAGGGATGTATTTCTTTGAAAACACACAAAATCTCTATAGTACCAAAATTTTAAGATGTTATTCTACACTAATCCTCAAATTATATCTTTGGGATATGTTCTCTAATCAAAGTTTATCTAAATCTAGCATCCAAGGTTAGTACCAAACTGCCTCTGATACCAACTGTAATACCCCAACCCCAGTTACCCAGAGTCGATGCATTATTCCATAACATTGGCATGATCAAAAAAGATAAAGTATCGAAAGACCGATTAGTTTAGTAGTCTTTGAAACACTAGATACATTCATAAGTCTTACAATTACATCATAAAGTAAATAAATAGTAAAAAAACATCATGTCTTCATATCCCCTCATACTATCCCTGTAGCTCATTCATAATATACTTCATCACATCCTGGAAAAATTAAAACATTGAAAGGGGTGAGCTCAGATGCTCAGTAAGGATAATAATAGAGCAGAAACTTTCATAAATAAACATAAACATTTAAGGAAATGTATGACTAAAACAAAAGCCTTTTAATCATGAACTTCATCATAATATGGAAAAAATAAAATGAAATAATTCCATTTACGTATTCACATGGATATTATACTAGTAGAATAATAACATGAAATATCAATAACCACTTTCATAATGATGGAATGCATAATGCCAGATTATCATAACCACGTAGCCAAGGCCTCTTGCCAAGACTACAAATAAGATTTTGTCAAGGCCTCATTCTAAGACACTATTTTTTCTCATGATACCTACCAATGCATCGAGGAGCTATAGAGGGCTCCACCCATCACTTATTAAGCCCAATGAATTCCTCATATGAATAGGTTTAAACATATCATAAACCATAACATAATCATATCAAATAAAACATGCATAAAGGAAACATCCCATTTCAACATATAAATCATAAGATATCAATACCACACATTGATATAATAAAAACACTTTCAAAACAATTTTCAATACCAAAATAAAAGAAAATTAAAACTTTGTATTTATTTTTCATTTAAAAAAATTTATGGCTTGTAGAGGAAGCCGAAACTCAAATAATGGTCATGGAGGCGGAGAAGACATTGTCGCCGCATACGTATGAATAAGAAACATTCCATTTTTTCATTTAGTAAAATGCTTTGTATAAAAAAGATTCCCTTTGAAAAAAAGTAAAATTCAAAGGGATTTATTCACCATATAAAAGAATGTTGTGTATAAAACAAAATATTCCTCAATAAAAGGAGATTGAGATGAAGTCCCTTACCTCATGTCCGACTTGACTCGGCCGTTCTTTAACCTCCTGAATAATAAACTAGATTTAATTTATAATTTATTAAGAACCATTTTAAAGTTTATTATTCCTTTTATATCACTTATTACCATGTTATGAACATTATGTAATTATTTATGTTAATAATAATCGTTTTTTCGATCTTGCGTACTTGAGTCAAAAATAAAATTCTTATAATTACAAGTTGTTCATGTGGTAAAATATCCATTATATACTGAATTATATTAATGATGTAGATATCATATATTTAATATATATTCAGTATATACATGCATTTATAATATTACATAACATTTAGAGGTGAGAAATGAAATGCACCGTTCTTGGAGAGGGTAAGCCATACGTACGCATAAACGCTACTTTCATATCTATTTTTTATTTAATGGAATGAAATAATAATGATATAAAGGTGTATTATAACTCCATTATAATATCATATATACTATCATTTACTGCATCCTTTAAACTTCCAACATATGGAATTAACGATACAAATCACTTTGAGGGGGCGGCAGTCCGCACTTCCTAAAATGAAGATATCGTGTTTACCCATAATGGAAACCATAAAGGTATGACATAAAAGACAAATACAGAAGCATATGGAAAACATAAACATAATATATATCATATATAAATATATTGACATCTTAATGGCCACCATGAAAGGTGTTAGAAGAATATTGAACAATCATCGTCTTCTGAGGTAGTATTTCACCACCCGCAGAAACAGTGTGTTCTTTAACCATTAGACGGAGGTGTGTGTAAGTGTAAATCTAATAATTATCAAAACAAAATCCTAGTATATTTTAGATACTGGTGTCATTAAAAAAGAAAGTAATAAAAATATTTTAAGGGGTTGGAGGAGCAAAATAAAACAAAAGAACATAAGAGAAGACATTACCTTAAAATCGGGTAACTCATTTTTATTTGAGAAAAAGGATTCCTTGGGAAGACTTATGCCCAATGGGAGGCTTCTAGGAGTAATAGAGGGATGTTTAGAGAGTATTATGGGCAGATTTTGGCTGATCCAAAAGGATTTGAAGGTGTGAATACGGTGGCAGAGGTGGGGGCCTTTTATAAGAGGAGAGGAGGGGCACTCTTGGAAACTCATGAAATGTTACATTATTATGAAATGATTTTCAGATTTTAAAGGTCCAAAAATGAAATATTTCTAGGATAAGGTGATAAGGGTTAAAAATATACTCATCTAATAGGTTATTGACAATTGTATGTATCATATTTTACATTATCCTTAGATTTTATTAAAATCATTAATTAATGAGGTAATCGCTGCATCATCATGGTGTCATAAAAAAATTTAATTTCTTTAATGTATAAAAATTATTAAAAAATTACCATGATGTAGGAAATCGTTTTATATTTCCAATGAATATTTATAGTAAAAATGTTAACTTATATAACCCCATGTAATTATTGTTTTAGTAAAACAACACATGTTTCTGACAATTTTATTTTTACATTAACTAAAAAGTTATTAATAACATTTTCTTACCCAGGTGGCTCCATGGGGTCCCCAAGTTGACCCATGGATTTTCATGGCCGGCCATGACTCATCCAATAAGGGTAGGACAAGTTTCAGGAAATTTTCATATTTTTATAAAAACATTTTTACCTTAAATTTCACTAATTACCTTTAATCGCGATTAATAAAACTTCAAAGTTACTATTGACCAAAAAATTATTTTAATCCCATTGAACATCATTTTACTTATTGATGAAAACAATGTTTGTCAGATTTTTGAAAATAAAATTACAGGAGTGGTAAAGTTTGATTTAAATGAAAACTCCGTTTTTTTAACTACCACTTAGTGGTTTTACTAGTCATCAAAAATTGATGTTTTTCCGAAAAATACCAAAAATTCACCCTAAGATATATTTGATATTCTGATTTCGAAAATGATTTCTATTTTAAAAAATCCAGAACATATATGTTGAATTAATTAATTTAATAATTAAGTCCTGCTGTCACAACAAATAGCGTGTTTTTAAGAAACAATATATATCAAAAGACTGACACTCGTTTATGTCCAATTTCAATGTGAAATTTATTATAATGACCACAATTGGATAAAATAATAAAATTATATTCTAATTATACATTAAAACCACTCAATATTATAATTTATCACTATAAATTATTTTAAATAAAAATTTTGTTTTTAAGAATTTTCACTATTCCTCAAAAAATGGATGTTCTCAGAAACATTCCAAAAATTAAACATAGGATAATTTCAATATTCCAAATCCAAAAATGAAGTCCATATTGAAATATAAAATTTATAAAATTTCAAAAAGTGAGTATTACTATTCATAACAGCTACTTTGATTGGTCGCAGTGTGTTAGAATCTCGAACTTGCGTACAATGCAAGCTATTACATTATTGAAAGAGAAGTGTACCATGGAAGCTTGGGGTGTTGAATCTATGTTTCCTAGTATGGAGTTTTGGTTTTAAAGGTGCCTTGGATGTTGACTCTCTTTGTATGAATGTAATCTATGTCGATGAAAAAGATAGAAATACTCCTGACATTGGAATATTAGACTGACTTGGTCTATCTACTTGCTGAGAGGAAGATAGTGTGACTTCTAATCATTCTTCCAAAATAATCATGTCAGGACAAAACCTGTCATGCATGGAAGAAACTTCTTATTCTCATTGATCCCACTGAAGGGCTCATCCCCATGTTTCAACTGTATATATGGTCTGAGTTGTGTTAGAGTTAAGATAGTGTCTTATAAAATTCTTTGGTCTTCCCATGTATCCTCAACCTTGGACTCGTTCTCTAGTTTCCCAGTTAGGTAAAGGAACTTAGGATCATTATAATAAGAATCACCATTGGAATCGGGATCATTTAAGTGGATAACTTTGATGGAACCAAAGATCAATTCTACATCAGATAAAGATTCTCCTTGACATGTATGTTCTGATTGTGTTGTATGGTGGGGTGGTGCCTATGATTTTGAAGCAGATGTCATGAAATATTTTAGATTCAAAGGAAAATTTCTCCTTGACACAAGCATGTCCTTTTTACTGCTCATTATCCTTCTGGTCACATTGCTTCTTTGAGGATTAACCCTTATAGGACTGATCTTTTGATGAAGTTGATTTTTCTGTGGAAGGAGTAGTAGGAGACACAACTTATTGATTCAACTGTGTTCATATAATGGCATGTGTCTATTTGATATTTTTCCTGATCATCCAATCATAATATTTCTGCACTTTTTTATTTTTGAATTTCTACAATTTTCTTTCTTCATCTGGATCAGCAGCAGTAACACATGCTACTTGGGCCGAATAACATTTCAGTTTAACTTTCCCAGAGTCAAACATTTTTTGTAGGATGTATTTAAAAACAAATCACTCTTGAATGGGATTCCCTAACATCTGGTGAAAGGGACAATAATTTAGAAGATCATCATCTATTTATTTTATTTGTTTCTTCATCCTTGGAAACATTACCAATTTATTTTTCAAAGCAGAGATGAAGTAATTGGGAACCTATTCATTCCAGAATGAATAATTATTATTCTACAAATCTTTAAATTTTTTATCCCTTTCATCTCTTTGGCCATCTTGACGAGGTGGTCATTGCTGCTGATGCTCGGAATGTGGAGCCCTTCGATATGATGAATTATTTGAAGTGGAATCAGGTAAAATTTGTTACATGAGTGTGAGTGTAGAAGCCTCTACATTCTCTCTTTTCATTCCCAAAGCTGATGAAATTACATGAGTTTTAGACATAGTTTCCATGATAGAATCATCAATCTGTTGAGAAATTAAAGCTAGGTCTTGAACCCATGAGTATATATCATTGGGATCCAGGGTGATTGTAACGTATCATGAAGATTCTCCAAACAAATTGGAATTAACTCTTTGAGATGGTGGGCCAGATTTGAAGAATCAGATAATCCTTTCCATTGAGCAATAAAATATGAAACTATTTCATTTTCCCATTGTTTTCAATTTTTGAGATAAAAAAATGTTTTCTTCAGTAGTGGTGAGCTGAAATAAATAAAGAGTTTCAAAAAGAGTTCTTCCAATCCAATAATTGATCAGGATTGCAAACTTGGGTACAATACAAAAGTTGTTCCCTATAATTACTGCACAAAAAACCTGAGCTTTACTGCTTCTTGTTGTTTTGGAGTCCCCATCATGGGATCAAAATGGGAAATGAAAATTTTTACGTGTTTTTTAAAATCTCATGAACCATTAAATATTAGTAATGTAGTATTATAAAAATTTGGAGTGGGAGGAATCAGATCCACCCATTCAGGGTAAGCATCCTTTTCTGGAAGAACAAGTGCACGACATTCATCTATAGCTACCAATATAGTTTTTAATGACTAAAATGTATTCATAAGATCAGGGGGAATATCTAGATGAGCAAGTAATTTTATAGGTATAGTATTTGGAGATTGAAATTGTGAAACAACTGGAAAATCCACTGGTGGTGGTGCTTGTATTTACCATGGATAACCCACAAGAGTAGGCCTATGAGGATATGATTGATCTTATCCTTACTGTATAACAAATTTAGAGAATTTATTATCCATATATATAGTTACCAAAAATACTATTTTCTTTGGAGATACTATAAGATGTGAACGTTTTGGATTTGTTTGATGAGTATTTCTAGATGAAATGATGCTTCAAATTAACTCCATATTGAGTGTTTTTAACACTTTTATATTATCTTCTTACATTGAAAATATCTCTTCGGGTGAATGAGATAGACCTTCACCAGTGGAAAAGTGAGCTTAGAAATTACTTTTACCATTACCCTTGTTAGATTCTTTTCAGAGGGGTGGGAGATTGTTATTTGAGGGCATACCTATATTCTGGATAAGCATCTTGTTTCGGGTATATACATCATCATCATTTGCTTCAGTGTTTACCATATTATAGGTTAGAAATAAATCATCTTATTATTTTTAACTAGACTCATTTTCTAGAGGATCTTCAGGAATAGTGTTAATAACATTTATTGATGCATATTTCATTGATGGAATTATGTCAGTATCATTGTATGATAGTCTCTTTCTATATCTTCCATGAGGTTCATCGCTAATATATGATGGACTCTCAAGATCTGTTTGATCGATAGTAACATGATGGGAATCCTTAGATAGTTATGTTGTGCACTCTCTTTGTATCGGTTTCCATAATCAAAAGATAACAAACTTCAATTGAGGAGGGGATTATAGATGTGAAAAAGATCACATCCCTATAAGTTCTGGTTGTTCATGATCTTCTTCTTCAGTGAATTGAACACTGTGCAATGAATTTCAAGGTTGAATTAAATGATCCCCCAACCCTTCAATTTAAGGTTGTTCTTGAACTTCTTTCTCTGAGATTCATGCAACTGCTCTTTTGATTTTACGAATTTTGGTTCGGACATTTGGTGGATGCATTATCAAAAAACCACTCAAATCACCTTCTTCTTAAAATCACTGTTCTATTTTAGAAATTTGTGTTATTTGATGGCTTACATCCTATAATAGGGATGCCTACTCAAGATTCTCATATTCTTGATGAAAAATTAGCACAACAACGTTTTTTCTTTGGGCCTTACTCAGATAAGATCTAGTTGCGGCCTATTATGAAGCATACATTAGATTACATACCACATCGATTGATTGTAGCTGACCATGGGAAATAACATTTAATTAGACCACTTTTAGCAGAAATTGATGATTATAGATTACAATGAAATTAAATGCTCCATGTGCACCCCATCTTTTGATATGAATACCAAATGGGGCATAAAAATTAACTAGTGTATCCTCTTTAGAGCATTGAGACATGCACGCTGAAGGGTCCTCTGTTTCTTTTCAACCATTGGATGTTGCGAAACTAAGAGAGGTGCCATGTAAATTTGGCATTGCAACCCTTATATTACCTTTACATGATTTTGATATTCATCATATGGTAATACTTTAGTTTTCAAATGATTAATATTCTTCAATAAGTTAAGTAGAATATCATGAATTCAATCTCCTGCAATCAATTCTGGAATGTTATATTCATAATTTTACAAAGTCTAGAACATTACTTGTATTTCTCCTTAAGAAAATTATTTTCTCTTGTTTAATATATCATCATCACAATTTACTAGATGTTTCTCCACTTGGTCTGACCAAAGTGGTCACTCTGTATTAAAAGGAAAATGACCCAAGGGAGGTTTTGCGAATGACTGATCCCCTAAAATATCTTCAGGTTGATAAAGTATTTTACCAATAAATTACAAGGCATCGGTAATGAATGACCTACTACTAGAAAGTGTGTCATGATAATAGGGCGTTATCATCACTACATTATCAATTATTTAATTATCATAAAAATGTGAAATACTACTGTGGAGTGGACTTTC
This sequence comes from Viscum album, assembly GCA_963277665.1. Taxonomy (NCBI): domain Eukaryota; kingdom Viridiplantae; phylum Streptophyta; class Magnoliopsida; order Santalales; family Viscaceae; genus Viscum; species Viscum album. The sequence continues at coordinate 1,895,880,497 of OY728123.1, forward strand.
GCAGCGAATTCCATCATGAGGAGGACCAGTGGGTTGGATTACATAATGGGATAAATCCCCTTACTCCATGGCTTCTGGCCACATAGAGGGTTTTCATGTCTCTCATCTGGAGATAATCTCTCTAGATTGACTGAATTATCATGAAAAAAGTCGTCATAATGAAGTTTCCAATGAAGAACTTCATAATTACAACAACCACTCCCATAAATTGGTAATTAAAGAGTAGGAACTTGAGTTGCAGTAGATAATTGTTTGAGGGATTCAAGAACTCTAGCATCAACAGGAGTCAGATTGTAGTTTGACTCTTGATTTTCCAACCGATTTTTGTGAGACTTTTTCTTGGATGTTCTCATACACTTAGTTGGGGCCAGATGCTGTGAGAAGTGGTTTTCATGGGCATTTTTATGTTACTTGCAATGACCAAAACTATTATTAATTGAAATTCATAATAGTCTAATTGAGGGTCCTATTATGTAATATGGTTATATAAATTATCCACTTCCTTGGTTTTATGTTTTTGGATTTTAAAATACTGTTATGAATTGTGATTGTTACTAATATAACTGTTGCATAGTGATCACATGATAGTATAAATATAGGGATTTATCCAATCCAATTTATTCAGACAAAGGATGTGATGGCCTCATCCAGTAAAATTTCTCCATACGTAGACCATTTTTATAAACTCATAAAGGAGGTGAAATCATTGGGCTTCACTCTTGACCAACACCAATATGAGCTTTAATACGTTAAGCTCAAATAGAACTGCCTACAGGAGAAGTGGAAGTTGACAGAGATTACCACCCGAGCGATCTTATCCGAGCCATCCCAATAGTATGTCACCATCACAGACCTTACCCTTGGGTCACATATGAGTGTAATAATGGGTTATGTAACAATACCTTATTACTATGATTATGTACATTATTTTCATTTAGAGAATATACATTAATTTTATTCTTGTTACTTTTTAAATAAAATATTTTAAAAATAGAAATATTAGTTAATTATGAAATATATTTTGATTTATTGTTGGGTTTTTGAATTACATATTATTTTTAATAAATATTTTTACTAAATTAATTTTTATTAAATAGAATTGGCAGTATAATTATTCTGAATACAATTGTGGATTTTAGTAATTCTTGAAAGCTATTTCGGTCAAAACCCATGAATTTTTTGTGAATGTTGGTTTTTATTTTATATGTAAAAAAATCACATAGTTAAAAAATTATTTGGATAAAATGAATATTATTTTTGGAATAAAAATGTTGAAATTACCCAATAGGTAATTTTTCATAATTTTCTGAGATAGTTGAATTTTTGGGTAAATATTAAATATTGTTTAAATATATAATGTGTTTTATGACATCATAGTGACCCAATAGTTATGTAATAAAATATTCTGAATAATATGATCAGAAAATATATATTTTTCCATTAATATAATGTGACTTTATTTTTTATTTATTTATTTTACAAATCTTTAGTGTACCCCCAAAGAATTATAAAATATTTTAACCTTTTAAATAGTTTTCCAAGAAAGTGTGACTAACCACTATATAAGAAACCCTATTATTTTATGAAGTTCATCCTTTGGTCATATAAAATACTATTTTCTACTCCCCTTTGGAAAAAAACCATGGGAAAAAACCAGGGTCTGGTTTGTGGTTTGGATTAGTTTATTGTGTGGTGACCCAATCCTATATAATAATGAATTCCCTCTCATTTCCTATATAAAAAAACCCATGCTCTCACTTACTCTTCACTTAAAGCCTTGGGAGTTCATCTAGGTCCTACCATATGCTCTCCAAAATCCTCCCAAGATTCCTTAATCTCTCAATAAACCTCTCTCAATACTATCCCAATCCTTTGCGATCACACATCCAAGTAAGCCATTCCATCCTTTCTTATTTATGTAAATGTTTCTTTATATTGTTATTCCCTTTTTAATTTCAATTAAAAATATTTGGGTATAATTTAGAACCTCTTCTATACATCCCTTATTATTATTAGGTGATGATATACCCCATTATCGTTCATTAATTCCCTCCCTGTATACCCCTTACCATGCCGAAATTGTGTAAGGGATTTTCTTCCTTTCTCATTTTTGTCCAACATTATTTATATTGTTATGCCCCATTTAATTTCAATTAAAAATGATGGGGTATAATTTCGAACCACCCAAATACTTCCCTCTTTATTTTTGAAAGATGAGAGACCCCTTTATCTCTCATGAATTCCTCCCACATTCACCCATTACTATGCTGAAATTCTCTAAGGAATTTCCCACTTCTCATTTATGTATATGCAATTATTTTGATTAATGAATCTAAATTACATTAAATATGTTGGGACATGTATCTATATGACCCCATACTCTCCATTTCTTTTAAATATGATTATATATCCCTTTCACTCTCAACAAATTTTTTTTTAATTCTTATCTCAAATCGTTATGCTGCCGAAATTGCAATGCAATTTTCCAAGCCAAAGTCATTGTGTAGTGAATACCATGCCCATTTTTCTATCAATGGTATTAAACTATATTCTATTAACCAATTGATTATAGAGTTTCATGTATCAATTCATCATTTCATTATCATGGAATAAATTATGATTTTTAATGAATCCATGTTATATGATCCATGTTGCACACTTATGCATGAAACGAAATGCTTAAGAAGGGTTCTCCCTGATAGTGCTCCAATGCATTGGGTAAAGATTATTATCAAGATAAATCAAGTAAAATGAGGATTTACTCATTCTAATTCAAGTTAAATTAGTATTTACTCTTGCTAATTCAAGTGTAATGAGTGTTCCCTCATGTTCCATGTGCAATGAGCCTTGGTTCCTGATAATAACATGTTATGTGTTGTTGCAACATTTCCATGTTGTGAAAATCATGTTTTTTCATGACTTTATATTCATGTATCTTTTATGATCCATTGATATACCAACATCTTAACATGTATTTTATTCTGAATTCTATGCCTTTTTTACTCCCTTACTGGGATTTATAGCTCACCCTTTTCATATTCATGTCCTCATGGTATTCCATCTAATGCTAAGTATGAGGGAATGTAGTGGTCATGTAAAGGATTTTTTCAATAAGATGTTGTATTATATGTTTTATATTGTTATGTAATGATCCTAAGCCCCAAAGAAAATAGAACACTCAATCTTCGATGTAGTATCAAGTGAAGATTTTATGTAAAAAATCATGTTCTAGTGTGTAACAAAGAGTAGGGTTGTTACAGTTGCTATCAAAGGACATGTTTAGTTATTTTTGGGATTAGGATTAGAAAACCCTAGTGAAAAACTTTGGAATAAAACTAAGTATAATAAAACATCCCTATTTTTTGGTATGTATTGAGTAAGTTTTTAATCAAGAAAATAAATCCTTATCTAGATATGAGCAGGTAGAGGAAGCTACGGTACAAATGTACCTAGGAGAAAAAACTCCAACCGAGAGTTTTGGGCCGGACCCAGGGTATCCTGGTATATGGAAATGGGCCTTGTTGCACACTTGGTTATGACACTCTAGGAGGATATACTTTGGAAAATTTATAATCTTAGTATAAACCATTATTAAGATAATTAAAAATAAAATTACCTCTAATAATATATGTTGGGAAGTAGATCATGGATAACATAGATTGAATCCTATAGATTCATAAGTTAATGAAATAAATGTTATTTATAAGTCATCTGTTTTTGTCTGTGGACTACCCTTTTTCTGTTTAATAATTATCTTCCCTATGTTGTTTTGGGTGAAGAAAATAAGCATAACCAGAATAAAGAAGTGTATTTTAGGGTTATCATCCATGGATCTACTCAATATTTTTTATCTCAATAGTTTAATAGAACAATCCCAACACCACAACATATCAAGGAAGTAAATATGTCAGTGAGTACGATAAATGGGAAAGTCATTTCATCCCATGAATATAACTCCTCCCCTGTCATAATTTGTTTATTGAACTTCTTGAAGAACTTCGCAATACTCCCTATGGTGGAATTGGGTTAAATTATTGGAATGGATTGTCTATCCCTATATAAATCCAACCGAAATTTCCATGAGAGGGAAATCACTCTCCCTATGGAGAATCAACCCTCGATTCTATACAAGTGCAAGGAGGAAGATGAATTGTCGTTATCACCATCATCTCAAGCATGGATATTACGTCCCTATGAGCACACATATCTGTCTTAGTTGATTGAGTCTATGGGGGAAACCATCTTTGAAGACATTCCTATTTTGAGGGAATTCACTGAATTGTTTCCTGATGAATTTCTTGGTCTTCATCCTAGAAGTGATGTTGAATTATCTATTGACCTTATACCTTGGTTGTTTCTAATATCCAAGACTCTGTATAGAATGGAAGTTATGGTGCTTGAGGAGTAGAAACAAAAACTATAGGAGAATTTAGATAATGGTTTTGTACGCCCAAATACTTAACCATGGTGTGCACCGGTCCCCTTCGTCATGAATAAGGATGGGTCAATTCTCCTTTGGATTGATTATCATGAGCAGAACAAAGTCATGAAAAAAACAAGTATCCTCTTCTGGGAATTGATTACTTGTTCAATCTACTATTTGGAGCACAATACTTCCCTATGGTAGATTTGCGGTATAGATATTTTCATGTAAGGGTGATAAAAGAAGATATCCCCAAGACTGCTTTTCGTACACGATACTGGAACTATAAATTCATATTAATTTATTTCGGAATCACTAATGATCCAAAAATATTCCAAGAAATGACAAATATAGTTTTTATAGATTACCTCAATAAATTTTGGGTAGACTTTATAGATTATATATTAATATACTCCAAAACCAAGGAGGATCATGAGGATAATCTTAGAATTGTACTAGAGACCATGTGAAATGAGAAGCCTTATTCAAAGTAAATCAAGTATGAGTTCTAGTAGAAGGAGGTCTCATTCTTATGTCATATCATCATAGGTAATAGAATATCTGTGGATCCCTCTAAGGAAAATAAAATTGAGTGATGGTCGAGGCCAACATTGGTAATGGATATCTGTAGCTTCATGGGTTTAGTAGGATATTATCAAAAAAATATTCAGAAATTTCTCATGATTTTCTAGTCCTCTTACCAAGCCAACTCAGTAGAGAGTACTGTTTTCTTGGAGTGATGACTATGAAGAGTGCATTAAGGAGTTGAAAAAGAAGATTATGACTGCGCACTTTCTCACATTACCCACAAATAGAGAACATTTTTGTGTCATTTATCGATGTTTTAATATGGTCTATGTTTCTGTGTTGATACAAAATAATAAAGTGATAGCCTATCCCTTAAAATAACTGAAAATCCGAGAGCAAAACTATCCAATGCATGACTTGGAGTTGGCGGAGGTGATCTTTGCATTGAAAATATGTCGGCTTTTTCTCTATGGGGATAGGTGTGAGATATATACTGATCACAAGAACCTTAAAATATATTCCCAAAAAAAGATTTTAATATGTTCCAATGAAGAAGGATAGAACTCATTAAATATTATGACTTCTCAATCCACTACAATCTTGGTAAGGCAAACATGGTGGCAGATGATCCGTATAGAAGGGGTCCTGCATCTTTATCAATTATGAGAATGGAAAAGGGTCAAATCTTCTTAGGTTTGCAGTGGATGGACAAAAGAATCATTAAAGTAGGAACATCATCAATCCTTTCTCAAATGATTACTTAACCATTCCTCATGACTAAAATAGAGGATGCTCAAAGAAAGGATGTAGAAATTCTAAAAAGGGAAGAAGTTATCAAAAATGGAAAATCCATAGATCGTGTGGTTTACAATGATGGAATGTTGATATTTGGGTCACGATTATGTGTACCATCTTATCCAGAGACAAATATGTAGTTTATGAATGACACACATATTTTATCCATATTTATTCACCCAGGGATCACAAATATGTATCAAGAGCATCAAGAAAACAATGGGGTGGACAATATGAAAACAAAGATTGTTGAATATACATCACAGTTCCTGGTATGTCAGCAAGTAAAGGATAGGAGGAAAAAGTCTATGGGGATGATGAAACCCCTACCCATACCATCCTGGATGTGGGAAAACATTACCATGTACATTGCCTCTATAATTCCAAGGACATCCTAAAGAAACAATGCTATATGGGTCACTGTGGATTTTCATACAAATATAGATCACTTTATCATGATTCGATAGGACTTCTCATTGGATCAACTAAAACGGATTTATATCAAAGCATTGGTAAGGCTACACAAAGTACGACTATTTATTGTATCAGATCCTGATTAGAGATTCACCACAAAGTTCTGAAAAAGTCTCCAACATTCTCTTATCATTGAACTGAACATCATCACGGAATGTCATACTAAAACTGATGACAAATATGAGGGAAATATTCTAACATTGGAGTTTATGTTATGATAATTTTATATGGACTACAAAGGATTATGGGATGAACATCATCCATGGGTTGAATTATCCTACAATAACAGTTTCTAATTGATCATCTGAATGGCACCATATTATGCCATTTATGGGAAAAAGTGAAAAACACCACTGTTTTGGGATGGATTTGGTGAGTTTAAGATGTTAGGACATAAAATGGTTTAAAAAATAGAGAAGAAGGTAAAAACCATTCACAACATATCAAGGAATCCCAAAGTTGACAAAATATGTTCACAGATAACCATTGATGAGACCTTTAGATTGATGTTGGAGAAATGGTTTTTCTATGCATATCTAGGTGGAAGAAGGTCATGAGGTTTCGAAAGAAAGAGAAGTTAAGTTATAGGTACATTGACCCCTTCAAGATTCTTGATTGTGTCGGGGCTCCGACCTATGGACTTTCACTTCCACCCACCATGGCCAAAGTACATGATATCATCAATGTATCCCTCTTAAAGAAGTTAATACTATACCCTTAACATGTACTATCTTTAGAGGTAGTACATTTAGAGGATGATCTTTCTGTGGAGGAGCAAACAGTGATGATCTTAGATCACAGAGAAAATGTTCTACAAAATAGGACAATGCCCCTCATCAAGGTGTTGTGGAGAAACCACATGTTTGAAGAAAAAACGTGGGAATATGAGGAAATGATGAAGCAGAGATACCCACATCTATTTTTGTGTGGGAAAAATAAATTTCTAGGGAAACATTTCCTGGGGGGGAGATTATAACAACAAAATCTATTATTAATTGATATTCATCTTGATCTAGTTAAATTTATTATTATGTAAGATGGTTATATAACCTTGGAACTTCGTCGATTTTATGTTTTGTGATTTTTATGTAGTGTCCTGAATTGTGATAGTTTCTAATATAGCCATTGAGAAATGATCTCATGAATAGTATAAATATAGGAATTTAACAAATCCTATTTACTCAGACAAAGGAAGCGATGGACTCATCTAGTAAAATTGGTTCATAAAAATTCCATTTGTCAGAGCGCGAAAAGGAGGTGGTATCATTGGGAATCACTCTTGACATTACCAAGATGAGATTCAACATGTTAAGCTTAAACAGAACTGCCTACAAGAGAAGTGGAAGTTGATAGAGATTACAACTCAAGAGATGTTATCCGAGCCACCCCAAGAGTCTGTCACCATCGCACATCTTAAACTTTGGGCGTATGTGATTGTTATAAGGGTTCATGTTACAAAACCCTTATATTATGATTATGTACAATATTTCCATATAGTTAATATACATTAATTTTTTTAATTTTTAATTTTTTTAATAGTTTTTAAAGAAAAAATATCATTTTTAGTTAATTAGGAAATCTATTTTGATGAATTGAAGGATTTATGAATTATATAATATTTTAATTAAATTTTATAAATAAATTACTTTTTATTAAATATAATTGAATTTATAATTATTACGAATAAAATTTGTTTTTTATTAAGGATTGAATGTTATTTCTATCAAAACCCATGAATTTTCAATTAATGTTGGTTTTCATTTTAAAAGTTCAAATTTCCATATTTAGAAAATTATTTAGATAAAATGAGTATAATTTTTTGAATCATGAGGCCAAAATTATCCAACTATAAATTTTTAATAATTTTTTGAAATAGTCAAATTTTTGGTTAAAAATTAAATAACGCTTAAATGTATAATGTATCTATTAAAATCATAAGGACCTCATAGTGATGTAATAAAATTCTCTATATTCTATGTTCATCCAATTTATGTTTTACCATTAAAATAATGTGAATTTTGTTTTGTTTTATTTATTTTACCAATCCGTAGTGGACCCTCCAAGACTTATAAAACATTTTAGATATTTAAATTGTTTTCCTTGAGAGTGTGACTCACATCCACTTAAGAAACCCTATTATATTAAGAATTTATGCAATTGGACTTATAAATTTTATTCCACTAACCTTTAGTAAAAACCATGGGAAATAACCATGGGATGGTTTGAGGTTTGGATTAGTTTAATGTGTGGTGACCAAAACCTAAATAATAATGAATTCTCTATCCTTTTCTATATAATCCCACCCATGCTCAAAATTACTCTTCACTCAAAGACATTGGAGTTCGTCCAAGCCCTTCCCTCCTCTATATAGAATCCTACCAGGGCTCCCCAAGATCTCAAGTGGACTCTTTAAAGCCCCTCCCAAGCCTTTGGGATCACTCTTCCAAGTGAGGGATTCCTTCCATCCTTATTTATGACAATGTTTCCATATATTATTATTCCATTTTTTAAAAAAATTAAAAATGTTGGGATAATTTCAAACCACCCCCATTCTTCCATTATTATGTTTAGATGATGAGGTCTCTCTCTCTTATTAATTCCCTCCATTTATACCCATTACTATTCTGAAATTCTGTAAGGTATTTTCTTCCTTTCTCAATTTTGTCCATCTTTCTTAATGTTGTTATGATATATTAATTTCAATTAAAAATGTTGGCGTATAATTTAACACCACCCCCATTATTCACTTCTTATGATTGAATGATGAGATACAACTTTCTTTCTCAATAATTCCTCCCATATACACCCGTTTCAATGTCAAAATTCAGTCAGGAATTTCCCTCTTCTCATTTATGTTCACATAATTATTTTGTATTATGAATCAAAATTCTATTAAATATGTTGGGAAACGTATATATATTACCCCCATACACCCCATTTTATGTAAATATTATAAGACATCCCTTTCTCCCTAATCAACCATTTTTATGAATTTTTATGCCACACCGTTATGCTGCCGAAATTGTATCATGATTTTCCAAGTCAAAGTCATTATGTTGTGAATACCAAGACAATTTCTCAATCAAGGGTATTCAACATTATGCATATTTTCCTATTGATTATAGAGTTTAATGTTTGAATTCAACATTACATTATTGTGGAATAAATGATGATGCTTAATGAATCTATGTTATATGATCCATGTGGCACACTTATGCATGAAATGAAATGTTTAAGATGGGTGTGCCCAAATAGGGCTCCAGGGCATTGGGTAAAAATTAGAATCATGATACATCATGTGAAATGAGAATTACTCATGCGAATCCAAGTGCAATGAGGATTTACTCTTGCTAATTCAAGTGTAATGAGTGTTTATATATTCTCTATGTGCAATGAGACTTGGATCATGCTAATTCCCTGTTAGGTGTTGTTTCTACATTTCCATATTGTGAACAACATGATTTATCATTTCTTTATGTTCATGATTAATTTATGATCCATTTTTATGACTAATTCCTAACATGTATTGTATTCTTCATGTTAATCCATGTTTACCCCCTTATTGGGCTTTATGGCTCACCCTTTTCTTATGCATTTTCTCAGGTTATCCCATGAAATTCTAAGTACAAGGGAATGTAGTGGTAATGTAAAAGATGTTTTCAATGATATTTTGTGTTATATGTTTTAAGTTGTTATTTAATGTTCCTAATCCCCAAAGACACTAGATATTTCAATATTCTATGTTTTATCAAGTGCAGAGTTTATGTAATAAATCATTATTAAGGGTATAATAAAGAGAAGGGTTGTTATATTCTTTCCTTGGAGTGGTCAATAGAACGGACCGATTACCTAAAATTGGAAAGGGTATATATTCCCAATCCGATTGTCTATATGACATGGGGGAGTATTCCACATAACCCACCTCGACTGAAATAGAGATGTGTATATGCACCGGTATGGCATGCTGATGTGTTATCCCTGGTGTTTAGATTGATTTATGTGTTTGTTCCCATGGTATTGCTGAATTAGTTGTTATAATATCCAAACATGATTCTAGAATATGGGAAGGTATTTATATCTACCCTCTCACCATTGATAAGATATGTTTAGTGACTTACATAGCTGGAATGGGAATATACATCCATTCTATATCAGGATTGGGTGTATGTTCCACCTCTTGTCCTCCTTTTTCTATCAAAGGTTATATACAGTACTCATGTATGGGGGTTAGAGATTTGGGTCTGCCCTAGAATTGTTGTAAGATATTTTATAGTGACTTCTCTGGGTGTTTCCAAACATGACTTTTGGAAATCTTGATGAAGGTTGGTAGGTGTATATTCTTACTTGTTGTTTCCTATGAAGAATGGTTGACATACATCCTTCAATACTGGAAGATGAGACTACTGGTAGAATTGGTGATTGTAAGTAGTTTTATGTCTATGTTTATCAGTTTCTAGCATGTTGGATTGGTAGGATTATTTGAATAGAGTCACACGAAACTATTTTATGGATGATAAATTTTAAACCTATGTAAGTTAGTTTTCATGGTACTCCACTGGATTTGTCTTGCAGGATTTGTGGGTTGCTACCAAACGAGTCTGACGCGATGAAAAAATTGGAGGGATGGGTGTATGTGCTCGCTCGTTGTTCTCCATTATGTTTAGTTGATGGAATTATCTCGAGGGGTATAGGTAATAACCTGCTTCTTATTGACTAGATCTTGTCCCTAGTGGTTCGTCTTGCTTTCCCGGGTCTCGCAGACCTAGGACAAACGTCCAGTAGAAACACCCCCATCATGTTGGGGGTCACTACTATGTGATTCTGTATGCAGATATTGTTGGTTTGAGCCCTCTATAAGGACCCCTACATCCTTGAATTGAATCCTTTCATGACCTCTTGATCCACCTTCCTATATTATATGAGGTACTTTTTGTTTCATTTTTGGGATAAGGATCTGAAATGGTTTAAGATAGTGGTTGGAACCATTGCTTTTAGATCATCGGTTGTTGTTGTCTGGATGATCGGGGGTTAATATTGACCTTGATAGCTTGTTGTATAGCCTTGATGGTTTGGATTGTACCTTGTTGATGGAACACCTTTAACAGCATGTTAGATAACCAGCATTGAAGATGCTGGATGGGAGATGACATCCTTCACATCGATGAAGATTCATCGTGAGTCACAGTCAGGATGTTTGCAGAAGTCGTCTTAATGAATCAAATTTGGGACTGAAGAGAGTTCTGAGAAATAATAGGAAAAAAACTATAAACTTCATTCTTTTAGATTGATATATGCACTACTGAAAAACGACTGATACCCATGGTTCAAAACTGTGGGTATAGCCCCCAAAACCGTGTGTATAGGCTATACCCACGGTTTTGGGAACTGTGGGCTAGAACAGTGTCGGTATAGGTCCCCAGCCTATACCCAAGTTTTTCCATAACCGTGGGTATAGGTGTCCTACCACCATGTCACCAAAACATAGCCAATTTCCATAGGGTCAATGGCTTTTACCCACGGTTTCAAAACCGTGGGTATAGGTCCTAAAATAATGCAGGTGCCAAGTTTCGATCCTGGAACCTCTTCGCTGCAAACAACGCATCTAAATACTACCCTAATATCACCTATATTTATATATATATATATAGTTAAATATAGTTATAAAAACTGTGGGTATAGAGTGAAGAACCGTGGGTATAGGGTTCTCGCCAAAAAAAATTCCTTCCCACGGAAAAAAAATTCCCATGCACACAAAAGTGACCTATACCCATGGTTTTTCATAACCCTGGGTATAGGTATTTTAGCCCAGACCTATCCCCATGGTTTTCCCCAAACCCATGGGGATAGGTACCCCTATACCCATGGTTTTGGGAAACCATGGGTATAGGTTACTTTTCAGGCCTATCCCCACAGTTTTGGAAAATCGTGGGGATAAACCCCCCTATACTCACGGTTTTGGAAAACCGTGGGTATAGGTCTTTAAAACTCACATATACCCATGGTTTTCTAAAACCGTGGGTATAGGGATACCTATCCCCACGGTTTTCCACCATGGAGATAGGTCCATTTTCCAATATTGATAGGTGATTGATTCCTTTGTCTGAACTTCCTTTATCAATTGACATGGGCCTGATAGGTGGGTAACATTATTAACTTGTTTAAGGATTCATGTTGTGTTCACAATTTTTGTTTTGTAGTTCCATAAAATTTGTATATTGTTTTTATGAATCAATGCTTCCTGGTAGTTTCCATTAGATTCATTCATGGATCTAGAAACATCCAACGGTTATTTATCCAAAAGGTACCTTCTTTCCAAGTGCATTCATTCATTATATTTAAACACTGAAATAATCAAGAATGTTTATTAGTCGAGAGGATGGGATGATGGACTCATAACACCCTTTTGGGGGTAAATTATTTTCTACTTAGGGGCTCTCTTTATAAATTTAAGATATTTTCATTAATACTTATTATTTCACCAAGTATAACATAAGTTTCCCCTGTAATTTTCAATCACTTATTAACATGTGGAAAATTTAGAATCATCATTATGAATTCAAGGTTCGTCATTAATAGAGATATCAATAGGTATTTTAGGTTCTCCATTAATGGTATCCTCTCATATACAATTTATATATACTCTTAATCATCGTTGTGATGATATGGAATTTTAATCCAATTAGTGGGGCACTCTAGAATTTATTGTCATCCAAGGAGACGTAGGATTGTTTTGATATTGGGATTTTACCCATGAAATGGGATACCTTACTATCATTGTGAATGAGATCAAAACCCCCATAGATCGGTGATTCTTAATGGGACACTTCATACCATTGATGTCATGTGATAAGAACCAAGCTATACTGTTTAATGTCATGTGGTACAGACATCTAAGAGAAAAGAGTTTTGTCAAAGTTAGGTGTTGGAATTATGCCTGTGCATTCCAAGAAACATGGAAAGAATATGGATTTCCAAGTAATATTATACCCTCTTGGATATATTTCATAAGGAGAACAATGAAATATTGATGTGTTGGGTTAGAACCTCAAGGTGGATTCCTACATATCCCATGTGAATGGGAATCAAAGCCCACATATTTCCATAAGTCAAATAGGCGAGTATAGTCCTTTGAGAAAAATAAGTTTGTACTTACTTCCTGAAAGGACACCTTGGTGATTTGGGGGTTTAATTTGGGGCTTATTCATAAGGGGGATACCCATTTTATGGGAATTTGGGTCAGAATCTTGAAGAGAATATCCAATGAGCTTGAGCCCTGATGAAGACTTCCTATATCTTCTGGTTTGAATAGGAATCAGAGTTCTCGTAGTTCAAGAATTTTGGGAAACTGTTGCGATCATGGAAAATATATAAGCGCACGTGAGTCTTTCTTAGTGTGGGAAACAAGAGGATGTGAAAGATTTAATGAAGGAACCCTTACTTTTCCCCTTCCGCCGCTGGAAGAGTGTGTGCCTATAGTGGCGGGGGTGGATGAGGGTGAGGCGAAGAGCCTTCCCTCTATTCTCTTTACATTGGACAAGGGTCCAAAGAATGGAATAGTGGATTAAGATTAGGGTTTTACACTAGAATGGCTGCCCAAAAAATTATCCCAGCAAGAGAGGGAGACTTATCCTTTGTTCAAGAGGAAAATGATTTGTAAACCAAACCATCCCTACCATAAATTTTTTGGTTCTGGCTCATTGATATGTGAGTGTTTGGGACCCAAACCCTTATTATAAAAATTGAAAACTTCCTAGTAATGTTCCTTGGATAATGATCCATGTGACTATGGATATACAAACTGTAACACCCCAAGATTTCATAGTGTGTTATTTCTTCAAAATAAGTCAATAACTTGCACTACACACAACACCGAGTTCAATCACACCATGACTTACAAAAAAAAATCTATTCAAAAGAGGTTATGAATAGTATTATCTAAATTTTAAACTTTATCTAATCCTTATAATTTTAGAATCCACATTATGAGTTTCTTAGATATATGCAAGAACAAATTCATTTTCAGTATTGCACTTTTATCAACTTTTAATAGTGAAACCTTTTAAAATACAATATTTTAAACTTTTTGACTAAATGGGGATATCAAAAATTAAAAATGAAACATCCCAAGCTTCCATGGTACACTTTCTTTGAATAATACAGTAGCGTGTGTTGTACGCAACCTTGAGTTTTAACACACACCACAACCAATCAAACTAGCCATTATGAATAGTAATAACTACTTTTCAAAATTATATATATTTTATATTTAAAAATGGACTTCATTTTTGGATTCTGAATATTGAAATTAGCCTAGGTTGAAATTTTGGTACTTTTCGGATAACTTTTATATTTTGATGAATAGTGAAAATTACTAAATTTTAATTAAAAACAACTTTTTTAATCAAAATAATTAATATTTATAAATTATGAATTTGAGTGGTTTTAAAGTATATTTAGAATATATTTTTACCATTTAATATAATGTTTGTCATTGGACATAATTTTACAATTAAACCGAACATAAACAAGTGTCAATCTTTTGATAGTTATTATCTCTTAAAAACACGCTTTTTGTTTTGACAGCGGGAATTAATTTTAAATTAATTTCTGCCACTTATGTGTTTTGAATTTAGGAAAATTGATTCCATATTTGGAATCAGGATGTTCAAATTGTGTAAATAGGTAACTTTCATTTTTAGACATTTTGAATAATTACTGCGGTAAATATTTTATTTACCATGGTTAAGGGTAAATCAGGTAAATAAGGGTTAAAAAATAATATTATAATAATACTAAATTACCCTAAAACGTGTCTTAACCCTATTGGTTGATACATGGTCGACCATGGGCATCTTTGGGTCTATTTTGGGACCCCATGGATCCACTTGTAAGTGATAATGACACTTTATTTTAATTAAGTTAAAATGAATACAAAAGTGACACAAGTATATATCTTTTAGCAAAACAATTGTTACATAGGGTTATATATGTTGGATTTTAGATTATAAATATTCATTAGAAATATAAAAATATTTCCTACATAATTATATTTTATTTGTAATTTTTAGACATTAAATAAGTTATTTTATTAATGACACAATGATGATGTAGTAATTACTATAATAGTGAAAAATTAAAATAATTGATATTATAAATACCCAAATAAATATAATATGAAACTTTTAATGAATTAAACTAATTTTCTAGGATAATATGATATATTAGTATTGATTTAATTGGCTTTTTTCGAAGTAATCAATCTGTTATGAGTTTCACAAAAATCAACTAATGAATAGTGTCAAAATTGACATAAAAGAGTTTTTAAAACAAATATTATATTATTAATTGATATTAAATTCCTAAAAATCTTTGGTTCGTCCAAGAGACTTATATCATGATATGTGTATCATTAATGGACCACTTGTGGGTCGCTTGTATGTATATGGTATGTTTATTAACCATATAATATAAAAATACAAAGAGACATTGTAAAAGTGAAACTAATTAACTTAGAGTTAATACTTAATGATAAGGTTAATATAAGTACCCAAACCTGTATAAATTCTATTGGTTAAGTTTTTTTCGACCCATACCCACCTTAACCTTTTAATAGTCAACTTTGGAGCCATTGGAAACCGAATATGAATTTATTATAAACTAATATCTCTAGCTTTTCCAAAGGTGCCCCTCACCCCTCTTATAAAAAGGGCACTCCTCCTTCTCATTTCTTCACACATTCAAAGCCTTTTGGTTCGGCCAAACTCTGCCCAAATACTCTCCCAACTTCCCTTACTACAACCTAGGGGCCTTAGTTTGATCATAAAGCCAACCTAAAGAGCCCTTTTGATCAAATCAAAAGGAAGAACCCGAAGAAGAGGTAATGATTACACCACCCTTCTCCAAGTTCATTTCTTCTTCCACTTCTTCTTCCTTTGTTCTTACCATTCTAAAATAATAAATCCAGTATATCACATATACTATAATATTTTTATAAATATGGTACAACCATATTCAGTATTCTATCCACCCTTTGAATAACATGTCACCATATGTGCGTACGTACGGCTTACCGTCTCCACGTCGTGGTGTAATTGTTATTCAAAATATTATTATTTGGATGGGTATAATAATGATGTGTAACTCATGTAAATAATAAATATAACATGTTAATGATTCTTTATATATGATATAACATCCATTTATATATTATTTTAATATCAAAAGAATGATATTGTCGCTCGTGCGTACGTACGGACTACCGTCTCCACGAACGTGATGAGATTCATTCTCCATCGTATCCATTCAAGTATAATTATCATTTGATGATTTAAAAATGATGTTTAAGGACTTGATATCATTCTGTATATGAATAAGATACAACAAACATGGCTTATGTAACAAAACATATAAAAGAGAATGAGTAAGTTAACACTCGAAACGACGATAATTCTATGATATTATTAACAAATCAATGTTAAAAGATCATATATGATATCATATTAATATATATGATTCTTGTATAATTTAATAACAATTATTTCACCATTATACAGGAGGTTAACCTACCCCAACCAAGGAAAAGTACAAGGTAAGGGATTTTCTTATCTCACTTTCAATTTCGTGAGATTTCCATTGTTCACCACTAAATTATTGAAAGTGGTGTATTGTGTACTTCCATTTGATATATATTATCATGATTCTCTTTATATTCATGTTATTCTATAAATAATTTGGTGGTTATTAAATTTTTGCCATACGACTCAGTTGATTAATGTGGTAAGGGGTTTTCATCTCACTCCTTATTCCCGTGAGATTCATGCCATATTGCCACCATTACCTTTTGTGTGGTGTATGTACTGCCCATAATTATATTCTTTGTGTAATACACTCTAATTAATGTGTACTTACATATTCATTATATGATACCTCTTTCATGGGTTGTATGTTTCATAATTTACCAAATTGGTAAGGGTTATTTCACAATCTCTTCATTATCCGAGGTTGTTTATATGTAATAATCTACTGGGATCTCTTTATCATCCACATCCATGTTTCTTCGAAATGTAATTCAAAACATATTTATTATTTACAAGAATATGGGTTAAAGTCATTTATACCCTTGTTTGACTTTTTATAAGAGGTTTATAAAGGAATCTTTCCGTTGTTTTCAAAACAAGGTTCTTTTTAACCTTTTCGACATAATTAAGGTAAGAATGTTTTTTTAACTTATACGGCGGGTGCGGCTATTTTCCACCGTTATAAAATCTTCAAAGCTTCCCTTAAAAGCTTATAAGATTATTTTCAAAGAAAATGTTTTATTTTATATGGATCTTAAATGATTTCAAAATAAAAGGAGGTATTTCTTTAAAAAGAATTTTGATTTCATCTATGTCAACATCCTTTAATGGATTTTAAGATTATTTGAAGTTGATTTATTATGATACAAAACTTCTATATTGTATTGAAGGTTTTTTGATATGTTTGACTGTGGATGTGCTATTTTTATACCATTCATAGTTTATGGTAAAAGTATTGACATTTTGTATGCTAGTTCCAATAATAATGTTTATGTTATATTTCAACCTTTACTTCATATAAATGTGTTGGACAAGTATGTTCCAGGTTGGGGACTGGTTAAAGTAAGCCCTCCAGGTTGGGGACTGGTAAAAGTAAGCCCTCTAGGTTGGGGACTGGTAAAAGTAAGCCCTCCAGGTTAGGGACTGGTAAAAGTAAGCCCTCCGGTTTGGTCTCCGGTTATTAGAGGCACTCCGGGTTGGTGTTCGGTTATTAGAGGCACTCCGGGTTGGTGTCCGGTTATTAGAGGCACTCCGGGTTGGGTTCCGGTTACAGTTAGCCCCAAGGTCATGGGACGAGGCCTTGAAAAGAAATTAAAGTTTAGCATTATGCATTCCAACATTATGAAAGTGGTTATTGATTTTTGCATGTGATTATTCGATTAGTAGAATATCCATGTGAATAAGTAAATGGCATTATTTCATTTTACTTTTTCCATACTATGTTGAAGTTCAAGTTTAAAAGGCTTTTGTTTTAGTAATTCATTGCCTTAAATGTTTATGCTTATTGTTGAATGTTCCGTTATATTGTTATCCTTACTGGGCATTTGAGCTCACCCATTTTCTATGTTTTATTTTTCCCAGGATGTGAAGATGTAAGTTATGAATGACCTTTAGGGATATTATGAGGGGATTATAGTGTGGAATGTGGAAACATTATGTTGTTGTAGTAGTTTTTCATTTTATTATGTAATGTAAAACTTATGAATATATCTAGTATTTCCAAGGCTACTAAACCAATCGGTCTTTCGAGATTTGATCTTTCTTGTGATCATGCCAATGTTATGTAATAATGCATTGACTCTGGGTAACTGGGGTCGGGGCGTTACAGTTGGTATCCGAGGAAGTTTAGTACAAACCTTGGAAGCTAGATTTAGATAAACTCTGATTAGAGCACGTATACATAAGATGAACTTTGAGGATTAGTGTAGAAGAACATCCTAGAATTTTGGTATTGTAGAGATTTTGTGAGTTTTCTGAGCAATACATCCCTGTCTGGATACGAGCAGGTAGAGGCGGCTCTGGCACAGATGTACCTAGGGGTAAAACCCAAAAACACCGCTTTGAGCTAGACTCGAACGGGAACTGTTGCACGACAACGGGCCTTGATGCACTCTTGGTTACGACACTCCCGGGGGATATGCTTAGGATAACTCTCATTTTCTTTACAAATCATTAGAAAGGGTTTATGAGTATATACATCCTCAAAGGAGACATTTTTATGATTATGGATTATATCCATAAATAGTTCAATTTATGTTAAGTGTTTTATTAGTATGGGATTATGTATTTTGATTCATAAACTGATCTAGTGTATGCCATTTTTTAGAAATGGCGCCCAGTAGAAGGAATGAGAACTCCAGAAATGCACATGATCCAAAGAGAAGGAAGGATCATATATTTCATGGTCTTAAGCAAGAATTTATAAGAGAAATAGTCTCCCATGTATTATCATCATATGAATAAATAATATCATGTGTTGATAAGATAAGTAAAGAGTTTACTGAGTCCTATGGCTTTGAAGGGAAGCAAGAGAATAAAAGGATGGAAGAGAGAAAGATGGATAAAGGGAAGAGGGAAAAGAAGAATTTTCCCATATGTGGTAACTGTGGAAAGAAACACCCTGGAACTTTCCTGAAAGGAATGAGAGTTTGTTATAAGTGTGGAGGAAAAGGGCACAAAGTACGTGACTGCAAGGGTAAGAAAATGGTTTTAAATGTACAATGCTTCATTTGAAAGGAGTTTGGACACTACGCGAACCTATGTCCCAGTCATCAGACTATGCCGCAAATGATGTTATTGGATAATAATCAAGTTATGATACTACCACAGATGAAGAGGAATGATTAGTTTTCTTATGTTGATTATGTCAATTGAGTGTTGTATCAACAATGTACTTGTTATAATAATTATGGAGTATATAAGGATTGTACTGCAGTACTATTTCATTAAGGACTTGAGATTGTGTGGAACAAAGAAAAGTGACTCAATAGAAGGATAAATTTTTGGAAAATATATGGTTGAGGGAATGATAAATCATAATATAGTTCTGATACTGAGGTAGTGATTTTGGAATAATATGTGATTATTTTGGAAAAATTATATTAGATATTCTTGTCTACCTTGGAACTGATTAATGATTTGTATATTTCATCATTGTTGGGGTTTAAAACATTTTTGGATTAATGAAGTATATCCAGCATTCTATATGGAATAAGGGAGCATGAATGTAATCAATAAGGAATATGGTAATACATGATGAAGGTATTCATATGCTATTACAGGGTAAAAAGGATCTATATTATGTTTACCTTCCTTATAAATGTTGGACTGTGAGTTTGGACAGAAGTATTTTGGGTAGTTCTAGTTTGGATTATTTTGGATTGCCATAAAAGGACAACCCGGAGGTCGGGCGGCAACCCGTCGCGTCCGACAAGGCTACGAGACTTGAACCCACAACCGAAGGGTGACAAGGGTGTATCACCTACCACTGGCCCACGAGATGTTCTGGATTAAATAATGTAGTTTTTATTAAAATATCTTGTAGATGAATTATAAATTCGTATATTTTGGAACCCTAGACGAATAGTGTAAATAGAATTTTTTTACATTCTATTATCTTTTAGAGTGAAAGATGAGTTTGTGGTAGAAATTTATTAATGGATAAAACTCTAATTATAAAGTAAGTATATCTCCTTATGATCTTAGCCAATCTCATAAATAAATCCCTCAATATTAAGAAAAGAAACTTAGAACAAAAATGTTTTCCTAGATGGTACCTTAAATCATCACTAATTTATGGCTTTGGGATTGTTGGCCTTTTCATAGCCATGTTCTCTACCACTCTCCATCAGATAATTGATGGTTAGATTTTTCTTCCATATCCATATTTTCCTACATAGAACCCTAGTATGTGTTATTTTCGGTAATCTTCATACTTTCGACTCTTTATTTTAAATAGAGGCCCCATTAATTCATTTTTCGATGTGGGATTTCAACTAAGATATTTTGAAACGTCAAAAATGTGTTATCCTAATACCCTATGTTTTGTTGAACCGATGGTATTTCAAATCATCATAGATTGATGAATTTAAGGACCTCAATTTTATACTTGTTTGTGATTGATGACCTCAATCACTACCTATAAATATTTATGTTTTTCCTCCAATTATATGTCTCTAATTTCCACCAATGTTCTCCTAATCGAGATCATAATTTGGTGGTGACCCTTTCATTTCTCTTTTCCACATATTAAGACTAAATTTTAGTAACCCAATTTCCGTTGTGGGTTTTCCCACATATATATTTTCTATTTTCAAACTTTTATTTTCGAAGAACAATTTCAAATTGCGAGGACGCAATTTATTGAAGGAGGGGAGAATGTAACACCCCAAGATTTCATAGTGTGTTATTTCTTCAAAATAATTCAATAACTTGCACTACACACAACACCGAGTTCAATCACACCATGACTTACAAAAAAAAAAGCTATTCAAAAGAGGTTATGAATAGTATTATCTAAATTTTAAACTTTATATAATCCTTATAATTTTAGAATCTATATTATGAGTTTCTTAGATATAATGCAAGAACAAATTCATTTTCAGTATTGCACTTTTATCAACTTTTAATAGTGAACCCTTTTAAAATACAATATTTTAAACTTTTTGACTAAATGGGGACATCAAAAATTTAAAATGAAACATCCCAAGCTTCCACGGTATGCTTTCTTTGAATAATACAGTAGCGTGTGTTGTACGCAACCTTGAGTTTTAACACACACCACAACCAATCAAACTAGCCATTATGAATAGTAATACCTACTTTTCGAAATTATATATATTTTATATTTCAAAATGGACTTCATTTTTGGATTCGGAATATTGAAATTAGCCTAGGGTGAAATTTGGGTACTTTTCGGATAACTTTTATATTTTGATGAATAGTGAAAATTACTAAATTTTAATTAAAAAAAACTTTTTTAATCAAAATAATTAATATTGATAAATTATGAATTTGAGTGGTTTTAAAGTATAATTAGAATATATTTTTACCATTTAATATAATTTTTGTCATTGGACATAATTTTACAATTAAACCGAACATAAACAAGTGTCAATCTTTTGATAGTTATTATCTCTTAAAAACACGCTTTTTGTTTTGACAGCGGGAATTAATTTTAAATTAATTTCTGCCACTTCTGTGTTTTGAATTTAGGAAAATGGATTCCATATTTGGAATGAGTATGTTCAAATTGTGTAAATATGTAACTTTTATTTTTAGACATTTTGAATAATTACTGCAGTAAATATTTTATTTACCATGGTTAAGGGTAAATCCGGTAAATAAGGGTTAAAAAATAATATTATAATAATACTAAATTACCCTAAAACGTGTCTTATCCCTATTTTTTGATACATGGCCTACCATGGGCATATTTGGGTCAATTTGGGGACCCCATGGATCCACTTGTAAGTGATAATGACACTTTATTTTAATTAAGTTAAAATGAATACAAAAATGACACAAGTATATATCTTTTAGAAAAACAATTGTTACATATGGTTATATATGTTGGATTTTAGATTATAAATATTCATTAGAAAGATACAAAGCTTTCCTACATAATGATATTTTATTTATAATTTTTAGACATTAAATAAGTTATTTTATTTATGACACAATGATGATGCAGTAATTACTATAATAGTGAAAAATTAAAATAATTGATATTATAAATACCCAAATAAATATAATATGAAACTTTTAATGAATTAAACTAATTTTCTAGGATAATATGATATATTAGGATTGATATAATTTACTTTGTTTGAAGTAATAAATCTTTTATGAGTTTCACAAAAATCAACTAATGAATAGTGTCAAAATTGACATAAAAGAGTTTTTTAAACAAATATTATATTATTAATTGATATTAAATTCCTAAAAATCCAAGGATCGTCCAAGAGACTTATATCATGATAGGTGTATCATTAATGGACCACTTGTGGGTCGCTTGTATGTATATGGTAAGTTTATTAACCATATAATATAAAAATACAAAGAGACATTGTAAAAGTGAAACTAATTAACTTAGAGTTAATACTTAATGATAAGGTTAATATAAGTACCCAAACCTGTCTAAATTCTATTGGTTGAGTTGTGTTCGACCCATCCCCACCTTAACCTTTGAATAGAAAACTTTGGAGCCATTGGAAACCGAATATGAATTTATTATAAACTAATATCTCTAGCTTTTCCAAAGGTGCCCCTCACCCCTCTTATAAAAAGGGAACTCCTCCTTCTCATTTCTTCACACCATCAAATCCTTTTGGTTCGGCCAAACTCTGCCCAAATACTCTCCCAACTTCCCTCACTACAACCTAGGGTCCTTAGTTTGATCAGAAATCCATCCTAAAGAGCCCTTTTGATCAAATCAAAAGGAAGAACCCGAAGAAGAGGTAATGATTACACCACTCTTTTCCAAGATCATTTCTTCTTCCACTTCTTCTTATTTTGTTCTTACCATTCTAAAATAATTACTCCAGTATATCACATATACTATAATGTTATTATAAATATGGTACAACCATATTCAGTATTCTATCCACCCTTTGAATAACATGTCACCATACGTGCGTACGTACGGTTTACCGTCTCCACGTCATGGTGTAATTGTTACTCAATATATTATTATTTGGATGGGTATAATAATGATGTGTAACTAATGTAAATAATAAATATAACATGTTAAGTATTCTGTATATATGATATACCATCCATTTATATATTATTTTAATATCAAAAGAATGATATTGTCGCTCGTGCGTACGTACGGACTACCGTCTCCACGAACGTGATGAGATTCATTCTCCATCGTATCCATTCAAGTATAATTATCATTTGATGATTTAAAAATGATTTTAAGGACTTGATATCATTTTGGATATGAATAAGATACAAAAAACATGGATTATGTAACAAAACATATAAAAGAAAATGAGTAAGTTAACACCCGAAACGACGATAATTCTAAGATATTATTAACAAATCAATGTTAAAAGATCATATATGATATCATATTAATATATATGATTCTTGTATAATTTAATAACAATTATTTAACCATTATATAGGAGGTTAACCTACCCCAACCAAGGAAAAGTACAAGGTAAGGGATTTTCTTATCTCACTTTCAATTCCGTGAGATTTCCATTGTTCACCACTAAATTATTGAAAGTGGTGTATTGTGTACTGTCATTTGATATATATTATCATGATTCTATTTATATTCATGTTATTCTGTAAATAATTTGGTGGTTATTAACTTTTGGCCATACGACTCAGTTGATTAACGTGGAAAGGGGTTTTCATCTCACTCCTTATTCCCGTGAGATTCATGCCATATTGCCACCATTACCTTTTGTGTGGTGTATGTACTGCCCATAATTATATTCTTTGTGTAATAAACTCTAATTTATGTGTACTTACATATTAATTATATGATACCTCTTTCATTGGTTGTATGTTTCATAAGTTACGAAATTGGTAAGGGTTATTTCACAATCTCTTCATTATCCGAGGTTGTTTATATGTAATAATCTACTAGGATCTCTTTATCATCCACATCCATGTTTCTTCGAAATGTAATTCAAAACATATTTATTATTTACAAGAATATGGGTTAAAGTCATTTATAACCTTGTTTGACTTTTTATAAGAGGTTTATAAAGGAATCTTTCCGTCGTTTTCAAGATAAGGTCCTTTTTAACCTTTTCGACAGAATTAAGGTAAGAATGTTTTTTTTAACTTATACAGCGGGTGCGGCTATTTTACGCCATTATAAAATCTCCAAAGCTTCCCATACAAGCTTATAAGATTATTTTCAAAGAAAATGTTTTATTTTATATGGATCTTAAATTATTTCGAAATTAAAGGAGGTATTTCATTAAAAAGAACTTTGATTTCATCTATGTCAACATCCTTTGATGGATTTTAAGATTATTTGAAGTTGATTTATTATGATACAAAACTTCTATATTGTTTTGAAGGTTTTGTGATATGTTTGACGGTGGATGTGCTATTTTTATACAATTCATAGTTTATGGTGAAAGTATTGACATTTCGTATTCTAGTTCCAATAAGAATTTTTATGTTATATTTCAACCTTTACTTCATATAAATGTGTTGGACAAGTATGTTCCAGGTTAGGGACTGGTTAAAGTAAGCCATCCAGGTTGGGGACTGGTAAAAGTAAGCCCTCCAGGTTGGGGACTGGTAAAAGTAAGCCCTCTAGGCTAGGGACTGGTAAAAGTAAGCCCTCCGGTTTGGTCTCCGGTTATTAGAGGCACTCCGGGTTGGTGTCCGGTTATTAGAGGCACTCCGGGTTGGTGTCCGGTTATTAGAGGCACTCCGGGTTGGGTTCCGGTTACAGTTATCACCATGGTCTTGGGACGAGGCCTTGAAAAGAAATTAAAGTTTAGCATTATGCATTCCAACATTATGAAAGTGGTTATTGATTTTTGCATGTGATTATTCGATTAGTAGAATATACATGTGAATAAGTAAATGGCATTATTTCATTTTACTTTTGCCATACTATGTTGAAGTTCAAGTTTAAAAGGCTTTTGTTTTAGTAATTCATTTCCTTAAATGTTTATGCTTATTGTTGAATGTTCCGCTATATTGTTATCCTTACTGGGCATTTGAGCTCACCCCTTTTCTATGTTTTATTTTTCCCAAGATGTGAAGATGTAAGTTATGAATGACCTTCAGGGATATTATGAGGGGATTATAGTGTGGACTGTGGAAACATTATGTTGTTGTAGTAGTTTTTCATTTTATTATGTAATGTAAAACTTATGAATATATCTAGTGTTTCCAAGTCTACTAAACCAATCGGTCTTTCGAGATTTTATCTTTCTTGTGATCATGCCAATGTTATGTAATAATGCACCGACTCTGGGTAACTGGGGTCGGGGTGGTACAAAAACCCTCATAAACTCCATGAATCCAAACCCCATTTTGAATTTGTTTGGTAAATATATGACTATGGATACAAAAACCCAAATATGAGACATGCTGATGTGACTTTCCCAAATGTTTGATATGTTAGGAGATTTTGGTGGATTTCTCAAAAGTATCCCTTTCAAATAAAGGATCCAATTAAGAATAATCCTTTTCCAGGATGTCTTTGAAGAGGGATTTATGTATTATGGACTGAGGGGACGAAGTGAATCAATGAGGGGAACCCACATTGGTTAGGGGACCACAATTTTGGGCGCACAAGTAGTATTTGGATACCAAGTATTCAATTAAGTGATGAAAAACATGTATGGTAATATAGGGGAAAGACCTAGCTTAATCCTTACAAAGTATTTAAAAGCGATCCTAGAAGCAGGTTTCTCATGTTCTTGTTAACGGAATTGGTGGCACACATGTGTTTTTGATTTTAGTGAGGTTGGGAGCTTTAGGCGCACAAGTGTTATGGATGTCAAACACTAAATTTACATAATCCCATTGATCCTACTTCAATTCCTCCACTTTAAGAGAAAAATAACTACCTTGAAATCTTCAGAAGAATTTGGAAAAGCACTTGGGAGACTAGAGTAACAATTAGGATTTAGGAAAATATTTCCATACAAATGAAGGCCCCAAGGGTCTATTTATATGGGAAAATAAGACCTGGGAGAAAAGAGTTTGGGCATGCAATTGTCTTGCACAAAATATTGTGGCAAGCAAGTATATTTCTTGCCGATAGTGATTTGACTAAACTAGGGTTCCTCTTTGAGGAATTAGTTAAAATAGTGACCTCATTTAGCTCCAGCATGGTGGCACACCGTAATTTGTGTGCAGGTACCATGGGTTCCTCTTCATGGACTTAGCCAAAATAATTTATCTATACCATGGGGTAAAACCCCTGCACACCTTTTCAGATCCATCCTAATCATCTATCCCGACCCTTCAGACCACTTCCTTCACTTCTATCAATGAACCCCAAAAAAAATGTGGACTCGCACCATGAACCTTTTTAGCATACCTTAGGACATTTTGAGTTGCGAACCATTGAAATACATCTTCAGTTATGGAAATGTTCATGCAACACATTTCATGGTGTCTACAAAAACATGGAGTGCAATATTGACCACATTTTTTAGTTATTAAGACAATTATCCAATAGGTGTTGGTTTTTCAAAAAATTTCATCATATGATTAAGTATTTTTAAATTATATAATGATAGATAAATAATTCTCCCCATTTTATGGATTCAAATATATTTTTGATAATCATAGGAAGGATGATCAAATAATATATAAAGGGATGAATGAAAAAAATATTTTTCCTCTGGTGATAACTATGCAATGAATCTCCATAGTAAAGGTTTGAAAGGATTGGGTGTTTTTTACCCGTGTGGGGAAACGATCATCAAGAAAATGAATGTAATGGAAAGAGGGAAATCCCTTATATTTAATGGTAGAACTACTATGAGATTGGGCACTATGAAAATGAATTCACCAAGAATTAAGGGAATGTATCTTAGAAGAAGCTATGAGATCATGGTCAAGAACATGTTTTTGAAAAATCCAATATGGAATTCTTAACATGATTCTATATTTTGATGTTATAATTATGTAGTAAAAATAATTTATTGATGATGTTTAAATAATAAGAAAAATTAAATATATACATAGTTCACTATAGTAATTGTTCATTAATTATTCAAGATCATATGTTAAATGGTACCATGAAAATATATTTAGTAGCAAGCTAAACCATTTTAAAAAAAAAACGGTTAAAGATAACATAACCCTTAATATATTTCAGATGTTAAGATAAAAATAATTATTTAAAGAGATAATTCGCATCGATAATGTAAATTGGATACTACTAACTGTCTTGGAACTTATTCTAATGATTTTGATGATAATACATGGAAGGTTCATAATGTTAACTATTTATGACATGGTTTAATTTTATCATTAGATATGTTTTTAGATATTATTTTATTACTTTACCATGTGATGGATATTGTGCTAATAAATAATGTTTATATATTTCAAACAACCACTATAGGATGAAATTTTAATTCTATAATAGAAAGATATATTCCCTTATATTCATAGAGTGTGAAATAATTCCTAAAAACTTGGAAAAAATTTCTTGAAAAAATGTTATCCTATTATAATAAATTTTTACAATATTGATTCCCTTTTTTCAGATATTGGTTTTATGGTTTGGGGTCAATGAATTTATCATTAATTAGTTCTCAATCACCCTCTATCCAAAATCAATAGTATTCTTTATATTCTATATCTATATTTTCAATAATTTTCTAATATTTGAAAGACTATTTTTGTGGTGTGCATTGCAGTTTCCCTTCCTTATTATTAACAAGTTGTGTTATGGCCCATATTTATGATATGGGTTTTTCAAAATTAGTACTCTATAATTTTAAACTCTTGAATACCATGATCAATTTTAAATCATTATGACCCAATTTAATTTTGGTGGAGAGAATGTAACAACCCATGACATTACAATATATTTCTTTCATAATAAATTTAATTGTGTGATGGAATGCTTAATCCACAACACCAATTCAATATTTCACCAAATAAAACATTGATAAAATATGAAAAACATAATTTTAATCATCCTATACACAAAACAAATAATGTTATATTATGATACATGTAACAATTATGTTATTCGATGACTTGTTTAACACGTTAGGTTGAGTTTTATTAAACTAAAATACATTATTAATATAATATTATTTATTATAATAAAATAAAATAGAGCCATTAAATTAGTTGTTATAAATAAGAATATATAATTTATAAATAGATGTTTTCTTTCATTGGTAAAATGTAAATAGAAATAAATATCACAACCCATCTAATATATTGTATTTTTTATAGAGATGAATTATTATACTTCCAAATGTGTTCTAAACAATTAATTAATTCAATTTATACTAGTGAATAATATTAATTATATATATATATATTATATAAAATAAAATATTTCTTATCTTTATCCAGTATATTCTACTAGCATAATATATGAACAAGCCTAATTGTTACGCATAAAAACCTATATTTTTTCTAAAGGATAATTTACCACCTTATAATAGTGATCCAATTTTCAATAAAAATTTTAGAAATTGTTTAAATTTTTAATGTTAAAACAATCCTCCTTATTAAAATATTATCATAAAAAAAATTATGGTGAATATTTGGTATTTTATGAGAAGTTTCATTTTTTGATGAATAGTGAAAAATACTTAAATTTAATGCAAAAATGATTTTTCATCTAATTTATTTTTATCATAAAATTAAATATTATATTATTTCTAAAGTAAAATTAGATTAATCATAAATATATTAATAAAATATAGGTAATTTTATTTATTTTTACTTTTAAATTAGATATAAAATGATAGCAATCATTGAATATTTTGACATTAAAAACCTACATTGTCATTCCATATGCAGGATTGATTTTAATTTTATTTTGGAATATTATGTGATTGAAAATTTAAAAAATTTATTAAATATTTGGAATTAAAATAATTTATAATTTCAAATGAGGTAAACTTATTCTTATACAAAAACAAATTTTTGAATGAATGTAAAATTAATTACAAAGATGAAGACAAACTTTTTCTTAACAAGGAATTATACATTAAACATATGCACCAAAATGAACTAGAAAACATGACCCAATCCTATTTTAAGGAAATATTAAAAAAATATAAAATTATAAAAATAGGATCATGATTGGAGACACATGATCAATGGGATACACCTCAATAGTGTTTACCTTTATATATTTATTAGAATTATCCATCTCCTCTACTATATAAAGTCACTCACACATCCCACCAATTGACACCTCACCAGCAATTTGACTCCCCAAATCAAGAAACAAATATCAAAAACTCCATCCCCTCCAACTATAGGCATAAATTTGGTAATAAATATATCCAAGGAAGTCTTCTGTTATAAACAAAAAGAAGTTACACGAACAAGAGGCAACATTCTTCAACTATAAATTTTTTTTAATTTCACTATCAACACATTCAATTATTATTTTTAATTTCATATATAATAAAATAATTATACTACATATATTATATTGACTATTTTATAATATTTCACAAACAATTTCAGACGAATCCATTAAATCGGATACATAATCATCGTTGATGTGTTTGGAAGAGTACCACATTGCGAATAAATATCGGTTATTCTTCCAATTAGAGTCTTTAAAGGTTGTAATAATGATAAATTTATAGTTTATATTAATTAAATATTATATTTACAACATATTACTGATTATTTTAATTTTTATATAATCATACCTTCATTACATACATTTTGTGGGAATACAATAACATCATTTGTGGGCGTGTTGATTAACACCTCCCAAAAGTTATTTGATTCACTCACACTATAGAAAGAATATATTAAGAATGGTTTAAATAAAAATATGTTACAAATATTGCAAAAAAATGATTCTATAATAAAAATATTTATATATATATCTTTTAGTTTTTATTTTATTAAATAGGATAATGAAATTGAAGTAGCGTTCATCGTACGTACGACATACCATCTCCATGAAAGGTTAATTTCATTTACTATCTACAAATATTATGGATTGAAATAAATAACTATATAATAAATATCTATACTATTGTAATCATATTTTACATTCATTAAATAATTAAATCATTATCTATGTAATAGTAATAATAATAACATGTCTAAAAATACTTGAAAAATTAGGAAATTAATACCCAAAATAGTGAAAAATAATGATAGATTATTATGAAACGGGTAATAAGATATTATAATAAGATAATATATCAAATTATAAACATGTATATGGTTATTTTATAAGTTAATAATATTCTTAAAATCAATATATATGATTTTAATTACAACACAAGTGAAATGATGAAAAAGGTAAGGTGTTTTCATCATACTTTTTTATGTATGTGAGATAAATGTCATATTCACCTCCTACATCAATTTTGTGGTGTATCTACAACACCTTTTGATATAATATACGGTGAATCTTTTTATATTCAAGATATTTAATGTTTTACTTTGTATTATATCATCCATAGTGTTTTACCTTGAAAATTACCAAATCGTAAAATTTATCTTCTAATGTAATTTTATTTTGTGAAATTTAACTCTCTCTTAAAAAAATAACTTCCTTGTAATCATTTTTATTTAAAATTATATTCAATTTTCATATAGATATTCTTGTATGGCAGATATTATTATATTATAAACCTTATACAATTTTTAAATATGGTCATTACATTTAAATTTATTACTTTACTGGAGAAATATTGATAAATCCTTATATATTACTCAATAAAGATATTTTATAAGTCACATTATTCGAGAATGTAAAGAAAATATTAGATATATGAAGAATTATTTGATAATGAAATACATGGGATGGGGACTAATTAATTAAAGACCCTCGATGAATCAACAGTCTCATGTGATAAATTTAGTTAGACAAACCCTTCACATTTGTAAACAATATATTTTAAATTATCTCATAAAAGAAATTGATAGTAGAGTTATGTAGGAGCAATAAAATCAGTTCCAACCCAAATGGTCAAAAACTGTCTTTTGAATGATCTTAAAATTAATGGTTTGATGTTCTTAGGAAACATGATGTCGAATATATAATAATTTTTTTCATTTATGTTATTATTATCAAATGTATTTTCTCCATGAAAAAATATATGGATGCATTTAGTTATCAGATTATTGATTAAATGGATTGTGTTATTAGTGACTTACCATAACATATAGATTATTCTCATTGATTAATTATTTATTCAGTTGTATGTTTACCTTACTGAGCATTTTCTCTCACCAAAATTCTTTTCATTTCCCCAGGATATGAAAAAGTTGCATTTTAATGAGTTTCAAGGATACATTTTATATATTTTTTTGTATTATGTTTTAATTTATATGTACTAATGTGACATGAGTATCGTGAATGTATCTTGTTTCCAAAATAACTAAACTAATTGGTCCTTTAAAATTTGATTCTTCATAATCATGCCAATGTAATAATATATGGCACTAGCTCTAGGCTTCTTGGTCGGTCATTACTCTAAAAAGATCCAAATTAGGTAATTTTATAATTTTTTAAATGATAATGACTATAAATTTCTATAAAATGGAATTTTTATCATATTTGGTCATTTTATCTCTTGAATTATTATTTTCCTAAGGAAAACCCCTTTTCACTGTATTCATGATAAATAATTTATATTTTTCTCACTATTTATTAGTGTCAAATAATAATTTAACCAAATCATATAATATAAAATATGATATTTGAAATTATTGAATTATTTTTTTAAAAATAAATTCATATATGTGGAATAATTTAATTTAAAATATAACCCACAAACATGTCTAAAAAAGGGTTTTCAAAGAAATACAATTAGAAGTTTAAATTTTTTTATATTACTATAAAAAATGAAATTAATTCCAATAACATAAATTATTAAAATTTTAATATAATTGAACTAATTTTACATTTAAACAATTTTAAATCATATTTACACTTATTATGTAATTTAAATTTATTTTTATTTTATAATAAAAAATCGTATTTCTCACTATTCGTCCAAAAAATTATACTTTTGATAAAACTCCAAAAACATTATATGTTCTAATTTGGACATGTAGATTTATAAAATTATTTTTATTTTAAAAAAATATTCTAATAGCGGTAAATGTTATTTGAAATTATATGCATAAATAACGAATAAAACGCCTTTTAGAATTATATAGTTATGAAGAATTTTTTTCATTCAAATTAATGGTATGTTGTGTATTATAAATATATGACCATTAAATTTATATTTTAAATGTGTAAAACATGTAATTGTTTTTAATTATTTAGTCATATTAATACTCCCAAACATAACAACTACATTTTAATGGTCATAATTTTTTTGAATAGTTTATCCCATTTCATTTAATCCTTGTGTTGCGAACATCACACTCTATAAAAGATATATAATTTATATAAAATAATTATACTACAAAATAATAATGTATTCAATTATCTCCTATTTAAGAAATATATTTTTTTTCACATGATTGAGTTCCACCCAAAAATCAAGTGTTTGATATTTTAAAATTACATTGATGAAAACCCACAATGTAAAAAGTGTTAATATAATATCCTTTAATAATGGTAATGTGTATTATGAAGGCCATATAAGATATAATATTACATGTATTACATGTATATGATAATTTATTGGACCCAAAATTATAGAGTTTTAATAAAGACCCAATTATATGGGAACAACATACACATTTTTTCTATAAAAAGAGGCCATAGATTAATCAATGATGAATAATTTTTTTGACGATAATTTTCTTAAATAGTGTTTTTAATTAATCATTTATTAAAAAATCAGTTAATATATTTACATTACATGTGTAATTTCATTTATTAATAAATTTTCAAGACAATAATAATTATTACAAAAAAGATAATATTTTTGAGATGAATTTTATTTTTTTAACCACTAAAATAAAATCGTACTGATCACATGATTCCAAAAAAATTATAATCAATATTGAATTAAAATGAAAGTTAATATTCACCCTAATCATTATTAATAACATTAAATATAAATCTAAAAACGATAAATGAATTATTCCTAACATAACCTTATACTAAAACTTGTATTATACCACAAATTGTTTTACAATAAATTAATCCCGAAATACACATATTAATAATTGAATTATTTATTTTTAATCCTATGAAATAGTATATTTTATTTAAAATGAAGTATAAGTCTATAAATATCATACTAATAACCATTAGGTTTTTCCAATTTCAATATTGATTAACATAGGTTCTTTTTGGGATGTATTATTGAATTTATCATAAAGTTTTATAAAGAAAATGTTAATTAACCAAATAATATCCCATGGGAGTGTCAAAAATGGTGTGTAGTAAGTATAATTATCTTGTACAATGTTATGAATCAGTTAAATACCAATTCACCACTTTTAGATTTAATACCCATGGGTACAGCCTTCTTGGAACCATGACCAATTGCAAATCTAGAGAGAGATGTATCGTATGGAAAAAATATAATAAATTTCTCACATAATGATATGTATGCTCTTATATCCTTATCCTTGATTTAAGTAATGTTTTTATGTTACCAAATCATTATTTTCCTAAATAATTTTCAAATGGTTTCTAGTAAACATACTTTGATTCCTACTATAATGGCCCTGACCATTGTATCCTAGAGTCTGTGGTTACTTTTTTACTATGACACTAGATAAAGGTCATCACATCCCAAAATACCATATATTTTTATAGTCCATGTAAACTATATTCTTATTTTAACTTCATAAAAAAATTTAAAACATAGAATTTACAATGTATTTTCATTTATAATGAAATTATTTCCATTATGTTATCCCTATATATTAATCATAAAACACATTCACGAATCATGGGGAAAATAAAAAATAATAAAAGTGTGTGCTCAAATACTCAGTAAGAGAATGCATATTGTGTATGATATCATGAATAAATAAGAATAATTACTATGGAAAGGTGAAAAAAATAAACAATTTCATTCAAACAATAAATTGATAATATGTGAAATAAATAAATGATTATCAAATAATGTAAAATAATAATAAAATGATCATTAAACATATCCATAGATGCTCTAACAAATAAGATAATTCATTGGAAATCATTAACCAGAATATAAATATAAGGATTTAAAATTATTTTAATTTTAAATATAATGTCATTACCTTTTATAGGAAAATATAATAATATTGTTAAAAACTAGTTTAATTAGTCCTACATATTTTTCACATGTGACCTACCAATGCAGTTTTGGGATATGTAATTCTAGAACCACTCATAACATCATCAGTCCAATGAATTATTTAAATGAATGGGGTGATTCATAATACACATAAACATTCATATTAAAAAAATATGATACTACATATTAATACTTATCCCAATCAATATACATAATAAAAAACCATCAACTGTAATATGGATAATGGTAGCTATATTTTACATACCCAATAAAACAGATCATAATCCACCCAGATAAATAGTAATGTATGTATCAATACAATATATTCAGTGAGAACCATATCTAAAAAAATGAGATGATTTTGTCGAAGAATACAAATTTAAAAAAGTATCATTAATTTTTTTATGAAAATTTTGATTTTCAACTTTATTTTTAAAAGACTAAAACAAAACAAATC
The DNA here is from genome assembly GCA_963277665.1 of Viscum album. NCBI lineage: Eukaryota > Viridiplantae > Streptophyta > Magnoliopsida > Santalales > Viscaceae > Viscum > Viscum album. The sequence goes on from OY728123.1 coordinate 1,895,915,621, forward strand.
TGAATTATTTTAATCTTAAAAAATATATTTAACCTTAGAAAATAATTTTTATTATATTGGGAGTTCGTGATGGTTGGATTTTTTATTAATGTCGTTAATATTTGATTAGATATTCTATTCAGATTTTTTATAAAAACCAAACAAGCCATATTTCACGAAATATATTAATATTCCTTTTAAACAATTTTAAAAAATAAAAATTGGGAAAAAATTATTTAATACATATTTAAAAAAATATGAAATTCACTTTTTATGCAATTATGAGAAAACATGGATTTGAGAGAAAAAGCATTTTCACCGAAAAATATAATTAATGTTATCAATTATTAGAAATGGTTTCTCAATAATTTTACATAAAATAGATAGTAAATCTTACTATAAATAAAATATATAATTAATAACAATATGCTAATAAATTTTATGTGTTATATATGTATATACCTAATAATTCCCCCAAGGGGGACTTAAACATAAAAAATTGAATGAATTACGACCTTGTGATATAATCCCTTACAATATTGGCATCATCTTTATTATAGTCCCCATATTTGAAAAAATAAAAATTAATAATTAGTTACCATATAGATAAATAGATTAATTATGTAACATATAAATGGGGAATTATATATAATAATCTAACTAACTAATTGGTGAATATTAAATGTTTACCAAAAATGTATTAGTGAGAAAAGAAACCCAAATCACAGGTTCGACATACATCATACGTGTCTAAACCCCTAGTACAATTAATATAAGTTTATTGTAAATATATTAATTAACCATAATAATATATATTATTCCATTTATTATTTACATCTAGTATGTTAACACTAGTTTATTAACAATTCATTGGTAAAATATTTGTATTAAGTCATAATTGGTTCATCTTCTATATGTGTTTTGGTTCTATAATTAAAATCCTTTTACATATATAATTATTAAAAAATATAAATAATTTAATCTATGAGATAAATATCATATATGTTCATTAAATATTTATTTATATTATTCTATAGAAATAAATGATAGAATATGGATTAAATAGCTCATATAAACGGTACGTTGATCATATGCATGAAACCTGATTCAAATTTTCATGGAAGATGGAATGGAATGGAAGTAAATAATATATCAAATTTTCCTAAGTCAATATAATTTAATTTAAATATCATTTATTAATTAAATTTATCTGTATTACGATCCTTGTAAATTATTAGTGAAAAAAATGAGTCAAATTGATTCAAGAGGTGGTAGTCCACCGCACAGATTAAAATTTTTATGGTATCTAACAAAGAATGGAAACTAAGAATTAATATGTGGTATAATAATTAAAAATTTAGATATATTATACAAATATCATATATATTAATTTCATTTATCCTTATAACCATTCATGTAAAATGGAAAAGGCGAAAAAACAACACATCTGTTCATAAGACCATAATCTTCCATACACATGAGAAAAATTTTTGGTTACAAATGGGTTTGGTGGTATGTTCATAAAAGAGATATTATATTTTAAAAAAAATTTAATCAAATATATATCAAATAAATTGGTTAAATCTATCATTATATTCATCCATGGGAGAATGTGACATAAAATAACATACAATGCTTCATGAGGATATTGTACACCATACACATGATCAATAGTTTTGTTTCCCATTTAATGGATTTGAAGACAGATATAGATCATGAAAAAACATAATAATTTCAAATTATATATCATATTTTAATATTATTATTTTATCATGATTTAGTATGATTTTATTGTTTTGGTGAAGAAATAAAATAAAAATACTTGTTTAAGAATGTTTTGTTTTCATTGGACTCCTTCAGAAACATTAAAAAAATATTTCCTAGGATATCATAATAAAAAATCCCAAGAAAATATTATTTTTTTAGTGGAGAAAAGAATGGATTTGGGTTGTAATTTTCTTAAAAAAATGGTTTTGGAAGTTGGAAGAGGAGAGAAAAGTGTGCGACCTTTTATAAGTATAAAGATGGCATGAATCTAATTTTTGAATAGAATAAAGTGTACAAACAGTTTACAAAATTCAAAAGGATGCAAAATGACTCTTTATCAAACATTATAGGTGTTTAGGTATAAATATGGAAAAAATTGGGGTTTAAAATTTTTTATTTTATTTTCAACACTTATCAAATTATTATAACCACAGGGTAAATAGGTTTTAACCATAACTTTTATAATTTTTCTTACTATTTTAACTACTCATTATGTTAAAAAATTGCATTGAAAATATTATATAATTGTAATTATATTTATTATAAATAAGGAATATTTTTTTTCAAATTAAATTCCACTAATTGGTAGGATCCATTTAAAATGTAAACCCACTAATGTGTCCACAAAAATATGATTTCTAAATAAAAACATAAAAAATATAAAAATGATTATAAATAATAATTTGGTGTGATTTTTTTTATAATGACCTAAATTAGTTAGATTTTATTATAATTTAAATAAGTTTTATTTATAATAATTTAAAATATAATTTATCTTTTTAAATAATTTAAAGGAAAATGAATTTTATAATAAAAAATTGTATTATTAACTATTAAAAAGAAACATATTCTGTTGATAAAATTATAAAAATTTCACCAAAAGATAATTTTTACATATATATATCCAAAATGTTTTTATTTTTTTAAAATAAACTTTTTAAAATTTGTAAAAAAATAATTTTAATTTAAGCATGTAAATCATGAGAAATTCGTTATTTAGAAAAATATATTTTTCATTCAATTTATTCTTATTTTATTTATTATCGACAAATAACAATTTAATATTTTAATATATGTGTAAAAAATATAATTTTATAAATATATTTAGTCCTTTTTATTCTCATAAACATAATGGCTAGATTATAGTTATGAGAATAATATATTGATAGATGTCACATTTCATTTAAATCATATATTTTGTGCATCCCTAGATATTAAAGAGATTAAATTTATTATAAATAAATATACATAATAAATTCGTGTGTTACAATTATTTCATTCAATATGATTATTTGGTTTAAGGAAAGTGTCAATTTCTTGCTGTAATTATGTAACAGAAATAAATACTGTCTTTACATTGATAGGGGCATAGATACTGGTGGAATCAAAACATATTTTTAGAATCCATAAAAGGATTCATGATAGTTATCTGTTGATCGAAATGTGACTATTTTTTCAAATTTATTGTGATTGTTATACATTTTCAATCATGATTTAGTGTAAATCATGGGATATAGGACCGGTTTCGGATCAGTTCTCTCAAATTAATTAGGTTTTTAGGAGGTGAAATATTGATGATAATCATAACAATATTAGTGTGAATGCTGATTCCATGATTGCATACAACACAGTAAAAAATCATCCATGAGGTAAAAAAATCATCAAACTTCAACAGATTCATTTTTATGGAATTCTATCATAGTGTGACTATATTTGATCCCAACATATATGAGATGATCTGATCCGTCCCATTATTTTACCACCAAAACATCGATATAGAATTCGATGAACATTCATTGAATGAGTTTTAAAATAGATTGTATGGAACATTGGTAAACATCATCAGCATTTTTGAGACTGAAATGCATCACCCGATAGTAATATATACCTTGAGATGACCTGAATGAATTGGTATCTTTAATAATAGGGTCCACACATATTTTGTTTCATCTTAGATATGCATCCATAAAGGATATTTCCAAATGGAAAAAAATTCATTCCATTAGGTGTTCTATAATAATGACTAGGAAATCATATTTTGGAAAATGATGATTAATATCCTTGAGGTCAATGGAGATTATGATCATGAAATTCATCTTCTATACTGTAAAAATATTTGATAGTAATATTATGTATTGAAATTTTCAAATTATATTTTACTTCTTGATTTTATCAAGTTCAGCATTGACATCAGTAGCATGAGTTGGGTACATTATTCTGGAAGCCTACTATAATTTTGATTATCTTATGGAAGCCCCATGTGGTGGGTGGATATATTGAGATATATGCTCATTATATAATGTCCATATCCTTTTACACATATTGTTTCAAGATTTTTAACGAATTATCCAAAAAATACAACCAAGGATCTTCAAAGAATAGTTTGTTTTGAAAAATTGGTACATAATTGGATAAAATGATTCCAAAATAAGAAAATATTTTTTTAATCTCTATAATAATTTCTACAATTCAATTTATCTCTTAAATCGTCATAGGATAACCTATAATAATACATAAAAAATTATATGTTCTAAAAATCCAAGTAATGGAATAAAACATAACACATGGGTAGAAGGTATAACATGATGAAATAAAAAAGAATGGAACATAAATATAAATATAGAAGAATAGCATGTATAACATGGGAACGAAAACCCATTTCATCATAGTAATTTTGAAACAAAATATTACATGACATAAACATATGCCAAGATTAAATTCTAATAATATATGACATGGTGGGAAAATTCTGATAGAGGTGTCAGGTTCACTCCCTACATGACCTCTAATGAGACTAAGAAATACTCAATTCCTTATAGAACTATCTGGGTGCACCCATCATAACATGTTCATGCATATGTGTTCTACATAAAGAATCACGAATAAGGGTTACCTATGGAAATAATTGGGTATCATAATCATGACACAAGGCATAAAGAGTGAATATCATTTAGGTGTCCTTGAAATAAAGAATTTAAAGTAGGCATGAAAATTATAAAAGTAATATAGGAATACATCATAATATGTTACGTAAATTTGATGTGTAAGAATTTTAATAATATATTTATGAATCAATAGAAATTATTCACTGTAGTGATATTTTTAGAGAAATATTGATGATTCATTAAAGAGTAAAATGAAATAATTGTTAATATAAAACCAAAAAATTACCAAGAAAATTTTTCATTATAATATCTATTATTTTATAAAAATATTGGTGGATAAAAATATATTATCAATGGTTATTTAATGGGGGTAAAAATATTGGATGTTCCCTTTAATCAAGCTTCCTTATTTAGATGAATTAAAAAAGGAATATAAAAAATCTTGTATTTCCCAGTCAATGAAATAATAATTGTGACAATTTAATATGTTTAGGAGATATATTCAGAAAATATTAATAGTACATAATAATAATTATGAATTAAATTATTTTCTGTAGTGGGTAAGTGTAACCCAGAGGTGAAATGGAGATGCAATGAGAATTCATTCCTATATCTATGAAATAGTTCTGCATTTGATCATAATTAATTGGATATAAAAATTAATTTTGTTAATTAATTAATTAATAACTTTTTAAAAAAAATATTTATTTTAATTTTATTTCATAAATTTATTTACATTCTGATTACTTATAAGGTTCAAATTCATCACTTGGGGGGTGTTCATTTTCAAGGTTTTCATGATTGGTTTGCTTGTATATGAGTATTAAAGTTCATGTAATATGGGGATAATTATACAGAATTGATGTTATATGTTATTAATGAACATATATGATATTAATTGGTCATATATATTTATTTATTTTTATTATATTTTATTAGTATGATTCAATAGATAAAAATTTAATGATAGTCGCTTAGATTATATTTGCGGTTCTTAGCAAATCAGGAACTATTTTGGTTTTATTATTTTGTATTTTGGGGATATGTTAGTTTCAGAGAATAAAATAGGTCACGAAAGAAATTTAATAGTCTTATTAAAAACTTATTATGGTTTTATGAAAATCCTTTAATGTGGTAATGACAAATTAAAACATGTCTTCCACGAAGGTGGTAAATTGACACGTTAGAGACAATGTTTTATTTTTTTAGAATAAAAGGGAGATGAGAATAAATTTTATGGTGAATTATTTCCTTAACATTATAAAAATATAGTATCCATGATATAATATAATTTCCATGAAATTTGAGTAATGGTATTTTGTGATAGAATAGAAAAGAAGAAATTTCTAATGAATGTAAAAGAAATTGAAAGAGTTTTTTACCTCTTTAATTTATCCACCTTGAGAACCTCCTTTGGGAAAAGGGATTGGTATTTTTTGGGCACCAAGTTATCCTGGAATTTGGTAATATTCATGGGAAGTGGATTTGGAATAATTTGGAAAACTCTAAATTCATTAATGGTGTGAGGATAAGAGGTGATATGGGTTGTCGTTTTTTGGTTGTAGAGGGGTGTTTTGCCACTATGTTATTTATTCTATTTTTATTTTATATCATGACTATCAATAGATTATACCTTATCACTAAACATATTATAATAATTAAGTATAGTTAGAGATTATGTGCTTACATCATCCATAAATCATCCATGATCCAAATATTCTGGTAGTTTTTATATTCCGTAAATTACCAAATTTTACTATTCACCCAAAATTCTACTATTTTAGAAAAATCCCAAAAATTTAACCGAATCATATTTATACCATTCGAATTAAAAATTAACATAAATTTATTAATATAATTTTATATTTATTAGAAATTTAATTTTAAAAAAATATTATCATTTTTCCAAAAAAATACTAATTTTAAAATCATAATTGATTTTATGAAACTTTTGAAAATTACTTATGGTATCATAAAACTATCTAACAATAACTAGACAATAACATATTGATTTATGAATAAAATTTATTAATATAAAATTTATTTAAAATCATTATATTAAGAATAATATTATAAACAAATGTTTCTATTTTATATAAATTCAAACAATTAATTAATTATTGTCAAAACATTTATTTTATTACACTATGATACAATTATATCACATTTTTATTTAAAATATACCCTAATTTAACTTATTCTTATATAGGTGAAAATAATATTATTTTGTATAGATTACTATTCTTAGTTTCGATGTTACTATTCCAAAATCATGTTACAAATCTATTAGTATAGGTTGTGTAACTTCTTGAAATTACTCTAATTACATTAATTCATCTTTTTAAAAATATTGAATTGTGTTGTCACTGTGACTTATAATTGGTGGAATAATTATAAAAAGTTTGTTTCCTATGATATAATTTTGGGTTTTTACATTCTTCCCCGATTATGAAATTTTACCCCCGAAATTTCGTTTTATAAACTAAGGTGAAAACATGAGGGGGTATTCTTATTTAATAGCTTAATCCAGTTCCCATGGTGCCTCTTCATACTTCAGATTTATCTATAGTACATTGACTTGGTGAGAAGTCTTATTGCATATAACGTTACCTATATGGTCCAAGACCTTCGTGGTCTACTCCTCATAAGAGAGATCATTTTCCAACTGTACCACAATTGAATTCAGTATATTTGAGGGATCTTGTATGTACTTACTCAAGAGGGATTAATGGAATACAATGGGTTCTTGAGGCATGGTGGGTGGAAGTTCTTGTTGACAAGACACAACTCTGGAATGATCAACCATCATGAAGGGGAATATTTACCTGGGACATAGCTTTATCTTATTCTAAAATTCCATGATCCTCCTCCTTGGGGATACATAGAAGAATACCATGCCTCCAACCACAAACTTTAGGTACTATCAATGATTGTCTGCAATGCTCTTATATCGATATTAGGCTGACTTTATGTGATAATAAATGGTTTTCACATTGTTTATCATTTCATCAACCATTTTAGTTCCTAGAACATAAATTCCATAACTTTAACCCATCATATTGCTATTTGGAATCTTTTTCCTTAATGCGATTCATATGGATCCATTTTGATACTCGAGTGGAAACTGTTGTTGTATGAGAACTCGGACAGAGTTAGAGTTTGGTCTCATCCCCCTTTTATGTCTATATTATAGGATCTAAACATGTATTACCATTTATAAATAGTCTGATATGATTGTACATTTATTTGAGGATGGTATGTCATATTAAAGTTTAGCATAGTACTTAGATAATTTTTTAGACTTTTCTAGAACATAGAGGTGAATCTCAGATCATGATCTGATAAAAACAATAGCAGTACTCTCTGAATCCTTACATATGTATGATATATATCCATGAATGTTGATCATGTGATAATTCTTCATGAATTATGATAACGTGATCTGTTTTTTAATAAGATCCACAGTTTCCCATAATGCATTATTTTTTATATGTCTTTGAAGTCATGTGTCAAAGTCTATAGTGATTTTTCTCCACATTAATGTTGTTACCGAAAATATTTCAATCACCAATATTAAATTTTCCTTTAACATATCCCTTTTTTACACACTATTAATTTTGCTGTATAATCACCAATATCCTTCTTTATATTTTCAACGAACAGTGCCCTTGGATTTCTCGATACATTAATGTGCTTCCTAGTTGAATAGAGAAGGTTGAGATATGGGCATTATTCATAATATCATTTGTTATCTATGTATCAAATGGTACCAATAATCTTGAAAAATATGACGAATCATTCCTCGTCCATTTTAAACTCTGAGGATTTCCTATTATTTAATAGCATACAGGTTTTTATTAATTTCCTCATCATTTTATTGATAATCCTTTATTTTCTATCTAAGGGATGGTTGAGTAAGAATTTGATAAAGGATTGACGGTTTTACGTCAATAATGATTCCCATGTCCACCTTTTTAGGTTTAAATAAATAGGATCTTTCTCAATTCTCATCACTAATAATGTTGAATGACCCTTTCATCTCAGAAAAACTGCCACATTATTTTTATTACATGGATAATAGTGGATTGAACAATCACATCCCTTGATGAGATCTACCCATATTCACTTGCTCATATTAAGATATTTATATTTTAATATATTTTTTTTTCTTTTATGATTATTACATATCTCACACATCTCCCCATATAGATAATGTAACTAGATTTTCTATATGAATATCACAACGACCCACTCAAAGTCTTGCATAGGATAGTCTTGCTCATGAATTTTTAACAACCTTAAAGAATAGGTTATCACTTTATTATTTTGAATCTGTACATAAGGTAATAACTTCTTTTATGAATCATTGTATTCAAAAAAGAGTTACCCATTTGTTTGATGTCATAGTATTGTAGTAGTGATATGCATATTTATCAGTTGTTTGAAGATGTCTTCACATTCATTAGTCCAGAAAATCATTACACCCTTCTATGTGAGATTTTTAAATTTGTATGATGATCATAATATGATATTCACAAATCATTCGTAATAACTAGATGGATCAAGGGAACTATAGATCGCTGTTATAGATGTTAGTCTAGGCCACCCTCCATTTGTCTTTATCATAGAAGGGGGAACAAATATTCTTATTCTAGTGATTAAATGCCCCATTAATGATACTTTCACCAACCAGAACTCACATTTCCTCAACATTTTATAGTGTTTCTTCTTTTGTAATTTCATTATTATAGTATCCAAATTCTCATCATGCTTATTTCTACTTTTGATGTATTTTATAATTATATTGATAAATAATAACACAAATATTTAAAGGTAATCTTTAAATAATCTATTAAATATATCCATAAAACTGGATGGGAATTATTTAGTCTGAAAGGAATCACTATGAAATCATAATGTACACACGTCATTAGAAATGTATTTTTGGGGATATTTTCCATCTTCTCATATAATTAGTGATATACTGATTGAAGATATACATTATAGAAAAAGATGGCACCACATAATTGATTGAATAAGTCATATATCAGTAGAAGGGGACACTTTTTATTGAATGTAATTTTTTTGAGTTCACAAAAATCAATATAATGGAACATTGATACATCCTTATTCATGATGATGAATGTTGTCGCACCCTGTGGTGAAGTACTCAGGCTTAAAGAACCATTGCATAGATTCTCTTATAATTGCTTATTCGAATTCTCCAACTCATTAGTGTTTATTCTACAAGGAGTCCTTGATATAAACAGACATTTAGGAATATGTTCAATTGAGAACTCAAACTCTCCATTAGGATGCTCACAAGACAATTCTATAGGGAAGTCATCAGTGTATCCACTTATGATGGTCATGTCTTCGAGCATGATTCTCTCCTTTATCTCTATCATTTGAGCTATATAGTCTTTTTAATATAGTAATAATATCCACACATGAGTCACTGAATCTAAATATGATTCATCCTCATCCTTAAAATTGTATAAAATTTGATGATGCATTAGTATTTGAGGAGTGATATCCATTTATTGATAGTTGATGTTGGATTTATATAAACATACAAAATCCATTCCCAATATAGCATCAAAATCCACCAAAGGAAGCAATAAAATATTTTATGGAGGGTTTAGTCCATGAACATTAATTAGGGAGGAGTTATAGAGTTTTGATGATATAATTTCCCCATTTTTTCTTCTCATAGATAACTCGACCTCCCTATTTTGCGATTGTGTCTAAATTGTTCTACTAAACACGATCGAAAAGAAATAATTCACCGAACCAGAATCCAATTGTATGTTCACTATTATTTAATGAATTACTTATGTACCTTTCACTACATCACTGTTAGGAACAACTGTAGTATTAGATATTTCATATTCTATTACATATTACCTTGGAGGTTGTTGTTTTTTATTGCATTTGACAACCCGTGGTTTAGGGAAATGGCTTGCATAATGACCATTTTCCATGTAATTGACACACTACACAATAGGTTGAGTTTTTATTTGAAACATTATTTCTTATACCACATTAATGGGATTATTTGTATCCTATCAATAGTTAATCGACCTATTTCCTTTTCTTCTACATGTATAGAATCTATTTCTTCCCCTTAGGCGGTGTCTTGAATGTTTCATCCCATTATTTATACACAACTGATGTTGGGTTTTATTTTAATAAAAATATTTATCAATTTATCCTCCCATATTCAATTTCATTTTCATCTTTTTTCACTAATACCATGAGACCACTTAGAGGCAATGATCTCTATTTCATCCTTAAGTGGACAATAAAAAACCGCATCATCGCAGTTAATGTATCTAATCTCCATAACTTATTGTTCACTTAGCTATATCCTTCTAAAGAAGTGATCCACCTTGGTTTTACTATTCATGAAAAAATCCAGAGGCATATCATGGAATCCTTGGGATGTTTTCTTCATAAACCGTAATAGAAACATCTTCCTTTTACATTAATATGAGTAACTCCCTTTCCATTTTAAGACGTAGATTTTGGGGTAAATATTTATTGAAAAACATTAAATAATCCCATTCAAAGGAATGAACTTCCTCCTTGGACACCATGTACTTGATTAGTGTCTACCAATGATATTACTCCCCAAAAAATTGACTGACCATAAACACAAATTTCAATTATTATGAACACTAGTGGACCGTGATTATCTTATCAAGGGAGTTAATATATTATTCTACAAGGAGGGATCAGAAGATCCTTTAAATATGGTTGTCCATTTTCCCAGGAATTATTCAATCGAAAATTGTTCTTTTTAGGATAATGATTGAGTTCTACATGTATCATGTTACTATTCTTAACTTCATCTATTTTTCCTATTAATAAAATAATGTTTGGAGATCCCATTTCCATCAAATTTTTCATTTTATTAGGGAGATGTTCTTATTTCCTATCAAATTGATTTTTGGAATGAGTTCTCATATTTTTATCCATTATCTAAGACAAATAAATAAAATTAATGTGAATGAAATCATTGATAATTATTATATAAAAAGAAAAATTTTGACATAGAATGATAGAAATTTAAATGAAAATTATATCACAACTTGTGATTCCAAATGTTTCAATCTCGATTATCCATTTTGATAGAATCATTCTAAGGGTTCTTACTAATGATTTCAATTCCGAATCATGAAAAATAACTTTTTCAGTATTTGGATCCCACTATAATAGTCGTTTCTATTTTCACATATTATTAAACGATTTTACACATATTTATCAACAAATACAATACAATATAGTAAAGTCTATTGAATTTTAAATATCAGGTAACTAATTATATAATATGAAACAAAGATGAAAACATATTTTACTTAATATCCACATTGTGTTCCTTATTTTCATTGATATCATAAATATTTATTATAATCCTATAGAAATAAATGAACAAAGTGATGGTATAAAAATGACCATAAGGTAATAATAATATGAATAAAACAAAACACATGGGTTAGAAAACATAACATGAGGACATAAAAGGAATGGAACAAGAATAATAATGAGTAATAACATGTATAACTTGGAATCATATAATCATGTCATCATAGGAATTTGGGAACATCATATATCATGACATGACATGGGTTATGTCTATCTTCCATGACTATATCACATGTTGGACAAAGTCCAATAAAGGAATTAGGTTCACATCATGTCGCAACATGACATATCATAATATAAAAAATTACCCAACACAATGGAGATCTATCTATGAGTACCCATCATAAGATGTTCATTAATTAGTGTTGCATGTGAAAAACAAATCAATACAGTAACCATTAGAAATTATTTGGTATTATAATCATGTCATATTGCATAGAAAAAGGGAATATCATAGAGGTATACATGTAATAATTTATTTTAAACATACATGGAAATTCACAAGGGTAAACATGAATAGTTCATGATATGTTATGTCAATCAGATGGGTCATCATGTAAAAAAATGTTTTTAAGATACATTATACCTGAGCCACTTTAATGTGTTTTAAGGAGAAATATTAAATAATTTTTAAGTATGAAAAGTAAATAATATTTTCAATAAAACAATAAAATAATGTTGTGTTATTTCTTAATAAAAAGAGTTATTTTATTAAAATATTTTTAGCTTAGAATATATTCTGGATTCTTCTTTAATTTTTGTTATAAATTTTGAAGATTCTTTTAATCGGGCTTGCTTATTGGGGGGAATTGAATGGGGAATCTTATAAAACATTTATTTCTCCAACAAAGAAAGAACAATTGGGATAATTAAATATGTTTAGAACATACATGGAGAACATATGAAGAATACATAATATGAATTATGAACTAACTTAAGGTAATGATATTTTAAGCGTATCCTAATGGAGAAAGAGAAGTTCAGTGAGAATCTGAAACCAAATTTTGAAAATAGTTCTTCACTAGTGTTTAATTTCCAAGATAATTTAATTAAGTTCATTAATTAATTAATTTAGATATATCTATAGACGTATCTTAGTTATTATAATTTTTTTATGATCATTTATATCCTTATTAATGAGTTATAATATTCAATTTTGTTGCTTGGGTTGTTTGTATTCTTTGTTTTCATGATCAGTTCTTATGTATATGAGGGTGGAAGTTCATGTAAAATGGGGATTTCTATCTAAAATTGAAGTTATAAATTATAAATGAAATTAAATAATTTAATTGGTCTTATATATACTCTATCTATGTGGTATGAGGATGATTATTTTGATAAAAATTTAAAGAGAATCATTTATATAATTTTTTATGTGCTCATTTAATCACGAACTAGTTTCATTTTATTATTTAGTATTATGTTAATTTTTTAGTTCAAAAAAATGTTATTATATACATTTTAAATTATATTTCAACCATTACAATTGTTTAGTGACCAGACTATATGGAATTAATTAAAAACAAAAACAGGTGATCCCTGAAGGTGGTGAAGCGACGCCTCATATAATGCCCCAGCCTTAAACATTACATAATCACAAGTTTAGTCAATAATTTACTTGATATCACATTGAGGATCATTATTGGATTATAATTTTAAATAATTAGTCCATTATTAATACATAACATCCCATAATCATAGAGAAGAATACTACCAAAACAGTATCAATTTTCCTATAGAAGGAAACCCATTTAAAAATAAAACATGATGTCTTTTATTGATAAATGTATTCTTCAATTCCTTCTTTATATTAGTCATACTTATACCCTATGAATATTTATAAAAAAATTTTATTATAAAAAAATGCTCAGTAAGGTATTTAAAATAAGGAAATAAAAACATTATTCCATGAATACTTATAAATCCATGAAATCTTACATTTCACCAGTAAAACATAAGCTCTTAATCATACCTTTATAAATCAAATGATTCCTAAAAACACATAGAAATCATAAATTAAAACTTTAACTTGTGAAATCCATATCATGCTTACATTTTTTTATTTTATAGTTACAAATGTAGTAACCTTCATGGTTACATTTGGAATACCAATCACACTATATTCACTAAATTTCTTAGGATAAATCATATCATTTAACTCTATCTCATTACACAATACATTAGAGTGTTATCACAAGATCCCCCCACATTGGTTTATCATATAACCACACATATACATAAGAAATTACCATGAACCAAAACGTAATCACATCACATAAATCGTCCATAACGGAAAAATAACATTTTCACATTGCAATCACTATATATCATTTCAATATATTTACATAATCAAACCCTTATCAAAACCAATTTCAATAAAAAATAAACAAAAATGGAATATGGTATTTATATTACTTTTTAAAAATATTATATATTATATAAAAATAAAAATATAAAATAACATATTCAACGGAAATGAAGTTGTTGTGGCCATATACATTAAAAAACATTCCTTTTATCATTTTTACAGAAAGTTGAAAAATCCATATAAAAATATTCTATTTAAAAATAAATGAATTAAATTAAATATATAAATAAAAGAAAATATATTAAAAATTCATTTCACATGTAATAGTTTAACAACATTGTCATGAAGTAATAATTTATCCCAAAGCATAGAAATTGGGTTAAGAAATTCCTTTACCTTGAGCCTAACTTTCCTCGTATGTTCATTATATTTCGGAATAATAATAATTTTTTAATTTCAACATAGTTTAGAAAATTTTTCATGTTTATTATTTCTTTTATATAACATATTACCATGTTATAAAAATTATATAATAATTTATGTTCATATCAAATATTTTGTTAATATTCTGTACTTGAGTCGAAAATGAACATGGAATGATGTCAATTGTCCTTGTGGGCATATGTCTGCCTTCTCAAGAATAAAAAACATTATAAAAATATCTTATATATTTTTCATATATTTCTTCATAATAATATTTGAATACCAACTAAAAACACTATTCATGGAGATGGTAGGGTGTACATAAGCATGAACGATATTTTCATTTTTCTTGTTGTATTGAAAGAGTGAAATTAAATTGAATTTATATAAATTTTTATTCATATATTATTAAATTAAATTATAATTACTATTTCATTTATATATTATGTGTTTACTAAAAATTTGTAATACATTCTATGTTATGTTTGAATGAATCACATCATTTTGACGAGGTGGTAGTCCATACTCCCCTGAACGAAGTTATCATATGAAAACAATATAGAAAGTTTGAGGGTATGTTTAATATAAAACATATTGACTATGTAATATATTATAAAATGGAAATTAAAATATTATTTTACCTGAATGATGGTTTTAAGACCATCCATAAAGGCGATAATGGAAAAAAGAAAAAAAACATTATTCATGGAAACGATTAACCGACATTACATGGACAAAAATATCATTTATTTAAATAGGAGGAGGTGATAAATGAAATCGATATGTTATATTAAATAAGAAAACTAGAAATATAATATATGCATTATTATGGAGTAATAAATCTTTTATTTATGAAGGTTGTGATGTGAACATATAAAAAGAAATAAATTATGAGAGGCACGTTGAGAAAATTATCTCTTTAATATCCCCTCCTTGAAAGACCGTTGAGAAACATGGATTTGATTATTTAGTGAGACCAGAATAAATGTGAGTAGAGTGAGTAAGGGAGTTTTGTGATGATATTTTAGGATTTATAAGGCTAATTGGGCAGAAATAGGGTGGTGGATAGGTGGTATTTATACTTGAGGAGAGGTGGGTACAAGTGATTAATTTATTGATTATGTTACATTAAAACCCAACCATATTGACATGGAAGTAAAATACATGATGTTGGATTGTAATTAATGGTTTATAAGTTGGTTAGGGTAAATACACACCTCCAATACACATTAAATGTTTTAGTTTTTGGTCTGTTATGCTTTCAACTCATAATTTAATCCCTGTAAAAATATTACTTTTACTACGATAAAATATGTTTTTCCCATGGAATATTTCTTATAACAAAAAAAATAAAATTGATTATAAAAACTAATTTTTATATTATTAATTTAAATATAGAATCCATTTCACATATTTCAATTCATATAAATTGTAAAATTAAACTTATAGTTAATTCCACTAACAAAACTAAAAAGCTGGGTTTAAAAGTGAAACATTCATAATTTTGGAAGGTTTTTTATTTAATTTCAATTTTCAACTGACTCCAATGAAAAAATTTATTTATTTATATAAATATATTCTATGTTTACATTAAAACCAATTAAAAGAATAATTTAAAAGTTCAAATAAATTATTTGGAAAAACATTTTAAAATTAAAATTCATTATTTTTCAATATTCACTAAAATAATAAAATTATAAAAAAAATTCCAAAAACATATCCTACATAATTTTTGATGTGTCACTTCAAAATAAGAATCTTATGTTGTAAAATATATCATATAAAGGAGTCAAAAATATTTTTAAAATGGGTTCTCCATCAAAAGGTGGTAAAATAACATTTTATAAATAATAGAAGATTTATGCCTAAAATTAGATTTATTCTTATTTTAGATCAATAAAATTTGTTTCAATGGTTTAATTTTTTTTTAATAAAATTAGTGATCATAATAGATTTAGTTTTTTTCATTACCTCTAATAATATGGCTAGGCATACACTACCATATAATTTAAATTTTTTAATAAATTTTAATTTTTTTAGTATAACTTATTAAGTGTGCATCATAAGATTACAAAAATACCTATTAACTATTGTGTCTGGAGTAGGCTATGGGACATAGTTACCATGTTAAGGTAAAATTAATATATAATTCATAAATGTTAATATATATGAAAATTTTTTATTTTATAATTACTAGGGATGTTACATTCTCCCTCCTTTTAGAAATTACATTGTCACAATTTTTAGTCACTTATTAAATAAGTGGTGGTATTTATCCTTCAAAGAATTTTCACATTCCCATGATGCCTCTTCAACTATATTGTGTTTCAAAAAAAACCTTAACTTGATGAATAACCTAATTTCACAACACATTCTCTTTGCGGTCAAGAATGTAGACTAGGTATTTCTAAGAAGATATATTTTCTTCCAACTAAACATTATAAGGACTCAAAACATGATGAATCATATATATAGTCTCTTAAAATTAAATAATGAAAAACAGTGTGTACCTGGGATAAAATAAGAGGTAAAACCACATGGTGTTAACTGATCAAAATTTATCTAGGATTGCATAGGGTCCAATGAACCGTGGACGCAGATTCCCTTTCTAACCAAAACACAACACATTTTTATAATGAGAAACTTTAATAATGTCACGATCACCTACCTCAAAAAAAAGATCCTTCCTCATGTTATCAACATAACTTCTATTCCTCATCTGAGTTGTCCTCATATGATTCTGAATCAATTGAAATTTTTTCACCTTCTCTTCTATCTTTTTTGGTCCCATGAACATTCTTTCACCTAATTCATCCAAAAAATCTATAGATTGAAATTGCATTCCATATAATCTCTAAAATGAGGAAATCAGTATGAGGCATCCACTTTGATAATATATGATTTTCTTTAACATGTTAACATTTCAAATATCTCAAGGGAAAATTAGAAATATCCTCATTTATTCCATTCCACCATCAAAACTCTCAATGATCTCTGTACATCTTACTACTTCCATGAAGAACTAAAAATGAAAAATTGTAAGCTTTATATAACAACTCATTCATCAATTGTTAATCACAAGGAACTCATAATATCTTCCCAAACCACAAATCATATTATTTATCATAGTTAAATTCAGGTAACATACACTTTTGAACTAATTCTATATATTTCTGTAACTCACTTTCTTCTTTATACACTTTATTAATTCTATCTGATAAAGAATATTTCCCTGATACCTAAAAGAGAATAGAGGATTTTTCTACACCAAAATCTTCCATACAAATTTTTATTAAATTATTAATCAAATATTCACATTCCAAATGTAACATGGTTAATGTAGAGTTATATTAACGACAGAATGCATCATCCAATTTTTTTCTTTTCCAATATGGTAATAAATCATGAAATCATAATCTTTGATTAATTTCAGCAATATCCTCTATATCATGGTTAACTATTTATGATTGATATATACTTCAATTTTTTTCATAATTATATATTTCACACTTTACACCATACAGATGATTCTCCAAAATTGTTATAGAAAAAAACTAGAGTAATTGACTCCAAATCATGTGTAAAGTTATTTAACTCTGGAGTTTAAAACTGAAATGAAGCATAAGAAATTACCTGATCATTATGCATTAGAACACAATTAGGACTTTCAATAAATCATCCCTATAGATAACAAATTTTGGATTTTTAGAAGTCATTGAAAAAACTAAATCATTCACCTATCTTCTTTTAAATTATTGTAAACGATTATCACATTCATTTTTCCATATGCACTTAAAACCCTTTCAATTTAATTTATTCAGTGGGCTAGATAACAGTGAAAAAGTTTCAAAAATAATAATTTAATAACCAGTTAAACCATGAAAATTAGGAATCTTACTTATATTTGTGGGTTTTGGAAGGTCTTCAACAACTTTCAATTTAGAAGGATCAATACTAATATTATCATTAGAAACAATATTACAAAAGAATGAAATTTGTTGTAACTGAAACAGACAAATACTAAATTTCCCATACTTTTTCATTTTTTAGCGTTGAAAGACAGCACTAAAATGAATTTCATATTATTATTTACATTTAGAATACATAAAAATGACTTTAATAAACACAAACCCAAACGAAACCAAGAAATCAAGGAATATTCTATCCATATGATCTATGAATATTATAGGTCCATTAGTTAACCTATATTACATGACTAGAAATTCATAATGGAAATATCTATTACGACACACGGTCTTCAGAATGTCTTCTTTCATTAATTTCAACTTATGGTCCCCCGACCTCAATTCATCTTTAAAAAATTATTGTGCTCTATATAGTTGATCATACAAATCATTGATATGAGAAAAATGATACTCTTTCTTAAAAGTGATGTTATTAAAGGCTATTTAATCAATTCAATGTATCATTGAACCATCTTCTTTTTTAACAGACTAGATCAGAACACCCGATGGTGATGTGCTAGGTCAAATGAATCTTTTACTGAGTAACTCCTTCAATAGTTTTTTCTACTCAAAATGTTCAATATGATCCATTAAGTATGGGGGTTTTAAAATTATATTTGCATCAGGATCAATGTAAATAGTAAATTCTACTTATCAATTTGGCATAATACCAGGAAACTCATTAAGAAAAACATAAATATACTCATTTACCACTGACAAATCATTAATCTAAATAGTTAATTTTTTAAAACAATATGTTAAATATAACATTCATTTTCTTCTGTTAAATTTTTATCATATTCCTGATATGTCATCAATAGCAAAGCTTCATTCATATACACAATCTAAAAGTATTTTTGAACAGAAATTTTTTTATTACTACCGTCAATATTTTCATGGTAAACTGAAAGTTAATCCATACACAAAATAATATCAAACTTTAATACCGGAAGACCAAAAGTTTTTTAGGTAGATTCTTTCTATATAGAAAGACAAGAAGATTCCTAAAATTTCTTTTTTTTCTTCAACATTTACCCCAAGTGTTTTTACCATAAGTTCAAGACTAATTTAATGAGGTTGAATTTACAATTTATTAGAATATTTCTCAGAAATGAAAGAATGTGTCAACCCTAAAAAATAAATCCCCTTGACATGATATGAGAAAGAAAATATTTTACCTAATACCACTTCATTTGATGGCCCAACATCAACTAAAGTAGTTTCAATGGATTTCACCATAGATTGTAGATTATAATATGGCTGGTTCCCTTCATCTAAGTTCTTTATTGGACACTCATTTTCATAATAACCCATCTCATTAAACATAAAACATTTTACTAACATTAAATGATATATTTTTCTTACCATTATACTGATAATTTTAAGTACAGTTACATGCCTTATATCCCATTTTACCACTTCAGAGATAGTTACCCAAATTCAATAGGCATTACCCAATGTGCATTTAACCTCAATTTTTACAAACTATAAACATAATTTTCGTACCATGATACTTTTTTAAATAATTCCTACCTTGTTCATACCACCTCAAATTTTTTATTTTGAAGTTTTTAAAAGACCATTTAATAATCATAAAACACCATTTCAACCTTATATACAATTAAACTAGTTTTTTAAAACATTTAATCTCATGAGAATCCAAAGAACATCGTCAATTTGGTTTAAATCCTGAGTAAAAATGATTAATTTTAATATTAAAAATCAGATGAAATTTTGTTCATACCTTAATATCCAAGTGAAATTTTCTTCATATGGATCCAATGAGTCATACTCAAACCTTAATTAACAGAATTGTATTTCCATCATAAGTCAAACTACCATAGGAAAATATATCTCTAGAAACTTATTTTTGAATGCTTCCCACTTTAGAAAATGAATCTCTTTATTTCCATGGATATTCACAACCATAGAACACTAGTTATTGGATTCACATTAAATAAGGTAAAAAAGAAATAAAATTTGGAACTTCTAAACACCAAATGAAAATAAAAATATTTTCTATTTCTTTAATCCACCCTCCAGCATGAACAAGGTCAAATGATAATTTGAAGGAAGGGGGATGTAGCCTCATGAAATGATCCACTACCGACATGTCCATGTGTGGTTTATCTGGATAATCTCGTGCATGGATTCCATAAGAATTTTTTTAAATTCAACTACATTATCACGACAATAAAATGTTCAGCTCTAATTTTTTACCATCTAAGGTTGCTAATTTGGAAGGTTTTCTTCTTCTAGATGTTGTACCAATATAGTTGATATGTTTCTTCAATATAAAACCATTATAAACAGACACATCATAGGTGAATCAACATGATAATATTAAAATTATATATCATTTAAATTATCGTATTACATATAAAATTACTTATCACCATTATATTAGAAATATCCTAAACCCAAATGCTATCTAAACCGACCTTAGATAAAAACTACATGTCCCCAGCCTTAAAACATTACATAATCCAAAGTTTAGTAAAAAAAAATCATTCTTCAACACCGAGGATATTTTCATTTTTAGAGTTTTCTAGAATTATTTCATCATTAAAACATAACATCCCAAAATCATACAATAGGATACAACCAAAACAGTATCCATTTTTCACTAAAAGAATCCATTTTAAAAATAAATCCTGATTTCTTTTCTCGGTAAAAATCTTCTTGACTAATTTCATTTGCTTAAAAATACATATTTTCGATGAAATAATTATAAAAACATGGAATTAAAATAATAAATCTCAGTAAGGGATAGAATATAATGAAAAAATGTTAGTCCATGAATAGTTTTAAATCCATGAAATCATAATTTTCACCTGTAAAACATAAGCTCTAAAACATAACTCATGAAATCATGACATTATTCAAAAACACATAGAATTCATAATTCCTAAAGGTAAATTATTTAATCCATATCAAAATTACATTGTATCTTTTATTTTTACATATAGAGTTACCTTCATGGTAACATTTTGAATACACATCACAATATATTCGCTAAATCTCTTAAGAGAAACCCTATTATTTTACTCCATGTCATTACCCTATTAATTAGAGAATTATCATTATCTCACCCACGCTCATTTTATCTTGGAACTACCCACATACATAAGTATTTTCGAAGAAGAAAAACATAATCAAATCACATTAGTCCTGCATAAATTAAAAATAATACTTCAATATTTCAAGCACAATATATCATTTCAATATATTGAAATAATAAATCCCTTATTAAAACCATTTTAAATAAAAAACTATAGATGAATCCAAATATCAAATAACAGTTACAGTAACAATTAATTCATTATCATCTTATATGTTAAAAAACATTCATTTTATTATTTTGTATGGAAATTTAACCACTTTTTATAAAAATATTCTTTTTTAAAAAAATTTAATGAAATTCCTGATATAAATAAAAGATGAGATATTCAAAATTAATTTCAAATATAAGAGTTTAATGACATAGGTAGAAAGTATAAATTTTACCAAAATAATGAAATTAGATTAAGAAATTCCATTACCTTGAGTCTGACTTGTCTCATAAGTTCGTTATCATATTTAATAATAAATATAATATAATTTTAATTTTATTTATAACCATTTTTAGGTTTAATATTAATTTTATATCTAATATTACCATGTCATAAAATTTACATAATTAGTTTCCTTTATATTGGATTTTTTGTTGATATTTGGTACCATATTCAAAAATAAACATGGAATGTGGAGTATGGAATACTCTATAATACCAAATGTGGGATCGAAATAATATAGATACTGAATGAAGTATCTAGTAATGAATAAAATAAAAGAGGTATGAATTGTATTCTTTAAAAATTTCTTTGGAATGTTTAAAGATGATTATATTTAACAAGGTTAAATAAGGTAATTCATAAAACCTCTAGTTCTACACCCCTGCTTGACTCAAGAAATATGATTCTCAGAAAGTGAATATGGAAAGATGGTTCAGGAAAATGAAACTTGATTAAAGTTTACAAAGATAATGATTCTACTATAAATCATATAGAATCCAACTAAATCAGAGTACAAGTATAGGGAAGTATAAGATAGTTATACTTTCCTCAACAATCAAAATACAGCAGAAACTTGAAACAAACAAGTAACAAGTAGTAAGTCTTTTAACCCAAAGAGAAGGGTATCCAAAAAACATGGATAAAGGTCCCCTGATTTATAATTTCAAGAAATTTTGTCTTACACACACTTTGGTAAGTCCTATATATGAAGATCAGAGTATGTCCTGCAATCCCCTCAAGCCCTCAACTTCAAGGTAGTGGGCACCTCTGTCTTCCTCAGCAAGGAAGTCCTTAAACGTTAAGGTATTCGGAACCTCTATCTTCCTATCCCTGAAATTCCTCGAATGTAATCAACAACATTTAGATTCACAAGAAGAAAATCTGAACAAGGTGTTCAGTACACACAAATTAATAAAAAATATCTCTCAAAATTACATTAGAAAAATGTAATCTCCTGATTTATCAACTTGTTTTGTGAGATCATTCATATGTGCTCCTATTGATAGGCACAACTTCGACGGCCGGCTCCCACCTCCAACGGTCATATTTTTCCTTCCATTTCAGAGGGACCTATACATGTGTCACTCAAACAAGGGTTACTTAGTAACTGAATGCATGAAATAATTTTATAACCAATACATGTGTAAGAAAAAATATGGTTACATAACAAAAATCAAATATTTGTAATGTAATAAAATAAATGTTTAGAGTCTAAACCAAAACACATTCGATTTCTATAATACAAGGATATTTGGACTCTGTTTTCTAAGGAATTCAGAACCAGACCTCAAAAAATTTGGAGTCAGAGTTCATGAGAATTTGGAGTCAGAACTCACAATGTTTGGAGTCTGAATTCATTAGAATTCGGAGTCATAACTCACAAGGTTTGGAGTCTAAATTCATTAGCATTCAGAGTCAGAACATAGAAGAGTTCTGATTATGAATTCATAGAACTAGGAGTCTGAATTCTGAGGCAGAACTCACAATGTTCAGAGTTTAAATTCATTATAATTCGGATACAGAACTCAGAAGAGTTCGGAGTCTGAATTCATAGAACTCGAGTCTGAATTTGGAGTCAGAACTCCGAAGAGTTCGGAATCTAAAAACAAGAATGATCTTAATCTAAGAACTATATAATTCTAAGGTTTTAGATATAAAATTGAATGTTACACTTAGATAAGATAATGAACAATGAAAAACATGGTAAGGACAAATATCCTTGGGGCATGAAAATTTTCCGTATAGAAGTAAAACACAGGGTAAAATGGGATTTTCCTTGAGATAAGGTGTTTGTGATTTTCAAAAAAAAGAATGAATGGTAAAGTCATAAAGAGACCTTATTGACTCAACAATCTCCCATAGACATGATGGAATGGAAAAGTAATGAGGAAAACCTTATTGACTCAACAATCACCCCATTTTTGGAAAGCACAAACATCCTTACAAAAAAGAATAAAAGGACACATACAATAAAACTTATCTCCCTTTACAAATAGACAATGATGAATATGACTATCTCCCCCTTAGTATTTGTAACTCTAAGGGTCGTATTCTATATTTCCAAAATTAGATTTTTCATAATCTTGAATAAGAAAATCTTCGTAATGAAGACTCCCCCTTATATAAACTCCACCTTGGGGATATTTCTTCTTTTCTTAGTATTGTCTTTCATTTCTCCCCCTTTGTGATTTTCAAAAAGGATTTGATGGAATGGAAAAGATATTATAGTACCTCAAATATTAGTAAAAAGAATCTAAACCAAAAGGAGAAACCTAGATTTCATTAGGATATAAATAATTTATACAAGGAAAGAACACAAAAAAAATATTGGATTGGATATATTTTCCTTCCTTCTCCTTGGGTATCAATTTCTTCCTATGGTTTTCAGCTTTTTGAGTTCTTTATGGTCTTCTTATGATTTCTTTGGGATTTGATCTTGATCCTCTGGTTTCTTCTCTAATGCTTTGATTATTTCTTCCTAGCCCGGCATGGCCTCTTCCTGAGCCTTCAAAAACTCATCTTGCTTAACTAGCTTCTCTTCGATCTCGATCTGAAGATCCCTTTCCCTCTTCAAAATTTGGGCAATACAATATATATTCCCATTCAGATCCTTTACCTTTATAATCTGAGTATTCTACTCAAGAGTTATATTTTCCCCAAATCTAGTCACGATTTCTTTGATTTTACAATCTTCTTTATCAAAATCTTCCTTAAAATCATGTTAAAACTCATCAAGATCTCTCAAGTCTTCAACAATTATCTTTTACCAATTATTCACTTTATTAGAATATTTTTTGTGAGCAAAGTAGTTAATGAAGAGGTTCATTAAATCAGCATCAAGTTTTACACACTTATCCATCACCATGGATACTGAATCTGATTTTTGATACATGCTATATTAGAGTATCTGAAATCTTGATTCAATGCTTGGAAAGATCAGAATGGTGTCAATAGGATTCTTCAGTGATTGAATGATGAAATCACGTCCTAGGGATGATGATTCTAAATTTGAGACTTTTCATGGTGAAGGATCTTTCTCTAGCTCGACAAGCTTCCTCTTAGAAGATCCACTATCTTCTTTTTTCATTAAAACAACTTTTGTGGGTGTACTAACTACCAGCTATCTCCCTTTATCATTTCTCAAAATAGCTTCCCCATCCGGAGACACTTCTTCACTATCAGACAACTGTAAAATTATATCTTCATCTATTTTCTTGTTCTCAGCTTCTGCCATAACATCTTCTGGGTGAATGAAATGACGATTATAACTCTCTTCCTCAGAGGGACTGTTCACTTCATCTTCATCTTTTTCATCAAACCCAAGAGTAGCATGATTTTAAGCCCCGATATGAGTGGTTTGGATTTACAATTTATTGGATTCACTTTCCTTCTCATGAAATTCTTCAACTTTCATTATGATGTCACTTGTGTCACCACTACTTTCTTCTTCTTTAACGTCTTCCACAGCTTCCTTTTAATCAATAATCGTTTCTTGTACATTTTCTTGAGTGATAAATTTCTTCCCCAGTATCTCAGGTAAGGCCTCTCCCAAGAATTATTTTGTTATAGGGATATTCTCAGATTCTTTCTCAGTATCCATTATAAGTGATTGAACAATATCACCTCTGAAATCTTCTTATTTTTCTTCTTTACCATAGCTTTCTTCTCAAGCTCATCAGTTGTATTTTCTTTTAAAGACTTAGATTCTGCAAGATCCAAGCCAAAATTTGGATCTCCTTCAGTCTAATTTTTCTTGTCTTCCCTCCTCTTGGATACAACCTCATCTAGATAGGTTTTTTTTCTTGGGATTTGGAGGTGTGGATTAGGCTCCTTTAGCCACTGGGTTTTTATCTTCAACTACTACTTCTTTCAACATCCTCTTCTTTCCTCCCTTTTTCGATGATTTAGGAAATTCTTGTTCCTTTGGAACAACTTCAGCCTCTTCCTCTTAGAAGTCATAAAATTCTCCTATGTCCATAGAAAAACAAATGTTCATCCTCTTCAGGGTATCATCACTAGCAAGCATGAATTTTCAATTCTTGGCATGGATCTGTGAGGAATCTTGAAAGATTGCAAGCACCGAACAATCAACATAGAAATAATAGTTGGGTACATGATAATCTATGATTTCAAGTTTCCATTCTTAATATTCTCAAATGTAAAGATAATATTCTTCATCAAGTTGATCTTCCTCAGATTAACCAAAAAATCTAAGATGTACATGTCACTCTACCTAAAATTGTCCTTATCACCTTTTCTCATAATGATGATACATTGAACCCATAATTCAAGGATCTGATTATTTTTTGAAAAATGATAAATCTTCGGAGTCTTGAAATCTGAAAGTCTAAGACACTCCATAGATTTCATCTTGACAAAACTTTTTTGTACATCTGGAAATTTATGGGAACAGGATTCAGCTTCTCCTTCATACGACAACACCACCGAGCTAGCATCCCTGGTGTATAAAAGGGCATAAGTTTTTTCATTGCAATTGAAAGAAAATTTACACCTCTCTTATTTTTTGAAAAATCACACATATTTGTAGTATTACACAAGAAAATCAGGATATATTACATCTTGAGGTATTGGAATTGATAACCAAACAGTTTCCCATCCATTCAACCTGATGTTCATGGATATATTGGAATCATACATGGTAAAGATATTTGGATTCACCAACATCTCTCTATAAATCTACCACTTTGAAATTGACTTTACAGTTGACATCTCTTGAGAAAGAACATCACCAGAAATTCGGATTTGAGCATGATTTGAGAGGTTCTGAATGGTCTTTTGAAAGAGGGGCAGAGCTTCGGCATACAACGTCTTGAAATGTGATATGGGATAACCTTTGGGGGTCTTTTATATAGGTTTTTGAATTGATGATTCATTTTCCAAACTCGATCCAACGGCTAAAAAACCTTTTGATTAGATCTGGCGGTTGAAATGATAGTCGCAAGGAAAATTTGGTAGGATCTGATATTTTGAGGGGTTTAAAGAAAAAAACATTCAAATTTAAGGAAACTAGAATCAGAAAAATTTAAAACACAAAAGAATATACCAGCTAGTAAATGATGACTATGAAAAAATGTGAAAATAACCATACCTTTCGGATTTCTAGATAGATTATTCGTTGTGAGGAAAAATTATTCTTGAAGAAATTTTGATTTCAAAAATTTTAATTATGAAAAATGAAAAAGAAAAAACAATTCATTACAAAAATCTTCAATATGAAAATTTTGAGTACGAAAATCATCATAATTAAATCTTGATCACAGAATTATTGATTAAGAAAATTTTTGATGAAAATTTTATACTACAAAAATTTTCATTACGAATGATTTGAAAAATCTAACTACTAAAATTTTTAAAAACATTATTACAAAAAACCTGAAAAACTTCATTACGAGAAGATTTGAAAAACTTCATTACAAAAAATTTGAAAAACGTCATTATGAAAAACCTGAAAAACATCGTTATGAAGAATTTGAAAACCCTAATTATGAAAAATTAGAAAAACTTCATTATGAAAAACTTGAAAATATTCATTAGTAAAAATTTGAAAAACTTCATTATGAAAAATTATAAAAACGTCATTACGAAAAATTTGAAAAACTATAACAAATAAATGTACTCCGCCTATGTAAAGGGGATTATTACTGTTAGGAGATTGATTTCAATAGTAATTTAATAAAGAAGATTAATTTACAGTTATTATTCCTAACTTCTGTTTAATGTTTTCAAATCTATCGAAGGGTAATGATTTTGTGAAAATATCAGCAAATTGATCTTGTGTTATGATAAATTGAAGAATAGTATCCCCTTTTGGTGTGTGATCCCTCAGAAAGTGATGCCTAATATCAATTTGTTTTGCACAAGTGTGATGGGCATGTTTATTACTAAGGGCAATGGAACTTATATTATCACACAAAACATGTATTTTTGTAAAGCTCATACAATAGTCTATGAGTGTGTGTTGTATCCACAACACTTCGGCACAACAACTTCCAGCTGCTATATATTCAACTTCAGGAGTGGAAAGTGCTACTGACTATTGCTTCATGCATGACCAAGAAACTAATGAATATTCTATGAAATAACAAGTTCCGGATGTAATATTTCAATCCATTCTACATCCACAAAAGATAGCATCTGAAAAAAATTTCAAAACAAAAACATTTCCAGAAGTATAGAAGAGTTTTAAATCCATGGTTACCTTTATATAGCGAAAAATTCCTTTCACTGCCTCTAAATGAGATTCCTTAAGATTGGATTGATATCTTGAACATAAGAATACTGAAAACATTATGTCTGGATGACTAGCTGTTAAGTAAAGTAAACTTCATATCATACCTCTAAAAGATGTTTGATCTACTGGTTTCCCAACTTCATCAAGATCAAGTGTATTTGAGGTACTGATAAAATTACTTACACTCTTAGTGTTTTCATATCCATAATTTTTTTGATGGTCTCTAGTATACTTATGTTGGGATATATAGATTCTTTCTGGTTTTTGAGAAATTTGCAATCCAAGGTTAAAGGATAACTCATCCATCATACTCATTTCAAACTCAGATTTCATTATATCCACAAAGGATTCCGTTAAAGATTCCTGAGTTGAACCATATATAATTTCAACAACATAAATTTGAACAATAAAAACATTTTTCTTTTATTTTTTTATAAAAAGTGTTGGATATGAATTTCCCTTAACATACTTATTTTGAATAAAAAATCAATTCAGCCTATCATACCAAGCTCGAGGGGCTTTCTTAATTCTATACAGAGCTTTGGTAAGTTAATAAACATGTTCAAGATGTTTTGTAGCTTCAAAAATAGGAGGTTTTTTTAAAAAACATTCTCATGAACATAACCATTAAGGAAATAACATTTGACATAAATTTAGAAAAGTTTTAAATTGAAGAATGTTGCAACGGAAAGTAGAATATGAATAGATTCAAGTCTTGCTACTGGAGCATAGGTTGATTCATAGATTATTCCTTCTTGTTGATTATAGACATTAGCAACCAATCTAGATTTATTTATTACAATGATTCCATTTTCATCAGACTTATTTATGAAGACCCATTTGACTCCAATAACAGAAGTTTCTTTAGGTATTTCAACTATGTTCTAGACTTTATTCCTTTCAAATTTATTTAGATCATCTTTCATAGATTTTATCCAATCATCATCACATAAGGATTCGTCAGTGATTTATTGTTATAATTGAGAAAGGAATGCTAGATGTTCTACATCATTCCTTAAGAAACTTCTAGTCTTTATAGGTTGATTCACATCACCAATGATACTATCACTGGTATGATTCATTATAAACAACTGATTTGGGTTTTGTAAAACCTATTCATCAACATAGGGTATGAAATCTTCTGGGGTAAATGTTTCAGAATAATCTTCTTGGACATTTTCATTGTATGAAGGATCTTCTATCATGGGTTGATAATCATTTATTGAAAACAAATCCAAAGATGTATGTTGGGGTTGTTTAAAAACAAAAGGATCAGTTTAATCAAATTTGACATGTACTGTCTCTTCAACAGTTCAAGCGTTTTTATTGAAAACTCTATAATCCATAGAAGTTGTGGAGTAGTCTAAGAAAATTAATTCATCAGATTTTGGTGCATATTTGTGTAGATTATCTTTAGTATTCCGAATTAATAACTTTAAACAAAAAACATTTAATTAGGAAAGTCTAGCTTTTATACTATTCAATAACTCATAAGGAGTTATATTAAGAAAAGGTCTAATTAAACCATTA
Source organism: Viscum album (assembly GCA_963277665.1). NCBI lineage: Eukaryota > Viridiplantae > Streptophyta > Magnoliopsida > Santalales > Viscaceae > Viscum > Viscum album. The sequence goes on from OY728123.1 coordinate 1,895,945,713, forward strand.
TTTATAGTATAACATGCAGTACTGATAGCTTCATCCCAAAAATGATTGGCTATAAACTATTCACTCAACCTGGTCATTGTTATCTCTTGAAGAATTCTATTTCTTCTTTCAACAACACCATTCTGTTGAGGTGTTCTAGGTGCTGAGAAGTTACGAGTAATTCCTTTTCGACTACAAAAGGTTTCAAAATCATAATTTTGAAATTCTCCTCCACGATCATTATGAATAGTTTTAAAAGGAAGGTTTTTCTCATTTTTAACTTTGGCTCTAAAACTTTTGAAACAAGAAAAGGCTTCAGATTTCATTGCTAAAAAATAGACACACGTAAATCTAGTGTAATCATCAACTACGAAAAATACATAATACTTTCCTTCAAAGGATCATGTTTGAGTAGGAACAAATAGATATATATACAATAACATTAATTCATCTATAGTTGAGACTTCACTGACTGATTAAAAACTTTATTTATGTTTCGTTCTATATTGATAATGGTTAAAAACTTTTGAGGAATCAACTCTATGATCCTGTAGATCCTTAACTAATCTTTTCTTAGAAAGTTTGGATAGGTTCTTAAGGTTACAATGTTCTAACATTCTATTCCACAACCAAGAATGATATTTCATTCCACTAAGGCAAGGTAGATCTTGGCTCCTAAGGGCTTCTATATTTTGTGTGTATACATTCTCTTGCCAATGGGAAGATATAATAAACTCTTCCTTGGAATTGTGTACTAAGTACTTATCATTCGTAAAATTCACAAGGTAACCTTCATCACATAATTGGATTATGCCAATGAGGTTCTTCTTAATATCTTTAAAAAATAAAATATTTGAAATATAAGTTTTCCCAAGAATAATAATGTTACCTATACTAATAATTTTTTCCCTTAGCATTATCTCTGAAAGTTACTTTTCCTCCTTTATTCATGATAGTCATTTCAAATAAGTTCTTTTTACCAGTAAAATGTCGAGAACATCCACTATCCATGTACCAAGTATTTTTGTTGGTATATTATCTATTTTCTTGAAAACAAAAGAGTTATACTTTCTAAACCCAAACATTCCTGGATCTGGAAATTTCAGAAAGAAAAATCTTATGCACCAATATTTTTTTTAGAAAAATAGGCTTTATGAAATCCTAATGACCGAGTTTATTTAAGGAATACATTTTTTAACAGTGTTCACCACACTAAAACATAGTGCAGAATAGAGTACTTTGAGGAACAAAATAATTTTTGTTAAAAATCAGTTTAGAACTAGTATAACAAAAACCAGAATTATTCTTTAGTGGTTGGATATAAGAATACATTTTATCAAATTTTTCCTTAACTATTGTAAAGTTTTTAAAACACTTCCTCAAGGAAAAAATCATAGATTTCAGTTTGATAACCAAGTTCCTGTCATCTAAAACATTTTATTTTGAACTAGAGTTAGGCTTGAAAACGTTTTTCTTAGAAATTACATTTTCTATATCTTTAAAAAGTTTATTCTTCTCATAATTTACTTCCTCGTGATTTTTTGAAATACTATCAAAATCAACAATTTTCATATCAATATCTTTAAAAAGATCTGATATTTCGTTGGTAAGAGTAGTATTCCTAGAATTTTCCTTATCAATATTTTTATGAGTTTTGAATTCTTAATCTCAAAGAGCATAGAAAACCTAGAATCTTCATCATAGGTAGGTAAAGAATAATCTTCATCAGAAAAAGATTCTTCATCAGAAGAGTTATAGTATTTATCATTACTATAATTTTCATTTAAATAATCATTTGCAATTGATTCAGCATTATGTACCTTATCCATATATGAATGATTGTCAATCGGTTGTACGGAAATTAGACCAAGATTCATCTGTCTAGAAGATTCGTAATGTGATGATTCATCTGAAGAATCACTATCACTGGCACTCGAGGTGTCATTGGCTTTCCAGTATTTCTTAGCTTTAGCTTTGTAGTACTTCAATCTATTTCTCTCAGAATGATTTTACTTTCTTTCTTTTTCCATACGCACTGGACAATCAGGCCTTATATGTCTATCTCTCTTGCATTCATAACATGTAACTTCATAATCTTTCTTGTCTTTCTATTCCTTATTCTTATATCTGGATTGAAAGTTCTTCTATCGAAAAATTTTGTTCATCCTTTGAGAAATATTTGCTAACTCATTTTCTGAAGATTCACTTCCACTAGATTTGGATTGAATAACAATAATCTTAGAATTGGATCTAGTAAATTTTTTAGGAGTCTTTTCTTTCATATTATTTGATGTTGTAGTAAAAGCATCATTGCTATTCCCATTATTCTTCGTTACATTATCAGAATTTCTCTTCATCCTAGTCTCGTGTTGAAGAAGAGTTCCAAAAGTTCAACAAGAGAAATCTGCATAACCTTTCTATTATCATCAATAGTAGTCCTATTGGATTCCCAGACATTGGGAATGATTTGTATGACCTTATCAATAAGATTCTTCATCATCTAATCCTTTATCACAAATGAATTTTAAACTATTAACAATAGTTATGAATATTTGTTGCACCTTACATATGGTTTCTCTATAAGGAAATCAAAAACCATGACATTCAGCTCCAAGCATGGAACTTCTTGTATCAATAACATTGGAAGTTCCAAAGTGAGTGACTTCAAGTTTCTTCCAAATAAAATTTTCTGCTTCAAAAGATGAAATTTGGCTATATATATTTCTTGTCATAGATAAAAGCAAGGTATTGCGTACCTTATAATTCAGTTGATACTCATGATTTTCTTGTTTAGTAAAGGTACTAACTTTCTTGTCTAGGATTTCATATCCTACAGTAAGAATAACAAAATTATGAACTCCATTATTGATAATGAATTTATTCATGCGATCTCTCAAATATTTGTAATCATTCCCATAATAAATATGTGGTCTTGTCGGATTGAGATTGTCTATGGAACCAACATTGATTCCTTCCATCATAATGAAAAATCTTTCCACAAAAACATGTTAATTGAAAAAGTTTGTAAATAAGGAAAATATTCCCCAGCAAGAAAAAATTAGAACAAGAGAATCTCTAAGAAAAAAATAATCCGAACTTTATGAGTCCGAAAATGTGAATCCAAACACGTTAATCCGAAAAGACAATTCCAGAAATAAGAAAAAGATAAATTCTCTCCTGATTCTAATCGTGAGATTAATTTAGATTGAACCAATCCTTTTATATCAAATTTTGAATTAGTTCAGGGCATATGGTCACCTCCTCTAATAACAATTATTGAATTGGTTCAGGGTACAAGGTCACCTCCACTAATACCAATTGTTGAGATGGTGTGTGGAGTATGATATACTCTATAATACCAAATGTAGGATTGAAATAATATAGATACTGAATGAAGTATCTAATAATGCTCAAAATACAAGAGGGGGGTTAATTGTATTCTTTAAAAATTTCTTTGGATCATTTAAAGATGATTATACTTTACATGGTTAAACAAGGTAATTCACAAAACCTCTAGTTCTACACACTTTCTTGATTCAGGAAATACGATTCCAAGAAAGTGAATCTGGAAAGATGGTTTCGCAAAATAAAACATAAAGAATGTTTAGAAAGATAATGATTATACATTAAATCTTACAAAATCTCTCTAAATCATAGTATAAGTATAAGGAAGTATAAGATAGTTATAATTTCCTCAATAATAAAAATATAGTGGAAAACATGAAACAATCAAGTAACAAGTAGTAAGTCATTTAACCCAAGGAGAAGGGTATCTAACAACCTTGGATAAAGTTCCATTGATTTATACTTTCATGAAATTATTTCTTACCCACACAAGGGTAAGCCATCGATATGAAGATCAGATTCTGTCTTGCTATCCCCATAAGCCCTCAACTTCAAGATAGTCGACACATTTGTCTTCCTCAACAAGGAAGTAGTCAAACATTAAGTTAGTCGACACCTCTGTCTTCTTATCTACGGAATTCCTCGAATGTAATCAGCAACATTGGGATTCACATGAAGAAAATATTAATAAGGTGTTTAGTATGTATAAAGCAATAAAGTATCTATCTCTAAAAAATACTTCAGTAGCATGTGATCTCCAGATTGATCAACCTTTTTTGAGATCTTTCAAATGTGCTCTTATTTATAGGCATGAATTCAATGGTTGGATCCCTCCTCCAACGGTCATATATTTCGTTGATTTTTAGAGGTACCTGTACACGTGTCACTCAAAAAATGGTTAGTTAGTAACTGAATGAATGCCATCATTTTATAACCAATACAAGTGTAAGAAAAAATATGGTTACATAACCAAAATCAAATATTCGGAATGTAAGAAAATAACATTTCAGAGTATAACTAAAAACAAATTTTGTGTTTATATTACATGGATATATGGACTCTATTTTCTAATGGATTCGGAACCTGAACTCACATAATTCAGAGTCAGAGTTGTTGATAATTCAAAGTCAGAACATACAATGTTTGGAGTCTGAATTCATTAGAATTCAGAGTCAGAACTCACATTGATCAGAGTCTGAGTTCATTAGAATTCGAAGTCATAACTCACATTGATTAGTGTCTGAATTTATTATAATTTAGAGTCAGTACACGTAACGTTCAGAGTCTGAATTCATTAGAATTCGGAGTTAGAACTCAGAAAATTTCGTGGTCTGAATTCATAGAACTTGAAGTCTGAATTCAGAGACAGAACTCAGAAGAGTTCGGATTCTGAAAATAGAATTCTCTTAATCTAAGAATTATATGATTTGATGGTTTTATATATTAAATCAAATTTTACACTTAGACAAGATAATGAACAATGAAAAAAATGATAAGGAAAAATTTCCATAGGGAAGGAAAATATTCCTTATAGAAGTAAAACATAGAGTAAAATGAGATTTTCCTTGAGATAATGTGTTTGTTATTTTCTAAACAATAATGAACGGTAAATTCATAAGGAGACCTTATTGACTCAACAATCTCCCCCAAACATGATGAAATGGAAAATTCATAAGGAAAACATTATTGAATCAACATGTATGATGTAAATATTCCATGTGGTCATAGTTATGTTATCTCTAGAATATAAAACAATATATTACTAACTTATATATTGATTCAATAATTATTTATAATTATATTTGAATACAAACTAAAAACACATTTCGTAAAGATTGTAGGTCGTACGTACACCGAAATGTTATTTTCATTTTCCCAGTTATATTGAATGAGTGGAATTAAATGAAATATACATAAATATATATTCATATATAATATCAATATAGTATAATTAAAATGTCATTTATCTAATATATTTTTACTAAAACAATCCTTCATACATTTCATTTGATGTGTTAATGAATCGCAACATTTTGAAGAGGCGGTAGTCCACACGTCACCAAAAAAGGTTATCGTATAAAAAATATATAGAAAGAATCAATAATATGAAATAGGTTATGATATACATTTTGAAATATTATTTTACTAGAATAACAGTTTTAATGCTATCAATAAAGGCCGTAAAAGAAAACAAGAACAACACCATTATTCACAGAGTTGATTAGTAGGCAGAACTCGTACAACAATATTGTTTTTCTAGATAAGAGGTGGTGTGAAATGAAATTGATATGAGATATTACATTAGAAATATAACACTACTGTATATAAATTTTTCTTGATTAATCCTTCATTTCTAAATTATGTTGATGATGAGAAAGTAGAAAAAGAAATAAATTTATACCGGTACATTGAGAAAATTACCTCTTGAATATCCGTTCCTTGAAAAACACTTGAGGACCTTGGATTTTGCCTTTTTTTATACCAAAGAACTTGGAAGTGGGTATAGTGTGGAGATGTTGTTTGGTTGAATATTTTAGGATCTACAAGGCATTGTAGGCTGAAATAGGGTGGTTGAGAGGTGATCTGTATAATTAAGGAGAGGCGGGATCAAGTAATTGATTTATTGAATTTTTTATATTAAAAGAAAACATTATAAAGGTTGGATTAAATTACATTTATTTTTCTTATAATTAATTTTGTATGTACTTGTTAGGTTCATTCCACACCTCATCTACCCTATAAATGTTTTTTTATGTTAAGAATTTAACTCTTAACATTAACCATTGTCAAATTTTTTCTTCTAGTATGGTAACAAGTTTTCTTATCAAGGTAAATTTATTATACAAAAACAGGAATTTGACTATACAATATAATTTGGACAATAGGATTCCAAATATAGACTCTGTTTTTACCTAATTAAATTCCCAATGTTGAGAATATTATATTTAAAATTATTTCCGCATGAAAAACGATAAAGTGATTTTTTAAAGTGAATCATTGAAAATATTGAAATGATTTTTATATAATTTCAAATTTAAATAGATTAAAATGAAAAAAATTGGCTTAAATGATAATATTATAAACTAAATATACATTAAAAACAATAAAATTTATAATCTATTAATATAAATAAATTTGATGAAAAATCATATTTGAATTAAAATGCAGTATTCATCACAATTCACTAAAATATTAAATTTATTAGAAAAATACCAAATAAATTTCCAAACTATGTTCAGATGTCCTAATATCAATTAAGAATGTTTTTTAGAAATATAAAATATAAAGGTGTAAAAAACTTTTTTTAATATGGTTTATCTATTAAAAGGAAGTAAAATTCATTTTAAATATATTAGTTCTTTGTTGCCTAAAATTATATTTATTTTTATTAGGACCATAAAATATGTTTCAAGAGTTTAAACACATTAAAAAAATTTAAAAAATAACATAGTTATTTATTTTCATTCCCACAAAAACAATGTCTAGGTATTAACTACCATTTAAAATTATAATATTAAAAATGGATTGTTTTTCAGTTTTTCACAGTTTTGTGTGCAATGTAAGATTTCAGAGAAACGCTTTGTTGCATTTCAACTAGGATATTTTAAATAGCATAAACATTAATGTAAAATAAATATATACTTCATATATTTTAATATATATGAAAATTAAATATTTTAGTCTTTATTGGGATGTTACACCACATAGAAGATGTTTTTAAAATTTTAGAATAAAAGGGGGAGAGTAAGATGTTTGATGATGACTTAATCCATTAACATGATACTAATCCAGTATTAATATGATAATATATTTTCCATGTATCATGGATAAGGGGTTCTAAGAGAGAATGAGGAAAAAAAAGAAATTAGATAAAATATTAAAAGAAAATGATAAAGGATTTTACCTCTTAAATTAATCATCTTGAGAACCTCCATGGGGAAAAGGTTCAGTATTTTAATGACACATATAGATATATAATGTGAGGAGGGGATTGAAGAGAGTATTATAAATAAGTTATAAAAGGGTAAAATATATAAAGGTGTGAGGAGAAGAGGTGGGGATGCATGTTATTTTTATGGGAGGAGAGGAGTCTTTTCTCACTATTTTATGCATTTTTTAATTTTTTTGTCAAGGATATTACTAGGTTGAAACATATCACTAAATATATAAAAATAATGTACAATAGTTCAAGATTATAGGATTACATTATCCAAATACCATCTATGACAAAAACAAATCGTGTAATTCTTCAATACTATAAATGATCATATTACCCTATTCACAAAACAGTTTAACCATGTCAAAAAATCAGAAAAATTTACCCTATCGATTTTTTAATGTTTAGAATAAAACAATTGAAACCCTTTTATTAAAATAATTTTATAATTTTGGGAAATAGAGTTTTTATATAAAATAATCTTTGACTAGAAAAAATAATTTGAAAATTATAACCGATTATATGACCCTTTGAAAAATCACTTAATGTATCATAAAATTATCTTATAATAATAAGAAAAAAATAAAAAAAAGTAAATAAATTTTATGAAAATATATTTTTTTAAATTATTATATTTTTCATAAAATTATAAATAAAATTATATGTTTCACAAAAAATTCCAAAACATAATTTATAATTTCTGAAAAAATTATTTAATTACACTATGATATAAATATATCATATTTTCAATTATAAGATACCTAAATTTTACATATAATTTTATAGGTGAAGAAACTATTCTATTTTATGGATTAATATTCAAAATGTCCACATTTATATTCTAATGGTCATGTTACAATTCGATTGGTATAGGCTCCTTAACATCTATAAATAAATATCATTCCATTATTTATTAATTTAAAATGTTTTGTATTATGTTCTTTATATGATTTATAAAATATAGAATAATTATAAGAATATATTTTCTATTGATAAAATTTGGTGTTGTTACAATTAGATTCCATGTATTTCTATGAAAACACAACCCAATGCAATATTAGAAATGATATTTATTCATATTTTTCATTCGAGGATGTGGGTGTGTTGATCATTGTGGGATTAAGATCTGCATCTGTATGAAACTTTATTTACTAGTGTTCATTGATGGTGGAATTAATGTCTTCATGGAATTTTGGAGATGCATCTTAAGGGGTTTACTCATTATTTTTCTCTCCCTTTTCATTATTGAACCGAGATGGAATAGATGGTGAGGGGGAATACTCGTTGTTGGGAGAATAATATCCATTCATTTCTCTCAAAATTATTGTATGAGAATTCTCATTACCCATCAATGGTAAATATCTTCTCTTTACTCAACTATTGATATATGTGTCTCTTTAAACTCTGAGGGGGGAAAGGGTTCCTTCACATGGGGTGTCGCTTTTTTCATGGATAAATTATTTTATGATTTATTTAGATTAATTAATAAAAATGTAACCATAATATTTGATTCAAAAGCAGCCAAATATATAATATTTCATTTTATTTTGATGATGGTGATAACATATTAATCACTGATATTTCCAAATGGGGTTATTCATGGTTATTTCTAGAATATGTTTGGAATTTACCTGAGATATTTCATTTTTATGGGTTTCTTACACTCCCACTAATAAAATAATGATTCAAAATAATATGACTAACTGGAATCATACGCTACTATATCAACATGAAAATTTACAATCAAAACATTGATACAATATTTTAAAAATTGGTGGTTTTATGATGGGATCCTTTCATGTTGATAAAACCAAGGACTTCCTTATAGAAAAATGAATGTGGTTTCCCTTAAAATTACTAACAATTTATAATCAGATTTAAGGTTCAAAAATTGAGTATAAATCATTATTCATCCAAGGGGGGTTTTAAAATTATTTTAACCCTACAGTGTTTAGGTTAAAGGAAAAAATGAGTGTCATTTTAACATAAATCAAAACTTGTTTTTATGGGAATGATATTTACTCCATAACCATTATCAATAAAGTCATGTAAATTTTTAGTATTGTTTATCATGACAGTTACATGCAATTTTCTAATATTCCCCCATATAAAAAAATCATTGGCACGCTCTATGAAATAAATGCTCGTTTTCAATTCCATAGGATCGATCTATGAAAAATATTATTTATTATTATTAACCTTATATTAAAACTCTTAAGGGATCAATATGGCCACTATGGGATGTTCTCATAGATCCATTGATAAACTGATAGAATCTAGGATTGGCATCTTGGCCATAAATTTTTATAATTACTTCCTAATGTCATATTACTGATCCACGTTGTATTTTATCACACGGGGGGATACTCTCAAACTATTTTACAATGGAATAGAGCAGTTGATGTATGTTGGTCAGGTGGTTGAACAAACACTGAGGAAATTTTTACTATTGTTGGATGAGGTTGATTGGGTATACCCACTTGCATGTGATAATAATATTGTTGCAATCCTTCTACCCGGTCATCCAAAAAATCAGTGCAAGAAAAATCATATTTTGTGTGTCTTCATTTTATTACACTTGTTGGACATGTTTAAGATATCTTACATGAATTTATTTGGAATTAATAGTTTTTAGAGACATGCACCACATATTAGGCCCGATCACAACTACACATTCTCCATTATCCCTCATTCTTGAGGACTCTATCTATAGTCCCCAAATTATGTGGTTGGGGTTCATATTCATATTAATAGTCATATTCTCAAAAGGGGTCAATTAGATGTATTATATTAATGGAGCCTATGATGAACCCTTTTTTAGAATGAGGTTTCTATTTTTTGGGGAATTTCTAGACCCATTGATATCATGCATCATGGACATATAATGGAATGGTTCCAAAATAATTTTGGGTTGGACTTACCCATGAGTGTACCTTGATGGATGACCCCCGGATGAATATTTTATGAACGGAATAGAATTTTTATGAAAATAAATTCATGCATGAAAGATAAATCTCAATGGGAATAGGGGCAGATGTTGAATAGGTGAAGGGAACCGAGAAGGAATATATCCCACATTGTGACAAAGTGATATTACTTGGAATATGGACTAATAAGAAAAATGTTTAATTATTGATGTCAGGTCTCACCCTTAAGGTGGTTTTTTATGTGTAGATACTTGTCCATAGTAGCCTATAGTTGATGACTACATTATCACATTGTCATAACATAAGAGGAATCACATCATAGAAAACTGAATAATTTATTTGAACTAGTAAACAAGATATATATTTATATTTCACTTTAAATTTTAAAACACAAAAATAAAAAATTATTTTCCTTTTGAATTAAATTATTCCACTTATTTTATCCATTCATATAAATCCCAAAATAATTCCCCCTATTTTATGGAAAATAAAACATAACTGAGGGCCGATCCCAGATCAAAAATATGATAAAGCATAAAACAAAATCTATAAATAAATAAATCATAATTAATATGGAATGTAAAATACATGATACATGTGTTATTTAATAAATACCATCAGAATAAATTTTCGTGAATAAAATATGTTCAAAAAATATTATATAAATAATCACATGAGATTGATACATGTACATGGATATTATAAATAATTGAATGTTACTTAGAATATTCAGAACCTAATTAAAAAAAATTACCTATAAAGAATATAATTATTTCTTCTCCCAATAAATATTATACTATAATGATCCATTCCAAGATATTTAATACTGTCGAGGCCTTTTCAAAGAAATCTATATAAATGGGTAAGGCCATGGAAAAAATCTAATATCATTTTTTCACAATGAATACCAATCCCTCAAGGGGATATATAGGCCCCACCTTGATCAACCAATATCTAATTCATCTATTATATAAATTGGGTGGAATCAAAATGAAAAATTACATTCATATTTAAAATAGGATATGAAATATAAATAGTTTCCCAAATCAATAAACATAATCATAAACCCTATATAGTAATGTGAATGGTATCTACATAGTACATCCTCATTCAATCTGATTACAAACCACCTAGAAAAATAACAAGGATGGTATAATTCCAGCACATTCTCATCTATGTAAGATTAATTGGATATTTTCATTGATGAATATAAATACCATAAAAAGATATTTGATAAAATTATGGTGGAAAATATATTTTTAATTTTCAAAATAACATTTTTAGTCCAAAAATTCACAAACATTTATAAAATATACTTCATTGAATATAAAATTTGAAAATTATAAATAAATATTTAATCATTGATTTCTCTTGATTATAGAATATTCCATATATGCCGAGTATGTTAAAACTAATATTCCATTCACATTTCGTGTATAAGGGAAATACGAATTGTTTTCAAAACAACATAATGATTTCATTAAAAAAAGTTTAAAAATTTAAAAAAAAATTAATATGTAGTTAATATATAAATTTTAAAATTTTAAAATCATTTATTAATTCACTTTAGAAATAATGGTTTTTCTATGAAAATGTTTTTCTAAATAAAAGGGAAAATAATGCTAGATTTTCCTAATAAAATTATATTAATCATTTTATGTACCAAAGATTTGGAAACTCTTAATATTTCATATAGTGTTTAGGAATAAGCAGTGTGTATGAAAATATATTTATTCAAATAAATGATTAAAAAATAATTCCCCCAAGGGAGATATAATAAGAAAAAAATTTGAACACTGATTATATTGTCAAATAATGTCTTAGAACTTTGGTAAAATTTGAATCATAAAAACCAGGAATGAAATAACATTAAATGAATCTTAAAATATAATGAAGATAAATTATTACCATTTAAAACATTCATAATGAGAATTATATAGACAACATAAGATAAATAAGTGAAGAATATGGCGTATATCTCATGGAAGTAAAGGTGAGATGAAAAACCCACCACTTGTATCAAACTCCTCAAGTATATTCCTAAATTTCCTAAATAATATACTTACGTGGATTAATTAATTTCTTGTGAACTTTTTCATATTTTTTAATAATTTTTATGAACTTATTTCCATTTTATACATGAATAATTATTCAATTATGTTTATGTTAGATGTTTTGGAAGGGTTTTTCTTCTATGTCAAAATGACTTTGGTATGTTTACAATAGTCAAAGAGCTAATTATATTATAATCTATAGAATATTAACCATAAAATAATTATCATACTTAAACATAAATTATACTATTATATCCCATCACATGTTATGTTTATGAAAAATAAATTATTTTATAATCAGAGAGACATTAGGTTGTTCGTACACATGAATAATGTTCCAATTTTTCTATTATTATTATTGAAAAACGTCAAGTAATTCTTTATCTTTTATAAGGATCATGATATCATGCATGTGTATGGGTGTGTATATATATATATATAATATTATTCAATTAAATATACTTATATATATCATCCATGTGGTGTGGTGATGATAATAGAGTTACATATTCCTGTGAACGTGGTAATCCACATGTACATGAGCGATGTTATCATTTTTCAGTGTGAAGATGAAAAAGAAATATCAACACCCATAATGCTAAATATTTCCTAAATATCATAATTATTTCATTTATATAGAATATTTTAATTAAATATTTCAATATAAAATTCATTGTAAATATTTAGTGAAAGAGAAATCACAGCACTTTGCGAGGTGATAATCTGTTGTACAGAAGTGAAACATTATCGTATCACTTGGGGAATGGAAAGTAAAAACATTGATCCTTATTATAATTGATAAATATGTGTAATATTGTTATAAATATCATATATTCACATTATATCTACCATCATACCAAACCATGAGAGGTGGTAATTGAAAACAGATGACACCAGATTATAAGGTGGTAATCAACCTTACACACGAATGATGACTTCATAAAAAATATGATGGAAGTGGGGTTGTTATAGGTAATTTATTTAAGATAAAGTAATATTATTATATATAATATACATCATATATTATATCATAATGGTTTAATAATTATTTAATGTGGTGAAGGAAGAGATAAAATAAAAATGTTCATAGAAGAAGGATTCGTCTTCTTCGAGAAACCCTCTTACGTTATCCCCAAATCCAACCTAGGTGGGATTTCATCCAAATATAAGGCTTCTAAAAAAAGATATGGTAGTTTGAAATTTTATCTAGGTATTTATTTTCCAAATGTAAATGGTTTTAATTTGTGAGGAATAGGTTGTATGGGATGTTCCTTTATAAGTAAGATGAGTGGCATACTTGTAATATTTTGATTAAAAAATGTGTACACACATTTTTCACATTCAAAAAGTGTAAAAAATGTATAACTACTCATACTAAGATGTTATAATGTCTTAATATTTCCATTAAATGGATTTTAGAAAGGTTTATGTCCCTTTATCTCTTATTATTTTAGTTTAGCCACCGAGTAAATCCATTTTTACATAAACTATGGTAAATTATTTGACTCTTTCAGTATTAAATATGATATATAAATTAAGTCATAATTAATAGAAAATATAAATTATAATTGTTATAAATATTTAATACATTTTTACAAATTCCTTTCACTGGTGTGAAATATTTTAATTTCTAATTAAACTCACAGACTCAATCAGAATGATAGTTGTTTAAAGAGAATCTAATTAATGGTTTACAATGTATTTATACAAAAACATAATATGAGAACGATTACAATCGCATACATTAGATTATTTGATATATAACTGAAATTGTTTTACCATAAAACCAATTCATAAAATAATTTATCATTTTACATAAATAAAATAAATAGATGTTAAACTGAAATTATGTAATTGTTTTAATAATAAAAATGAATCTTTTCATAAAAACCCTTAAACCCCCCCCTAATTTTTTTTAAAATTTGTAATTGAAAAAATAACACTAATTTTTAAAAAAACAATTTAATTTTGATTAAAAATAAATTATAAATTGTGTGTGCATTTTGTCTGTAAACTTCTATATAAAAAATACCATTTTGGGAAAAAAATTCTTTTTTTCAAATGGTTCTAATTTATCTCTATTAAATATTTTTACATATTTTTTACATATAAGAAAAAATATAATTTCTTATTTTATTTAGTTATATTTATACCCTAATATTTAATTTATTGGATATAATGGTAATATATAAATTGTTACACCTTAATAAATTATCATATTTTATTCAAACCTGATGTTATGAAGATTTCATGGTATAATAAAGATTGAATTTATTTAAAAAATAAATATATCATAAATTACATTGTTTTATATTCATCCATATTCTTGGTGTGTCATTTTATACATTTTATCAAATATCATATTGATATTTTATAATACTGGGGTGGGCAACACTGTGTTTCCAATTAGAACAGGAATCAAAACCTATGTATTTTGTAAATTTAGGGATTTAATCATTGGGGAAAACCAAATGAATTTGATTGGGAATACAACCCTCCAAAAGATAGTATGACAAGTAATATTTCCCCTTTAGAGAATTTTTAAAAGCATTGGTATAATACCAAATGATAGATTTATATGGATGTTTGATTGTGCTGGTCACACGATCACCACGACCTCTAATCCCATGTGAGTAATGCTATGTGAGTGAAATGGAGAATGTATAATATCTGACACATAGAACAAATGTCCCTTTTGATGTTTTAGATGAGGGTGGTTATATGGAAGTAAAGGGAATGATAAAATACACTAAAAATTCTAGGGTATTTATCTTTGGGGGATAACCAGTACTATGTTTCTATGAGGTTGATAGGTGTGTAAAACACTACCCCTCATCGAAGTGAATGTAAAATGGTTCCTCTAATTGCATGAAATGAATAAATACCTGGAACACTATCCAAAACTTGTATCCTCATTACTAGTGATATTAATAATTGTAACCATCTCGAGGATGCTACTTATTATGTAGGTTATGTGGGGGACATCCCGTACAAAGGGAATGATTAATTATGAGAAGGATATATTGATGTGTCTCGTATCGAGGACAGATGAATTTAGTGGATGTAGAAGATAAATCATTTATAATATTACAAAGACTCAGTATTGTTCAGAAGGATCCTTTTTGATATTTTGTAAGGTTCCAATACGAGGCTTAATTATATATTGATGGCGGATAGTGGCATTGAAAGGTAAAATACCATAAGAATACCAAATTCTGTATATTATTCTCCTATACAGGGTTGGGAACATCAAATGGGGTATTTCCCAAAAAAATATTGTATTAATTCATTAGTATGGTATCTCATTTACTAATGATATGTGATTATAAAATTATATCCCATTTTGTGTATGACATTTGGTCAATGAACCCTTCTCCGGGATCACATTTCACTTCTCAGTTTAACAAAAGTGAATTTTCTTTCGAAAGTTTCTCACTACGTATTATCATGACTTATCTAATATATATATAAATGTTTTGTGTTTAATTTTATTATCATATATATATATATATATATATAGAATAGAAAATAAACACTTTCAAAAAAGGTTGTTCATTAGTAGAGAAAACTTAACACTGTCTGGTGAGTAATATAATCATCAACTTTAGAAGATTTTTTTTTCGGGATTTAGGAAAACTTCTTCAAATCAAAAATTAACTTCAATAATAATGTAATTATATATCCAAATCACAATAAAATGATAAATATTTTTGTTGATGTGGAAAACATGACTCACATGACATATAAAATGTTGTTTTTGGCATTAGGATTCAATTCCTTACAACAAAAATGAAAAATAATTTTTGGAGTGTATGAAATCATAGACTGGCCCCAAAAATGATATTCATTTTGTGGGGAATCGATGATAAATAATAGTACTATATAGAGAGGTGCTATATAGACATCGTTGATAAAAGTGTGATTTTAGGTAATCAACTAATAATAGATCAATTAATTGATTTATCTAGTTTGATTCGAGATTTCACAAATTCTAAATTTTTTTCTCAAATTCATTATTATCTTATCTGGTCACTACACATACCCAATGCATTAGAGGGAAATCATAAACAAAATAATACTTAGATATAATATAACCCCGAGTCATTGGTTTAGAACAGAACCATAATTCCATTGGATTAAAATATAACCACCAAACATCATATATAATTATAGTAAAACTAACCTAAATAACTATATAATTATTAAATATCATCATAATACTCATAAAAATATCCATTATTATTTTAATTACTTTACTAACCCTTGGAAAATAAAAAAATCCCTTCCATAACACTTTGAAATAAACATAATTCATCTTCAGAAATAACTAGTATGGAATCGTTAAAAAATATCCCCAGTGGATCAAATGTATGATCAAGGGTTGTTAGCATTGATGAATGTAATTCACATTAAAGGATCATGAAAATTTTATTTGAGCCAAATATATTGTTAAAATTGGAAATAACTTTTAAAAACTAAAAATTCCGAAAAAATTTTATTAATAATTTTCTTTAAAAATAAACGTGGATATTTAAAAATAAATCAAAAATTAAAATATTGGTAATGATAGCGGAAATTAAGTTCATGTTGTAAATGATAAAGGTACACTTATTTTCATTAATATTTTAAAGGGATTAAAAAGTGACCCATCATAAAAACTTAAATAAAATTTTCTTTAAAATCCATTAATAAGAATGTTAATGATCATTTAAAAGAGAATTATGATATCAAATATTTTTATAAAATAAAATTATTGATTTTTTTATTGAAAACATTGATAGGGAAGAGTAATCATTACAAGAAATTGGAGATATAAAAACATACATATACTAATAGTTTTATAAATTCTATTTGATAACGTATTATAGAGAGACCCTCTAATAGTGTTTTTCCTACAATAGTTGGGATAAGTCCCTTGTAGAAACAATCTATTAACTATTTTAAAAAAACTGTTGGTATAGGTCCCTTGTAGATACCTTATACCAATGGAATTTCAAAAAGTTCGGGTTTATGTAGACCCAATACAAATTTGTTGACAAAATTATTGGTATAGAATTAAAAATATGGGTATTTATACCAACATTTAATAGAAAAATTATTAAAGGTAATGATATTTTTGTTGAATGATTTTTTCAATTATTTTTAATGCGACAAATTTATAATACATTTTAATAAATAAATAAATAAATAAATATAATTTTGTTTACAAAACTTATCTTTTCATAGTAGTTAGGACATTAAATTATTAACATGTATCAACCCAGGAACTTATAAAATAAATTGTTTTTTATAGTTAAATCCATTACAATTGTATAATGAATAAACTGGTAATTTAAGGATTCATTTATGATGGAATAGTAAATTTACCTTAGGAATAGGAATATGTCCGTAGGAAATAGTAAATATGTCAATAGAATTGTATCCTTATATATAAATGTATAAATAAAATATATTATTCTTATATGATATTACATGATATATTTATATCACGGAATGAGACAATAAATGTTTTGAAATTAACAGATTAATTGTTGGTTTTTTTACAAAGAATAAATATTTACTTACACTTTATAATAAATAAAATTATTTGAATGAAAATATATTTTTATAAAATAGATTCATAAATTAATAATTTAATTCCATATGATTATAAGATATTTTGATGTGACATTTATTAATTTTTCAATGTGTTGTAAAATCAGTTATAGTTTAAAAACATGTTTTTTCAAATAAATTATAATTATAGATAAAAATTAAATTTCTTATATTTAAAAAATTATTTCCAAAAAAGGATATCATTTTTGAATTATACTAGTCAAAAAATTTTTATTGTGAATTTTTGGGGAATTTCTGAAATACATAAATTTTTTATAAAATAATGAAATATTATATTTTATAAAAATAGCTAAAGACATGATTTGTAGAGTCATGGATGATGTTTTTCTGAGGTTATCACTCATTGTTCTAATTCACATTAACTAATTATAATTTTTTTCACAAGAACCAACACTATTTCTTGTTTGTAGTGAAATAATAAAATAATTATTAAAATAAAGGAAGACCCCTCCTCTCCTCCAATATAAATACCTCCCCTCACCGCCTCTTCTCCTCACACATCTCATGATTTAATCCTTTTCCAATTTCTAGGGAATATTCTTCCAAAGACTCTTCCCCTTGTACATGAATTTTTTTTATCAACAGAAGTTAAAAACAAATGCCTTAAAAATGTTCTCAAGGAAGAAAATACATGTGGTAAAAATCAAAATTCAATTATCTGTTTTTTCATTTTAATTATTTTTATTTTATTATAGTATATTCACTGTAACAGCCCAAGATTTTATAAAAAATATTTTTTTAATTAATGTTTTGTGTTGTATGCTACACCAAAAGGAGCTTGCACAACACGCATCCTTGAATTGCCTTGCATTACACGCAATCGCGACCTTCCTCGATAGCGTGTGTAATATGCAGTACCGAGTTTCACTAAACAACGATATTCTATTAAAATATTATTAAAAATAGTCGTTATGAATAGTAATAACCACTTTTTGAAATTCTGTAAATATTATTTTTCAAAATGAACTACATTTTTGGATTCGGAGTATCGAATTTAGCCTAAGGTGAAATTTTGGTACATTTCAGATAACTTTCATATTCTGATGAATAGTGAAAATTACTAAATTTTAATTAAAAACAACTTTTTTAATCGAAATAATTAATAGTGATAAATAATTAATTGGAGTAGTTTTAAAGTATATTTAGAATATATTTTTACAATTTAATACAATGTTGGTCATTGGATGTAATTGCACATTTAAACCAGACATAAACAAGTGTCAATCTTTTGATAGATATTGTTTCTTAAAAACACGCTATTTGTTTTAACAGCGGGATTTAATTATAAAATTAATTAATGCAACTTCTATGTTATGAATTTGGTAAAATAGACTTCATTTTTGAATTCGGAATATGAAATATAGCTTAGGATGAAATTTTGGCATTTTTCTGAAAACCTTCATTTTTTGATGAATAGTGAAACTACTAAGTGGTAGTTAAAAAACTGAATTTTTCATAAAACCTAATTTTACCGCTTCTGTGAATGGAATTTCAAAAATACGAGAGACACGGTTGATATCAGTAAGTAAAATGTGGTTCAATGAGATAAAAATAATTTTTTGGTGAATAGTAACTTTTTACTTTTTTTACCACAGTTAATAGTAAATAGGGTAACTAAGGGTAAATATGATATTACTATTACCCTAACACAGGTCCTAATTCTATTGGATAAGTGTAATTCGACCAAAAACAACCTTATGAATATAATATGACCATTTAGGTCCACTTGGATTAGATTATGACATTTAATACTATTTTATTTAATGAATAGTTAAAATAGTTAAAATCAAAGTTTAATAACTAAAACATTTTTAATATGGGGTTATACATAAGATAAATTCGACTATAAATTTTAATTAGAAATCTAAAAAGATTTAATATATAATGATATTTTATTTATAATTTTTATACTTTAAATAAATTTATTTATTTATGACACAACAATGATGCAGTAATTACCCTTTTAAGGAAATATTAACATAATTGATGTTATAAATAATCAAATGAATGTATCATGAGACTTTTTATGAATTCCACTAATTTTCTAGGTTACTATGATATATTTTTGTTGATTTAATCAACTTGGTTCGAACATATAATTCTGTTATGACTTTCACAAAAATCATATATCAAATAGTGTCAAAATTGACACAAAATAGTTTTTAAATCAAATATTATATAATTAATTGTTATTTTATTCCTAAAAATCTAAGGTTCGGCCAAATGACTTAGATAAGGATATATATATTAATAATAAACAATTTTGGGTTCGTTTGGCATGTTATAGTAAGTGTATTAACCATATAGTAAAAGAAAACAAAAAGACACGGTAAAAGTTAAATTATTTAACTTAGAGATAAATCTAATTGATAAGATTAAAATAAGAACCTAAACTTGTCTAAATCCTATTGGTTGATAGGATTTCGACCCATCCCCACTTTAGCTTCGAAATAAGACCATTTGGAACCATTATAAACCGATTTTTACTTTAATATAAAATAATATTTTGAGATATTCCTAAGGTGCCCCTCTCCTCCCTTATAAAAGGACACCTCCTCCGCCTCCTCCTCACACCAGTTTGAGCACTCAAGCTCGGCCAAACCCTGCCAAAATCTCTTCTCCACTTCCCTAGAAACATCCTAGAGGTTCTGGTCTTCCTCAAAGACCAATTTTAGTTCCCTAAGAGGAGGTCTCCAAAAGGCGCTTCAAAGAAGAGGTAATTACCGTTACCAATTCTTTCATCTTTATTTCTTCTTCCACTTCTTCTTCATAGGTTGTTTCATTATGAAGTAATAACATCAGTATCACTCATATACTGATATGTTATTATAAGTATGAAACAACCCTATTTCACCTTCTATCCATCCTACGGAAAAAGGAAATCACCGTGCGTGCGTACGTACGGAATACCGTCTCCACGCCATGGTGTAATCTATTTTCCGCCACCACCTTAATTGGATGGGTATAAAGGTGTAATGAGTAACTATATATGATTATTGTAAAGTGATATTGATACTGAAATAGTATACATACACTTCAACACAATTCCACGACCATGGGAACGATATCATCGCTCGTGCGTACGTACGGACTACCGTCTCCACGACGCGATGAGATTCATTCTCCATGTTAACCATTTAAGAATGATTATAAAGTATATATAAGAAATAATAATGAAATATATGAAATTATAAAGTTACTTAATTTATGTATATATATATATATGTATGTCATCTACTTACTTCGATTTCAAGACAATAAGGAAAGTAAAACAGCGTTCATGCGTACGTACGGACTACCGTCTCCATGAACGGTGTTTTTCATTTTATTTATCTATCTATTATATATATATACTGAATATATATGATATATAAATCATATTTTATATTCTGTAAGTAAGTAGATCATGATATAAGTAATAATGATGTCAAGAACAACAAGTCAAAACACCTACGATAAATGAAACGATTTTACCCAAAACGCTTCTTTAACATGGAATTTACAAAAGAACGGGTAATATAATGTCATAAGTGAACCATATATGATATCATAACAATGAATATGATTCTGGAATAAGTCAATAACATGATTTAAATCATTATACAGGAGGTTCGGACACTTACAAAGCAAGTCGGACATAAGGTAAGGGAAATATCACAATCTCATTTTTATCCGAGATTGTTTATACTTTGAAATTTACTGGGGTGTATTTTATTATCCACATCCATGTTTCCCCAATATGTAATATTATTTCCATCCACCTAAAATTTTTTAATTCCAATTTTACCCTTCGATGAGTTTTTAGTAAAGGATTTGAAAGGAATATTTTTTCGTTTTTCGTACGAGGTACTTTTTGACTTTTCCGACAAAAGTACGAAGAATGTTTTTTTTAACTTAAACGGCACGAACAGATTTTTACGGTTTTATAAAGCCTTATTTTCATGAAACTTCCTCCAAAAGATTTCATGACTATTTTTAATAAAATCTATTTCTTTTAAAATTGCATGATGTTTTGTGAAAAGAAATTGATTTTGAAGAAGAAAGGATATTTTCCTCAAGAATTCATTTCAAGTGTTTTATCAAAATTATTTTCTATCTAAGATAATAAAGGGTTCTGTTTATATCCATATTTTTACATTGATTTGACTATGTTGTGATGGAATTATGTTTATGAATTCCTTTATCTTATATGAATGGTTTTATGATGTCATGTTGTTTAAGAATCCCATTTTTATTACATGGGTTATGCGATGAATTATGATTTATGATTATGTGGCACACATAAGAAAGGATTCATTATAAGATGGGTGGGACCTATATCTCCCTCCAATGCATTGGGTAAAGATTTTATATCTCATGAGATAGACAGGGCTGGAACGGTAGGTTATACCGGTTCAGTGAAACAGGACTGAAACGAGGGTTACTCGATTCAGAAAGGGACTTTGTCCACTAAGATAGTCTTGGAAATTAGTCTTGACTAACAAGAAATGATTCTCTATGATTATGTGTGTATGCCACAAAGTTTCATGTTTTAAGTTATGACTATTGGGATTACTTTTTCACTGCCATGATTTATCCCATGATTATGAAATTATGCTCTCTTTTGCAGGTTATGATTTCCAAAATGTTATGTTCTTATGAATATGATGTGATTGATATTTATTTTGTTTACCCTTACTGAGCATTTGAGCTCACCCTTTTATGTTTTCTTTTCCCCAGGATATAATGAAAAGCTTTAGGTAAAAAAAAGTAATATCTTTATGGGAGATTTTGAAGATCTTTCACCACGATTAGAAGATTATAGTCCGAGTTTCCAAAGACACTAAACTATTACGGTCCTTGTGTGTGTGTTTTTGTAATGTACTAAGTATTCCGCAAAAGTAATGTAATGTCAATGTACGTCAAGATACGGGTCTCTACAGTTGGTATTAGAGGAAAGGTTTAGTCAACCTTTGGAAACTAGGATGCGAAAACGTTAGTGAGATCCCTAGAGATATTTCTAGGGTATGTCTAGGGATGTCTCTAAGGATAATTATACGTATAGGTTATAGTCCTAGAATTTCTCTAACGATCTTAGAATTTAAACTAAGATGTTAGATATTGAGGGTACTACACCTTTATTATGTTGTTTTCCCTAGCATGATTTTTGCCTCTCATACTATTCTTTTGGGGTTTTAGACGATGGCTGGAACCCGAAGGAACCGTGTTAATGCGGAATGTGATGGGCAATGCAGTGATTGTCCCCCTGAGCAACCAAACGATATTGGAGCCGGAATGCAAAATCTTGTAGCCATGCTCACACAACTTTCTCAAGCTATGAATCATGCAGGACTTCCAAACGAGCAAAGGAAGGAGCAACATTCTGTTGAATCCTTCATGAGGCAGCGTCCACCTTCTTTCAGTGGGTCTACTGATCCATTAGTTGCTGAACAATAGATTAGTACTACTGAAAAGATATTTTCAGTTCTTCAATGTTCTGAACATGATAAAGTCATCCTAGCAGTGTATCGTTTGGAAGGAGATGCTGATCAATGGTGGAATCTTATTAAGAATACGAGGCAAAGGGATGAAATTGAGTCTATGGAATGGGACGAGTTCAAGAACTTATTTTTCAATAAGTACTTCCCTCGTATTCTCCGAACAAAGATGGAGAAAGAGTTTCTTGAACTGAAGAAAAGGGATGATGAATCTGTTGGTACCTATGAAGCGAATTTTACAAGACTTTCAAGGTACGCTTCTGGTATTGTCATCCAACCTGAAAGTAAAGTTGATCGATTTTTCAGTGGCTTAAAACCAAGTCTTCGAAGGGCATTAGCTATAAGAGACTTCAGTAGCTATGAAGAAATTGTGCGTTGTGCTATCAAGGTAGAAATGGAAGTTGGTGTTACATATCCATCTCATGGGTTTGACAAGAAACGAAAGATGGAGTTCAAGGAGAAAACTCAGAATAATGGTGAAAAGAAGATGAATGTTTCCTTATGCACAAAGTGTGGAAAGAAGCATGGTGGGGATTGTCTTAAAGGGACTAGAAAATGTTTTAAGTGTGGAAAAGAAGGTCATCGAGCAGCTAAGTGTCGAAGTAATGGAAAATGGGATTCTAATGAAGTGAATAAAGCAAACACTGCAGAGAACGCACAACCAACACTTCAATGCTTCAAGTGCAAGGAGATGGGACATTATGCCAATAAATGCCCTAATCCAAGGGTTAGTGATGATCGACATGAGCAACCGCTTATGGCAAAGGAAAAAGGGAAGTCACATGCGATCACTATTGGCAATGTTGAATATGACAGCGATGTGGTGGAATGATTATGTTTTTATGTAATGGGATTCCAAAATAATGTTGTATCATGGAATATTGGAATATTTATGTATTGGTCTAAGGTGGTATTCAAAGTGATTGAGATATTATGCGCATAATGAAGGGAAAATGAGAAAACGAAATGTTTAACAGTATTCATGAGCTCATGATTGATATAAGGACTAAGTGATATCATGGTTTGAGTATATAGAATTTTGAGATTTTGGTATGTGGAAAGTGTTAACTTTTAACTGCATTCATGTCTTCACTAAGGTTCAATGGGTATTCAAGAGAGTACAAGATTAAGGCCTTTGAATGTTTGGAATGTGTCCAACAAGATATATCTTATGATATATGGGGATCAACGATGATATTAAATCTCTGGTAATCATTTTCACTATGTTATGAAAGTGGACTGCAGTATTATTGATAAGCCTAAAGAAGTTCTTCTTTTGATATTATTGATAGGATGTTATAGTAATGTAGTTTTAGAAAAAGGACAACCTGCAGGACGGGCGACAGCCCATCACTTCAGACAAGGATGTGGGAATCGAACCCACAACCGAAGTGCGACTGGCCTTTATCGCCTACCACTGGCCTACAGGAAGTCCATGTTTAGTAGAAACTAGTTTTATTATATTAAGAAGTATTATATATGAAGTATAAGTCCATTTTAGGAACCATATGTGATTAATCTCACTATAGATCGACTTATGTATATAATTTTTGCTAACCTTTTGTTTGAGATAGATGGAATGACCCGTCATTCTATCACATGATCTGCTAACACTTCACGAATAACAAATTCAACTTCATTTATTTAAGAGATGAAGTGGAAATTGTTCTAGGCACGAACAATAGTGAGATTGTACCAAAATAAAGAAAGTATTTATTCCAATTCAAATTTTCAACTTTAGGGAAATGATCTTGAAAACCAAAAATGTTGTCCTAGTGATCTTATACCTGATGAATCGGATGGTACCTTAGATCGTCACAAATTTATGGATTTGTGATTATTGGCATTTCTATAGCCATGTTCTCTACCACTCTCCATCAGAACATGATGGTTAGATTTCTCTTCCATATCCATATTTTCACCTATGTGGAAACCCAATGATTAGTTTATTTGGGTAACCGTTACGTTTCATACTTTTGTTTTTAAAGATTAGTTTTGATATTCCTTTTTATGATGTGGGTTTCTATTAAAGAAACTTTCAAATAGGAAACCATTTATAATCCCGACGAATTTCGAGGGCGAAATTCATTTTAAGGGGGGTAGAATGTAACAGCCCAAGATTTTATAAAAAATATTCTTTTTAATTAATGTTTTGTGTTGTACGCTACACCAAAAGGAGCTTGCACAACATGCATCCTTGACTTGCCTTGAATTACACGCAATCGCGACCTTCCTCGATAGCGTGTGTAATATGCAGTACCGAGTTTCACTAAACAACGATATTCTATTAAAATATTATAAAAAATAGTCGTTATGAATAGTAATAACCACTTTTTGAAATTCTGTAAATCTTATTTTTCAAAATGAACTACATTTTTGGATTCGGAGTATCGAATTTAGCCTAAGGTGAAATTTTGGTACATTTCTGATAACTTTCATATTCTGATGAATAGTGAAAATTACTAAATTTTAATTAAAAACAACTTTTTTAATCGAAATAATTAATATTGATAAATTATTAATTGGAGTAGTTTTAAAGTATATTTAGAATATATTTTTACAATTTAATACAATGTTGGTCATTGGATGTAATTGCACATTTAAACCAGACATAAACAAGTGTCAATCTTTTGATAGATATTGTTTCTTAAAAACACGCTATTTGTTTTAACAGCGGGATTTAATTATAAAATTAATTAATGCAACTTCTATGTTATGAATTTGGTAAAATAGACTTCATTTTTGAATTCGGAATATGAAATATAGCTTAGGATGAAATTTTGGCATTTTTCTGAAAACCTTCATTTTTTGATGAATAGTGAAACTACTAAGTGGTAGTTAAAAAACTGAATTTTTCATAAAATTAATTTTACCGCTTCTGTGAATGGAATTTCAAAAATCCGAGAGACACGGTTGATATCAGTAAGTAAAATGTGGTTCAATGAGATAAAAATAATTTTTTGGTGAATAGTAACTTTTTACTTTTTTTACCACGGTTAATAGTAAATAGGGTAACTAAGGGTAAATATGATATTACTATTACCCTAACACATGTCCTAATTCTATTGGATAAGTTTAATTCGACCAAAAACAACCTTATGAATATAATATGACCATTTAGGTCCACTTGGATTAGATTATGACATTTAATACAATTTTATTTAATGAATAGTTAAAATAGTTAAAATCAAAGTTTAATAATTAAAACATTTTTAATATGGGGTTATACATAAGATAAATTCGACTATAAATATTCATTAGAAAGCTAAAAAGATTTACTATATAATGATATTTTATTTATAATTTTTAGACTTTAAATAAATTAATTTATTTATGACACAACGATGATGCAGTAATTACCCTTTTAAGGAAATATTAACATAATTGATGTTATAAATAATCAAATGAATGTAACATGAGACTTTTTATGAATTCCACTAATTTTATAGGTTACTATGATATATTATTGTTGATTTAATCAACTTGGTTAGAACATATAATTCTGTTATGACTTTCACAAAAATCATATATCAAATAGTGTCAAAATTGACACAAAATAGTTTTTAAATCAAATATTATATAATTAATTGTTATTTTATTCCTAAAAATCTAAGGTTCGGCAAAATGACTTAGATAAGGATATATATATTAATAATAAACAATTTGGGGTTCTTTTGGCATGTTATAGTAAGTGTATTAACCATATAGTGAAAGAAAACAAAAAGACACGGTAAAAGTTAAATTATTTAACTTAGAGTTAAATATAATTGATAAGGTTATAATAAGAACCTAAACTTGTCTAAATCCTATTGGTTGATAGGATTTCGACCCATCCCCACTTTAGCTTCGAAATAAGACCATTTGGAACCATTATAAACCGATTTTTACTTTAATATAAAATAACATTTTGAGATATTCCTAAGGTGCCCCTCTCCTCCCTTATAAAAGTACACCTCCTCCGCCTCCTCCTCACACCAATTTGAGCACTCAAGCTCGGCCAAACCCTGCAAAAATCTCTTCTCCACTTCCCTAGCAACATCATAGAGGTTCTGGTCTTCCTCAAAGACCAATTTTAGTTCCCTAAGAGGAGGTCTCCAAAAGGCGCTTCAAAGAAGAGGTAATTACCGTTACCAATTCTTTCATCTTTATTTCTTCTTCCACTTCTTCTTCATAGGTTGTTTCATTATGAAGTAATAACATCAGTATCACTCATATACTGATATGTTATTATAATTATGAAACAACCCTATTTCACCTTCTATCCATCCTACGGAAAAGGAAATCACCGCGCGTGCGTACGTACGGAATACCGTCTCCACGCAGTGGTGTAATCTATTTTCCGCCACCACCTTAATTGGATGGGTATAAAGGTGTAATGAGTAACTATATATGATTATTGTAAAGTTCTATTGATACTGAAATAGTATACATACACTTCAACACAATTCCACGACCATGGGAACGATATCATCGCTCGTGCGTACGTATGGACTACCGTCTCCACGACGCGATGAGATTCATTCTCCATGTTAACCATTTAAGAATGATTATAAAGTATATATAAGAAATAATAAAGAAATATATGACATTATAAAGTTACTGGATTTATGTATATATATATATATGTATGTCATCTACTTACTTCCATTTCAAGACAATAAGGAAAGTAAAACAGCGTTCATGCGTACGTACGGACTACCGTCTCCATGAACGGTGTTTTTCATTTTATTTATCTATCTATTATATATATATATACTGAATATATATGATATATAAATCATATTTTATATTCTGGAAGTTATTAGATCATGATATACGTATTAATGATGTCAAGAACAACAAGTCAAAACACCTACGATAAATGAAACGATTTTACCCAAAACGCTTCTTTAACATGGAATTTACAAAAGAACGGGTAATATAATGTCATAAGTGAACCATATATGATATCATAACAATGAATATGATTCTGGAATAAGTCAATAACATGATTTAAATCATTATACAGGAGGTTCGGACACTTACAAAGCAAGTCGGACATAAGGTAAGGGAAATATCACAATCTCATTTTTATCCGAGATTGTTTATACTTTGAAATTTACAGGGGTGTATTTTATTATCCACATCCATGTTTCCCCAATATGTAATATTATTTCCATCCACCTAAAATTTTTTAATTCCAATTTTACCCTTCGATGAGTTTTTAGTAAAGGATATGAAAGGAATATTTTTTCGTTTTTCGTACGAGGTACTTTTTGACTTTTCCGACAAAAGTACGAAGAATGTTTTTTTTAACTTAAACGGCACGAACGGATTTTTACGGTTTTATAAAGCCTTATTTTCATGAAGCTTCCTCCAAAAGATTTCATGACTATTTTTAATAAAATCTATTTCTTTTAAAATTGCATGATGTTTTGTGAAAAGAAATTGATTTTGAAGAAGAAAGGATATTTTCCTCAAGAATTCATTTCAAGTGTTTTATCAAAATTATTTTCTATATAAGATAATAAAGGGTTCTGTTTCTATCCATATTTTTACATTGATTTGACTATGTTGTGATGAAATTATGTTTATGAATTCCTTTATCTTATATGAATGGTTTTATGATGTCATGTTGTTTAAGAATCCCATTTTTATTACATGGGTTATGCGATGAATTATGATTTATGATTATGTGGCACACATAAGAAAGGATTCATTATAAGATGGGTGGGACATATATCTCCCTCCAATTCATTGGGTAAAGATTTTATATCTCATGAGATAGACAGGGCTGGAACGGTAGGTTATACCGGTTCAGTGAAACAGGACTGAAACGAGGGTTACTCGATTCAGAAAGGGACTTTGTCCACTAAGATAGTATTGGCAATTAGTCTTGACTAACAAGAAATGATTCTCTATGATTATGTGTGTATGCCACAAAGTTTCATGTTTTAAGTTATGATTATTGGGATTACTTTTTCACTGCCATGATATGTCCCATGATTATGAAATTATGCTCTCTTTTGCAGGTTATGATTTCCAAAATGTTATGTTCTTATGAATATGATGTGATTGATATTTATTTTGTTTACCCTTACTGAGAATTTGAGCTCACCCTTTTATGTTTTCTTTTCCCCAGGATATAATGAAAGGCTTTAGGTAAAAAAAAAGGAATATCTTTATGGGAGATTTTGAAGATCTTTCACCACGATTAGAAGATTATAGTCCGAGTTTCCAAAGACACTAAACTATTACGGTCCTTGTGTGTGTGTTTTTGTAATGTACTAAGTATTCCGCAAAAGTAATGTAATGTCAATGTACGTCAAGATACGGGTCTCTACATTCACCTACACTTACCCAAGATGAATTATAACTATGAAATATTATATATATATATATAATAATTTTTTTATTTTTTGTGGGAAAATTATTCTTTATACTTATTCTCCTCCACCTTTTATTCTGAGAATAAAATCACCTTCTGTGATGTATTGATTTATAGAACTCATCGACGATGTGTTCTCAATTTTCATTACATCCATAATGGATAGTCATTAAACCATTTTAATTATTGAAAATTATAATAAATTATAGCATACATGCTCTTTAAATATTCTTGAATTAACATTTATTCATAATATTGAATTTTATAGAGAAACTGGTTCACAATTATCAATGAAATGCGAAAATGATCTAAAAAATAGCATTAATGCTTTATCTAATAATTCATCATCATATCTATGAAAAATGAATTATAGTTCTATTTAATATTCTAGAAACATATAAATTCTCTTTAAGTATAATTCTAGATTTTCTTTTCCATTCGTTAATAATATCAATTATGAACCAACCATGGAAACCATGTATAGAATATAGCCAAAATAATGGAAATAACAAAATATTATTAAAAAATTGATGGAATGATGTTATAAAATGATCATATAAGGTTTCATAAAATTAAATATTTTTTTAATGTATTAATAACACTCCATTAACCATTGAAAATATGTTTAAACATGTTTTACATAAAATGAACCCAATATAAGGGAATTATTAACCCAATTTACATTCTTTGGGTTGACCTTATACTTTATTTATTTTATGGAACTATGTTTATTTTTGAAATTAATTTTTTATTATATAATTCTATTTTATGTTTATTTACACTATATAAAAATATTCCATTGTTTTTAACAATTCTCATATCAAATATTTGATATTTGAAATGACATTTTCATTAAAAATCCTCCTTTTATTTCATGTATTTTATTATTGGAATTATTTATATGATGTAAGTAATTATTTTTTATGATTATGTTTTGGTTCATGGGAATTTTTTTATATAAGGTGGGACCTATATCTCACTCCAATGAATTGGGTATGTTTATGTTGGGGGTTGGTTGTTTGGTTACTCCTTGTGTAACTATGATAGTTACACCATAATATATCCATGATGGTTACATTGAAAGGTACCCATGAGGGTTACATTGAAAGGATTCCATGATGGTTATAAATAAAATGATAGACATAATGCTTACAGTATTATGTATGTAATTCAACACATTTCTTTTATAGAATTATTTATATTTTTAATTTTTTTGGGAAATATCATGTTTTTATAAATTAAGTATATGAACATTTATCTATGAGATGTATATATTTGTTAAAATGATTTCATATGTTTATAAATATACATTATAGAAGGTTTATCTCCTTATTTTTATATTCCATACAAATATTAATTATCTCATCCCATGTTTATGAAAAATTCATAGGGTTTATGGATGGGTAATAGAAAAGAAGAGTCTATGATGAGTACTATGAAGACTTTTCATGAAACGATTTCCTGTTTTTTTATTAAAAAATTTTATTATGAAAAATGGACACATTTTTTTCAGTTTCCACATTTTAACATGTGTGTGGATATGTATAAATTGTGTCATAATTTTCTAAATCTCAAAAAGTGAAAATATCTTCAATGAAAATGAAAATGAATTCTTTACTAAAACTATAAATTATAAAATGTTTAAGGTCTGGTATTAATTGTTGGTATCTTAGGATGGTTTAGTTATATTTAGGTTTTATGGGGTCATTTATATAATACCATAAATATTTTTTACCTTATTTTTATATTGAAATGATATATCTTTCTAATATTACCATTTTTCCCCTCTAGGATATCTCTATTCAGAATGGTTGTCCAAAGAAGAAATAAGAAAATTGAAATAGGAAGGCACTGACAGGCTATTATCTCTCCGAATCTACATCATAGAATAGTGGTAATTTGAACCAAATAGTTTTTATAGTAATGGATTAATTGAAATAGGAAATAAATGGTGGTGGTATCCATTCAAGAAAAAAACCATAACTACCACAATGAAACATGATAATAGTGGAACATTTTACAAAGAAACACCCCTACATTTAGTGTATCTTCAGACCCAGTAGTGGCTGATGGGTGGATAAAATCCCTTTAAATTATATTCCATGTCCGGGGTGTTCATATAATCAAAAGTTTAGTATTTCCCTATATCTTTTTAAGGATGAAGATGGCCAGTGGTGTCCAATGGTCATGAATATCAAGTATATTGAGGAGATTAATTCCTTGTAATGAGATAAATTTAAACATATTTCTATAAAAATTTATAAATGTTCTAAAATAATTATGGAAAAAATATTTGATTTGAAGTAAAATGTGGAGGATTCAGTGGCTGTGTATGATGAAAAAATCACCTGATTGGAACAGTACGATCCAGATCTTATATTCAATCTTGATTTAAAAATAATTAAATTTTTTCCTATGATTGAAGCTAACATAATGATGGGAATTGGAATCCCATGAATTAAAATATTATAAGAAACTTATATGGGGTTCTCAAAGGGTAGAGATGGATATTTCAAATGATAGAATATACTTTGAAAATAGGAAGATAAATAGATCTAGACGGAATGATATGGGTACGAATCAATCATTGAAATCCGAATGCATGATATTCAATTTTCAATTTTTTAACATGTGTAGAAATATTCACCTGGGGGAATGCCTTAAAAAATGTGAAGTTTTTTTGGTGTGGTATGTTTTGAAATTTGGCACTATGTTTTAATAAATGTGAAATTAAGATCAATTCTGATAATAAATCTATAAAGTGTTTTAAATTTGGTGAGATGGTTCATTATAAAAATACATATGTATAGACTAATCCGAATGAAAGAAAGTTGTTATATTATAATAAGAAAGGTGCAGTGAGATTCATTACATCTCTATCGTTAGTTTTTGGGCCATCCAATGATGAGGTATCTGGTATATTGTTTGTTTACTCACATTCTTCTAATGTATTGTTTGATATAGATTCTATACATTCCTTTAGTATTGATAAATATTTTGGTAAATTATAAATTTTATCTCAAGAAATGAGATTCAAACTTATGGTTAAAACACTAGGGGAAAATATTATAGAAAAAATAAATTTTAACAATCTTACTTTTTTGTCTCTGGGAAGCAATTACCTATTAACATTGTTATTTTACCATTACTAGAGTTTGATGTCATTTTGAGTATATATTAGATTTCTTTTTTTCATACTAAGATTGAATATAGAAATGAATAAATTTTTTTCAGAAATAGTTTCAGTTTGTATACAATAGTTAACGCATAAATTTGATAACATAAAAGGAAGCTGAGAAAATTTTAAGAGATGTAAATGAATGTTATATTTCACATATAGTAGAAAACATGTGAACTATTCTAATTAATGATGTGATTGGGGTAAATGATTATCTGTATGTTATTATTTCTATTTTTCATAATGATATACCTTGTCATGAATTAGAATTTTCTATTAATATTGTTTATAATGAAATGATAATTTCAAGACACCCTTATCTAATAGCTCATGTGGAACTTTTTGAATTAAAAATTGTGTTATATAAGTTACTTGATAAATTTATCATTCATCTTAGCACTTCACCTTTGGTTGATCTTATTTTTTTCGTTAAAAATAATGACAGTTCCATTAGACTTTGTATTGATCACTAAGCTTGGAATAAAAATACTGTTAAAAATATAAATCGTTTGCCTCATATCGATGACTTTCTTGATTAGATCCTGGTAGCTTATTATATTCAAAATATTTAATTTTGATTTGTGTACGATCAGAAAAAGGTGAATAAGGATGAAATTATGGAAATATATTTTCATAATAGATATAGGCATTATGTTTTTTTGTTACACCCTTCAGTTTTAAAATTTCCCCTAATGTATTCATGGATCATATGAATATAATATTCATTGAATATTTGGATATGTTTTTTGTTGTTTTTATTGATTTCATTATGGTATTTTCAAAATTATATGAGTATCATGAAAAAAAATTAAGGATTGTACTGCAAAAATTCAAAGAAAATCTGTTATTAAAAATATTTCGAAAATTAAATTTTTGCCTATAGAAAAATTTCTTTTATTTGGTATATTAAAAATAAGGATAGAATAACAGATGTTCCCACTGAAAGAAATGTTGTTGATGAATATCCCCGACCCAAAAATTAACATATATTGATATTTTTCTTAATTTAACACGTTATTACAAACAATAAGATAAAAATATTTCATGCTTATCTAGCCTAAAAAAAATTAACAATTAAAGGGGTTAAATTTAATTATACAGAAGAATGTGATGTTTGATTAATGAACCAGAGAAGAAATTGGTGAATGTTTTAGTTTTGTCCCTACCCTCCATAAATAGTGAATCTGTAATCTACAGTAATGCATAATTTAAAGGACGTAATTATGTTCTGATATAGAATAATCATGTAAATGCTAATACTTCGAGACAACTAAATAATTCTTATCAAAAATATCAAACACATTATTTGGAATTAACAACTATGGGTTTTTTATTTTTAAATTTGGATTCATCTATTATACGGATCGACATGTGAAATATATACTGACCATAAAAGTATAATTAATGTATTCACTCAAAAGGAATTAAACACGAGGCAAAAAGATGTCTTGAACAAATAAATAATTACAATTTCACGATCAATTACAATCGTAGAAAAGAAAAAAATGTATTGGATTCCATTAATAAAAAACATTATGCAGCATTAACCATGTCACATATTGAGTAAGGCCCCTTGATTAATGATTTGAGGAATTTTTTTCAATTTTTTTTGTGTCTAAAATTACTCTATTTTATTTTAGGTGTTAGTAAAGTAATCTCTATTAGACAGAATTAAGGAATCACATAAAGAAGATCCAATGTTTATGAAAAAGGAATAATTATTTAAAATGGTAACATTAATGAATTTAACATTGATAAAGATTCTATTTTATGATTTAGAAATATAATGTGTTACTTATGATTTCCCCACAAGGAAATAATTGTATTTTGAATCTCATAGTTCTTCTCTTTTTGTTAATCCATAATATCCTAAGATGTAGAGAGGATTTCTGGTGTATTGCTGGTGGGATTGAACAAAAAGAGTTATTTCATATGTTACTATGATATAATTTACATGTAAATAGGGTAAAGTAGAGCAATAAATACCAAAGGGGATGTTTCAACCTTTCCCATTCCCATAGAGGATAATGGGAAAATATATCAAGGGAATTCATAGTGGGACTACCAAGTACATCTAGAGCTTACAATGCAATTTGAGGTATTATTTATTTAATGAATAAATCATAACATTTCATTCTTATTCGAGATAGACTTTCTAGAGAAAATATATATAAGTTGTAACTAAAATATATTATCAGGTTTTAGGGAATTATTCTCTCTATTGTTTCGGAATGAGATCCTGGGTTTAATTTTATCTTCTGGAAGGGCCATAAGAAGTGGTTTGGCTCAAAATTAAACATTCGCACTACTTTTAAAACTCAATCGGATGGATATTGCAAAGAAAAAATTCATCAACTATGGGATATTCCTTGATCATGTTAAATAAATTTCAAGGGATATTAAGATCAATATATTTCATTAGTTTTGTATTCTTGTTAAAAAAGTTTTCATTCTAGTAAACAGATGTCACATTTTGAGAAATTACATGAAAAGTGTTGTCAAACTACAACATTTTACTATGAATTCCAAGAAATGGTGTTTATAGGACATTAATTTTTAGAGTAGGTGGCAGAGAAGGTGACAATGATCTAGAAAAATATGAGGATAGATCAGAGCTAACAGAAAAGTTATGCAGATAAAAAGTGGAATGACCATTAAATTAAGGATGGCATCTTGTTTTCATTAAAATATATCTGTGGAAACGTGTTATGAAATTTTCTAAGAGAGGAAAGTTTTTTCAATGATTCGTTAGACCATTTAAAATCTGGGAGAATATTTGAATAGTTTCCTACTGAGTAGATTTTCCTTCGAATTTGTCTTAGTTGTGCAATTTGTTTCTTGTTTAGATGTTGAGTATGTATGTTCTATATTCATCTCATATTTTGATCCCAGATGTAGTTTAGCAAGAAGATAACCTTTATTATGTAGATAAACATGTTCATATTCTTAATCATAGAGGGAAAGTACTATAGTATAAAGTAATGCATTGGGTTACGGATTTTATCTGGACAAACCACATGGTTGAGAAAGAAACATGGGAATATGAAAATGAAATAAAGGACATGTACCATCACTTATTTAATAAGTAAAAAAATATTATGAGGATTAAATTTTTATTTGTTTCGTAGAATGTAACAAACTAAGTAATTATAAAATATATTTTTCTCTTTTTCTATATAGTTCAATCTATGTCAATGATATAATGATACATTATGTATTTCAAGGAATATGATTTTATAGAATAGTAACTTGACCTTCAAAAGATTATTATGAACCTTAAGAATTGTAAATTGAACAATAAAAGAGTAACCACGCCTATTAAAGTATAAATATAATATATGTATCTTATATGTGGAAATATAATATTTTTAAATCCTAAAATGACTAAATAAATTTCATGAAAATGATTGATTCAGAGTTGGTTTTTTTGTAAAACAAAGTTTTTTAGTTTCAATTTTAAAATAATTATAATTATTTAAAATAAAATATATTTTCATAAATTCTATTATTGAATTTATATTTTATTTTCTTATGATTATAAGATAATTTTGTGAGAACTTAATTATGTTGTCAATGTGTTGTAAAATTAGTTATATTTTTAAAATGTATATATTTTGAATAAATTATGATTTTAATTAAAATTTAAATATATCATATTTAAAAAATTATTTGAAAATAATGGATTTCATTTTTAAATTCTACCTGTAAAAAATGGATGGGTTATTTTTTGGGATTTTTTTAAAATACATGAAATTGTATTGAATAGTGCAATGTGATAATTTGCAAAATAAGACAAATACATGAATTATTGAGTAATAGAAGATTTTATTCTTATGAAAAATACCATTTTTTTAAACACACATAAACTAATTACTTTTTTTGTTCACAAAAACTAACACTATTGGTTGTCTTGAGAATTATAATAAAATAACGATTAAAATAATGGAAAACACTCTTCTCATCCACTATAAATACCATTATTCACCCCCATCTTCTCCTCACACCTCATAATATTTCATCAAAGTCAAATTTATACAAATAATTGTTCTAAATCCTCTTCTCACTTCCAAGACCTTCTCGTCTCAACAAAATTCCAAATCCAAAGGTCGTAAAGAGTTTCTCAAGGAAAAGAATTCAAGAGAAAAAAACAACCTTCATTTTTCCTTTATTTTCTTTTTAGTTCATTTTAATTTATTAAACTATCTTTACCTTCTTTATCTAAGAGGCATGAAAAATCCATTATTTTATATGTTTTAGAATGTTTCCATGTTTATGGAAAAATTTATCATCATACTCTTCTTCTCCCCTTTTTATTCTAAAAATAAAAACACCATCCGTGATATGTCGATTTACAGACATCATGGAAGATGTGTTATCTCTTTATATTACTTATTTCATGGATATTAATAAAAACATTTATATTTTTGAAACATATTTTATGTTTTATGATAAAAACTCTTTTAAAATTCTCAATTAAATAAATTTGAATAATATTATAATTAATAAAGATACTTGTATGTGATTATCAATGAAATCCCCAAATAACCTAAAAAAATATCATTAATGTTTTATCTAATAATTCATCATCATATATTATAAAAAATTAATAATGGAATCATTTAATATTATAGATAAATATTAATACCATTTCATTCTTATTTTTGTGTTTTTATTATTTTTAAAAAGATAGCCCATTACGAACCGACCATTGAAACCATGTAACGAACACACCTGAAATAATTGATATAACAAAATATTATTTATAAAGGGGTGGAATGCTGTTTTAATATGATCATATAATGTGTTATAAAAATGAATATGTTTTTTTAAAGTACTAATAAGACTCTTTTAACAATTATACAGAAGATTTGAACAATAATAATTAAGAATAACCCAAGTTAAGGAAATTCTTAGCACAATTTCCATTATTTGGGTTTACCTTATACATTATGGATTATGTGGTAGTATGTTTATTTGGGAAATTAATTTGTAATATATTATGTTTTATTATGTGGAATTATAGTTCATACCCTAAATAAATTCCTTTTATCAATTCTCACGTCAAATATTTGATATTTGTAATTGACGTTTCCTTAAAAATCCTCATGTTAATTCCTTTCAATTTTAAAATTGATTTTTATATTTATTATGTATGTAATATTTTTTTATTATTTCATTCTGGTTCTTGTTAATTTTTAATTTTTAAGATCAGTACCTATATCTCCCTCAAATTAGATGGGCATGTTTAATGTTGAGGTCAGATGTATGGTTACTTCAAATGTAACTATAATGGTAACACGATATGGTAGGTGTGACAGTTACATCATATGTCAACTATGAGGGTAACATTTAAAGATAATTGTGAGGGTTACAAGTCATATGATAGATGTGATTTTTACAATTTTAAATAAATAATTCCTTATTCTAACCCACTGGTATTACTTAGGTTTCTTATGTTTTATGTAAATATCATGTTTCAAAAAGTGTATGATTAATTATGGGTGTGGTGTGTGAGTTTATGAGAATGAATTCACATGTGTATAATTATCCATGTACTAATAGTTTATCTCTTGCTTTTTATATCCCTTATTGTGATTTTTGTTCTAATCCCAAGTTTTAAAATGTTTTCTAATAGGTTTAAGGATGGGTAATAGAAAAGTAGAATCTGCAACGAGTGTTGTGCAGACATTTCATGAACATATTTCATGTTTTTTTTATTAAAATCATTTTTATTATAGAAAAATTGATATTGTTTTGGTAGTATCAAAATTTTATGCTTATGGGTTTATATGTATTAAATATGTCCAAATTTTATAAATCTCTAAACAAGAAAATATACTTAATGTGAAAGAAAATAAATTCATAACAAAAACTCAAGGTTAAGAAATTTTTAATGTTGGGTTCTTATATAATGGGAGGTGTTGGGATCATAACCCGCTAGGTTTTATTATAGAATTATCTATACCAATGGTTTTTCAAAAGGGTTTTTATATATAACATCCTTAGTAATTTTAAATTAATACATTTTTATATCAATTAATATTTTTTAATTAGATTATAATTTTACGTTAAAATGGGATTCTATCTTCAATAGCATACTCAAAACACAACAATGAGTTTCTCTAAAATATAATGTTTTTCAAAAAACCAATTTATACTAATGAATAATACATTATTAATATTATTATTATAAATGGTAGTTAATGAATAACCATTTTTTGGGAATGAACAAAAATAACTAAAATTTATTTTCAAATGTTATTACATTTTTTCACATTCTCGCAATCAATTTTATGGACATAAAATATGAAAAAAATCCAATTTTAGACATAAAAGCTTGAATATTTTTAAAAGGTAGTTTTACTATGTTTTGATAGAGAACCCATTTAAAATATAGTTTTTGAAACCATTATCTCTTCTATTTTCCAAAACAAACATTATCTTTGTAAGTGGGATATATAAATAAATATTTGATAAAATTTTGATATTTTTCAGATAACATTAATATATTAGTGAATAGTGAAAAAATGATGCATTTTAATTTAAAACTACATTTTTTTTCAAAAATTATTTATATTGTTAGATTATATATTTAATTTATTTTGATATATATTTTGAATATTTTTTCTCTTTTATTTTCTTTTTTTCATTGGAATCAATTTAAATTTCAAATTAAATATCAAAACATTTCAAACATTTGAACATTTCACATTGAGAACCCAATTTTTAGTTTAGTCTTTAGAATTAACATTAAATATAATTTTCCCAATTATATGAATTGAATTAGGTAAAATTGATTCTTTATTTAAAATTAAAAGTTCCAAATTATTTTTTTATGTCATTTTCATTTTAAGTATAAAAATGTTACCATGGTAAAACAATTATCTATCGTAGTAAAAGTGAAATTTTGAAAAAGGATAGTGTTAAAATATAAAAGGATACCACAACTAAAAAATACAAAATTTTATTTTTTTGAGGTGTTTATCGACCCTATCCTACGTATACAACATTAATATAAAAAATATTTATTGAATTTAATTCCAAATATATATCGTTGGCTTTTAATATAAAACTGTCTTTAAATTAATCACTTGAAACTACATCTCTTCAAGTACAAATACAACCTTTCAACAACCCAATTTCGACCCAAAAATCCTTTTATCTCCTAAAATATATGAACAAATATACTAAAACGTTTCACACATCTATGTGATACTGGTTTGACGAAAAGACTCAATCTATTGTCCTCTGGGGTCTTTTAAGGAGGGGATATTCAAGAGGTATCTTTCTCAAAAAACATATCTTCATTTATTTCATTTTCTAAATCTCCTCACCTCCTACATCCATATATTCCTAATTAAAATTGAATAATGTTTATAATTTAATGTTACATTTTTATGAGAATATCTCATTTCCATTTCATTTCTCACCTTGTTTTTTTAATAAATTACATTGTTGTCCAAGTTATGAATATTATTCACCTTTGTGAATAATGTTTTTGTTATTTTTTTACATTACTAAATTTATTGTTGGTCTTAAAACCAATAATTATAGTAAAATAATATTTTAATATGTATAATATAATCTACTTAATATTAAATATATTTTATATTAGAAACAATATCATCTTCTCTATATTATTTTTATACGCTTACTACGTTTGGGGACGTGTGGACTACCACCTCCTCAAAATGATGTGATTCGTTCACACATCATATGGATTATATTAAATATTTTTTTGTTAAAAATATGTGTTATAAATAATATATTAATGATACTATTATTAAATTATATATGTATACATATTTATAAACATTTCATTTAATTTCACTCTTTTAACACGAAAGAAAAAATGAAAATATCATTCATGTGTATGAACAACATATCTTCTACAAGAATTATTTTTTTAGTTTAAATTAAATGATTATTATAAATATTTATATAAATAATATATAAAACAGTTATATCATGTTTTATGCTACAGTGATAATGGACTTATGACCATATGGACTATTGAAATCTTACCCTGTTCATTTTCGACTCAAGTACCGAAAATCGACAAAATGTCCAACATGAACATAAATAATTATGTGATTATAATAATATAGTAAGAAGTGATTTAAAATTATTAATAAAAATAAATATGGTTAACTATAAATTATAAATTAACCTATAATTAGTATTCAAGAAGATAATGAATGTATTATACTTGTCAGACTCAAGGTAAAGGAATTTCATAACCAAATAACAATTTTTTTGGTCAAATTTATACCTTAAGATTATGTAATTAAAATCTTACATGTGAAATGAATTTTGAAAATACAATATTTTTTTTATATCATTAATATCATTCAATTATTTTTAAGTGGAATATTTTTATATATATTGTTTGAATTTCTATAGAAAGCAAAACAAGGAATATTTTTTAACGAATACAGGAAGAACGACTTCTTTTCCACCATAACTATTTTTTATAATTGGATTACTCTATAAGCATTAATATTTTTAAAAATAAATGTAAAAAAATATTCCAGTTCTATTATTTTTGTATTTACAATGTTTTTTATAAGCGATTGATTATGTCAATATATTGAAATTATATATTGTGATTTTAATGGGGAAATTTTATTTTTCCTTTATGCATTTTTTTTGTGTTATACTTATATTTTGGTTCCTGGGAAATAATTTTTTATACTGGTGGTTCCATTATAAAATGATGGTAGTGGGCCTATGATAAATTTCCTATGTATTGGTTAATGAAACAAAGATAAATGATCGTGTTTCTCCTTAGAGATTTATAGAATATACTGTGATGGGTATCTGAATTGTATCAATGAAGGATACTCCTTATATAACTATGAAATATATAATGTAAGTATGATATGAATTCCACAAGATAAATTTCTTAATTATTATTTCTACGAGTTTTTTATGAATCTTATGATTTCATGAGGTATGTTAAATATTTTATGTTTTATGGGTGAAAATTATGATTTTCTAGAAATGTTATCATGGATTAGTGATTTCAGATGTTATTTTATATTCCTTAATCATATATTTGTTATTATATCATGTTTTTTAAATGTTTTCCATAGCGTTTGAGGATTTGTAAGATAAATTAAGTAGGCAATAATTTTTTTTCAAGAATACAAATCATGTTTTATTTTTAAATTGATTTCTATTGGAGGAAAACATGAATACTATTTTGTTAGTATCCTATTGTCTTATTGTGGAATGTTAGGAATTAATGATTGAATATTAATTAAACTCTAAACCTGAAAAGATACCAAATTTGAATTTGTTACAGAAATTAGGATTATCAAATGTTTATGGAGGGGCATAAAGATGATATAAAAGTTAATTTTAAAGAACACAAGGGGTTAGGGTATAGTTAATAGAATATCCATAAATTGTTTTTACATTATTATCATATTGAAATGATATATATTTTGATTACCATGTCACTTCAACTATGATATATCTATTTAGAACAATCTTCTATAGAGGAAACAGATAAGGCATGCTGGGGCAACATCTTGAGGAAAAAAAACATCTAAATAATCAACCAGAGATGGTTGGAATCAGAAGAGAATAGTTTGTTGTCGTGATATCCCAACAGAACCCTAATGGTGGTTGTATACATACACGAGATCATACTAATCAACCATATAGTGACATTTCAGTAGTATATAATTTCATTATTTAACAACTCCCATCATTCATATGATCATTTTACCCCATTCTAGATGAAGGGTGGATTAAAGCACTACACAATTGAGGCTTCTGGAAGAATCAGGGGTAGCTTATGAAGAAAAACTCTATTGGCTGCTAAGGTACACTCTGAATTTAATGAAGTATTTTGATAGTAAAATAAATAAATTTTTCTCTGTATTAAAGAAAATTTACTAAAGGGCGTTGCTTCTCGTGAGATTAAAAGTTACCAAAAACATGTTCAATATATGAAGAAAGTGGAAATGGAGTATACTGAAGATCATGTGTTTTTGAAAAAATAACAGAATAAGTGGTCGAGGTAGAAGGTAAAATGGAATGCTTCTTCAAAATGTATTATGGTAAAAACATTATGCATACAGTTTTTGAATATTTCAGAATAATAAACATTGTATAATTAATTTTTAATTCTAGTAAGTGATTCTAATCTGGTAAAATGGGAAATAAGTCTTGTAACTACAAAAACAAATATTAAGGTAATGGTAAGACAAAATCATATTTATAGTTTGTAAATTGTTTTATGTTAAATGAGCTGGGTCATGATGAAAATTAGTGTCTGATGAAGAACACAAATAAAGGGAAGCAGCCAGACTACAAGAAAATGGTGTGGTGAAATCCATTACAACTACTTCATAAGATGTTAGCCCATCAATTAAAGTTGAATCATGTAATTGGTTTTTACCCAGATTATGTCAATGTGTTGTTTGATCTAGCTATTACACATTCGTTCATTTATTAGATATTATTTTCAAAATTTGTTATTCCGCATGAAGAAATTAATCCATAACTTATAGTAAAAACACATTGGGGGGAAATGTAGAGGTAAAAAAGAAATTATAAGAATATTATTGTCTTTATCTGTGGAAATAATATATATTAAAACAGTCTTGTTTTGAAATAAGTAGTGTTTAATGTTATTTTGTTTATAAAATGGATTTTTGTTTACAATACTAATATTGACTGTAGTGATAAAGAATTGTTTTATGAAAGACATTAATTTAATGTAAAATAATAAAAACATACCATTGTTCACATCTCTAGAAGCTAAGAAGCTATCAAAATAGGGACATGAATGTTATGTTCCAATTATTGTTGAAAACAAATGAACTATTAAGATTAATGGTGTTTCACTGGTAAATTAGTTTCTTGATATTAAAATGATTAATTTACAAGTTTTATACATGAGAAAGATGTTGAATTTACTATTTAATTAGTTCCTAATGTGAAGAAAATTTCAAAACCCCAAAATAAATAGATCAGATTTAACATTTTGATTTGAATATGAAATTTCATGAGTTATTAGATAAATGATTCATTCAACCTAAAACATAACCATATGGTTCTCCAATCTTGTTTGTTAAAAAGAAATATGGCTCAATGAGACATTTCATATACTGTAGATCCTTGAATAAAATAACAACTAAGAACAAGTATTTATTGACTCATATTGATGATTTGA
Source organism: Viscum album (assembly GCA_963277665.1). Lineage (NCBI taxonomy): Eukaryota > Viridiplantae > Streptophyta > Magnoliopsida > Santalales > Viscaceae > Viscum > Viscum album. Next base: position 1,895,989,781 of record OY728123.1, read on the forward strand.
TTGATCAGTTCAAGGGAGAACAATATTTATAGAAGGTTGAATTTAATATTGGTTATAATTAATTGAAGGTAATGTTAGATGACATTTATAAGACCTCTTTTCCTAATAAATATGGCCATTATGAATTTTCTGTTATACTATTTGTGCTAACTAGTGAACATTCTATATTCATGGATATTATGAATAAATTATTCCTTGATTTATTAGATATTTTTTTTGTTTTGTTTATTGGTTACATTTGGATATATTCTAAAATTTAATTAAATCATGAATGATATTTTTTTTCTTCATAACCATAAAAGAAAACAACTATATGGAAAATTCAGGAAGTGTGAGTTTTGGTAACAAAACATTTCATTTTTTAGTCACATTGTTTCTAAATATGGAATAAATCTCAATCATACTAAAATAATAGTAGTTGAAGATTGGATAATACTAAAAAAATACAACCTATATTCATAGTTTTCTCGGTTTAGCATGTTATTACTAGAGGTTTGTTAAAAAATCATGGTTATCTACACACTGATTATGTTTAATGAAAAGGGTTTTAAGTTTATCTGGATAAAATAATTCCATGAATGTTTTATGGAATTAAAAAGAAGATTAGTGAATGCTGCATTTTTGGAACTACCATACATAAATTAAGATTTTTTATCTATAATGATGCTTCATTGAATGTAATTGGTTGTGTCTTAATGAATAATGATTTTGTACTTTCTTATACTTCACATCAGCTGAAAACTCATGAGTTAAATTACCCTAATCATGATTTTGGAATTAGCTAATGTTGTTTTTTTCATTAATATTTTAGATTCATCATCTGTATGGAGTAAAATTTGAAATATATACTCCCCAAAAATATTTGAAGTATATATATTTACTCAGAAAGAATTTAAAATGAGGCATATAATATTAATGGAATAAATTAAGGATTATGATTGTACGATTCAATACCATCTTGGAAAATAAGACAAAGTGGCTGATTCTTTGAGTCAGAAATGTAATTCTACATTAATCTTATTACGTTTGGAATGTTGAACTTTGATTAATGATTTTATGACCTTTAGAATGGAATTTTTTGGTGTAAGAAATTATTCTATTTTTTAAGTGTCGGTGTTATTTTTTCTATCATTGTGAATTAAGCATGAACATAAGAAAGATAGTGAGTTTCATAAAAATGAATAATTTCATTAGAAGGGTAGTATACTTGAATTTAATGTTGATAATGATTGTTTTTATATTATTTAGGAACTTATTATGTGTTCCTTGTGATTCATTATTGAAGAAAGTGTTATTATGTGAAGATCATAGTTCCTTGTTTTCAGTTCATCCTGAGATTACTAGTAAGTACAAAGAGAATAGTGAGTATTACTGGTGGGATAGAATGAAAAGAGGTATTTCATATATTACCTTCATATGTTTGACATGTCAGAATGTCAAAGCAGAGTGGATGCTATAAATGATATGGTTTATCCTTTTCCAGTGACAATGTGGAAATGAAAATATATATCAATTGATTTTTAGATGGGATTAACAAATAAATCTCAATGTAACAATGTGAGATTGGTTATTGTAAATCGATTGAAAAAATCAGCTCATTATATTCCTATTAGAGATAGTTTATCACTAGATCAACTTTATCGGTATTATCTTAAAGAGATATTCAAGTTACCTTGAGTTCATATCTCTATTTTACTAGATCATGATCTATGTTTAACTTATAACTTTTGGAAAGGATTTCAAAAGTCATTGGAAACTGAATTAAATTTAATTACAAATTTTCATCTTCAATCAGAAGGGTAGTAAGAACGCATAATTCGGACATTGGAAGATATGCTATGAGAATGTTTAATGTATTACCAAGGATGCTGGGATCTTTATAATTATTTGGTCAGGTTTTCTTATGATCAAATATTAAATCCAATTATACAGATGGAACTGTTTAAGGCATTATATGGAATGTTGTGTCAAACTCCATCTTTTGGGGATGAAGTAAATGAAAGGAATTTGATGAAACTATAATTTTTAGAATTGATGGAAGAAAACGTTTAGCTGATTAAGAAGAATATGTGGATAGTTCAGAGCAAGGAAAAAAGTTATGCAGATAACCATAAGAAGGATCTTTCATTTGAGGTAGGTGATCACATATTTCTCAATTCTAATCCTTGGAAATTTGTGATGTGTTTTGGTAAGAAATGGAAGATGAGCCCATGGTTCATTAGACCATATGAAATGTTGGAAAAATTTAGATCAGTTCCTACTCAGTGGATTTACCCCTAGTTTATCCTAGGTATACAATGTTTTTAATGTTTCAATGTTAAGAAAGTATATGTCAGATTAATCTCATGTTTTCAATATAGAGGTTGTTCAGTTGGGAAATAATAATTCTTATGAGGAACAACAAGTCCAGCTTCTTGACCGTAGAGAGAAAATGTTGAGAAATAAGGTGATTCATATTGATAAGGCTATTTGAAATAATCGTATATTTTAAGAGGCAACTTGTGAATCTAAAAATTCTTTGAAGGATAAATACCCCCACTTATTTGATATGTGAATAAAAATTATGAGGATGAAATTTACAAAAGTGGGAAAGGATGTAACATCCCAGGTAATAATAAAATTAAATATATTCGTATCTATTAACATTTGTGAATTAGTTGTTAATTCTACCTTGAAAGGGGACGCTATGTCTAATAGATTACTTGACACTTGACAACATGTTTCTTTGAATTCTTTTATTGCACAAAATAATAAGATATATTGAAAAATATAACATTATTAATATTATTATTTTAAGTGGTAGTTAAAGCCAATACATTGTATGAATAGGAAAGAACAAAACTAGCTATATTATGTTTAAACATCTTATTTAATATTTTTAAAATATTTTCATAAATTATACGGACCAACAATAAGAGTATATCCAATTTTAATAATATTAAGATCTAATATATTTAAAAGGTTCTTTTACTACAATATGATTATGAAACCATTTTATATAATGTTTCTAACACCTTTACATGTTCTATTTGAAACTATAACCTTCTTCTTTCTAAGTGGGACATCAATATTTAGTTTGGATAATTTTTTTATTATTTTTTAGATTACTTTAATATTTTAGTCAATAATGAAAAATACTACCATTTAATTCTAAATTAGTTGTTTGATTAAATTATATATATTGTGTAATTAAACTGTTAATTTATTTTAATTTATATTTTTTCTATGTTTTCATCTTTTTAATTTAATTTTTTTTCATTAGACTCAATTTCAAATTGAAATTAGATATGAAAACATTTCAAACCATTGACTGATTCACTTTAAAACCCCACATTTTAGTTCGGTCTTCTTAATTAATTTTATATCTAATTTGTGAAAGTATATTAATTTATTTATATAAAATGAATTCCATATTTTGAATCAAAAGGTCGAAAAAATTAATGTCAATTTCAATTTTAGGTATAAAAAATCTACCATGGTAATAGAATTAATTACCTTAGTAAAAGTGAAATTTTGACACGGGTAAAATTTAAAAGATCAACAGACCTAAATACAACAACATTTAATGGTTAGTTGTGGTGTGGCTTGACCCTAACTAGACATTACCATATCTATTACAAGGAAACATCATGTAATATAATTCTTCCTTTATATGTTTGACTTTTAGTTTATAATAATCAAAAAATTAATCACTTTAACCCTCCTCTCAATAAGTATAAATACCACCTCTCAACCACAGTATTTTGACCCATAAAGAGTTTTATCTCCTAAAATATCTACCTTAACCTCTCCTCCTTACTATACCCACGAAAAATTTCTTCTGGTCTCACCAAAATACTAAATCCATGGTCCTTAGTGGTATTTCAAGGAGGGGATATTCAAGTGGTAATATTCTCAAAGTACCTCCCTATATTTATTTATTTTTTTACTTTCTCCTCATATCCTTCATCCATAAATAAATGATTGCTCCAGAATCATGTATATACTATATTTTTTTATTTATAATATAATATCTTAGATCCATTTCATTTATCACCTCCTCATATTCAATAAATGAAATTATTTCTATGTTATGCCGGTTAATCCCCTCCATCAATAATGTTTTTTTATTTTTCATTTACTGCCTTCAAGGCTAGTCTTAAACTCATTATTCTATCAAAATAATATTTCCATAAGTATATTTTCACATATTTAATATTATAGATATTTTATATTAAACATACAATCACTCTTTCTATTTTATTGTTACACAATAACTTCGTTTACGGATGTGTAGGCTACCGCCTTAAAATGAAATTATTCATTCACACATCACATCGAATGTATTACATATTATTTTAGAAAAAATATGTGATACAAAATCAATATAAATTATAATGTAATTATTTTATTTATTTGTACATATTTATATATGTTTCATTTAATTTCCCTCTTTTAATATGAAAGGAAAAAAAACAAAAATAGTGTTCATGTGTACAAACATCCTTCTATCTTGATGAACATTGTTTTTAGTTTGTCTTAAAATATTATTATAAAAAATATAATGAAAATAAAAGATATATATATCATGTTTTATATTATAGAGATAATGTACTTATGACCATGCAGACTGTTGATGTCATACGAAGTTCATTTTCCACTCAAGTACCGAATATCGATAAAACATCTGACATGGACTTAAAAAAAATAAGTAATTGTTATAAGATAGTAAAAAGTGATATTAAATGAATAATAAAAATTAGAAATCTTACCGTGATTATATAACATAATCTATTTTTATTATTCAGCATGTTAAAGAATTTTTGAGACAATTGAGACTCTAGGTAAGGGAATTTCTTAACCTAATTTTCATTATTTGGGTTAAATTTAATCTTCTTGGTTATGTCGTTCAACTCTTATGTGGTAAAATAATTATGAATAACTAATATTTTATTTATTTTATAAATTGGGTTAAATTTTTTTCTAAAATGGATCATTTTATATGACGTGTTTGACTTTCCATACAAAATTTAAAAATAATGTTTTTAACGTATATGGCTATGACGACTTCTTTTCCAACAACTATTATTTAATATTTGGATTCCTCTATAATTAATAATGTTTCTAAAAAGGAAAGTAATTATATATTCCCTTTTCATTTATTTTGTTATGGAAAATGGTTTTTAGAAGGGATTTATTATATCAATATATTCAAATGATATATTGTGATTGCAATGTGGAAATTTTATTTTTCTCTTATGTATGAATTCTGTGTTCTGATGGTGTTTTTTCATGGGAATGTCTTTTTTATATGGGTAGTTCAGTAATAAAATAGGGTTGGTTGAGCCTGGTTTATCTCTCCATGAATTGAGTAATTAGATAGAGTTAAAAGATAAGGTTACCCTATAAGATTTTGAAAATATACTATAATAGGTATTCTAAATGTAGCCCGGAAGGATTCTCCCTATGTAACTATGAAATCTATAATGTTTTTATGATATGGATACCACTAGATAAATTTATGATTTATAAGGTCTATGATGTTTTCTAGAATCATATGATTTCATGTGGTATGTTAAAATGTTTCTTTTTAGGGGTTAAAAGTATGACTTAGGGGAACGGTTTTCCTGGAATAACCATTTAAATTCTTATTTTTTATCCATTACTGAGTATTTTGTGCTCATATAAATTTTTGGAAATGTTTTACATAATTTTTTATGATGATTATAAGAAAGAAATAAGTCAAGGGTATTTTTTTCAAGAAAATAAACCATACATTATTTTTAAAATGTGTTCCATTCGGGGGGAAATGGATACAATTTTGTTAGTATCCTATTTTATGATTTTGGGATGTTATGCATCAATAATTGAATAATTATCTAAAACTCTAAACCTGGAAATATCCTCAATGTAAATTATTGACGTAAATCATTATTATGAAATGTTTATCGATGGGCCTTATAGTATAGGGTTTTCTTAGGATCATTACCAGTAGCTTAACTAATAACTCTCATCAAAATCATTAGTAAAGGATTTATAAATTATTTGGAGATCAATACTATTGGTTATAAACTGTTGGTATAAGGGTTTTTTGTATTAGTGAGATATCTGATCAAAAAGAGGATACAAGGTCGATATCTCTAAGATGTTAAATTCTATATTTTTGTTTCATAAATAAGGGATGAAATGGAATGTATATATGTAGAACAAAATCATAAATATATTATAATAATATATATATTTTCTAGAAAATAGTATATTATTGTTTCATACAATGACCCTTCAACCTAAAGATCCTAAAAATAATGAAGATTACAACATAATGACTTTTCCACTTTGTAACATTAATCTAGTTGATAGAATAAAATAAAATGAAACTTTTTAAAAAATATAATTATATTAATGTTAAAACATGTCCAAGTGGATGTATAGAAAACATATAAACAAATATAGGTGCACATTATAAATGTATGTTCCAAAGAAAGAGATTTTAGGAAAAATTCTCTTTACAAACATCATATCATTTAATTGAAAATTAATCAATGGAGAAACTATTTATAAACAATATAATTTTAAAAACATGTGTAAATATAGAATTAAAAAATTATAGATATATTCACATTTAATCAACTCATAATTAACTCAATACCATGGAATTAATAACCAATAAAAAGAAATTGAATTAAGAAAATATTTTTTACTTGGTAACATTCTAGTGAAGTCCCTTTGAAAATTAAAAATCATGCTTAAAGACAACAAATTAATGAATTGTAAATGATTCATTATATTACTTGTTATATGGAATTACATAAACCATAAAAAATAAATTAGGTGTATAATAAAAAAATATCCTTCAATGAAGAAAAATTGAGATGACATCCCATACCTTGAGAGAGATATTTCATGTCTGTCCTTTTGACTCATGTATAGCAAAATCATATCAATTATTTTATTTTACACTATTAACCTACCATACATAGAACATTTATTATATTTATATTAATGAACTTGTTAATTACTTAATTAGATAATCACACATCTAATACTTTTAGAATGTTCGGTCCATAATTTGAAACTACATTCTATGTATTGATCATTATCCAATGGGTTATTTATCCATAGTCTATATTATAATAATAAATAAAAAAATAAAATTTTATGCATAAATTATACATAAAAAAACATGAAATATTCATATTTAAAATGAATGACTTTATAATCATGTCAATCGTATGTCACACACACGCTTGAGTAAATTTTTACATTTTCGGCGATAATTATTGAAAGAGAGTATGAATTATTTTATATTATATTAAAAATAATTATATCATAAATAACATATAATTTTTTTTAAAATTCTAATATATATCATACATATCATAGGGGGATGAAAAATGAATCACATTAATCCATATAGGTGGAAGTCCACAGATAATCATGAATGATGTTATCATTTTTCAATGAATAGAATGGTATGAAAGTAAATATTGTATTATCTTAAAATAATTATAATTATTTAATAAATATTATGTATATTAATTATAATGAGATTTTATAATCGTTCATGGAAAACAAATTACATCGGTCTGTGCGGCGTTAACTAACCACAAACCCAAAAGATGAATTCCATTCTTATTTGACAGAGATTAGAGGTGGATATTGGTAAAAAAATTAATATAATAAAATATCAATTTATTTAAATAATAATAATATAATCAAAATAGTGATTGAAAATATTTGAATAATATCGATGAAGAAATGAAACGAAAACAATCGATTAAAAACTACTCATCTTCTTTGGAAAACCATGATTGATTTATAACTAAAGACCTCAAAGGTTAGTATTATACCTAAAATAATACATGTGGTATGTTTTTGGTAATATAGATAAATTATTTTTTATATCATTTTATGAGAAAACAATCATTTTAGTTGGAATAAATTATAATATTAGATGAAATTTAATAAGAGAGGTGACAAGAACACTTTGAATTTCACAAAAGTATTTCCTTAATAAAAATATTATTCATATCCAAATAAATCCAAATTAATGATATTAGAATATAATATAAGGATGATTACAAATTATCTCATAAAATAAAATTTTCACATGTATTTAAAAAAGGCATCACCCTTGACATTTTGTTTTAACCCCCATTAAACTATTTCAAACGTACAGCTAAAACATGGGTTTTTAATCTTTATGGGCCATGATAGCTACTAAAAATGTGAAAGAGGCCCATAAATTGATCATGGTTTATATCTTAAACCATATACTAATAACAGTTTCCTATATAGTGTTTTATCGAATTCTATGCCATTTAATAGATTATTATTTTCATAAAATATCAATATTGTGAATTTTAATACTATTCGTTTACAATAAGATGAAGAACATAAAGACAAGACAATAAATTAGAATAAAAACAATAAATTCCTCCATGAAAAGTTTTTATTATCAAGAAAATTTGTTTTTTTTTCTTTATTTATTTCATATCATATTAATTTTAATATTTTTAACATTATCTATTTTATGTTTCCATCAATTGAATTACTATTGTTTCTACATTGCATAACAATATACAATAATTAATTCATTACTAATAAATGAAAATAAATTTCCATAATAAAGATAAATCCTTTATATTAGAAATGGATATTTTCAATAGATCATATCCTCTAACTATAACCATGTTTTTCTTAAATTTAAAACATTCCAAAAAGGTCAATTATCCATTATTGAAAAGAAACAATGGTACACGAAACATAGTATGATTTTTTTAGGTATAGTCCCTTTGTAAGAATGAAAAAATATCTATAAGAACAATATTGATAAATTTCAACTCACTACTAGAGATACCTTTATTATCAAAACCATAATCAAAATAGTTTTCTTCATTGGTTAGCATGCGTGATGATACAATTCATTGAAAAATGAAAGACCATGCAGTTTCTACTTCTTGTAGTGAGCTTATAAGAAAGACATATAATTTCATTAATGATTGGTATTATTGTAGCATAGGAATCACATTAAAGTCACAAATTAATCCAAACACGTTTATTTTCAATTTCAAACTCATTAATTATTCATATCATTTTATCTTAAAGATATTTTGTGATTCTACGAGAAAAATATAATATTATTTTTAATAATTAAATACCTGATTTACACATTACTGTGGTAATAATTTATTATGGTTACAATTAATAATTGCTAAATCCTATTTCAAAAAATTTTATATTCGGATTATGAATATGAAATCCATTTTTCAAAATTAATAACATAGAAGTGATATAATCTAAATATAAAATGCATTTTTGAATATATAATAATTTTATAGTAAATTCAAGTACGAAAATAATTTCATAATATATCATTTTATTATATTAAATGAAACTAAACTTTTAAAATTTTAAAACTATATTAATATATAGTTTTAATTTTTCATAATTTAAAATAAAATAAAATTTTCAAAAAAAAATCCATATATTAACTCTTCAATGAAAAATTAAAATTATAAAAAAATATCAAAAATTAACTATAGGATAATTTTGATATGATGATTTCAAAAATGATATTTATTCCATCAAATAATATTTATAATCGTTAAAAATTATTTATATTATTCACTCACAAAAAAAATACAATACCATTTTTAAAGAAATATTTCATTGAATAATAAAATTTATTTACTAAAAATTTAGTGCCCATTTGATATGTGTAAAAAATATTTACTTATAAGATCAACTATATATTTTTCAAAATATTGTTGTTTATATTCGTAACATCAAATTTAATGGATATATTATAACTTTTATATTAAAATTATAATATTTTGTTGTTTGATTATGCTTTGTATTGCATATTTAATAAGCTATGGAATATAATTTCTCTTTTAAAATCATGGGATATTATATTATCAATGCCTTAATAAAATAGAATTGTCACAATTTTTTAATCAAAATCAGAATAATATTTTTAAATTATAAAATAAAGTTGTTGAAATAAAAAATTATAATAAATATTTATATAATTTCATCTTGAAAAAAGATATGGTGAAGTATGAAAGCAATCTTGAATAATAGATACTACGTTTAAAAATAAGAAAACGTATTGGAATGTAAAAATACGAACATGAAATAAATGGATAATTTACCAATAATGATGGATATTTACAAAGATAAATGATCATAATTAAATGAATGATCATAAAAAATTCAACACCAACCTAACCATAAATAAAATGTTATAAATAAGAATATAGATTCATTAGAAGAGAAATTAATAGAATTTTTAAAAAATATTCTAGACCATTATTAAAACATAAAAAATAGAATTATTTTATCGTACATTATTCATAAATTATCTTAACATTTATATCTAATCAGCAATAGTTATTCATAAATTCATATACAAAAAAATGCATATAACCTATGAAAATAATACCTATGATATGATAATTATTCTCATCAATAATCTAAATAACTATAATGCCAAATTATTATCATATATTCATCATGGTAACAATTCAACATTAACTTCTCAAAAAATAGTAGTAAAAAATCATAAGTGTTACATATACCACAACCCAATAATATGTCTCCCAAAATATCATTAGTTACCTTTAAAATATAATCAAAAAATTAATCAAAATTGGGTTATATGACATTGAAATTTTGATAAACAATAAACACATAAACTCATAATGGTCTCCATAACACTTAAGATAACTACTCATGAAAACATCCTACTCTCAAATGTTTTTTGATCCCTGCTCTGATACAAAATATATATACCACAAAACCACACTCCATGATTTAGTGCTAAAAAATATTTTTTCCTTTCTTATTTCATAGAAATAAATGTGACCACTTTTTTCCATACAAACCATAGAAAAAGAAATATATGGTCTATTACATTCCTAAGTATCGCTTATGATCATTGTTTTTTAGAAATCAAAAAATTTCGTGTCAACATGGATAAATAAAAAACATGTTTAGAAAAATATATTTCAAATCCCATAACAATATCCTCATATGAATAATTTCTATAAACATGTCACATTTCATCTTTATTTATATCCTAAGTAAAAGGAAACAAAAGAAGTGTTAGATCAAAATAATAGTAATTTAAAACATATGCCTTAAAATTGGACATCATCCGTGTGTGTAAGATTATATAAGGGTATTATGACATAATCATAGTGAATTATCATAACATAAGGTAACTCATACCCAATAATAATCTAATGAACTAGGATTTACATACATGGTAATTACAAATGTTTTACATAAAACATAATACATTATGCAAATAGTCGCCCATGACCATATAAGTTTAGAGTCTTTGGAAAACTAAAAACATTCTTCTAACATGGTGATATATATTCAGTATATACCATAAATAGCATACCCTCCAATTTTCTAAGATAAAATATTTCTTTATATCATGGGGAATAGAGAAAAAAAGTGTTTGATCAAATGAGCACTAATGTAAACATTGATAACATAAAAAAAACAGAATCCTAACAATATAAAAACAAGACCACAAAATCTTAATATCAACATTATGATTCATTAAATAAATTATTTCAGTTTGTAAAACATAAACCATAAAAAAAACAATCATCAATAAATTGGATTGGAATAAAACATAAAATTGTGGAAATAACATAATCATAGAAAATCACTTTAATATTATCAATGTCTCAATTTAAATACCATCATAGCGGACAATGTCCATTACTAAATGATGTTCACTCCTTATTCCAGCCCTATGTTACATAACTTGATTTACGATCTGTTTTATCACAGTATTACTGAACATGACTTAATTTCCATTCCATTAATGTCTATTTCATGGGATATAAATCATTAACAAATTCATTATAGTAGATATATGTCCTACCAATCTCAAAATGAATCCATTCTTATGTGTTCCACAAAAACAGAAATCATTCATTAGAGCATAATCCAAGGAATAATATGGATTTATGAAACATCATTCCACTAAAATCATATAAAAAAATGGATTTATTAATTCAAATTCCATTATAAACACAAAAAAATAATATAAGTAATAGTAATATAAACAAAACATTATTTAGATAATGTCATATTTGATGTAAAATAGTTCTGATAAATCACATGAAATTAATTCCAGAAAAAAAAATTCATTTCATCTCCAAAAACATTTTCTATTATGAAAATGTTGGGAAATTTTTAAATAAATGAATTTAATTGATTATATACCTGAAATCATGTAAAATAATCTTCATGTAAATAAAATGTTATGATAACGTAAAAATCCATTCATTCTGTATAGGTTAAAAAAATATCTTCTCATACTTTTGCAAGAAAAGTAAAAAAGAAACTCATATCGAATAATGAAAATAGATTACTTTCATACTATCCAATAAAGAATCACCAATGTGTAAAATTTACATTAAAAATTAAAAAAATAATTTAAATATTCCTAAATATTTAGAAAACATGGATAAGGATGATAAATATAATCTAGTAAATTCTTGAGTATAATCAATCTCAGATAATAATGAGATTGTGAAATTATCCATTGCCTTAGGCCCTCTATAATTTATATGTATCTGAACCTCCATTATATTGATTTAAATGATTTAATTTACATATTCAAGAATAATATTAGTTTTTATGATAAAATATATGATAATATTATCATCTGTTTGGTAATAATATTTTATTATTACTCGATATTTGGGTATAAACTGCTTTATTTTCTTATGCATATTATTTCCAATATGTTCTTGCTCTCCTAATTAGATAATATTTATATTATTAAAAAATGATATTAATATAATAAATATCATATTAATTTATTTTTTGAATTTATATAGTCATTTTTTAATAAATACCATTTAGAATGAATCACATCACATCGTGGAGAAGATAGGTCTAACGTACACATGAGCCTGGATATCCTTCCTTTTATTGTGAAATTGTATTGAAGTTGATGGTATATATATTTTTACATAGTAAATTACCTATTATAATAACCGTATATAGTTATTATTTACATCATTATACCAATCCATGTCGTGTGGTGGTGAAAACAATTACACAATGGTGTGGAGATGATAAGTCTTGTATATACATGCTTTATGATTTCATTTTTCGTATGATGGATAGAATCTATAATATTTTTATTCCATAATAATAATTAAATTTCAATAAAAAATGATATTTTTCTAATTATGTTATAAATTAAACAACTCATTATGAAAACGTATAAGAAGAAATAATTTGAAAGAAGCATTAGAGTAGATTACCTCTTCTTCGATGAGTGGCCTCTAATCCTCATCTTTAAGGCACTATAGTTGGTATTTTTAGAAGAAAAGAACATATTTAATAGGAATGAGAAATTTTATATGGTAAATGCTATGGGGATGAGTGTGAATGAAGACTTAATTTGAAGGTGAATTGTGAGGGAAGATGCGCCCTTTTATAATTGAGATGAGGGGCACATTTGGAATGTGCAAAACTATTATCTTATAATAAAATAAAACCACATCCAAAAACATCAAAAATATTTTTTTTTCAAAGATGATATGAGATAAGGTTTTAATTTCATAAAAAATATATTTTTTACAAGTTTTTATGTCAATTTAAACCATATCATTTTTATTTAACACTTAGTTATCCTATTTTGTTTTAAATAGATTAACCATTATTTCAATATTAAAATGGGAAAATATATACTTATTTGATGTAATTTAAATCATAAATAAATAATTTAGATATTTTACACCATATCATAAATAGTATATAATTTTCAAAACGTTTTACTGTTTTTAAATAATAAAATAAAACATTGTTCCAACAAAACAACAATACTGTCGATTTTGACAATATTCAATTCTTGGATTTTTAAAATAATCAAGATAAGATGTTTTTAATGAATAAAATATTTTATTATACCTATATGGGATCGAGGTATTCTATAAATTCATTGTAAATATTAATTATCTCAAATTATTTTTATTTTTATATTTTCAATAACAATAATTTTATATATCCATTAATAAATCAATTACTATAGTAGTGTTGTTAAATAATATAATATACTTATTTGTTGGGAAAAATAAAAAATTTAATACTATGATGAATATAAATAAACTATATTTCATTACAATACTTTTATAAGAATATATATTCTGGAAAATCCATCATTTAACATGGTATACTTATTAAAAAATTAATGTGACATGTTTAACACCACTTTAAATAAAATATAATGTGTGTCATATTCTCCTATATTATGTTCCAAATTTCCAAAAATCCACCCTTTTATTATAATAGTTTATTTATAATCTAATGTTACGATTCAATCCTGTTTTTATGTCGTGTAAATGTTATTATCATTATAATAAAAATAATTTAATTTATTTGTAATGAATAAAATAATTTTAACATCATCAAATACAAACCATTATTGTAATTATTTCATTACTAAATATTTAAAAAACTACAATGATAATTAAAAAATGCTATCTTTCAAATGAGTATTTATAATATAATTTACTTTCGTAATAACAAAATTTTAAAAATGAGATATTATTTAAATCATGCATGCGACCTTTTTAAATTCTCCCTTAATAAAATATTATAAATACCATAATATCTCAAAAATGTCCACAAAACATCAAAATTAATTAATGTAAGGGAACTATATTTATTAAGTTAATAATTAACATTTATATTCGTTTATACCACCCATTTTGTCAAATGTGGACACATAATAGAAATTAAATACAATGAAAATGACACTTTGTGACTTTCCTTAGTTTAAATATTATTTAAGTCATTTTCAAGAACACGTGTCCATTAAATGACATAATTTAGATCTTTATGCGTGATTGGTAAAATTAAATAAATAAAATAATTTTTTTCATTTTTCTTGGTTATTTTACAGTGATTCTAATTGTATTTATAACCAAAGTTACTTAACATACCCTTTAACGTGGTAACATAATTTAAAAAGTTTATTATTTATATTGGTCAAAATAAAATAGACAAATTTCCAAAATAGATCATACTGAATCCAAATTTTACATCCATTTTTTAAAATTCAAAACCCATAATTTGGAGATTTAAATTTAAAATTAAATGTGAAAAATGTGACAAAACACTATTTCTTAGAAAACCCCCCTTTTAAAAGTAATAATGATTTTATTAAAAATTCATGATTAAAATAATATCTAGAAACTATAGTGGGATAAAAATGACATATTTAAAATTTTAAACAAATCGAAATTGTAATTTTACTATATAATGACATTAAATTAAATTAAACAAAAATCAATTTTTTACTATTCATTAAAAAATAAACCATAATAGAAAAATATGAAAAAATAAACCAAAGTAAATTATTACATTTCACATTAAACAATTAGTTTTATATTAAAAAATTTAATATTAAAAAATTTCCAAACCAATATTAAAAATGTGTGTGCTAGAAACATTAAATTTTTTAAATAAAAATACTACTTATATAAAACAATATTTAATTTTTTCTTACATCATGTGTAGAAAATATATATGATCAATTTTAAAAATTATATAGAATATATGTCACATATTTTTCATTATTAAAATAAATAAATAGTGATATATTTATTTTATTAACTCACTTATTTTATTTTAAATTGTTTTTTGAATAATGTTAATATTATTCATACCCACCATTATAGTCAGTAAGTTATAGTATTTTTTTGTTCACTAATACTACGTATTACATGAAATGAATTTTAAAAAATGAACTTGAAATTATGTGTACCAAAAACCATGCATATTGTGGCGTATACAATAAGCTAATCTGGGGTTGCTTATAGTGCAGGCAAGTCATGGTGAAAACATTTTCATATTTATTAAAATTTATGAATTAAATATTAATTCTACTTTAAAGGGGTTTCTATGTTTGATAGCGTACCTGATACGCAACAAAAAGATTCTTTGAACTCTTACGTTGCACACTAATAATAAAATAATATTATTTTAAATGGTAGTTAACACGTAGTCGTTGTATTGGTGGGAATGAATATAAATAACAAAAATATGATTATATATGTCTATTAAATGTTTTTACATTTATCCAATAAAGGATAAAGGCTTAAAATACGAAAAGAATTCAATTTTAGGCATATATACTCTAATATTCACTAAATGTCCACTTATAGCCTTTTAATGGCGAACTGTCATTAAATATAGTTTTGGTCACTCTTATACAATCTATTGGTCCAAATAACATTCTTCTTTATAATCGAAATATCAAAATTTACTTTGTGAAAATTTTTGGTATTTTTCTGATAAAGTTCATTTTTTAATGAATAGTGAAAAATGTTGTATTTCAATTAAAAATCACTTTTTAATCTAATATATTAATTTGATTAGATTATCTTTTGAATTGGTTTTAATGTCAAATTAGAATATATTTTTATCATTTAATCCAATAGTGGTTGTTGGAATTAATTTCACTTTGAAAGTGGACTTAAACTAGTGACAATCTTTTGATATATATTGTTTCATAAAAACATGCTATTTGTCATGACAACGGGAATTAATTATTAAATTAATTAATTTAACTTATATGAATTGTATTTTTTAAAATAGACATCATTTTTGAATTCGGAATATCAAATATAGCTTAGGGTGATGTTTTGATATTTTTCTGAAAAACATCAATTTTTGATGAATAGTGAAACCACTATGTGGTACTTATAAAACTGATTTTTTGTTTAAATGAAAATTTACCACCTCTGTGTTTTGAATTTCAAAATTCTGACATACATGGTTTTCCTTAATAAGTAAAATTTGGTTCAATGAGATTAAAATAATTTTTTGGTGAATAGTAACTTTTAAGTTTTCAATCACGGTTAGAGGTAATTAGTGTAATTTAGGTTAAAAATAATGTTTTAATAATATGAAATGACCTTTACACATGTCCTACCCTTATTGGATGTGTCATGTTTGAACAAGAAAATCCATGGTTCAACTTGGGGACCCCAATGGAGCCACTTTGGTAGGAAAATGACATTAATAACTTTTTATTTAATATTAAAATAAAAATGTCACAAACATGTGTTATTTTACAAAAACAATTTTTAAATGGGGTTATACAAGTCATATTTTTTACTATAAATATTCATTAGAAATCTAAAAAGATTTCCTACTTCATGATACTTGTTTTTATAATTTTTAGGCAATAAGAAAATTAAATTATTTATGACACCATGATGATACAACGATTACCTCATTATTTAACGATTTAAATAAAATGAAAAGATAATGGACAATATAAGACCTAAACATGTTAAAACCTATTGGATTGGTTGATTTAGAACTCTTATCAATTTATAGTTGAAATATATAATTTTGGGGCCTTTAAAATCCGAAAAACATTTTATAATAAAGTAACCTTTTATAACTTTCCAAGAGTGCCCCTCCTCGCCTTTTATAAAAGCCCCCAACCTCTACCACCTTACCCACACCTATCAAGCCTTTGGATCGGCCAAAACCTACCCATTTTGTCTCTAAACATCCCTATATTACTCTTAGAAGCCTCACATGGGGCATAAGTCTTTCCAAGGAAGCCTTTGAGCTCAAGTCAAAAAGAGTTACCCGATTTAAAGGTAGTGTCTTCTCTTGTGTTCTTATGTTTTATTTTGCTTCTACAACCCCCTAAACTCTTTTTATTCCTTTATTTTGTAACAACACCAATATCTTAAATATACAAGGATATGTTTTATGATAATTATTAGATCTACACCTACACACACCTTCGTCTAATGGTTAAAGAACATATTGTTTCTGTGGTTGGTGATTTTCTGCCTCACAAAACGATGATTGTTCAATATTCTTTTAACACCTTTCATGGTGTCCATTATGATGTAACTATATTTATATATGATATATATTATGTTTATGTTTTCCTTATGCTTCTGTATTTTTCATTTGTTTCATGCCATTATGGTTTCCATTGTGGGTAAACACGATAATTTCATTTTAGGAAGTGCGGACTACCGCCCCCTGAAAGTGATTTGATTCGTTAATGCCATATGTGGGATGTATAAAGGATGGAGTTATTTTTATTATATATGATGTTATAATGGAATTATAATATACCATTATAACATTATTATTTCACTCCATTAAATACGAAATAGAAATTAATGTAGCGTTCATGCGTACGTACGGCTTACCGTCTCCATGAACGATGCATTTCATTTCTTACCTCTAAATGTTATGTACTATTATAAATACATGTATATGAAGGATATATATGATATATATGATATCCAAATCAGGAATATCATTCTATATATAATGAACCTTTGACCACATAAACAACATGTAATTGTAAGAAGTCCATTTTTGACTTAAGTACCAAATATCGACAAAACGAACTTTAGTAAATTAAATGATAACATAACGTTTATAACATGGAAATAAGTTATATAAAAGGACTAATAAAATTGAAAAAAGTTCTTAAGAATGTAGAAATTAACTTTAGTTTATTATTCAGGAGATTAAAGAGCAATCGAGTCACGTCGGACCCGAGGTAAGGGAATTCGTCTCAATTTCATCTAATTGAGGCATATATTGTTCTAATACAAGACTTTATTTTATACAGTGTATAAACCCCTTTGACTTATAATTTTATACAAAAGGAATATTTTTCTACAAAGAGTTTTACAAAATGACAAAAAGTAATGTTTCTTTTAACGTACGTGGTGACAACAACCTTTTCCGTCGCCGCGAGTATTAGTTGGACTTTGGCTTCCTCAACAGGCCATAATGTTTTTAAAAGTAAATAAATACCATATATGAATTTATGTATTTTGGTTTTGAAAATTGTTTTTATAATGTATTTGTTATATCAATATATTTTAGTGATATATTGTGATCAAAATGTGGAAATGTTTTCTTTCCATTATATTTGTTTTATGTCTTCTGATTTTATAATGGTACTTAGACATTTGGCATGTGGTTATGTGATAAACCATATGACGGGTGGTGCCGTGAATACCAGGATGGGTGGTTACGTTATAACCTCCAATGAATTGGGTATGGAAGTTGGCTTCATTGATATTCCATTAAGTGATATGTGTGGAAGTTGACCGTATGGTTATTCCATTTAAGTATATTTATGTCTCAAGTTACCTTTATATGTTATGTGTTATTTATATGGGTTTTATGGTAATATTTTGTTTAAAAATGGTAAGTAATGATATTTTATTCAGTGAAGAGTATTTACTACTCTATACAGGTGAAAAGTATTACATTGATAAAGTATTCATGGTTTACATGTTGTTTTGAAAAACTGACAGTTTTCCTTCTTTGTGTATCCCATACTGATATTTTTATGCTCACCCCAAGTTTTTTTTGAAATGTTTTTCACAGAACATAATGTGGAATAGAGTCAAATATGGGATCAAGGAAAATTCATGCTTTCTTAAGAATGGAACTATAAATGATTTTTTTTAGTTCATGTTTTAAAAAAAAGGAAACTTTATAGAAGTGTCAACTGTGTAATCTTTTGAGATGTAATAGTTATGGTCTAATTCTATAAAACTCTAAAGTTGAAAAGATCCTCAATGGGAATTATTCATTTAATTCAATATTAAGTAATGTTTAAGGTCAGGGCCTTATAGTTGGTATCATTGGTCGGTTTAGACAACCTTATGAGTTAGAACATTGTTAAATTATAAATTAATTTATGGTATGATTGAAATGTTATAGCATTTATAGATTACAATGTTGCTTCACCTAAGGTATTTCAATGTTAATAATGGTTTCTCGTAGGGGAAACAGAGAAGATTTTTTGGGAAGGCATACTGAGGGAAATGACCTTCCAAATCAACATACTTAGATGGTCAGAATCATAATTGAGCAGTTTACTGCAGTGATGGATCAGTTGAATCAGGTGATAAATGGTGGTTGTGTTATTGTTGATATTTTTCTGTTTTATAAAAGTAATGAGGATCATGAAAGTAATTTAAGAGTTATCTTTCAAACCTTGAAAGAAAATAAGCTATATGGAAAATTCAGAAAGTGTGAGTTCTGGTTACAACAAATTTTTTTCCTTGGTCACATTGTTACAAAAAATGGCATAACTATTGATCCTGCTAAAACCAAAGTTGTTGAAGAATGGCCAATACCCACAAATGTAACCAAGATCCGTAGTTTTCTTGGTTTTGCATGTTAATACCGAAGGTTTGTTGAAAAGTTTTCATGGTTATCTAGTCCAATGACTAAGATAACTCAGAAGGGTGTTATATTTATCTGGACAAAAGAATTTGATGATTTTTTTCAGGAGTTGAAATGAAGATTGGTGAATGCTCTAGTTTTTTTATTTCCTTCCAGTAATGGTTAGTTTTTTATATACAGGGATGCTTCAATGAAGGTACTTGGCTGTGTCCTTATGCATAATGATCAGGTAATTGCATATTCTTCACGTTAGTTGAAAACTCATGAGGTAAATTACCCTACACATGACTTGGAATTAGATTCTGTTGTTTTCACTCTAGAAATTTTGGAGGCATCATTTCTATAGAGTAAAGTGTGAAATATATACTGATCACAAACCTTTAAAATATATATATTCACTCAAGAAGAATTGAACATGAAACAGAGGATAAGACTAGAATTAATTAAGGATTATGATTGAACAATTCATTACCATCCGAGAAAAGAAAATAAAGTGGATGATGCTTTGAGTCGAAAAATTAATAATTCAATAAACATGCTACGTTTAGAATGAGATTATTTGGTTTTTGATTTGATGAAATTTGGCAGAGAAGTTGTTGGTGCAGGAAGTTCTTCTATTTTGTTTCAGGTATCAGTGAGATCATCCCTATCAGACAAAATTAAGCAAGCACAGAAGAAAGATAGCGGGTTACAGAAAAAGGTAGAGCTGGTTCAGAAGGGTATGTTGCCTGAATTTAATATTGATAATGATTGTGTTTTGAGGTTTGGGAAGAGATTATGTGTGCCTGGTGATTCACAGTTGAAGAATGAGTTGTTATGTGAGGCTCATAGTTCCCCGTTTCCAGTTCATCCTGGAAGTACTAAGATGTACAGAGATCTGCGGGAGTATTACTAGTGGGATGGAATGAAAGGAGATATTGCTGATTTTACTGTGAAGAACATGACTTGTCAGTAGGTTAAAGTAGAGCGGAAGTTACCGAAAGGGATGCTTCAGCCTTTACCAGTGCCAGAGTGGAAATGGGAAAATATATCCATGCACTTTGTTGTGGGATTACCGAAGACATCTCAAGGTAATAATGCAATCGGGGTTATTGTTGATCGCTTGAATAAATCTACTGATTTCCTTCCTGTTCGAGATAATTTCTCTCTAGATCAACTTTCTCGATTGTATCTTATAGAGATATTCAGGTTACATGGAGTTCCCCTATCCATTGTATCTGATTGTTATCCCTGGTTTACTTCTAACTTTTGGAAAGGCCTTTAGAAGTTGTTGGGTACTAAATTAAATTTTAGTAATGCTTTTCATCTTCAATTAGATGGGAAGTCAAAATGAACAATTCAGTCATTGGAGGATACTTGTTAGATGGATTATCAGGGAAGTTGGGACCAACATCTTTCTTTGGTTGAATTTTCATATAATAAAAGTTTTCATTCCAGTATATAGATGGCACCGTTTGAGGCATTATATGGGAAGCGGTGTCGAACTCCAGCTTTTTAGGATCAAGTGGGTGAAAGGAAGCTGATGGGACCAGAATTGGTAGAAGAGATGGCAGAAAAAGTTCAATTGATTCAGAAACACATGAGAACAGCTCAGAGCAGGCAGAAAAGTTATGCAGACAACGGGAGGAAGGATATATCTTTCGAGGTAGGTGATCATGTTTTTTCTCAATGTTTCACCGTGGAAAAGTGTGATGTGATTTGGTAAGAAAGGAAAGATGAGTCCAAGGTTCATTGGACCATATGAAATTCTGGAGGGAGTTGGATCAAATGCTTACCGAGTGGCTTTATCTCCGTGTTTATCTTAGGTACAAAATGTTTTTCAGGTTTCGATGTTGAGAAAGTATATGCCAGATCCATCTCATGTTTTGAGCCCGGAGGTAGTTCGGTTGGAAGAGAACCTCTCTTATGAAGAAAAACCTGTCCAAAATCATGACCGAAGAGAGCAAGTGTTGTGAAATAAGGTAATTCACCAGGTAAGGTTTTTTTGGAAAGACCATATGGTTGAAGAGGCAACATGGGAATCTGAAAATTCTATGTGGGATAAATACCCCCACTTATTTTCATAAGTGAATAAAATTGCGAGGATGCAATTCCCAAAAGGGGGAAGAATGTAACATCCTTGGTAAATAAAGAATAAAACATATTCATATTTTTAAATATTTGCGAATTAAATATAAATTTTACTTTAATGGGGTTTATATGTTCGATAGCGTACCCGATACGCAACAAAGAGATTCTTTGAAATCTTATGTTGCACACTAGTAATAAAATAAAATTATTTTAAATGGTAGTTAACACATAGCTATTGTATGGGAATGAATGAATATAAATAACAAAAATATGATTATATATGTTTGTTAAATGTTTTTAAATTTATCCAATAAAGGATAAAGGCTTAAAATATGAAAATAATTCAATTTTAGGCATATATACTCTAATATTCACTAAAGGTCCACTTATCACCTTTTGATGGAGAACCGTCATTAAATATAGTTTTGTTAAATCTTATACATTCTATTGGACCAAATAAAATTCTTCGTTAGAATTGGGACATCAAAATTTACTTTGTGTAAATTTTTTGTATTTTTCCAAAAAAAGATCATTTTGTTAATGAATAGTGAAAATGTTGTATTTTAATTAAAAACCTCTTTTTAATCTAATATATTAATATGAGTAGATTATCTTTTTAATTGGTTTTAAAGTTAAATTCAAATATATTTTTACCATTTAATCCAATAGTGGTCGTTGGAATTTATTTCACTTTGAAATTGGACTTAAACTAGTATCAATCTTTTGATATATATTGTTTCATAAAAACACGTTATTTGTCCTGACAGTGGGAATTAATTTTTAAATTAATTAATGTGACTTATATGATATGAATTTCGTAAAATATACATCATTTTTGAATTCGTAATATCAAATATAGCTTAGGGTGATGTTTTGGTATTTTTCTGAAAAACTTCAATTTTTGATGAATAGTGAAACCACTAAGTGGTACTTAAAAAACTGATTTTTTGCTTAAATGAAATTTTACGACCTCTGTGTTTTGAATTTCAAAATTCCGACATACATGGTTTTAGTTAAGATGTTAAATGCGGTTCAATGGGATTAAAATAATTTTTTAGTGAATAGTAACTTTTAAGTTTTTAATCGCGATTAGAGGTAATTAGTGTAATTTAAGGTAAAAATATTGTTTTAATAATATGAAATGACCTTGAAACATGTCCTACCCATATTGGATGTCTCATGGCCGACCCAGAAAATCCATGGGTCATCTTGGGGACGCCATGGAGCCACTTTGGTAGAAAATGAAATTAATAACTTTTTATTTAATGTTAAAATAAAAATGTCAAAAACATGTGTTGTTTTATTAAAAGAATTTTTAAATTGGGAAATACAAGTCATATTTTTGACTATAAATATTCATTAGAAACCTAATAATATTTCCTACATCGGGATATGTTTTTATAATTTTTTGAAATTAAATAAATTAAATTATTTATGACACCATGATGATGCAGCGATTACCTCATTATTTAATGATTTAAATAAAATGAAAAGATAATGTAAAATCTAAGACATAAACATGTCAAAAACCTATCAGATGGGTGGATTTCGAACTATTATCACCTTATCCTCGAAATATATAATTATGGGACCTTTAAAATCCGAAAATCATTTTATAATAAAGTATCCTTTTAAAACTTTCCATGAGTGCCCCCTCCTCTCCTCTTATAAAAGGCCCCCTCCTCTACCACCTTACCCACACCTCTGAAGCCTTTGGCTCAGACAACCCCTACCCATTTTGTCTCTCCACATCCCTATATTACTCCTAGAATCCTCACTTTGGGTAGAAGTCTTTCCAATGAAGGCTTTGAGCTCAAATCAAAAAGAGTTACCTAATTTAAAGATAGTGTCTTCTCTTGTGTTCTTATGTTTTATTTTGATTCTAAAACCCCCTAAACTCTTTTTATTCCTTTATTTTGTAACAAAAACAGTATATTCAATATATTAGGATGTTTTTATGATAAGTATTATAGCTACACCTACACACACCTTCATTTAATGGTTAAAGAACATACTATTTCTGTTGTTGGCGATTTTCTGCCTCATAAAACGATGATTGTGCAATCTTATTTTAACACCTTTCATGGTGGCCATAAAGATGTCACTCTATTTATATATGATATATATTATGTTTTTGGTTTCCTTATGCTTCTGTATTTTTCATTTTTGTTATACCTTTATGGTTTCCATTGTGGGTAAACACGATAATTTCATTTTAGGAAGTGCGGACTACCGCCCCCTCAAAGTGATTTGATTCTTTAATGCCATATGTGGGATGTATAAAGGATGGAGTTAATGTCATTATATATGATTTTATACTGGAATTATAATATACCCTTATATCATTATGATTTAACTCCATTAAATTGGAAATAGAAATGAAAGTAGCGTTCATGCGTACGTACGACTTACCGTCTCCATGAACGGTGCATTTCATTTCTTACCTCTAAATGTTATGTATTATTATAAATAAATTTATATTATGCATATATATGATATATATGATATCCAAATATTTAATATAATTCTGGATATAATGAACCATTGACCACATAAACAACATGTAATTGTAAGAAGTCCATTTTTGACTTATGTACCAAATATCGACAAAACAAAATTTATTAAATTAAATGATTACATAACGTTTATAACATGTAAATAAGTTATATAAAACGAATAATAAACTTGAAAAAGGTTCTTAATCAAGTAGAAATTAACTTTAGTTTATTATTTAGGAGATTAAAGAGAAATCGAGTCACGTCAGACACGAGGTAAGGGACTTCCTCTCAATCTCCTTTCATTGAGGCATATATTGTTCTCATATAAGACTTTATTTTATACAGTGTATAAAACCCTTTGACATTTAATTTTATACAAAAGGAATCTTTTTCTACGAATTGTTTTACAAAACGAAAAAATTAATGTTTCTTTTAACGTACACGGTGACAACGACCTATTCTGCCGCCTCAAGTATTATTTGGACTTTGGCTTCCTCAAAAAGCCGTAATGTTTTTAAAAGTAAATAAATACCATATACTCTTTTATGTATTTTGGTATTGAAAATGGTTTTCATAATTTATTTTTTATGTATATATATTTTAGTGATATATTGTGATTGAAATGTGGAAATGTTTTCTTTCCATTATATTTTTTTTATGTCTTATGACTTTATAATGGTACTTGGACATTTGAAGGGTGGTTATGTGACAAACCATATGACAGGTGGTGCCATGAATACCGGGATGGGTGGTTACGTTATATCATCTAATTCATTGGGTGTGGAAGTTGGCTGTATGGCTATTCCATTAAGTGATATGTGTGGAAGTTGACCGTATTATTATTCCATTTAAGTATGTTTATGTCCCAAGTTACCTTTATATGTTATGTGTTCTTTATATGGGTTTTATGGTAATATTTTGGTTACAAAAGGGTAAGTAATTATATTCTATTCGTTGAAGAGTATTTACTACTCCATAAAGGTGAAATGTATTACATTTATAAAGTATTCACGGTTTACATGATGTTTTGAAAAACTAACAGTTTTCCTTCTTTGTGTATCCATTACTGAGCATTTTATGCTCACCCCATGTTTATTTTTGAAATGTTTTTCACAGGACAGAATTTTGAATAGGCTCAAGGATGGGATCAAGGAAAAGTCATGCTTTCTTAAACATGGAACAAGAAATGACTTTTTTAGTTCATGTTTTGAAAAAAGGACACATTGTAGAAGTTTCTACTGTGTAATCTTTTGAGATGTAATAGTTATGGACTAATTCTCTAAAACTCAAAACCTAAAAAGATCCTAAATGGGAATTTCTCATTTAATTAAATATTAAGTATTGTTTAAGGCCGGGGCCTTATATATATCATAAAAATATTGGTGTGCTATAGTCTACCCCCTTAATATAAATTTCACAGTCAAATTTTATCTAGGTTATAAAAGGATGATACATGATAGTTTATTTCATCGAAATCCACACATAAAAATTATAAAAAAACTTCATTATTAAAATGAATTTTAGAAACAAAACAGTTACCCAATGTAACTAATAACTAGGATTCCTCATAGGAGAATTTAGGTGATAAATAAAAACATGGATGTGGAAGAGAAATATAATTATCATCTCCGGATGGAGGTTTAGAGAAACATGGTTATGAAAACAATTAATATTCATAAATCCATAAATCTATAACCATCTAAGGAACCTATGATTCATTTAATAAATAGGTACTATGATAACTTTTTTTTCATGATCTTTATCTAATGGTATATAACATGAGATAAATAAATAATAGTTTTATTATAATCTCATTGTCGGTCAATCCATGATCAATTTCCTCTTCATATCTTATTCAAATAAATTATGGGAAATTTTCAATCATAAAGTGTGATCAGATCATGCGGTCTATAAATAGAATGATTGGTCATTCCATCTTTCTTTATCACAAATTTTCTAGAAGAAGTTATAAAATAAGAATAATTCCACCTATGGTGAGATATAACATTATTCTAACAAACGTCATCTCATGTTTAACATAAACATTCCATTAATTAATAACATTACAATCCATAGAAAATCTAAATATGAAGAACATTAGATAATGGTGAACTAAATTTGCGTAACTTTTATCCCCCATATCCCATAAGGCATTTCATCATTGTCCCATTTTAAACAGATGAATACTTTAATCATGGATTCTCTTGAAACATTGTAATAACATAAAATATCGTAAAACCATAGTGAAAACATGCATATTGTCAAAAACTAACTCATTAAGCATACAAAAAATCACAAAAATTATATATAATCAATCCATGATATTACATTGTCCTTATATAGGTCTCTAGGTCATTAATATTATCAAATGTTCCATTATCTCATTATCTATTCATTATGTACATATCATTTGTTTTCCAAAAATATTTAAATCACATTTCATGGTTTCAAGTACCATATACTTAAGAAAAACCAAAATGGACCAATACATATATATTTCAATATTCTATAATACGACAATGATATTCTACAACATTTTTCTACAATCACATTACATAAACACTCAATCATTCCACAACTTCATTGTCATACTGAACATATCCATTAATGATCAAATGATTCTTTCCATTTTATTTGGCCTTAAGAGGTTTTTTAACTTGATCATCAATGATAACCCTTTTATTAGAGAATGTGTTAGCATAATTCCTCATTTCATTACACTTGTAGTATATATGTGTGGGTGGTGAAATATATATAACCTTTTCTCTAGTCACATCATTAGCTATATTTTTGTCATTACTTTATCACTCAACTGCATAATGAGCTTCTATTCTACAATTTATACATTTTATATACCCATTAAAGAAATATACTCTGTGATTCTTTTGACACATTAAGGATAAAGAAACACTCATCTTGGTTTCACCGCTATTTTTTAGATTTTTTGTTGAACTGCATATTTAATTTATTTTCAACACCTTTAGATTGATATGTAACAGCAACAACAATTTTTACCTTGATAGCACAATTCATAATCACTACATAAATACTAACACCTCCTATAGATAATGTTCTTCGATGTCTTCATTTTATGCCCCTAAATAATCGATCAACATTACATTCATATTGGATGATAAATCCTCAATCATACAATGCACGTCTAGTAAAATATTCCTCTTATGCACCAACAGATTCATCATCCGTTTTCTTAAGCTCAAGGAACCCCTTTTACATCTTCTTTTAAAAAATATGTGGAATATAGTTATCGAAAAATATATTATTGAACTCGTCCCATTACATGGATTCAATTTCATCTTACTTTTTGGTATTTTTTATTTTGAGACCCCCACTAACCCACTTCGTCTTCTAAATGATAAATATCAAAAATGATTTCTTCATGTTCTGAATAGAAAAGGATGGAAAATTATTTTCAATGATAATGATTCATTGGTCATCAAAAATTGTATCAAAATATCCACTGAATAAAGGTGAAACATTCCTAATTAATGACTCAATAGAATGTATTTACCATCTATGCTCATTTGGAAGTCCATCATTATTCATAACTTATATAAGTATAGTGATAATATTTTTCACTCTAGATCCAATAACATTTGGTTTTTCAAGAGGAAAATTATTGAATTTTCCTTTCCATTGATCATTAATATCGTTCCTTTAGGTTCCAACCATTGTCTTAAAACCCAAAAAAATACAGTGTAAGTTGAAATAATCATACTAGGAAAACAACATAATAAAGGGGGTATACTTTCAATATCTAACATCATTGGTTTAATACTAGGTTATTCATGTTCATTACCAAAATTCTAGGACTATAACATATAGTTAGACATAACCATAGAGACATCCATAGACATATCTTTAGAAATATCAATAGGGATTCACTAAAGCTTTCGCATCCCAGTTTCTAAAGATTAACTAAACCCTTACTTTGATTCCAACTCTAACTACCCAATCATGAAGTTCATGGACATTAATCAATTTTTTGGAAAACATAAGACATTAAAAAAATATACTCCCAAAGACCATATTAGTTTAGTGTCTTTGAAACATATAACACATTCTTTTATCTTGAAGAATGATCTTCAATATATCCCACAAAAATGTTACACATTAGTTTTCCTACTTAAAGTCTTATTTTATATCACAGGTAAAAGAAAACATTAAAAGGGAGAGCTGAAATACTAATTATGGGTAAATATGGGGAACATCAAACAAAACATAAACATAAGAATGTATGAAATAGAACATTAATTACGAATATCAAAATCCTGATTCAAGAAATAAATATTGACAGTTCGTAAGACATAAATCATAAAGGAACGTGAATTGTGATAAAATAGTATTGGCATAAAACATAAAATTCTTTAAAACAAATAAAACATAATAAAATATACATATTATCCATGGAACATTTCCATGACCATAATAGTAGACAATGTCCATTAATAAACTGATTTCACATATCGTTTATGCCCGATATTACTAAACCAGATTTACTTTCTGTTTCAGGCATGTATTACTGAATAAGAATTACATTCCATTCCAATCATGTTTATATAATTTGATATAAATATTTTCCTAATACATTTGTGGGAGATATATTTCCCCCATATCTTATAATTAAATCATTCTTATATATTCCACAAAACATAAATCATTCATCATAGCATCACCTAGGGAATAAATTGGGTTTCATAAACATCATTAAAAAATAATCCATATAAAAAATTGATTTCATAAATAGAAATAAATTTTAAAAAAAAAAATCACAGAAATTGCAGGGATATAAAAATATACTTACATATATAATTTCATTTTAGTTGGAAAGTATTTTTTATAAATCATATGAAATTAATTCTTAAGGAAAATATCAATTCTTCTTAAAAATGTTTTCTTTTAAAATAATGATAAACAATTTTAAAAGGAAATAATTTAATTTAAAATAAATGTGAAATCATTTAAATAATGATTCATTGAAATAAGATGTAATGAAATCATTAAAAATAGTTCATGTCGTATAATTAAAAAACATTGTCCTCATATAATTGCTGTAAATGTCAAAAAGTACCACTATTATAATAACTAAAAAAGATTATATTCATACCATTTAATAATGGTTAACCAATTTATAAAATTGAATTTTGAAATCTAATAGATTAATACAAATAATATTAAGTAGATAGTAATCATCGATGTGGTTTGTAAATATACTCCATTAAATACTTATGTATAAATAATATCGGATCACAATGAGATTGTGAAATGACCCATTACTAAAAATTCACTATCGTATCAATATATATAAACCTACTTTATAAAAATATAAATGATTTATTGACTTATTCCAGAATCATAGTCATTTTAATGATATACTATATGATTATATTATCATCTATTTGGTAATTATATTTAATTATTACTACTTATTTGTGTATAAACTGCTACATTTTCTTTAGCATTTTTTCCAAAATAAGTTCTTGTGATTTTTTATTGTATCATAAATATATCAATTCCAAATGACATTAAAATAATACATATAATATTTTTTTACCATTATATAATCATTCATTAATGTATATCATGTATAATGTATAGCATCACATCGTGGAGATGGTAGGCTATACGTATACACGAGCGATGATCAAATTATTATAATTAAGAAATAGTGTCAACTTGGATGGAATATATATTGTTAAATAATAAATAACTTGTTATAATATTAATACATAGTTATTTTTTCCATCATTATACCCATCTATGTCATGTGGTTCTGAAAAACATATTACACCATGACATGGATATGGTAAGATGTACATATGCATGCATGGAGATTTCATTTTCTGTAGGGTGGATAGAAGGTAGGATATAGATTTTACGTAATCATAGTTATATATCAATTTAAAATTTATTCTATATTCATTAACTTATAATTTAAAACTCATTGATATGATTTAGAAGAATAAATAATTTAAAAAAATCGGTAGAGGAGATTATTTATTATTCCATTAGATCCCAAAAGTTATTTGATTATAGGAACTAGATTAGGTCTTTTGAGATGAATATAACCTCTATAATGTGAATAAATTTTTTTAGAATGGAATGGTATGGGTATGGATGATCTTGAAAGCTCAAAGTGAATTTAAATTGTGGGGGAGGATGTGCCCTTATATAATTGAGGTGAGGGGAACATTAGGAATCTCCAAAAATAATAATTTACAATAAACTAAAAACATAGCCAAAACCTCCACAATATTATATTTTTGAAGAAGAGAATTCATAAAGATGTAGTTTCATAAAAATAATTTTTTGGAAAAATTTTAATCTCAATTTGAAACATAGAATTTTAATTTAAAACTTAGTTATTCTATATCATTTTAACTATGGTAACATTTCATTGAATATTTAAATGGTGAAATATTTACACAGGTGATGTAAAATAAATCCTAAATAAATAATTTAGATCATTTTTTACCATCTAATAATTAATATAACTTTTTAAAAATGTTTTTTGATTTTTGAATTATATAATAAAATATTGTTGTGACAAAACCAGAATAGTGTAAATTTTATCACTATTAAATTCTTCAATTTTTACAAATATAATGATAGGTTGATATCCACAAAATAAATACTTTATTATATCCAAATGGGGTATATTTCAAATTGAAAATTAATTTTTTATATTAATTATAAAACATTATATTTTTTTAAATATTTTTAATAACATTAATTTGATATTTCCATTAATAAAATAGTTACAACATCATTTTTCTATAATTCAATAAAATAATTATTTCTTGGGTCAAAATTAAAAATAAAATACTATGATGAAGATAAATAAAAAATATTCCATTAGAATACTTTTAGCCAAATATATCTTTCATAAAATGAAGCATTAATGATGTTATACTTATTAAAATATGAATTTGACATGTTTAACAACACATTAAATAAAATTATATAAGTGTAATCGTCTCTTTTATAAACCTCCAAATGGTATATAACATAAAACATGGATTACTATGGTCTATATGTACTCAACCAATATGATTTGGTCAAATTTATGGTTTTTAATGGTTATTATCATTTTAATAAAAAACAATTTTTGATTTTTCATCAATTAAATAATATATGTATCTTCAATATATAAACCATTAATGCAATTATTTCTTTCCTAAATATTAAAAATTAGTTACCATGATAAAAAATATATATTATATTTAAAATGAGTGTTTGTATTAAAATTTTTATTCTATAAAACCTTAATTTAAAAATGATATATTATTTAAAACATGAGTGTTACATCTTTAAATTCTCATCAAATAAAATATTAGAAATACCATAATATCTTCCAAATTTTTCGAAAATGTCAAAGATAAATAATTAACAATTAAATATGTTTATATGTAAAAACTTAACATTTATATTCATTGATTAAACCCTTTTTTATATCTGGACATATAATAGTTATAAAATACAAATAAAAAGACACTTTGTGTCTTTCTTTGATTTAAATTGTTTAAGTCATTTTCATGGACAGATTTCCATTAAATGACATAGTTTATACCCTTAACATATAAGGGTATAATTACATTTGTAAATAAATTTTTTTCTTTTTTTTGTTAGTTTTAATGTCATTATAATTTTTTTATCCTAAATTACCTAATTTACCCTTTATCGTGGTAACAAAATTTAACATGGTTACTATTCATATCGGTCAAAACTAAAAGAGAACTACTTACTAAATTTCGATGTACATAATCCAAATTTTTTATCTATTACTAAATATTAAAAACACAGATGATTAGGAATTATATTTAAAATAAAACATGAAATATGTCACAAAAAATATTTTTCTTGGAAAAATACCCTTTTTTAATAGGAAAATGTTATTAAATTAAATTCATATATAAAATCATTTTAAAAATACCATAATTTTATGAAAATGAACTATTTAAAATTAAAAATTAATCCAAAACCTAAATTTACTATGTAATTTCTCTAAAATAAATTATTGAATAAAATTATTTATTTCCACTATTCATAAAAATTAATCTTATCATAAAAATGAAAATAATTCAGCCAAAGTAAATTTTTATGTTTTTAATTAAAAAATATATTTATTTTGAAAATCAAATTATTAAAAATTCTCAATAACACGATTTAATATGAGTGCTCTGGAAAAACAACATTTTTTTGAAAAATACTTCTTTTAACCAAAATATTTTAATTTCATCTTACATCGTTTCAAGAAAACATATAAGGTGAATTTTTTAAATTATATTCAATAAATTAAATATATTTTTCATTAATAAAATCTAAAAATAGTGATTTAATTATTTTATATACCCAGTTATTTTAATTTAAGTAGTTTTCCATAAGAAAGTTGATATTATTCATACCCGCCATTATAAAGACTAAGATATAATATTTAGTTGTTCACTTATACTAGGAATGGAGTGAAATGTATTCTATAAAAATAAATTAAAATTGTGTGTAACACAAACCAATCAATGTGTTGTGTATATCGTATGCTATGTTGGTGTTACGTATAATGTAAGCTTGTCTTGGTGTAACATACAACATAAGACACCAATAAAATAAATTCTATCTCCATAATATAACTACCTTTTGCAAACAACTATATAGTAAATCCTGAAACATGTTCTAAAAAAATTAATAAAAAAATGTTTCATTGTAATCAATAATCATGATCCTTGTGATATCAATATTGATTAATAATTCTTATAACCCCACATATTTTTACCCCTAAGAAGAATAAAATGATTTTTTAAAAGATATACTCATATCCTACATTGAAAAAAATAATATAATTCTATAATATTCTATAGAAATAATAACTAAAACATGTAAGATACTTGGAAAATAGTTTCTATATCACTCTTATTAATGGAATAATTATATGATCACTTTCCATACCCAATTCATTATAGGGGTATCACAGACCCACCGATATTTGGTTATAACATAACCACCCATCGTTATTTATAAACGAAACAGTTATCCTTATATTATAGAGGAACCTCAAGTCATCAAAAACAATTCCAGATCACCATAAGATAAATTAACTATATAGATAATGAATTTAAATTTTAAAAACACATTATCATACATTATTATGTGAATTACTACTAGAAACTGTGGAATTTAAATTGGTTCAATTACAATATCATTTAAATAATCATTATCAATATAGAGAATGAATAAGGAAGAAATCATTACAAAATATGCACAGTGGTGGATAAGTAAGTTCATGGTTTTTTTATTTTTTTATTTAAATTTCGATTAAAATATTCAATAAAGAATTTGAGGAAAATAACATTTTACTTTGAAAATAAATTTTAAAAAATAAAAATAAAAAATATACTGTGAAAAATATTTTCACTAAAAATAAAAATGGAAGTATATAAAGAAATACAAATGGAAATAATGGTCTGGATGGTGAGAAATTACATTATTTATTTAGATGTTAAAAATAACTATTATTTTCAATCATTTTGTAAAGGAAGTATAATGTATCCCATTTTGAAAATGTTCATAAATATTCAATTCAATCCCTTTTAAAACATGGTCAATGATATTGTAAAATATATTTAAGGGATAATTTTTTTAAGAGAATGACATCATTGAAGAAATATCAGTAAACAAGGATATGGAAGAGAAGGGCTCTTGATGTAAAAGAAGATAAAAGATTAATATCAAATTAAAATAAATATTTTATGCTTATTTAATAAATAAGTGTGGAAATAGAAGGTAAATAATGTAAAACACTTGCATAAAATTTAGTGAATAAAATAGGTGTGGATAAAAAACTAAGAGCAAAATATTCAACAACAATTAATGTCAAGCAAAACTATCTTGAAATGAAAACATATTATAACATTAATCCTTTCGTTTTTTGGTAAATACACAATCATAATACTTATTAAATAATAAATTCAAATAAATAATTAATTATAATTAAAAAAGGATATTTATGGAATAAAATGTTTAAGGGTAAGTATATACACATTATAAAATAATTTAGGCGAACATTATAAACATTTTTCCTAAATAAAGATAATTTGAGATGAAAGACACTTACAAATATAATATCATTAAAATGAGAGTTAATTAATTGGGAGATTTTGAGTAAAAAATTAAATCCTTGATAAATAAGTGTAAAAAAATAATATGAGAATTTATAGATCTATTTCCACATAATCATGTATTAAAAAATTCAATGAAGAAGAGTTAAACACAACAAATGTCAATTGAGTTAAGAAACAATTTACTAGTTTTAAACCTTTAATTAAAATCCATTTGGATAAAATAATTAAAATTTTAAAAAAAAATATCATTATGTATTATGGTTTCATGATATATCATTTAAATTGGTATCATATACACCATATATTTGATATTATGTTCATAATAACAAAATATGACCCAACGATGGAAAATTGTGTTGAAATAACCAACCCCAAGTGTATACATTACATGTATGTCCTTTTAGATCAAATATAATAAAATAATATTAATTATTTTACTTCATAGGATTAATCCCTTATATTCAAAAATTTATTTTATTGATCATACTTGTATATTCAATTACCTAATCAAAAAATTACATGTTAGGTACATCAAGAACATTCAGTCCATAATTTCAAAATTGCTTTTGTGTGTTGATTGTGGTCAAAGGGGTCATGATTCCATCATATCAATAGATATAATTATAAAATGATTATAATTATTTTACTTAATTTATAAATTTGCCAAAAATTATTAATAATGGTTATTAAAAAGTAACTCCACAATAATCGTGGAGATATTTGGTTGAATGTGTGAAGGTATAACATCCTAATATTTCAAAGATAATTATGATAATTAAGTCACTATTATGTTATCTTTAAAAAATTACAACCAATTGAAATGTAATATAACATTTTTTAGACATAATTTTACCTTTCGTCTATATGGTGTAGTAATGAAAAACGAATCACATCGCTTCATCAGGGTGGTAGTCCATGCGTATGCACAAACAATGTTATCAATTTTCAGTAAATGGAAATAAAATAAAGCAAAATGTGTATTAACTATACTAAATGATAAATATTTCATTAATATAGTATTTAAACCTTAATTCCTTTATTATAAATATCGATGGGAATTTGTAATGAAAAATTAATTACAACAGTTCGTGAGGTGGTAGTCTATTATACACATTAATAATGAATTCTCTTACTATTTTAAGAGGTCGGATATAGATATTGGTTTTGAAATTTAGATAAAAAATTAATTTATTGTTTTGTTTGATTTTATTACCTCGTCTTTTTTTGTAATTATTTAAAGGTTTCAGAATAAGAAATAAAAATCTATGAGTTAATAACTCTCCATCTTCTTCGGAAAAATCCTTTTTCTATAAACATTAATCCCCAAATGGTTGGTATGTTACTAAAAATAATACCTCTATATTGCGTGGAGGTATGTTATTAAGGTATTTTTTTGGGATTTTCTTAACCAATGGGTTATGGAAATGTAAAAATATATGTGATAAAGAAGATTAATTTATTAAGAGAGGGGAGGGGATCTCATGGAATTTTTTAAAAATATTTATTAAATATAAATTAAAATTGATTGTAAAAATTTATGGAAATATACAAAATTAGAATATAAAATGAGTTTGAGTCAAAATAATCCGATTAATTAATATTTGGACATGTTTTTACAATGTTGTTATATTGTTCTCTTGGATTTAATTGAATGTTTATCATTTTCATGCTTACCATGACAACATGTTTTTTACTCATTAAGGGTCATTATAGTTACCATAAATATAAAACACACTGTAAATAAAACCATCTTGATATTCTAAACCATATCCTAGAATAATTTCAAAATATTGGATTTTTATGAATATTATATATTTTAATAAAATATTTTTTTTAAAAAATTTCAGCAATGCCAATTTTAGAACTATTGATATACAATGACATTAATAAAATCAGGAAATAAAAATCAAATGAAAAACATTAACATATACATGAAATGTTATATAAATAAATATATTTTTAATGTCATTAATTATTTCAAATTATATTAATTTTAATATTTTAATTATTATTTATTTTATTTCCAACTTTATTGAATAAGTTAGGGGTCAGTGTTGCCTAATAATTTAAGGTTTTTATTTTTTAATTAAAAATAAATAAATACCATAAGTATTATAAATAAATTTTACTGAAAATTTATTTTTAAAATTGATAATATCATCTAGTTATCTCAATTTATAAATTATATAGTCATAAATAAAAGAGTGGAATGTTTTTTACTTTTCATTGCATAATATATTATAATGGTGATAATTGTATCCAAAATTAAAGTAAAGGTAATATAATTGAATCATAGATTTTTATGGATGGATTTAACTAGTAAAATAAAATTAATACAAGTGTTAGGGTCATTTCCTAGTCCTTATGATATTGTTTTTGACTCTTAATTACATAATTTACACTTTATAAGTGAAAAAAATTACTGTGGTTACTATTTATAGTGGGTAAAAATAAATGTAATTTAATTACCCAATTTCGAACTCATTATTTCAAAAATGGATTAAATATTTAAATAATTAAAAAATATATGTGCAATAAATTATTTTCAAATATATATAAAATACATGATGAAAAATAGGTTTTCAAAAAAAAATATCATTCATAAATATAAAATACTTTTGTGTAAAATTGTAGTCCAAAATTCAATTAAAACAAAAATTTGGTAAATTGGAATCAATATAAAATTATTACATATTGAAACAATTAAAATATATAATTTTACTATGTAAATACTTATAAATAAAATATATTTTTCAATTAAAATCCTTATTTTTTTATGTTTTTTGAAAAATTAAACATTTCTGAAAAATATCAACATTTAACCATAGTATTTTTTTATTGTTATTATAAAAAATATTTATATTTTATCAAATAAAATTTTCAAAGATGAAAAAATATTTATAATATTCTTTTAGAAAATGAAATGAAATTTACATTTAAAATATTACTTATTCTCAAAGAATAAATGTGTTTACTAATAATTGAGTTCTTATTTCCTTATAATTATCCAATACATATTTATTGATTAGATCTAGTATATACATTTGAATAACTAAATAATTCAATTTTTACCAACTAGATCTATGGATAGGTTATGATAGTAATATTTAAATAATAATACTTTAGGTTTTGATTGCACTCAATGTTTCTTATTTTTCATGTAATCGAGAATAGTCATTATTTTAAATTCATTTATTACTAAAAATCCTTTTATAAAGATAATATCATTCAAAATTCCACCGGATCTCATTATCTATCGTTTTTAAAATTTGGAATATTAGATATCTTAAAGTAATCTTCAAGGAAAAAAATAATGATATTTCTAGAATAGAGCATCAACCACCTTATTCATCTACTAAAGGTGGTAATGTGTTAGGTGATAATAATCTCTAATAAAATCCAACAATATTATATGGTTCATCTTAAATTTTTCCCAATTAAAATATATAATTCATGATTAAATGATTTTTATATATGTTACACCTTTCACTATGTGGATAATTCCTCGATATCTTCAATGAAAAATTATTAATACCATATTCAAATCATGAGTTGTGTAATTCTTTTCTGGTTTTTTAAATTAATGAGATGAATAATATTTCAATAAACTTTTATCCTTAAGATTACGTCCATGTTTTTTGGTTAATGAATCACTACATACAATACACCCTTCTCTACTATTGGATAGTTCAAGTACCAGTTCCCTAACCTTCCTTATATTTAGTTCATTGAAATTATCCTAACATTTATTTATCCTTAAGAACATAACCACATTTTGAGTCAACATGGATAGTGTGTAAGATATTCATGATTAATCTCTCAAAATGCTATTAATATCTAGGAAACCAAACAATACTAAAGATCTCAATTACCATGACTAGTTTACATAACTTCTCAATAACTGCTATCTTTGAAGGACCCACATATATTAATTCATATTAATTTATATATCCCAAGAATGAAACATTATACATAAAAAAACTACACTTGGTAAATTTGGAATATATCTTCTTCTTCTTAATGTTTATCCCCATAATCCTCAAATTTCCTTTATTCTCTTCATTGATCGTTTAATGTATATGAATATCAACTATAAAGACTAATAAAAATAGATCGAGGTAATATCAACAAAATATATTAATTAAATCCAAGATGATAACAGGAGTATTGGAATGTCTATATAAAATTTCATAAAATAAATAATGACCATACCTTTTATGAAATGCTATCTTGGGAATACCCAATGTCTTGAGCCTTATATATTGATATCAAGATCATGGATTAATCATTTAAAAATATTGAGTTCATTTTAATTGGTGAAATAGATAATGAATTTGGGGTAGAATGTACTTGTTCTTTAAAATGGTATTTTTAAGTAACCAATAATAAATTAAAATATTCATCAAACCATCTAACTTTGTAACCAAAGTAATGGGTGCAACCTAGTGCAATATACATAGCCACATCAGTCCTTTATAGAGATTCACCAATTGTTTCATTTTCAATTCTTATACCTCAATCAAGGAATTCTTATATGGTTTCATTGAATTATGAATATTTCTATGTATTATTTATATTGGAAACTA
This sequence comes from Viscum album, assembly GCA_963277665.1. Taxonomy (NCBI): domain Eukaryota; kingdom Viridiplantae; phylum Streptophyta; class Magnoliopsida; order Santalales; family Viscaceae; genus Viscum; species Viscum album. The sequence goes on from OY728123.1 coordinate 1,896,029,288, forward strand.
AACATTATATTGGCGGTAAGACAATTAAACTATAATGGAATTAAATCAACAAAATCCTTTATAATATCTATATATTCAATGTTAATTTGAACTCAAACCATATGATATACATGTAAAAAATGAGTAAGTATTAATAACAATATGACATAATAAATTTCCATGAGTGTCCTCGTTGAATATTAAATTAATGAACAATCATAGTATAATATAAAATTTTGAATTAATCTTCCATTCATTGACAATTGTTACAGTCTCCCCACTGAGGGAGAAAATCAATGTCCCAAATTACATCAAATTCGACTATAGGCGTAATTACATGATATGTAAGAAGAAAATTATAAGAAAATTATATCGAATAGGATATATAGTGTTATGATTATGTTATTTGACCATTATTATTATTCACTTCCAAATCATCATCTAAACATTGCAGTGGTAATGTGATATAAATTGATAATTAATTGTATATAAATGAGTTGTTAAAACCAGATTTAAAATTATAGAGTGAATGAAAAGTGTACCTTTCATCACATCACATGGAACTTATACTTTCACTGTAGTAATTCCATATGCATGGCCTTCCCCCTTTGGCTTCTTCTGAGGAATGTTTGATGGACGATTGTGGAACATGTTTGATAATGCCACATCACTTTATAGGTATATAATTTGATAATAATGATTTATTTCATTGTTTTATAATACCTTTCCAGATTACCCTTATCTACACGATTGTATCCAACTCCCATAGAGAAAAATCATTTTTAGCATGTATCTTTAAATAATTTTGACATGTTTAAAATTTCTTCATTCTGTTATTTTTATTTTATAGGTTCAATTTTTCTAGGTTCCTAACTAGCTTCTTCATCTCTTTATTTTCCATGATGATATAGGGTGTAGAATTTTTTGTATATCTATAAATTTAAATTGATATTATATCACTATAACTATAATATGTTTTAGATACTAGTACCCTATAGTTACTAGATTATGGAAATAAAAAATCAATCATTAACACATTCTATATTGTTCATGTAATCTAAAGAATTCATGGATAATATTTTAATGTCATCCATATACACATTAATGCATTCTTCATCCTAATTAATTAAAATGAGAACATCTCCATTTGATCTCTCTATTATTGGGAGTCATATATGACAACGAAATAAACATAAAAGTATTTAATGACATTGTATCCATATTTTAGTGTCTTTTTTGTTATTGATCAATGAACTACCTTGATTTGTGTCTCCTCCAAAAAAAACTTCTAGAATAATATATCCCTTTGATTAAATTCCAAATTAATGAATATCATTTCATATGACATAATTAATTATTCAGTTGCCAATGGATTATTTTTTCCATTGAAATATGGAGGCTTTTGGACCATATATATAAGTACGCGACCTTAAACATTACATAATCTTGATCTTTATTCAATAAAAAAATTTCCTTCACTTCTAGAATCACTTCATTTTTATATTTTTTAATTAATAGGCCTAAATCATACAAAAGACAAAACATACAATAAAAAAAATCACTTCTTATTCATATCTTTTTTCCCCATATTATATTTTTTAAAAATATAAAATTATATCTATTTATGGAAAATCTCAAAAAAAAAATCAACACGACTCTTTCATTTCCCAAATCCACCTTTAAGTACTATGAAAACATTTTAAAATGTGGTATTAGAAACAAAATTCTCAATAAATAATACACAATTAATGAAAACCCATTATCCCTATGAAAACATGAAACCCCATGAATTTTTTTTAATAATGTTATAATACTCGCCCTAAAAATGTAGGAAAAATGTTCATTAGAATTTAATATGACTCCTTACACATTTTATAATCACAATATTTCATTATATCTCATAGGAATCAATGATAAGACATATGGTATCTTTGGAAATTATTAATCTTTTATTATAATCAATGGAATAATCATATAGTTGACTTCCATACAAGTCAATCATATAAATATAATAACCATGTGGTTGACTTCCGTACACAAAGCATTAAAGGGCTACCACAGACCCTACCATCACTTAATTATCATAGAACCACTATTCATTGGTTTATAACGGAACCACCCATAATTAAATTATCATGTAACCACCAAAAAAACACAAAAGAAAAAATGTACACTTCACATTAGTTTCATTTTTCCCATCACACAATAATTGTAAAATAAAGAATGATTTATTTTCATATAAAATCACCCAAACATTCTATTTGAATCTTAATTTCCCTTAACTATCCTCAAATACCATGAAAAAATATTCAAAACATCTATTGAAGACAAAAATATCATCAATAGATACACAAATAAGTAAATCTAATATAAATTTGAAAATATAAATACCCATGAAAAATTATCATAATGTTATAATCTTCACATTTACAATGAATAAAATACATTACTTTCCAAATATTATCATTTTTTACCATTTATTAAATAACTCCATTATTATAAATCCCATATAAATTATAGATAACAAATAACAATTCATGGGACATTATGAAACTTTTATTTTGAATAAATCGAATAGACATACAGTCAACATTCATAGATGTAACTCTTATAAATGGAATTACTAGATGGTTGAAATCCATACACAAACCATTAAAGGGATTTCATGGACCACCCATAATTTATTTCATATAGAAACAACTTTAATTTGATTATCCTGGAGTTACCCTTAATTGGTTTATCACGTAACAATATTTAAAATGTCTAAGTAACATTTTATAATCATAACACATGAAATATTAAAGTATAAAACATTATACTCAGTAAATATCATTTTCAACTATAATAAAACATTTCAGGTGATTTAAAGAGTCAATTTATTTTTAAAACCCATTTTAAATTAAAAAACATCTTCTAAATGAAAATGGGTATTTTTTTCTTTTAAAACATAAAGGGTTGTATAGGAAGAAGAACATAAAATCGATATAAAATTACATTTATAGACCTATCATTTCAATATAAAGAATTATGTAATATAATATCAATAATATTTTCATGGGGGAAAATAATGATATTTTTGAATCAAAATTTCCTATACCACAATAAAATTTTTCAATCATAAGAAACATGAAAGAATAGCATTTAAAAATGTGAAATATCATTAGAATTAATAAATTTATGACATGATATCTAAAAGGGTGTTTATATACAAATCATAAAATACGATTGGTATATAAATTCAAAATATTACTCAATTAAAGGAGATCGATAAAAAATCCCTTACATTTAGTCTGATTGGTCACATGTGTTTTTATCATTGTAAATAATAAATATAAATTAAATATTTACTTTCATGATAGGATTTTAAAATTTTATTAATAATGCTTTTTACATATTAATATTTTTAAAAAATTTATTAATCAATTTTCATTATGTTGGGTGTTTTTACCATGTTTGGTTTATGTGTCAAAACGATAATGATTGGTTGGAAATGGTCATTGAGTTATTTATATAAAAATCATCTGAATAAAAATCATGAAATAATTGTTATATTTATACATCAATTTCTCATTTAAACCCAATAATTAAATAGGGTTATGAAAATTATGGTGCCAAAATTAGTGCCCAAAATTAATCATGGATGGACACACCATTTTTGAATAACATCTTACTCGAATAAGACCTAAAAGCACTAAAGGGTTTGCTTCATGAATCCACATCGCCCAGCCCTTAACCACTATGAACGGTGATAAACTTGGATATTGACACCACGGTGACCATTATGAAGTGCTAAAAACTGCCTCCATATGTCCAATGAGCACCGTTACCAACACAGAGTAATAATGGAAGGCTCTACAAGTCTGGCAGCGCTATCTCCAATAATAAAGTAAACATTCATTCCTAGCGCTTTTCTGAAAATTTTGATACCCAATAATTATCAATATGCATCTCATCACAACCCAAAAGGATCACTACCCAGAAATTTCACCTTCTGAGCATTCTCCTCAGGAAGATACATTTTCTCTACAATCCAATGAGGAAATTCATCACTCAACATAATTAATAACCACGAACCACCTTTCCCTTCATTACAATTTACCTCTAACTAAGTCGGTATTCCTTTCTCGAATCCCTAAAACCATCACCATGGTAGGAGTCCCTTTCAAGAACTTCAGACATCTCTGAGAATTCATCCTTCGTGAAGCACCATCAAAGAACATGTAGACTCTATTCCTCAGTTAGGTCTCCATGATTTATGAGGAACCTCTATTTAGAGATATTAATTTTCTATTATTTTTTGTTAACCTTCCTTTTTGAAGATCCTGTTCTTTGCGGGGCATCATATCTTTATGAAGCCCCTATATGTAAGGCCTTATACTTCACAAGCCCCTCTATTATGCAACCCTCTTGGCTCGTATGACATAATGTCATGGTCCCTCAAGTGTTGCTTCATTTTTCATTGTCCTTCATTGTGATATTTTCATATGTAGTCGAATATATATTTCATCTTCACAAATACATGCTACTGTTGGCCCTTCAATTGACCTCTACTTCATTTTTCTCCCAACATTCATTTCATGTGCTTTACATTGAAAAAGTTCAATTTGATACATGATATGTATGTTCCATGGATGAGGAGTGATTGATCATCGACTAATATGTATGATTTTAAACTACCAATAATCCTCTTCCCCAACACCCAACATTAGCCTATGAGTTTTTCTATGCATGGAAGACATGAGAGGATCCAAGAGTGGACGGGACCAAGAACCATTCTCTTCCAACCCTTTTAATCCTCCTTCTCACTCCCTCTTTGTTTTGATACCATGTTGCCCATTATAATTCTCTAGTTGAGCCATGAACTACCCTCTTGTGATTCACAGTTGGAGTAACTCTAAATATACATCTCTCTGGGCTACTATCCATGCGTAATCCCCACAACATCTCTCGTGGATGCACCCATAATGACATGATCATCAGTCTAATGGTTACATCTTATTTACCACACTGAGAATGAAACACATTGTCTTACAGTAAAAGTAACTATGACATCCTCTTTGGGATTCTATCCTTGAATAATCCCCATTCCCCTTTCGTTATGCTTGATGTCAAACTGCATGTATTGTTCTGCGTGGAAATTGATCCCTTTCCTCTAAATAGGGTACATAGGACACCTCTTCAATTTTCAAGATCATAACTCCCCATCACCAATCAATCCCAAATCATTATCTTCAGTTCACCATCATCATACAAGACGTTATAATACATTTCCCATTCTCCTTCGTTACAATGTTGGTTGTTATCCCTTTTAGGTACATAGGACGCCTTTATGAGGTTCAACCACATCCAGTGGAAAACCCTAGTGCTAGATTATAGGGATGTACCTTCCTAGTGTTACATCTTTTCATTTTGCGATACATCTCTTAGAACCATCCTTTGAGGATTTTGGATCCACAAGGTAAACTAACCATGCATAATCCCCAAACATCACCAAGATCCTCCAACCAATAGTTCCCATCTTGTGATGGAAATCTAACCATGTGTAAGCCCCTGGAGTGTCTCTGGGTTATTCAAATTTTTTACACTCTGATTCTATACCCCAATTTCTTCTGAAAATGGGTATGACCTTGTTTGTTTAAGGTTCAAACATTCTGATTGTTTTCTAATGGGTTTATTCGTAGAACCGAAAACATCCAATGATTCAATATCCATTTGGACCTACATTCCAAAGGTAAGAGCTCATTAGTTGTGGACGGATGAGGCTTATGAATTTTCATTGGTTGAGAGGATGGGAGTTTAGGTTCATCACACCATTTTGGTGGGAATTATTTCCTACTTCGGGACTCTCTTATATATTTAATTTATGTTCTCGAATCCTTATTAATTCACCAAGAATGAAAATGATTTTTACATTAGATTTGGCAATCGATCATTGATATGTATGAGATTTAGATAATATTTTATATGTATTTTAGGATCTTCTTCGATGGAGAATCATCGGCATGTATTAGAGATCTTTATTCAATGGAATACATAAATACATTATATAGAAATCTCTTGGTCATTAGGATGACTATTCTCATTTTAAAGACACTCAGTGGGGAACTAGAAGTATATTGTCATTTAGAAAGATATGGATTATTTCAGAGTTGGGATCATACCCACAGATGGGATACCTTTGTATCCTTAAAAAAAGGAACTAGAACCCACGTAGGTCGATAATAAGGATATAGTTTGCTGTCAGATGGGATGGAAAATAATTAATGAAAGATGGGCTTGAAACATATAAAGGATTCCTACGTACTCTTCTTTTAAGGTAGAGATCAAAGTCCACATAGTTCAGGAAAAGAAATATGGGGTTTGTGCATGGTTAATGGCCCAAAAAGAAATATCGTGATTAATTTTACACTCTAAACTCACGTGAGTCATGCCCAGTGTGAGAAACAAGAGGTATCAATAATCTTGATGATAGTGACATGAAATATCCAGTTATTAGAAATGAAGTGGGGATTATATATGTATGATGACCTAAGTAAATGAATACAAGTACTTTGGAAAAAAGCCCAAGAGAAGGGTCTATAAAGGTCTTTGTACTTTATGGAGCATTGGAACTTTAACCCGGGACATACTCCTAAAAAGGAAGCCCAAATTAAGAAAGATTTATGATTGGGTTTTATTTTTGAGAAGGAAGCCCAAATCAAAAGAAATTAATTTTGGGTCTTACTCTTGAAATGTATTCCCAATTAAAGGGAACTTATAACATGGGGCATACTCCTGAGAAGGATGACCAATGTTAAAATAAAATAGGACTGGGGATTACTTATGAGAAGGATGCCTAGGTTTAGGGAAATTATGACAAGGGCTCACACCTGAGAAAGAGGCTCAATTTAAAGGAACTTGTGACTGGGTATTACACCTAAGAAGTATGACCTGTTTAAGGGGACTTGTAACTTGGGGATTACTCCTAAGAAGGAGGCCCAAATCAAAATATATTCTCATCTCAAAGGATGAGGTTATATAGGAAACCCCTAACCATGGTGACAAAAAGCATGAAATTCACGAGGTTTTGGGAGAGTTCCTCACAGAATTCCATTTAGATAAGGAATCCAACAATAGAATCATGAAATAAAATGGCATTGAAGAGGGTTTTGAAGGATATGTCTTTAAATAGAGTGGTGGATTTGAGGAAAGGAGGTGACTAGGAAGGAGGCGTGCAAGTATCGTTCCAGCACGCAAGTCAGGGAAGCGCAAGTATACTTGCACAACATGAGTCACCTTAGGAAATGAAGAATCCTTAGGGTAATACTTGGGAGAATTTTAACTCAAGCCCTTATTATCATCCCTAGAGGCTTCAAGAAGAATGGAACGCAAGTTCCCTTGAGAGGTCATGGTGGTGCGCAAGTGTCTTCATTTACCTTAAGGGGTGTACAATTAGGTGCGCAAGGGTTGACTAGTTTTTACACTTCGGCTTTATTCTTCCTCTTTAGAGCTTGAATTCTATTTAATGAATTGCCTTAGAAAAATTCGGAAGATGTTAGACAAAGACTTGGGTGACCAGAGCTTGAATGTGGGTTTTGGAAAATTATTCCTCGATATGGGGGGGCACGAGGGCTATTTATAGGCCACTGGGCACCTTGGGCAAAAAAAAATAATGGGGTGCACAAGGGACTTGAACGGAATGCATGAAACTTGCATGACTCCCTCCAAATGGGTTCCTAGTCCATGCCTTTGTCAATTTTTGATGTTCTCTAAAGGGTGACCCTCATTGTGCTTAAGGTATTCACCTTTTCCATTAATTGGACTATGTAACTGAAAGAAGCATAAAAAAGTCCCCCCCCCCCCAGTGTTGGAACTGTTAAAGGAAAGAGGATTTCACTCTGAGGAAAAATAGAAACCAGGGTTTAACGGCGCGCAGGTTTCAGGCAAGAAGGTTTCGGCGCGTAGGGTTGCGATGTGCAGGGTTATGGGATCGCCTATATATATGGGTGTAACTTCGTGCAAACCATCCTACCTCCAAAGCTTTTGAGCTCTCATCACGCAAGAGTTTTTCTTTCTTGGTCGATCACTCTACTTTGTGTCTCACTTCTCCAGTAAGGATTTTGACTGGTGCGACATTACTTGCGCAATAATACTTACGCGACAAAACTTGCATGGAATAAATTTCACAGAAAAACATGTGCGGCTTAATGCCTTAGCCTTTTTTTCTTCACAAATATTTCATCAAAACAGACTTACTTAAAATTTAATTGTTTGATCTTTGTTCAGATTCAATGGAACACAAAAGAATTGGATCAGTTGATGAGTTGGCCAGAAAGAGAATAGACGACATGATGAACATCATTGGCCATGATTATTATGATATCTACGATAGAACTCTCCTATATTTGACTATGAAATTGAATACATATCATGCCAATTTTCCAAAGAGAATCCACATGCCTTTATATGGCCACGATCATCTACAAGGAGTTAACATTCTAGAGGTAAAGAATTTTATTCCTCCTTCATAGTTTCAGACTTACACCAATTTTTCTTTGGGAAATGTCTCAGTTGTAGGATCATTTTTCAATGCTGGATCTATGGAGAAGGCATACATAATGCATCATAGCCCATGTGCTCCGGATCTGAATCCTCACATGCCTGAGCTGCTGCTGCATTGCTATCCCTCTATTTTATGAAATTCTTAGATGGACCAATCTATGGGATGGAAAAAGAGATGGGATTTCCATCATGGTGGTGGTGTAAAGCTGACATGGATGTGTGCATATTGGGTGAGACAAACTTGTGCATAGTTTTTTGAGGATCTAAAGGGAGCTACAATATATGAAGCCGTCTGGGATGGGAAAAAATATTTTAACAGGAATGACAATTTTGTGCAAGAGTTAATCAGCCATTGGATCCCAGAAACGAATTCTTTCTATATGACTCATGGAGAAGTAGGAATCAGTTTGTGCGATGTCTACAAGATCTCGGGGGCTACTATTTTGGGAGATATGTATGATGAATTCAACCCCCCCAAGGTGACCTGGAATGATTCAGAAAAGACTCCGGAATTGGCTCGAGAGTTATTGAAACGTTTCCACAAGCTTAAGATTACTAAAATCGAGAAAACCCATTCTAGAAAAGATATCCATTCGGAGGAATTGATGGAAATGTTTCTGATCATGAAGAAGAAAAAGGGTCCCACCTATACTCATCCTACCAGCTACCCTAGATCATAGTAGTGGGGTGCTCTTGGCACATTTTGCCCATCTCTGGAAGCGGGAGAGTATGAAAAGTGGGGGTATGAAATGTATCAAATAATACTAGAGAATACCCATATAGTGGGATTATTATCCTGATTTATCATCATGTATCTTCTTGCAATTAGGGATTCGAAGGGAGGCATTAGGCTAGGGACCTTCGTTGTTGCAGCCAAGTTGGATGAGAGAAAAATAGTTGGGTTGGCCACCCCGGTTTCAGTGGAAATTCATAGGAGCTTACTCCATTTCTATATGGTTATGTCTCCTTTGAGTATAGAAGTACCATTTCATGTTTTCTGGGGATGAATCTCCACTCACATCAGACTATATGATGTATAGAGAGGAGTACAGGTTCCTGGAAGTTCTTTTAGGTCATCGGTGCAGGCATTTTAAGAATTTCACCATTGGCCCGCAATTCCTATGATATGAAGGTGAGGTTGAGCATGTTCAAGGAATTTCATTTCATTCCTTATGGATACCTTCCAACCAGGTGGTTTGTTGACGATGGAACAACTAGCCTAGAATTGATGTCATATATGCTGGTTTGCAGAGATGGTGTATTGGCCACCAGAATTGACAGAGAGAATATATGCTAGGCATATGATCCATATAGATTTGCACGCCAATTCAAGTGTTTGGAGAAGATTGTTGTATCCCCTCTCGTTCACATCATATCAGAGTATCATCCACTGGTTGCCCGATAACTATGGCTGCTAACATCTATGGAGAAGACTGGGTCAGTGTTTGATCTACCAGTTGCACGAGCGGCGAGTCAATTGAATACATGGTATGTTGAGAACTTGGTAGAATCATACCTGGCAGGGGTATTGAATCTTCCTATCTCTCGGGTGGGGAGTAAAATGAGATGTGTTTGGAAATAAACCTTTCATCTGGAATATGACTCTTCCTCACCCGAAGATGATTCACCAGGTTCTTCACCGGGGGCTGATTCACCAGATTCCCAGGATGGGGATGATGAGGCATGACAAGCATCAAAAGGGCCTCGTGCCATATATAATACTCATGCCAGAGTCAAGAGAATGACTCCATCAACTCAAGGTGAGTTATATCGTTGAGGCAATTTAGTCGCCATTATTTTTTAGAGCAAAAAATTTCATTTTCTTATCCTTTATCTATAATTCCAAGAGTTGGGAAGAAGTTGATGTCCGAGATTGTAGGACCTTCCTCACGACCTTCTGGTGCACATTCTGAATATTTACGACCATAGGCTATCTAGAAATGGATAATTTTATATTGTAATGCTAAAAAACCTAGATAGACTTATGCGAAGGGCTACATATCCTCGGAGTGGGGGATCTCCGGGCTTCTCCAGATATCTTCTTCAAGGATAACCCCAATGAAGTGCAGGATTTCATCAGAGAGCTGGAAATGCTCATATATGCCACTGATAATTCCATTACTATCACCAAGAGGGTGAAGTAACTGATGGATCATGGCACCACTGAGGGGATTGGTGCTTCCATGGTTGAAGAGTGCCATGATTACGTGGCTCTTGAAGATATAAATTTCATTCCTTATTTTCTTTGAAACATTATTTCAGTCAAAGATTTCTTACTCAAGGAAACTACATTTTTCATCTTGCATCTTATTAAGGAAGGAACTAATAAGGTCCCCTCACAATGGTATAGCCATGGTGGCCCTGCTCTTGGAGTCCCTGAATCTCCTCGGGAACAAGGAAAAGTATCTCTAGGCCAACAAGCCATGGAAAAAAAGTTAGGTAGGGCTTTACTCTCTCTGAGACCTGTATTTGGAGGTGATCATATCAACACATCCAAAAAGTAAAATAATAAAAGGCATCAATGGAAGAAGTCCACAGCCTGACGCTTCATCAGTAGTGGTAAGTCCTTCGGATAGTCATGAGTCTTAACTAATGAAAAGTTTACTCATACTTCTTGGGATTGTAGGGGCCTTTTAGATTTCCCATTTGAGGGAGAGGACTGAACCTCTTCTGGGGACGACGAAGGGCGCTAGTGAACAGCCGCAAATTCATTCTGACCTGGCTACTCCTAGTACTACTCATGTTGCTTCTGCAAGGAGATAAGAGTCTGCTTCGGGGAAATTAACAATACTTAATAGAATGTTTAATAAAAACATCAAATGACTTTCATTCCATGATTCATTAGGTTCAACACCTACACCGAAACCTTTGGCTTCCGCTGCATCTTACTCTGCAATTTTCTCTGAGGAAGCTATCTAGGGTCAGAGGTCACAAGAGAAGGGTTGCCAAGAAGATATGTCAAATTCTCCCATTGGTGAGACTCACCAAGAATCTGGGGTATCACAAGATGAAATGATGAAATGTGGCGTTTCTTTTGAATAAATTTTATATCATGTTAATTTACTATGTGATTTAGATGATTTTGGACGTGAGTGTTATCACTCATCCTGTTAATTTTTATTATTGAATCTCTGAACATGAGTGGTTGAAATGTGCAGTTCCGTCTAATCAAGATTCTAATCTTCCAATGCCTATAGGTGGTAGAGACAACCCTATAATTGTAGAGACACTAGATCATGTAGAGATTAACCCAGCAGAGCTTCCTGAAACCCATCCTAAAAATCCTTTTGAAGCTGGGAAAGATGGTTGGAGCCTTCTCATGCTTTTGATCTACCGTTGGAGAAAAGATGAATGTATTTGTGGCTGTACTTAATTTGAAAGATAGCTAATCAAAATTTGTTATACTTGGAAACTAACCAAAGCTTTCAATTTACTATGAAGGGATTTCAACTTTAGTGGCTAGATCCGTAGGTGAAGCCTCAGCCTCTGCCGCAAAGGGAGTAGAATGTGAAGTACCAAGTGTCAGGGGGGGAGTAGAACATCAAACTTTCTTAAGTGCATTCATTTGGGATTATATTCCCCCATGTGATAGCGATGCTGAATCAGACACAGGTGTGCAAAAGGTGCTCCAATTCTCACGTCACAAGGCATGGAAGAATATATGGATTATCATATCTGAAGTTCCTCTTGAAGAGTTCTCTTCAAAGATCCACGACCTTAATCCTTTTTCTTCATGTTGGGACTTTTCGATTTTGGATATCAATAGATCCATACAGTGGTGAAAAAATTCATATTAAGGAGGGAGCAGGAGAAAAAGTGTCATCAAGATCTGATCAGAGCGAGGCTATTGACCAATATCGGAAAATTTGAGGATATGGTGTCCCAAGCTGAGGTTAATCATGCTACAAAGTTGAAGGAGCTTAAGCATAAGATCATGAATAAAGTTTTCCAGTAGATGCACCTTCAGTAATAGCCAGATGTTGTTACTGGGGAACTGGAACAACTTAAAAATTCATTGGAAGGAGTCCAAAAGGATGGTATTAAAGCCATCATAGATGCCAATAAGGCACTCCATCAATGTTAAAAGATTGAATCTACTCATGTGAATGAACATCAAGTGGCTATTGATGAATCCCAGGATGTCGTAAATCAAATGAAAAGTTATGCTCAAAGCCTATAGTAATTATTGAAAAAGAGAAGATACTCCAATCTTTGTATGTTCTTATAATCTTGTGCATCAATAGAAAATACGTTTCATCTTCAATCATTTGTACCTACATTCTATTGATAACTAATTATATTTTTTGACCCAAGCCAATGGACCTAGTAAGCATAGTTTGATTTTTTCTAGGATTATAAAAGAAACCCCACAAACATTGAATCTTTTTGTTGCTCAATATTTCCTAAATCATACAAAATGTACGTTTAAAAATCTATGAATTGACTTTTGTACAGAGTTCCTTTTACAGGTTCCTAATTTAATGAGAACCCTGTCTCTTGTTGGCATTTTGAATTCATGCATGATGGACATAAAAAGTCTAATGTTTATGGTCGAATTGCTTTGACCGAAAGGATTAAAATTGACGCAGTTCCTTGATAATTTGTTTGAAAACATATTACCATGTTCATGTATGAGGGAAAACATGTAAACTATGAAATAAGAAATTTTGAATCTGAGGGATGATAGGAAAAAATGAAAAAAGTCATTAGAGGAAGTATTTCTTAAGAGTCAAGTAACTACTATTTGAAAAACCCGTTAGGGGATTGAATTATGCAGGGCCACTTAAGGGCATTGGCTAAATAGTCAAATAATAGCATCTTTTGCCTGATAGGTCCGTTATGTAGACTACTTATGGAAGGCCACCTAAGGGCCCGTGCTGCATAGTCAGGAAAAAGAACTCTCAATAATTTTACTTTTCTATTACTAAAATTTAGTGAAAGTTTATGGAGATTCAAATTTTTCAAAGCATAGAGTCTGCTATCTGGAGAGAGGTATTTGAATATGTAGAGGATATTCCCAATCAAGATTGTAAAAAAATTGGATAAATGTCACTCCTACGAAGGTCTGACCCAAATGTAGGGTAGAGAAATGTAAAACCTAAACTAGAATACTTTCAGATCATGAAAAATAGTATGGAACAAATATGTTAAGGACGATTGTTTTTGTGGATCCCTACATTTCTTCGTTAAGACAAATAAGGACAAAAGTGGTTTTCCCCCCAAGAATGAAGTTAACAGTATTTTTCCAACCCTTTAGACGGGTTGAATTATGTAGGGCCACATAAGGGCATCGGCTACATAGTCAAATAATAACATATTTTGGCTAACAGTTCCATTATGTAGACTATTTATGCACAGCCGCCTAAGGGAACATGCTACATGGTCAGGAAAAATAATTCTCGAGTATTAGACATTTTGTGACCAAAAGCCAAGAAAAGGGTTATGGAGATATGGAAGTATTTAAGGTTATCAGTATAACACATGAAAATTGGTATTGTCCAATGCACGACGGAGATAAATAGACCAATTCTAACCATAATAATGTTGCACTGGGTCCTGAATTGAGATGCTGGACTTCACTAAATATCTCATTAGGATGATAATCAAGCAATACATTGTTTTTGAGATACAGTTTAACGTCATTTGGGATGAGATCATAGGAGATCTTAGTTTGGGGTCATAGAGATCAGACCATAATGAGGGAGACACATTGTGTGTTTGTTATAAACCTGATGTGAATAAAGACCAGGGTTCTCATACAACATTCATGTGCTCGCAGGAGGACTTTTCAGCTAAGGCACTGAAAGTGGAGTTTGGGGTTTGGCCCAAACACATAGGGCTAGATTCGATGGATCCTTGAACATTCATACGTATCCCATAGTGATGGGAATCAAGCCATGTGTAGTTCTTGAAATATCCATTGTACAAGTTTGGTTCGTACATATAAAGGGTGAAAGGGGACTTTAGTGCAATGATGGTTGGACCCACGATTAAAGGTTCAGACATTTCCATGTATGCACGTAGTCTTTGGAATATGAAATGATTGGGGATCAATGTCAATAATGATTCCCTCTCAGGTGAGGTTGTCAGAGACTATTGTAGTTTATTTTCATATAGGAGAAAAGTGAAAATAGTTTAAGGTCATATGCATGGACGATGGTGCTTCATAGTTTAGTGTAATATAGAAGGTACATATTACTATGCAGTTTAATGTCTTATAGCGAGGAAAATGGGGATCTATATAGTTTAATGTCATATAGCAAGGAAAATGGTGCTGCACAGTTTAGTGTCATGTAGCAGGGGAAAAAGGGAGGTAGATAGTTTAACATCATTTAGGATGACGGTGAACCAATGTGAAGATATTGGTTTTGGGTAGGGTGGATTCATGGATAAACATCATATGATATTGAGGTGAACCAATGTAAAGATATTGGTTTTGGGCATCAACCTCGAGAGGTTGCCTACGTACCCATCCTAGAAGGCAAGGATCAAAGTCTTCGTAGTTCGATTGAGAATGAATTGGTGATCGAGTTATACTTGGGGACAATGGCATGAAGATAGTGTTGGGACTTACACGTGGTTAGCGGCCCATAGAGGGTATTATGGTTGAAGATTACTCTATGATCATGTGAGTCATGCTTGGTGTGAGAAACAAGAGGTAGCAACAATCCTAAAGATGCATAGTTTAACATCATGTGGGAAAAAGGGTGATGTAACATTTAGGGTCATGTAGCTAGGACATATTGTTGTGCAGTTTAATGTCTTGTAGGACATGTGCACAATTTAACGTCATGTAGGATGTATTAAGGGACTTTTTCATCGTTTAAGCATCGTGTAGGATGAACATGTACAGTTTAATGTCATGTAGGATGTATAAGGGACTGTTTAAAGTTTAACGTCATGCAGGACAATGCACATTTTAACATCATGTTGGACGAAAAAGGGGACACAGTTTGACATCATTTTGAATGAATGAGGGGCTATGCAGTTTAATGTCCTCCAGCAAGGATAGAAAAGGTGTATTTGTGTTACACCAAATACTTCCTCAAGAATCTGCCATTAGTTGGAGTAAGGACCCATTAAATGAATCATGTTAACATAACCAAAGATTAATTCTTCATCTGATGAAGATTCTTTCTGATGAACCAATTTATGATTTTCCATTTGTTGGGGTGGATCACATTCATTTGAAGCAGACAGAATAAAATATGCCAAAGTCATAGAGAACATAGGCCTTGACACCATCTTGTCTTATTTTGACTTCTCTCCGTTCTTCGAATTATGCCACTTATTTGAGTATTTTCCTTCTAATAAAGGTGGTGTTTCTATGGAAGACATAGCAGAAGACACAATTGGTTGATTCAATTGTGTTTTTAAAATGGGATGAGTTCGGTTGATCATTTTTCTGACCATCCAATCATCATATTTCTGCTCATTTTTAATTTTGACTTCATACCATTCACCTTCATCCTCTGGATCAGTAGCAGTTACACATGCTAACTGAGCTGAACAACCTTTTAGTTTTACTTTTCTAGATTCCACCATCTTTTGCAGGAGGTCTTTGAAGAAAAAACACTCCTGAATGGGATGCCCAAAACATCTGATGAAACATGAAATAGTTGGGAAGGTCTTCATCTCCTTCCTTGTTCAGCCTTTTGGGCCTCAGCAACTAAAACAGATTGTTTTCCAAATCTGAGATGAAGTAACCAGGAACTTGTTCATTACAGAAAGAATAAAAGTTTTTCTTCAAATCTTCAAAATCATTATGCCTTTGATCTTTTGGATCATCTTGATAAGGCGGGCATTGTTTTTTGATGCTCAAGAGGTGGATCCCTTCGATATGATGATGTTTTTGAAGTTGAAGCTGGTATAGATGCTTGTTTAAGTGTAACTGTGGCAGTCTCTGCTTTTCCTATTATCCTTCCTGGAACTACTGGAATTACACAATTTTAGTCTTAGTCATTATAAGAGTGTCTTCTATCTGTTGAGTGATTGAAGTAAGGTCTCAAAACCCACCTGTATATTTCACAAGGATCAATGGTATGCCTAATTCATCATGCAGATTTTCTACATATATTGGAAGAAACTCTTCTTGAGGGGTTGATAAACATAAGGAATATGTTAATCAATTTCAGCGAGAAATGAAATCTTAAACCCTTTCATTCTCCTCTTTCATACAATTGATAAGATCAAAAACTGTCATCTTTGGAAATGTTGAGCTAAATTGAGGAGGAAATATTTGACGGAGATCTTCCCACCACATAATTGACTGAGATTGAAAACTTGTATACCCGACAAAAGTAGGTCCTTGTAATGACTCCACAATACACCTCTGCTTAACTGCTTCTTTTTTTTGAAGAGATCCCATAATAGGATCACAACAAGAAACAAAATGTGTTAAGTGTTGTTCTGGATCTCTCGAACCATTACAAATTGAAAATGTGTTATTCAAAAAATTTGATGGGGGAGGGATTGCATCCACCCATTCAGGGTAAGCTATCTTTTTTGGTTGAACTTGTGCATTCTTTCCTTCCATATCTTCCAACGTAGATGTTAATGACTCAAGAATAGTCATCAATTTTTGAAAAACATTTGTTTGAGCTTAGACCTGAACAGGTGCAATAACTGGACTTTGGAAGGGTGTGGCGACCGGTAATGCCACTGATGGTATTATTGCTGATTTCTGTCACGTATCACCCATAGGATTGGACCTTTATGGGTGTACTTGTAAAAAGGGGTATTCTTGATCCATCCAAGTAGCTACAATAAATTCCATTCATTGATTAACTCCATCATTCTTAAGAGAAATACTACCTTGAACTAGTTCTACTTTTAACCTCCTTAACTCCTTAATTTCTTCCTCTTGTTGTGCAAACCAATCCTCTAATGAGAGTGATTGGACTTCTCCAGAGGTCAGGTGGAACGTAACCTAACTTTTACCCTTTTCCTTGGCATGTGCCTTTTTGGATTTTGGAAGGGTATTACTTGAAGGAATGTCTTGCCTCTGGGAAACCCTCTGTCTTATGTTACTCACACTTCCTTCATTTGTTTCCATACATACAACCTATTGAATAGGAACTTCTTCATCTGATCCCTCTAAGTGAGCCACATGGTCTGTGGAATCAGTGACAACATTATTGATGACATTTATCGATGCATAATGCATTGCATCCCTTATGTCAGCGCTTCTCCAATGCTGTCTTCTTCCATGTCCTTTATGATACTTTGCCTTTTGTTTTTGTTGATCCCTCAGGAATATAGTGATGAACCATAATTTGGACGGAATATTCTGATAATTTGGCTATATTTTCCTCTTGTGGCTTCCTCCCTAATCGAGAGAAGTCTGATTTTCACTGAGGAATAGATTTGGAATTTGAAAAGGTCCCCAGTCCGGTGGACTGGAGCTGTTTCTATTTTTCTTGCTCTACTCCTCGAATCCTATCTGTTGATCCCGAGGGTTGTATTAAAAGAGTCCTCATCCTGACATGTTGAGGTGTCTCTTGAGCTTCTACATGTGAAACATTCTTAAAATCCATCCTGATTTTGCGGAAATTATTCTGGAAATTGGTCGTATGCATCATCCTATATCCACTCAAATCGCCTGGCTCAGATGACCTTTGGATTATTTCTGACACCTTTTTGATGATGTGCATGCTCTAAACAAGAAGCATGTTCGATATTCATATTTGCTTGATGCAAGAGTAATTCGATAACTTGATCTTTATATGCCTGACTTTGGGATGAACTAGTTGAGGCCTGTTCTTGAGAAAGACGTTCATTATTCACAAAACCAGTTAGATGTGTCCATCCATGGGAAATAGCATTGTATGAGACCTCTTTTGGCAGTCTTTTTTGACTAGAGAGAACAATGAAATTAAATACTCCATGAACACCCCATCCCCTGATATGAATACCAGATAGGGACTTGGTAATTAACGAGCGCAACCTTTTTAATGCACCAAGGCATGTACGCTGAAGGGCTCTCTGCTACTTTTCAACCTTTGGATGTCGGGAAACTGAGAGAGATGCCAAGTCAATTTGGCATTGAAACCCTTCTATTATCTTGACATGGTGTTGATATTTGTCATAAGATAGTATTTTATTATTTAAGTGGAAAAAAGTTTTTTATTTTTTTAGATTAATATCGTGGATAAAATATGCTTTCAACATTTCTAGAATATCATACTGAGAGTCAGTAAAAGACCAAAAAATGACTGATAACTCATTTTTCTCTAGTTTTTTTTCTCATATTCAGCACTTCCTCTTTGATATTTGATGAAGATTATTCTACCTGATTGGACCAAAGCTGGTGCTTCTTTGTGGCTTTTTTAGATTAAACAATATTGATAGAGAATTAATTTTTCAAATTAGAAGATGAACGACCTAGGGTTAGTTCATAGAATGACCTACACCTTGGTCTATCTTCTTATTGAGAATGTATTTGACATGCTAGTGGTAAATTATCAGACATGACTGGCATCAAATTTTAAAGTGCCTCAAGATAAGAGGGATTTCTTGTTAATGAATTGTCCATTGAAAAATTTTCTAGGAAATGTGAATTACTACTATAGAGAGGACTTTTGTAGCTAAATTCATCATCATGGGGAGGACCACCGTGGTGGGTTACAGAAAAAGATGAAACATTTTGGTCCTTGATCTTCTGACCACGTAGAGGGCTATCGTGGCTCTCATTTGAAGATGATACTTCACGTTTGAACAAATTGTCATGAAGAAATCCTTAATGTGGAAGTGTCTGATGAAGTCCTTCGGAATTATTTTTATTACATCCAGAATCTAGAAATGAGAGAGTAAAATCTTGAGTTGCAATAGAAAATTATCGGAGGGCTTCAAGAACACCAACATTGAGAAAGGCTTTATTGCAAATTGTATTTTGATTTTCAATTGTGCTGGATGGGTCTTTTTATTGGACGCCTTCTTACTCACTTTGGAAACCACTTGTTGACTAAAGTGGTTATTATGGGTGGGTGTATGTTTCTGGTTAGGATAAATGGTCAGTTTAGGCTGATTATCTTCATTTAAATCGGGTGTATGTGCCCAAATTGATTGTCCATATGACATGGGGGAGTATTCCCCGCGATGGTCTGGGACTGGAACAGAGGTGTGTATCTACTCTGTGGTGACATGTTGATGAGTCACTCCATTGATAGGGATAGATTTATTTTTCTTTACCTGTGATGTCACTGAAGTTATTTTAATATTCTTATAGGTATCCAGAATTTGGGTAGGGATTTTTTTATGCTCTTTCACCATTATCAGAATGTTCTTGGTGACTTCAGCTGATGGAACAGAAATATACATCCATTCCTTTCTTGGATTAGGTGTGTGTTCCTACCCTTGTCCTCCTTTTTCTGTTAGTTATTTCTGACAGTACTCATGTGTGGGGGTAAAATGTTGTGTAAGCCTCCTGTTTTTCATTGGATCTTTCCAATTGACATCTCCAGGTGCTACCAAACGAGACTGTTGGTTAGCCTGAGAAACTACAGGTGTATGTGTCTGCTGATTGTTCTCTACCAAATATGATTGATGAACTTCCTTCAATACTGGAAGACAAAACTGCTGGCAGAATTGATTCGTGTAAGCAGGTTTATGTTCATGTTTACAGGTGGTCACCACATTTGATTGGCGAGATTCTTTGGTTGCATTCAAACGAGCCTACTGACTGGATGACGAATTATAAACATGTGTATGTTCCTGCCTATAGTACTCCAATAGAATTTCTTGGTAGGATTAGTTTGTTACTGCCAGATGAGTCTGCTGGGCAGTGAAATCACTATGGACGAGTGTATATGTCGGCATGTTGTTTGCCATCAATTTAGGTTGATAGACTTCTCCGAAGGGGGTAATGGTAATAAACTAGTCCATGCTGGCTGAATTTCACCTCTGATGGTTCTTCTTGCTGGCTCTGGTCTAAGGTACCTGAGCCGAACACTTAGAGGTGTTACCCACATCATGTTGAGGGTTCACTACCGCAAGAGTCTTGAGGCGATTGTTAGTGGGAGTCCACATTAAGGACTCATGTATTCTTGAACTGGGGCCTTGAGTGACCACTTCATTCACCTCCCTAAAATATGGGAGGGACTAGTTGTTTTTTCTAGGGATAACGACCAAAAAATGGATGGAAACGATGGTTGGCACCACATGCTTTTTAAACAATGGTCATTGGTGTCCAGACAACCAGGGTGAGTTGTTAACTTGGAGGGCTTGTCGAGCGGCCTCCATAGTCAAGATGGTACCATGTTGATGGTATTCCGTCACGAAGGAATTTGAGACCCAGTGTTGAAGATTCTGAGTAGGTGATGTCTTCCTCAGAGCAGACGAGGATCCAGTTAGAGTAGCGGCTGAGGCATTCAAAGGTGTGACCTTTAAAGAATCCATTATGTGTTATAGAGAGATCTTTGAAAAGAGTTCCTATTTAATATAGCAGACATAATAAAAATAAATTTGTCCAGAATATATCTTTTGGATGAGAAAATATGTGATTGATTGATTTTTTAGCCCTCATATTGAGTTTAATATGGGCTTAACAAATAAGGAAAACATCATTTAACATGGTTAAGAATTCAAGTCAGGTTCACCATTTTGTTTCTTCTGGAAATGGGGATGACCATGTTTTTTTAAAGAAAAAATTTATAATCGGTTTCTAACAGGTTTGTTCATAGAATCAGAAACATCCAATGTTTCTATATCCATTTGGACATAATTTCCAATGCTAGGAGCTCATTATTTGTGGACTGATAAGGCTTAAGAATTTTCATTGGTCGATAGGATGGGAGGTTAGGCTCATCACACCTTTTTGGGGGAAATTATTGCCTACTACAGGGATCTCTTATAGATTTATGTTATGTTCATGAATCCTTATTATTTCACCAAGCATGGAAATGAGTTTTCCATTAGATTTTACAATAGATGATTGATATGTATTGGATTTAGAGAATATTTTATATGTATTTGAGGTTATTCATCGATGGAGAATCATCCGTATGTATTAGAGATCCTTAGTCTATAGAATCCTTCAATACAATATATATAAATCTCTTGATCATTATGACGACCATATTGGTTTTAAATCCACTCAGTGGGGAACTTGAAGATTATTGTCATTCAGAATGATAGAGATTATTTTAGAGTTGGGATCATACACACAAATGGGCTACCAACGTATCCTAAAAAAATGAATCAGAACCCACATAGTTCGATAAGAAGGATATAGTTTAATGTCATATGGGATGGAAAATAATTAATGAAACATGGTCTTGAACTTTATAAAGGATTATTATGTACTTTAACTTTAAGGTAGATATCAAATTCCTTGTAGTTTGGGCAAAGAAATATGGGGTTTTTGCATGGTTAATGACCCAAAAAGAGATGTTGTGATTACTTTTACACACTAACCTCACATGAGTCATAATCGGTGTGAGAAACAAGAGGTATAAATAAAATTGAGGATGGTTCCATGAAGGATGGTGTTATGAAAAATTATGTGGGGCATACGTATGTATGATGACCCAAGTAAATGAAGACCAGTACTTAGGAATGAAGCCAAAGAGCAGGGTCCATAAAGGTACTTGTACTTTATGGAGATTTTTAATTTTAACCCAGGACTTACTCCTAAAAAGGAATCCCAAATTAATAAGTATTTATGATTGGGGTTTATTCCTGAGATGGAATCCCAAATAAAAAGAAATTACGGTTGGAGATTACCCTTGAGGAGGATTCCCAATTAAAGGGAACTTATAACATAGGGATTACATCTAAGAAGGGCGCCCAATGTTAAAGGAAAATATGACTAGAACTTACTCTTGATATGGAGGCCCAGGTTATGGGAAATTATGACTAGGACATACTCCTGAGAAGGAGGCGCAATTTATATGAACTTATGACTGGGGCTTACTTCTGAGAAGAATTCCCAGGTTAAGGGTACATGTAACATGGGGCTTAATTTTGAGAAGGAGGCCCAAATCAAAATATCTTCTCATCTCAAAGGATGAGGTTATATAGGAAACTTCTAACCACGGGGACATAAATCTTGTAAGTCACGAGGTTTTGAGAGATGTTCCCACATAATTCTATTCAGATAATGAAATCTGACAATGAAACCATGACATATAATGGCTTTGAATAGGGTTCTGAAGGGTATGTCTAGAAGAGGAGTGGTGGATTTGTGGAAAGGAGGTGACTAGGAAGGAGGCACGCAACTACCGTTCTAGCGCGCAAGTCCTGGTCACACAAGTAAACTTGCTTGACATGAGTCACCTTGGGCAATGAAGAATCCATAGGGTAATACTTGGGCGACTTCGATTTTAGGCCCTTAGTATCATCCTTAGATGCTTCCAGAAGAATGGAACGCAAGTTCCCTTGAGAGGGAAAGGCAGCATGGAAGTGTCTTCATTTCCCTTAAGGGGTGGACACTTAGGCTTGAAAGTGTTGGTGATTTCTAACACTTAGTTCCTATTTTCCACTTTAGATACTCCTTTCTAGTTAAATAATTCGCTTAGAAGTGTTCAAAAGACGTCCGAAACAAACTTGGGCGAACAGAGCTTGAATCTGTGTTTTGGAAAATTCTTCTTCGAAATGGGGGGCCCACAAGGGCTATTTATAAGACATTGGCCACCTTGGGCGAAACAAAAGAATAGGGAGCGCAAGAAACATGCTCGACTCCCTCTAAATGGTTCCTGGTCCATGCCTTTGTCAATTTTTGATGTTCTTCAAAGGGTGACCCTCATTGGGCTTAAGGTATTCCGCTTTTCCATTCATTGTACTCTGTGATGGAACGGAGCGTCAACACCACCCCCTATTCCAAATAATGTGGAAATTAATTCACATACACTAGGAAACATTGGAATCTTCCCTGAGGTTCACTCCCATCACCCATTTCACATCATTCACATTCCCTTGAGCCATTGTGTTTTTGGATTATAAGGCCCTCACATGGAGGTTTGATTTCCTTCGGGTCCCTATACATGTGCTAATTTTTTTGAGTCACCTCCTTAACTATATCACTTCCCCACTGAAATTTGTTGGCATTTATTACATACCATCATAATATTTAAGAATCATACTTGATGTTCATTCCTACCACTATCATCTTCATATCCGTTCTATATCATCCTCATTCTTCAACACATCCTCCATATCTTTCCAGATTCCATCCAGTCTTGCATATCCCTGTGAACCCATGATATCCATACTAGAAAATAACCATGCATATGCCACATCCATTATTATCCACCACCACACTCTTATTGTGTTGGGTTTATATCATTCCATGGGCCCCTATCCATTGATAATCCACATCTATCCATTACTTCTTCATCCAGAACACGTGCATCTATCCATCCATAATACCCACACATAATTATTTCCATCCTTCTATGATTTTCCTTATTATGATGAGAATATAACCATGTATAAGACCTCAAATTTCCCATCCCAATATACATGGGTTATAATCCCTTTCTTCTAAATAATGTACGTATGAAGACACTTTGAAGTTTAATCCCAGCCAATGGTAAAACTTTGCGTCCCTATTTTCTGGGTATGCTCCCCCGGTCAATTTTTTGTGATGTATGAATCATCATTCATGGTGTAAATCTATCCCTTTTTGGGACATTTTATCCCTGGTCTAGTCTCATTGGGCATTATGATCCATCAATCCCATAAACCATCTAAGTTCTCCCACATAGGGATGTGTTAATTTAATCAACTCTCATCAGTGTTCTGATCTGTAACATCCATATCTGTAAGATGTAAAAATCATGAAATGCCATTGTTTAAATATAGGAATCTAATGAAATCCTTATATTCATTCCTTTGGCATATGTACCATGTAATTGATGTGGTATTCCTTGGGTTTCTACCCCCTTGAGAAGCACAATAACGAGGAATAATACTATTGTTACGGTTTTTCATCATCAAGACCTACCATAGATGCCTCAGTGTGACTACTCTCCAGACCGATGGTTGATTCCCTAACATAAACTCTTGGAATATCCTGATAGAATCCATTTAATGAACATACATCCATAAATAGATTAAACTGGGAGAAAGTTTCACGAACATCATCTTAATATATGAGGGATTCTTAGATTAGTCGACAAGTTCCAAGAAGGAAACCACACATGGAGGAGTCGACATCCAGTCATCATGTTTCGATCAAGAAGAAAACATCACTGGAGAAGTGATGGATAATACCATCCTTTAGAAAGTGTGAATGTGGGGTATAATGTTACCATCAGCCAGCATTAGACATGCAGCATGATGAGGTGTGCCCAGGTGGAATTTACTGGAAACCAAAATGGTGACCCCAATGGGAAACTCTTCCCCAAAATATAGGGATTGAATGAATTTGAGAAATCAGCAGATGAGAATGTTGCCATATTTAGATACTTGCATCATGTCACACTAAGAAATAGCGGTCATATCGGGGAAGTCACCATAATTTGGGGCTTTAAATCGATGGTAATTCTGTGATGTTGTATTCTTAGTGTAGATCATTCTCTCCCACAATGAAATAATGAACATTGATGGGGAATTGGATACTACTTTTCTAATATCTATATATATGGATGAATCATTCTACTTTTAGAAATCCATGATATAGCTACTGCAAATTAGTCACCTCCCACTCGCATCTATAGGGGTAGGAGAAATAAGAATTTAGTAATTCTGCATGATGCCACTTCCACCGTGACAGGTTCGTCAACCACATATGTTGGGCTTACATGCCCTATCTATCCCACAGAAGTTATACAGTGATGTTTGATTGACATTCTTATTAGATGGTAGAACCAATAGTTAGTCACCCCAATGTGGGATATGGCCAAACAATATTTGGAGGCTTCTATGCCCCACCATCAGTGCCACCCCCAAGGGTTGCATAGGGAGGTGCTTCTCACCACTCCAAGTCCAACTATTTTATGGAATTACCCTAAAATAATTATACAACACATTACCAAGTATCGGCAAAGTATGACATGTCACATTCATCCCAAAAAACGACTACATCCCTTGGGATTCCAAGGAGGGATCCTTCCTGGCAGCATCAACAGCTCCTTCAAGTCTAAAAAGATGAAGAACATGTGGGTTCTACCACTAAATCACTAGCCACAGTTATGGAATCATTGAACTAATATCAGGAACAAGTTCAAAAATATGACCAATAGGGAGCATCATCTTCCACAAATATAGTGTCCCATGCCACCAACAGCACATACTATCAGTTTCATGTAATGACAGATTAAGGGATCATTTATGTACGATCAGGACTGAGACCCCAACCACCCTATGTGATGGTTTGGTTGACACTTTCAGTTTCCTACATGAGCAGGAGTAGTCATAGGCCAATCTCTGCTAATGACATTCAGTATAGAGGTCATCCCCGTACAGTCGATAACCAGAGTAATGGTCATCCTTGCTCCCATGATAAGCATGAAGTTCCTACCCATTCCCCCAGTATCAGCCCCTGTAAAGGCCCTCCTTGTCTTGTTGAAACCCAGAATGAGGGTCCCCCATTCCCATGATCCTAGGTATAGATATTTTCCCTATCATTTAGGTCATCAATGTGAAGTTCATCCTCTCATCATCACCAACTCCAGGGGAGGCCCTCCGCATAAAGTCATTAACAATAGAAAAGGTCATTCTCACTCCATTACTCATTGTAAAGGAGGTCCTACCCATGTTATAGACATCCATTGTGGAGAAACACTCCACTCCATCTTTCCCAACTTTGGGACTCCTCCTCGTGCGTCAGGAAGTGAACAAGGAGGTCCTACTAGTGTTTTGTTCGACATATGACCAGATGCTCCGTAAACTCCAACTCACATAAGTGGATTTCCTCCCCGATCCATCATCAACATGCATAGGGGTCCTTCCTATGTTCAAAATTTAAATTTCCCTAGTGAACTATCATATGGAAAGAGGGGGAACCATTTCCACTGAAAGGTGAATCCATTGTAGTTCTAGACCATGGTAAATCCCATCCAATTTTCAGGTTCTACTGTCGAGTGTGACTGATTGATGGAACCCTCACCTTAATCCTCTATATCAGGGACCGGTGTGTCTTATACACTGTCCCATAAAGTGAGATACACCATATCATTGAATCCCTCTACAGGTACGTGTAGTAGGGGGAATATGTGGTTCCTTTTCAAATCCATTCCATGAAGCTTTCTCTACCCTTCCCAGATTCACTATCTACCTCCATATGAGAGCACATATATTTGTTTTGGGGTTTGGGAAATGATGAGTACCAGTATGATACAGAACTAGATATCACTACCTTCATATCGGAAGTAGTGGTAGACACTCTTTCTAACATAGACATGATGATGTAGTCATGTCCATCTCTAGGAATTGGTCCAAAAAGATGTGTCCTATCATCTCCCACACCAATATCTCCACTAGCCATCCCACTCACACTGTGGTTCATATCAATTTCCTTTCTGGTTCCTCAACCCCACCGATTTAGTGATTAGGTCATCAAAGCCCCATATCCCACTTTTGAATAGATTATATTATGGTATATTATCAAGGTGGACCACTTCCATGAGATATTTTATATGACTTCGAATCAATACATTAACATACCAGATTCCCTCACCCAGGATGACATGATGTGTTTCCTCAAGAATACCTAGGTGGAACATGTCATCCTTCTTCACCATCGATTGATTTTTCTGATGTGCAAGGATCATTATGACGATTTTATCCTGTAGTATCGCATGGTAGACTTGGTTTCACATCCCATCACTCAATAACCTACATCACCCTTTTATTATCGGACCCTTTAATAAAGATGTGACCGGAGCATCAATGTGACCCACCTAGTAATTGAGGAGGCATCTCCAACAGTCTATATTTGTACATGGGGAAACATGTAGCTCCCCTTTTCATTACAATTATACACAATCCTGACATTCCATGTGATGTTAAGGATATTAAACCATGTGTTGTATCAATGAATAAGGGTGACCTAGATCCAATTTGATAGAAGGATCCCAATATATGGATCCCTAAAGAGAAATTTCTAATAGGAATAGTAAAAAATCTATTGGATCCCCCCAGTGTTGTCACTTGACAACAAAGACAGTTTCTTGGGATTTCTGATCCTAATGAGTCATTTCCGCTCTATCAGGACAAAAACTATGGAAAAGGAAAAATTTGGATCATTAATCCCTATGACCTTCCCGACATATCTTAGAATACATAAGAAGATCTGAAAATTACCCCATTCCTTCAACAACCCACGAAATAGTTGAAAATAATTTATGAGCTTCACAACTAGTGGCTTGTAGAATGGTGCCAAAATTATGACAATATTTGATATGATCCCATCCACATCTAGAAATACATTAGGAGAAACCATTTGTTCAACTTGAAAATATCCTATCATTCATTTTGACAACCCTACACATCCCGATAGGGAATATTCCAAATTTTATGGCCAATAACCATGGTATGCATCACAAAATATGCCAATGCTATGCGAGAATATCTATGAGACACAGATATAAAAGTTTTTCCTTCAATATATCCTCATGTTACAATTTATGTTATACCTCCATCCAGTCCGTAGGTTTTTCCAATAGCCACTCCTTTAGCCACTGATCCTGCATATCAAGCTGAAGAGCCTTCCAACACACTTGTGGTTAGGAATACTCACCAAGACAGTAATCCCCACTTGGATGATCAAAGAAATGGTCTCGTTTCTTTCCTTGAGCCCCTTGAAACATTATAGGGGGAATCCCACCTGATGGAAATCCATATTCGGCCTGGGTAGATGACATGTAGGGACACATGAATTTTGGGAATCCCACATTTTCTCCCTACAACAGGATGGGTGACCCACTAGAGCATCATGAAAATGTTATCTCTAGATGTGTACCCACTCTATGTACTCCAAAGTAGCAAGAATCCCCCACGCTCTGGTTCATCCTAGAGATGCTAGAAGGGCTAGTGTTTTTCTTGTACAACGAGTTACCCATTAGGTGCATAGTTTGTTGGGAGGTTCTTAATAATAAATTTTGTCATCATTTCAGCTTCACCACTAAAAAGTCCTGTATCGCTAACCTATTGAAGTGTATAAAGTGGTTGGATGACCGCGTCATATACATTGTATTTTAGTGTAAGGGACTAAATTATTCACTCAATATAATTCTAACTCAGGGGGTAGATGATGATGATGTGCACGGGGAATGTAACGACTAAATTTGTTCTCTCAATCATTACTCAAAAAATCATCGGTGGATTTTATGACTTCTCTGACAAGAAATAGATCCTAGGGGAAGACTTGATAAATCCATGAAGGCACCCCCTTTTCCTTCCATATTTCATATAAGAATAACTGCGAAGGCTGAGATTTATGGCTGCACATAGTTAGAGGGACCATGAAATCTACATTTGATTCTTATAGGGCCAGCTCTCAGCCTCACTGTGTTACAAAACCTCAGGCCCAACCATACGCTCAGTATCTCCCACCATTGAATAGGTAAGAACTATGGTGTAATGAACTTCGACCACCCATGGGAAATAATTATGTTTCACCTCCTCATCAGGATCCCAAATCCCCTTTTTTGGATGGGATAAATCTGAAATTTTCGAAAAATGAAGTTCATGTCTCCAACTATTTTTAAATATCCATGGATTAGGGAATCTTTTAGTTTCCAAAATTATGGAATCCCTCTGAGGATGATCTCATTTATTTCCCCAAATATATTCTATATCATCGAATTATTGGAAATAATCTTATGTGGTGTTATGTCTTCAAGGATTGGTTCTAAAACAAGGTCAAAAGATTATAATTAGATTGCGTCCTACCCTTGCAGAAGTTTCATTTATTTCTGAAAATCTAGATGGAGACATTAATGGTTAGTTGAAGTAGGTATCCAGCAACAGATCTCATAAGTATAATTAATAGTAAGATCATAAGGTAGCCTCTCATGCCCATGGTATAATCTATTTCAATTTGAATTAACATAATCCTTCTAAGGTATATGCGCCTTTCCAAGATGTTGTTGTTGCACTGATATTATAATGTACTTCTTCTCAAAGGACCAGGCACCGATGGTGTAAGAGTTAGAAAATCCCCAATCCAATTCTAATGTTGTCTTTCACTTTTGGTGACTTCATACCCCTAGATATGGGGATTTCAGTAAAAATCCACCATGTATTGGAGGATTTATCAAATAATGACTAGGAGTATGCCATAGTGAATACCATCTAACTGGTCGACCCTTAAAAGGTCACCCCGTGATGAGGAGCATCAAACATATCTTCCTAATGTCTCTAGTCAAAGCCATTGTCGGAGAAATCATGGTAATATGGATCACCAGAATGTATCAACCATAGCCTCTAGACCATATGTGCACACCACTACAACAATAATGTGTACTTAATGTAGATCTCATCATGCATATTCTTCTCATCATGTCTCCTCACATTCTCTCCCACCGCCATTTGTGTTACTCGATCCAGAATAGCGTTTGCAGCTATGCAATTATCATTCGTCCAAAGCTATGAATAGACCTTAGTCATCCAAAAGTAATCTAGCAGAAATTTGTTGTGTTCCTGCTAGTTTAAAGTAGGGTATCCCTAGCAGCAGATATGATTCTCCGATTCAACCAACAATATTTATCATAAAATATGCCATGGACACATTTCTATCACCATAATTGTCAACCTATCATAGAAGTATGATGTGATTAAGAACCTCTACAACCTTCCTGTGATGATCCTGATCCTTTAGTCTCCCTACTTATCTTTAGATATGGATGAATCCCTCATACTGGCTTAGAGAAGTCCCCTCAAGTTTTAAATAGAGGTAGAGACTGTAGATTCATTCTATGATAAGGATGTTGAGCATGACAAATGTGAGGAAATCATTATTATCTCCAGTGATGATGAAGGACTCCCCGTACATGGTAACATTCATCCTCTATAAATCAATGTCCAATTAAATGGCATATAAGTCCACTATTTTCTTATCTACACTAGTCTTGGGATTACGTTTATCTAGACCCGGACAGTCTGCAAGCTAGGGTTGTCTGGAGCAGATATGGATCCATCTAGCCAGAAAATTCATGGTTATGATAGAAAATATCAAATGTCATGTGGTAAGATCTAATTTTATTCCTAGTTCAGTGGCTTGATTTCGAGTATGAAGTTCATGGTCATCTTTTAAGACACCACCTACAATATGTTGATGGGTCGACCCCAGATCCCCTTGCATGTAGTAGTTATCTCATCCTATCACAAGTGAATCAATTACACCCTTAATGGTCGAGTGGTAATACTCTAGGGTGTTGAATCTCCCTTTTACTCTTGTAAATACCACTACCTATGTGCTAAATATTATAGGAATAAGGAAATACATGTTCGGGATTGTGATGTTTTCACACTTCTACTATGGAAAATCCCTAGATATACATCAATGATTCCTTCATCCTCCTGATTCACTTGTTGGAGACGACAATCCCAGACATTGGATACCACTTTTTTGTTTTTTAGAAATGTTTTAACCACATTAATAGTTAAAAATAATGCAGTAAGATCACATTATACTATTATGTGAATCAGTATTGAGTGATTCCAGATCCCATCACCCCTATTATGTAGTGATACGTTCACCCCATTGCAACAAAAATACCCCATAATTTCCTGTTCCTCTGAGATGGGTTGAACAAACTCAAGAAAATGTTTCACTACTACTTTGATATTATTAAGAATATCCCCATGGGTTAAAGCCCTGATTTTATTGGGTTAAAATTCTTTTTGACCGTTGTTTCGGTAGTGCTAAAGTCTCTTGATGGTGATTCCACCACCCACAAGCCGATGCTAGAATTCCTTTAGGGTCTACTAGATTATAATAATTACCCCTAATAATGATAATCTGACCACAAATGGTGAATAGGACCTAGAGGGTGCTCCTATCATATATTGTGAAGGTTAGTCTGCACCACTATCGATGAGTTGGTATAGGGGAATCCCAGTTCAATGGAAGACCCAATTCCAATATCCTAGATGGTTATCCAACATCCTACCCTTTATAAAGAATATTTGATAGATCATATTATGCATCGACTTCCAGGACCTTAACCATCAAATTTTTATGGACTTTTTTCTCCTTATGATAGATCTGTTGATTGATTCCACTACTGTATTTCAAGATCTTTTATTTATAGATGGATTTTTTTAGTATAGTCATATCTATATGAATCCCTATAAAGAGGAATCCACTACCTTCATATAACCAAAATATGCTTCATGTTACTAAGTAATAAATTTTTGTTTGATGAATGAAGAAGCCACATATTTTCTCTCCATTCGATGTATATTCAAGATGACCCTCAAGAAAATGGTGGAATTCTATGTAAATGATTGTGTTGTCAAATATTTTCAGTGTCAAGACCCACTAAGAGACCTTGAGAAAGAGTTCAACTTCCTCTGTTCAAACTATCTGATGATAAAACCCTTATAGTGTTCTTTTGAGGTTACCTCTATAAATATTGCCATCCTTGTCATCAGATACATAGGCATAGAGATAGATCCATAGAATATAATGGATATCATTCAGATTCTTCATCTATTTAACCATTAATATCTCCAAGTCTTCAAAGACTCTTAGCCTATATATGACGATTCATAGTTAATCTGGTAGGACAGTGTAATCCATATTCAACACTCATGAATAAAGGCATCATATATCAATGGAATGAATAATATAAAAATGATTTTGAAATGATCTCGAAGTACATGCTACAACCTATAGTTCTGATTCCACCTATCTCCCCAATGCCACTAGTAGTTTATGTGATTTCTCTAGAATGATCACTCAACACACTTCATTCCTATAAGAACAAAATAGGGATATAGAGTAGTTTTTTTTATCATATTTTCATTGTTCACAGGATAGAGGCCATATATGAATCTATAGATAAGGGATACCCTACATTGGTATTTTTGGTGAAAATTATGTGACATTATCTATATAACCATGAGATACATTTGGTGTACCATGTGGATCCGTTTATGTACATTCAGAATTGACCCATGTCGAAAGGCCACCTACTTCGCTGGGTAATGATCCTTAAATATTTTTACATCAAGTTCAATCTTTAGAAAGCTATTAAAGGTCAAGAACTGTATTATTTTCTGGACACCCATCCATCTCCCACAGAAAAGTATCTCAATCTTGATTTCCCATATGAGACCATCCTCTCCAGGGAATAGGCCATACCGTCTTTCCCAAGTCACTTTGATGGTGCCTCATGATGCACTCCAAAATAAGAATCGATGATCCCAGAGTCAATAGAGTAGGCATGTGTATCATATTCATCATTCCTATACAAGATTTGTTTACTATTAATTCTTGTTGTTAAACAGTTTCACAAACAATGAGGTAGAGTTTCACAATTTGATATATGGTGTTGAGATGACCATTGATATTGATGTTCCACACCTAAAAGTTAAGGGTGAGTCCATTCTATCTATCAAGAAGATCAATGGTGACTATATCGTCTGGAATTTAGATCTTGTGCACCGGTTATAGTTCACCCTCCATCTGATTGTCTGGATACCTTCTTGTCCTAAGCTTATTCTTCTTCCTCAGTCACTAAATGGTCAATTTGGTTCCTTAGATATCCTTACCACATCTCTTGAAGATTCCAATGAGGAAAACTTGTTCATCCTTGAGGGGCATCGAAGTGACATCATTCACATTACTCTAGACGATGATGATATAATGCAGGTAAGCTATCATACCATTGGTGCTTCCATTCCAGGACCTTTAGGCCCCCCCTACTGCAATAGAAGAAACCCCCAATTGGAAAACTTCATTTTTTGAGTCTCTCCTACATTGTAATCTACCAAACTATGAATCCAAGAACGAGTGAATCTATTGGAGTGTAGTGTATTTCACCATCCAAAGAAGTATAATCCTTCAGAATATTCTCTAAAAATAGGGGTTAGATGGAGTTATCCTTCATTGTATTGAAGGAGATGAGATTTTCTGTGTTATGTAGGAATTCTATGCTAGTTCCTATAGGGAACAACATAAAGGGTTGAAACTATCCCATTAAATTTAAAGGTTAGGATACTTATATCCCACCATATTCCATTACTCTATTGAGTTCACCACGTGGATTCACAAGTTTTAGATCGATGAAAATATTTTACATCGAATGACAGAGCCCCTCCATACTACCATGTACTCTTTTCCAATTTTTTTCTGGGGAATTGACGTTGTGGGACCATATCTACCAACAATAGCCAATCATTTTGTATTCATCCTAACTTCCATAGATTAATTTTCCATGTGGTAAGAATAAACATTGCTCAAGGAGGTCAAGGACCATTCTATTGATGATTTTATGGGCTCCAACATCATCTGTCGATTCGGAGTCCCTCACAACATCCTCGATGATAATGGATCAAAATTTTGGGCAGTGGTTCAAGAGAAACTATATGATAAGTAAAACATTAGTTCTAACCAAAAATCTCAATACCATGTGAAAGAAAATTGGTAGATCACGAAATTTAACAAGATCCTCTCTAATATTTGGAAAAATATGGTTGGTCTGAAGAAGAAGAGTTGGCTAAACAATATCCCCAATGTACTATGGGATTATCGGAGAACGAATCTAAATTCCACAATGGTGAACCCATATTCCCTATTGAATGTAATGGAGGTAGTTCAGACCATCGAGATTTAGTTATTTTTGCTCCACATAGTGATTATAATCAACAGATGTTAAAAAAGACTACTGAAGTCCATCTAGATGAACTATAATCCCTCGATGGGAATTGGTTCTAAACCATGCACTATCTTGCAGGGCACCAGAATAAGATATCCATGGATTTCAAAAATAAATTTTGTCTCCAGTACATCCTTCAATGTGACATTTTATTGGCCCTAAGGACACCAATGATATCAGGTAAGAAGCCACTAAATTTAGAGCCTAAATGGTAAGGACCCTAAATCAAACATATTTTTTATCACAATTGGGCATACTCTTTTGTCAGTGTAGATAGAGTGAAAATCACTCCTACCACCAATGCTATGTTCCTCATGAAGTACTTTTCATGTGTGATTTCTTCCTAGAATGACCACAAATTGAAAACATTAAACATAGTCTAAGCACTACAAATTTAAACTAAAATCACCTTCACCTTGAATGATGTTAAAATTCTTATCCTCTTAAAGGATACAAGGCATAAAACATCCCAACATAACCATCTCAAATTAAGTTAAACTTTTCATACATCCTTACCATGTGAATTTAAATTGCATGTTAGTAAAGAAATATGTAGGGCTTGATTCTCATCCTTATGTGATACTAATGAATGTCTAGTTATTTTTTCTTCATGTCCATCCCTAGGATCCCCAAATATTTTCATCAATTTGGCCCCCATGTCTTCATTTCACACTAGGGATTTCACGTGTTGTGGTTGGGACCTCTTTGGTCCTTATTCATGTTAGATTTACAATGGATACACCGTTCACCCACCCCCTTATGAAAATTAACCCCATGTTTCATCAATACTGCATGACATTAAACTGAATGAAATCTATGAACTACATTTTGAATATTTTTCATTCAAATGGGATACATAGAAATGATAGTAAATTTTGTCTTCAGGTCTAGCCAATGGTTCTCCATTATTTCTGGCCATTTTTAAATTCTCTTATGTTTCGAGTTCTATGACAATAAAATTACGATCTTTCTCATCACACATGACGATAAAATTATGTGTCCTTCATGAAACACATTATACTGCATAGTGTTTAGGGTCATTTCTACATGATGTTAAAAGGAATGTGAGTATTTGATCCCAAATGACGGTAAACTATTGCTTCATCCTTACATAATGATGTTGAACTGTACAACATCTATGAACTACGTATGGCTTGATTCCTTCCCCTGTAGTATATTTTGAGACACACAGATGTCTAATCCCTGATACCAGTCACAAAATTTACAATTCCCCATTTTGGACCCTTTGGTCTTGGTATTCCCTTTTAGAATGTGGGGTGTGGATGAGGCCTCATTGGTCCTCATTCATGTTGGAATATTTACGGCACTATGCATTTCCCATTTTGGTCTCCCATGCCCCAAGTCTCTCAATGATGAAATGTCCGACATCTTCTTCCTCGCTGTAAGATGTTATACAACATGGGAACGTCCTTTTCTCATGATAATAAACTATGAATATATTTTCTGTACTCTGGGAACATAAACTAAGAGCTTATGGTGAGAGTAACATGACCTTTAAATAATTTGGAACACCCTTAAGGAACATAATCCTTGAGGATGCGACTCATCCTATCTATGGATGGTCCCCATCAAAGTTCCTCAAAATATGATGGTATGGGATCAGGAAAGTCATAATCTAGAGTGATATTCTCTCATCATAATTTACATGCTTCATTCATCCCCTTCTTTAGGTATTCATCATATTTTAAATCTTAATGTACCCATTAATGGTATATATTATCCACCACATGGCATGCTTACTATCTGGACCCAATGCCATGGAGGATTTTGAATGGAATTTTGAGACAAATCTCATTACTCGAATATACCTAGCGGTCTATCATCATTTGATTGTTCTAATCCTAGGTTACATGATACAGAGACAGTGTCTCAAATTCTATCAGCAGTAACTGTCCATCATTATTCCACCCCTCTACATCCAAAATAGTGGAAACTATGATTCACATTTTCTCTTCCTTCATGTTCTTTTGGATCTCCAATGACTCTTGTATTGTTCCCTGGTGCATCCACGCATGTCGAGTAGGAATGTTTGCACGGTTGTTATTTTCCACATGATGCTTCCTTTCCTATGTTTATCACTCCCATATAATGGGGAGATCCTGAAACCACTTCTTATTTCCCTCAATAATCATGAATCACATTGGTTAAGGAGTCTAGGTAGGGTTATACCCACACACAAAGGTTGTGCAACATCATAATCCAAATTCTGTGACTATAAAATAATATCCTATTTTGTTAAATGAAATATGATGTTAAATATGATGAATCATCCATCGTGACTTTATACTATTTTTTTGTATAGAATGATGTTAAAATTATGGGGTTTGTCCTGTCATAAGACCTTAAACTATGACATCATCATCCTGGCTACATGAGGCAAAATGGAACAACGTTGTGGTGTTCTAGCTTAAAAGGGAATCTCCTTGGGAGCTGGTAATCCACCATGAATATTTTGATGACCAACACATTGATTCATTATTGTAGAGACACATTGAATCTCCATCCTAGTATGGTACCTAAAAAATAAATTAAAGGAAAATCATAAAATATATAATGCATCATCTCTAAGTGAAGGCGTCTGACCTGCACAAAAAAAATATCCCTTCAAGAACTATGTCTGGATTGATTCCCATCCTTTTGTGATAAATACTGATTCTTGGATCATCGATCTTGGGTCCATACTTAGCATTATTACCATTTTCATCATCTTTAATGCATGAAGTTAAACTATATCCATACCCTAAATGGGTTAAAGACACACCATGATAATTACTATATGTTTTAGCATCCTCACTACTAGAGAGGATTTACCCCAAAAGTGTTGGTCTCCAACAGCACTAATATTCAAGAACTATGGGTAGCTCAATTCCCATCCTTATGGGATACACAACGACACCCAGACATTTTTTTTATTCAAGTCCAACTATAGGTTCCTTAACCCCGTTTTGTCCCTCTAGCCCCTATTCTTGTTATGTGTATATGCAATATATCAGACATCCAGGGACTCATTCAAATTGTTTTTTCTTCATGTGTGTTGTATATATGCTAAAACTGTGTATTTCCCATAGTCCAAGCATCGTGGCGTTAAACAGTTTCAACAGCCTAAGATCTACGACCATAAACAAAGGTCACCAATATCATGCATTATGTTAAACAACTAAAATTGTTATGGGATATGGGACATAAAACTGCCAAACATCACCATCCCATATGACATTAAACAATTCCTTCATCCTTACAGGATGACATAATATTAAAATGAATTTCATGAAATAAATATGGTTTGATTCATACCTCTGTAGGATACGTAGGAATTCCCAAACATGTTTTGTTTGGGTCCAACCCCTGGTTTATATCCCCTATTTTGTTTATTTCACTCATCATATCAACTCAACTGTCTTGAATTGGATCATAAGATCTCTCTATTTACTCATTAATGTTATCATATGAGACTCTCTGTGGGACTTAGATTTTTGGATTCTAAATGGAAAATATCTCATTCCACCAAAATGCTTTGCATGCCATTTATTTTGTTCTCTATTATCTTTCACATATGAAAGGACCCCCAAACGGTATAAATGCTCAGCCTCATGGTGAGCCTTCCAATCTAGGATAACGTCCAGATGGATCTTGAATGAAATTTTGATCTATGTCCTATGTTTTAAATATGTTCATTAGTCGATCCTCTATTGTTTTTTCCCACCCTAGTTCATAGGACATGGCTGTTGTGTCTTAAATTTTCTCAGTAGTTATCCTTTTTCATTTCACCAACCCCATTATGTCCCAATTGTTTGTCTCATGATTAATTTTACTTATAAGATCATTATGTCTATGTGGATCATCAATACCCTCGGTTCCATTCCTCCATGCATCTTTGTGCATTGAGTGGGTTTGCTAGCCCCATGGGGTCATCCTTGACTCCATCATTCTATTCTTCTACTACATTCTTTTGTGTGTTGCAATGATCTTATCCACTCATATTTCACACACTGAACATGGCATACATGGTCTTAAGGGATATAATAAGCTTTATACCCTCATGGAAGAGTTTGAAATCAATGGTCCAAACTCTATGACCTTATACTAGGATTCCAAATGCCAGTTTCCAAGCATCATGGATTTAAAATGTGTACATTTTTTCTTGGGAATTTGTGATGTGGTGATTAAGACCTCTTTATTCCTCATTTTCATTAGGTTATGTACCACACCACACAATTCTCCTCTCGATTTCCCATTTTTTATACGTATTATAATAAACTCCATCGCACATTTCTTCCTCATCATATGATGTTAAACATCATGACCTTTAAGAACTACGAGGGGCTTGATTTTTGCCTTTGCAGGATATGTATGAACATACATGAATTTCACCACTGGATGAACCATGGGTTCATAAGCCTTGATATAAATTTGACCCAAACTATATTCCATACACTACGACCATAAACTAATAGATTCAAGTCTATGTAACAAGACATTAAATTTTCATCCATGCTTGATGTAGTATGACATTAAACTATCCCCCACAACCTGGTCATTTGATGTTATAATATTTCATGCATTTTCCTCATAGTTTGAAATTAAAATACATTTATATCATCGTTATTGGAATGATGTAAAACAAAGAATCATTCTAGGTCCTCACCATAGATGCCTCCATACTGGAAGTGGGTTTGATCTTGAATCAGACTGATTTTCCCACCCAAGGTGCTTTCATCACTGTGGAATAATTTCAAGAGTGTTGTAATCCTTTAGAACAACCAATTACTCCTTATCAATGATTTTCTTACACATTAATTGGATCATAATCATATTTTACATCCAAAAGTACTGCTAAGTTGCATGGATGGTTAGCCTCATGGATCGCCTACCATCCTATG
This sequence comes from Viscum album, assembly GCA_963277665.1. Taxonomy (NCBI): domain Eukaryota; kingdom Viridiplantae; phylum Streptophyta; class Magnoliopsida; order Santalales; family Viscaceae; genus Viscum; species Viscum album. The sequence continues at coordinate 1,896,068,478 of OY728123.1, forward strand.
CCAACGTTCAAGAATAAATCTGATTGCATTTATAGTATGGTTTCGAGTTTTATAATTTGGACAGTGGTGGTACCTCATTTATTTGTCCCCATTATAAGATATTGAAATATGGATTCTATTTTTCAAATATGGTTAAATGTTATCCGCTAACATCATGATGCCATCACTATGTTCTGACATTTGGGTGTTGTGATTCACACCTCTCATTACCCATTTTCTTTTTGATTCAAATGCCCCTAGAGGTATCCCTCTTATGAATTAGAGAACATTGGGGGAGGAAAGTTTGATTCCTTGATAACCCTATTCTCTAGTCAAAACCCCTCTCTTAGCCCAAATAATCAATGTGGTCAATCAGTCCAGGAGTGTTCAATGATTTTCTATCACCATAACATCCAATGTTAACTGTTACATGGCCATCCCTTATTTCTCACACCGGGCATGGCCCATGTGATCATAGGGATTGATAAATATTTTTTTCACATATATTATTGATATGTAGTAATTGAAACAAGTGATAATATTTACATGAAAATAGTCTAAATAAATATATAATCATGAAAACATGTTTTTAGGTTTTCAAAAAGAAAGTCCCTCTTGATTGGCCCATTTGATGGAGCGTCTCAGCTCCGCTAATCGTCTTCCTGTGTCATATTATATTTTTTATCATATCTTGATCTCTCATCATTATTAATTGGCCCTAGGGGGATTTTTATCAGCCTTGATCATTTCTCAAAGCCACTAATTTGGGATATCATCCATTTCATGAGATTCTATACTCAACTGCTCATCAATTCTAGCTAACAAGGACTCTATTCATGATATGAGATCAGAATGGGAATTTGTAAATTAATAGTTCATGTTTATCTGTATTTATGTATGTTGGATTTCTTTTATAGCCTCTTTAACCTTCTAAATTCTAACAGGAATCCTCCTCTAATTGGAGACCCGGAATCTAAGGTCGCTATATCATACTTTCTCTGCATGGTAATCCTTGATGACTATATATAGACCTCATGCATCTGAACCTAAATTTTCTAGGGAATGTAGATGAGGGATAAGTGATACCATATGTATTATCCCTTAATATTGTAGGATATAGTCAATAAATTTCATGATTATCTTCCATCATCAGTGATGGATATCCCAGATGTCCTCCACATTAGAATCAGCCTCATCAAACTTATTTGGGTGAGTAGTTTCATATTGTGGGAACACATCATGGAGTTAATTAGTAGGATCCATGTCTATAATTCAACATATGGGATGTGTTCAATGCCATGTAGTTGATATTTATCAGTGGATCCCACTTTGATAAGTTTCTGTACCACCCCCCCAATGGTTATACTCACTACAATGATTGTCATGGTCTGGCGAACTAGGGCGCCTGATGCCATGTCAATCTACATTCCCCTTAGCAAAAGAGGTCAAGAATCCCCAACCATAATTACTAATTTTATACCCACTACTTGAATAACTATTAAAATAGTGACTCTATTAGTTTCCCTGCCTGCATGGACAACAATTATGACTCTTCGAGGAAAAATATTTTCAAAGATCCAATATTTGCTTATGCCCTAGTGTTTTTTCTATTGGGATACCAGGATGTGACCCACCATATATGTTCATGAGTATCAAGGATTTCAGATGTTTTGCCTATGTTTTGACAACATTTCTATACCTTAATCTCACCATCATTCCAGACACACAGGTGATATTCATGGCACACCCCCATGTAAACATCTGTGGTTCGCCTCTATGGACACCAGAATTTATTTGCAAGGCGATGGGGGGGGGGTATGTGGATTATAAATAGGATCCAAAGCTGTGAATTCCACTAAAAAGTATCCTTATATGTATTGGAGATATAAATGATTCTCATTGGATCACCTACCATCATTAGTGAGTATAATCATTGGCAGTGGGGAACAATGAAAATTGAATTCATCTACCTTCGATATTTTTCTTCTCAGATCCACTGTTGAGTTCATATTGATTGGGAAACTCACTATCACATTTAAGAGGCCTTCGAAAATTATGACTTGGGAGAGGATTGTCATTTTGATATTCATATACCATCATGTGCGTAGTTGCCCACCTTTACGAAAAGTGGAACGATCCACATAATCAATAGGGCTTCTTCCAATCCTTGATGTTTTAAAGAAACATATATAGTTTCCTAATAGTGGATCCCCAAGGTTGATGTGATTACTCATTTCCATAATGGCCTTTATATTAAATGCTCATTTCTTCTCACCCTTGTGAACATCTCTGATTGGAAACATCCATCTAAAAGTGAGTGTAGATATGAACCCAACCAATATTACCACTAAATCATGCTTGGTATTAATGATGTACCCCCGTAGCTTCCATTGGATTTTATCAAGGATCCTTCAGTAAGAACCTTCCTTGTTGTTTTGGGACCCTCTTGGGAAGGTAAGATACCTCACATAAAATTTCATGGGTGCATCCTCTCCCTCAACACGATTCCCTAAGAAGAAATTTGTGAATCATCTGCAGCACTACTTAAAGTTGAAGTCCCTCACAGACTGTTTTTCTTTGACCGACACTAGGTCTAATAGATCATTTTCCATCGATGGAATCTAATACAGATACTCTCATTTATTCTGTATAGGGATTATTTTTTCATCCATTTCTCACATTTTTGGAATCTAGAAAATATTGTGGAGGTCCCAATGGATTATTTCGACCTCCTAATGGTGAAAATAGAAAGAGTTGGTCCTCAATGACCAACTACTAAGTAGTTTTAGCATTATGTGTTTAAGTTGGTAGATGTGGAATTAAGAGGCTCACACATCCTCATACATGCCTACCCACCTTATATCTATTCAAATTCAATGCCAGACATGCATTCCCAATAGGACCAAGCCCAGTCATCTATGAAATTTCCACCTTGTCGTAGGTTCCAATTATAGTTTCACCATTTATCTAGGATCTATATGCCAACCTTGATAATGGCATGATTTTATGGAGGGGATTCCTCAGGTTTAAATAGTTTTCCATCAATGGTGTTGACATGGTTGTAAAAGAATTTATTAGTGATAGGCATATGGTCCTTCCAGGTATGGCCATCGATAGCTCAAAACCACTGATATCGACACGATGTACCCATGAACCATTACGTTGGGTCTTCCGTACTCGCTTTGGGGACGAAAACATCATCCCTTAGAAAAAATACATACAATGTCAATCTCATAAATAGGTGTTAATCATTTTTTCCTTAGAATAGAATCTCTACAATGGAATCTTGGTAACGATGACACCACACACATTCCCAAGCTGGGAATTCTTCATTATGTACTCCCTTCGAGTAGAATCTACAAATACCTTCATTGTAGCCTCTTGATTAGGCATTTTTTCATAAAATTTGCCAGGTGTTCATCTATGATTGTGAATACTATTCCTAAAGACTTATCATGAGCACTATCATTGAACACACGATCGCTGAGCCTCAAAGGGATCAACCTTATTTGGGGAGAAACAATGGATTGGGATTCACTGATTTTCTAAGAAGCGTTCACGGAGAACCGATCTGAGGAACATGATTTGAGAAGTGAATTCATAATGGTTTAAGAGAGTCATGATTCAAGAGATTGCGCATATTTTTATAGAGATATGATTTGGAAAAAATGGGATCCTTCTTTTTAATTTATAGGTGACAACCGCATGAGCTTCGTGGGGTCTTCGGCTGACCCAATCATCATGTTGATCACACTCATGCTCTGCGCACCCTCATTGCGTGATAGCTCCACGATATATAGGTTTTCAATGCTCTACCCTCAAAACATGACCCTTTTTTCTTTCAACTCATATTCTATGGTGGGAAATCCTTTCTGCTAAAATCCATTCCCAAAATGAATCAATTAAATCCAAACTATTTTGGATTACATTTAACCTAAATAAGCCCAAAAATCACTTAAGGTCATGCCTCAAAAAAACAAATCTCCAAGACCATCAGCACTATGAACTATTCAAAACTAGAAGATGTCCATGTTAGTGAACTCCAACAAGAATTAATTGTCACCATTGTGAGTCTGATGAGCACCGCGACCACTGCGGACTAGTGATAGAAGGATCAATTAGTATAATTGGTCCAACTCTAATCACGAAGAGAAATTACCTTCATGGAATTCCTACGAGCATCACGATACTATGTGCCTACAAATATTTGTCCCATCCCTACCTAAATAGATTTCTATGGTAACATTTGACCGTCCATTCTCTTGTCTCATGAAACTCAATATTCTCTGCCAACGAGTGAGAAAATGCATCACTTATGGTATTTGAGCTCCGTGAACTAGATTTCCCCTCTTTCCAAATTACCTCTTCTTTTGTTGGGGATTCCATTCAAAAATCCCCACAAACATCATGAAGGTCTGATTCACTTTTGGGAACTCAGAATATTGGGAAGAATTCAACCTTCATGAAGCACTGTTGAAGCTCATGTAGACTCCATGCCCCTACTGGGTCTCTATGCTTTATAGTGAAGCTCCCTTAGTGAAGATAGTTATTTTTTGATTCACAAAAAACCTTCCTTCATATAGCTCATCCTCTTCATGAAGCATCAGAAATTCATAATGACCATCCTCGAAAGGTATTATGATTTGTGGTCCCCTCTCCCATGTGGCCTTCCCTTCTTGTATGAAGTGATTTCATGGTCCCTAAAGTGGGGATTCATGTTCTGTTTTCCAACCATATTCCTCTTTGAATATGTTCGCTAACAACTATTTCCTCTTCACATAGCCATTCTAATATGGGACCCATAATTGACCACACCTCCATCTCACTCCAAACATGAAATTATTGTTCCTTACCTTCAAAAATAGTGTGTTGGTATAAGTTATGTAATTACAAGGGATGAGGAGTGACACCACATCATTTGGGCTATAGGTTGTTAAACTACTGAGCATCCTAATCCCCAATAAATGATGATAAACTATGATTTTCTTATTTCTTGGTAGGACTAAGAGGATCAGAGAGGGGATGGGACTTGGAACCCTTTCCATCCCACCTTTTTAATCCACCTTCACACTTACTCTTCTCTTTTTCCCATGTATCTCATGGGAAGTCTTCACATAAGCCCCAAACCACATACTTTGTCTTCCCTCTTGGAGTAAGTCCAAGTCTTCATCTCCCTGGGAATCTAGCCATGCATGAGCCCCACATCATCTCTCATGTTCTCACCCTTCAGGACACAATCATCTGGTATATTATTACTTCTTTTTTTCCACACTGAGCATGACTCATGTGGGTTTGGAGTAAACAACGACCATGTAATCCTTTCTATGCCTCTACCCATGTGTAATTCCCATGCCCCCTTGATCCTACATGATGTTACATGGAACATACCAAACTACATGTAATTTGATCTCTATCTTCTAAACAGGGTATATAGGATTCCTCTTTAATGTTCAAGATTATCCCTCCCAATGACCCATTTGTCTGGACTCGTTCATGTTAGTTCCCCTTCCTCCATCAAGAAGTTAAACTTGAATCCCCATTATCCTTCTAATTCCATGGGTGTTTATCCCTTTTGGGTACATAGTATGCCTCTTTAATGTTCAAACTCGTCCAATGTTAAACCCTGTCCAATGTAAAACTTCATTTCTCCCTTCAATTGATGTACCTTCCCAAAGTGACATCTTTTATTTTTGAGGCATATATGTCAGATCCCTCCTTTAAGGTGTTATTATCCACATCGGTAGCTAACAATTCATAAGTCCCACACTTAACCATGATCCAATAATCATTATTATCCCTCTTGCGATGGAAAGCTGGCAATGTGAAATCCCTTGGTGCGTCTTCAGGTTTTTATCCATTGTGGAAGCCCTAATTTAATTCACCCACGTCTCTAACTATGTGGACATTGATTCCCAGCCAATGGGATACATAGGATGAATACACAATGTTCCACCCCATTATCCATTTCCTATCCTGGTATTTCCCTTGAGCCTTTTTGTTCTAGGTGGATTATACCCTAACCTGGAGTTTCTACTTCCTTCGAATCCCTATCCATGCACTCCATTTATTGTAATCTACCATCTTAAGAGTCTTATCACCCCACTGAACTACGTGGACATTGATTCCAATTCACCTAGATGCATAAGGAAACTTACAAATTTTCAATACGAACATCATCATATTCACATTAGTTCTATCTCATCCCCATTATTCGACACTTACTATTTCTCCATCCTAATTTTATTTGGACCACCACATCCTCGTGAAATCTTGACATCTCTTCAGGCAGATAACCATGTATGTAACATCCTGACCTAGCTCTCTACTAAATCGGTTGCTAGACCGATTTACACATGACCTCAAGGGAGTATCCCCATATGCGAGAGGCTGCCGATTAGCAGCGAGGGTCTAGGGATAGTCAGTGGGGAGAATATACCCTCATTTCAGAGATCAATAATAGAAAAAGGCAATAAATAGCTGATGTTGTCTAATAAATGATAAAGTAGTGGAGGAAATATAATAACCATTTTATAAAAGAGTCCAACGTCACTTATACAGTAGATGCATGCTAGACATGATAATGTTACAAAAATGGAAAAAATTGAACAAAACTAATTGATTTACATTCCAATACAAAAATAAATAATGACACAAATCCTTGAGGGCAGCCTTCTCATGAATTCCGAGCATTCGTTCGGCCATATGCTTCCATCTCCCATGTAAATACAAACAACACAACCTACAACCAAATAGAATATACTCGGGTACCCTAGTGAAATGGCGGCCCAGGTAGGGTGTGAGATATAAATCTCATTAGGCCGGGACCACAGGTGTCTACCCCAAATCTAGATATTCAATAAATAAGTTAAATAGAGTGAAATCATGCATAATTAATGTATGTTGTACAGTGTAACTATATACCAAAGCACCTGCTTCAACTCTCAGCTGGTGTCCTAACCTACATTATACATTTTTCATGTATACAAAAAAGTTATCACACCTTAAATTTCATTTACCATTTATTCAAACATTGTTAAAATACATAATTCATGTGATCTGACCTAAGCCCGACCTCCCCAGTATTTGTCCCTCACCACATATGTCTCTAAAGACCATCTATGTAAACAGAGAAATTACTGAATCCAAGCTTCTTCTCTAGCTTGGATAACATGTCATAAGAAATTCAATTTAATCATTCATATACAATTTCCTAGCCCATCCACTAAAAATAGTGATTCTCTATTGGGACTGTCTACTAACAATTATTTACCCAATTCATTAATAAGTCTGAACCCAATCTCATATTCAATTCACAAATCATTATGTGTAAACGATTTTCATTAACCAATTAATTCATTTCATATACTACCAATTGGACCCAAAATCTAATGTCAATTAATGGGCGTTGAACCTCATTTCTAGCACCCTTGTGAGTATTGGGAGCATCAGTCCTTGTGTCACAACTCATGGGTATTTGGAGCATCAGTCTCTATCCCATAAAAGAATATATGTATGCAAGCTGGGTGTAAAACGCCTTTTATATCACCCCGTGAGTATTTAGAGCATCAATCCCTATCTCACAACCCATTTATCAATCATACATATATATTTATAATTGGTGTAGAACACCATGTCTAACACCCAAAAAACCATGGATTAATTAATTAATAAATTAATTAATACAAACTTTTAATTAAATCAACAACTAGTTGACATCATAAGACCCTTGTCAAAAAGTCAACAATTAATTAACCACTCATCCTCTCAATATTTTAAAATTAATTAATAATTAATTACTCACAAAAATCCAAATAAATAATTAAATCTTCATTTATTTATACAAATTCATTAACAAGTCTAATCTCGTCCACTAAAAGATTGATTCATACATGATATTAACAATTAGCATGCACATCATAATCATCTCAAAACATACTGAATAAGGAAAATATATTTAGCATCCATCTCACACAACATATCTTATTTTTAAACAACTATATCCAAGATAACATAAGGCATGGAAAACAAACACGACAAAAAAGGAACCCTTGGCCAATAGTCGTACCTAACAATCAATTCAAAATCTTTACTTAATCAATGTAAACTAATTAATTCAATAACTAATTAATTAAATCATATCACTTTAACCATTATTCAATTAATTAACCATTTAACATGTAATAATTAATCCATCCATAAATTATTTCAAATTTCTAATTTATATTCTGAACGTGTAATATATTCAATATTTTCAATAAATAGTAAATGATACATTTTCTTCCTACTCATGACATGATAATAAATTCTACAATTAATTACCCAATTACACATTCTTCCACATTCAAATCATTCAACTATTTAATCACATCATGTTAGCAAAATTATCAAATCTTGCTTAAAATAAACACATGGTCAATTCCTCATTTATCTTACATGGGCAAAATTATTTAATAATATCAAAAGTATCATTCATTGACAAATCATATATCAGCTCCAGTAAGAAGACATATGAAAAGCCAAATCAAACCAAACATGATACGACACTACCACTAAGCAGTAGTTTAAAATTAATTGGCATTTCAAGAAAACATAGTAGTTTTATAATCAAAGAAACTTACATTCTCAATTTATTTAAAGAAGCTATGATTCTAAAATAATGTGATAAGTATTTTGGACCCAACATCGGGGTGACATGATTTTAATTACGCATCACATTAATGTACTTGGAAGGAATTTGTTGCAAATGGAATGCAGTCGCACACGCCCCACCTTTACGTACGTATGTATGTATGTATGTATGTATGTATGTATGTATGTATGTATGTATGTATGTGTGTGTGTATGTACGTATATATATATAAATTTTCATGCATGCACGCCTTGCAAAAAAAACCCAAAAAATCACCAAAACAACTTTGGATGACCAAAACCAATGCAGAAAGGACCAATTCAGCAAGGTTTACCCACCTACCGCACGATACCAAGGACTCGGATAAAATTATTAGAGTCTTATTTAGGTGGTGAAAAACCAAACAATAGTATAATTATTTACCTCTGAACAACTTTGTTGTACCAAATCGTCCTAAACCAACTCGCCTTTGGCATCAGATTCTAGTATGTGGACCATGGAATCACGAGAGCCTCGTCGCACAACCCTATAACATAAGAACACCAAGAATTTGAGTTACTAAAAAAAATATAAATTTGGACAAACATAAATTGGTTCCAAAACAACATCAAACCACCAAAGCGATGATGGGTAACATCATAAGAGATCCTATATTGAATATTTGGAATAGATCCATAGATGAATTCAATGATAAATCTCATAGAAGAAGGGCCTAGGAAAGGGGGGTGTTGTGCGCTATATAGGAGGCTTCCTGGGGGGTATCGCGCTGCTGTAGGGGGTTATGCACTACTAGAGGTCTGGAAGAATAGTTCCACATAAAATAGAAGGCTGGAGAAGCTGCTTCATCGGGACTCTTTGGGGAGAAGATCCTGGTGGGGGTCGTGCCACTTGGGAGAAGAATAAGTTCACCCCTCCATTCTTTTATAACAATAATACTACCCATAAAAGATTATTAAATATACATTATTATTTATAATAACAAAAATAATAATAATTGTATCATAAATATTATTAAAATTATAACATTACCATTAAAAAAATTACTCATTAAAGATAAAAAATTGTTTCATTGATTAAATAAAAAACCCCAATCAATCCTTCTTAAAAGAAAATGTTTCTTTGAGAAAATCAAACTCCCCTATGGTCATCAATTAATTTAGTTATCTCTGACTAAAAACTAATAAAAATAATTATTTTCCCACAATTAATTAAATTCATTTTTCCTTAATTTTAATTAATTAACACAATAATAATGATAATTAAATACTCGTTATCATTATAATGATTAAAAAATTCATTTTTTTCAATTCCAACCAAAAATCCCTAGTTCATTACTATTATTAATTATAAAAATAATAACCATAATTATCAATAAGTATAACACTCATAAAACCATAATAATAATAATAATATCATTATTTTTACTAAAATCATTGATATAACCCAACACATGTATTTAATAACAACACTCGTTCATTAAATCCAAAACTCCTTATTTAATTATATGTTTCATTGAGATACCCAACAACCTCATTAAATTCACATATGTATTACACCCCATTAATAATGAAATTAATATATTTTAACAATAATTTAATTAAATAAACCTAATAATGATAATAATAACATCACCATTATTATTATTCCAACTCACATTTAATTAAAAACAAAAACATCCAATTTATTAAAATATCATTAATATGATATTAATGATAAAAACTCAAGCCCGTATCCTCTATTTAATAATAAATGGTCCTTTAATAATTCTTTAAATATTCTTTTAATTAAAACATTTCTTTAATAAACTTAAAAGCCACTTTAATTTATTCAACAGTCATTTAAATAATTTTTTTTCATTTATTTAATTAAACCACAATAATGATAATAATAATAGATTCATTATTATTATTATTAAATATTTATTTTAATTAATCACAACCACTCAAATATTATTTTTTAGTTAAATTAAATAATTTATTAAACAAATTAAATTGCATGGGTAGGACCACAACCAAGCGCTGCTCGTACAGATCCATTTATGTGGACTTTTCTAAATCCGGTGCTCTCGCGACCCATCAGTGAACCCGCTAAAATTATCAGGTAATTACTCAAGTCCAAAAACAACACTTTTTTGTGTTTCAACACTCAGAAAAAAAATTCGGAGCTCAGTTTAAAAAACAAACATGTTGATAAACTGAAATGAAATGTGGGAATCTTCGTGTTTTAACCCGGTTAAAAAACACTGGACTTTACAATATACCAACCTTAAAAACATCTAGTCCTCAAGAAGCCATCAGGAACCACTAATAAAACCACTAACCAACCAAGGTCATTTAATCTCATTAGAATTGACATGTTTCACTTCCAACACCAAATGCACCTTTATCCCTTACAAGACTAATGGACACACCATTAAAACCAGAGCCAAATCTCACTATATAACTGAAGCATTGAAAAAAGTATTATATCTGAGGTCATTACAAGGACCATGTCAATAAAAATGGTTGAATCTTGATTAAGCAATAAAAAAAGTTTTTCTTCATTCTCGGAGAAGACATCATGGACCCAAAACCCATATTCACCCTTTATCTAACGACATGCCTTTAAATCTATTCCAAAACCATCCAAATGTATAATTAAGTCCTTACCCAACCTCTGGTGAAATTTCCAAGTCAATCCATCGCATGGATATTTAATAAAACAACCCTGCCCCAACACAAATAAAGGAGTAGCCCAATTAAACCACACATCTTGCGTACTACCAAGATGAAAACCACTATTCGAGACCCAAAAAATTTATACTATAGCGCGGCATTAAGACAACGCTATATTAGTGTCTCCAAGATGAGGTCAAGATAGGGGACATGTTCATCATATTCCGAAGAGTTCACATTGAGAAACACAAGTTATTTAAGAAGATCAGTCAAAATACTACTGGAAAACTCCGTTCTAAAAGTTCACCATTTCCTACAGACATGTTTACCAAAAATGATGTGACACTACCCAGCTTATGATGATCCATGACATCGAAATTAAAGATAATCTTCTCACCAGTGCGCTATTTTAGAATACTTAACATATGCGTGAGATGTTCCTTGAACCACGATCACCATTTCAAACTATAATAATAAAATATGTTTCATAAACCAATTGGCGTACCATAACGCGCAAGTACCTAGAAGTCCTCTCGAGTAGTTTCCCGAACATACTTTAACGACATTGAAAATTCTATGGGTACTACCTACCATATAATAATGCATTATGAAACATAAATATTGACCCACTCTCTTGGTGACACAATACCGAAATCACGAGCTTCAAAATACCCATGTTCAATTTAGACATTTTAACTAATTCATTCTATCCATTATCACTTGAAAACATTTCCACAAACATACAAGTATCATTTCACAACAGGTCAATTGGATTTCAATAAACTCCCCATAGGAAAAATAGTCAAGCTAAAAAAATCATCTTTAAACCTTTGACATGTAGTGTTATCCAAATATAAATAGGAAATTTATCATCTAAATTCCTTTTACAAAAAATCCGACCTATGAGGGTCATATTTATTCAAACAGGGTTCTTTAAAAATAAACCCAACAATAATTCATTTAAATCAAAACACAGTAGTTTTACATTTATAACCATTTTCAAACATACTATAGTTATATAAGGTTAAAATGCATGTGTGGCCATCTACCAATAGATAATATGCCCATACACCTTATTTCTGGCATTTGGATCCCATTTATAACAATCAACAATCATTTTTCATTTTCACTTTAGCAGCCCTTTCACACATTAAAACATCTCTAGCCTGTTATCATAAAATGTAACACAACATCATGATATTAAACTAAATCATGGAACAAAAATAAAACATTATAATAACTGAGGTAGAATGTCATATAATCACTCAAGAATGTTAACTCTATGACTAACACATGCTCTCTACAGAGGAATGCTAAAACTGATCAAAACATGTCATTGCACCGAAGGCAAACAATCTATATTTCCAGGCATCCAACTGAGGCAACTACATGGAATGTTACATGCATGGAATGTGAATCTCTACAAGCCTATGATGATTCATGTATGGAAAATATTTCCCTATCAGGCTAAGATTTTTTTTTAAATTTTCAAAATCAATAAGCAGCCAAAAATACACAAGTCACTCAAGTTGAAATCATATCAACCACAACCTAATATATTACAATATTCAATTCCCATACCTATACACTTGGTCATTTCCCATAAATGGGGGGATCCGTATCATGCATCGATATTAACCCAAGAACCAAAAATTTCCTAATCTCTTACCTACTAACCCAAAACAGAATTCAAAAAGAAAATTTCCTCTTTTAATACCACTTTATAACATCCTGACCTAGATCTCCACTAAACTGGTGGCTAGACGGGTCTTCACATGACCTCAAGTGCTTCCCCATGTACGCCAGAGGCTACCGACTAGCAGCGAGGGTCTATGGATAGTTATTGGGGATACTATATAATCATTTTAGAGTTCAATAATAGACAAAGGCAATAAATATCAAATAAAGTCTAATAAATGATAAGGCAGTGGAAGACAAGTAATACCCATTTTATAAAAGTGGCCTACTTCACTTAAACATAATACGCATTCCAGACATGATCAAGATAAAAAAATGGAAAAAGTTAACAAAATAGAATGATTTACATTCCAATATAAGAATATATAATCAATGAATCAATGACCTGAGGTCGGTCTACTCGATCATCCCGAGCTTCTGCTCGGTCATCTTCTCTCATCTCCCATGTAAATGCAAACAGCACAACCTACAACAAAATATAACTGACTCGTGTACCCCAGTGCAATGGAGGCCCAGGTAGGGTGTGAGATATAAATCTCAGAATACCGGGGACACCAGTGTCTACCCCAAATATATGCATTCAATAAATAATTTAAATAGTGTGAAAGCATGCATAATTGAAGTAAGCAGTGCAATGTAACTATATACCCCAGTACTTGCTTTAGCTCTCAGCTGGTGTCAAAACCAACATTATACATTTTTCATGTATACAAAATAGTTATTACACATTAATTTTCATTTATCACTTATACAATCTTTGTAAAAATAAATAATTATCCTGAATCGGCCTAAGATCTACATCCCCCATATATGTCACTCACCCTAGATGTCTCTAATGACCATCTAAGTAAACAAATAAATGATCTAATCCATGATTTTTCTATGGCACGGATATCACGTCATAAGATATTCAGTTAAATATTTCATATACTATGTCCCAGCCCATCCACAAAAAATAGAGATTCACTCCTAGGTCTATCCACTAGCTGTGATTCACCCAATTCATTAATAAGTATTTACCCCTTCTCATATTCAATTCACAAATAATTATGTCTCAACTGTTTTCATTAACAATTAATTAATTTCATGTACGACCAATTGGACCCAAAGTCCAATGTCAATTAATTGGTGTAGAACATCATCGCTAGCACCCTCTTGATTATTTGGAGTGTCAGTACTTCTCTCAAAAACGTTTTGTATTTGGAGCATCATTCCTTGTCCTATAATAGAACATTTTCATTCATATTGGGTGTAGAACTCCATGTTGAGCACCCCATGAGTATTGGGAGCATCGGTCCCTGTCTCAAAACTTGTTAATCAATCGTACATATATATTTATCAATGGTGTAGAACACCATGTCTAACACCCAAAAACCACCCATTAATTAATTCATAAATTAATTAATCCAATCCTTTAATTAATTCGACAACTAATTAACAACATAAATCACCCGTAAAAAAGTCAATAATTAATTAACACTCATCATATCAATATTTTAATATTAATTAACATTTAGTTATTCATATAAAGAGATATAAATAATTAACACAACATTTAATTATCCAAAATTTTTAACATGTCTGAACCCATCTATTGATTCAATAATGTTTCCTTATGAATTTTCCATTCCTTCATCTTTCAAAATCAGCAACACACTATCATAAGAAAAATTTCTTTTCCCCTAAGATTTAACTTTATATGGAAAATATTTCTTCCTCAAGGAAACTTTATCCTTACCATGTTTTCATTGTTCATATTATAATTTGAATCATTGTATTTCAAAGTATAAAATTCGGTTTTATATCTAAAACCTTAAAATCTTATAAATTCTTAGACATAGAGAATTCTGTTTTCAGGTTCAAAATTCAGATTCTGAATTATTTGAATTTAGACTCCAAAATTTCGGGGTTCAGACTCTGAATTCATTGAATTTAGTTGCTGAACATTTTGAGTTCAGACTCCGAATTATCTAAATTCAGAAACTAAACATTATGAATTCAGACATCGAATTATTAAGAATTAATACTCTTAATATCCTTGAAATTCAGATTCCACAATTCTATAGAATTTAGGTTCCGAATTCTTTTGAAGACAGAATCCAAATATTTATGTAGTATAGACCCTGAATGGTTTTTTGGTTAGACTCCAATCTTTTATTTTTTTCCCTTACACTACGAAAAAAATGAATTTGAATAAGAAACTATATTTTTTCTACTCTTGTTATAGTTATAAAACATTGTCATTCATTCTATTTCTAACCAACTGTTGTTTGAGTGAAACATGTATAGGTACCTCCGAAATTAAAGAAAAAATATGACCATTGGAGGAGGGAGATGACCGTTTAATATGTTCCTATAAATAGGAGCTCATTTTGATAATCTCATAGAGGTTGTTAAATCTAGAGATTACATGATGTTGAAGTGATTTCTAGACATATAGAATTTATTACTTTGTACATAATGGACATTGTGTTCACAATTGATTCATGAAACTCTAAATGTTGCTGAGTACATTCGAGCGCTTCTAGGGATAGAAATATATTGGTGTCAACTACCTTGTAGTACAAGGGCTTGCAGGGATAGCATGACAGACACCGATATTTCTATTAAGGGCTTACCCTGGAGTGAGTAAGATAGACATTCATGAAATTATAAATCAAGGGACCTTTATCCAAGTTTGTTGGATACCCTTTATTTTGTTTAAAAGATTTAATACTTGTTACTTGTATTGTTTTATGTTTTTTACTGCATTTTGGTTGTTAAGGAAAGCATAATTATCTTAGACTTTCTTATACTCTTACTGTGATTAGAAAGATTCTACATGCTCTAAGGTATAATCATTTTCTTTGTAAACATTTCTTAACTTTCATTTCCAGAACCACATTTCCATAATCAAGAATGTTTGTAGAACTAATAGTTTTTGTGAATTTACCTTATGTAACTATGTAAAACATTACCATCATTAAATGTTCATAAATAATTTTTAAAGTATTTAATTCACCCCCCCTGCCTTTTATATTGAGCATCTATATTCATTATTTCAATCCAACAATTGGTATTACAACAGGTCTCTAAAATAATTATATTCCCAAATAATTTTTCTTGTTATGGTTTTTCATTGTTCTATATTTTTATTACTATATTTTTATCCTTGTTTACATTCTTTTATTACAAACAAGTTTTTGTGGAATTTTTTTTAGATGGCAGGAATTAATATTGGTTCAATTGATAATATTAATCCTACTAGACCAACTATTTTTATGGTAATGATTATTAATACTGGAGAGTTTATATGAAGACTTTTGTTATTGACACTAGAGTGGAAAAATTTGTTACGCTTACTGGAGATTACAAGATTCTTGGTAAGGAAGTCATAACTTTTACTAATAAAGAGAAGTAAAAATATCAACTAAATTATAATGTAAAAAATAATTTTTTCTGTTCTATGAACAAAAATATATATAGCCTGATTTCTTCTTGTGAAGCTTCAAATTGTATTTGGAAGAAGATTGAAGTAACTCATTTTGGAACTTCTAATGTTATTGAAACTAGAAGTGCAATGCTTAGAGATGAGTACCATTTTTTTATTTCATTTTGGAGAACCTATATGTAAGGTACGGTAGAGATTTTTGTCTATAGTCAATAGCTTACAATCCATGGGTGAAAAAGGATGGGAGGATGAGGCACTTGTAGAACAGATTATAGAAATCATGCCTAATGTGTGGGAATCAAAGAGAACAACTATAGATGAGAATAGTAATGTCTCATAAATTACTCTTGATGAACGTTTTGGAACTCTTCATCAATCTGAGAATAGAATGAAGAGATATACTGACAATATTAAGAAGAATAATGGGAATGAAAGTGTTTCTTTTACAACCACCACTAATCATATAAAATCCAGGACTCCTAAGAGAATTACAATATCTATGTCTATGAAGGTTATTGTTTTATTTGAGTCAAGTGAAGGTGAACTTTCAATGAATGAACTAGATAATCTTACATTAAGGATGAATAAGATAGTTGGGAAGAAATACATTTAGTATAGATACAAGAAGATAGAAATAAAGGATAATAACGACCCTGAAGTCACTTGTTATGAATAAAAAAGAGATGGACATATAAGGCCAGATTTTCCTATGCTTAAGAGAAAATATAGAAAGGAAAAGAATTATGAGAGGAATTGAAAGAAGTACTACAATGATAAAGCTAAGAATGTTTTGAAAGCTAATGATAGTTGGAGTTCCAGTGTTGGAGACTCTTCAGATGAATCCTTAGATTATGAATCTTCTGGACTGAAGAATCTTGGTCAAATATCTAGACTACCTATTGAAAATAATTTTTTAATAGAAAAGGTACACAATGCTGAATTCATCACCATTTTATACTTGAATGCTAATTACAGTGATAGTAAATACTATGAATCCTATGATGAATAATCCTCTTCTGATGAAGATAATACATTACCTACCCATGAAAAAGTTTTCTAGGTTTTCTAAGCTCCTTGAGAATGAAAATAATAAAGACAAGAAAAACATGATAAGAAAAATTCTATAATCTCTATTCTTACTAAGGAAATATCTGATCTTTTTAATGATCTTGATAATAAAACCCTTGATTTTGAAAATATTTTAAGAAAAACATGAGGAATTTAATTCTGAGAAGGATACACTTTTAAAGGATCTATAAAAAGTAATTTCTATGAAAAATGTTTTCGATCCAATCTCTAGTACTAAAACTGATGTTTTTGAGGATAAGAAGTTAATTATTGAATAGATGTCAGAAATATTTTCCTTAAGGAAGTGTTTGTCAAACTTTACCTTCGGTGTGGAATACATTGATAAGATTTATTCATAAATTCTACTTCTAAAGAATAATTTTGTTTTTGGTTATAAAATTTCAAAACCTATTTTGAGTAACAATTATTTTATTCCTCAAAGTGCATCTTTCCGCACTAAGTGTCAGTGTGGTGGGAATTGGAAAAAAAATTCCTTAAAAAAAACTCAGTCATTAGGTTTTCATAATGCTTATTTTTAAAAGAAAATATGGATTCCTAAAATTTTTCATTCCGATTTTTCCGAATCCAATAAAGGTTCGGTTCCAAAAATCCATTACTCTTAATTTCAAGAAAGTAAAGATAGTACCAACCGGAAAACACGGTACATGGATAGTGGATGTTCCCAGCACATGACTGGTAACAAAAACTTCTTTGAAAATGCTAGTAAGACAAAAGGAGGAAAAGTAACGTTCAGAAATAGTGCTAAGGGAGAAATTATTGGTATAGGTAACATTATTCTTCTTAGTAAAACATTTATTTCAAATGTTTTATTTTTTAAGGGTCTTCAGCACATCCTCATTAACATAAGTCAATTATGTGATGATGGTTACCTTATGAATTTTAGGAATGAAAAGTGCATAGTACACAATTCCTAGGAAGAGTTTGTTCATTCTACACATAGGCAAGAGAATGTTTACACATTAAACATAGAAGACCATAGATTCCATGATCTACCCTGCCTTAGTGCAATAAAAGATCATTCATGGATGCCGAATAGAAGTTTAGGACATTGTAACCTTATTAACCTATGCAAAATCTCTAAGAAAAGACTAATAAAGGATCTATCAGAGCTTAGATTTGATTCTTCAAATGTTTGTGATCCTTGTCACTATGGAAAATAACATAAATCATGTTTTTAATTAGTCGGTGAAGTCTCAACTACTGATGCATTACAATTAGTGCATATGGATATTTTTTGTCCAACACAAACTGGAAGCATTAAGGGAGAATATTATTTATTTGTCTTAGTTGATGATTACATGATATTTACATGGGTATATTTTCTATCAATGAAATATGATTCTTTTTCTTATTTCAAAACATTTAGAGCCCAGGTTAAAAATGAGGAAAACATCCTTTGATAACTATTCATAGTGATAATAGAGTAGAATTTCAAAATTCTGATTTTGGAACTTTTTGTAGTAGAAAAGGCATTACTCATAACTTCTCAGCACCCAAAAAACCTCAACAAAAATGGGGTTTTTTAAAGAAGAAATAAAATTATTCAAGAGATAACAAGATCCGTGTTGAGTGAATATTCGATATCCAAACATTTTTTGGTAGAAGCTTTAAGTACTTCTTACTATACTATAAATCATGTTTTGATTAGACCTTTTCATGATAAAACTCTTATATGAGTAATAGAATTGTAGAAAACCTAGACTTTCGTACTTTAAGGTTTTTTGTTGCAATGTATTCATTCTGAATAATAATGATAATCAACACAAATTTTCGCCAAAATATGATCAAAGAATTCTCATAGGTTACTCCATAACATCTAAGGCTTACAGATTTTTCAATAAAAATACCCATACTGTTGAAGAAATAGTACATGTGAAATTTGATAAAAATGATCATTTTGTTTTTAAACAACCCCAACCTACATATTTATATGTGTTCTTTAATATTTATTATCATCCCTTGATAAAAGATCTCTCTGATAAAAAATGTTCACAAAAATATTTATGAAGCATTTACCCCAGAAGAATTCCTATCCTATGTTGATGAACATGTTTTACTGAACCCAAATCAGTTGTTTCTAAAGAATCATCCCAGTGATAGTATCATTAGTGATTTAAATCAACATGTAAGGACTAGAAGTTCCTTAAAAAATAAAGTTAAACATCTTTCATTCCTTTCCTAATTAGAACCAAAAAGCACTAACGAAGCTTTAGGTGATGATGATTGGATAAAATCTATGTAAGATGAGATAAATGAATTTGAAAGGAAGAAAGTCTAGACCTTGGTTGAACGACTGGAGGAAACTTCTGTTATTAGGGTTAAATGGGTCTTCATAAATAAATGTGATGAAAATGGATTCATATTAAGAAAGAAAACTAAATTGGTTGCTAAAGGCTATAATCAACAAGAAGGAATAGTCTATGATGAATCCTAAGCTCCAGTAGCTAGACTTGAATCTATTCATATTCTACTTGCCTTTACAGCATTCTTCATTTTAAAAAAATTTCAAATGTATGTCAAATGTTCTTTCTTTAATGGTTCTATACAAGGGGATGTTTTTGCTGAACATCCTCCTGGTTTTGAAGATTCAAAACATCCTGAACATGTTTACAAACTATCCAAAGCGTTGTATGGACATAAGCAAGCCCCTAGAGATTGGTATGATAGACATATAAGATTTTTCATTCAAAATAATAATGTTAATGGAAATTTTGATCCAACCTATATTATAAATAAAGATATGAAAAATGTTTTGATTGTTCATATTTATGTTGATGACAATATATTTGGTTCAACTCAGTAATTTTTAACTGATTCTTTTGCAGATCTA
This sequence comes from Viscum album, assembly GCA_963277665.1. Taxonomy (NCBI): domain Eukaryota; kingdom Viridiplantae; phylum Streptophyta; class Magnoliopsida; order Santalales; family Viscaceae; genus Viscum; species Viscum album. The sequence goes on from OY728123.1 coordinate 1,896,088,787, forward strand.
ATGAATTATGAATTTGAAATGAGTGTGATGGGTGAGATACCATTTTTCCTTAGTTTTCAAATTTCTCAAAAACCAGAAGTAATCTATACATCCCAACATAAGTATATTAAAGATCTTTAAAAAAAACTATGGTTATGAATACATTAAGAGTATAGGTACTCCGATTAGTATCTTAAATTCACATGATCATGATGAAGTTGGGAAACCAGTATATCAAACATCTTTCAGAGGTATGATAGGAAGTCTATTATAGATGACCGTAAGTCATCCAGAATTAATTTTCATAGTATGCTTATGTGCAATATATCAATCCAATCCAATGGAATATCATTTAATGGCAGTGAAAATGATTATTTTCTACTTAAAGGGATCCATGGATCTATGACTTTTATACATCTAGAAGTGATTTTGTTTTAAAAAAAATTTCAGTTATGACTCTGGTCGATGTATAATGGATAGGAAAAGTACATTCGGAACTTGTCATTTCAAAGGAGATTCAGTAGTTTCTTGGTCATGAAAAAATAAACCCTTAGTAGCACTTTCCACGGATGAAGCTGAATATGTAGCAGCTGGAAGTTGTTGTGCTCAAGTGTTGTGGTATGAGTTTTACAAAAACACACATTTTGTGTGATAGTACTAGTTGCATTTCCCTAAGTAAAATCTATGCACATCAGTTTCATGCAAAACACATAGATATTTGTCATCACTTTCTTAGGGATCACACACAAAAGGAGATATAATTCTTCAATTTATCAGAATACATGATCAACTTGCTGACAATTTCACAAAATATTTACCCTCCGATAGATCTGAATACATTAAATAGAAGTTAGTAATGATAATTTTAAGGTAATCTCCCATGATAAATTCTTATTGTAACCTATCTCTTTACATAAAGAACTATTTTTCAAAGGGGGAGTACATTTTTTTGTTAGGGTTTAATTTTTTTTCGTACTCTAAATGTTTTCTCTATTCAAAGTTTTTCTGTATTCAAAATTTTCATAATGATCATTTACGTACTTAGAAGTTTCATAATGAAGTTTTTCTTACTTAAAATTTTCATAATGATGATTTTCATACTTAAAATTTTCATAATGATGATTTTCTACTTAAAATTTTCGTAATAATGATTTTTGTACTTAAATTTTTGTAATGGAGATTTTCCTATTGAAAATTTTCGTAATCAAAATTTTCACAATCTGTAGTTCTTTAAAAAAAAATTCCTCATTATGAATGATCTTTTTAAAAATCTGATATGTATGTTTCCTTACTTAAATTTTCATAATCACATATTACATATTGGTATTTTCATTCATTTTTAAATATTACGTATTCAAATTTCATTAAATATGAATTTTTTCTTTAAAATCCTAAAAATATTGGAATTTATCAAAATTCGTCCTTGGTCATCTTTTTAGTCGTCAGATCTGGACATAAGGTTTTTCGGTCGTTGGATAGACTTTGGAATCTGAATCATTTCCTCAAAAACCTATATAAAGGACCCCATGTTGGTGTCCCACATCAATCTCAATGCTTGTGCATGCTGATGCTATGTCCCACCTACATAAGCCTATTTCGAACTTCTTATATCTTTTTTACATCTGAATTTCTAGCGAAGTCTCTTCCCAAAAAAAATCTCGACTATGAAGACAAAAACTGAGTTGCAGATATATAGATAAAGGTTAGTATATCAAATGTTTTATGCCATATATGACTCTATCATTTCCGAGAATATCAAACTCAATGGTTGGAAGAGTGTAAGTATTTCAAAACGAAAAGATCAGGATTTGGTATATCCATATTTCTTAGTAGGGTTCTATGAGTCAGTAACATTCTTTAAGGAAGAAGGTAGGAGTATGTTTTCTTTCATGTGTTATAGAAAGACATATTCAATTTCCTACACCATGGTTGCATGCTTTATTGGTATTCATTATGATGGGGAAGATGATTTTTGTACTCACAAGATATCTAATGCTCAAGGAAGTTTTGATTATGTTAAAGTCATGGCTTGTCTTGGCCTTTCAGAATCAAAGCCTCTGAATATTCTTCACTTATCTACATACTTAGGAATCTTGAATTGCTGGTTTAATGGTTCATTATTCTGAGAAAAGGTGATAAGGATACTCTAAATAAGAGTGACATATATATTTTGGACTTCTTGGTGAATTGAAAGAAGATAGATTTGATTATATACATTCTGATTATGATTGAGAATATTAATAATGGGAATTTGAAATCTCATATTATTATGTATCCAGCCATTCTATCAAAGATGATTTTTCGGTGTTTAAAATCCTTCAAAATTCCTTGTAGTTCTATGTCAAAGAATTGAAAAGTCATGTTGTTGAGTGATGATACTTTGAGAAGGATGAAAATTGGTTTTTCCAAAGAATCTAATGAATTATATGATTTCCCTAAAGAGGAAGTTGAAACAAATTCAAAGAAACAAGAGGTGTATGAAACCTCTCAAAAGGGTGGATGGAAGAGGAAGGTGAAGGAAGTCGAAGTGAAGGAAAAAACTCCAGTGGAAAGGAAATTCAATCAGCACACCCAAAGTCAAAGAAATAAAAATCTTATCCTGATGAGGTAGTAGCAATGTGGAGAGAAGATAAGAAAAAATAGAAATAAGGGAAGCATAAGTTTGGCCTGGACCCTACTGGGGAAAAATCATTGGAGGAAAAGGCATCTGAAGAGATTGAGAAGCAAGAGAAAGGGAAGCAGGACAAAAAGTTGTATATAGTAGAGATAGACCAATATTTTATGAAGGTTGCTGAGAAAGAATCCGAGAATATTCCAGTACCAGAATCATTTCTAATAGAACCTTTACTGGAGACTCTAGGAATGAAGTTTGTGACTCAAAAAAAAAGTCCAAGAAAAACAAGCAGAATAATAAGAAGATGAATGAAGTAGCGATATCCTAGACCTGATAAATCAAGATAAATATTTTCATGAGAAGGAATTTTCTTCTAAAGAATTATCATTCCAAACCTCAAAATCTAATTCTTCAAAACATGCTACCATAGGGAAAGAGGAGAAAAGTGGAGAATAATTAAAAAAATCTGAAGAATAAATCACAAACCATGATCTTATTCCACCAGATGATGCTGAGGCATGATCCTAGATGGAAGAGGTAGATTAAGATAAAATTGTGCAACAATCTAATTGTGAACACATATCACCCTAGAAAGAAGATGTAATTCCAAAAGCTGATTAAGGAAAACAATTGGTTTTTGATACACCTATCTGAGAAGTGGTGAAGAAGAAAAAATTGGGTGCTTTGTCAATGCCATGGAGAAGAAAACAGAAGATCATGATCATCTTCTCAAATGTGCAGAGGAGGATCACAAGGATCTCAAGAAGCTCAAACCCATAGTAAAGAAGTTGATGCCAAAGGAGAAGGAAGGATAATCTTGTTCAATTCTAATCTTTTGTTGTATATCTTCCTTGTATAAATTTTTCTAATCATAATGGAAATTTGGTATCTCTTTATATATTCTGTAGCCTTGTACTAATATTTCAGGTAAATTATATTTTTCATTCCCTGTGTTTTTTTAAAAAAATCACAAAGGGGGAGAAAGGAATGTTAAAAAGAATACTAAGTAATGAATAAATCTCCCAAAGACATGGGGAGTTCATCAAAGGAGGATTTTTCATCATAATGTTTTTTGTACGCAAGAAAATGAGAGAATTCAGAATACGATCATTAGAGTTTCCAAGGCCTAAGGTGGAGTTACTCGTATTCACTATGATCCATAAGTAAAGGAAGATATGTTTTATTTTCAAAGTCGAGAAAAATATTTTCTAAGTCCTTATATGTTTTTTCATAAGTATTTTTGTGCTTTCAAAATATGGGGATATTGTTGAGTCAAAAAGGCTTCCTTATGAATTTTTGATTCCTTCTTTTTTTGAAAATCACATACACTCTATCTTAAAGAAAATTTATTTTCCCCAATGATTTATCTTTATATGGAAATTTTTCTTTCTTCAAGGGAAATTTATCCTTACCATGTTTTCAATATTCATATTATAATCTTACTCATTCTATTTCTAGTTGTAAAATTCAATTTAGTATCTAAAACCTCGAAATATTATAAATACATCGAAATATAACATTCTATTTTTTGGATCATATTTCATATTCTGAATTCTATGAATTAAGAATTTGAATATTCAGAGTTAAAACTACGAATTCTCTAAATTCATACTCTGAACTTTTTGTGTTCAGACTACGATTTCCCTGAATTCAAGCTCCGAAATTTTTAAATTTAGACTCTAAATTATTATGAATTTAGATACAAAATTTCCTTGAAATTCAAACTCTAGAGTTCTATAGAATTCAAGTTCTGAATTCTTTTGAACACAGAATTAGAATATTCATGTATTATAGACACCAAATGGTTTTTTTGTTAGACTTTGAACTTTTATTTTTTTCCCTTACACTCTGAAATAAATGAATTTGGCTAAGAAAAATTATTTTTACTACTCTTGTTTTAGTTATAAAACAATTTCATTTTATCAGTTTTTAACCAAACATTGTTTAATGAAACATGTACAAGTCCCTCGGATATTAAAGGAAAATTATGATTGTTGGAGGAGGGAGCAAACCGTTGAAGATGTGCCTATAAATATGAGCTCATTTGAATGAGATCAGAGAGGTTGATCAATCTAGTGATTAGAAGCTTCTAAAGTGATTTCTAGAGAGAGAGACTTTATTGTTTTTGTGTACTAAACAACTTATTCAGAATTGATTCGTGCGACTCTGAATGTTGTTGAGTAAATTTGAGGGTTTTCCTGGGATAGTATGATAGAGGTCTAGACTACTTTGTAGTTTGATAGCTTGTTGGGATAGCAAGATAGACTCTGATATTCATATCAAGGGCTTACCCTAGTGAGGATAAGACAGTCTTTCATGAAAGTATAAATCAAGGGACCTTTATCCAAGGTTTTTTGAAACCCTTATCTTTGTGTTAAAAGATTTACTACGTGTTACTTTTATTGTTTCAAATTTTCTGCTGCATTTTGGTTGTTAAAAAAAGTATAACTATCTTATACTTTCGTATACTTGTACTCTAATTAGTAAGATTCTATACGCTCTAAGGTAGAATCTTAATCTTTGTAAACTTTTCTTATCTTTAATTTTCAAAACCACATTTCTAGAATCAAGAAAGTTTGTAGAACTAAGAGGTTTTGTTAATTTACATTGTTTAACATTATAAAACATTACCATCTTAAAAATTTCCTGATGAATTTTTTTAAAGTATAAAATTCACCCCCCTATAGTATATTGAGCATCTATATTCATTAATTCGATCATGCACCATCAACGCAAAGAGTAATTCGTCCAAGACATTAAAAATTTACTTGCGCATCATAATCATAACAAAACACATTGAATAAGTCCCATATACTTTGCAACAATCTTAGAAAACATATCATATTTGTAAACAACTCCATTCAAGACAACCTAAGTCATTAAAAATAAACATGCATCAAAATGTACTATTAGCCAATACTTGTAACAAAAAATCAATTCATAATCTTAATTTAATGCATGAAGATTAATTAAATAATATCTCTTTAACCATTCATCAATAAATTAGCCATTTATCATTAATAATTAATCCATCCATTGATTATAACCTACTTCCAATTTATATTCTGAACATGGAATATATTCAATATTCTCAATAAACATTAAAATCCACAATTTATTCCAACTCATAACTTGATAATTAATTTTACAATCAATTACCCTATTACCAATTCTTATCCATTAAAATCATTCAACTATTTAATCATATCTATTTATCAAAATTATCAAAACATGCTTAAAATAAACACACGTTCAAGTCCTCATTTATCTCTCATGGGTGACATCATTTAATAACATCAAAAGTGTCATGCATCGATATATCATATATCAGCTCCATCATGAAGACATATTTAAATAGAAACCTAAATAAGAATGATATGATATTACCAATAACCAACAGTTTATCTTTAATCAACATTTCAATAAAACATAGTAGTCATATAGTCAAGGAAACTCACATTCTAAATTTAGTTAAAGAAGCTATAATTATAAAATAATGTTATACGGATATGGGCCCCACATTAGGGTGACATAATTTGAATTACGCAACACTCTAATATACATGGGGTAATTAGTTGCTAATGGAACATAGTCGCACGTGCACTACATTTATATATACCTGTGTGTTTATATATATATATATATATATATATCTAAATAAAAATTTCACCCATGCGCGCCCTACAACAAAAATAAAAAAATCATAAAAACAACTTCAGAAGACCCTATCCAATGCAACAAGGTCTACACACATACCTCGAGATACCAAGGACTCAGATAAAATATTAGACTCTTATTTAGGTGGCGCAAAAACAAAAAACGTTATAATTATTTACCTTTGATCAATGCCGCTGAACTAAATCATCTTGAACCACCTCTCCTTCAGCTGTAGATGCCAAAACGTAGACTAGGAAATCCGGAGAACCACATTGCATAACCCTATAACCGAAGAACACCAAATATTTGGGTTTAAAAACCCCCCTAATTTCGGCCAAAACTAAATGGGTACCAAAACAACATCAAACCACAAAAGAGATGATGGGGAACATCATAAGAGATCCTAAATTGAATATTTGGAATATATCCAAGGAATAATTCAATGAAAAGGATCAGAGACGAAGGACCAAGGAAAGGGGGCATTGTGCGCAACATGGGAGGCTGCCTGGGGGTGTCGCGCTGTTGTAGGTGGTCTTCAGGGGGGTTCTGTGCTGGAGATTAGGAAGAAGGGGGGTGCACAGAAGAGGATACTAGAAAAGCCACTTCATTATGCCTCTTAGGGGAGAAGATCCTTGTGGGGGTTGCACCACTTGGGAGAAGAAGAAGGTCACGCCTCTCCTTTATTTACTAAAACTAATACTACCCATATAAGATTAATAAATATACTTCAATATTTATAATAAAAAAATAATTAAATTAGTATCATTATTTTTATTGTAATTGTGAAATTCTCTTAAAAAAACATCCTCCTTAAAGATAAAAAAATGTTTCTTTGATTAAATGCAAAACCCCAAATCAATCCATCTTAAAAGGAAACATTTATTTGAGAAAATAAAACCCCCCTTTACTCACATATTAATTTAAATCTCTCTTACTTCCACATAGTAAAAATATTTCAATTCCCACTATTAATAAAATTACTTTTTCTTTGAATTTAATTAATTATCACAATAATACTAATAATTTCGTCCTAATTATTATTATTATTAAAACATTCATTTTTTTCAATTTCAACCAAAATTTCCCAATTAATTACTATTACTATTTATAACATTAGTAACCATAATTAACAACAATTATAACACTCATAAAACCATAATAAAAAAATATCATTATTATTACTCAAACCATTGATATAACCCAAAACCTCTATTTAAAAACAATTCACATTCATTAAATCTGAAACTCCTTATTTATTTAAGTGTTTCCTTAAGATACCCAATAGCCTCATTAAATTCACATAAGTATTACTCCTCATTAATAATGAAAATAAAATATTTTAACCATTATTTAATTAAATATACAAAATAATAATAATAATAATATAATCATCAATATTAACATTCCAACTTACATTTAACTAAAACAAAAAACAACCAATTTATTAAAATATCATTAATATGATATTAATGATAAAAACTCCAACCCATAACCTATGTTTAATAATAAATGGTCCATTAATAATTCTGAAACTCTTCATTTAATTAAAACAGTTCTTCGATAAACCCAAAAGCCACATTTATTTATTCAACCATCATTTAATTAATTCAATATCACTCATTTAATTATACAGCAATAATAATAATAAAAACATGATTATTATTATTATTAATACAATCTTTTAATTAACCAAAAACTCTCATAAAATCTTATTTAATTAAATTACATAAATTATTAAACAAAGTAAAATTCATGGATTGGACCACAACATGGTGCTGCACATGTATATCATTTTAAGTGGAATTTTCTAGATCTGGTGCACTTGATACCCATCAGGACACCCACTAAAATTATCGTGTAATTACTCAAGTCCAAAAATGACAGCATTAAGAGTTTTAACACTCAGAATAGAATTTAAAATCTTTATTTAAAAAACAGACACATTGATAAATAGAATTTTTTTAAAAAAATATTCATATTATCCTGGTTAACAGACACCTGACATTAAAATCTTCCCACCATAAAAATATCTCTTCCCCGAAAAGCCATTCGGAACCACTATTAAACAACAAACATTCCAAGGTCATTTAATCTAATTAGAATTGACGTGTTGTGTTCCCAATGACAAACACACCTTTAACCCTTCACAAGCCTAATAGCTACGCCTTTAAAACCAGATCCAAATCCCACATTATAACATAAACATCGAAACAAAGATTATATATGAGGACATTACAGGGACCCTTTCAACGAAAATGGATGAATCCCAATCAACCAATAGAATAGGTTGTGCATACTTCCCTCAGAAGATGTCACGTACCCAAAACCCACATTCACTATTTGGATAATGATGCGCCTTTAAATATATTACGAAACCATCCGCATTTATAATGAAGTCATTACTCAACCTCAGGTGAAATTTCTATGTCATGCCTTTGCAATGATATTTAAAAAAACAGTTTTCTTTAATATGAATAAAGGAGTAGCCCAATGAAACCACATATCCCGTGTACTACCCAGATGGAAACCACTATTCAAGACCAGCAACATTTTAAGATGTAGCGCGGTGTAAGAACAACGCTCTCTTAGTGTCTCTTTAATGAGGTAAATATAGTGGACATGCTCATCATATTCGGAGTGTCACACTAAGTGAAAACCAAGGTCATTAAAAAGATCAGTCGAATTACAACTAGAAAACTCTGTTCTGAACACTCAACATCTACTACCGACACATTTATTGAAAATGATGTGACATTAACCACCTTAGGATTTCCCTTGACGTCGAAATAAATGACAAGTCGCTGACCACCGTACTATTTCAAAACACTTAACACATGCATGTGCCATTCCTCAAACCATGATCACAATGTCCAACATTGATCATAAAGGTTTTAGAATAAACTTATTGGCGTACCATAACACCCAATAACCAAGAAGTCCTCCAGAGTGGTTGTACGAACATACTTTAATGGATTAGAAAATTATAAAAGGTACTACCTACCACATCTTAACCCCTAATGAAACATTAACACCAACCCTCTCTCTTGGTCATCAAAAACCGAAACCATTAGGTTCAAAATCCCCATTTTCAATTTAGAAATTCTAATTAATTCATAACATATTTTTAACATTTGAGTATATTTATACAAACACAGATGTACTATTTCACAAAAAGTCACTCAGATTTCAATCAATGCCCCGTAGGAAAAATAGGCAAGCTATAAAAAATCACATTTAATTCATTCACATATACTGTTATCCAAATCTAAATAGGTAATTTATCATCTAAATTCTTTTTTCCAAAAAGAGGACCTCTAAGGTTTCTATTTACTCAATATGGGTTCTTTAAAAAGCAACTAACCAATAATTCATTTCATTCAAAACATACCAGTTTAACCTTTATAACCATTTTCAAACATACCATGATAATATACGTTTCAAACACATGGGTGGCCATCTACCCATCGATAAGGTTCCCATAAACCATATCTTTTTGTGAATTTGGATCCCATTTATAAAAATCAAAATTAATTTAACATTTTAACTTTAGCATCCCTTTCACACATAAAGACATCTCTCGCATGTTATCATAAGTAGTAACACTACATCATGCTATTAAACTAAGTAATGGCATGACAAAAAAATAATTCTAATAACTGCGTCCGTATGTTAAATTATAACCCAAGAATGTTAAATCTATCACCGAAACATGTTATCTACAGAGGAATGCTAAAATAGATGAAAACATGGAAATTCACCAAAGGAACACAATACAAATTAGCATGCATCATAAAAATGAAACTACAAGGCCTGTTACATGAAATGAATGTGAATCTCTACGTGCCTAAGATGATTCATGTATGAAACATATTTGACCTATTAGGCCAAGAATTTTTCTTTCAAAATCTCAAAATCTATAAGCACTGAAAAACTCACCACTCACTAAAGGTGGAATCATATCAACAACAACCTCAAATATTACAATCATCATTTCCCATCCCAGGCCACTTGGTCATTTCCCATACAATGGGTGATCAATCCCATAAACAGATATTAACCCAAGCGCCAACACTTTAATAGTATCATATTTATCAATGTAAAATAGAAAGAAAAAACTAAAAGAACCACCTTTGATACCAGTTTGTAAAATCCCTACCCAACTCTCCATTGAACTGATGGCTCGACAGGTTTCCACATGACCTCAAGCGCGTATCCCCATATGCCAGATGTTTCCAACTAGCAGCAAGGGTCTATGGATAGTTAGTGGGTAGACTATACCCCCATTTCAGAGTTCAATAATTGAAAAAGGCAATAAATAGAGGATGTTGTATAATAAATCATAAAGCATCAGAAGACAAATAATACCCATTTTATAAAAGTGGCTAACGTCACTTATACAACAGATGCTTGCATGGCATGATAATGAAACAAAAATTGAAAAATTGAACAAAAAAACATGATTTAAATTCCAATACAACACTAAATAAACAATGACTGAAAGCCTTAAGGGAAGTATCCTTGAGCATACCGAGCATCCGCTCAGTCCACTACACTCATCTCCTAAGTAAATGAAAATAGCACAACCTGCAAACAACTAGAATCTACTCGGGTACCCAAGTGCAACGGTGGCCCGAATAGGGTGTGAGATATAAATCTCAGTAGGCCGAGACCACCGCTATCTACCCCAAATCCATAAATTCAATAAATAATTTAAACAGTGTGAATGCATGAATAATTAATGTTTTCATTTCAATGTAACTATATACTCAAGTACCTGCTCCAGCTCTTAGTTGGTGTATGAACCTACATTGTACATTTTTCATGTATACACAATAGTTATCACACATTCATTTTCATTTTTCATTTATTCAAACCATGTTAAAATACATAATTCCCATGATCATAACTAAGGCCGACATCCACCGTATAAGTCAATCACCATAGATGTCTCTAAATACCATCTATGTAAACAAAGAAATGACTGAATCAAAGCTTGTGCTCTGTCTTGGATAACACCCCATACGATATTAAATTTAATCTTTCATATACTATGTCTTAGCCCATCCACTAAATATAGTGATTCACTCTTGGGTTCATCCACTAATAGGGATTCCCCCAATTCATTAATATGTCTGAACCCCTTCTCATATTCAATTAACAAATCTTTATGTATCAATGGTTTTCATTAACAAATTAATTCATTTCATGTATGACCAATTAGAACCACAATACAATGTCATTTAATGGGTGTAGAACATCATGTATAGCACACTCATGAGTATTTGGAGTGTCAGTCCTTATCTCACAACCCATGGGTATTTGGAACATCAGTCCTAGTCCCATTAACGAATATTTGCATGCTAGTTGGGCGGATAATGCCATGTCTAGAACCCAGTGAGTATTTTGAACATCATTCCCTGTCTCAAAACCCCACTACAAGAAAACGCCGTTTATCGGCGGTTATTTCGCGGCGGTTTTTAAAACCGCCGCGAAATGATATTTCGGGCCGCCATTTCGCGGCGGTTTTAAGAACCGCCGCCAAATGGAAATTTTTTTTTATTCGAGGATTAGTGGAGGTTTTTTAAAAAACCGCTGCGAAATAGCGGTGGTTTCGGCAAAATCGCCGCTAAATGAAATGAAAAAAATAAAAAAAACGTGAGAAACCCTGAAATCACTAAAACGACAATAACTTTTGATCTGGGCATCCGTTGAAGCACCACGACCAGTCAAATCGAAGCTCATGAAGATATCTAGAGGCACATATAATCAAAATTGTGAGACGGTCTAAGGTGTGGAAGATATTAGAGCTATAAAAAAGTTGAAAACGTTCTCCAACTTCAAACGACCATAACTTTCGCTCCGGGTGTCCGTTTGGGCACTACCACATATCAAATCGAAGCCAGCGAAGGGAGCTACACACCAATTCCACTCAAGAATGCTTCTGTCGTGTTTTTTAAACCCAAACACCCCTCCTAAGGCCTCCAAAACCCCTTTTCCGTCACCGGTGTCCCGTCGAACTTGTCTTCAAACAGACCTAACTTTTTATCCGCATGTCATTTCGGCCTCCTCCACCTTCCAGATCATAGCTCGTTCCATGAGCTTCAGTTTGACTGGTCGCGGCGCCCACATGCACTCCTAGATCATATGTTATGGACTTTTTAGTGGGTATCGGGTTTGTTATGTTTTCAATACCTCGTTTCTAGCACCCGTTCTCCGTCAGCTTTTTTTAAATGTTCATAACTTCTGATCCGTCTGTCCATTCGGACTCTTTCACCTTTCAGGTTGAAGAGCATTTCAGGATCATTGATTTGACAGGTCGCGGATCTAAAATGGACTCTCGGATCATAAGTTATCTCCGTTAATGTGAGTCCAATGTTTTTGTCTCTTTATGACCATTTTGACGGGTTTTAATGGTATCTGCATTTATTACTGTTTTATTTGGGTTTCCATGACTTTTTATCTTTATCAATGGGTTTTTATGGGTTATTATGATGATTATGTTGAATTATTAAGGAGTTTTCTAGAGTTGTCACGAGTTTTCATGCGTTCTCATTTTTTCTAATGTCTCATTCTTCGTATGCTTCTCCATCATTTTTCATGCATTTTTATGATTTTTCATCCCTTATCCGGTCTTTTCATACTTTTTCATGTGTTTCCTTTATTATTTATTATTTATTATTTATAATATACATTAATTTATTTATTATCTATTATTTGTAACTAGTTATTTATTATTTATTAATTATTATATATTATATATTATTTATTATTTATATTTATTTATTAGTTATTATTTATTAGTTATTATTTATTACTTATATTTATTTATTATTTATTTTTATTTATTATTTATATTTATTTATTATTTATTATTTATTATTTTTAATTTATTATTTATATTTATTTATACTTATTATTTATATTTATTTATTATTTATTATTTATTATTTATATTTATTTATTATTTATATTTATTTATTATTTATTATTTATATTTATTTATTATTTATATTTATTTATTAGTTATTATTTATTAGTTATTAGTTATTATTTATTATTTATTATTTATATTTATATTTATATTTATATTTATTATTTATTATTTATTATTTATATTTCTTAATTATTTCTTATTTATATTTATTTATTATTTATATTTATTTATTATTTTAATTTATATTTATTTATTATTTATTATTTATATTTATTTATTATTTATATTTATTTATTATTTATTATTTATATTTATTTATCATTTAATATTTATATTTATTTATTATTTATATTTATTTATATTTATTTATTATTTATTATTTATATTTATTTATTAATTTATATTTATTTATTATTTATTATTTATATTTATTTATTATTTATTATTTATATTTATTTATTATTTATTTTTATTTTTATTTATTTTTAATTATTAATTATTATTTATATTTATTTATTATTTATATTTATTATTTATTATTTATATTTATTTATTATTTATTAGTTATTATTTATTATTTATTATTTATTATTTATTATTTAGATTTATTATTTAGATTTATTATTTATTTATTATTTATTATTTATATTTATTTATTATTTATTATTTATATTTATTATTTATTATTTATATTTATTTATTATTTATTATTTATATTTATTTATTATTTATATTTATTATTTATTATTTATATTTATTATTTATTATTTATATTTATTTATTATTTATTATTTATATTTATTTATTATTTATATTTATTATTTATTATTTATATTTATTTATTATTTATTATTTTCTATTTATTATTTATTATTTATATTTATTTATTATTTATTATTTATTATTTATTATTTATTATTTATTATTTATTTATTAGTTATTATTTATTAGTTATTTGTTATTATTTATTATTTATTATTTAATATTTATTATTTATATTTATTTATTATTTATTATTTATATTTATTTATTATTTATTATTTATATTTATTTATTATTTATTATTAATATTTATTTATTAATTATATTTTTTTTTTTTATATTTATTTATTATTTATTTTTTTATATTTATTATTTAGTATTTATATTTATTTATTATTTATTATTTATTATTTATTATTTATATTTATTTATTATTTATTATTTATTATTTATATTTATTTATTATTTATTATTTATATTTATTTATTATTTATTACTTATATTTATTATTCCTTATTTATTATTTATTATTTATTATTTATTATTTATTATTATTGAGTTTATATTTATTATTTATGTATTATTTGTTTTTTCAATTAATATATATAAGTATATTAAATTCTGTTTATTAAACACATGGCGAGCTTGTTGGAGTGGTAAAGTCTTTGGAAAATATGCAAGAGGTTAGGGGTTCAAATCTCACCAAACGCAGGGTTATTTTTTGCCGTAGTGCCCATTTATCAATCCTACATATATATTTTTATCATTAGTCTAGAACTCCATATCTACCACCCCAAAACCATCAATTAATTAATTCATAAATTAATCAATCCAATCCATTAATTAATTCAACAACTAATTTACAACATATATCACCCGTCAAAAGGTCAACAATTAATTAACCTCTCAAATTCTCAATAGTTAACAATTAGTTAACAATTAATTATTAATATCAATCCAACTAAAAAATTAACTCAACATTTAATTATACAAATTCATTAACAAGTCTAAACACTTCCACTTAAAGAGTGATTCATCCAAGGCATAAAAAATTTACATGCTCATCATAATCATGTCAAGGCATGATGAACAAGGCCCAAATATTTATAAACAATCTCACAAAACATATCGTATTTCTAAACAACTCTATACAAGAAATCTAAAGCCATTGAAAACTAACATAGATCAAAAGGTGCCCTCAGCTAATAGCCGTAACAAACAATCAATTCATAATCATAATTTATTGCATACAGATTAATTAATTCAACAATTAATTAGTAAAATAATATATCTTTAAGCATTTATCCATTAATTAACCATTTAATATGTGATAATTAATCTATACATTAATTATTACCAATTTCCATTTTCTTTTCCGAACATGTCATGTATTCAATATTATCAATAAACAGTAAAAGAAACAATTTATTCCAACTCATGACTTAAAAATGAATTCTACAATTAATTAGCCTATTACCTATTCTTTCCCATTCAAATCATTCAACTGTTAAATCATTTTACTTTAATCAAATTAACAAAACATGCTTAAAATCAACACATGTTCAAGTCCTCATTTATCTCACGTGGGAAAAAATCATTTCATAACATCAATGGTGTCATGCATCGACGTATCATATATCAGCTCTTGGAAGAAGACATATGAAATGCCAAACGAAAACATGCATGATATGAAATTACCAATAAACATCATTTTAAATATAATCTTAATTTCAAGAAAACATAGTAGTTCCATAATCAATGAAACTCACATTCTCAATTTATTTAAAGAAGCTATAATTTTTAAATAACGTGTCAAATAATTGGGACCCTACATCGGGGTGACGTCATTTTAATTAGGCAGCACTTTAATGTACTTGGAAGCAATTAGTTACAAATGGAACACAGTCGCTCATGCACCACCTTTATATATATGTATGTATATATATATATCTAAATATATATTTTCAGACATGCTCTCCCTGCAAAAAAATTCAACAAATCACCCAAACAACATCAGAAGACACAAACCAATGGAGGAAAGTCTACGAACCTACCACGAGATACCAAGGACTGGGATAAAATTTTAGACTCCAACTTAGGTGGTGAAAAACTAAGCAACCATATAGTTCTTTATCTCCCAACACCGTCGATGAACCGAATTGTCCTGAACTGCCTCGTCTTCAGTAGCGGATTCCATAACACGAACAAAGTAATCCCATGGTCATTATTTGCAACCCTAGAACTATAGAACACCAAAAAAAATGGGTTACAAAAAAAACCCTAAATTCGGTAAAACCTAAATGGGTACTGAAATATCATCAAACCACAAAATTGATGATTGGGAACATAAGTGATCATATATTGAACATATGGAATAAATAGAAGGACTAATTCATTGAAAAAGCTCACAGATGAAGGACCCATGAATTGGGTCATTGCACGCTACATAAGAGGCTACCTTGGTGGTGTCACACTGTTGTAGGGGGTCATCTGAGGGTTATGTGCTGCTGAGGTCAAGAAGAAGAGGTCCACATAGAGGAAAAGGTCGGAGAAGCTTCTTCATCACTCCCCATAGGGGAGAAAATCCTAGTGGGGTCACACCTCTTGGGAGAAGACAAAAGTCACACCCCTCCCTTATTTTCTATCACTATTACTACCCATAAAATATTAATAAATATACATTAATATTTATAATAATAAAGATAATAATAATAGTATCGTAAATATTATTATAATTATATCATTCACATAACAAAACATCCTCATTGAAGATTAAAAAATGTTTCTTTGATTAAATCCAAACCCCTCAATCAATCCTTCTTAAAAAGAAACATTTTTTATGAAAATAAAACTACTCTTTACTCCTCAATTAATTTAAATCTCTTTTTCCACAATATAATGAAAATAAATTTTTCCCAAAATTAATTAAATTTATTTTTCCTTGATTTTAATTATTTAACAAAATAAAAATATTAATTACATCCTCATTGTGATTATTATTATTTTTAAAAATTTTCTATTTTATTAATTCCAACCAAAAATCCCCAATTCATTACTATTATTATTTATAAAAATAATAAGTACAAGTATCATTAATTATAACACTCATAAAACAAAAATAATAATATCTTTATTATTACCCAAACCATTGATTTATCCCAAAACCTCTATTTAACAACAATGCTCGTTCATTAAATCTAAAACTTCTAATTTAACTAAATGTTTCTTTGAGATTCCCAACAACCCCATTAAATTGAAATAAGTTTCACACCCCATTAATAATAAAATTAAAATATTTTAACAATTATATAATTAAAAAACACAATAATATTTATAATAACATCATCATTATTATTATTCCAACTGACATTTAATTAAAACAAAAAACAACAAATTTATTACAATATCATTAATAAGATATTAATGATAAAAACTTCAACCCATAACCTACATTTAATAAAAAATGGGCCTTTAATAATTCTAAAACTCTTCATTTAATTAAAATAATTCTTTTTTAAAACCAAAAGCCACATTAAATTATTCAACCATAATTTAATTAATTATTCTCATTAAATTAATTAAATTGAAAAAATAATAATAATAACATCTATATTATTAATATTAAAACATTATTTTAATTTATCACAAACTTTCTTATAATATTATTTAAATAAAATAAATAATTTATTAAATAAGGTAAACTACATGACATGGACTAAAACCGTGTGATGTCGTTGCATATACATTTATGTTGACTTTTCTGGATACAGTGCTCTTGAGACCCATCGGGACACCCGATATAATTATCTGGTAATTACAAATGTCAAAAAATGACTCATTTTGGTGTTCCAATAGTAGGAATAAAATTCTTGAGCTCCATTTAAAAAACTGACACGTTGATAAACTGAATTTTTTTTGAAAATCATAATATTTTAACCCAGTTCAAAAAAACATGACTTTAAAATGTATAAGTTCCAAACATTTTCTCCACCACATCACCCATATCATGGTGTGTTCACATCATTAAATAGTCTCTAGTCATGCATAATCCCCATCCATCCAATTCATTATTTTTTAGCACACAGGAAGCTAACCACGCATAAGCCCTACACATCATCATGTATTTCCAACAAAGAGTGTCCCTCTTACGATGGGAAACTCACAAAATGTAATACCCAAATATTCACATCCTAAAATACATGGGTTGGTATCGTTTTCTTCTAAACAAGGTATATAGGAAGCCTCTACAAAAAAATGGTCAACATTGGCATCCCCCTTTTCTTGGTGTTCTTCCCTGATATGTCTTCTGTGATGTCTGTATCAGCCTTAAAATTGTGAAACTATACCTATTTAAGAGACGCTATTCTGGGTCTTCCATCATGGGGGGTTTGGTCCATCCATTTGGTAGACCTTATAGGTGCTCCATACAAGGGAATTTCTAATCGGATCAATACTCATATGTGATCAGATCAGTCAGATCCATCTCTGTAGAAAATTTATCACATGCTAGTCCTTGTGTTAAAAAATAGAAGTCGACGAAAACCTTGAATACATTCTTATGGAATAGGTACCCAACGATAAATGTGGGAAGTCTTTGGTTTATGATCCCTTGATAATTCCTCTAATGAGGAAGAATACAGGTTTTCATGTTTTTCTACTTCAATACATCCCAGTGATACCTCAACGTAACTACTCTCCATACCTATGGTTTTTTCCATGACATGACCCCTTGGAATGTCCTAACATATGAAGTATAATTAACATATTTCCATAAAGAGATGGAACTGGGAATTTTTTTTGTGAAAAAAAACATAATCTATTTGGTGGAGACCCACATTAGGCAACATGTTCTAATGAGTAATCCATAGAAGGAGGAACCAATATCCAATACACCCATTTCGAACAAGGACCACACATTTGTGGATGACTGATGGATGTTTCCCAACAATGGAAAGTGTGAATGAAGGGTAAAATTAGACCTTCATCCAACATCAAACATGCTACACAACAAAGCATTCCCTGATGGAATATTTCAAAAATAGAAAAACGGCCCAATATTATAATCATGGAGATGGTAAGTTGTACATGCACCTGAGTGACATTCCCATTCCCAATGACAATTATGAAATGAATGTGAGTAACATTTATCTTCACATAATAATAATTATATAATAAATACAAAATAATTTTTTTAATATATACTTTTATATAATATATTTATGATGTAAGAGGAATCTCATCTCCTTGACGAGGAGGTATTCCACAAATCCACGAATGAGGGCTTTACTTTTTCATTGTGTTAAAAGATAATAAATAAAATTTATTAATTATATTTATAGAAATTCAATTATGTCATAAATCTCATATAGATTTCATATATATAACATATTTTTTATTAAACAAGTCCTTAATAAATTAAATGTATAGTGTGTACAAATCACATCGATTTATGGAGGTGGTGGTCGACATGTCCTAACACAATGTTATTATATTCCCATAAAATCGAAATCATGGAAGAATATGTTGTATAAAAATTTAACAAGAATAAATACATCACAAAAAAAATATATCATATAAACAATTTGTTACATTATTATTCAAAATATTATGTGGCGGTAATGGAAGAATGGATGACATCACTTCGTTGGGTGGTAGTCCACCATCAAACTACAAGATGATTGTGTATACCATTTGATCTAAGTGTTTGAATTTGTAATTAATACACATAAAACATAAACACATAATTATATTTATTTTAATTATGATGTTATATAATCATAGATTAATAATTATATTTGTTTTTTAGATATAAATATACCATAAATAAATATTGAATAATGTTACCACTTTTTTTGGGAAACTCTTTTTTTTTCACAAAAGGCCATCCTCAATTGGAATTATTCTTAAATTGAATATTATAGGATAATGGGAGGGATGTTGGGAATCTGTTAGGGATATTTTTTTCATGTGAAATTTTTTTTATGGGTTTGAATAAGGGGGGAGATTTTGAAACCATTTCTAAGTGAGGGATAGGGAACACATGGTATTTTTAAAATGAATGTTAGGAGTGACCATGTTACTAATTAAAATGAGGCTTAAATGAACATAATATATAGTCCTAGATGTGGAGTTGTAGAATAATGGATATGAAAATTGTTTTGGAAATGATTATTGGTCATTTTTACCCCTATGATTAAAATTTAACAACTTAGAATAATCAATTTTACCTTAATTATTATAAATAATTTTAATTACTTTCAATAATATTTTTCATAAAAAACCTATTTAACCAAATAGAAATTATAAATTATTCTTATTAAAAAATTTTAATTCATACTTATAAATTAAATTTATAGAATTTGACTAAACTAATTTCAAACTAATCTCTTAGACGAGAAAATAATGTGAATTTTTAAAGAGAATATTTTTAAAACATTCTTATGTTTTCATATCTAAATTTAAATAAAATTGATCATAAAGAAATAAATTAGATTAAGAGATGAAAAATTTAGCTGATTATACTTTACAACTAATTGAAAACAAAATTTATCTATGTAAATAAACAATATGAAAAAGTTGGTTTTAATGAGAATTCATAAGTTTTCATTTTTCATCAAAAAAATATAACATCACAAAAAATAATGAACATTCCCACAATGTATGTTTTGATATTATTCATTCGAAAATGTTTCTTATTTTTTAAAATAAAAATTTTAATAACATAAAAAATACATTTTTAAAATAAGTTCCCTCTTATAAGGTGGTAATAATGATTTTGGTAAATGTACAATTTTTTGCATAAAATTGAATTTATTAATATATTATTGATATAAAATATATTTAATGAATTTAAAAAAGGTTCTAAAAATGATTTAACAAAATATAAATAGTTGTACTAACACCCACCAAGATAATGGCTAGGCAATAACTAATATTTAAAATAATAACATTAATATTATTTTCTTGGTATAACTCAGTCATTCGTGAAATGCATGATTTTGAATAAGCTCATTTTTATAAGACATGTATGTTATTTTTCATATAATATTTCAAAAATTCTAATCATTGTATAATTAATAAATATAAATAAATATTTAAAATACATATTATGTCATTACCTATGTTATAACGTGAAGTGATCTAAGATATGAAAACCATGATGTATAAGAACATGTTATTCAATTTGGGTAAAGCTATTCTTTGGAAGATGATTCATCTTTCAAAATATATGAAAGATATAACCTATTCTAACAATCACTATACTATCTTTCTCATCAAGTAAATCACTACATTTTTTCTAGATTGGATTCCCTTTTTTTGGAAACATCAATGAAAAATGTAACACCTTTATCTAACCAAAAATCATTATTAATATTGAGGCATAACACAAAAAAATTATAATCATTAAATTTATCAAATACTATAATGTATTATAATATTTATAATATAATATTTTTTAATATAAATTCTATTTTATAATTTTTTTACTAATAATACTCTAATACCAACTAATAAAACCCCATCCCATGTAAACCCGAGTCAATGTCTTCTATTTTACAATTGGATCAGTTACGAGGTAACTCATCCAAAAAGAAAATGATGTTTTTAGTCTAAAACAAACATAAACATACTTGATTTCCATACTACACAGTGATATTAAATATAAATAAAAAACAATTCGAATATCATTGGTATTATTCATAATACCCCTATTAATATATAAAAAAAATAAATAAAATAAAAGGTGATCACATATGATTAGAAACAGTAATTTACAATAAGATATATCATGAATAATTAAATAATAATTAATTGGTAAAGGTATATAATTGGAAACACATTATATTTAATCAATATCAAATTTATGAAATCCTTGCATGGATAATATGAGTGAAAAAATCTGTTGAATAAAAACAATTAAATTGTCAATGACATAAATACTCAATGGTGGATATCATGATCTCAAACATCATTCTATCTTCACTAATAAGTAATGGTACTAATATAAAATAATCAACTGGTATTTATGTACTGAGAACCCATTTATTAATTTTGGGGAAATTATTGGTATCATAATACCTCTCGATGGATTGAGGAGTTTTCTATATCAAGTCCCCACCCATCACTGCATGAACAATAATTTCCTCATATATAAAATGATAAATTTAATTTATAAAAAAATATTAAATAAAAAAATATTTATATTGATTAAAAAATATGAAACATTTTGATTTCCATAGTTAATGAAATAACATTTATAGCAAAACCTTATATGTAATAATGGTATACAATTTGGGATATAATCTTATCCATGATATAATGAATGTGGATATTTATGATAAATATTATGTCCAATTAGAAATTACCAAAATAAAGTGAATGTTTTAGGAGAATTTTAACAACCATAAAAAATATAATATGGGGAGCATGACCATGAAACCATTTGAAATATATGTTTTAAATTAAATAATATCATTTAGAGAATATAGAAAAATTTAATCTCAAAATTAATATGAGATTATTTATATTATTTTTCACCATAGAAGTATTAAAATATTATAGAGAAATCATAAAAATCCTAAAATGGTTTTTGTGGTGGGAAAATATGTTAACAATATAAATCATAAAAAATATTCTTTTAGACTATTTGAAAGTTATTACAAAATATTACCCTTTAGAAAAACCATATGAAAGATTAATTTCATATATTTTAAAAATTCATCGATAATATTTATATTCCCTAATAAATAAATTTAGTAAATAATATTCCATTTTTAAAATAGTTTGGACAAATATTAACATGGATGAAAAATAAACCCAAACAAATAGTTAATTTAGATAACATTTTCTATTAAAAATTAACTTTCTTGATTCAAATAGTAATTAGAATTAAATTTGGAAAATCCAAATTATTGTCTTTTGATTTTCATTGAATATTAAAATAGAATGATTTTGTGATGGATATATTATAATATTCCCTCAATGAATATATGAGTTATCCTAGAAAGTTTCATTCTGAAATAAATTATTACATCTTTGGTAACATTTGAATTTTTACTCCGAGATTTATTAATAATTAATTGAATGTAATATTGTGAAGAATAAAAATAAATAAATGTAAAACACATAAAATTAATAGTATATAAATCACATAAAAATAAATAGGTTCATAATACCAAATATGTCTCAGTAGAGTAGATATTGATCGGAACTCACCTACATCCTTTTAGACTTGCGTCTTTTGTTCTATAACATATTATATAATAAGATAATATGAATTATATTTTAATAAATGATTATTTTACACACTTATAATAACATATATGATCCACCTATAACAATTCAACCACAATTAATTTATATCTCCTTGTCAAAATCATCTTTTCCTTGTGTTAATTATTTCATTTTCTTGACAATATGGGTTTGCAAATTTCAACCCAATAACCTTAAATATTTTTCAATGATATAATAAATATGAATAATAATATAAATTTCATATATAATTATTATATATAAATATTTAGATTTATACATAAAAATAATAGATATAAAAATTAATTAATGCATTCATTGAGACTGTATGCTGCATATACACATAAACATTATTTCTACTTTTCGGTGGATGGAATGAATGAATGTTAAATAATAATTCAACATTAAATAATCATTATTATATCCCATATATTTTATATATTTATTAAATCTATGTATTTTAAAATCAATGTTTATCAGAAAAGAAAAAATTATCACATTTCTTCATGGAGGTGGCAGTCCACACGTATGCACAAACAACATTTTTGTTTTCTAAAAGAGTGGTAGGAATGAAGTTATACATTAAATTAAAATCAAAAAATAATTATTATTTCATTAATATAATATGTCTTCATTAGTTTCATCTTTAAAAACATCCATGTATAATGGAGAATAAAAATGAATAAGACCACTATATAGATACGATAAGGTTTACGTATGCAAAAGATATGTATTAACATTTTATAAATTAAGCATTAATTCTAGAGTTTTTATTTTATAATGGGTAAAACTTATAAAATATGTTAAATATGAAACTAATTATTAAGAGTTGGTAAATATGATTACCTCTTCTTCAGTTTGATTCATTCAGAATCCTTCTTAAGGGCCCTAGGAATGATCATTTAAGAATAATATAACCAATAATTTGAGGATATAAAAGTGGATAAGAGGCTTTTTTATGGTTATTTTTTATGAAGTCAACCAATTGGTGTAAATAATAGAGTAATGTGGTATCTATTTATAATTTAGGAAAGTGGATATGTTAGAAATTTAAGAAACATTATAAATTAATATCTGAATAAATTCCAGTAAAATGGTTCAAATATAGTGTATCATCAAATATATGGATGATTTAGTCTTAATATAATCATTGATTAAAATTGTTGTAGTTGGGAATTTTATTTTAATAGTTATATTTTGTATTAACCCTTTACTAATTTTAATTTTAATCATCTAAATGAATTTTTAAATGTTATTATGTTATACTTTTACCAATAATTTGATTTTTGGATCTTATGTAGCCAAGGGTGTCATTGTTTGAAATATACTATACATATTTCATTGTTTCAAAAAAATATTATTTTTAAATTATCTAAATATCAAATTTTTTAAAAAATGTTGATTAATTTAATTTTTTTAACTATTCGTTTAATTTGATATTTAAGACACCAAAAAAATATTGAATTATAATTTAGTAATTTTGAAAAATATCTAATATGGAATATTATTCTATAAAACCAGTCTAATAAATTAATTCATCCAGATATTATTACAATTTATATTTTTAATAACATTTATTTCAATTTTATATTAGTTTAATAAATACTACTTCTATGTAGCGTAAGGATTTAATGTCATTATTCAATTAAATTTTTTTACAAAAAATTCCATGATAAAAAAATTAATTAATATTTTATAAGAAAATTTTAAACTAAACCTTACCCATTTTAACCTTAATATTAGAGATATTAATTTCAATAGCGTGAAATATTGCTTTTAATCTGTTATTAGAGAAAATTAATGTTCAATATCATATAAAAGTTGAATGATGTGGTCATATTTTCTAGAATTAGAAATAAATAGACAAACTAAGTTAATCCAATAGGTTAATCAGATGTGTCAGAGAAATGTTAACCCTATATCCCAATGTTTTATCATTTAATTTTCTATTTTACCCTTACTAATGTGAAATATATCATCCAAGGATAATATTACTAACGAAAAAAATATTCAATTTTATAATATACCAAATCACAATTTACTTATTAAAAACATGGAATGTATTATATCAATATAAATTCATGAAATTTAAAAATTATTTTAGCACAAAGTTAAAAAACAAAATGATATTTTTTATATAAAAATTTGTTTTATGTAAAAAATTAACTTTTATGAAAATTGGGTATGATGATAATTATAATGAAAATAATTAGATTATTTTTAACTAAAAAAATATTTGGTTAATTTAGGATTAAATTCAAATAATGATGGGGAATTTTAAATTAAAGGAAATTATAGTTTTAGAATAATCAACATTGTATTACAATTTTGAAAAAAATAAATCTTTTCACAAAAATAAAAATATTTAAAACAATGATAATATTTACTAGATAAATTAAAAATCATATAATTATCACATAATAATATTTCAATAGGTTTTTGTGGCTTTTTAACTTGGTGTTGTGGGTATATAATTCTATCAATTAAATTTATTTAATTAGAAATATATTATTCAATATTGTTTTTTTACATTACGATCCTTTTAGCTAGGTCTTGATTACTTGTAATATCATATAATTATTCATACAACATGTAGACAATGAAGGTGTATGAATGGCTCATGGTAGAATTCTGATCACATGGGTGCTTGGTAGGTGATTTTTTTTATTTCTTGATCATGGTATACACATGTTAAACTTATGGATTCTTTTTAAGGATGTTTTGTTGGGATCCAAATGGATTTTATTCTTCAAACCCTATACAAGCATTATTATATGCATGTATACTTCATGTACAGGGAACCATGCTTGGGGTTCTAGCCTATGAAGGATGGTTTTTCAGAGGATCGTATTGTCAATAGAGTTACTGGGAAATACTACAAAGGACTCCATAATTTTTATTTATATATCAAGATTCAAATAATATTATGTATTGGTTTTCTACTTTGGGATCTAAAAATATTTTATTTTTATGAATTATTTCCAATGCGTTATTACATTATGATTAACAAGGCTTCCAGATGTTCCTCAGATTACTATATTATTTTATTTATGTTTGTCTAATGGCTGTGATATGATAGAGATGGGTTAGGCATCCTATTAATAATATTTAGACCTTCACTAATAATTGATAGCCTCCTGCCTATGGGGAGGTGCACAAGAGGTCTTCTGGAACATGGACTTGGACATAATGGTTTTATTCTAGGTGTTACAAAACTCATGAGACTTTTCATTATTCAATTTAATATTGTTGGTACATTATTGTATCAAAAAAATTTAATAAGTAAATAAAAAATTTACACATCAATAAATTTTTTAAAACAATAGGTTAAAGAAAAAGAGGTATCACTATTCCAATTATACATAACAAGATTAATTCATAATTTTTTATAATAGTAGAATAAGTATATGTATTTTTAAAAGTAATTGGGTGGTCATTCATGCTACAAATAAATAAATTGTTTCATCTATATAAAACATAAATTTCATAGATCCAATATAACAAGGATATAATTTAAAATATATTAAAAATAAAAAATAAAAAATGTATTTACTAAAATGTTTCTTATTAACATATTTATAATATTCCATGCGATCATATAGAAATGTTTCATCAGGGAATCAAAATTACTGCTTGGGGGAATGTTTATTTTTTGAAATTGTAAATAAGTTTTAAAATAATTGATATTATTTTTATATTTTGTTTTTTTAAATATCAACACAAATAAAAATTCCAAGGAAAAAATATATTCATCATAATATTCTTATTAGTATTTTTTATACAGACAGGGAATTAGTGACATAAGTAGATAATATCTTACCATTTCATGTCAAATAAAACATGATACACTAATAAATATTATTTTATTTATTCACTATTAATCGCTATTTACGATATAGAAAGGGGGTAGTTTTCAAAGTGGAATATATGAAATTTCATGAAATTTACATGAACATGTGAGAAAATATTAAATATTAACATCACATACAAGAATCAAAATTTAATCGAGAGAAAAAAATCAAAACACGTGAGTATAAATTCAATGAAATGACTATAATTATTTATCTGTATCCAAAAATAATAGTAGTGGATTCACTTAGTGTTTTATATAAAAATTAATAATATGGTAATTCATGTTTAGAAAGTCTTAATTTTTTAAGTCCTTTTCAAATATATTCAGCAAGTGAAGGAAAACATATGGTAAATATATCAATCAAATGAATATATTTAGTGAAGTTTTAGTTTTTATATAAAATCATGAAAAATTAAAAATTCAGAAACAACCACCACCGAAACAACTAGTCTCTATAACCATTACCATTAAACATGATAATTAGCATAGTATTGTTATAATGTTCGGTTCATTTACATAAAAATAAAGCAATTAACATAGTAATAGATTTTAAATTCCACATGGATACTATAAATACTTTTTCTGTTAGACAATAAATATGTGAACCAATTTATCATGATCCATTTCTACTATATGGATAAATTTTTAATCTTTTTTTAAATTCCCGTGTTTATAAGATTATTTTAAACTTGTAATTCATAAAAAATAATTCTCGGAATCTTTTTTATTTTGAAATTCTTCCCCTTTTCCCCCCATGATCATCATTATTTTTATACATTTAAAGTCCATACCTAAGATGGGTTTCATTACATTTTAATAAATTGTTTTCATATTTTTCTTGAAGTAGTCACTTGAATATGTATGACTTCTAGAACATGATTTTTTAGAAACATAAGACTATTTTTTTCTATAAACTACAAATAAATGACTTGGTAATTTGTATATTTTCCCACATTTTTCAATCCAAAAACAAACACTCATTTTTATTACCAATTAATTAATATTATTTAGTTTTACACCTTATATAATTTATATTTTCATAACAATCATTTAATCCTTGTATATGGGTTATAACCATATATCAAAATACATTTTAAAACTACTGAATTATTTAGCATACAGTGGTATATTTTCTTACATAACTAGTTTACCATAATAATTTTATTTAGTTACTTATTAAAAAAAATAAAAATAAAAATTATTTTATATTAAAAAAATAAGTACATATATAAGTTAATTACAAAAGCAATTGGACAGTTTAATATATCTTATTGATAATTTTTTTTAGTTTGACCAATTTATATCTTGTTATGGTAATTAATATCATTATTATATTGGTTTACTTTCATTACAAAAGTATGGATTTCATAATAATGTTTTTATAATTACTCAAGGTTTTTATAGTGATGGAATTTCAAAATAGTGTAAATGTAAAAATAATTGAAAAAATATTGCAAATAATTAAAAAATTTAAAATTTATATTAAAATTTAAATATATTTATTAATAAATAATAGTGATGTGATGGTTAGTTATAATAATGAATGTGTATGAATAATTTTTAAATGATAAATTAACCTAGGATATTGGAAATTTATATTTTATATGGGGATTGTTATTTCTTAGTGAAAATTGATAAATTATTTTAAAACTTATAATTTTCTATTTATAATTTCACTTGATGTGATTTGGAATAATTATATAAAATTACTAAAAAAATTTGTCAAAGAATTATTTTGGGAGAATTTGATGTGGTTTCATTTTTAGTGTTTTTATGACATATTTTTAGTTTATTTTATATTTTTTTATTCATTATATATCTTCTGATGAAGATTAAATAACGAACCAATAACATTGAAATATTAATTTTAAATAATTTAATGAGAAATCAAAATTAAATATCATTATGGGGGAACTATTATTAATGTTATATCATAATATCTAATTTTTTATATTTTCAATCGATATCAAATTGGCAGAAAATTAATTAATTTAAATTTTAATTCATATATTTTGATAATGAAATTAGTTTTTGAAAATATATTATCTCTATCTAATATCATGTGTGAATAGAATTTGTGTCCAAGCCAGATAACTATTATAAATATTTTATTACCAAAAAAATATTGAATTTTCAATCTTATGAAATAAATGGAAATTTAACTGAATTAAATTGTTTCACATTGATTTTGAAACCATACATGTGTGTCTAAAAATTATCAAGTTGTATATAAATGAATTGAAAGGAATGATAGATAATTTGAATGATTTTTATATTTATCAAAAACATTTTTTCAAAAAAAATTAGTAATATAATTAGATTTTCCCATTTTTTAGTTTAATACAAGATCAATTAGAATTTATTTCCATTACAATTTAATGTTCAAAAATATACATCCCTATTGATGTTTCCTAAAACCATTTATGTTAGTATCTATTATTTTATTCAATTATTCCATTTATATATAAAAATATTAATTAAATATTTACATCATAATTTAGTGATCTATTTTTATGTTAACCATTTATACATTAAATCATAAATAATTGGTTAATGAATAAACTCATTACTTATTCATTCCAAGAATATC
This sequence comes from Viscum album, assembly GCA_963277665.1. Taxonomy (NCBI): domain Eukaryota; kingdom Viridiplantae; phylum Streptophyta; class Magnoliopsida; order Santalales; family Viscaceae; genus Viscum; species Viscum album. The sequence goes on from OY728123.1 coordinate 1,896,118,428, forward strand.
GTTGATTGATTCCTTGGTTATTATAATCATAAAATACATTTTTTATTTTACTGAGTACTACTTTGAATAATTTTATATAAACATATACTATAATATGATTTATATAAAACACATTATCTAATAATTAAATGATTATTTGAAAAGGAGTATCAATAGGAGAGATATACATATACCAATAAGCTAATATACCCGACTATCTACCAAATTACTGTATAAAGAATGATATGTATAGTAACTACAAAAAAACATGACATCATTGTTTAGAGAAATTATGAAATTATGATTTATTTACTAATAACCATCTCTTACCTAACCAAATAAAATAGTCATCCTTAAAGATGTCAACAAATTTATTCTCTGAAATTCTATTTTGAAAAGATATATATTATCAAAAAATTAAAGAATTTTTTGAGACTAATTAGGTAAAAAAATCAAAATATTTTGAATTGAATAATGTGGAAAATGAAAAGAATTAATTCCATTGTTAACTTTTTTATACCAATTTGTTTCTTCAACAACGGAAATATAATTATAGTACACATAAATGATATTTAATATCATCTTAAATTATGAAATATTTTAATCATAAATGATCATATTCTAAAGTCCTCTTCAAAATTTTATCCAGATAATTCTACATTTTTATCCAGCATTCTATTTTTAAGCCTCTTGGTTATGAAAGATAATAATCATTTTTTTAAAATCATTTGGATCTTCACACTTTGTTCAAAAAATGTATCATATCTTTTTATTCTAAAAATTAATTATTTTAACTATCATTTGTATCTTTCCACCAATCACTCTATCATTATATTAAATATAGAATTTTATTTAGTGATCACATTATGAAAGTTTTTATTTTTTTACGTAGTTATATTATAATAATTATTTATATAATTCTCCCTTAAAATCATGTAATATTGAATATGTTTTTGGTATATAAACCTGATATTTATTAATAATGATAGAATATATCGGTACTACATATCTGAAGGTTAATTATCAATATTTAGGTATCTTACTCTCTATTTATTGTAGTATATTTATATGGTTTCTACTATTATTTCTAATATCCCTTTTATTCTTTCATTCTTTTATTTTATAAATTATATTTATAAAGGTATTTTCAATAACTGTATAATTTGAAACATTAATAATTTAATTACACTCTAGATCATATTGAATTTCCTAAAACCAGATTATTAATTACAGAATAAATAATTTTTATGATTTAAAATCAATTCCTCTTAAAAGTTTACATTATTAATATTTTTACCAATCCAGGTATTAATATCACTATTTTTACAATAAAAATCCATCAAAAATAAATATTATTTTCTTTCCATTATTATTCATTTACGAAACCAATTCTTTTATAATGTCAATAAACTGTCCTTATTTTTCAAAATAATGACATGTATTTGTAGGAAAACATTTATTACTACATTTTTAATTTGTATTAGTGTGTTTTTGTAACACCTTAAAATCAATTAAGGTAAGTAAAAATTAGATTTTAATAATTATTAAATAATTTAATTTTAATATTTTTTGGATAAAAAAATTTAATTTGATATGATGAATATCAATTTGTAAAGACTTTTCAAAATTATCCTAGAATGAATTTTGGAAATATTATCTTACAAATTATATTTTATGAATAAATGAAATTTAGTATTTAACTATTTCAAATTTAATTTATAATAATTAATTATAATAAATTTAAAAAATAATTTTATTATTATTAATTTTTATAAAAATAAGGATTAGATGAATTTGAGGTAAATGGAAAATCTTTTATAAAAATGATTTTAAGAGATTGTGACTTCCCATTTTAATTAAATTCAATAGTATTTAAGGCTAAATTATTTAAAATAAATTTATAGATTATATATCTAAATATATGAATTTAAACCCACATGATGGTGTTTTCCAGTCATGTAGTTAAAAAATGATCGTCTTATGCATGGAAAATCCAGACCTTCTGTGGGGTTATATTAATATTATATTTTTCTTAATATATGAATTTTCTTCGAAAAAATGTATTAAATATTTGGAATAAACATACATAATATAATTTAATTGTTTTAAGTTAATTTTTTTAATAATGGATACTAAACTATTTAAAAAATATTTATTGCAGTTAAGGTTCATACTTCATTACGGCATGGTTAATCTGTAATGATAATAGTTAATGTGAACAATGAACTTGTTGATACTTAATTAATTTGTTTTATTTAAACCTTATCACATTACCATTATAATGTGTTATATTTAGGATATTTATGGTCAATAATTTTATGTGACATTATTGAATAACATTGAAAATTTATAAGTTTATGACTCACCTGAATTGTTTAAGGGAACCTTCTTCTCTACCAAATTCAGAAATCATAACATATTAAGCTTGAAAATCCAAAAAAATCCATCCCTAACATTTTTATATAAAATTATTAGGATTTTTTATTCCCAAAATAACGACCCCATGTCTTTAAAGTGTGATCAAAATGAGGTTTCTCTAAGAAAATATAAACGTATTCACCAAGCACAATCGTTTTTTATATCTTCTTTTACCATATTCAATTATTTCATAAAAATAAATATATAATAACACAATTATAACTAATATAAATATATTTAATAATGTTGATTGAATAATTTTTATCTATCTCCATCTCTATAATAGGGGGAACAAAACCATACCTCATGTGTTGGGATGATTATATCCCCATTATGCGAAGTAATTTAATTTCTATTACATGATCACATGTTTGTCACAATAATGGAAATAATTAATATATATGATACGTATGAAATGATATTAAAACTAGAAAATATAATATATCATAAAATTTTTACCATTTCATGCATTATTGAAATTATAATATCGCTCAGTCGTATGAATAACCTACCATTAACACGAAGCTATCAGAATCATTTTCCACTTCCTATTTCAAAAATGGTTAAAAAAATGTGTAAAATGTATAAAAATGATATTTAGTACATTAATATAATTATGAATATTAGGGAACTATATTATATAAAAGATAACTATAAATTTCATTTAAATACATTAATGTAAAAATAGACATAACACAAGAAACAACAACAATAATAATGATGGATTATTAATGAAAGGGTTATAATATGTTATAAGATGATCATATATGATATTATATATAAGAATATGGTTATGTTATTAATTAATAACATGTTTATTTTCATTATATAGGATGTTAAATCATGTAAACTAATGGTACGGGTGAGGTAAAAGATTTTGTCTAAATTAACACCCCATTGAAAAATATTTGTTATTATGAACCTATTCACTCTTATGTCTTGTATATTATACATATATTGTATATGTAACATTAATAAATATTTATTTATGATAAATAATTTATCTATTTTAGTATATTATTTTAACAAGATTCAATTTTAATTTAAAAAAAGATGTCATCATGTATAATATAATATCATTATTGGGGATTTCATTTATTTTCATTGAAGAAGGTTTATAACCTATACTTTATAAAGTTAATTAATATCATTATCCTCTTGATGTTTAAGGTGGTTAAATAATTTTTTTATAATTTCCATTTATTTTTTCATTTGATCATGATAAAAAAATTGTAAATGAAAAATCAATTTTATTTACCTTTTAATTAGATATTGTTTTCTTCAATGTGCACATTTAGAAAATTTATTTATAATTATCCTTTTATTTAGTAAAATGACCTAATAATTTAATTATAAGTTATCTATGAATTTTTTAAAATTATGTAAATAAATATATATATTATTTTCTGAAATGTTTTTTTTTCATCATTCATTACAAAAAGCCAAAAGGAATGTTTTTAATGTATATTGTGATAATGAGATTCCATTTCATCATAACTATTGAAGTTTTGAGTACACATGGCTCGAGGTAACTCAGGATGATGTGCATTTCTTTTTGAATTTGGAACTTCTTTTTTACTATTTTCAACCTGTATCCCATGCATTTAGTGTTGGTTATCACTAACCATAAATCAGCTTATTTGAAAATAAAAAAAACATGAATTTTAGAGGACTATTTTAATATTTCACATTCATTTTTTATTATTTTTCCAATAAAAAATGTTATATTACGAATACTATATTTTTTATGAACAATGGGTTATTTATTTTTAATATAGAGATCACTAACATTCTCATGAAACATTCACATTCAAAGGTTCACCATATGTCATATTTATCTTAAATTAAAATATTCATTTTTTGGTGAGATTATTATTCTAAAACCACATAAAGTTCATAAAATTAGTTTTTTTTACTATGTAAGTTATTTGATTTACTTGGGAAGATGTTGATAAATCAGTGTTATTTTATGAATAAAAATATTTATTGATAGGTCATATTGTTTTCTAATTGGATTGATCATTTAATATATGAGTAATGTATTGGAAATATATTGATTGGTTGTTTCATATTATTGATATATTCCAAATAATTAGACAGGTCTGATGACACAAATATATAGAAAAATTATATGGGTTTGTGTGGTATACCAAACAATCAATTAATTATATAGATTTATGGTATTAATAATGAGGATAACAAGAATTCAATGAAAATTATTTGGAATATTTTAAATTTACTCGATTTTGAATTTAGTTATTATAATCCATGAGGTTGATTCATTGATATTATATTAATATGAATTTTTATCTTATGTTACTATTTAAATGACCTCTATTTTAATATTTTTAAATGATGGGGATGATGCCTCTTTTTATTATGAAGGAAAAGACCTATTTCTATCTAGGTAGGGGAAAAATTACATATCACATAGTTCCAAGTCCAGGTGTGCATTGAACATGTCTGCAATTCATGGGAGCTCTAAATCCATAACTGTAGGCCGAAAATCCAATTTTATTTGGACTCATGTCCCCTTCGATGAATTGTTCTTATACAATAATAGGGTTCTAAAAGGATATGAAAATGTACCACCCCTAATATTGTGTCACAAGTAAAATAGTCTCACCACTTGTATAGTAGTCTTATTGTACCCTAATATAGTTACTCAGGAAATATCAATTTCCCAGTTTTGAACAAGGATCTTTTTTATGCAAGATTATAATATTTACCAGTCTTGTACCACATCAACTACCTAAAGTAACAATTATTATCATTTATGAACCTTGTTATATTTATGATTCCTTATTTACTCATGATATATTATACTTAACATAACCCTTGCATATCATATGATAATAAGTTTGATTTTTATCCATTAATCATTATATAAAGATGAATTCATAGAAAGTGTTTAAAATATTAAGAATATTCACTTTTTTAGGGTTTTATATTTTATTACCAATAAAAAATTGTAAACCTGTATTCATATTTTCCCCCATGATTACTAAAATTGTCTTCCCTTCATGATTTCCACCCATGTATCTATGCCAAAGTTACAAATTACCCTCTAGATCATGGTAACTAGATTCAAGGTTTTTGTAATTGATTCATTTAAAAAAAAGATTATAAAATTCTAGATAAGAATCATGAAATATCAATTTATATAATAAAGGTGTATTAAATTTTTAACAAAAAATTATAAAAGTTGGTTGTATTTCCCATTTATTCAATATATATATATAAGTATATTATTACATGATATCTTATGAGATTCTTACAAGTTCCAATATTTCCCCTTATATAAAAAAATTAGTGAACAAAAAGTGAAGTGCCTCAATCACTTAACTAAATCACTGATTTCTATTCATGGGATTTAATTTCTAACATATATCATAACATAACTACTACTAATAAAATCCAAAAAAATAGTAAAAAAATAATTTTTAGAAATACATTGTAATTTTTTTAGGGGCTAGATGTCACAAAAAATTAATACTGAGGAAACATTGAGAGCTACTTGTATTGAAATAGATTAATGTATTAGGACAATAATAATGTATTATAAAAACATAAAATATATGTTGACAATCAAAATAAGAATAAAACATAATTTAAATAGCTAAAACTATAGATTTAATATAAATGAGTAATAAATAATTTGATATGTCTGATTTCACGGAATTTGTAAAAATAATAGGAACGATACGCTGCATATATGATTTAATTAATATATTATATGACTAATGTGATATAAATTACTTTTATAGTGTTTAGGGTATATGGAAGGAACAATCATAGGTTATACCCAATATGTGATACACCATTACATAAAAAGTAGTTGTGACCTCAAAATAAATGATACCACTAAAAGGAAATCAACATATTTAATATAAAGAACTAAATCTATCATCTAGAATTTTTTTAGATATCATTTTTGACTATATGTTTTTATTATTTGTTCCCTATAAAAATTCATACATTTTTTAATAAGTGAATAACTACATGATTAAAATGATGAGATTCAAAAATATATAAAATTATGGGGCATTTATAATCGGTGTGTCTGTAAAAACATTATATTCATCATTATAATGTTTATTCATAAGTGAATCCATAAAAATTATCTAATGTTGAGAACATGGTTACAAATATTATGATATGGGATAGATTTTACAAAATATGATGTGGGGGATATTTTTTTAAATATAAATAAATCTATTACATAGTTAGTATTTAATGTTTTTTTATTAGTGATGGTGTTGACTTCTATCACATATAGATTTTAGTTAAATTAATAGAGATATAAATTGCTTTTATATTATAAAAATAATGTATTCTAAAACTTTTTTGTGATGGATTAATTTATCAAAAAATAATGAAATAATAAAAATCAAATAAACTAATTTAATGATTTTTTAAAATCATATTTTTTAAGAAAATTATTTTATCTTATATTTATTATGGGGAAATTTATAAACATGGTTTGAAGGGGGAGGTTGATTAATTACAATAGTTATATTTATTAGTGGTAGGATCTTCTCTAATCCATATTCCAGTCATCACATTTTCTCTAAAAATTTCATATTCCATTTTTTTATAATTGATACCATACCTATTCTCATATAAATCAATTTATTGCATAATCTTATGATCTCAACCAATCCTAATACACTTGAATAGAAAAATATGGATATTTTTAAGGAAATTCATTTGATATAATTGATGAAATTTTTAGAGTAACATTATATTTGGTTGATATTAATTGTAAACCAATTATGGCAACCAAGTAATTCTTGATAACACATGATTTTCTTGTATTATGGAAACTATTACTAAGTATAACTCAAACAAGCATGCATTATTCCCACCCTCCATTTTTCAGAAGGTACAATATATGAGAATTGATGGATTCACAAATGTTCTAAAATAATTTGAATATAAATTTAATAAGTAAAAAAATTATATTTGTTTAATATAAAAAAAGAAATACTAACATTTATATTTTATACTGTCTCATCATAAATCATTCTAGTGGTACAATCTATGTATAACCTCTTTGTGACACCATACATTATAATAGTAAGATAACTCATATAATACATAGATTAAACATATTGATTAAATTTTATAAGTATATAAACATCATTAATTAGTATTACATAACACCTCCAAGTAATATAGATAAAACCTATCTCTCCAAACCTTGAATGTGAAATATTTCCCCTCCCAATTATATTAAATATAAAATGATCCACAACTGAAAGTGTCATATGTCCAGTGGGTTTACATTCCCCCATACTCATGTGCATCATTATATTTGGATTGATGATGCAGACAAGAGTCTTCAATGTGAATCACCAAATCACACTTGATTGTTTTTTTTGGTTTTTTGTGAGAGAATTAATAGAATTACATGCACATGATTTCCATTAATGTGTATAAGATGGATAGTCTATTTCCAATTAGACACCATAAAACCTTTAAAACTTTTATAATATAGTATATCAGAATTAAATAAATTTTAATAAAATACATAATTTTCAAATCCACTAGTTATACATGGTTTTCACACATTTTCATACCATTTCACCTATGATTAGTTCACAACACCACTATAATATTACCTATAAATGGAAATAAAATTACTAATAATTTAAGGGATTTTATTATAAATGAAATAAATAGATAATGAAAATAATGATGTATGGAAGGGAGAGTTGATCGAAGTTAATTAGAAGTGGTGTATCGTGAGGGTATCCCTCGATAAAGTTTTAATAAAATAATGTTGTTTTTATAGAATTGATGAAAAACCAATCATATTATAATACTTGACATATATGGATATAATAATAAAATTTTATTTATTCCACTAGAACCTTTAGTATATAATGCTCACATGTTAATTCAACCAAGCACTTCAGGTTCTGATAGTGTAAGAAATACTCTAGTGGCTTGGTGATGAATGAAATATAGATTTTACCCCCATGTATGAGTTGTATTTGACATACAAATATAAAAATTATTCAATGAAAAAACAGATATAACTGATTACATTTATAAGCCTTCCTCTTACATAGAACTCCCCACCCCATAAAGGCCGTGAATGCATGAATGGTATATCCAAGTCACTTTGCAATTATACCACCATTATGAATGATACCCAAAAATACTTACACTATTATATTTATATTATCCCCATAAAATAAAGTTTTCCATTTATTTTTGTCACATTTACCCCTAGTTTTAGTTATATTCCTCATAGAATGTCTGGTAATATGTCTATAGAGGCATTGTGACATAATTATCAACCAGGATAGTAATATGAGACTATCAACAAATATAATGTAATTACTTTTTATGAACATTTTATTTTACTTTTTTTGGTGATACATTTCATTAAAAAACCCCCCATTAAATCCTAAATTCTATAAGAAATATGACTCTTTGATACTAGGAATCTATGGAAACACCCACAAGAACATTAAACTATACCTCTAAAAAATTCATATGAGTTATATAATTAATTCTCACTAGAATGACCCTTGAGAATATACTAGAAAATGGTCTTCTAATATACAGTAATAAAAAATTGAACCACTAATTCATAATTTCCTTTATCAAAAACAATAATCTAGAATCAGGTTGGTTATTTTTTTGGATATCATTATTACTATAGATTACCTAATTCCCATAACCCCATATAATAAAATTAAGGCTCATTGGTATTGATCTATCCAAACGATTACATCCCATTTATCATATATTTTCTCTATATTTCATAGATATAGATATTGGAATTTTTTGAATTGGAATTTGGGAGGTACAGTGAAATTATAGAAGTTAGGTTTCTCAGAATGATTATGTTTTTTTGCAAACATTTATTTTGAATCATTGAGGACAATATCATATAATGTCAGATGCTTAGTAACACATCTCAAGATTATACATTTGATCTAATAACTAAGGATTTAGAAGGGTTACCCTTCCAATAACCTTTTAAAAATTTTATTTCCTCTAAGATAATGATCTAGATATAATAGTAATATAATGTATTAATAGAACATTATGTACTATAGTAAAGATAAAAACAATTATAGATCATTGTCAAAGAGGGTGTTGAATCCCCATATTCATTCAAAAAGAATATTTCATTGAGATATTTCCCTAATATCACATCCCAATCTAACATTTCATTCACAAATTCCATTATATCATTGAAACTCTTAAGATTATTCCCCCTTATTCGATCGATTCTGAGAATTCATTTGATTTTTTCCAATGATGTCTGAGTTATGATAATGAAATGATGAGAAAATATTGAGTGTCAGTTTAATTATATTAACATCTATATTATTAAACATTCACATAGATATCGTATGAATTGTAATAAAGGGGAGAATAAAATTCACTAGGGTAAACCATCAACCAAATGATAGAGATCATATTTTCTAATTGATAATCAATCATGTGAATATAATGAGGATATAAAAAAATATATGATACATATTCTTCCACATAATATAATAACACCTATATATTCTATAATAAATCATCTTCAATTTATTCTAACCCACACGTTAATAAATGTTAACTTCTTTCCTATTAAAATTATTTGATATATATGATATTTTTTTAATCATTGATGAATTTTCCATTATATATAATTTCATAATTCCGGATCCATTGAAACTATTCAATAAACAATATTTTATAATTAATTATGGTATGAATATCATACATAAATAATAAATGATTAATTAAAATGAATAATTTATGAAAACTGAATAGATTAACCATCCCACAAACAATACCTTTCTCAGTGTTCCCATAAAGATCATGCTGAGCTAGAATAAAGAGGCTCAAATATAGAGGAACTCGTTTCAGAGGAACCATTGATGATTTGAGGAAGCCAAATATCTTCATTAAAGGTGATTCCATGAACCAAGGTGATAAAAATAACAATAAAATTATGTCACTAACCCAATCCGAGTAGGCGCGTCGATGAAGGTCTCATAAGAGGAGGATTCATTTAACCTTGTCATATTCTTTTTCAGTTTTAATTTACATCCTTAAATTAGTTCCAGAATCAAATCAATTAAGTTTCATAATTGGTTCATGATTTGACATAATATATCCTTAAAATTTTCAACCATGGAGGAAGCCATGAAAATTCGTTGATATTTGAGAAGGAATCATAATATACTACTATTTTATATGAATAGATTTATGCACTACTTCAAACAAATTACATATAGTAATGGGAGGAAATTAACCAAATACAACTAGATAATTATCATTGTGGATTATAAAGAGGATAGTGTTAATGTTATATTTAGATAGAGTGCCTTGATTGAGATATTTAAAAACCTCTATAATGTAATATTCTATGATGATATCTCATATAGATCTATAAAAAGATCCAGGGAAGACATCAGGCCAAAGGTCACTATGTGTGTTGAGGAATATAATAGGATCAATTATATCATCATTATCCTAAATTTAATTTAAAATATAATTGTATTTATTTATTATTGAACTCATTATGGTACTAAAAAGATGTAATCAACAACCTAACTTTTTCCACTTCAATACATTAACGTTTGGGGCCTACAGGTAAACTTCATAAGAATAAAATATCTATGGTGATTATGATATTGAAAGCACAATAGATGAGTCCATACTCTAGTTTCATTTTAAGATTCCAAATAAAATACCACTTCCTTTTCAAATAATATAATTAGATCATATTTCGTTCTCCCATCCTTGTCCATTGGATTCTAGAACATTCTCTATCCATTATCTATTCTACCGAAAAATGATTCTCCATTTTCATAATCATTATATTTTATTATATAAATCCTTATAAATATTTTTATCATTTTATATGTTAGTGTTCTATTTAATTTGTCTCTCCCTTAACAATATTAAAATGAATCCCATAAAATGTTTCTCAAGATAAATCCTATTGTATTAACATAGACAGTCACTACAAAAAAATATGAAAGGAATAATTTTTTAATGTTTTTTAGAAGGATAATTTTTTAATAAGAAACATAATTGGTTTTATATGAATCATATTCTCTACAATTTCATAGTTTTCAGTGTACTATTTATTTTCATAGTTTTTAAATTATTTCCTTATTAAAAATAAATATCAAAATGTAAAATATATTTTTTAATTTTTTAGTTGTATTTTTACTTCTCTAATAATATTTTTTCATAATTATTAAATTAAATTACTATTTTTTGGTTCTTGTGGATATGATATACAAATATCATCCATCGTCTAACTTTGGATGGTGTTTGGTCACATCATATGTAAATCTTATGGATGTATTTTTCATTTTATGGGTCCAACAAATCTATAATTTTAATAATAGTATTTTCATGTTTATATGGAACACTTATTTATTATTTTTCATTATTTGGGGGTTGGCTATAGGAATATATTAAACACTAATACATTGGGTAAATATTAATTTTCATTGGATGATGTTAAAGGGTCTAGGGAGTAAACCCAATCCACTAAATTATATTGAGAAATGAGAGTAATTCCAATCTGAAAATGAAATAAATCTATAATGTCAAGATGGGCATAATTGTGGGGATTGATAGGGGAAAATATTTTTTATGACTATGTTTATTCCAAATTTTCTTTCCACATATATATGTTATGTGATATAACCATGTTCTGATTCCATGGATCAATATTATTGACTCACTTTTTGACACTACTATGAATCATATTTAATATTTTCACCAATTACATATGTTAATATTGAGGTTTCATGATCACTGATTTATTAGTGATAGTTTTCTTATGTTATATTTTTGAACTATTTTTTTCCTATAGGCACATGTTATCTTAAGATCAGTTATGATATTTGATTGGTATGAATTATATTTACATATACATCACATACGACCTCACCATATTCTTATGTTTATATTCACAATTAAATTAATAGGAATATTTTGTGTGATGTATCTCTAAGGATATCATATAAGATGTATATTTTTTTAGTTATGAAAAATTATTTTTAAAAAATGATAGTTTTTGTATCAATCCTACACAAAGAAACACATTTGGGTGTTGGGATTTATTTTTAATTTTCACCTAATATATGAAATTATGTTTATTTTATTGGATAAACATAGTTTGTATGAGTGTGATTTTGTATAAGATATTTTTTAGCAGATGATCTAGTTATGTTTAGTCAAAATTGATATCATATGAATTGAATGATTCATTGGTTTAAATGATGTTTTCACAAATATAAAACATCATAAGATGGGTGTTTAAAATTCCCATGATTGTTTAATATTACTTTACAACATATTATAATGATTCTTAATAATAATTTTTGTTTTATTATTTAGTGTTAAATATTATCATGAAAATTAATATATGAATAATATGTCTCTTGAAAATATGATTTATAAATATTTGACTAACATGGTATATTTGGAAAAATTATTATTGAAAATTGTAAATATAGTGGTACATGTATTGTGAGGGAAACGTTGAGTTTCTTAGTGTTACCCTAGTTAAAAATCTATTTATATTATTTTAAATTATATATCTATTCATCTCCAGTTGAGAAAAAACTATTCTACTTCCAAATATTAGGGAAATGAAAATTGTGAGGAATAAATTATATATGGATAATGCTGCTAATAATCTTAAACATGATTATAATGGTTGTACGATATCTTACTCAGTGTGATGATTTGTGGAATTTTGTGAGATTTCTATCATTTTCCTCAAAAGTTTGTGGAAATAATAAATATGTATGGTTTGAGTATGTATTTTAATAAATCAAAACAAAATTTTTATGTACACTTTCCATGTAATCAATCAAATTAAGAATACTTTATTCAATAATAATTGAACATTATAGTAAAATGATATGAAACATATATTTCATACAATAGTTTAATATATGAGATTGATTATTACATCTCGTAAAACTTTATATATTTAAATGTGAAAATAAATAAAAACATTGATATTTTTTCTATTGATAAATACCGTAGATCAGCTTCCCTCTATTAGGTCCTACATAGGGTTATGATTTTACATGAGTAGGTGAATTTTCAATGTTTTAAATTAGAGTAATAATAAAATTTATTTTAGACTATGTAGGATTTTGAATAAATAAGAGTTTATAATTTAATAAAGCATAATATAAATGATAAAAATAAATACCGATTGATTTTGTAGTATTTCAAATCCAAACAATCCCATATCAACTATTCACACTCCAACCCTGATCAATAAATATCTAATATAGAAAATTTAATTTGATGAATTTATTCCAAATTAATTCTTTTTAAAAGAGAGTATCATATTCCTAGAATTTTTAAATTGACTAACCCTAATGTTTTAGTTTTTATTTATTTGAAACAAAAAATTATTTTTCAAAGGAAAATACCCAAAAAAACATGGTAAAATGATAATTCCAAAGTATGAATAAAGTTCTCTAACTTCTTGTGATACTATATTAATAAATCTTGAGATACATATATACATAAATATGGGCATGGAAATTTTATCTGGAATATAAGTTATATAATTTAGATCATTTAATATACCTAGAAATCTCACATATGTTGGGTTTTTAGAGTGTGACTTTGTATTGGATAAAATTCTAGCTAAGTAAATGCTAACGGTTGATTCTTTTAGTTTAAACATTGGATATGAAACTTAGGTAATTTTTATCTGATTGTAGAACTATGTATCTAAAAGTGATAGACATTTCCAAATACATTATTTTTAAAATGGTTATATTGATTGGAGATCATAGGATAGTTTTATTCAATCGAGGGAGAAAAAATGATTCACTTATGATCAGTGGGTACATGGTATTGTCTAAACCACCATGAAAGAGATATGGATACAATTTATGGTCCATGGAATAATATGTAGTGGTCAGAGTAGGGATATATTTGGGTGGTAGAGGAGATGAGAGAATTTCAGTAGGTGATCGAAGTTTGGATCTATTTCCACCAACAATGTTAGGTGGTCCATTCCCGACTTAGTGAGTTGGTGGTTAGGGATGCTGGAAACTGCATGGAGTGGAGGCTTAGAAAAAATACACTACAATTATGATTTTATTCAACTTCATGTATTTTATAATTTATATATAGTAATTATAGACATATGCATGAGCCACTCTTCTTTTTTCAAATACCTTTTTCGATATCTTGAGATTCCACTAGAGCCTCTATCTTGACACTTCATCTTAGAGACCTCAACTGAATAATATTAAGAGATAATAAAACACTATTAATAATTTGACATGAATCATGGTGGAAGGAAATTTAGAATGTATAATTTTATAGATACGATGGGGAATTATGAAATAATTCTTGTAATATACTGGATTTCCCAAGATCCTTTCAATATTGACTATTTTAATCAGTGGATGTTTTTATTATGTGTTGAGGGGGTGATAATTTTCTTTTTTGGTGAGAAGTAAACCCATTTATATTAATATATGCTAATTTTTATATGTATAGATTCAATTACTAATTAGTTTGTAACTATTTACCTTAGATCGTTACATTCTATGATATTTGAGCTTCCTTTGGTGGTATAAGAGTCAGAGGATATCTTCCAAGAGAATGTACCACGACTAATACCTCGCTGAGTGTTTTTGTTATATATAAAAATTCCCCATGGATAGTTACAAAATATATTATAGAAAATATGATGGATCCAATAGAGATTTTAAAGATTAAGTAATCGTTAGAGAATTTACAGTTTAATGGGTTTTTCAAACTTTTTGTATCCCTATAGTGATCTCTATTGTTGTTCCCTAGAATGGATGATGAGATCATTAGGTTATGTGTGGATTTGCATTAGCTAAATCTATTGAACAAAAAGAATTTGTATCCACTTTTGTAAATCGATGACCACTTCAACCGGTTTAATGGGGAGAGTTTTCTCTCGAATACTAACCTCAGAAAGAGCTATGAATAGCTTCTTGTTTCATGATGTTGACATACTAAAAATGAAATTCAGTTGTTGGTAATGTCACTATGAGTACATGGATATTTTATTCATTATAAGAAACTGGCCAACTGTGTTAATGAAATTTATTATCAAATTTTTTAACTGATTTTTTATGGGTTTGGTGTAGTGTCATCAATGATATCTTGGTGTACTCTGAATTTGAGGTGGTGTGCACAATACAGTTGAGGATAGTGATATAAATTATCTATGTGAACTATATTTAATATAATATATCAATGATTCAATTAAATATATTAGTGGTACACATACTGAGACATGGAATATTTGAATATGGAGTAGCTATTGAAACAACAATGTTGAGATAATTTTATCTTAGTGGAAACACAAATCATATATGGGGTATACTGATTCCCTGTTTTTTATTATACTATTTTAGATTCATGAACAACTATTATAGGATTTATAAATTCTTTAATATAATGACATGTAATGGGATACATCTAGTTTGGGTGGATAGGTTCTAGGAATAATTTTATGTGTTTCATAAGAGGTTGATGAGCACCGCTATATTGGATTATTAGATAGGGGTGTTGAGATTATAGTGTACTGTGATGACTCAAAAAATATTCATGGGATTTTTAAAATATAGAATATGGAATGTATTATATAATGATATGGATAGTGAGACACTATGAGAATCTGTATAAGACCCGCAATTTAGAGTTGGAATCAGTTTTCATTTCATTGGAGATACAGTGAAACAACCTTATGGGTGAGTTGTTCATTATCTATTTTTTTGTAATATAATAATGTATATCTTTTTTAAAAAATATATTATCTTGTGAAATATGTATTCGATGGTGATTCTTAATAATTATGATATTGAGATGGTCAATAATCCATGGAAAGGGAACATGTGAAAGGTTTTATTAGCAAGATATTGAGTCTATAGTTGTTCCATGAGGCATTAGATAAGTTCACCTCATTGTATATTTGTTTGGTTGATGAGGATAAGGTAAATTTACTTTAATAAAAACCTTTTAGACCACTAATATTTAATCATATTTTCGAGGAAAAACCTAAAAAATATCAATTTTGAGGTTCGGTGTGTTCATACACTGACAAAATGTGATCATGATTGATTTTATATAGGTGGGGAGCACATTACCATTTTCTAAGGATGGATGGTAGTACTGTTGATGCAACAAGAGTATGATCTAAAGGAGTTTTATAAATATCCCATATGAGTACATTCAGATGTGGTAATTATGTACTAATACCTTTAACATCAGTTCTAGGGAATATGTATGAGGATTCCAAATTTTGAGTTTGTCTTTTGATGCATAACTTTTTTACAGTAGAAGGATGAGAACTATAGTCCATTGGGTGTGGCTCAACCCATTGAGGCACCAAGGTGGAAGTCGTGTTATATATCTATAGACACTATGATATTTTTTTAATGGACGTCCAAAGGTAAAATATAATATATTTATGATCCTATACTGACCCACCATGTTGGTCACTTCTTATCCATATGAGTGCAAAGTTATGCAGATATTTTTTTATTCCTTTAAACAAAAGAGATAGTTTAACATAATTGAGTTACCTAAAATATCATTCCATATAATTATTCTCACTTCATTTCATGATTATATTAAAGTATTAAAGGAGATCCCCATGATTCAGTTTGGGTGGAGTATGACGTTCACTCCAAGATAGAGGGGAAGACCTTCTGGGACATTCTTGTTCTAGAGGAAAAGATTCCAGCTTATATGTGGGACTTTTTTCATAGTTATTAGTATAACATAACCTTAATAGAGTTCAAATATGACAACCACCAATCCCCTTTCAATGTAGAACCATTTGAGGGCTTTTGTTGGAGACCCTGTAGTTCACCACTATACTAGACCTATCTAGGGGATTCAAAACCCAGGAGACTATATATGAAGTTGTCATTGAAAGAGATCATTTAAATCACCTTATACTGGAATATGAATTCTTAGATCTAACATATCCATGTATTGTACCAATAGGATAGGCATCTGGAGATCAATGTGGGTGATAATGTGTTCATTAGGGACTCATCTTACCTATAGTTTTAACTACCATGGGAGGAATGTTATATATGTGGATTATTGGCCCATTTTTAATACATTTAAGGGTTAACAAGACGGAATACAAATCATCCAAATAATTTTAGTTAGATTGGGTGGAAAATTTCTCCCCCATGTCACCTCTTTGGAGGTATGTGCATGACCCATCAGTTGTTATAAATTGTGGAAAGATGGGCATCAAGGATGGATATACCATTAAAATGATTCTGATAGAGATTGAGGATTGATAGGATAATATCCTTTTCTAATAATATATTCCATTTTTCCTTGTTTAATGGAATCTTGATAATCATTAGTATAGCTCCTGGGAGTGGGATAACTGTATGCAATCCTGGTACCATTGCCTCTTTGAGTAGGATTTCTATTTTATTCAAATAATTCCCTAAAGTGGGGTGAATGTAATGAATAATATTTATTAAAAAATGTTGGAATATATTATTGAATAATTTTTTTCTCAACAATAGTGGTAATGTAAAATTTTTGGGTCATGATGCCTTGATGTTACTATAATAACAATATGTAATATATTATTTCAAGAGTTAATTTTTTTATAAAATATTGGAATAACACTTTTATGGTTTTCTATATGTGATATATGAGACCATCATTAAATTTAAAATAGGGGTGTTACCCTAGTAACCCCATAAACGTTTTTCACATTAGAAATCTCATTAAAATTTACTCAATTAAGTATTGATAACTATTTAAATAATTTTTTGTTTAGTAATCGGAAAGATGTAATTATCCCACTATATAAAATAATTTATACTTAAAATATAAAGTTGGATTTATAACTATAAATATTTGATAAGAACTATGTTTTATTTGTTTTAGTAAATCCAAATGGGATTGTAGAGATGTTATAGATTTCCAAGGTATTGTCTTTGCGAATGTTTTTCTTGGATATCACCACCAACAATGAAACAAAAACATTCTTCATCCGTGATCAACCCAATACAGGGGTAGGTCATTTCGATATTATAATAAATCTATGTTGTTTTATCATATTTATAAATTGAATAAATTCTAAATATAAATTAATTATTCATTAATTATTTTATATATCTTCATAGGATTACAAGTGGATATTATTTTCCAACCCATCATCATTCCATGAAATTTGAAATTTATTTATCAATGGATTGAGTCAAACCTAAACAACGGAGAATGTTTTCCTAATTTTTATGGTTAATTTATTTCCCTTACCCATTAAGAGATCATATTTGGTGTTACTCTTTTACTATAGATTTGACAATGCACAAAAAATAGTCATTTTTTAATTGATCATTAGCAAAAAATATCATTTCTAAAGGATTAGATTTAGGAATGATAAAATGGTTGTTGTGCGTTGTGGTACGAACTGGTATTGTATGTGGAACAAATTCATCCATTTCATGGGTTATAGAATTATAGTAGCTTAGATTGATGGTGGATAGTTCCTAAGATGATTGGTATCCACCATCTATATATCAGTTATATTTTAGACTTAATCAACCACATATTTATGTTTGTTGTTATTATTATTTCTATAATTAGTGGAAGGGGTGATTCATGCTTCATACATAGAATATGTCATAGTTTTTCAGTGTTTTCAAATAACATAGAGTGCAGTTAAAAAAACATGTTTTGTGGCCCCTTTAATAGGATACTATGGTTTCTATTATATTTATATATCACATTCCATATAGGACATCCAAAATAGTTAGACTCGATGATAATGAATTAGCGTGTACCCTAGAGGTACGGGGGCATAGGAAAAGTACCTGAGCATATACATAGCCAATGTACACTAACACAAATATATCACTTGGGCATGACCATTTTAGACATCAACATCTTGGGTAAATGTTCTTGATATGAAAAAAAATTAATAACTTAACTATCCAATAAACAGCATATACTCTAAATAAAATTTGCTTATTTCTTCCGAGGATAGTAGTAGACCTTGTTATATTTAGTTTATAGTAGTATCTGTAGGGTGAATTCCCCAGGTAAATAACTAGGTGGATATGTTGAGACTTCCCATATGATGAATTGGATGAGTGATCCCTTGTACTGGTTAGTCTTAGAATGATCCATGTATGCCTCCAAGTCGGTCAGGGTGTGATCCTCTACAATTCCTCTGAAATTTCGGTCATGTTTCTCATTACTGACATCCTAGGTCTATGATCTCTATCTTAGTTGTTTACAATGAATAGGGTTTGGTATAACTTAATGAACCTTTTTTGATCCCCTTGATATGAATCAATATCTACAATGTTATATGATATACATTTCAATTGAATGTCCTAGAAATAACAACCTATCAGATGAGCACAAACAATGTTTAAAAGACCCATGGGGTGAGTTCTCCAATGTGATATTTACCCAGAAGTCTTAATTAAAATTATATAATGGAAATATTGTTATTATATTTCCTTGTATCTTGGTGTTTATGAGGAGTATGTATATATTAATTTTATCCTATAGTATTATATTCTTACCCTTTTTTGCTTTGTGTTTTATTATTTCATGATGTCTCAATGGGTATGTTATACTCACCCATCTTGTTATTTTCTTGAAAATTACTTTTCTTATGTAGATGATAGGATTTAAATTAATGTCCTATGTGTACTAAGAGAAGTTGATTTTTAGTTGATCTATTCAGATACTTAGTTTGTTCTGGGAGTTACATTTTAATGTAGTCCCTGATTTCTAGCAGGTTGAACACTAATATAGTTCGGGTGGGTTTTATTTGCCTCTTTGATTTCCCATACATATGTAATACTTTGAGGGGGTATTTATTTACATGTTCAAATTTTTTGAATTATTTGTATCCAAAATTCCTGTATTATATGGATTTTGTATTTCTATATGTGTACAAGTACATTAGGATAAGGCCACCCTTGTGTGTGATATTCTTAATCAGAGATTATTTCCCACTCCCCTGCTTATTAGAGGTTGTATTGTGTTGTGATAATCATCAATCCACCATACACGTGGTCCTTGATTTTTCAGGAAATGATTCTTAAAGATGAAGAACATATCCATAAAATTATATTATTTTATTAAGGTATTTCATGGTAGGAATGTAGATACATTAACTTGTATTGGATTGGTATAATATTTTCATGATCAAAGAATAAGTGATATTAAGTTGAGTACATAACATATCAATATTTATGGATACTATGGGGAACAAATATGGAATCTTATATTACATCTGTTACATAATAGAAGGATTTTAATCGCCCCAAGAATCATTCCATAAAAATTAGGTAAATACCAATTTTTAGATTTCTCAATTTAATGTTCATTAAAAATATATGTTTATGTGTGTGTGCCATTTAATTTTATTAATAAACATATTTATATCTATATCTATAGATCTTCATAACCAATATATAGGCTATCCCACCCATTTCTATCGTTAATATGTATACTCCCAACCACATATTTGGATATTGTAATGTTGACACATAATTTCTTATAACTACATTTAATATATATAGGAAATAATTAATACCCCCATACTCCCACAAGTATGATTGTATATAAAATAATAATCTATGATTTTATTAAACCAAACTCTTCAATCAAATTATAAAACCAAAAATTTTAACTCTGAGAATCATGATTAAAATTTGAAATGTACAGTTGTAACATGAAAATTTTAGTAGAAACATTTTTTAAAATGAAACACCTCTGTCCTCTGTTATAAACACACATTCATCAAAATATTCATTATCAAAAGTAGTTTTACATCCATTTTATATTTCATAAAATATAAATGATCATATATGAAATGAAATATACAATTGTTATTTATCATTGAAATTGGAGAAAAGGATTCTTCATAGTCAACAGAATGATTTATCTTGAATCATCCTTCCACCAGGATGGAATTATAGGTACTCACTCCCCCATCCATGCCATTTTTGATTTAGAACCCACTGAAACACCTTTGGTCTCAACCATTCAGGTTTATTCATCCTATTCTAGACCTGTTTAGTTGATAGATATATTTCATGCATATATTTTAGGGTATTTTATTATATAAAATTGTATATTAAAATGATTAATCATTATAGTTTTATTCAAAAAAAAATATTTAAAATTTCTCTACTGATAAACATATAGAAGGCATGACAATTTTCCAAATTATGGGAAATCTAGTTCAAATATGGTAATGAGATAAACATGATTTATCAAAATACTAAATTACCAGACCAATGAGAAATGTATATTTCCTCATCAATGAGGGGGTATAGTTTCAATTATATCATCCTCATATAGACTGTGACAATAACAAGGAATTCATAAACATATTTTAATTTTTATTACTTTTACCACCATTCTCTTGTTTGGTTTTGATGGAAGGGTTTCAAAGTATGATGACTACCAAAGATAAGTTATAGTTCTTGATATAAGATAAGGATAAGCTACACAATGAGTAAAAAATAATTTATAGTCAATCCAATAAGCACCCAAAAAAATACACCAGTTTTCAGTACACCACAACCCATATCATAGACACCTAATTCTATGGGGAGCATCAAAATCAATGAAGTGTTTCAAATATAGAAGTGGTTTGTACCAATTTTGATGCTTATATTTACTATAATCATGATTCCCCAAATTTAAAATGTTTATATTATGCTTAAGAGGGTATCCTTTCTACATAACTTGATTCGTTTGAAGAGAAATTTAGTAAAAATAAGCCAGATGAAGAAAATGAGAACAATGTTGAACAAGAAATATTACTATCTAATATGATAAAAATATTTCATGAATTATTGGGACCAGAAATGAAGGAAAATAAATAATAAGAAAAGGTGGAAATTATAGAGATTATAGATTCCAAATTTATAATAATATTTTTATTAAAGATTTGTGCACCATTAGAAGAAGACGAAGAACCTAGTGTACCATATGGAGACTCCACAGAGGAACAAAATGTAGAGGTAATAATAGATGTAATTTAGTTTCTAGATGTACAAAACAATGTGATCCTTGAAGCAATTAAAAATATGTATTGAACAGTTCAAAAATATAATTTTTACTAACTCTATACAACTTCTAAAATTTTATTGGTTATACTCATATTATTCAGACTCCAGCCACCACCTATGAGATCAATGATAAATCCATTGATTATAATTCAATATGAGTTGAGAGTATGTCAAAGACTTAATTTGGTGGAAATGATACAGTTATCCCCATACCAAAATTCAAATGATAACCCAAATTTGTAAAAGAAAATGGTCATTAAAAAAGTGTATATTATGGGATGAAACATAATTTTTTATCGCTTACTATGAAATTAGATTTATTGTTTTTATAAGATTTAATTTTATGTTAGTATTTAATTCCCACTCCTTATTGATTTATGAGTGTTATTGAAATGGATTTTTCTTCAACTTGTTTATTTTTTATTTCTTAGGTGCATTAATAGAACCTAGAAGGAATGATGTAAGCTCTAGGAGGAATGAAGAAGATATTGTAGTACCATTTCATGTCATGAACGCGATTCACATCATGAAAAAAATATACATGTCATGTAATCATTTACACTTCGTGAATCTAGTGAAGGTAGTACCTATTTATTATACATTGAAACACCAATTTAATGGGAAGTATATTTTTAAAATTAGAAAAATATCAATTATATGGTATTCCCTACATTTACTATGAGTTTTTAACTACCAATTTCATAGCCCACATTTGACTATTACATAAATCAATAGAAATTGGAGACATAAACTGCATAATAAATTAATAAATCCATGAATTTAAATTTCCTTTCAATAAATGACAATAAGGGAAATGGAATAAATAAATAATAAAGATAATTATGTGGATTATGATTTAAAAAATTGTTGTTTAGTGGAGCATGTTGAACATTGTAAATGAAAATTTTCTGATATTTTCCTATTATTTAAATTTATAATATTTTCATTAATTGAATTGATAATTTGTATGAATTTCTATGAGTTTTTTTCCAACTATTTGTTTAATTCTCAATACATCCTCCGTGATTTAAATTTTCTATTCATTCATTCATATATTTCACGTTAAACTCGGGAATATTTTTTTCTAGAACATGATGTACATCCTATAGAAGCTACGACCTCACATAGTCACTTTTATAATTAGTGATGCTTTATTTTTTAACACTTCGTCCTTGGAAGAACCTTAATTTAATACATTATTAGAACCATGGAATTATTGAACACCCTTATTAATAAATGAGACATGCTACAAGATTATAAAATCATTTTCAAACATCCTCTAAAAGATACTCATGACATTTTAAAAAATAACTCTGGGGGTTGGATTTTCTAGGGTGTATTGAGATATACATCACAATGAATATTTTATTATACTATTTTCTATTATGATATGGGGAGAGTCCAGGATATATTTAATTATATTTTATTATTCATCCCTCTTTTTAAAAAACATATTAAATTAATGGAAAGAATAATTGGGTTGTGTTTTTAGAGGATTAAAAATCTCTATTTTCTAGACTGATGACTTGTGGATCATATGTGGTTTTGTGGTGGATGTGATAGTTTTCTAAACCATGGATTTAAAAAATGATAAAATTATAAAATAAAAATATGATCAAGAGCTGTTTAGTCATTCATTGTGCATACATATATCATGAGTGCACACTGAAAATCTTTGGGGGAGGGAGAAATGTCATATGTGAAGGGATATCATTATTGAGTTTTTTTATAATAAATAATGAAATTTGAATCAAACATCCTATTTTATATCATTTAACAACCTTCCCTAAAACCTCAGCGTTATTTGAACCATAACAGTGAAGCCCTCACTCTTTCTTTTGATTCTACCTTTACGCGATGGAGATGTTAGATTCCATGACATCCTATGGTAAGATACCTATTTTGGAGTTATGAATTATACATGCAAGTATACCATGATGATGAGAGGAAGAATTAATGTGTGGTCAATAGAAATTTCCATGAATATTAAGAATGAATTGAAAAAATTATATAAATGATTTCAAATTCATTGATATTTCAATAGCAGAAATGTGAAATATTATATTAACTTGCTTCTTTGAAAAGTGAGGTGCTGATGAATTTTTCTATGTAATTATTGAAAATTTAATTTTTCATTTGATAAGTTTCTTTTATTGAAATAAAATTTAAATCATGTTATGGCGAACTTCCTTTGTAGTATGTTGTGATTAAATCCTTAAGGACAAGTATGAATTCATGTGTGGAGTAATTTGACAGCTATGTTTAACGTATATATTTTATGATATTTTATTGTATTGATTTTTTGTATTGAAATTATTAATCATTCGAATTTGTTAATGATTTGTTATGCTTTTTTATTTATGTTAGGATAAAACTATTTAAGAACAATGAATGAAAAGAAGTGAATATTTGAGCATAAAAACACTTTGTGGCACAAGAAAAGAGAAGTGGAACAACACCAGATTTTTAAAGTAAAATTGGAGCTTTGTAATAGAATGAAGGACAATTAAATGTAATTTATTCCATTTACAGGATATGAATTTTTTTCTATATTTTTTGGAATATTACATAGAAATAGATTATTAATTCTTCCACGATTAAAATATCATGATTACACAACATGTAATTATTTACATATCGTGTAATATCTCAACAAACCCCTTTGATGGGATTTTTAATTAGAATATAAAATATTTTACCCCATCTATGAAAATAGATATTTTTATAATCCATTAAAACACTAGTGAATTCTACCCAATCCATAGGGAAGTTTATAAATAAGTGTCTAGGCTACCACATGAGGTTTTATTTGGATAGCTACCACCACTATGAACAACGACCACCACTTTGGTGATGCATCACACATGATATTTATTTTCATACCACCTCATGTCTAGAATGAGGGGGTAGACCTTGTGAAAATAAATTTTAATGACCGAATATTTATTGTAACATGGTATCTTATTTTTTAATATAATTTATTCAGGTAATTTTCTGCAACCCTAATTTTCTCATATCTCTTTTCCACTCTATATCCAGGACCATTAGGTCATTAGTGGGGGGTAATAATTTAAAAGTGTTTATTATAGAAGAATTCATTATATGATAATTTAATCGATTATTTTCGACATTAAAATATGGTTCCAATTTGTATGGTTAGTGGATACCATAAGAAAGAAGACCATTGTTAAAAATGAATGTCTTTGATTTTGGGGCTTTCTACAGTGACCATTGGATTCAACTAAACCTACTTTTGACACCATATGATTCTTAATTAATTATTTTATAAAATTATCAATCATGAACAAATATTTACAATTGGTGAGCACTTGTTTCTATTTTCTTATAATCAATTCATCTATCATATATTATTTCAATTAATTTTATTTGAATTGAATCATTAAATTGTATTTCTTTTTTTATTAATTAAATTTTTTCATTAACACCATCTCTATGGGGTAAACATCACGCTTGCATATCCAATAATAACATTTAGTTTACTGTTTTTATTCTTCATTTTATGAATTTCTAAATTAAGTAAACCTACATAAATTAACTATGTCCCTAAGTCTATCATTAGTGTATGAGGAGTCAATATATTAATTAATAAAATTTATCCATTTATCAAAAGTATAACTATCAATGGACCCTTTTTAGGTAATTGGTTCCATATCTAGGAACATTAAATCATAAACATTTCCACTTCAAATCTAAATATCTGGGGAACATGAAATACCCCACTTGGAATTTGAGGATCATGTGTAATATGAGCTGGATCTTCTTCCATAAATCATTGTGAATACCTTTTTCCTTACATCTTTAAAAATTTTCTAGATTCAATGAAATAAAATTACAAAAATTAAACATTTCTCAAACTATATTATCTAAAAATTTTATTGTTATCTTGAAAAGCACCATGTCAGTCCACAAGAAATTTATGATTATAATGATTATAAATTTAATTTTCCAGTGTGACCTTTTTTATTTCATATGGTTTATTTATAACATGATTAGATGTATTATTGTTATGTAATAATTAATCAATTTCCAATCATATCCTCAAAAAACTAAAAAGGTCAAACTTGATCAATAATAGTCAAAGTTTGTATAATAGGGTTTATTACACCTCTGTGAAACCAATATTACACTCGAATGTTATAGAAGGAGTGTGTTGTATCATAATTACACACTATCATGTATTAAAATTTTATTTCTACAATAATTATTTAGCACTAATACCATATTATATAATGTTTATACGATCTCCGAGATGATTTTGTACATCATTCTAAACCTCATTAATCTTTTAAAAACATTAAAATTAATATTTTATTAGAAACCAAAATCCATAAAAATTATTTCATTATTAAATATTATAAAGTAGATAAACCCACCATCCACTAGTTTAATCTCTATTCAATGTCCATTACTATACAAAAAATACAATATCCCTCTATCCCTGACACAGTTTCCACTAAAATGACCTTCGAATAATTATAATAATTAACTAAATTAAGAATTATTTAATCAATAATGGTTTTTTATTGATAAGAATCCTTTATTATAAAGGATTTAAATGTGTTTCCAATTTATAGTCCTAGGGACACAAATACAATTGTATTTAGGGATATAATCTACCCTGGATATAATATTCTAAATTTAATATATGTGGTGTAAAATTGTTTCTATCATATCACCATTCTTAATATAAGAATAAACAACTTGTTATTAAATTTGAGTCAAAATTCATGATTTAAATTATTCTTTTTTTATACAATAATATCTAATAATATGTTATTTTGAGTAGATTTTGAGGAATTATTTTTGGCAACCGGGGGTAGTGACACTATTCTATTTTAAGGAAAGGGTTTTTGGTTCTTTGAGTCCTATTATAACAAAACATGTTTAAATATATGAAGTTTTTTATACCATATTATATAAATAAAGGATGATATTTGAGGATTTAGATATATGATTCAAAATTGAACCAAATTATAGAGTGAAATTCATAATTTTAATGATTTTAGTGTTCTCACATGTGATTTTAATTTAGTGTGTTTACATAGAGGTGCCCATTATATTTGGTTCAATTGAAAATTCTCTAAATCATTCTTTTTTAATGATTTCATATTATAATTGTGATCGATGATATTGTTGGGATTTGATTAGGAATCTTTGAATCATTGATTTTGATGAATTCTAGGTAATTACTTGTTGTTGATTAGATTTATTCTATGACATATATGGGATACATATATCTTCTAATAAATTTTTTTTGATGATATTACTAGTGTGGAAAATATATATTATGACGGGGTTTTTAATAGAGCTTTTGGTATGTAACTATTATTTTCTGGTAAGGTGAGATTTATGATGTTTCCAGTTCAGAAACATTATACCTCATATATTATTAGTAATCCTCCTACCGTATTAGGATCAATGTGAAAAGTTTCCATGATTAGAACTATTACATCCATTTTTATATATTTTAAAAATATTTTCAAGATTTTGTTTCCAAAATACATTAATTTGTTACATTTTTATTAATTTATGATATTTTTTTCCATTTTTAAGCTTTTAGAATTGTTTATTTTTTATACACTCAATTCTGTTGGGTAATTATACTCGAATATGTTCAGAGATTATATCTATTAAAAATTTCATCTTCTTTTGTGAGAAAATTTTATGTTTATTATAAACATAAATTCACCCACATTTGAATACTCTAAACTATTATTATTATCAGTGAAAGTATATTATTTAATATCTAGCCTATATTATTTTTGCGTAACACATTGTAGAAAATGTTGTCTATAGATAAATTTGATCTTTTATAGTGTAGATTTTGACATTGTGCTTTGAGTTATTTATTAAATTTCTCTTAAAATAAATATGTAACAGAGGAAATATATTTTCCTAAATAGAATATGTTATATGATATTAACATATGGGAAAAATAAATTTTAATTAACCACAAGTATTTTTTATATCTTTTTTTACTATTTTAATGAACTACTGGAAACATAAATTATAAATATCAAAGGGTAATGTTTTTTTGGCTAACCGATGATTTTATAATTATGCATGAAACAATATAGAAATTAAATCATCAAAAACGGTATAATTTTACAAATATTATGGTGTTTGAAATATATTTTAATTTAATATTTAGGGAAAAATAATGATTCATGTTTCTTCAAGATTGATAACATCTTGATTTTTTATGAAATTACATGTCAAAAATTTTGGATAATTAAATTTCATTGGAACTACGATAAATTGATGAAAATGGTATATACTTTTTTATTAAATACATCCTATTATAATTAGTAGGAATACTAAGATGTATATCATAGTATATGATAGATCCATATCATTAGAAGCATATAATTTTTTTATTTCTCTCAATCACAGGTTATTATAGGGCATGTGATATGGAATTTTTGTGTTTATGATACACATCTTTCATAGTTTCACTAGTAATAATTTAATTGTAATTGTATTTTAATATCTTAATATGTTTTCATTTGAATTAATAAACACCAATGGGATGTAACATATGGGTGAATTTGATACTAACAGATATGGCTAACACAATTCATTTAATAAAGATCATTTGGTATTTCCCATTAAAAGGAAGAACACCCTTTATTGGACATTACCTATTCCATGTATTAAAGTTATAGATATCATCATCCAAAAGAATTATTTATCTGTTTATGAATTTTTTAGTACAAAAATTAGTAATTCATGGTCATTAAGATATTAAAATGTTTCCAAGGATGGTGTACCACCTATGAAGGCTAGAGTCATTTTATAGTTTTTTAGGAGATCTTGAAAAATTTTAATTTCATTTTTGAATTATTGATTACATTTTACCTCATGAATGGAACTATTTTACAGTTTATTTTATATTATATATTGTCTGACGGTTGAAGATACATCAAGAAGAATATATTTTATTTCCAAAACAATGATCATTAGAAAATTATATTAAAAAATATAAATGGGGTAACATCCTTGTTCCATAATGGATTATCATTTTTTTCGTCGATTTTTAATAAATCATATATTGAAATGAATGTAAGAAAATTTAATAAAATAGCATATGGTGTGGGATACTCTAATCCATTATTTTTCTATTTTTCATAGTTAGAGTATATGACTGAGCTATATTATAAATTGTGATATAATGTAAATAACTTGTTTTGTTTAGCACTAGAGGATATGATATACCATATCATTATCACCAAAAAAACTAGGGTTACATGAAAAATATAGTATCATCATATAAATGTTTTATTAAATATAGCATAAAATATTATTGAATTATTATGGTATTAATATTTTTAATAGATAATATGAGTCATAGTGTATTATTGGTTTTATCTTAAAAAATATGTTTGATAAATTTTAATTTTTTACTTTTTTTATCATTCTTAAATTACAAATGATAATTATTTTATCTTTCAAAAAATATGACACTTTTAAATAAAATTAATAAAAAATTTATTGAATTCTTTTATTATAAGGTATCTAGGATTTTTAAGCATTAGGCATGTAAAATGATATTTTTCACTTCTAAATTAAATGTTGAAAATTTATATATGTATATCTTGATTTAGTAAAAATTATTTTATTTATTTATTTTTAATTCATTTAAAATGTTATTCTTCATGTTCGAATGAAGTTAGAATATTTGTATGCATATGGGTATATGAAAAATTTCTATTATTGAATTTTAAAGACCTTTTTAGGTGATAGGTGTCATTTAATAATATTTACTTTCAATATACTTGCACATGAGTATGTTGTAATGGTAAATACATATATATAATCATTACATAATTTTGAGTTTTCATTCAAAAATTCATTCTCCTATATTTTATAATTTGTACAGTTTATAGTGTTAATATATTATAACATCATACTTATGTAAATAAATATTACATTATAAAGTGGAAACTTTTACTTTGTATTCATGATTCACACTAAACAAAAAATTTAGGATATTAAAAAGTTTTTGATTCATAATTTATCATAACTATTTTTGAATTGACCTCATGTTAGTCTTTAATCATCTTTCAAACCATGTGAAAAATATTTTTGAATATAGTATTAGAACAAACTACTCCTAAATGTTCTTGTAGAACTAAATAAAGAAACCTATTACTCATGAAATCAACTTCTTTGTCAAATGATTATCATAAAACATTTCATTTGAAATTATATTGGAAACTAAAAACTCATAATAATTTCACCCAACTCAAGATACACTCATGATATTTTATTAAATATTTTATTCTTTTCTCCACTAATAGGTGGATAATACATTCCATTAAACATAATTTAATTATCATACTCTATGAAATAATGATATTTCTATAAGAAAACAAATCAATCATAAATATATCATCAAGGAATCGTGGGAAATCATTTTCTATATCACTCTGATAAATAGAATTTTTATTATGGTAAAATTTTCCCTAATTTTGTAGAGAAAATAATCCTTACCCAATGAAATAAAGTCATATAATGGAACAACCCATCCATGAGTTATAAAAAGAAAACCCCTATATGTTGTTTATAAAAGAACCACACATCATTGGTTTTATAATGAAACCCCCTTTCCTTGGTTCTTAATTGAACAACCCACCATCATAAAAAATTGACGTGGAAAATAACATAAAAATATACCTTGAAAAATTATATACCTAAAAAATTTATTTTATGGACCACTAAAAAATAAAATCCTAGATGTCAGAATATTTATTACATTTAAAACCCTATTTTAAAATACAAGGAACAAAGCGAAACATGGTCGTTCTTATAGAAAATCAGAAATTAATAAAAATAAATCCAAAATATTTGGTAATGGATATATTATTGGAAAAATAAATTTATACCATATAAGTTAAAATAGAACACTGTTTTTTCTTTTGTAATGAATGCTAACACTTTCCATGTAGAAGAATTCTGCTAGAAAATTTAAATAAAAATTAATGATTGACATGAAAACCCTTTTGTAATTCATTTAACTGTATATAAAAATACGTAAAATAATTCTATAAATATTTACATAGAAGAAAAATATTGAGAAAATATATATTTAAAACATATTGAATGAGGATTTAATTTATGGTGTCTCTTACCTTATGTTCGAATCATAACGTATGATTTTTTTCTTTTATAATAATAAAATATAACTAATTATATACTTGATTTAGAATTTTATTATTATCTCTCATTCCATTTTATTTAATTACTATCTTGTAATATTTAATTAATTAATCAATTACGTTCACATCAATCAATTTAAAAACATTTGGCTCAAATCCTCAAATGACATCGGTAGTTGAATTATGGACAACATAGGTTATACGTATGCATACGTAAAAATTTTATTTTCCAATGATATTGAAATAAATATTGTAATAGATATTTTACATTTTTATAATTATGATTATATCATAAATATAAAACATTTAATTAAATACTATAATTTATAACAACCATATGATGTGGTAATGAAAAACGAATCACATCACTTTCATAGAGGTTGTAATCCACAAGTACCCATGAGTGAAGTTTCATATTTTCAGTGCGAATAAATGTAAAAATATAGAGGATCTACTATCTTTATATGAATATAATAATTTCAAGGATGTAAAATTTATACATAAAATCCATAATTATTGAAGATCTTGATAGTTTGTTATGGAAAAATAATTATATTGGTTCACGAGGCATTTTTCCACTAGACACAGGAATGGTGGTTTCACTTCCCATTTTATAGAGGATGGGGTGGATATATATTATTAGATATAACTAATAACATATCAGTATACTTAATATATTGGTTTTATTATTTCAGTATATTGGAAGAATATTTTATTGATGTAGAAGAATAAATAAAACTAAACCACCTTGTTAATGATTATACCTCATCTTCGTACAAATTCCTTTGAATTTACACCATAAACCCTCTAAGGTTATTATTTTTCCAACTAAATGTACAATAAAATTTGAAAAGGGGTTTTACTAATGGATTTGGTAATATATTTCCTGATATAATGGTAATATATTTCCTGATATAATCCTGCACCATGGATGTGTATGCAGCTATGTAGTTAAATTTCATATGGCTAACATAATGGTTTTTATGCAGTTTAATGTCCTTCTACTAACACATGATATGTGTAACTAAACAAAGTACCTCTTCAAGATTCATTCAATGGATAATAGTTTTAATGAGTTATCTTTTTTTATTGAGATTAAGAAATAACTTTAATTATAATGGAATGTTTTTAGAGTAAGTTCATTACCAGTTTGGATCAATATTTGGAGGCTTCATTCCTGGTATCATCAAAGTCGTGGGGACTAATACAAATTCTCTCAGAAGAAATTAAAAGATGAGAAATATCTTATTAAAATCTCAAGATATTATTTTCTGATATACTTTATGGGGAAACATGGTTTTCAATATATTTTTATCTATTTTATTATTCTCATATAGTTGATTATGTAATTTCTCATCTGTAGATAACTAGTAACAGTCTACAAATTAGAGTGAAGAAAATTTAATTTCAATGGTTAGGATTACTTCTATTTATTAGAGAATGGAGTATGGAGTTACTCGTGTGGTAGTATGGTCAGTAGTAATATAATCCCAAAAAAAGAATGCAAGAGTTTATTTTGCAAAAATTTCTTATCATTATCCACATTATTGTTTTGTAAATTTGATAGGGTCTTGTGGAAAGCCTCAACCAGTCCATTTGCCACTGCATGATAGTGGGATTAATGGTTAGATTTTTTTTTATGTTTCTAATATGACTTCCCTACCCTTATAAAATAGGAAATGATATCTTTTTTAATCAATATGGTTAGATGGATTCCAAATCTAGTAATGATATTATATTTGAAAAAGATATCAATGATTTTGTACAAGACATCATTAAGTGGTATCACCTCATCCCATTTTGAGAAGAAATAAGTATAAGTGAGAATTTACTTGAACTACTTAGTTATAGCTAGAGGATAATGTTCCACTATATCCATTCCCCATTTAGAAAATTGCACGGAGTATAGTTTTTTGTATTTTCTAACTCTAGGGGTTGATTAATGATGTTGGCATGCACCTGGGAGGGAAGATACTTCTTACTAAAATATTTTCAATCATGCATCATTCAATCCCAAATGTATTCAAGTCTTCAGATTTGATCTGAAATCATATTCCTAGATGGTTGGGAACCACTTTCTCCTTTATGCACTTATTTGATAACAACTATAGTCTCTTATCCCTCAACACATATAAGGATAATTCCATTAATGCCTCATATGTAAAGGATTTTCTACTGATTTGGTCCGTCAAAAAGAGTTAAATTAACTGCTCGACGTGAAATATTCTCTCTTCCAACTGTATTTAGTATAAGTACCATGTTTTGTAGATATTATATGATGGGTTCCATCCAACTTCTGCTATGAAAAAATGTCTTATAAATGAGATAGATTTCATTTATTTCCTATTTTTTGATTAAAAAAAGTTAAAACCAAATGACGATGGAAGATGCAGATGGTTGTTTCATCCCAGTTTGGATATTCTATGGTTTTGGTTGTGTTTTTCAATGCATCAGCATATGCATTTTATTATCATAGGACATAATATAATTTTGGATCTTATAGATATTCATCCATTAACCCTCAAACATAATCACACAGTGGAATTATCTCTTATTCTCTGATATAGTAATCCCTATTGATCTATTTTATTACCAATTTTGAATCAACTATCACTTGTAGGTTATTTATTGGTACCTAGAGTGATAATACTTTCCCGACAATGAGAGGTTAATATTATACCACATTATTGGTACAAACTTTTGTTAATTGGAAGAATTACAACAATACAACCTTCTTGTGGGATATAACCACAATCCCTAGAACATCTTTTCTGAGAACAAGGTCTTTTATTCTATTCCCCTTAAAACATATAGAAGCACCATCATATTACATTTCCCATATTATGGGGATGCCTTGGATAGAAAAGATTTCATCATCAGGATATTTAGAATTCCATGATGTCTCTCCAGTTGATGGGTGTTTAGTATGTAATTCTACTAAGGCATTACCTTTTACTTCTTTGTGAGGCACAAACATTATA
Organism: Viscum album; assembly: GCA_963277665.1. Lineage (NCBI taxonomy): Eukaryota > Viridiplantae > Streptophyta > Magnoliopsida > Santalales > Viscaceae > Viscum > Viscum album. Next base: position 1,896,153,069 of record OY728123.1, read on the forward strand.
TCAAACTGCTAATGAATAACATCCCACCATTCTAGGTGGCCTATAAGCATATGATGACTATGGATAACTTTTAGTGGGTTATTGTGAGATACAAAGTCGAACTTGCGTTGATAACGATAGTACCTTGGTTATTTAACTAAAAATATTAATTCTAGACAACTTTTATGTATATTTGAATATAAATTCCCTACGTCCAGCATGGTTCAACTGAGATAGTAAAGGCTATTTGCGTTCCCAAAATCATTATTATGTTCAAGGAAGGAACTCAGTTATCGGTCCATGGATATTACCTAAAGAATTAAGGGATTTTAAACAATTGATGGCATCAATACAGGTGGGATCAAGTTTTATTTCATCAGGGTATCTAATGCTTCTTTCCACTCATTGGTCCATTGACATGTGACCCCCTTCTTAAGGATTTGGTGAAGGGAATACACTTTCCTTCCAGATTAGATATGATGCATCAGATCTATTCTATGTGTTATTGAATCCCTTTTAACTCTTTCTTTTTTAAAGGATGTGACAATCAATGTATGTCATTATTCTTCGTAAGATATAATTCGATACCACGATAACATTACAAAAAAACTGAGAAATATTTTTGAGGTTACCTTGAAAGCATATTTCAAGGGTTTCATCTTCAAATTATGCTGCTAAAACTTGCTAAATATGGTCCTGAAGTAATTTAGTTAATCAATAAATTGTATAAATTTAACCCCTATATCATCAAAATTTAATTTAATTAATTCTCCCAATATTTTTTTGAAGATGTCGTGCATTTAGTGTTGATATTTCGTGCCAGCATTCTTCAAGCCAATGGGAATTACCCGATAGAAAAATATTCCCTGAGGGGAAGTGATGGCTGTATATTCCTCCTCTTATGTGGCCATCCATATTTAGATATACCCATAGTATCCATCAATTAAGGAGTTAGAATCATAGATAGATATTGTATCAATCAATAGTTTTGTGATTGGAACTAGGAATTATTCATTTGGACAATGACGGTTAAGATATCTAAAATCAATACTGGAAATGATTTTCCAAATATTTTTTTCACTGGTAATATATTGTTTAACCACTTTTGATATTTCACTTCTTGGATGATGTCATGTTTTATAATATTTTTTACTTTAGACTCAATCATGGTGGTGTACATCGAGTGTGTTCTTCTTACTTCTTTTTTGTATCCCTAATGATCATCTGTTAAGACCAAGTTATGGATCTCCACCTTAGGGTCAGGACATGGAATCACTAGGTAACTACAAGAAAACATGTCCCATTGTTTCTTTATAAGGAAAGTATAGACCTCTTTCTATTATTGGGTCATGGCCACAGTAATCAGAGTGGGGTTTGGATCTTCTTTTTGCCCACATTTATTTCACTCAGTTCATCCAATGTGGTGGAGAAAACTTCCTCAATCACTGGATGGGTATCTATGATGTCTTCCTATTAATCCTATTATTTATTTTTTACTTTTTATACTTCTTCTAGATGGGTAGGGGATAAATTAAGACATCCAATTCTCGGTGAGTCAGTATTTGGAAATCCCAAAGATGAGGAAACCATCATTGGCCCAACTTATCATGAAGGGTTCATTGAGATTCTGAAGTGAAGATGATGGGATAGGAATTAGCATCCTTATCTTTTCCCATTAGTGTAAAAAATTATTCTATCTTAGTATATGAGGCATTAAATATATTAATTTAGTATATGGAATGAATAAATATCTATTTAGACATCCAAAATTATTTGGTTAATCAATTATTTCTCATTTCTATCAGCATCAATGTCCCTAACTAACAATATGGAATCCACTGAATTTGTTCTTGTATTTAGGTATACCCATCCAATTTGAATAAAATTGAAAACTAAATCTATACTCAGATGGTTGAATGTGTTAGCTGATTTCTTTTATAGACAATTCATTGCATTTATTATTATTATATCCTTTTTCAAGGACTATTTCCCCCTTTTGTGAAAGAATTCTACTAAAATACAATGAAATTCACATATTTTTAATGGGGTCAGGTCATTGTGAAATTTCCAAATTTGGCCATTGAAGTAATACTTGACTCATTGGTGGTATGAAGAAGGAATGCCCATATTTTAATGTAACCAAGGCCTTCCTAGAAGAATGTGGAAATATTTTTCATGTAAGAAAACCATGAAAAATGAATCAAATAAAATATCCCAAATATTATTTCTTAGTGTAATTTCACCTAGAGTTTTTTTTATTCATTTCATATCCTTGAAGAAACAGAGTATAGGGAGACCAGTCAGATTCAGTATGTTTGAACTGACTAAGAGTATGGATTGGAATGACTGTGACAAATTAGCCATTATCAATGAAGGATCATTGGATTTTAGTATTGTTAACTTTTCTACATAAATACAGTATATATATGTGTCCATCTAGAACATCATCCAAAATTTTTTCCATGAAATATAAGACTTTATAAAAATCGTCAAGATCATTATCTATATGATAGACCTCAAATACCGTAACCTTACTTTCAAACTCCTAGGGGTTTGAAAATTCCTTAAGAAGTGCTTCCCATAAACGATTTGACAATTTCATATAATCCATGATTGATAGCTTTGTCAGGAATTGGGACATTTTATTGAAGACCTTATACATTTATCCAAAGGTCTACATTATTATATATGGAGATTCAGTTTTCAAGTGATTTGGAAGTTGATGTTCCTGATGGGGATAAACCATTTCTTGGGGAAGAAGATTGAAATAATTATTCTATTGGATGGTTATGGTGGCTAGGTATACCCATTTTTTGAGAAAGTGGTGGTATAACCTCTATTCATTCTTCCAAGATGATCATTTTGGGCCCAACCCTATCATGTGTGGGAAAATTCCCTTGTTCTTGTTTGTCCTGCCAAAGGGAACTTTTTCATGTTTCTGTTGTACAAACATTTCAACTAGGGGTGTAATAAGAATATTTTATTCTAGAAACGCATGTCTTTCCCAGTGTTCTAGAACTTCAATAACTCTACACCAAGATCCCCAATAATGTTCATGTCACATAGTTTGAAAATCAGAATCATCTTTTCCAGAGGGATCCATTAAGTGAATAAAATTTGTAGATCTGATGATCTTCACTTCATTTGATAACTATTTTTCCACACATGCTGATTATATTTGTTCTATTTGGTGGGGTGGTGCCAATGATTTTGAAATAAATAGCATGAAATCTTCTATGGTCAAGGACAATGTTATAATTGATACAAACTGATCTTCTACCACTTCCTTCTTATTCTCCCAACTATGTCGCTACTTTGAGGATTAGACTTTAAATAAATGATTTTTAATGAATATTTCTTGGCATCATCGAAGGTGGAGGGAGGCACATTCTATTGTTTCAACTATTTTTTTAGAGTTATTTAAGTTCGATTGATTGTTTTATTAACCAAATGATAATCAATCTTCTCTGTATTCTTTATTTTGACTTCCTAGAACTCACATTCTTCCTCTATATCAGAAGAAGTATCACATGTTACATGGGTCAATGAATTTTTCAACTTTATCTAATGGGATTACACCATCTTTCAAAGAGAGTCATTAAAAACTTATCTCCTTGATAGTGTGCCCTAAAATTTTATAGAAAGGGGAGTATTTTGGGATATCCTAATATCCTTCTTGTTCCACTTATTGGGTATTAGTAACTACAGTTAATTGTTTTCCAATGCTTAAGTGATGTATCCATGATTTTTTTTATTTTAAAAAGAATAGACCTTGTTTTTAAACTCCACAAGATTTCTCTTCCTTTGATATTTTTGACCATCTCAATGGGGCAATAATTTCTTCTAACACTCAGGAGGATGATCTCTATAGTATGATGATGGCTTTAAAGTAAGAGTGGGTACATGTTCTTGCTTCATTTTAACTATAGAAGCCTCTAATTTTCCTATTCTTATTTCTAGAGGATATGGGATTACATGCGACTTATCCTTGGATTTGGTGATGGAATTATCCACTTATTATGAGATAAAAAACGGTATCAAAACCATCCTGTGTATTTAACAGAGAATAGTAAGGTGTGAATCTTATCATGAAGATTTTACAAATAAATAGGAAACAACTCTTATTGAGGGGGTGTGATATTTAAGGAATATGTTTGTTATTAATATTGTGAAATGAAATCTGAAACACATTCATTAACCTTTTTTTGCATTTCATATGATCAATGAGTATTTTTTTGCAGTATTGACTTGAATTGGAAAAGAATGTTCCCACAGAGGTCTTCCTATACATTAATTAATCGAGACAACAATCTTGTATACCCGATAAAGGTCAGAACATGTAGTGATTACACAAAACATCCAATATTTACTACTTCATGTTGTTGAGGGTCCCCATTATTGGATCATAGTATAAAAAATGTATCATGTGTTGATACAGATCTCCCGAACCGTTAAATATTTGAAACTTGGGATTCACAATGCTTGGAAGGGGAGGAATCTGATATACCCATTTGGGGTAAGCCTTCTTTTCTAGTTGTACTAGTTCACACCATCCTTCCATATATTCCAATCGATTCATCAATTAATCAATGGTATTTACAATAATTCAAGAAATATTTGGCTAAGTTGGGACCTACACAAGTATAGTAGCTTGATCCTAAACAAGTGTATAAACCCGTAGGACAACTAGTGGTGGTGTGGTAGGTATTTTTATTGGATGAATAATGTGTACATGCCTATGAGGATTTTCTTTTCCCTATTATAGATGTGTACCCAGTTGATGGAATTCATTATCCATATCAATATTTACAAAAAGACATTTTGGTGAGATTCTCTTATTGGAAGTGATAGTTGAGGATCTTTATGTGTGGAATGTCTATAAAGAATACTTCTTTAGAGTACCTCTACATTGAGCCTCCTTAACTCCTTCACATCATCCTCTTGTTTTAAAAATATTTCTTAAAGATAAAGGTATTGAAGTTATCAAGGGGTAAGGAGAGACATGGTTTTACATTTACCTTAATCCCTTCTAAGAGCCTTGAATAAAGGTGGAAGTGGATTATTTATGGAAAAAACATGATTTTGGGAAAGCCTCAGATTTCTGGTATACAAACCTCAATCATTTTCTTCGGTGTGGACAGTATTATTAACATTCACTTCTTCCTCTGATTTCCCTGAACTAGAATCATTTTTTGGGGGATCATCCATGATTGATTTAATGAAATTCATAGATACATAATGAATTTACGAAATTATGTCAGTATCAATGTGATATCATTTTATTGTTCACACTCAATGAGAATTTTCTCTCCTATATGAAAGTTATATAGGATCTACATGGTGGAGAGTAATCTGAAAGGAATCCTTAGATAGTTTTGTTTTGCGGTCACTTTGTGGTCTTATCCCAACCCAGAGAAAACTAAATTCTCCTTAAGAGGGGTTTGAAAATGTGGAAAATACCCCATTATTGTGGTTTTGAGATGTTCATATTCTTTCTAATCAACCCTTCAAGATCTATTTTTTGACTCATAAGGTTGGGCTAAAAAAATTCCCCAACCCTGCAGGATGGGGTGGCGCATGCACTACTATGGATGATATCAGCTCAACTACTCTTATTATTTTAGAAATTCAGGTCCAAACATTAGATGGGTTCATTATCCAACACCCACAAAAATCATGTATTTCTAATTACCATTGTGTTATTTTAAACATGTGTGTGATCTTATGGATATCATCCTTTAAGTGGTAATCCTAATCGATGTTTCCAAACACATGATGAAAAGGTATCTCAATATCTTACACTCTTTGGTATTGATGTTGGGAAACCCAATCGAGCCCTATTCTTATTGAACATCACTTTGGTCATGAATATAATTCGTTTTTTGTTCCCAGTATGGGGGGAAAAGATTGCATGAGACAAATTTAAGGGGGATCTTTAGGTTTTAGATAATATTAAATGCAATGATATATATGCTCTCCATCCTATGATATGGAATCTAGACGGTGTTTCTTCAATCAATTTTTGCAACCTCATTATTGAATTAAGGCATGTAGGTTGAAGGGACTCATGTTTCTTCTACATATTTTAATGATAGGAATCATTGAGAGATGCCATGTCAATTTGGCACTAAAACCCTTCTATTACCTTGACATGACTTTGATATTCATCATATGGTAATACTCTTGATTTTTGATGATGATGAGTATTCCATATATTGAGGCAGATATCATGAATACACTATTCCAACCACTTCTCTAAAATATTTTATTAAGAGGTGGAGAATGGCCAAAACATGCCAGTTATTTAACCCTTATCCAGTTGTTTCCTAATGTTCAACATATCCTCCTCATCTTTTTGCGATGGTTTCTCAAACATGTCAGACTAGATTGGATGCTTCCTAATTTCCTTACCACATGAAATTAGATATGTTTGTATTTTCTATCCTATATTAAAATGAAAATGACTCAAGGGAGTGTCAAATAATGACCTTCACCTTGGGATTTCTTATGGATAAAAATGTTTTTGACCAACTAGTAATAAAGAACCAGACATGACTCACCTTATCTTTGAATGTTCATCATCAGAAAAGGTATTTCTCATCAGTATATCGTTAGTTGGGGAATTCTCTTAAAACATTGATGCCCTAATATAAAGAGAACTTCCATAGAGAATGACGTCAAGGGGAGGTCCACAATGGTGGATTATAGAAATGGATAAATCCTCTTAGTCATTAGTCTTCAGGCCACATGAAGTGGTGACGTGGCTCTCATCCAGAGACAGGTTCTCGAGATTAACTGAATTGTCATAAATAAAGCATTCTTGTTGATGTTTTGGGTGAGTAACATCATAATTTCAACTACTAATACCATAATTTGGTAATGGGAGGGTAGTTTATTGAATCAGAATAGATAAATATCCTACGAATTCTAGAACTCTACCATTAAGAGGATCTAGATCAAAAATCAACTCTTGATTCTATAACTATGCTTGGTGAAAATTCTTCTTAGACATCCTCATACACATAGTTGGAGACAGTAAGTAGGAAAAGTGGTTATCATGGGACGGTTTTTGTGAATACCATGTAGTGGCCATTAAAATAGGCTAATTATCTCAAATTAGAATGGGTTATATTCCTAATCTGGTTGTTTTTATGATTTGTGGGAGGGTTCCCCATAAACCACCTGGACTGGAACAATTTTTTGTATCTTCTATATAATGGCATATAGATGAGTCATCCCTGGTATGCGGAATAAATTATGTTTTTTCCCATCTGGTACTGATGAACATTCTGTTATGATATGTACGAATGATTATATGACCTGGGAAGAAATTTTTGTATTCCATTTCCCATTTCCAAATTTTTTTTGTGACTTTAGAGGACAAAACTAGAATATATGTACTTTTTATATCTGGAGTACGTGTATGTACTGACTCCATTCATCCCTTTCCATTCATTGGACATTGAAAGTACTTATGTAAAGGGGTAGAGAGTTGAGTCTTCCCCATGTTTTTCATCAGATCTTTCTGATTGCCTTCTCCAAGTGCTGTTAAATGAGACTGTTGGTATGCTGGATGGATGAAAGCATGTATATTAGAATGTTTTCTATTTTCCACCAATAATTGATGGACGAATTCTTCTAGTGCTACTAGATGATTCTTTAGGTAGGATTGGTTAGTGCAGGCAGGAGTATGTTTTTTCTTACAAATTTCCACCAAATTTGGTTAGTGGGATTCCTAGAATGTATCCAAAGGAGTTTGATAATTGGATGATATATTGTATGAAAGTGTATGTGAATTATCTTGGTACTCAACCATATTTTAATGGTGATATTGGTTGGAAAACTCTAGACAAAACTGTTGGAAAGTGAATTTAATGGTGGATGTGTGTATTTTCTCTTTAGTTTTTTTCCACCAAACTAGGCCAGGGGACTTATATAAGTGGGGAAAAGGTAGGAACCTACTCCCTGTTAACCAGATGATTTCCCTAGTGGTTTGTATTTCATTCCCGGGTTTGAGGTAACTAGGTCAAACAACTGAATATAACATTGTCATCATGTTGACTGTTTGCGGCTGCATGACATTGGCAGCGGTGATTGTTTGAAGGATCCCTCATGAAGGTCCCCCGTCTCCTTAGGATGAAGGTTTAGGTGGCCCTTTAATCGACATCACAATAATATGGGAATTATTGGTGATTGGGTTCTGGGAATAAACTCCCAAAAAGGATGTAGATAACGGTTGGAACCATTTGATTTTTGACCACCAGTCACTATTGACTTAATTACCATGAGTTAATCATTATTTATTAGGCCTATAAGAAGCCTCATAAGTAAGGCTAATGCAGTGTTTATGTTCCTCATGAACCAATGCATTAGAGACCCAGTGATGAAGATTCAGAGTCATTGATAGCATCCTTTGAGCGGATGGGGATCCCACTTGAGTAGCAGTCGAGGCATTCATTGGTGAAAACTTAATGGAAGACATTTGGAATGAAGGGAGTTATTGGAATTAATGTGAAGGTATATATGAAAATTACAAAAAAACGATCTCTAGCAATGCAAATTATTTTTAGATTAACAAATTCATATTTTATTACCTTGTATAGACTTTATTTATCAATTGATTGGGGCCTCTCAAATGGGTAACACTATCATCTTTTTTAGGGATTCACATCGAGTTCAATATTTTTTGGTTTCCCCAAACCCATGGATTCTGTTTGGAAATCAATACTTCCAAATGATTTCCAAATGATTTATTTATGGCATGAGAAACACCCATAGATTCTGTATCCAAAGGGACCTTCCTTTCAAAGGCAGGTAGTATTGGGTTTGTCAACCTATGATTAAGATCTCACATTAGTTGAGAGGATGGATGGTCAGGCTCCTCAAACCCTTTTTGGATGAATAATAACCTAATTTGTGATAGTCCTAAATATTTAATATATGTTCATGAATACTTATTAATTTACCAAGCATAATGTAGTTTACCATTGAAATTTTCCATCAATTATTTATCATGAGTGGAATTCACAACCATATGTATGTGTTCAAGGTTATTCATTAAGTGAAATATATATATGTATTTTTGGTTCTCCATCAATAGTATCCTCTTATATAATACTTAATGATTCTTTAGCTACTATAATGATGATGTTGGTTTTTAATCCACTCAGTGGGGCACTCTGGAATATATGGGAACCGAGGTAGATGAATGTCACTTTTTAATTTATCATCCTCTAGGGTGATGGAACATTACTCCGAATTTCATTATCATCAAGGAAGAGTTATTTTACTCTAGAGTTTATAGTTATCTCAGTAGAAAAAATTTGATGTGATGTTGGGTTTGGACTCATTAATTAGATTCTTACGTATCCTTGTGGAAGGAATCAAAACCCACATAGTTTAGTTCCTCTTAATGGGGAATATCATACATTTTAAGGTCTTGTGATAAAGATCTAACCCTATATTTTATCATCGCATTGAATGGAAATCTAGGAGGAAGGTGCCTAGTAAAAGTTTTTTGTGGGACTTATGGTAATTAATTCCAAGGAACATGGATAGGATATGAGTTTCCATGTTGTATTAGAACATGCTGGGAATGTGGCCTAGAAGGAAAAAGGTTGATTTGGATTGTTGGGTTCTATCCTTGGGGAGGATTCTTACATATCTCACTTGGATGGTAATAAATTCACATGTATTTCATTAAGTCTTTTAAGGGAGTATTTCCCTTTGATAGAAATATGTTGGCGATTACTTATAATGTGGACTCTCTTATAACCATGTCCATGAGAGATGTCTTAAATCATTGAGATTTGGGGGGTTTAATTCTGGACCTATTACTATTAAAGATTCACATTCTAATGGAATTAAGGTTTTACTCCTAAGAATGGTTTCCATTGATCTGTGGACCTGGGTGGTGTCATGCTATGTATCCAAATTATAGTGGGAATAATAGTTATTGTTGTTCATTAATTCAAGAGGATTTTAGGGATGCTATAATAATCACAAATATCTATACCCATGTAGGTATTTCTCGATGAGAGAAACAAAAGGATGTGAAATATTCAACAAACCACACACTTTTCCGTCTCCACTGGTGGAATAGGTTTTTCCTACATCAAAAGAAGTCAAGGTGATAGTGTATGAGGGCCTGGAGCAATGAACATTTCAATGTGAAATGAAGGATAAGTTCTTGAGGTTTGGCCAGAATATATACTGTCTTATTCATTGTGGGATTTAATAAAATTGGGGGCATTTATGGGGAGTATCAAGCAACATATTTAAGGTAAAATTAAGTGTGATTCTTATCCCCCTTATAAGGAAGTTGAGGCTCTGGATCTCAGTGACTGGATAGGATGGATAGGGTCCTATCTCCAGAATCCGAGGTTGGTAACTCCACAACATTGTCCCTAGGTTAAGAATAAATGTAAAATGGATATCAAGTTCCCTAGAAACTCTTAGGATCATTAATATCTGGTAAGATGAATGTGGGAGATCCATATCCATAGATTTCGAAATCTAAATGGATGACATGATGATGTGCATTTCCCATTGGTTTGATAAATCAGGAGGTCTTGGTAGAGATTTTATCATGATCCCTATCAAGTAAGGGATCCAATAAAGGATATTATTCTCTATGACTGGATATAAAGAGGCCTTAAAGGAGGAACTAAAAAATGATTAACACTAAAATGATAAACCTATAAAGGATTCATATGCCATGGAAAATGGAAAATCAAGAAAAAAACATTGGTGAGGTTTTAACTTAAGCACACTACGTGTCCCTTGATTTCCTCAGAAGAATCTCATGTATGACTTTTCTTAAGAAATGACCTTTTGTGAGTGACTTCATTCTTATGGAAGTATGGTCCTTAAACAATTATCTTATATTTTAGACCCTAAAGGGACTTTGATCATCATTAAACCAATTAATTCACTATTTTCACATTTTATATAGCTACCAGATAAAATTTTGGATACCTGGGAATTAGAGCAATGTAATGAGAGTTTTAATAGTTCTTATGACCTTTTCAGTGGTTGAAATAGGGATCCCAAGTGTCCTATTTATATGAATAGTGGAGGGATGGTCGAATGGAGGTTGTCCAAGTAGGTAATGGGTGTAGAACCTCCATGTAGATCCACCATACAGAGGTGGGAAATATATATCATTTCATAGGTCCCCCAGCGTAGGTCGCCTACGTAGGTCCTTGGTGTATGGGCTTCACCTTTAGTTATTACTGGAAGGATTTGGGCTGTCCATCTTGTGTGTAAGTATGATGTGTAGGTCCCTTTAACCAGATTAGTTTGCTTCCATTAAAATTCCAAGAAACATTGAGATATCCAAAGTGATCTTTCATAATTTTATTCACCATTTACTAAAAAGGGACAGTGAACAATAGTATAGGAAATAAGCATATCCTCAAAACATAATATATATATATATATATATAAGGGAAACATAATGATTAATGATCACCTAATATTGAATATTTAAAGGGGTTTAACAAGGTATTGAAGAAATAAATTTCAACACAATCCCCTTAAAAATAAATCCAAACCCATCTAGTGTAAGAATAATGATGGAATCATTACAAAATATCCCATGTGGAGTAAAAGTAAACGGTTTTTCAATAGATTTATAAAAATACTATTAAAAGGTCATTTAAATACATTATTGAGGAAAATATGATTCTTATTTTAAAAAACATTTTGAAAATACATTTATTTAATAAAAACTTTTGATAAAATTTTCATTAAAATGTAACCTTTTAAACATTAGAAAGAATCATTAATGATATTAGGTTAGGTAAATCCAAACGTGTTAGATAAGGTAAAAAGAACATTAATTATTCATGTTCAAAAGGACAGAAATTTTTTTTATCCAGAATGAGACAAGGAGATTTGTTTAAAAACATGTATAAAAGTTAAAAATCGCAAAAATAAATTCAATAATTTTTTGGATAGGTTATAAGCATTAGTTAAAACCAATTTAGAAAATTTGTTTTTTGGAGAAAATAGGTTCTTCGACTAAAGAAGAAATGTTGTTGGGTTTTCTTGAAAACATTTCCATATATATTTCGAGTAAAAAAGATTGGAAATGGTACATTTACATGTAAAAGAACATTATTAAGAATAGGAAATTAATATTAAATTATTTATTTGAAAAATTATCCAAACATTTCCTCTAATAGAAATTCAAGTGTAAACAATCCTGGAAAAAATGAGATTGTGAAGTAAACCCTTCAAATACTATAATGATGAAGTGAGAATCAATAAATAATGAGATTATGTGTCTATATTGTAAATACACATTAATTTTTTAAATAAAATAATATATAGTAATAATTTTTTACACAAATTATCTTTAAATATTAATGAAATTTTGGAGGTAACATAATCAAATGAAAATAAATTAGATTAGGAAATTATTTTCAACATGAAGACTTTGAAATCAAGTACTATTAAATGAATTAACTAAAATTAAAACTCAAAATAACATGAAAATAAATGAATTCATTATATAATATATCAAATGTGGTAGTATGTACATGAAATAAAATATAAAATTGGTGTTAATATCTTATTTCTCCCAAAATGAAATGTGAGGAAATAATCCATTGCCCTCCATTTCCTTTTAGGTGAACATTATTTAAACGTTTTTATACGTGTTTTAAAAATTTAAATAACATTTTCAAAAACCTTACAGATATTTATAATATCACATCTTAACTTATTATATTATCTTATTACCAATTTCTTAAAAATCATTCATTATATTCATTGTTTCAGGTGTTAATTACGTAGTTTGTTGAGTGTGTTTTAACATGATACTTATTATTATTATTAATTAGATCATTATTTAATAATATAAATAAATTAAAACATTATTTAAATACACTAAATATCCAATATAATTATATTTATAATAATACAAAAAACATGGATATTTGAAATGAAATGCACTGTTCATGGAGACGATAGGTCGTATGTACACTTGATGCTAATTTCATTTTATTTCTATATTTAGAAGAACAAAACATAAATGATATATATGTATATTATAATTAAACTATAATATATATTTAATATATTTCACATAGTATTATTAAACCCATTCTTTATACATTTTATTTATATCTTGAATGAAACACATCGCTTTGAGGAGACGGTAGTCCACACTTCCAAAAATAATGATATCGCAATACCAAAAATAAAAAGAATAAAAGTATGTGTTATATTGAAATAAAATAAGAATAAAGGAATAATAAATATTATAAATATTATATATATACATATAATGTTTGTACATAATTATTAACAACCATGAGTGTTGGTAAATGAAAAATGAATGACATTTTTTTGTGAGGTGGTATTTATCTGTAGATAGAAACAGAAAGTTCATTACCCATTTATGGAACAATTTGTAAGTATAGGTAGAAAAAATAAAATAAAATAATATAAATATAGTTATTATTATTTTTTTTTATTTAATTATGTAATAAAAGGAATTTAGGGGTCGGTTAAGGAAAATAAAACAAAATGGACTAGGGAAGGATGTTACCTCTTATTTGGGTAAATCATTTTCGATTGCACAAATGGGATTCCTTGGATAAATTTACGAATAATGTAATTATTATAGTTTGTGTAGCTAGATATTTTGTTTATAATATTATCATACTTTTGGAAATCCAATTTTTCATGAAATATAAGAATAAGTGGGAGGGGGTTCATTTATATATTGGAAGAGGAGTCGCATTTATATAAATTTTTGAAATGGTAATCCTGTCCAAATCATTCGTATAAAAGTTTTTCATACAATTATCTTAATTCTACCCATGGGAATATATTATTGATATATAGACATAAAATAGGTTTTTGAAAATTCTTAGGTCATTTTGGGAGTTATGTTTAAGGTTATATCCTTTGTAAGACTAATTTATCCCTTAATCACTATAAATAATTTTAATTGTTGTCAATATTTTTTTTTTCAAAATAAATTATTGAAACAATTAGAACATATAAATGATTATTTATCCTAATATATAATAAGTTTTTCAAATTCCAACCATAGAAGTGGAAAAAATTAATTTAAATTTAATCCCACAGACGGGACGACAAAATAAGTTTTTATTGTAAACATGATAAAAAGGTTTCTCTGTTTTTTTATTCAATTTCATGTGAAATTGATCCCTATATTACCTAAATTGGATTAAATAATTTAAAATTTGTTTAATTAAAATTTAAAACACATAAAAATATTATTTATCATTACAAATAAATTAATGAAAAATCATTTTTAAATTAAAATTCAATTTTTTCACTATTCATCAAAAATAAAATCTCTAAGAAAAATACCAAAATTTCACCCTAAGATTATTATTATGTTAGTATTTAATAATTAAGTTCTTTTTTTATACTAAATTTTTAAATGATAAAAAATTAGACTTAAAATAATATATCAACTAAAAGGCAGTACAATTTTTTTTAAATGAAAATTATCATTTTTATGGGTAAAACATTATATATTATTATATTATTCAAATAAGATATATTTCATTAATATAATATTTTTTATTTAAAATATAAAATATATAATTAATTTATATCATTAAATAATTTTAAATAATTTAATATATTATGATAAAAGTACTTTGTGAGGTTAAAGACATTTACATTAAATTCGTTTTGTTTTTATATTAATTTATAATTGATTGGTTGCCTATGGATTCATTTTATATTTTAATAGACAATATATTTTATGAATATGGTTTATATTATTCATAAATTCAAATTTAATGGCTAGGTTATATGTTATTATTTTAAATAATAATGTTTTTTAATATATTGTTTGGGTAAAACTCAGTCTTACGTGTAATAAAAATAATAGAAGGTACATGTTGTTGCATGAAATGATAGATAACTCAAAATATAATGCATTACAAGATATATCCTACTTTATTTTTATTAAAATAGTAAATATATTATAAACACAATATATATCATACTTTTACTAATGTTGATGAACTGTTTTATTGACCAATAATATTATGAAATATAATTACTAGACATATTTATATAAACATAATTTCATCCATTGGTTGTTCTTCGATTAATTATAATTCTTCAATTGGATTAAGAAATGGATATCCAAAAATTAACATTGATTCTTGAATCACAAAAATTTAATTTTTACATATTGTAAGATCCATAAAAGAAATATTTATATTTCGCCTAAACTATTTTCAAAAACTGCTATGGTTAATCCATTAATATCAAAACCATAAATGTAAGACTACTGGTTCATAATTAATATTTATTCAACCATTTTTTCACTAAAAACAATTTCATATTAAAGAGGACATTTTGTAGGTTAGTGGTTTCCATTAAACCATTATCAACCATTTTTTACGCACTATTGTCCCAAGGGCTTTATGAATAAAATGTGTAATCACTCAAAATAAAGGTTTTCCTTTTTTAAAACCATATTAATATAATTTCTCAAATAAATATTATTTCATCCCTAAAATAATGTTAATCCCTAAATATAATTTTAACTAAAATTTTCAATACAACCACAATACATAAATACATTATCCATTTATTTCCAAACAGTTCCATGGTCTAGGTTTTATCTATTGGAAGAGGGAACTAATCATGGTAATTCTTTGGTTCCCAACATTTAAAGAAAAAACACTAAATATATCCTTGGTATGATAATCTTTTTTTCAATCATACACTTCATTTTTTCTCAAAAAATATTTTCATTATTTCATTATTTTGCACACATAAAGAATTACTCCTTTACATAAATTAACTTTCCTAGTTTCCTCCTTCCACATTTCTTTCATGAGGGAAATCAAACTGTCTTCTCTCCATGGTCTCCACCCAATGAGATCTTATAAAACTCCATCCTTATCTACCATGGTGATTTCAGAAGATGGATAAGGAATATATTGTGAATCATAATTCTATATAATGGATTTGGTATAAAAACAGAATCTCTCACCCCTATCATCATTCCATTTGGTTACTAATTATCACCACCATGTCCTTTGGGTTTAATGTTAACTTGACTCCTTTGATTTCCATATATTGACTTGAAATATAATGCATGGTGTGAATAAAAATCTTCATAGTGATCAAATCATATTACTATTTATAGGATATCTAAATCATGATGTCTTATTTTCAGCATAGAACACCTTAGGTTTAACAGAGATCATCCATTGTAATTATCTATTAAAATATTTCTTAATGATTCATAAAAAATATCAATTATCTTAAGAGTATCCAATAAGAGTGTCAAACTTGTTGTGCAGTAAGGATCGTTTTTGAGTACTAGGTTATAGAGAGTTAGGCCCAACACACATTTATGATGTTGTTAGCCCTAGGTATATCTCTATCAAAACCACATCCACCTATAGTATCTATATCAGGATTTATTAATGGGATATTATCATAGTCTAATCCTTCACAAAATTATAGGATGTTTCTATATACTTATCCTTGATTTATATCTTATGGTCATGTTCCCTAATCTATGTTAACTAAATATAGTATCCAAAGATTCTAATAAATTCCATTGATACCAAATGCAGTGACCCTACCCCAGAAATTCTAGAGCTAGTGTCTACTACTAATACACTGAAATGATTTCTAGGAATAACATCTTGATGTAATCAAGAGTTTATATGTTTAGGTAAACTAGATACATACATAAATCTTGTATCACAAATTAATACAATAACTACAACATTTTTTTCTTTTGAGGATAAAAAATGTATTACATTTAACATATCCTTGCATATATTTATTTTTAATCTTTATGGATTCCAGTATATATATAATAAATAAGATAGATCTCAAATACTCAGTAAGGTTTAATAATAGGAGAAGAAATACTGAATAAACAATAATAATCATAATGTCAAGGAATGTAACTGAACATACATACTATATATTCAATGAAATAAATGGATAAACAATATTGAATGGAAATAACTGAATACACATGACATTAAAATAAATTCATAATGAATATAAATTTTAGAAAAATAAATAACTAAAACACATGACATTTAATAAAAACAATGAGAATGAAATGTATATATTATAATGTTAATGAAAAATCTTATTGATAAATAATAAATTATAGATAATGTGGGAAATTTTTAATAGTTTGATTATATGTTCCTAGGTACATGTTTACAGTTCAATCAATAATGTTCATAATACAATATAGCATATTGAATAAAAACCCATCTAAGGCTAACCAACTCACTCATACAGTGATACTACCAATGCATTATGGGTATACCTATAACTGAGCCAGACCCATGTCACACCTTTCCAAAACATTCTTCATACATATAACAAGCGGTTAGAAAATGGTCCTCATAAAATATCCATATAATGTAGAATGAAAATATTTATCATTATTTCCCCAGGTAATCAAATAACTTTCAAGTACACACCATATGTCAAAATAGTATACAATTTATCCAAAAATAATATCCATGATAAATGATATAGATATTTAGGGGAAACATAATGTTCAATGATTACTGGAAATTTCATATATTAAGGGTATTAAAAAATAAATGTAAGAAGTGAATGTGACCAATATCCATGGAAAAATAAATAAAATTCCATTTAGTTGAAGAATAATAATTGTATTAATACAACATATCCCATCAGGATTAAAAACAATAGGGTTTTCTTGTTGATTAACAAAATTTCTATAAAAAACTATTTTAAATAAATTATTACAGAAGATATAGATTTTATTTTGAAAATCATTTTGAAAAACATTTTATTTGCAAATATTCTTTGAAAAAAAATTATTTAAAAATTATCATTTTAAAAATGAAATATGATCTTCAAGGAAATGGTGGAAGGTAAATAAGTACATAAAATACAGTGTAAAAATTAAAATTCAATTTAAAAAAAATTAGTATGGGATATGGGTCCCCAGTGATGGATCTATGCTTCTCCCTTACTAAGCGGCGAAGATGGGAGCTCCTGCCCCTCCCTCGTTAGTGGGGAGGGGTCATTCTTATTTAACAAAGCATTCATCATTCACAATGTTCTCAAATCATAAATACATTCCTACTTTCCCTCTGATGACACTAACTCTGATGGTTCTTGAATTGTTGAAGGACTTTCTAAATCTTTCAATCTCAGACTATGAGTTAAATGATGCTTCCACATTGCTTAATGTAAACCTGACTGCGAGATTCAAGAACAAATGATCCTTGGTTGCTTTTTTTGCGCTGGAATATCATTAATTCATGGAGGTTACAATATCATGATATTTATGGACTCTTAAATTCCAACCATTTCATGATTCTTTTCACTTGCTAAGAGGACATGATCCTAGAATAGTCATCTACTACGTAAAGATGTAATGTTTTATATTATTCTTTATCTAATGGTCCTTTTATTTTCATATTATGTGGGATACATCTATTATGGATATTTTCTTGACATACCTTGAACACTTTATTCCATTTCCGAATTCATCTATTATCCATATGTTCAGTAACCTCATGGGTATATATCTATGCTCAGAATATTGGACTTGTGCTATCTACCATCCAATCTCACCCAGAATCATTTTTGAGGTCAATGAGGGAATCTCGTGGGTTGACTCTTTCTGGATTTCTATATTTGATCAATTCCATTTTAAAAAATATTTCATTTTTGATACTTGGTGTGATTTCTGTTCATCGGGTAACAAGATGGGTCACAAACCGGCAAGGTGAAAGTGTGGAATGAGGTGGATTAATGCACATGGTGTTGTTTCACCTCCCAGGAAACATTATTCCTTTGATGTCCCACTATATCATGCCTATCCTTCTAGTCCCCATTGTTATGAAGAATCATATTTTGCACAGATGGGTTCCCCTACTACTATTTCTAATGAAGTTAGCATATAGTTGGAGAATAATGTTTCCTTGTATGAATTAGATGAAACATTAATGAACACAAATTAAAATGGTGTTGTAAGGGAGGTGTTGGACGAAGTGATTTATGTGCATGGGGAAACTCAGCTAAGACAGATAGTCTATTCATATAATGGAGAATTATTGTTTCCCCTTACAGGGGTTCTGGAACTATTGTTAGATAGAACTAGGGGGATGTAAATTCCAGAGTCTCCAATGAGGCTCCTACGTATGTGACCATGGATGAGGTTGTTTAGTATTTTAAAAAGATACAACAGTTTACATCACAAAATACATTGGTTTCTACTATTAATAATCGGTCGGGGTCTGATTTTGGGAGCTCGGATCATGATGTGGTAGATTTGAGTTTGTTTTCACAGATTAACTCTGATTTTATCAAAATTAATAGTAATGGTTTATCGCGGAATTTTGTGGGGCATGTGGTGAGTGAGGTGAAAGCCTTACAAATGATCCCTTACACAGGGAATGATGGATAAAAGCTTACCCCGAGTAACATTTACACGAAAGAAGAAAGGTGTTGGATCCTGATTCATTACTCTTTTATTGAGGAGAATATAGTGGATACTTGGTATGAGGAGTGTTAAATGGATTATGGGAAAGTTGACTGCAATGCACGTGTAGACCTGAAAAGGGAGGCTCAATATTTTAATTTTCACTTGGTCATATATGAAGGAGATACATTGGAAAACCCATCACCTTCAATTTCTCATAGATGTGACCAAAAATTATGTCAATCTACTTCCACATAGATGGGGGGAGGTTGATAATGATGACAAAAAATTATGGTGGTAGTACAGAGGAGGCCTTGAGCATATCCAGTGATGTAATTTTACATAGAAAGAATAATGTACATGATGGTTTTATCTCTCCTCTCCCAAATAGTAGGCCATATAATGACTACTCTACTCTGTCAAATCCCATGGATACTAGGGATTCATCGAAGGTAGTCAAAAGTAATGATAAAGATTTGACCTGAGGTCATTATGATGAGGTATCTTCTCGAGAACAGTGTACATTAGTGCAATAAATACTCAGGGATTGATATTTTTCACAATTCATATATCGGGAGGACATGGAGTCTTGATGGGAGATGATGGATGCATGAGCAGGCTCTACCATTGAGTTGGGTGATGTGGATACACCTTTTGACATGTAGTTTTGGTCTATGGACTATTATTATAACACCCCAGGTAAATAAAGAATATGACATCTTTATATTTATACATATTTGTGAATAAAATATTAATATTACTTTAAAGGGGATGCTATGCTCTATGGCGTACCCAATACGCAACAACGAGTTTCTTGGGAATTTTACGTTGCACTCTAATAACAAAATAATATTATTTTAAATGGTAGTTAACGCCTAGCCATTGTAATGGCATGAATGAAAAGAACTAACTACAAAATGATTATATATGTTTGTCAAATATTTTTACTCTTTACAATAAATGTTAGAGGATTAAAAATGCAAATGAATCCAATTTTTAAGCGTAAACATTCTAATATTCTATAAAAGGTCGACTAACCGCCTTTTGATGGCAAACCCATTTTAAATCCAATTTTTGAAAATTTTATAAGCTCTATTTTTCAAAATAACCATATTATTTATGATTGGTACATTGAAATTTACCTTGGGTTAATTTTTGGTATTTTTCTGACAATGTTCATTTTTCAATGAATAGTGAAAAATACTGCATTTTACATCAAAACTGCTTTTTCATATAATTTAATTATATGGTTATCTTAACTTTTTAATTTGTTTTAAAGTGTAATTAGAATATATTTTTACCATGTAATTCAATTATGGTTATTGGGATTAATTTCACATTGGAATTAGGCATAAACAAGTTCCAAAGTTTTCATAAATATTGTTTCTAAAAAACCCGCTATTTGTTTTGACAACGGTAAGTTTTTTTAAAATTAATTATTTCAATTTATGTGTTTGTAAATTGGTAAAATTAATTACATATTTGTAATCAGAAGGTCTAAATTATGTAATTAAGACTCTTTTTTTGGACATTATGAATAGTAATGACGGTAATTATCATTAATTATCATGATTAATGAGTAATCGGGTTGTTAAAGATAATAAGATAACATCATAATAATAAAAAATACCAAAAAATGTGTCCTAAGGCTACTGGTTTTTACCTGGCCGACCATGGGATGCCTTGTTCCAAACATGGGGGCCCCATGGAATCACTTTTGTGAGAAAGTGGCTTTTTATCTTTTTATTTTTAAAGATTGTTAAATGTAACAAAGAATGTATCACCTAAGTAAAATATTTTTAATTTTGTCTAAATAAATTATCTTTTAGACTATAAATATTCAATGGAAAGATAAAAAGATTTCCTATATCATATTATTTTTTTATAATTTTTAGACATTAAATAAATTAAATTATTTATGACATCATGATGATGCAGCGATGACCTCATTATTCAACGATTTAAATAAAATAGAAAGATAATGTAAAATCTAAGACCTAAACATGTACAACACCTATTGGATGTGTGGATTTAGAACCTGTATCACCTTATCCTCTAAACACATCAATTTGGGACCATTAAAATCCGAAACACATTTGGAAATAAAGTTACATTTTATACCTTTCCAAGAGTGCCCCTCCTCTCCTCTTATAAAAGGCCCCCACCTCTACCTCCTTACCCACACATCCAAAGCCATTGTCTCGGCCAACCCCTGCCCATTTTGTCTCTCCACATCCCTCTATAACTCTTTGAAGCCTCAATTTGGTCAGAATCCTTTCCAAGGAAGCCTTTGAGCTCAAATCAAAGGAAGTTACCCGATTTTAAGGTAATGTCTTCGCTTGAGTCCTTTTGTTTTATTTTGCTTCTCCAACCCCCTAAACACTTTTTATTAATTTATTTTGTAAAAAATGCAGTATATTCAATATACTAGGATGTTTTTATAAGAATTATTCGAGATACACTTACTCACACACCTACATCTAATGGTTAAAGAACATACAGTTTCCGGGGATGGCGAATTTCTGCCTCCCGAAACGATGATTGTTCAACATTATTCTAACACCTTAAAAGGTGGCCATTAAGATGACACTATATTTATATATGATATCTAATATATTTATGTTTTACTTAATCTTCTGTATTTTTAATTTATGGCATACCTTTATGGTTTCCATTATGGGTAAACGCGATATCTTCATTTAAGGAAGTGTGGACTACCGCCCCCTCAAAGTGATTTGATTCCTTAATACCATATGTGGTACGTATAAAGGATATATTTAATGATATTATATATTATAACATACTGGAATTAAAATAATATTATGTATCATTATGTTTTAATTCCATTAAATATGAAATAGAAATGGAAGTAGCGTTCATGCGTATGTACAGCTTACCGTCTTCATGAACGGTGCATTTCATTTCTTAACTCTAAATGTCATATAATATTATAAATGAATGAATATACTGGATATATATGATATATATTATATATAAATCATTAATACAATTATGGATATAATGAACCTTTGACCACATGAACAACATGTAATTGTAAGAAATCCACGTTCGACTTAAGGACCAAATATCGACAAAACAAACATTTTTAACTTAAATGATTACATATTGTTTATGACATGGTAATAAGTGATGTAAAAGGAATATTGAAATTGAAAAAGGTTCTTAAGGAAGTAGAAATTAACTCATGTTTATTATTCAGTAATATAAAGAAACGAACAAGACAAGTTGGACTTGAGGTAAGGGATCTTACTCCTCTCTTTTTTTTAAGTACACTATTTTATGTCATTCCTTCTAAAGCTCATATTTCTTGTTATTGGGATGTTATTTTATATTAATCATACTATAATTTTTAATTTCATATGATGATAGACCCTATTATCTCTCATCAATCCATATTGGAAGTTTTGAGTGGTGCCGTTAGGCTGCTGAATTTTCGTAAGAGATCTAACCTCTCCCTTTCTTTTTAAGTACTCTCCTTTATGTCACTACTTTTAAGCTCTTCTTTTTTATGTTGGGGGTTGTTATTTTATATTCCTCTTTCTGTAAACTTTATGTTAATATTATGAGAGACCCTATTTTATCTCATCAATCCATTTTTGTATGTTTTATGTGGCGTTGTTAGGCTGCCGAGTTTTCGTAAGGGATTTTTCATCTCACTTTTATTCCCGTGAGATTTATGCTACATTTGCCACAACATCCATTGAGTGGTGTATATACTACCCATTATTTTACTCATTGTGTAATATAATTTCATTTATGAGTATTTACATCAATTTTGTATTGTCCTTCTTTCATGGGGTGCATGTCTCGAAAGATACCCATGTCGGTAAGGGAACCTTTCACCCTCCTCTTTTTGTAAAAGACTTCTTTTGTTATGTCTTTTAATTCACATAATATTATGTTGGGATATGTTCTTATATATCCTTATTGATTTAAATTTTATGTCCAAGTGATGAGATACCCATTTTATCTCTCATCAACTCATTTTCTGAATTTTTTAGTGACGTTGTTAGGCCGTCAAATTTTTGCAAGGGAACTTCTTAACCCAATTTTGATTCTTTGGGATAAGCTTGTACTCCTTGAATATGTCATTCTATGAATATGTGTGAATAACATCTGAGTGTCTTACACTTAATATCCACTTATATTTGGTGTATTCGTTCGTCACACATAATTAAATAATTTATTTATCCTTAATCCAAGGATACCATCTTTGTAAGGGAATTCGTCTCAATCTCCTTTCATTGAGGCATATTTCGTTTTATACACAACTTTATTTTATACGGTGTATAAACCCCTTTGACTTTTACTTTTATAAAAAAGGAATCTTTTTCTAGGAAGAATTTTACTAAACGACAAAAAAAGAATGTTTCTTTTAACATACGTGGTGACAACGACCTTTTCTGCCGCCACGAGTATTGTTTGATCTTTGGCTTCCTCAACAAGCCGTAATGTTTTTAAAATAACATAAATGTCATGTACTCATTTATGTATTTTGGTATTGAAAATGGGTTTGATAAAGGATTCTGTTATGTCAATATATTTAAATGATATATTGTGATTGAAATGTGGAAATTTTATCATTTCTTTATATTGGTTTTATGTGTTATAATTTTATAATGGTACTTGGACATTTGATGGGTGGTTACGTGATAAACCATATGACGGGTGGTGCCCTGAATACCAGGACATGTGGTTACGTTATAACCTCCAATGAATTGGGTATGGAAGTCAGCCGTATGGCTATTCCATTAAGTACGTATGGATGTTGGCCGAATGGCTATTCCATTTTCTGATATGTGTGGAAGTCGACCTTATGGTTATTCCACTTAAGTATGTTTATGTCCCAAGTTACCTTTATATGTTATGTGATCTTTATATGGGATTTATGGTAATATTTTGGTTACAAAAGGGTAAGTAATGAACTTTTATTCAGTGAAGAGTTTTTACTACATCGAAAAGGTGAAAAGTATTACTTTGATAAATTATACATGGTTTACTTGTTGTTTTGAAAAACTAACAGTTTTAATTCTTTGTGTATCCCTTACTGAACTTTTTATGCCCATCCCATGTTTTTGAAATGTTTTTCACAGGACATAACGTGGAATAGGGTCAAGGATGAGATCAAGGGAAAGTCATGCTACCTAAAACATGGAACTAGACATGTTTCGTTTTAAGAGTTTTTATTTTATGGAATCTTAGTAGAAGTTTCTACTTTGTAATCTTTTGAGATGTAATAGTTATTTCCTAATTCTCTAAAACTCTAAATCTGAAAATATCCTCAATGTGAAATATTCATTTAATTCAATATTAAGTAAGGTTTAAGGCCAGGGTCTTATAATTGGTATCAGAGGTCGGTTTAGACAACTTTAGGGATTATGAGTTTTTGTTAGACACATGATTAGTCCCTCTATCTATTATTTCAGTTAAATCCTTATTTTATAACATTTTTTTCAGGAAAAGTCATGTATGTTACAAATGGAAGGAGAATGATCTCAAATGACATTCCTATCTCTTCCTGATGACATGCTTGTAATAATTATTTCAAATTCATGTTTGGATGATTGTGAAACTTTTCCTAGTATACAACTCCTTTGCAAGAAGTTGTTTGAGATATCAAACACCTCCTCTATACCTCGTTATCATCGTGGATCATGGGTTGTTTTTAGACAAATACTATTTTCACAATATTCTAATATTTTCAAGAAAGGTAAATATTATAGAGGTATTTTCAAATATTTTACCTTATCACAATAATTTGAAGCATATTATGATTTTAAAGATGGTTCTGAGGAAGGAGACCTTTGACCAACCTATTTATATTTGATTATAAAATATAGTATCACATCACATACTTATGGTATTTTAAAAGGAACAATAATAGAAAGTTTCAACTCAATTTCGGTCTGACAATTTTATAGAAATCATGTTTTATGAGATGTTTTGGAATTATACGTCATACATGATTATTTTCCAAAACTGTTTTTCTGTGAACACCCATATGACCCATGTTGTACGAGGTGTATTTGGATGGAGGAAGCAAATGATTTTGAAGGATATATAAATCATTTTTGTAATGCATGGGACTTCTACCTACCTGAACTAGATGATGATGAAACCGAGTGGACACCATGATCAAGGTATGCTGTTATTCATTTTGGGAATCGTTTTATTTTGGTGAAATAAGACTTCAATAATTAAGATGATGAGAATGTAAAGAATTTGGATGAAAATGAGAGGTATAAGGAAATTATTGATGGTAAAACATGTAGGGTTATTTATGTAGTTTTGGAAAAAGGACAACGTGTAGACCGTGTGACAACCCCTTGTGTCGGACAAAGCTGTGGGAATCGAACCCACAACCAAAGTGCAACTGGTATTTATCGCCTACCACTGGACTACGTGAAGTCCCTAGTTAGTTTGACTGATTCTTTTTAGTTAGATGATTTTATGAATTAAGAGTAAGTAGATTTTGGGTTATCTACGGATATTTATTAACCTGTCATGATGATATGTGATTAGGTTAATTACTTTTCAATACGAGACATTAAGAGGAACTGATGTTGTTTGGAGATAAATGTTACAATTTAGCTTGGAAGACTATGTGACTAAATCCTTAAAATATTTGGGTTTCAATCTTAGTTTGGTTTACTTTGAATAATTTTATGGACAAATTGATTATCGAATGGTCCTTGTTGAACTTTGGGTTTTGTTGGACAAATTTTGGAGTTTAAGAATAGATTTTCTTTTTATAAAGGGTTATCCTTTTCTGGATTATCTGATCTTGTACTAACCTTTTTGGTTTTGGTTTTGGTAAAAGACTAAAGACATGGGAAGTATATAGTTCTATTTTGAGGATTAGTTGATTCTCTAGAAGTTGATTATAGTACTCTTAATGTGAACAAGTCTTCCTAAATACTCATCTTTTGGAGAAAATATGAGTTTGTGTAAGGAATCTAATAAAAGCTGAAAGTCAACATGATAAGTGATTATGTTTCCTTATGAATAAATTTTTCAATATAAAGTAACTTAAAACAAAAATGTTTTCTATTATCTTTTCCTAATGGGGAATCGAATACCGTTTAACCCATCACATGGTTTTGATTTTATTGTGGTTAACTTTCTCCTAAACATGTTTTCTATCACTCTCTATCAAAACATGAACCATTGTTATTTTCCTCCATGTCAATATTTTCATACTTGGGATCATAGTATTGGTTTACTCGAGTGACCTTTTTACTTATATTTATTTATTTTAATGTGACTGTTTTACCGACTCTTGTTCCGATGTGGGACTTTCAAGGATGTTTCTGAGCCCAATTTTAAAATTGTGAGGACGCAATTCCCAAAAGGGGGGAAGAATGTAACACCCCAGGTAAATAAAGAATATGAAATCTTTATATTTATCCATATTTGTGAATAAAATATTAATATTACTTTAAATGGGATGATATGCTCGATGGCGTACCCAATACGCAACAACGAGATTCTTGGGAATCTTACGTTGCACTCTAATAACAAAATAATATTATTTTAAATTGTAGTTAATGCCTAGTCATTGTAATGACGGGAATGAACAGAACTAACTAAAAAATGATTATATATGTTTGTCATATATTTTTTAATCTTTACAATAAATGTTAGAGGATTAAAAATGCAAATGAATCTTGTTTTTAAGCGTAAACATTCTAATATTATTTAAAAGGTCGACTAACCGCCTTTTGATGGCGAACCCATTTTAAATCCACTTTTTGACAATTTTATAAGCTCTATTTTTCGAAATAAACATATTATTTATGATTGGGATATTGAAATTTACCTTGGGTTAATTTTTGCTATTTTTCTGACAATGTTCATTTTTCAATGAATAGTGAAAAATACTGCATTTTACATCAAAACTGCTTTTTCATATAATTTAATTATATGGTTATCTTATCTTTTTAATTTGTTTTAAATTTTAATTAGAATATATTTTTACCATGTAACTCAATTTTGGTCATTGGGATTAATTTCACTTTGGAATTGGGCATAAACAAGTTCCAAACGTTTCATAAATATTGTTTCTAAAAAACCCGCTATTTGTTTTGACAATGGGAAGTTTTATTAAAATTAATTATTGCAATTTATGTGTTTGGAATTTGGTAAAATTAATTACATATTTGGAATCAGAAGGTCCAAATTATGTAATTATGACTCATTTGTTTTTGGACATTGTGAATAGTAACGACAATAATTATCGTTAATTATCTTGATTAATGAGTAATCGGGTTGTTAAAGATAATAAGATAACATCATAATAATAAAAAATGACCACAAAATGTATCCTAAGGCTACTGGTTGTCTCATGGCCGACCATGGGATGCCTTGTGCCAAACATGGAGGCCCCATGGAATCACATTTGTGAAAAAGTGACTTTTTATCTTTTTATTTTTAAAGATTGTTAAATGTAACAAAGAATGTATCACCTAAGTAAAATATTTTTAATTTTTTATAAATAAATGATCTTTTAGACTATAAATATTAATTGGAAAGCTAAAATGATTTCCTACATCATAGTAGTTTTTTATAATTTTTATACATTAAATAAATTAAATTATTTATGACATCATGATGATGCAGCGATGACCTCATTATTTAATGATTTAAAAAAATAGAAAGATAATGTAAACTCTAATACCTACACATGTACAAAACCTATTGGATGGGTGGATTTCTAACCCTTATCACCTTATCCTCTAAACACATCAATGTGGGACCATTAAAATCCGAAACCAATTTGAAAATAGAGTTACATTTTATACCTTTCCAAGAGTGCCCCTCCTCTCCTCTTATAAAAGGCCCCCACCTCTACCTCCTTACCCACACATCCAAATCCTTTAGCTCGGCCAACCCCTGCCCATTTTGTCTCTCCAAATAACTATTTAACTCCTTGAAGCCTCACTTTGGGATGAATCCTTTCCAAGGAAGCCTTTGAGCTCAAATCAAAGGAAGTTACCCGATTTTAAGGTAATGTCTTCGCTTGAGTCCTTTTATTTTATTTTGCTTCTCCAACCCCATAAACTCTTTTTATTCATTTATTTTGTAACAAATACAGTATCATAAATATACTAGGATGTTGTTATAAAAATTATTCAAGCTACACTTATACACACCTACATCTAATGGTTAAAGAACATACTGTTTCTGTGGATGGTGAATTTCTGCCTCCCGAAATGATGATTGTTCAACATTCTTCAAACACCTTCAAAGGTGGCCATTAAGATGACACTATATTTATATATTATATCTAATTTATTTATGTTTTTCTTAATCTTCTGTATTTTTCATTTATGGCATAA
Organism: Viscum album; assembly: GCA_963277665.1. NCBI lineage: Eukaryota > Viridiplantae > Streptophyta > Magnoliopsida > Santalales > Viscaceae > Viscum > Viscum album. The sequence continues at coordinate 1,896,181,860 of OY728123.1, forward strand.
CTTTATGGTTTACATTATGGGTAACGCGATATCTTCATTTAAGGAAGTGCGGACTACCGCCCCCTCAAAGTGATTTGATTAGTTAATACCATATGTGGTACGTATAAAGGATATATTTAATGATATTATATATGATACCATACTGAAATTAAAATACTATTATGTATAATTATGTTTTAATTCCATTAAATATGAAATAGAAATGGAAGTAGCGTTCATGCGTACGCACGGCTTACCGTCTCCATGAACGGTGCATTTCATTTCTTAACTCTAAATGATATGTAATATTATAAATGCATGAATATACTGGATATATATGATATATATGATATATACATCATGAATACAATTCTGGATATAATGAAGCTTTGACCACATGAACAACATGTAATTGTAAGAAGTCCACATTCGACTTAAGAACCAAATATCGACAAAACAAACATTATTAACTTAAAAGATTACATAATGTTTATGACATGGTAATAAGTGATGTAAAAGGAATAATGAACTTGAAAAAGGTTATTAAGGAAGTAGAAATTAAATCATGTTTATTATTCAGGAATATAAAGAAACCAACAAGACAAGTTGGACTTGAGGTAAGGGATCTTACTCCTCTCTTTTTTTACGTACACTCTTTTATGTCATTCTTTATAAAGATCATCTTTCTTGTTATTGGGATGTTATTTTATATTAATATTACTGTAATTTTTATGTTCATATGATGAGAGGCCCTATTCTCTCTCATTAAGCCATTTTGGATGTTTTGAGTGGCACTGTTATGCTGCCGAATTTTCGTAAGAGATCTAACCTCTATCTTTCTTTTTAAGGACTCTCCTTTATGTCACTTCTTTTAAGCTCCTCTTTGTTATGTTGGGGGATGTTCTTTTATATTCCACTTTCTGTAAACTTTATTTTAATATTATGATAGACCCTATTTTATCTCATCAATCCATTTTTGTATGTTTTATGTGGCACCGTTAGGCTACCGAGTTTTCGTAAGGGATTTTTCATCTCACTTTTATTCCCATGAGATTTATGCTACATTTTCCACAATTGCCTTTGAGTAGTGTATGTACTTCCAATTATTTTACTCATTGTGTAATATAAATTCATTTATGAGTATTTACATCAATGTTGTATTATCCTTCTTCCCGGGGTGCATGTCTCGAAAGATACTCATGTCGGTAAGGGAAACTTTCACCCTCCTCTTTTTGTAAAAGACTTATTTTGTTATGTCTTTTAATTGACATAATATTATGTTGGGATATGTTCTTCTATATCATTGTTAATTTAAATTTTATGTCCAAGTGATGAGATACCCTTTTTATCTCTCATCAACTCATTTTCTAAATTTTATAGTGACGTCGTTAGGCCGTCAAACTTTTGCAAGGGAACTTCTTAACCCAATTTTGATTGTTTGGGATAATCTTGTACTCCTGGAATATGTAGTTCTATGAATATGTGTGAATAACATCTGATTGTCTTACACTTAATATCCACTTAAATTTGGTTTATTCGTTTGTCACACATAATTATATAATTGATTTATCCATAATCCAAGGATATCATCTTTGTAAGGGAATTTGTCTCAATCTCCTTTCATTGAGGCATATTTCATTTTATACACAACATTATTTTATACGGTGTATAAACCCCTTTGAATTTTAATTTTATACAAAAGGAAACTTTTTCTACAAAGCGTTTTACTAAACGTCAAAAAGGAATGTTTCTTTTAACGTACGCGGTGACAACGACCTTTTCCGTCGCCGCGAGTATTGTTTGATCTTTGGCTTCCATAACAAGCCGTAATATTTTTAAAATAAAATAAATGCCATGTACTCTTTTATGTATTTTGGTACTGAAAATGGTTTGGATATAGGATTATGTTATGTCAATATAGTTAAATGATATATTGTGATTGAAATGTAGAAATGTTATCATTCCTTAATATTGGTTTTATGTGTTATAATTTTATAATGGTACTTGGACATTTGACAAGGGGTTACGTGATAAACCATATGACGGGTGGTGCCGTGAATACCAGGACAGGTGGTTACGTTATAACCTCCAATGCATTGGGTATGGAAGTCGGCTGTATGGCTATTCCATTAAGTATGTATGGAAGTTGGCCGAATGGCCATTCCATTAAGTGATATGTGTGGAAGTCGACCTTATGGTTATTCCACTTAAGTATGTTTATGTCCCAAGTTACCTTTATATGTTATGTGATCTTTATATGGGTTTTATGGTAATCTTTTGGTTACAGAAGGGTAATTAATGAACTTTTATTCAGTGAAGAGTTTTTACTACTTCGAAAAGGTTAAAAGTATTACTTTGATAAAGTATACATGGTTTACTTGTTGTTTTGAAAAACATACAGTTTTCATTCATTGTGTATCCCTTACTGAGCTTTTTATGCTCATCCCAAGTTTTTGAAATGTTTTTCACAGGACATAACATGGAATAGGGTCAAGGATGGGATCAAGGGAAAGTCATGCTACCTAAAACATAGAACTATACATGTTTTTTAAGAGTTTTTATTTTATGGAAACTTAGTAGAAGTTTCTACTTTGTAATCTTTTGAGATGTAATAGTTATGTCCTAATTCTCTAAAACTCTGAACCTGAAAAGATCCATAATGTGAATTATTCATTTAATTCAATATTATGTAAGGTTTAAGGTCGGGGTCTTATAATTAAAGCCCAAAATTTTTGTCTACTATGCCTTTAATTTTTATTATAATAATTTTGGGGGTCAATCTTGCTTCGTCCTACACCTTCTATTCCCTAAAAATAACATTCATTTTTCATGGTAAAAAATTAGAAAATTTACTTTTACAGAAAGCGATTATAATTTTCCACTGAAATCATTATTCAAAGAAAATTAAAGTAAATTTTTATTTAATAAAATATTTTGGAATCGTAAAAACATACATGTTAACTATTTTTGAATAAAATGGTTTTTAGAAGGAGACAGGTTCTACGAATAAATAGAGAAATGAAGTCGGGAGTTATTAATAAAATTATGAAACATTTTAAGTAAAAAAGGGTTATAAAATGGTAATTATACTTAAAAATATTATGAATAATAGTATAATTTGAATATGAATGTATTAACTAAATAATCATCCAATAATTTAATCTGATTGAAATTGATTTGTACATAATATAGAAAAAAAATGATACTTCAAAGTAACCCCTAAAAAACACCATAATGTAGATTTCAGAATCAGTCAATGAATATATTAATTTAAAATATTAAAATCAACACAAAACAAAATGAATTAAAAAATGTATAGTATTAATGTATTACAATCATAATCATTGAATATTGAAGACAATGAGGAATTAATATAACCCAAAGAATGGAAATTTTTCTATGAATTTATTTTCTACATTGTATCTTTTTACTCAAAATAACCATATAATAAATAATTCACATTTAAAATAAAAAAACATTAATATAATAGAAATAATGATTTAATATATCAAAAGGGGCAGTAGGTACAACACATAAAAAATATAATGTGGTCTTAATGGTTATGTTCCAAACAAAGAAATGTGGGGGAAAACCCAATTACCCAATGTTTTAATTTAGGTGAGCATAATTTAACCTCTTATATAAGAGTTTTAGACATTGAAATAACATATAAATGAAATAAAATATAATTTATAATATCATATATTAACTTATTATAAAATCTTATTACCCTTTTGTTAATAATTTTACATTAATGTCTTTATTTCGGGGGTGAATTTCTTAGTCCGTCGAGTATGTTTTAACTTGATACGTGTTATTTTTAATATTTAGATCATGATTTCATAATAAATAGAATTTAAACCACAATTTATATATCATATATATATATATATATATATTATTTTTATTTGTAATAATCCATAAAATTTGGATATCGAAAATAAAACCCTTCATTCATTGATATGTCAGGTCATACGTACGCATAAATGTTACTTTCCTTTCCTTAACATATATAATAGAAGTAAACATAAATGTTATATATGTATCTTATAATTAAATTATAATATCCATTTCATATATGTTAAATTATTTTTACTAAACCTATTCTTTATACATTACATTTATAACCTAAATGAATCACATCACATTGATGAGGTTGTAGCCCACATTTCCATAAAATATGTTATTGTATGAAAAAAAAGTATAAAGGTATGTGTTATATGAAGATTAAATAATAAAACATATATAATAATTATTATATATATTATATATAAATAGTGTTATCATCATAATTACTAACTGTGGGAGGTGGTAAAGGAAAAATGAATGACATAATTTTTTGGGGAGGTAGTTCACTTTACACACAAATGATATGTTTGTAACCACTTATATTGTAGGGAATGTATTTATAGGTATAAACCTTATAAAAAGAACACATTATATTGAGGCTAAATGTGTTAAAATATAATCATGTAATAAGAATATTTGAGGTGGTGCAGAATGGTAATAAAAGAAAACAGCTTGAGGAAGGATGTTACCACTTATTTAGGTAACTCCTTTTGATTTTCACTCAATGGATTCATTGGGTAGAATTATACAAATGTTGAGTCATATAAGAAGATAGTTTTATCATGGGATCTTATTCTATTAGATTTGTTTCGAGACAATGTTTGATGAGAGGTGCGAATAAGTGGGATGAGTGACTATGCTTTTATAGTGGCAGAGGAGGGGCATTTTTCCAATAGATTTTTTAGAAGTAAATTCCACCCATGTTTTTACGATGAAAGGAGGACCCATTAATGGAATAAATTCAAAAAAATAGTGTATGAGGTCTAAATAAGGATATCAAATATCTTTTGTACATGTTTTTTGGTCATTTCACATCAATGTTTTGGTTTATTCACTTATTAATCTAGTTTTCCACTTAATCGTTGTAAGTATTATTAATTACATTCACTAATATTCTTGGCCCAATTTTTCTAAGCCTATAATAAATTATAAATTATTATTATTAAAAATATAGAATCTATTTTTTAGAATTAAAATCACATAAGTGGGATAAATTAATTTGAATCTGATCTTATTAATGGAATGACAAGGTAGGTTATAAAGAAAAAATGTTCAAAGGTTTTCTATGGTTTTATTTTACATTTAAAAGTTAAATAATTTATTATGACCTAAATTTGATTAAATAATGTAATTTTTATATAATTAAAATTTATAAAAAAATATATAATTAGACATTAAATATAAATTAGATGAAAAAGATGATTTGAGTTAAAATTAAGTATTTTTTACTTTTCATTTAAAAATAAAATCTTATTGAAAAATACAATATTTCCACCATAAGAAAAAATTTTATTTTTAAAGAAAATAAATTAAGTTGAATTTTTCATAAAAAAATTATAAAATTTCAAAATATTGAATTAATATAGGTTCGATATTAATCAGTGGTACAATTTCATTTCATTAAAATACCATATATATGTGTAAATCATGATTTATTCTTATATGAAGACTATATAATGTGCTATATTAATATAAAAAATAATTTATTGAATATATAACAAATATATTTCATTCATATCATTCACTAATTGTAATTAAATTAAATTATCAGGACAAAACATCATTGTTAGAATAAAAACATTCACTTTATGTTTAATTTGTTTTTATACTCATGTCTAATTAATTTGTAACCTACTAATTAATTTTTTCATTTTTATAAACCATATATTATCATAATTTAGTTAATATTATTAATAAATACTAATTAAACAACTAGGTTATATCTTATTATGTTATTTAATAATTTTTATTAATATATTGTTGTTAGGTAAAAATCGGTCTTATGTGTAATGCAAGACATCAAAGAAACACATTGTTTTGTCTGTTGAACATTAAAAAAATATCATACTCAATGAAAGATATATAATTGGATAATTTTATTAAAAATATTTAATATATTATAAATTATAATGATATTATATTCCATTATGTTCTTGGTGTTTTTTGTCAGACATGTGACTAAATATAACATTCTTACATTGAAATTTTGGGGTATTACACATATTCCCATAGTTACTTTAGCATGATGACTATGGTCAAAGAAGTAATTATTTCAACATATAAAATATAATAAATATGGAATAAATATTATTTTTATATATCTTTATTACTTTTCAAACACACCATGCGTGATATTTATTAAAAATGAACTCTATTACAATTATAGAGATGGTAAATTATTTGTATGCATGAGTAAGGTTACCTTTTTTTAATGGTCATGATGGAAATAATTTTACCCTTAATTTTTCATTCCATAATGATTATTTTAACATAAATATAATAAAATCTATTTAAATATATATAAATATATATATATATATCAGAAATGTGATGTGGTTAAGAAAAATAAATCACTTTGCTTCGTGGAGATGGTACTTAACAATTATACAAAGATGATATTATGAATCTTTAAAGTGTCTTGATATAATAATATTGATGAAGTGTTATCATAATATAATTTTAATTATGTAATGTATTTTAAATACCACTTTAGTGGTGGTGTGGTGGTGAAGGTGAGTTTCCAAAACAAGGTCGTTCAATGGGAGGTTCAGAGTTCGAATCATGGGAGTCCGCTTTCGGGGCGAGCCTCTCCCCCAGGATCCACCCACCTTGCCGAGCCGCTAGGACTCCTCTAGGAAGTAAAAATGAGGCGCGGCACAATTTTTGATGGATTTTTGTGATGGACAATCTCTGTTGGGACGTTACCCATGAAACAATATGCCATCTCGGCTAGCAACGACTCCTTCCCCAGCTGGGAGCTGCCTCTGGGTGCTACCCCTTCACGGGGGAGGGGGGTTTCTCTGTGTGGAGGGTTCTAAAAGTCCACACTAGGGAATTACCTTTTAATAAAAAAAGATGTATTGAATTTTAAATACATATACATTATATGTATCATTATAACCATCCATGATTTGCTATGATAGAAAATGAATTTCTTCTATTCATGAGAATTTTTTCCACCATACACAGAAATGATGGTTTCATTTCCATTTCAAGAGAAGTATAGATATATATAAGTAATTAAATCAATATAAAAATCTTTTTTTGTGTAATATATTCTTTATAATATTTTATCTTATTTAAATAATAATTTATGAATGTATATGAACAAATAAAACAAAAACATTTGGTTAAATACTATACCTATTCTTCGAACTTATTCCATTACATTACAACTTATTACCTACACAGTTGTTATTATGGGAAAATTTTCAATTAATCATATCTATTTATTTTTTTAAAGTTATTTTATTGTATATTGAATATTTTATAGCCTTTTATGTCTTCTAAACTATAATAAGAGGATGTCATTTATAAGATACTTGAGAGGAACTCATGTAATTTCATGAATTATTAAATTCATATAAATTAATTATCATTTGGAAAATAATTCATAATGATATATTTATTAATAATATGAATGTGAGTCTAAATATTATAATAAATTTATACTTTTATAGTTTAAGAATATATTTTTCTTCTATTATCCATTTATTTTTACTTGATTTTTTCCACTAAGACATTTACTATGATAATTATGTTTTTACTCATTATGGTTGAATATAGTTACTATAAAAGGAAAATGGTTAATTTGATGAAAAATAATTGATATTTTTAAACATATTACAATAAAATGGAAGAATTAATATTTTTAGTAATTTTATTTCATTTAATATAATATGGTTTTTAAAAAATAACATTAATATCATTTTAGAATGGATTTATTTCATTTTGCTTTGAAAGAAATAGGAATATAATATAATTAAAAAATAATCCATTCACTGCACACTAATATTAAAATTTATTTAAAATTTTCATTGGTAAAATAATTAATCTTATTATATTACTTTTAAAAAATTTAAAATCATTTATTGTATGTTTTTTTATTAATTGACTAAATTATTTGTTGGATTTTCACAAGAATTTATGGTACTTATTTTATTACCAAAATTTATTAATAAATTAATTTGAAAAATTAAATTAATTTGTCTTTTAAAAAACCTTTTAAATTGAATATATCGTTCCTCTATCTCAGTATCAAAATTTTAGATATAATAAAACAATGAGGTTAAAATTATTTACTTTATAAAAAGAAACTAAAATAATTTCAAAATAAAATTAACGTGGAGACATGATTCCATGTTTTAGGAAAATGTATTATTTTGGCCTATTTTTTATCATTTAATAAGTTAATTTCATGTTTAGTATCTTTTTTCAGGATTATCATACTATTTTTACCATAATTACTCAATGTGCCCAAAAAATGATGATAATTATAAATTATGGTTATTATTCATAAAGAAAAAAACTCTAAGGGAAATATTAAAAAACAGGTACCTCATGATTCTAAATGAGTAATAAATTAATAGTGAATCAAGTTATAGTGGTGAAATAAATTAATTATATAATAATTTGAAAATTGAAATGAAAAATAGTTAAATTAGAAAAAACAATTATTTTTGTATAAAAACGTTTTTCACATTAAATTAAAAAATAAAATGTATTCCAATAAAAATTATAGGATTATAAATAATATATTTATCTATTTTTACTTTTGAAACAACTATAAATAATTTATCCTCATAAACGAATAAATCAAAAAAATTATTTTCAATAAAAAACTGTGTTTTCACTCTTCACTAGAAAATCAACCGTTTTAGAAAAATCATGAAAAATTACTCTAAGATAATTTTGATAGGATGATTTAAAATTTCATATAATCCTTATCAAATTATTATTTAAAAAGTAAAATAAAATAATATTTATATACTCTAAAATAGAAACGAATAACCATATTTGGATAAAATAAATTTTAATGAATAAAATGACTATTTTATAATAATAATATTTATATAACACTATTCTTAGTACATTTAATCTCTGTATAGTGTGTATTATACACAATAGAAAAAATATTTTGTAAAATATCAGTGCATCATAATTTTTTAGTTTTGGTATTTAATATTTTTATTGAAAATTATCTGTGAATATTTTTTAGGATTATTATAAATTATAGTCTATCAAATGTAATGTCTCCTTAGGTAGAAGGACCTAGGGTAAAACAACCCAATATATAGAGGGTTATGATTTATCCTAAAATAGTAGGTGTTGGATGTCTATCAATATGAGATCCTCGTATAGATATCTTACATATTATATAACTATAATAAACTATATTAACTATTTATGTACCATATGTATAAGATAAATTTAGATATGTATGAATTTTCTGGACTTCCATTATTGGATGAGTGAACCCAAACATGTGTGTTGTGTATGGAGTTACAAATTAATGTGATGTGAATACATTAATGGTGGTAGAATAAATAAAGATCCTGAAAGTAAATTGTTGGAATAATGAAAAAAAGATGAAGAAAACATGGCATTAAAAATATTTATTGATATGTGATGGGTTCAATATTAATATTATTTATATGATATTGATCATAATTATATATGAAAACTATTAAAATATCATGTGTTCGATTCCTTCCAAAAAAAATTATCTGTAACATGATCACTCATTATGGATGAACCTAACCATTTGTTTCCAATGAATTATATTGTATAAGATATAATTTTATGATGTAATCATAACCATTAGGTACAATTTTAAGTGCAATAGTGTTTTTACTACACATATTTAGTAAACAATAATTGTAATGATAAAAGAGGAATAGGTTTGATTAAATCCACATGTACGATGATGATAAAGATATATCCACTCAACTCTCCAAGAATATTATAGGACATGATAGAAATGTGTTTCATTTTAGATATAGACATAGATTATTTATGTGACACGTGGTGTAAGTAAAGAAAAATATGGATTTCATCTCAGGAAAATGATATAATATATGTATTAGTAATTTTCTTGTGCGATAAATGCCATTAAAACTCAGGAATGAAATTATTTAAAACATGAAAATCACCCATAAATATGGATTTGTAATTGAATAACTGTTATATCCTTAAAATTTAATTGATATACCTAATATGTGTAACCAATATGATAGTAATGGGTTTGTGTGTAAAAAAAGTAACATTATAAGAATGATGCTTTATGATAATTTGAATATAAAACATAATAGTATTCAATTTCACCAACTCTTTCTCATGGTTATTAGATATAGAGTGTTAATCACCCATTTATACGGATAAACATATACTCAAAAAATGGGAGGAATATGAAATTGGTGAAACTGATATTAATATTGGGGATTTAGGAAGTGTTTTTTGATTATATGTTGGAACTTTTGATGTGACATTACAAAGTTGAAGAATGATTGAATTAGATAACTATTATTATGTACCCAGTATAAACACAAATTTATTTACTTATTTAATTTTGACAAGGTGAAATTGTTACTCATTATTAAATCATTATTTTACATTATATGAATTCATTTTTATATAAATTTTAGTAAAATAATAGGGTTATGTATTGAAGATATAAATAATCATATTTATAGACATTACAGTAAACTTTTTGAGGTTTATTATAAACTAACCAACCTTTAAAAATTTATATTAGGAAATATAAATGTGAAAAATATCTAAATACTTTTTATATGTAGTTTTTTGGAAACATTAAATTATAAAACAACAGATAAACTTGAATATCATTTGTTATATATTATTAATAAAGAATATTTTATTATAATTTTTATAAGCCTTGTGGGTGTTTTTATATCTAAAACAGTAATATATGTAGACCAATGTGTACTTAAGAAAGTGGCGTATTTAGGTACATCATAATTTTTTGTGATTTTTTATTCAGCGAGGTTATATGTTTTTTATGAGACATAAGTAATATTATTTTGTATAGTTTAATACTTTATAGAACGAATTACAGAATCTATCTAAAATTTAATTTTGAGTAACGGATATGATTGATCTGGTGAATAGTAAATCTATGATTTCAATGATCATATGAGATATTATTGAATTATTATTGAATCCACTCCTATAATTTCATAGTTTATTTTTGTATCTAATAGGGGAATTATAAACTATTTCATATTGTTGAATATTTTAAAAGTTAGTATGACCTTCTTGTTTCAGTCTAGAGATATTCTCTAGATACTATTATATTTCTACAGAACTATATAAAATCTAATTTATTCACAACTACACCAACAATGATTTTAAAAGGGAATCATTTTAATATTTATTTTATGAGGATTATGGATTTTGAATCATATGTATTACACTTAGTTTATGATAAATTGATACATAAATTATAAAAAAAATTGATTATCTGAATACAAATTTATGATATTATTTTAATAATACTATATATTAAAAAGTGTGTTTCGATGGATGTGGTGTTTCGCATTCAATTATTCAAATGTTATATTGTGTCAGTGAATGAAATTTTATCTAGGATATGTTTAGGACTAAAAAATTGGAATCATTTCTATAATAGAGGTTGAGGAAACATGATATATAATTTTAGAGGATAAACCAAAGAAATTTATATTAGAACGTAGAATGTATTTTTGATTCATCAAGGACCTATGTGGTATAGATTTCACATTAAAAATGATTATGATGTAAATATAATAATATAATAACTAAAAACCTAATGGGAGACCATTAATATTTTTGATCCCATGAAATCAATAAAATACTAGGAATCTAAAATATACTCCATTAATACTAAAAATGTTTCAAATGTCTTTTTTTCACAAGAATATATGAGAACCATATCATGAATAAGCACTTTCCAATGAAAACATACGTTGATGATAGTATATGTACTTATAAATCATTACTATTGGTAAAACATTACAGATAAATTCCTAGTATTGACTATGAATAAACCCTTTCACATGTTTCATTGATTAATAACATATAGATATTTATTATCATATCCACATATTATTATTAGGATATATAAAAAATAGATTTATAAATTACATAGCTTGAATGAAATTTAATTTTAGAATTCTATATGATAAAACATGATAGATTTGAAGTTTTAATGATTTTGATAAGTTTTGTTACTTGTAATGCTCTATTTTTTTATTCAATAAAGCTTCGGTGATTTGAAATATTTAATTTAAATATGATGTAAGAATACATCCTTTAATAAATATTCATATTTCAATTGTAAAAATTATTATATTACTATGTGTGTTTAGATGATTATGATATTGTATGTGGATAAAAATCTTCTTATCTGAAATGATATACTAAATTTTTATTCCTTCAAAAATTGTTTGGGAATATATTTATCAATGTAACAAATGTTTCGTTTCACCATAATAATATGTATGATGATCTATTTAAATTGATCTATATGGTTTTATAGACTCATCCCTAAAAATAAATTGGGAATTTTCTAAACTATTATATCCAAGAGAAATCAAAAAATGGTTACTTCCCAAATGTTTCGGGGCTTGATTCATCATATGATTCAAGATAATCTTATTTAGTTGGAAAGGATGGATAAAATATCTTATGTATTCCCTATACTTTCTATATAGTAATTTATTCCCTTTATTAGAATTGATTTCTCATAGCCACATATAATTCTCAATAGATACCAATGAAAACTATGTGAGTTTAATTGCATTTTTATGGAGAATATTTATTTGGTACATACATACAAATAATGATATGTTCTTTATATTTTGAGATGATGACGATATCTGATTTAATGGTCATACATATGAATATTTCTGATCAGATAGAGACAAAATTAGTTCACAATATGATATATTTTTTTTCCTCAATTATGAATATGTTTATTGGATGAGTTCCAAAATAATTATTTTGTAATAAATTTCTATATAAGAAATGTAAATCACTCCAAAAAAATTTAAATGATGAAATTTGTATAAGATAAATTATTTCTGAAATTGATGTGGTTGATATTATAGAAGGATTAATTTATATTTACTATATAAATAGTGGATGAATTTATCTAGAATCTTAACCCTAGTAATGCAAAAGGAAGAAACACATCAAAAAACAATATTATATGGTAAATAATTGATTTTTTTATGTTTAAATCTACATAGTTCCTATAGTTAATAATGTAATATATCCTATAATGAAACTATTATCATAATAGAAGAGTGTGTGTTATGTAAATTTTCTTTGTATATGCTGAAAAAGAGATAATTGTAGTGTGTGTATAATTTATTAGTATTTATAATAAATTTTAAACATGTTTTATCATCAAAGTATGTGTGTTTTAATTTATTTTCAATAGAAAATGGATTGATAATCTCCCCTTGATATAAAACAATGGGATTTTAGTGTGTGTTTTTCTATAAACAAATATTATTTTTAATAGTGTCTAAAAATTGAAACACAAAAATAAATATAATAATACATCATTTAAAATTCAAGGTAAAAATTAATGTATTAATAATATAAAATTTGACATAAATAAACAAATAATCCATATTAACAGATCGGATTTATTTACGAGGGTCATTTTTTAATAGAAGACATTTTTTCTTTATATTTTGCATTTTCATTTAAATATTAATTTTCTCTAATTAGATTTCCATTTAAATTAGAAAACCTGTATTTATTATTAACTTTAATTTATAATCATGAATTCATTTATTATAAATTATCATGAAATATAGAATAAATCTTTATATTGAAAAAATATAATTTTTTTTGAAAATGTGTTTTTAAGTGTGTAAGGTTTATTTTTAATCATAATATAATTTAATAAGTATTGAATAATAATGTTTCTTATGTGTAATTTTAATTTATCCTGTTAAATAAGTTAACAATAATTTATTGTTTTTACTTTTAAATGAATTAAAACAAATCAATTAAATCTTTTACAAATATATTTTTCTAAAAAATGGTTTTTATATGTTTTTTATGTAGATGTAAAAATTATATTTTTCAAATTTTATAAATGAAATATGATAAAAAATTTTTTTTTTTGGATTCATAATATGAATTTTTCATAGGATTTTATTTTTTAAATGTTTCCATATAATATTTATTCTTGGTGAGTATTAAAAATTGAACTTTCATAAATACCATAATTATTATGACATTATTATGATATAATCTTGAAATAAAAAAATTATAAAACATTATTCATGACATAATTTGTTTTAGTTAAATAAATAGTATCATTTAAAAACATTATCATTTATTTTTTAAACATATTTTTAATTTTTAAATTTTATGTTTTATATTCATTTAATAAAAAATTAATTTTTGGATTTAAATTTAATAGTTTTATTGGAGTGATAAAATCATTTTTGAAGGATAAAAATATCATCTAAGATTACATTGAGTAATATTAACCTAATTTTATACATTATAATCTTTAATTTTTTATATGTTTTTGTAAATTAATATTTACTCCTAAAAGAATTATTTTTCTAAAATCGAGTTTTTATTATGTTTTGTTAAATATTATTAAATTTCTTTTCATCCACTTTTTGAAATTATATAAAAATTGGATTCAATATTATTAATAAAAATTATAAAAATTATAAATTTTTTCAATATTATTTTATTTCATAATGAATAGCTACCACTATAAAAGATTATCATAATTAGTACAGTAAATAGTGTTGACGTGGGGGTTACTAAAAAATAATGTTTCAAATATCCCAAAAACAGGTATAATGTGATTTGCTGAGGGAATATTTACCATAACTGATCATATATTTAAATTCATTTTTTCATTGTTCCACTTTCCCCTTAAAATTTTTCTTCATTATTACAATGTTCTATGTATTTGCAAGAGAGCCGCCCCCTTTCTTGTAAGAGGAAACCTTATCTACCCAGTATTCTAGAGACATTTATAAGTATATCTCAACAAATATCTATTAAATCTTGCCATCAGATCTCCTCACCATATTCTAGGTGTTCTTATCTAGATAAAAGTATAATTTTGAAAGTCTTATGGTGTAATATATACGATGATATCAAAATAGGAAATAAAATTCCAAACCAAACTTCACCATGGGTGTCATTTCTTATAACTCCGTCTATATATATTATGACCAATGTATAATAATTATATTAGTATATCTACTATACTAATTTTTTATCGAATGATTATTTTAAGATCTTTCTATCTTCTGGGGAATTAAAACATTTCCCATGTGTATGTGTGGAATTCATCATTCTTGAAGGGGTTTTTTTCATGACCACCTCATATACATGGATAAAATAATTGATCTAATGAATATATATGATATCTGTCAGATAATTATGATTAATTAAAAATAAAATATCACTTAACTATTTTCCCTTCCATCTATTCTAAAATGATAATATCACACAAATGTACATATAAAGTACCACCTCCACAAAAAGATGTAATTTATTTTTTATTACCATCTCACATGGATTATAATATAGATGATTTTTTAAATAAATTATATATATTATTTTGATTATGTAAATTTAATTTTTATCATTGATAATTATTTTTCATATACTAGAAAAATGAAGTTGTTGCTCATTGATAAATGTGGACTAAAATCTCTATGTAGTAATGTATTTCATTTTTCATAAACACCATGAATGGATTGTTGAAAAATTATACTTAATTTATAAACAAGATAATTATAAATTGGTTATGATTAACATGATAGTGGAACGATTACCTATATCACTTTGTTTAATCTACCTAATCTATTTTAAAGGTTATGTAAAAAATGATAACCCAACATCTAATATGAACATTACTGATATAGTAAATAAATATAAAGTCATAAAAAATAAATAAAATAAATAATAATAATCAAATAAACATGAAATATTTTATTAATCAGTTATATAAAAAGAATAAATATAATTCATTGATAATTTTCAACAACTTTTTTTATTTGTATATCTGTTTAAATGGAATATGTTTGATAATTTTAAAATTTATGGATTTTATAAGATCTTAATCAACTTTGAAAAAAATGTTTTTTGAAATTACCATATTATATCTTTCACCCACATTTATAATTTATACATATTATTGTGATTACATTAAAATTTTAAATTATTTTTATAGAACATAATTTTTCCATTATTCTAGGAACTTTTAGATTTTAATTTTATGTGATAGAAAATAACCATTATTATTTTTTAAAAATAAACCTTCAAAAGAATGTGTAAAGATGAATATTATATATAAAAACATTTTTATTGAAATCTATAAAATTATATAAATATTCGACACAACTTATTTATCTAGAAGAGTTATTATCATGATATTCAATAGACTAGAGAAATTTTGAAATTCTAAGTTGCATCATTAAATATGGATATTCATTGATCATTATAATATATTGATTTTTTTTGTTGTTCAATATATGAGGAAGAAATATTTTATTTTAAAGTTATAGGTGGGTAATTTTATATTCCCTCGATGCATTAATATTCCTCCTGAAAGAAACTAATATTTATATTTCTGGTAAGCGTGTAATGACCCGAAATTTCTGTGGAAATCTTTTTTCTTAAATACATGGGAATTTTAAGAGTCTGTTTATATTTACGATGCATGATTCTGAGGCCCGGTATCCCCGAAATCAATTTCAAAAAAAAAATCGGGTATATTCACTAAATGTACGAGCATGTTTTTATAACTATTAAACCGTTGCATGGAATTGAAATATGAGGGTACCGCTGAACTTGCAGTGATGGTATTTTCTAAATAAGACTTTCACCTCAACCACAGTTGGTCGAGAATAAATTTTATTTTTTGAGTTTTCTTGGAAAATAATAAAATAATGTTAGCTACACATTATTTTATTTAAGTGGCCATGAGGGTGACTGGTAGTTAAAACCTTCTCATGGAACTTGGAGGTGGGACCACCACATCATAACCTCCCATGAGAGGTTATGGTGGTGGGGTCCACCAGAACATAACCTCATGGGAAAGGTTATGACTTGTGGACCAATCGAGACCACATAACCTCCCATTTGATTAATAGGGGTGGGGACCACCCAACCCCAATTAATGGGAGGAGAGTATAACCTCTCATCTATAACGCCCTGACCCTAGATACCAAGAGTCGGTGCATTATTAAATAACATTGGCATGATCACAAAAGATCAGGTCTCGAAAGACTGATTAGTTTAGTTTCCTTGGAATCACTAGATACATTCATATGTCTTACATTACATGATAAAGTGAAAAAATATAACAACATAGGCTCCATATTCCACACTCATAACCCCTCAAACTATCCCTTCAGGTCATTCATAAAATACTTTTTAACATCCTGGGAAAAATAAAACATAGAAAGGGGTGGGCTGAGATGCCCAGTAAGGAAAACAATATAGCAGAAACATTCATAAATAATCATAAATATTTAAGGCATTGTATAAATAAAACAAAATCCTTTTAAACTTAAAATTCAGCATAATATGGCAGAAATAAAATGCAATAATGTCATTTAATTATTCACATGGATATTCTACTAGTCGAATAATCCCATGAAATATCAATAAAAACTTCCATGTTGATATAATTCATAATGTCAGACTATCATAACCACATAATCAAGGCCTTGTGGCAAGACTACAAATAAGATTTTGTCAAGGCCCTGTTCCAAGACCCTAGTTTGTCTCATGAGACCTACCGATGCATCGAGGAGCTATAGCAGGCTCCATCAGTCACATACTAAGTCCAATGCATTCTTTATATGAATAGGTTTAAACATAACATAAACATTCGTTTTAGAACTAGCATACGAAATGTCAATACTTTATCCATAAAACAATGAATGGAATAAAAATAACACATCCACAATCAAACACACCATAAAACCTTCAATACAATATAGATGTTTTTTATCATAATAGATCAAATTCAAAACAATTTTAAAATCCATTAAAGGATTTGAAATATATGGAAATGACATGTAAAACTCTTTGATTGAAATATTCATTTTCATGAAAACATTTAAAAGTCACACAATTTAGAAAGGAAGTCATTTAAAAACACATTTGAATCAAAGTGTCCATGCCACTATGAAACTTTTTAATGTAATTAAAATTTTAAAACAATCATGTCCATTTAAATAAATATTTAAAACCATTTTGAAAACATGGATATTAATGAGAAGTGTTTAAAATAATAAATCTTTAAAACATTTAAAATGATGTTGACATAGATGAAATCAAAACTATTTTAGAGAAATATCTCTTTTTTGAAATCATTTAAGAGTCACATAATTATAAAAGAAAAAATTTACTTTAAAAATATTATTATAATCTTGTAATGGCAGCTTCAATGATTTTATAATGTCAGAAAATATCCACACCCGCCATATAATTTAAAAAAAGACATTCTTACCTTAATTTTGTCGAAAATGTTAAAAAGGACCTTATTTGGAAAACGACAGAAATATTCCTTTATAAACATCTTATAAAAAGGGAAACAAGGTTATAAATGAATTTAAACCATTGTCTATAAAATATCAATAATGTTTTAAAATACATTTTTAAGAAATATGAATGTGGATGATAAAGAAGTTCTAGTAGATAATCACGAATAAACAACCTCAGATAATAAAGAGATTGTGAAATAAACCCTTACCATGTACTTTTCCTTAGTATAGGGTAGGTTAACCTCTTTTATAATAGTTAAATAATTGTTATTATGTTATAAAAGAATCACATACATAAATATTATATCATATATTATCTTTTAATATTTATTTGTTAATAATATTTTAGTATTATCATCGTTTCTGGTGTTAACTGATTCGTTTTCATTAATATGATTTGTTACATAAGCCATGTTTTCCACGGATAGGTTGTATCTTATTCATATATATAATGATATAAAGTACTTAAAAATTAATTTTAATCATCAAATTATAATTATTCTTGAATGGATGTGATGGGGAAATGAATCTCATCGTGTTCGTGGAGACGGTAATTCGTACGTACGCACGAATGCTACTTCCATTTCATTTTTCATTTTAAAAGGAATCAAAACCAAATTATACATAGGTATATTATTATTCTAGTATAATATAATATATTATATATGTTACTTAGTTTCATTAACATCATCTTTTAAATGTTCCATGTATGGTATGAACGATTCCTATCACTATGAGGGGGTGGTAGTCCGCACTTCCTCAAATGAAATTATCGTATATATATACAACATGAAACGAATAATGGTATGATATAAAATGGAATTACATAAGATTATATATAAAATAAAAATCATTAATATCATATTTAATTACAGTGCCCTCATAATGGCAACCATGAGAGGTGGTAGGAGATAATTGAACAATCATCATTTCGTGAGGCATTTGGTTGCCATCCACAGAAACATTATGTTCTTCACCCATTAGATGGAGTTGTGTGTAAGTATGGATAGAATTCATCTCATAAAAACATCCTAGTATATTGAGGATATTGGTGTCGTTAGAAAAGAAAAGAATAAAAGGAGTTTAGGGGTTGTAGATGTAAAATAAAATAAAAGACGTTAAGAGAAATTGTTACCTTTAATTTGGGTAACTCCCTTTGGTTTGAACCAAAAGGACTATTTAAGTGCATTATTCCTTTGTTAAGTCTTCTAGTAGGAGGAGATATATTTATAGAGCTTAATTGGGAAGAGTTTGGATGAGCCAAAAGGCTTCATAGGTCTGAGGGATTGGTACGAAGTGGTGTCCTTTTATAAGGGGGAGGAGGGGCTCTTTAGGAAAGATTGAAAATATTATTTTATTATATTATGATATTCGGTTTCCAATGGTCCAAAACTCATTATATTTCAGGATAAGATGACTCATGATCAAAATGAAATCATCCAATAAGAATTGGATAGGTTTGGGTATTATTTTAGTCTTTATAAGCTTATTTATTTAAATCATTTATTAATGAGGTAAACACTACATCATTATTGTGTCATAAGTAATTTAGTTTATTAGATGTATAAAAATTATAAAACAAATACCATGAAGTAATAAATCGTTTTATCTTCCAAATGAATATTTATAGTCGAAAATATAACTTATATAACGCAATGTAAAAATTAGTTTTCTAAAAGATATATGCTTATGTCATTTTTCTATTTACTTCAACTTAATTAATATAAACTGTCATTATCACATAAAAGTGGCTCCATGGGATCCCAAAATCAACACAAAGATGCCCATGGTCATAAATGTATCAACCAATAGAGTTATGACACGTTTTAGTGTAGTTTATTATATTTTATAACATTATTTTTTACCCTTATTTAACAGATTTACCCTTTAACCATGGTAAATAAAATATTTACCGAAATAATTATTCATAGTGCTTAAAAATAAAAGTTATCTATTTACACAATTATTATATCCTGATTCATAGTATGGAATCCATTTTTCAAAATACAAAACACATAAGTGGCATAAAATAATTTAAAATTTATTTGCGTTGTCCAAATAAAAAAGCGGGTTTTTAACAAATAATAACTATCAAAAGATTGACACTTTATTATGTTCAGTTTAAATATGAAATTGTGTCCAATGACCAACATTAGATTAAATTGTAAAATTATAATTTAATTATACTTCAAATTCACTCAAATTCATAATTTATCACTACTAATTGTTTCGATTAAAAAATATGGCTTTTAATTAAAATTTAGTAATTTTCACTATTCATCTAAATATAAAAGTTATCAGAAAAGTACCAAAATTACACCCTAAGATAATTTTGATATTCTGAATCCAAAAATGAAGTCTATATTACAGTATTCAAAAAATAAATGTTGAATTTATTAATATAAAATTAATTCCCACTTCCAAAACCAAAAGACGTATTTTTAAGAAATAATAACAATCAAAAGTTTGACACTTGTTTATGTGAAATTTCAAAGTGAAATTACATACAATGACCATAATTGGATTAAATGTTAAAAATATAATCTATTTATACTTCCAAACCATTAAAATGTACAATTTAACAATAAAAATTATTTTGATTAAAAAACTTTTTTCCAGTTAAAATATAGTATTTTCACTATTCACCCAAATATGAAAGTTTTCAGAAAAACACCAAAACATTATTGAAACTAAATTATTTTTTCCAGATTCTAATGAAAAAATTTATTCTATCAAATTGGATATATAAAAGTTTTAAATATTATATTTAAAAACACTTTCCCATTTAAAGGCTGTAAAATTGCATTTATTGAAAAATACTTCTTTTATCTGAAAAAAATGTATTTATTCTTAAATTATGTCTAAGAAACTCATAATATGTATTCTAAAATAATAATGATTATATAAAGTTAAAAATTCAGTTAATACTATTCATAACCGCTTTTGAACGGCTTGTTTGGTGAGTCATGGTGCGCTAGATCTCAGTATTGCGTATAGTGCAAGTTATTGAATTACTTTAAAAAATTAATGTATTATAAAATCTTGGGGTCTTATATTCTTTATTCCTTTAATAAATTGCATCCTCGCAATTTGAAATTATTTTTCAAAAATAATTGGTTGAAAATATAAAATGCTTTTGGGAAAACCCACATCGGAAATTAGCATGAATGGCCCGAAGGCCTTATTTTTTATTTTATTATGGATAATAACCCATTTACGGGTTGAAGGGGAACCCATACAAGACCCGTAGGCCTAAGGCACAGGGCCCGACAAACCCGCAATACATGACCCCGAAGGCCCAAAAGCATACCATGCCCAATACATGGCCCGTAGGCCCAGCCCACTTGAACTGCCCCTCCCCAGCATTATGTGTCATTAATAATCTTGCTCTCACCTTAAATTGCTGATCGGATAGTATTTCCCCATACAAAGCTGCATGGTTCCTGGTCTTGATGGTGGCTGCCAAACCCTCTCATTCTTCTAATCTGGTTAGCTCTACATCTGGTGGTTGCTACTCCTGTTGCTCTGATACTCTTTTGGGACCTGTTTTGTGTGAACTGGGATACTCCATGGTCTACGTGACCTGAAGGCACTATGGCCCAAAGGCCTTTGATGACCCAAAGGCCCTGAATACATGTAGTCCCATACCAGTGGCTTGAAAGTCCAAATCGGGTGAATAGTTCTGGATGCTACAATACCGAACATCAAAATAATATTCTATTTATCCTATTTGTATAGGGTTAGAAATGAATTTATATTTCATCTAAAGAAAATTTATAAAAAAAATACATTATTCAATCCAGGACATCACGTGTGCCAGTGGTAGGTGATACACCCTTGTCGCCCTTCGGTTGTTAGTTCAAGTCTCGTGGACTTGCCAGACGCGACAGGTTTCCGTCCAACCTCCGGGTTGTCCTTTTATGGAAATCCAAAAATAATCTCAAACAAAAATTATCCAAAATACTTCTATCCAAACTCACAGTCCAAAATTTATAAGGAAGGTAAACACAATGAATATCCTTTTTGACGGGTAATAACCTGTGAACACCTTCATCATTTATTCTTTTAAAACACTTCAACATATTGAATTACCATAAATCCTTATTGATTACATTCATGATACCTTATTACTTAGAGAATACTGGATATAATCCTTCTATCCAAAAATGATGTAAACTCCAACAATGATGGAATATACAAATAATTAATCAGTTTCACAGTAGTCAAGAAAATACAATATAATTTATCCAAATGAATCATGTATTATTCCAAAATCACTACCTCGGTATCAGAACCATGTTATGGATTATCTTTCTCTCAACCATATATTTTCCAAAAATCTAACCTGCTATTGAGTCACTTTTCTTGGTTCCACACAATCTCAAGTCCTAAATGAAATAGTACTGTAGTACAATCCTTATATACTCCATAATTATTATAAACAGTGCATTGTTGAAACAAAACTCAAATGACATAATTATCTAATAACAACATAAGAACTCTAATCATTCCTCCTCAACTGTGGTAGTATCATAACTTCATTATTATCCAATAACATCATTTGGGGCATACTTTGATGATTTGGACATTGGTTCACGTAGTGTCCCAACTCCTTCCAGATGAATCATTGTACATTTGAAACCTTTTTCTTACCCTTGTAGTCACCTACATGGTGTCGTTTTTATTCACACTTATAACAAACTCTAATTCCTTTCAGTAAAGTTCCAGGGTGTTTCTTCCCATAGTTATCACATATGGGAAAATTCTTATTTTCCCTCTTCCTTTTATCCATCATTATCTCTTCCATCCTTTTTCTGTCTTGCTTCCCTTCCAAGACATAGGACTCGGAGAATTATTCACTTATCTTATTAAAAAATGATACTATTTCTTCATATGTTGATAATACATGGGATACTATTTCCCTTATAAATTTTTTCTTAATGCAGTGAAAGATATGATACTTCTTACTCTTTGGATCATATGTTTTTCTAGAGTTCACATACCCTCTACTGGGTTCCATTTCTATAAAATAGCATAAACTAGGTCAGTTTATGAATTGAAATGAATAATTCCAAACTTGTGAAATACCTAATGTAAATTGAATGGTTTATGGATATAATCCATAATCATAAATATGTTTTCATTAAGGAAGTATATACTCATAAACCCTTCATAATGATTTGTAATGAAAATGAGAATTATTCTAAGCATATCCCCTCAGAGTGTCGTAACCAAGAGTGCAACCATGACCATTTTTGTGCACCAGTTCCTATTCGAGTCTAGCACAATGTGGAATTTTTGGGTTTTACCCCTTGGTACATCTATACCAGAGCCACCTCTACTTGCTCGTATCCAGACAGGGATGTATTGCTCAGAAAACTCACAAAATCTCTACAATACCAAAATTCTAAGAATTTCTTCTATATTAATCCTCAAAGTCCATCTTAGGTCTATGTGCTCTAATCAGAATTTATCTAAATCTAGATTCCATGTTTTGTACTAAACTTCCTCTGATACCAACTGTAACGCTCTGACCCCAGTAACCCAGAGTCAGTGCATTATTACATAACATTGGTATGATCACAAAAGATCATGTATCGAAAGAAAGATTAGTTTGGAAGCCTTGGAATCACTAGACACATTCATATGTATTACATTACATGATAATTTGAAAAACTACAACAACACAGTCTCCATTGTCCACACTCATAACCCCTCAGAATATCCTTACAGGTTATTCATAAAATACTTCTTCACATCCTAGGAAAAATAAAACATAGAAAGGGGTGAGCTCATATGCCCAGTAAGAATAACAATATAGTGGAAACTTTCTTAAATAAGCATAAACATTTAATGAAATTTATAACTGAAACAAAAGACTTTTAAACTTGAACAAAATCATAATATGACAGAATTAAAATGAAATAATTCCATTTAATTATTTACATGGATATTCTACTAGTTGAATAATCACATGCAATATCAATAACCACTTTCGTAATTATGGAATTCATAATTCCATCCTATCATAACCACATTGTCAAGGCCTTATGCCAAGGCTACAAATAAGATTTTGTCAATACCTTGTTCCAAGATAGTAGTTTGTCTCAAGAGACCTACCGATGCATCGAGGAGCTATAGAAGGCTCCACCCATCACTTACTAAGTCCAATGCATTCCTCATATTAACAGGTGTAAACATAACATAAACATTCATATTAGAACTAGCATACAAAATGTCAATACTTTATTCATAAACCATGAATGGTATAAAAATAACACATCCACAATCAAACATATCACAAAACATTCAATGCAATATAGAGGTTTTGTATCATAATATATCAACTTAAAAAAAAGTTTAAAATACATTAAAGGATTTGACATAGATGTAAATGACTTGTACAAATATTTGATTGAAATATCCCTTTTCATAAAAACATTTAAAAGTAACATAATTTAGAAAGGAAGACATTTAAAGACATTTTTGAATCAAATTGTCCCATAACACTTTGAAACTTTTTAAAATAATTAAAATTTTAAAACATTCAGGTCCATTTAAATAAATCCATAAAACCATTTTTCATACATGGAAATTAATTAGAATGGTTTAGAAAAATAAATCTTTAAAGCATTTAAAATGATGTTGACATAGATGAAATCAAAACAATTTGAGAGAAATATCTTTTTTTTGAAATTATTTAAGAGTTACATAATTATAAAAGAAAAAATATAGTTAGAAAATAATATTATAAGATTGTAAGGGAAGCTTCAACGATTTTATAATGGTAGAAAATAGTCTCACCCACCGTATAAGTTAAAAAAATACATTCTTAGCTTAATTTTGTCGAAAAGGTTAAAAAGGACCTTGTTTGGAAAATGGAGGAATGATTCCATTATAAACATATTATAAAAATTCAAACAAGGGTATAAATGAATTTAACCCATAGTCAATAAAATATTAAGAATGTTTTGAAATACATTTTTAGAAGCATGGATTTGGATGATTAAGAAGTCCCATTAGATAATCACATATAAACAACCTCGGACAATGAAGAGATTGTGAAATAAACCATTACCTTGTACTTTTCCTTGGTAGAGGGATGGTTAACCTCCTGTATAATAGATAAATCATTGTTATTAAGTTATACAAGAATCATATACATAAATATGATATCATATATGATCTTTTAATATTTCTTTGTTAATAATATTTTAGTATTATCATTATTTCTGGTGTTAACTGATTTGTTTTCCTTGATATGATTTGTTACGTAAGACATTTTTATTATGTATAGGTTTTATATTATTCATATAAAGAATTATATAAAGTCCTTAAACATTACTTTTAATCATAAAATTATAATTATTCTTGAATGGATATGATGGGGAAATGAATCTCATCGCGTTTGTGGAGACCGTAATCCGTAGGTTCGCACGAACACTACTTCCATTTCATTTTTCATTTTAAAAGGAATAAAAAACAAATTATAAAAAGGTATATTATTATTCCATTATAATATAATATCTTATATATGTTAGTTATTTTCATTAACACCATCCTTTAAATGTTCCATGTATGGTATGAACGAGTCATATCACTGTGAGGGGGTGGTAGTCCACACTTCCTCAAATGAAATTATTGTATATATATACAACATGAAACGAATAATGGTATGAAATAAAATGGAATTAAAGAATATTATATATAAAATAAATATCATTAATATCATATTTAATTATAGTTCCATCTTGATGGCCACCTTGAGAGGTGGTAGGAGATAATTGCACAATCGTCGTTTCGTGTGGCGTTTGGTTGTCATCCATAGAAACATTATGTTCTTCACCCATTAGATAGAGGTGTGTGTAAGTGTAGTTAGAACCCTTATAATAACAACATTCTTGTATATTGAGGATACTGGTGTTGTTACAAAAGAAAATAATTAAAGGAGATAAGCGATTGAAGAAGTAAAATAAAAGAAAAGAAGTTAAGAGAAATCATTACCTTTAATTTGGGTAACTCCCTTTGGATTGAACAAAAGGAATATTGAAGAGTCTTATGCCTATGATAAGGCTTCTATGAGGAGGGGAGAGATGGAGGGAGCTTATTTGGGTAGAGTTCTGATGATCCAAAAGGCTATATAGGTCTGAGGAATTGGTTAGAAGTGGTGTACTTTTATAAGGGGGAGCATGGGCTCTTTAGGATTGATTGAAAATATTATTTTAATATATAATGATATTCGGTTTATAAAGGTCCAAAACTCATTATAGTTGAAGATAAGATGATTCATGATCGAAATAAAACCATCCAATAATAATTGGAGAGGTTTTGGGAATTATGTTAGTCTTTGTAATCTTTTTTATTTGAATCATTTATTAATGAGGTAAACACTAAATCATTATTGTGTCATAAATAATTTATTTTATTAGGTGTATAAAAATTATAAAAAATTAACATGATGTAGTAAATATTTTTAGATTTATAATTAATATTTATAGTTTAATATATAACATAAATAAACCTATGTAAAAATTCTTTTACTAAAAGATATATGCTTATGTCATTTTTGTATTTACTTTAACTTAATTAATATAAAGTGTCATTATCACTTACAAGTGGCTCCATGGGGTCCCAAAATCAACCCAAAGATTCCAATGGTCGGACATGTATCAAAAAATAGGGTTAGGACACATTTTACGGTAATTTAGTATAATTATAATAATATTGTTTACCCTTATTTACCGGATTTAACCTTTAACAACGGTAAATAAAATATTTATCAAAGTAATTATTCAAAATGTCTAAAAATAAAATTTACTTATTTAAACAATTTGGACCTCCTGATTTTAAATATGGAATCCATTTTTCTAAATCAAAAACACAGAAGTGGCAGAAATTAATTAAAATTAATTCCTGTTGTTGAAACAAAAAAGCGTGTTTTTAACAAATAATAACTATCAAAAGATTGACACTTTCTTATGTCCAGTTTAAATATGAAATTGTTTCCAATGACCAAAATTGGATTAAATTGTAAAATTATAATCTAATTATATCTTAAAATCACTCAAATTCATAATTTATCACTATTAATTATTTTGATTAAAAAAAATTAACTAAAATTTAGTAATTTTCACTATTAATCAAAATATGAAAGTTATCGGAACAGTACAAAGATTTCACCCTAATATACTTTTGATATTATGAATCCAAAAATGGAGTCTATTTTACCAAATTCAATACATTAAAGTTTCATTTATTAATTTAATATTAATTCCTACTGTCAAAACCTAACAGCATATTTTTAAGAAATAATAACTATCAAAAGTTTGACACCTCGTTATATCCAATTTCAAAGTTAAATTATGTACAATGACCATAATTGGATGAAATGTTAAAAATATAATCTATTTAAAATTCCAAACCATTAAAGTTTAAAATTTAACAATAAAAATTATTTTGATTAAAAAAGTTATTTCCGGTTAAAATATAGTATTTTTCACTATTCACCCAAATATGAAAGTTATCAAAAAAACAGCAAAACATTATTAAAACTAAAATCTTATGTCCCGATTCTAAATAAGAAGTACATTTTGTCAAATTTACTATATAAAAGTTTTAGATATTTTATTTAAAAAGGCTTCGCCATTAAAAAGAGGTAAAATTGCATTTTTTGAAAAATACACCTTATATCTGAAAAAAAATGTATATGTTCTTACATTATGTATACGAAACTCATAATATCGATTCCAAAATTATAAGGACTATATAAAGTTCAAAATTTATTTAATACTATTCATAAATGCTTTTGAACAGCTTGTTTGGTATGTCATGGTGCGCTAGAACTCGGTGTTGCTTGTAGTGAAAGGTATTTAATTACGTTGAAGAAATAACATACAATGAATTCTTGGGGTGTTACATCAACTCTCCCTCATTAATAAGGAAGAGTCTCTTGATCATACCTTAATTTAATTGGTGCTAACTCCCCAATTAATTCATTTTAATACACGTGAATTTATGATGTGGAGCCTTTTAATTTAATTCACCCTTTTGAATTTGTGCCAAGGAAATAATTCATTAACCAATATATTATTTGGGACAAAGATTTCACTTGGGCGATTGATGACAATCATCTCATCGAGGAACCTCATCTTCCAACTAAGAACGACTTCTTTTAAAGACGAACACCTGTTAAGGTCCCCCTCGATCTTCTTCCCTGGACACCTACAAACATGGAGCCACTTCCACAACCGTCGTGCAAATTCAGGAGTGGAAGAGTGCGGAGGACGCGACGAGCGACAACTCCATCTTCTTCCCACGACTTCACCATCGATGATCGACGATTAATGGTCGGGGGTTTATTACATGTTGAAGTTATTATTTTTCTGTCTTCTTCAACGGTTGGAAAGAAATTTTTTGTAGGTGAGTTGTTGTTCATCTTCTTTTCTTGATAAGTCAATTAATACCACCCTAAACACGGAGGGTGCGGGCCAAACCAACATGGAATGAACCCTCCACCGTTCTTGTTTGAGATCATCCTCAGCATGGAGACGATGCAACGAGACGATAAAGGCAGTGAAGACAATGGTCGTGATTCCCATGGCCTCTGAAACCATCACAGCCCTCACGGCGCTCTGGTCGAACAGGCCCTGGCCGCACCCCCGGCCCGCACCGCGCTGAACCAGCCTATTCAGCCCCCTCTCGGTCACTGGCCCACCTGGGCGCGCCCTGCCCGATGCCCTCCAGGTCACCCTGCCGACCTGACCAAACAACCTCCCAGCCTGCCCGACCGCCCCACCAGCCCGCCCATGCCACCACTTGGCCAGCCCCGGCTGCCACCCTGCCTACCCCGTCCTGCCCCGACGACATACCTAGGTCGCACCCTGATTCCTTGTTGAACCTTCCGTGTCGCACTGGCATCCTGAGCCGGCCTGTGGCCGCCCTCGCGATGCCGCTGGCCAAAATGGCTCTTCCTCCTAGGATGATCCACCCAAACCGCGCCCCTCTACCTGTTAGTAAAATAGAACCAGTCGCGCCCCATGAGAATACCTCTGGGCCTAACTGCCCACACGGCCCACTTGGCAGGGCCTAGGGGTCCGGGCCGAACCTAACAGGTCGGCCCGCCCAATGGGCCAGGCCAGACCGAACATGTCTGACCGGGTCGACCAAGACCAGGTCGACCCCGACTAAGATGGGCTATGTCGGTCTGACCAGGCCGGACCGGACTCGTTCCCACTAATGGCCATTACCTTCTTTTGGTCATATCTTTGGCACCGGTCAACTGTTTTATGAACTTTCAATGGTGCTAGTAATCTTGGAATGTAGCCGTCTCTTTGAGTATACCACACTGGAGTTCATGGTAATGTTAACATACGGTCATGTTGGATCGTACATGAATCAAACCGGCCCCCCTGGACTAAAAGGCTAATAACTCACAGACCGGGCGTCCGATTGATGCGCCTTCTATTGCGTTGAGATCCCAATTACGAGGTGGACCTTAGAGATTCATCTACATGGGACTTCATTATAGTTGGAGTATCAACCAGTAGCTCATAGATCGGATCCTTCAAGTGGCGAGAAGAAAGAATGCAGAGACCTAGTAGCTAGCTACGACTTGACGATTGCTGACCAATCGACTCGGAGTGATTCGGATGACCCAGTGGGGAGTGCCTGGTTGTGGAAGAAAACCCACAGGAGAGGAGCGCCTGGTAGTGGTGGCAGCCCTGTGGTACTCGACAGGTGGAGTACCTCTGTAGGTTGTGAGGGGTGGTGCCTGGTCGTGGAGGAAAACCAATGGTGTGGAGCGCATATGTGTGACGTAGTAGACCCATGGTACTCGACAGTAGGAGTTCCTCAGCAGTCCAAGTTTAGTGGGAAGCATCTGGTTGTGGCCGCAGGCCCACTGTGCTTGACAGAGGAGGAGTTCTCCTGCTGCCGTGGTTTTTATAATGCGAATAAAAATCTAGGTTGACCTGCGTTAGTAACTTTTGTGTTTACCTCATGATTGAGATTAATTACATGATAAATTAGGTATATGTATGGGTATATACCTATTTAAGGTTATCTATTTAATTCATACTTTTTTGTTTATCCTTGATGGATATTTTGAGACCTTGAGGGTCTCGGGGACCCTACTGAGTATCATTATACTCACCCCTACACGGGTTATGCCCGCACCTCATTATGTTTGTTGAAGACAATGGACATCGCTGACCAAGGCTGAGTGAATTAGGACTGGACAGTACCCAGAGGTGGACCACACGACATGACAGTACACAGAGGAGACGGACTGACATGGAGTGATGTGGAGGCTTTATGTACCTACCCTTTAGGTAGGATTTCTCGGTGGATGATCCAGGATCTGTTTTCCCTTTTACAATACTTTTACTTTCTATTTACTTGAACATTATAGTTGGGCTTGTATTTCCAGTCCATTTAACATTCCAGTACTCCTTTGTACATAGTTTTACGTAGTGTTTTTCTTCCATCGTGTACTCCGTTTGTGTGACTTTACAGTTTATAAAGGCAATGCCTTCCTAGCTTATAGATTTATTCCTTGAGTGCTAGTCACCCGCCCCTGGCCTATGGAAAGCAGGCTTGGGGTAGTCACGGAACAGGTCCCGAGGACGATTCATTAAATATTGGTATCAGAGGAGATGGTTCCACCACAGAACATAGAACTCCTATCTTTCTTTTCTATGAAGAAATAGTGTTAAGCATACTCAGTGTGGTTCTCAGTTCATGTAATCCAATGTTGGTGCGGCAGAAAATTTATCCATACACCAGGACCTTGACTACTGATATCTGACTCAGTGCACGAAATACTAATTGCATGTGTGTTTTTTAAAAGGTTTATTTATGTCATCTCAACCAGGTAAGATCACCAGGTATAACTTTTGACAGTAACGCATCTGTTCATGATGCCTCCACCTAGACAGTCAGTTAATGTTTTAAGAGAGTACATGATGAAATCCCCCCGAGTGACGAACGATGAGTCTCCATTGTAGGGCCCTCTTACTAATTTGTCACGTTCATGTGGTGTACCATCACCACCGACACTTTTTGGGAAGAATATGCCAACAACATCACTGGCAGACGGTGCACACTGACTAAGTGCATTGCACAAGTTCCAATGGTAAAGGCCTCTGAGGTTATGAGGAAAGACATATTTCTAGGCAGCAGAGGACAGGCTGGAGGCGATTACTAGAGTACTTCACCTAGTTTAGACACCTGTAGAGAAGATAGTGATCGTAGCTACTAGTTTTTTCCAGTGAGTGACCATGAGGTTGGTCCGTATAGTGATGAGGCTTTGGTACATGGACCATTGCACGAGATTGTACCTTTAGGTAGTGTGTTAGCTATATCACTACCTATTATTCAGATGTTACCACCGACGGTACCGGTAGATGACACATGTAGGCTTAGTTCCTTACACATGTTTCAACATCAGATACCCCTCAGAATCTGAGGCGAGCCCGACTCACAAGCGGCTGAGGACCGGCTTGAGGAGGTGGTTGAGAGTTCTCTAGAGATTTTATAGCTTCATCAGCATGACATGTCGGCAGCAAAGAATTCAATGAGGCGTACCGATCATTCTCGGTACATGATGAATACATTACGATTAGTGATTTGGGGCTCGGACTACCGAATGAGTTGTGTTTTAGGACATCTGAGCATATACCTTTTTTTATAGATGCTAAAGAGAACCTTTGTGGTTGAATTTTCTTTGGATGAGTAGATATACCCAGTGAATTTTAGCAGTGGGAAGCATGAAACTGGTGCCAGTCTCAGATACTTGAGCATGTAAAATGTTTCGGGAAGAGTAAGTTTTATGGACATATAAATTTGCAGGGCAGAAGACGTTGAAGCAGAGCTAGGAGAGCATCATGAGGTGGTGTACATTTTGACATGTTACAACCACCCGCATTTGTAGTCCCCTCCATCATTAGGGATCTGGAGGGTAGGGGAAGAGAGTAGCTTCATGAGGTCAAGGAGTGTGACCCAATGACTCTATGAATTATTTGAGGTATGGTCTAGGTCTACTACTTGCTACTGTAACAATATACATAGGTACCAATCATTACTTCCTTCCACGAATCTTGTCCTAGACCAAGATTTTCTGGTTAAATCGTGGGCTTGACCCTCACATCTAGAGATACCTTTGGATGGAGACTCAATAATCACACTTATGCCGATGGTGTGATGTGACCCTTGAGGTGAGAGTTTCAGTTGAAAACTCTTGGTGGAAGCGTCGAGGACTTACGTATTTAGTTTGGGTATGGACTGGACAACCACAGTTCAAACATTGATTGACTGTATTAGGAAAAAAGATTGTAGTTTATCTACAACGTTGCGATGACGATTTTCTTAGTCAGTAAAAATGGAAACCCAGTCAGCACAGGTTAAACTCATGCATAGGATCGTGCAGCCGATCACTCTTGAGTCAGCCAAACATACCCTCATGGAAGAAATAGTTTTGAGTTTTTAGTTCCAAATAGGAGTGACAGAACATAGGGACCTCTTTTCAAAAGATGTTTCCATGATTACCCCCCCCCCCAAGGGGGGTGGACGTCTGCTTTGGATAGATACTACCGGATGATTGTTCCAGACTTTTCCAAGTTTGCAGCACCACTATTAGCCTTGAAAAAGAAGGGGAAACCCTTTATGTGGTCAGAGAGATACCAGAAGATCTTTCAGGATCTGAGATTGAAGCTAACTAGTGTCCCCATCTTGAGGCTTCGAGAGGAAGGCGTACAGTACGTAGTCTACTACGACGCATCTGGGACCAGACTTGGGTGTGCCTGATGTAACAGCGAGCAGTGATCGCATATGGTTCTCGGTATCTGAGATAGTATGAGCAGAACTATGCTACCCATGAACTAGAGTTAGAAGTAGTGCTCTTCTCTTTGAAGAAGTGGCGGCACTGTCTTATGGGAAAACACTTTACCATGTACTCTGATCACAAGAGTCTCAGGTATATATTCTCTCAGAAGGACCTGAACTTGAGACAACAACGATGGCTTGAGTTCCTCTAGTACTATGACTTCTATATAGTCTATAATCTTGGGAAGGGAAACATTGTTGCAGATTCACTTAGCAGGAGGTCTGGTATATAGCTGTTATGTGAGGTGACAGAGCGGGTGGCTGCTTTATAGATATCCTTTGTGGATAGAGATGGAAAATTCTTCCTTAAGTCTCTTATAGTCACTCCCCCACTTTTTTAGTGAGTCAGGGAGGCACAGTGTGGAGACACTAACTACGAGACACGATGTTCTCATATTTCCATAGGGCTGGAACCTGATGAATTTTCTGAAGGTGGGGAGAATTTCATCCTCTTTATTGGATGTACTATGGTACTAGTGTCACTTTAGGAGGAAGTGTTCAGGTATTTCCACACATCCCATTTAGTGGTACATCCATGAGTGTAAAAGATGTACCCGGACCTTCAACAAAAGCACTTGTGGCCAAGTACAAATAAGGAAGTAGCGGAGTTTATCTGTCGATGCCTCAATTGTCAGCAAGTGAAGGTGGAACACCAGGTACCAGCAGGCATGGTTAATCATTTAGATGTCCTAGAGTGTAAGTGTTTTGGGGTCCCCATGAACATCATGATGGGTCTTCCATGTAAATCCATGGTTCATGACTCGATTAGGGTGATCGTTGACCGACTCACCAAGTCATCTCACTTCCTACCAATCAGAGAGAAGGGTTCAGTAGATTTCTTGGGACGCCTCTATGTGTAGGATATTGTGCAGATAAATGGATTACCTCCTTTTATTGTCTCTGATCATGACACACGCCTTACTTCATAGCTATGGAAGGGGTTGCAGGAAGCATTCAAGATGCAGCTTTATTTGAGCACCGCCTTCCATCCTCATATGGATGGTCAGACTGAGTAGATAATTCATACCCTCGAGGACATGTTGCGTTATTGTGTCCTTGACTTCGGTCATATTTGGGAGGACCACTTGGATTTAGTGTAGTTTTCCCACAACAATAGTTATCACTCCACCATAGGGATGGGACCTTTTGAGGCGTTGTACGGGCGACCATGCAGATCACCCTTGTGTTGGACTAACACTGGAGAGTCAGCACTAGTGGGACCAAAGATGGTACGAGCTACCATAGAGAAGGTGCAGATCATCTTGGAGAGGATTAAGACTACACAAAGCATATAGAAGTCATATTCTGATAGGAGACGGAGACAACTGGAGTTCATGGATGGCGACCACATCTTTCTACGGGTCACACCTCGACGAGGTCTACAGATATTTGGCCGAGGCGGAAAGTTATCTATGAGGTTAATCGAATTTTTCCATGTCCTCAGAAGAGTTTGTAAGGTTTCTTACCACTTATCTCTCACACACCAGTTGAAATGGTTGCACGACGTCTTCCACATATCTCGGATGAGGAGATACGTGCACAACCCTTCGCACATCATCGAACATAGAGAGCTGGACGTTGATGATGTGGCGACATTTATGGAGGTTCTAGAGAAGATTGGGGATTGATAGGAGTGTGTCCTACATAAATTTTTGGTACCTCTGGTGGGCGTCTACTGGAAGCATAGGAACCTCCAAGAGAGCACATGAGAGCAGGTGGCTCCTATGCGTGCTTTGTACCCCCACTCGTTCTCTTAGTTCAAGTTGCAGCTTACAAGGATATAAAGCCCTGAGGTGGGGAGAATGTAAAGACCTAGAATTTCAATGGATTTTTTTATTAAATACATAGTAATTTTACGAGTCCATGAAAAATTATGGTGCATGATTCTGAGGCCCGGTGTGCCCGGAATCAATTTCTAATGTTTTTTTTGGGTACGTTCAGTAAACAAACGAGAATGTTTTTATAGAATTTTAACTAGTGCTCAGAATTGAAATATGAGGGCACTGTTGACCTCGCAGAGCTGATATTTGCTTAAGAAGGATTTCACCTCGATGGTAGTTAGTCGAGAATAAAATTTAGTTTTCAGGTTTTCTTGGAAAAATAATAAAA
The DNA here is from genome assembly GCA_963277665.1 of Viscum album. NCBI lineage: Eukaryota > Viridiplantae > Streptophyta > Magnoliopsida > Santalales > Viscaceae > Viscum > Viscum album. Next base: position 1,896,217,226 of record OY728123.1, read on the forward strand.
TAAACTGAGCTACAGTTTATTTTATTTAATCTTCCATGTGGGTGACTGTAGTTAAACCTTCCACATGGAAGTTGGAGGTGGAACCACCACTCTTTAACCACCCATGAAAGGTTATGGTGGTGGGTCCCACCCAAACATAACCTCCCACGAGAGGTTATGATGTGGGGACCACCTGAGACCATATAACCACAAATTTGAATAATAGTGGTGGAGACCACCCGACCCCTATTAATGGGAGGAGAGTATAACCTCTCAACTCTCCCCCATTAATGAGGGAGAGCCTCTAGACCTTCCCTTAATTTAATTGGTGCCAACTCCCCAATTAATTCATTCCAACAGACATGAATTAATTATGTGGAGCATTTTAATTTAATTCACCCTTTTGAATTTGTGCAAATGAAATAATAGATTAACTAATTTACTATTTGGCACAATGATTTCCCTTGGGTGATTGAAGAGAAATCTCTCAACGAGGAACCTCATCTTCCAATGAAGAACCCGTTCTTCCAAAGAAGAAGGTTGGCGACATTCCTCCTCGATCTTCTTCCCCAGACACCTACCGATGTGGAACCACATCCACAACCATTGTGTGAATTTGGGAGTGGAAGAGTGCAGTGGACGCGACGAGTGACAACTTTTTCTTCTTCCTGCAACCTCACTATCAATGACTGATGAATAAAGGTAGAGGGTTTATTTCATGTTGATGTTATTCCTTTTTTATCTTCTTCAATAGTTTGAAAGGAATTGTTTGTAGGTGAGTTGTTGTTCATCTTCTTTTCTTGATGAGCGAATTGTTACCACCCTAAACGTGCAGGGTGCGGGCCAAACCAACATGGTTCGACCACTCTGCCATTCTTGTTTGAGATGATCCTCAGCATGGAGATGAAGCAATGAGATGAAGAAAGCGGTGACGGCAAAGGCCGTGCTTCATGTGTCCTCGGCAACCCATGACGCCCTTGCGGCACTCCGGCCGAAGCGGACTTGGCTGAACTAAGCCCCGGCCCAGCCGGCCTCCGTGCATCCCGCGCACCCGGCCCCACCGCCAGCCCACGCCGACCTGAGCTGCACCGAACTTTCTTGCCTGGCCACCGGCCCACCCGGCAGCGCCTTGTAAGGCACCCTCCTAACCACCCTTCCTTCCTGACTAGGCCGCCCGCAGGCCTACTCGGCCTGCGCAGCCACCCCCCCCCCCCCCCCCCCCCCCGTCCTACCCGGCCACCCTGCCGGTCTTCCTAGGTCGCCGCTCAGCCAACCTGGACACCCCTCCAGCCTCCCTAGGCTGAACCCCAATTCCCGGGTGAACCTCCCGAGTTGCGCCGGCCTCCCGATCCGACCCGCGGCCACCCTCACAGTGTTGTCCGAACCAAACCGGTCGCACCCTTTGGGCCGAGCCGCGCCCCTCGCGGCGACCTCCAGGTTGAACTGCCCACGCGAACTGCTCGGTTGGGCCCAGTGGGCCGGGCCGAACCTAATAGTCTGGCCTGCCCAATGTGCCGGGCCAGACCCAACTGGTCTGACCGGGTCGACCCAAACCAGGTCAGCCCAGACTAAGACGTGCCAAGTCGGTCCGAACGAGTCGGACTTGACCCAGGCCCACTACCGGACATTACCTTCTTTTGGCCATATCTTTGGCACTGGTTGACCGTTTGATGAACTATCAGAGGCACTAGTAATATTGGAATGTAGTCGTACCATTGAGTATACCCCACTAGATTTCGTGGTAAAGTTGAGATACAATCAGGTTGGATCATACACGAATCCAACCTGGTGCCCTGGACTACAAGGCTAATAACTCACAGACCGAGCGTTCAATTGACGCACCGTATGTTGTGTTAATACCCCTTTGACGAGGTATACATTAGAGATAATTCTACGTGGGACTTCGTGAAAGTTGTAGTATCGACCAGTAGCTCATGGAGTGGAACCTTCCAGAGGCGAGCAAACAGAATGTGGAGACCTAGTAGCTGGCTGAGACTTGAGGACTGCTGACCAATCAAATAAGAGTGATTCAGATGGCCTAATGGGGAGTTCTTGGTTGTGGAAGCAGACCCATGGTGGAGAAGCACCGGGTTGTGGTAACACACCCATGGTACTCAACGGGAGGAATACCTCTACAGGCTATGAGAGGGAGTTCCTGGTTGTGGCCACATACCTATGGCGGGGAGCACTACTGTGTGACATAGCAGACCCACAGTACTCAATAGGCGGAGTACCTCAGCAGTCCAAGGATAGCAGGAAGAACCTGGTTGTGGTGACAGGCCCAGTGTACTCGATAGAGGGGGAGTTCTCCAGCAGCTGTGGTTTCGATAATGTGAATAAAAATCCTGGTTGAGCTGAGTCAGTAACTTTTGTGTTTACCTCATGATTGAGATGGATTACTTGATAACATAGGTATATGTATGGGCATATACCTAAGTAAGGTTATATGTTTAATTCATTATTTTTGGTTTATCCTTTTTGGATTTTTTGAGACCTTAAGGGTCTTGGTGTACCTACTGAGTATCGTTATACTCACCCCTGCACAGGTTATGCCCGCACCTCGTTGTGTTGGTTGCATACGATGGATAGCACTGACCAAGGCGGATTGGCTCAGGACTGGAGAGTACCTGGAGTTGGACCATAGGGCGTGACAATACATGGAGGAGATGTATGGATATGGAGTGTTGTGGAGGCTTTCGGTACCTACCCTTCAAGTAGGATTTCATGGTGGACGATCTAAGAGATGGTTTCCCTATTTCCAGTACTTGTACATTCCATTTCCTTGTACTTTAGAGTTGGGCTTGTATTTTCAGCCCCTTTTACATTCTAGCACTCCTTTGTACACAGGTTTACTAGTGTTTTCCTTCCAGCTTATACTCTGTTTTTTTGTGCTTACAATTTATAAAAGAAATTCCTTCCCAACTTTGAGTTTTATGCCTTGGGTGCTAGTCGCTATCCCCATGCCTATGGAAGGCGTGCTTGGGGTAGTCATGACACAGGTCCCAAGGATGGGTCATGAAAAAATGTTTCAAATTTATATATGATGTAATGGTTGATATTTAAAGGATTTTTTGGCATTTAGAGTTGGTATTTACCCCAGGAAAGAATAATATTCTTGGTTTAGGTAATCATCTTAGGTTTCGGGAATGAGGAGTCCCCCTATGCCCTATGAATATTTTTCCCTCCACCACATGATATCATAAGGTGTTATGGGTTAGAAAACGAACTATTTTATAGTATCGTATTCTTGGTTCGTGTGGTGGGAACCCATGGCAAGTGATATTGAGACCACCAGTTGTATTGTGAATTCTCACCACACTATGGTGTCGATTGTTTGTGTATTTGTAAATGTATGATGTGGACTTTTATCATAATTGGGTTCTCTATGCAATTACTTAGGGCACATGTGATTTTCCTGGGAATATTTTTATATACTTCCATAGATTTATTTTTTCCGAGGAATACCTTTTTTTTATCCTTGAAACATGGATCATCGAATTTATGAATATCATTTCATCCCCATGGCATATCTTTCATGTTTCATTAGCTCTTAAGGTTGATTTTTAATGGTAACTGTACACTTATCTTCTATTTATGTTTAACCTATTATTATTATATATTATCTAACCCTATAAGACATGGAGTTAAGACTTATGATCTAGGGTTTTATTAGTAATTTAATAATTTATGTCTAAAGGTCATTTGGGATGCACCATGATTTTTAATTCTTCCTGGGATGGATCATGTTTTTTTTCCTTTATGTCTATTAATGTGATGTGATTTTATATAGGTGTTGTATTCGTGTATCTTTAAAATTAATTATATTAATCTGAATTAATTTATCATTGTAAATTGGGTTTTTAATTGTTTCATGTTATTTCTTGTAGTTATTTCAAAGAATAATGTTTCCATAGTAATTAGATAAAAGTGGAAAAATATATTTTCCTTATGATTACATTTAATAATAATTTAAGGTAAAATGCATTTAATTTATTAATTATCATTCCCAGTTAGATATTCATAAATATTCTTTATATTCTTCATCATTTTCATTTCCAAAATAATGGAACAATTATTGTTTTCATATCTCATGTTTTTTATTTAGGTGATTAAATGATGAATATTTTTTTGTTTTACCAAATGGTTTTCAGTTCATTATTTTTTAGATTCATTATCGATCCAAATTGACTTATTTAGCATTTTATCTTAAAAATGAAATTCCCTTGGATGTGTGAATTTATATGTAAACTGATCTCATAGTTTTTTTGGTACACAATTGGATTACTTCCCCAATAGTGGAAATTTTGTTATATTATTGCATTTGAAAAATTGGTTTGTTACTATATTTCTATTTATAGGTGTGATTGGGATAAAATGTTTTTATAGATATGGATTTTTGAAAAAATTATTTCATTATAGTGATCACCCCAGTTTTTTATATACCATAAGAAATAACGTTTAGATATGTTTTATGTACAAGTACAAATATGCAGTAGATAAGAATTATATTATGAACACTCACACTTGGTGGGATATTTTTCAATTTCCGGGATGTATTATAAATTTTTGGCTAGTAATGGTAATGCCAAGTTTTTAGGTAGGGTCAGTTTAGGTGTTATTATATTAAAGTAAATTTTTTCATTAATGACCATGTTAGCTTATGACATTATTATTTAATGTTTGACCCATTTATTCCATGTTAATGATATATATTTACCTTCTAATCAAATATTACTTGTGAAACTGGTGGACATCTACTTTTCAATAATTCATATTTTCTTTAAAACCAATTTAAATACAATTTATTAATAATTAATTTAAATAATTTAATTCCAGATTTTTTTATAAAGAAGACGGAATTTATAAAAAAATCAAGGAAAATTATTTGATACATCTTTTTTGAAGATAAAAAACTAAAAACCCTATTTTTATGTAATATTTCAAATTTTCATTTAATTGGTTTAATTTAAAGTATCATGCGATGTATTGGAAGGTGTTGACCTAAATAAATTATTTTAACATGACTATGTATATTATAGATTATATTCCACATTGTTGTAGTGGATTTTTGAGTACATAAAGACTTAGGTTGATAAAGGAGAAATAGAGCTATTTATTTGTGCATGGATATTTGGTAGTCATGTTGTTCTATTTATTTTTTCATATTTTCTATATTATGGGTCATGATTTTTGTATTCTATGATCTTTTTTTATTGATGGTTTATATATTATATTATATTTAATTTTTTATAACATTTAATTTTAATATTATTCATTAAATTATTTATTATTAATGGGTTAAATTTTTCCAGATAGTTAATCTGGATGACCAAGAAATTGATTTTATCCTTTAGGGATCGAGAAAGACCTTTCAGACTTTCCACGGAAAGATTTGGTATCCTCTTTAGGATAAACCAGGTTGGTTCACAAAAAATGTTATCGAATAACCTGTTTTCATTGTTACATGAGGAACTATGGTAGATGAGAGGTAGAATTATCAATATTACGGTGTTGGATCAATAATATATTATTGATAACCACAATTCATGGTGATATAATAGTACTTAAGTATGTATAGGATGTGTTTATCTTTTAATGTTGAATGATTCCATGTTGATTTCAAAATTTGGACTTTAAGATTTTTATGATTACTGAGTTGTTGTAATGGGAACAATCTCAGTGGAATATGTTTCTTGTACATAGTTTTTTGAAAAAATTTCAGGGAGTTTAACATATGTTATACCGATTGGAATTCATATAGATAGTGGATCATTTCCCAAAATATGTGTTTGATCATTACATTATCATTTATTACCATTATTTTAGAATATTTTCCAATGTATATGGATTTTATATAACTATATTTCAAATTTTTTGAGAGTTACAAGTGATTATTTTTGGTGTTATTTTAGTTTCAATGTTATTGAAAAAAATTAATAAGAATGTTCTAAATGGGAATATCAAAAAATTATTTTTGAAAAGAACTATTTTTTTAAAAAAATTGGGGATATATTAATTTTATTTATATTAATTTGAAAATAGTTTGGATCCAAAATTAATTTTTTTTTAATTTCTTCATAAACAATTATTTATTTGAAACGATATATGGTTTTTGAATAACGTTAATGAAATTTTATATTTTATACATTGGATAAAGATATACTATTATATATTTTCAATGTTTTCATGGGATTTCATTAAATTTTAACTGTATCTTTGAAGCTGTTTATGTGATTACTGGCTTAATATTGGTGGTTTTAAAATATTAAAATATTATATCATTTTCTATTAATGTTTTAAGAATGTTATAAATATTTCCATGATGAATGAATGTTATTTCCAAAATGTGTTTTGATTAAACCATCTTTAGTCTAATAGGGTTAATTATTTTGTTTAAAAAATATAAATTTGATTTTGGATGATAATTTATAATGTGTTTGATTTGAAAATTTTATTAAATAGGGTTATTTTAGATTTCTTGTGATTTTATGTTTCGACACGTAGTGTTTAATTTGTTGATTTTTCCATGATGGTGATTATACCTATTATTTTTATTGTATGTCCTACTATGAAATTAAATAGACTATATCATTGATGAATATTCTAATTGTACAATTACTCATAAGCTATAGTCTCTAATCTTGGTTTTTTTATATCATTCCTTAGGACTAGTATTTCAGACATGATTTCAACAACCCAAATCCTCCCAATTTAATTTGTAGACAAGATTATCTATAATTTGAGGTTTTCTGATTTATGATTGAGTATATTTTCATACTATAAAAAATACATGAATCAAATATGGTTAATGTTTTTACAATCATTCTATAGGTACAATTATAGAAGTAGTGGAGGTTAATCATTAAGACTATGGCACTAAAATAGCAATCATAAAAATAATTCCAAGTGAGATTCATTAAAAATTTAGTTTATAATGTGATGAAGTTATAATGGTTTGTTATATTAATGGTATCCATAGATGATATGGAATGGTATTTTTGTATACATATTTGTTAATTGGGTTAGGTTAATACCAAACTTAACTGGCCTTGGAGGATACATTAATGGAATAATGTTTCTTGTATATTATTCAAAATAACCTACTATTAATAGTTTCATCCCTCAGAAATGAATCATATAGACCAATGGTAAATAAATATATCAAGGTTCAAACATAATTTGGAGGAATAACCATTGTGTTGGATGTTTTTCTGATTCAATGGTGTGGTAGAGGAATCTCTAATAAGGGGAAAAGAACGATATCCTTTTCAGATCGTCAAAATAATGTTATTAAGTGGGAATCCTATATCTTATCACTAAATTTTTTTAAGTAGAAACTTGGAATTCAATATGTGTGAAATTCCATGACATAAGAAAACATCTTATCAAAAATATCAATTGTAATTTCATTATTGTAGTTTCTTCTTTAATTTTCAAAGGTTCTTTAGAGATTATAATCGTGGGAACGGTAGTGTGACATATAATCTTGGTGAATATCCTCTAATTCAACATGTATATTCCAATGTTGGGGTGAATGTAGTTTGTATTTTCTTTTTATTTAATATGTTTCCCCTTTGTGAACTAGTGATTATAAAAGTTTAGTTTTTTTATTGAAATTATGTTGTTGTATTTTAATTTTTTTGGGTTTTGTTGTGTATTTTTTGATGATGTAAGAATTTAGATTATTTGGTATTTCCTGAGATATTTTTATTTTCTTGAATTTCTTGATTTTGGTGGGTTAATCTGGAAGAGTTTGAATCAGAATAATTTTTTTATATTATAGGGATAAATTCCATCTACCAGTATATTTAAACTTTCAAAATAGTGTATCTGTTTCATTTTTTTGTGTATTATTATCTAGTTTAGTATGAAGGATGTGATTTTGTTTTTTATATGGGATGACTGAGATCCTTCTAAAGATTCGCGATTATTTCACTCTTTAATTTCCCATGAATATACTCATAGGTTTATTAATTTTACCCAGAATACCCATTCCTCAGGGATTGTTGTACATCTCGTAACTTAGTGTGATTTGACACATAGGTCATATATTTAAAATGTTGGTATAAAGGATGTTATTGATATGATATTAGGCGAATGAGTGACAATATTAACCATGCTATGATATTATTTTGAAATCTCTGAGATTTTATGTTCTATAGGTATAACCTCATGTTACACTTAGTTAACTTGAGCTTGATATATATATATAAGGGATGATCCAATGTAAGGTATTTCAAATTTTCAAAAATTGTTATATTTTAGGGGTAACCTTTTCAGGACTCATTTCCAGAGATATGTATAATGGTTTTTATGTGTAGTGTATTAAATTTTGAATTATGTTATTGATTATTATGTTTATATTATGTAGCTAATTATCTATCATCTTGTTTCTGAAGGAATTTCAATTATGGATTTTGTTTTTATAATTTTAATTAAAATTTTGATATTAAAATGTCATTTCCTTGGGGGAGACTAATGCTTATTGGGAGAATAATGATTAGATGTAATTATAACATGTATAGTGATATTCAAGCATAAGAGAGTTATACCTTTCAGTTTCCATCTATGAGAATTAAATGATTATATTTACATGGGTTTTGTATTACTAATTATATTTAAAATAATACATGTGTGTTCTTTTTACACATTAAGCTATATGTTCTTCCATTCATTGGGTAAACCATTTCAAAAGAAAATTTATAAGGATAAAAATTGCTACAGTGTGGATATTCTCACATCCCTAGTTATTGGTATGTATTTTTGGATCTAGGGATGGTTTTTTAGTTCTTTTTTAAACAAAAAAATCATAAGTAGGTATTTATTTCCACTTAATAGTGAAACCCTGTCTTGGGAATGTTGTAGTTTAAGCTATATTAATCATTTGGATCACCAATGTATCATGGTTAGGAACAACATGTCTTCCGAAGTTTGTGGAATCATGCATGTGTTGTATGTTACACCCAACGCCTCAGGACCAGTTTTTCTTCCTCCACACTGTGTTGAAAGATGTTTTTGGTCTAAAATGGACAATGTGTCTACACTACATTACGGTATGTATGTGTTTTGGACACATATGTTTAGCAATATTGAGACCACCATATCCATTTTCAATTCACAACATGCTATGGCATCGCCATATTCCAAATTTTAAAATGGGTTATCAGCTATTTGATCATAAAGGGTAGTTATTCCAATTAATTAAGGGTGAGTGTGACCTTATTGAGAAGGTTTATAAATGAACCATTAAATGTTTTAACCCTTTTAATCTCATATTAATTATTTTCATAATCATTGGAACATTTTTTGTCAAAAAAATGATCTTCTCTATTGTAAATCCTTCATATTTCTTCTGCTATTGAGGATTATTCTTTAATTTAATTTCTCCACTTATAATCTAATTATGTTTCCCCTATTTTTCATCCATATTATCAAAAACTGGAATCCATGGATTCTATATAAGTGATATTGGGTTGTTATTAAATAGTGAATTGTTATTGTCTTAGAATTTATATTGATACCCCTTAATATGTAAAGGCCTTATCAGTTTCATCATAGCAGATTTCCTCCAATGTTAGTGAAAGATAAGTGATTTTAGTTTTGTCAAAAATTTATGTATTATAAATTGAATCTATGAATTTTACTTATTCCATCATTAGACATTTATTGCAATTTAATATCATTTATTATAAAATTTACAAATGTTAAAGTATTACTTTTATTGATCTATTAATAAACATTGAAAAATGGGGTTTTTGAATGATTTGAAATAAAAAAAAATTTATGTGAAGAATACTTCATTTTTTAAATTATAATTCCCAATCTTCTCTTCAAAAAAATCATGATATTTTTTAAAATTTTGATTTACAAAATGAAGTTAAATGTATTTTTTCAAATCAATATGTGTTATTTAACATTTAGGGAAATGTATTGAATGTTTTTAGTATTTTCGGTGGTTAAATGTTGAATACATGGTTGGTTTTGAAATGGTATATTCATTATAATCATATTTACTAAAATATTACTTGGCCTGATTTGAAATTTATAACATGTTACATAGAAAATAAAACACCATAGGAAATACCAATTAATACATAAAGGGAACTCATTGTGGTTTTTGATGCCATGAGATAATTTCCCGTATAATGATTGTTATGGTATATTTTTAATAGCATATAAAGAGTTTGATCGTATGTGGGTTTTCGATATTCTGAGTGAGATGACAATATCTTTTTGATATGGTTTTTTTAATTGACTTTTTTTATGAAATTTTCACCTATTTAATGATTTTTCATGTGAAGAATATATTGGATATGAGGTATTTCTAGGTAAAACTGTAAACTAGTTTCTAATTAGTCTATGTCAGGTTTCCCTTTGTGGGACATAGGTCAACCTATAGGGTGTTTCCCCTTGGTTAATCCACTATGAGTTTTTATGGGTGTTTTGGTGGGTTTGATTTAGGGGAATTTTTTTTCCGTTTTGTTTATTTTTTATCATTAATGTCCATATTTGAATATATAAATGATTTATTCATTTTATCTCAAAGGAATTTAATCATAATGAAATATATGAATCTTCCAGTGTAGAGTTATTTAGATATTTTGTTGAGATATGGTCTACTGTAGCTCATATTCTCACTCAAACTATTTTGACCAAATTTTATTATTGTTCTTCTTAATAAATTTCTAGTTTACTTAATAAGGTAACTAGGATTTTTTGAAAGGGATATTACTAAGGAAAAAATTGATTAAAATTTTTTAAATTTAAAATCATTTAAAACCCAATTTTTTATTTTTATTTTAAAACATTAATGAACTCAATTTTATGTTAATTTTTTCTCCTATAGATCTACTTTATTTTTGGGCTCCCACTTAAATATATTATATAATATCCTATTCTTATATATAGACGATTTTTATGACCCTCTGGGTTTATGTTTATGTTGGTGAAGTTGGAATTAATAATTTTCAAATAGAGATTGGTCTTTGGTCCTATTCTATTTATTTTTCCATTTTGAATATTTTACTAACCAGTGGTATTGTATTTTTGGATTTTTTTATTCATGTGGTTTATGTATTATAATTTATTACCTAGTATCTACAATACCATTTTATCCTTTTGATACTTATTTTTTTGGATAGTTAACCCAGTCTAAATGATTTCATAATGATATCCAGGAACTTGTCTCTATCCCATGGGGATCACAAAAACCATTAGAGCCTTTCCAGAACTCATTTTGGTGTCAGATTTGAATAAGAACTTTGTTATTTAACTATATCACTAGACTTGAAGGTATGTAAGGTTTATTTTTTATGAGATATTGAAAATATGTAGGATGTCTTGGTTGAAAGGCCTTGATATTAAGACTACAATATCCATCCTTGAGTATTCCATCATTATTAAATAAATTATTATTTTCCATGTGATTACTGGGTTATTATGATTGGATATATTTCATGTTGATGTTATTTATTATATATAAAATATATCATTTATTTAATATTCCTTATTTTTTTCATTTTGTATTCCTGTTTACTTTAGCGTATGATGTTTTTACTAATCATATAAGTTCACCTTTTATTATCTTATCCATTCTTGATGATATCATATATTGATCATTAAATTATTTAAATGTTTTACTAAAAGAAATAAGAATGGGGTTATAATGTTCACAAGACATGATTTATGTTTTCAATGTAATATTTAAAATTAAATATGTATCCAGTCACCCAAAATTAGTAATCACTAAGACCCTTTCGGAAAAGATATCCTAAATATTATACCAATTGAATAAAGTATACAGTGCATTTATGTTACAAGGGTTGAATTTGCTACACATTACATAAATATTTGGGTTTTCCTTGATTAATTATCATCATGGAGTGTTCTGGTTTATAGTGATATGTTTATATTTTCTGAGTAGAAGAAGCATGATGAAATAAATAGAGTCTTATTGTTAAGACAACTCCACTAATGTATATAACATTGAATGACATATAAAAAATGATATACATTGGGTTCTATGATTATTATAACTCCTTTTACCTGATTTTGGTGTGATACATTGTATAAGAACCGACATACATTGATACCATTATTCCTCAATATTTTAGTATTAGATAATTATGGGGTGATGGGTGTGTTTATGATCATGTTATTTCATGGATTTCATTACTTGATTAAACATGAATAATTGAGTAACATATGATGTATTCAACTATATGATACGAGATATGTGATTTTCTAATCTAATAATTGATTCAAATTTGACGCATTCATTGATCATTTCCATCTATTTTGATGAATCTAAATCATTTGATATTTTATGTTATATATTTGAATTATGCCACATATATTGTTCCCAATATTTCATGTAAAAATAGATTATATATGTATAAATTTGATGTATATAATACATCTTGTTGTGGAAATGTTCATATAAATATGTGAGTATATTTGATAGAGATCACCCCAAAACCCTTACCAGTATGAGTTAGAATGTTATATTTCTATATGGTTAAATATTATTTCAACTATTAAATTGGGATTTAATATTTTTGTTAAACTAAAATATTTTGTGAGGTCTCAATGTTAATCCTTTTTATGAGGATAATTTTTTAGAGAAATTAATTGTTTTTAATCAATTATTGTTGATAAACAATAAGAAAAATTAAGTTGGACTTTTTTAAAATTAAACGTGACGTTTTCCAAATTAATTTATGGTTTTTTGGTGAAATGTGAAGACTATTATAAATTCACTAAAAGGTTACATCATATATAAGTATATATCATATTTTATAAGTTTTATTATACGTGATATTTATGTCACATCATATGATATTGTTATATATTGAGTATAATTTGATAATAATATTTTTTCCATTATAGAGTATGATAGGGAATAAGTTATCGATTTGTTCCCAAGAAATACACCTCCAATAATTTATTATGATTGATAAACCTATTATTTTTGTTAATTAATTAATTCTAAAAGACTCATTGAAGGATTCAATGAAAATAATGATTAGGAATACTACATGGGTGCATGTGATTCAAACCGATATGGGAGATTCGCATCATTTAAAGAATGGCATTAAAGATTCACTATAAAATTGTATTCATCTATTTATTGGATATTAAAAAGTTTATACAAGATAACCAAAGATATCATTATCTTGAAGAACTGTTAATCTCCCAAATATGTTTTCAAACCCTCTTTGGTGGTTTGGTGATCCCATGGAATGATCGTGGAACCATTGGTAGTCATGAAATTTATTTAATAGTTTCAGAATATCATAGTGAAATATAAATTTTGGATGAGAATCTAGCTAATAATATTATTCATAGTCTATCTAATGAGTGGGAATAAAAAAAGATAATTCCAATCCATAATAATAATTAATTTTTCAGATTTAGTGTGGATTATTAAATCATAACACTAATGTATTGTTTGATTATAATAAAATATAATATGTTAAAAATAATAAGTTTAATGGATATTATTATTCTAAAAATTCTAGACTTTTGTCATCCATAGTTAATATTTCAATTTCAATTATATTCAATATAAATTCTAAATGATATTTAGATAGGTGTGGAAAATAATATTCTATGTGAATTGTTTTTGATATAGTTAAAAGAATGCTTTTAACAAGAAATTACCCAAAATATTAATGTATTGATAGAAAAATAGACATCATAGGAAGGATTAAATATATATATATATTATGAATGCATGAAACCTGGTCACAATATACTGTATTTTTATTATCCAAAGAAAAATGATTGAAAATGTTTGTGAAATTGTAAAATAAAATGAATGTAGGTTTTGAATGTGCTGAAAAATTAGATTACAATGGATGAAAATATTCTTTTTTATAAATATGTAACTTGAAATAAAATGCGACTTAAATGAAAAATGATTCCCATGTTATAGATTAATATCTATATTAATCTGAATTTTTAATTTTCTTTAGGTTATTAAGATGAGGAATCATAATTGTATGATGAGTATAAAGAACTTTAATCAGCTAAGTATTTATTGATATATAGTTTATAATTTTTAGGATTATATGGAATACGACTTAATTGAAATATGGATGTTATAGCCCAAACATCTAAAGATAAAGATGAGACTATCAAGGTAAAATAAGTAAATTTCAAAGATAAACTCTGAGCTGAATACTAACATTATTTTATTTTAAGCATCTAATGATTGAGGTGATATTTTCATATTAATATCTAAATTTAAAATTATGTAGATATTTCTTGATATATTTTTTAAGTAAAAATTTTAATAAGTTGTACAATTTGTTTTTGTTAAAGAGGATAAATTATGAATTTGGTTTCAAATTCACTAGGAGATCATGTGTAACATAAAACTCACTTACATATATTTTAATGATAAAAAATAAAAATTTCAATTTTGAATAATTTTTTTGATGGATTTTAATATTTATATATTAAAAAACATTTCATGCACGATACTCAACAATAAGACAATTTGGGAGGAGAAAGTAGATAATTCTTAGAGGATTTCATCAGATGGTTCCAACAGCTAACAAATGGTTACCATTTAATGGTTGGTGGTACCCAAACCTAACACAAGTTCTATCCCATTTCTACTGGATGGTCGGTGGCACCCATTAGCATCCTAGTAGAACATTGTTGAACATAATAATATATTTGTAAGAGTTTTTTTATCTTTCCTTTATTTTTTCTCTAAAATCTCTTAAGAACCCCAACACCTCTAGAACAATATTTTATGAATGTTATACTATAAATGCACCCAAGTGTGAGTTAATGGTACCAATTAACTTGGAGAACCATTCTAGATCCACATTACATCACATTACTATCATTCTCTTTCTTTTAGATATATGTATCCATACCACCCATTATTTTCTTATTCTAAACATCTTTTTGGGTGGAGAGTGTTCTTTATTTCACATGATAAAAATATCACATATTTTTTCCTTATCAGGTTCCAACAACTATTAAGTATTGGTGTGGTGAACACTAACTGATTGACTTGATGTTGGTGTCTACATCATTATATTTGAATAAGAAATAAAGAATCACATCCCAAATAACCAAATAGTTCTTTAGTCCTAGTAAACATGATATATACATGATACATTCATTATATTTGAATACAAAAATGCATACATATTTTGATGAGAATATCATTATTCATTGTATAATAATATTTCACGTCTTTCATAGTATAGTTCATGTATTCCAATGGATTGAAAAAAATAAGGCACAACTCAAATGATCAGTAAGGGATAAGTACATTAGAATATATCAAGAAATAATAAGTATAATCAAGAATAATCTACATAGAAAGGTAAAAATATGATCACACAAATAATAAAATAATTTTTATGGAATAATAAATATGGCAGTGTAAATAAATGATAACGCATGAAATTTAAAATATTTTATAGGTAATACTCATTATGTAAACATAAATAGCTAAAAAAAATTACATTTAATCAATAAAATAAAAATGATATAAAACAACAGATAATTCCATTCTAAAAATATCATTCATAATAACAACTCAACACTTAATTAATGGAAGTATTAATTATTAGACATCATGTCACATGATCGTTAGTTCTCTACTATCAAAACAATTCACAAGATGATTTAAATTATAAGTAAAAACATTTTTGATGCTGTCTTAACAGGCTCTTCTCATGAAACCAATCAATTAATCCTGGGGATATATGATGTTTCCCCCCACATTTCAATACATGTCCAACAAAGTTCTCATATATCAAATAATCTATTTAATTCTTAAAAAAATGTTCCTTATCATCATATATTCATATTGTGTAAGGAATCATGATTTGTCAATATTTACCTAGAAAAATAAATTTCATTCAATGAAGAATAAAATATATAAAATTTATATATTATTTAAGTGTAAAGACCAAGAAATTTCAAGAATTGTTTTTTCGTAAATACTTTGGAATTTTACAAGTCTGCGGTTTCTAACAGCACTTGATTCTGAGGCCCGGTGTGCCTGGAATCAATTTTTAATATTTTTTTCAGGTACGTCCAGTAAACGTACATGCGGGATTTTCTATCTTTTGAACTGTTACTCAGAATTGAAATCTTACAACATCGATGAACTCGCAGTGCCGATGTTCACTTAAGGGGACCTTTACCGCAGTTGTGTTTCATTCGGGTTGAAAGTTAATTTTTGGGGTTTAAACTAAAATTAAATAAAATTGTGTGGTACACAATTTTATTTTGAGAGTTGGTTATTTCCTCCCATGGAGAAGTTATTGGTGGGGCCCACACCCAAATAACTTCACATGTGTGGGTATTTGTGAGGTGGGGCCCACAAGAGCCCCAACCTTCCATCTCCCCATGACACTCTTCAACTCCCTTAAACCCCTTGTTTTATTCTTGACAACACCCCCTTGATTGCTAAACTCTCCACCTTCCACATGGTCATTAATATAACAACTCAGTCAATTAATTATTTTGTACACCACAAATTAATTAATTATTTTGGGTGAATTTGAATCTTTTTGAATGGTTAAGGCAAGTTGATTAAAATAGGGGAAAGCCTCATTTTAATATTTTCTTGGAAAATATTTCTGTGGAACCATTGGAATTAGAAGAGAGCTTCATCCTTCCACAAAGAATGACACCCTCTTCGATGAAGAACGCCGATTCCACAAAGAACGACAACGTGTCTTCCTTCCTCTTCTATGCAACAAGTGAGGAGATGTCGCTTCCTCCTCAGATGCACCTCGACGTCCACGTAATTAACGTCTGTTCTCCGTGATGACATTTTTCGTGACTCCATCTACTGCGACGCTCGTCATCCGCAACTTGACGATGTGCGGCGTCAATTATCGAGGTAGGGGAGTTCTATATTATTTTAGTGAATAAATTGTACCTCATTATTTGTTAATTTTCAGAATTGACATTGGCCGATTATTACCGCCTAAAACGGAGGGTGAGGGCCGAACAAACACGACCCGATGACCCTATGAAGTTTCTTGTTTTATATTCAAACTGAAAGTGGCAACGATCAAAGGTGGTAGTCACGTGCCAGCCGTGTTAGGTGGAACCACGGACCGCAACCATGGGCGAATCGGCCGATGAAGAACCGGCTGGATAAATCCAGTCCTGCCGAAGGAGGGCCGCGACACCACAAGGGGCATTGCGGGGTGAAAGACCATGACCAGCAAACTACGGGCCGATTAGGTGGAAAATAGGTCAGCTTGTCTGTAGCGACTTGAGTTTTGTCCCTGTTAGATTTTGGATTATTTCTACGTATAATTCTAGAGCTAGGTGCGAAGATGGCATGCGATTCCGAGGCCAGGTGTGCCCGGAATTAATTTTATAAAAATATTAAGTATTTGTATACTTTTCACGTGGAAGGTGTGTGATTTCTCCTAAACGGTAGCTCAGAATGGAAATATGAGGGCACAATTGCACCCGGAACGTTCTATTTACCTTAGGCGAGGTGTAAACTTTTCGGGCGCGGGCCTTCGGTGGAAAATGACACTAGGGGTGATTTTGTAAATAAGTGGAAAGGTCCATTTACGAGTGTTGGCTCGAATAACTTCTTAACAGAGTCTTGGATTAAAAATCTGAGCCCGCCGTTGCGTTCAGAATAGCACGATTCCCCGAGGGGTGACCTTACCTTTGTTTGCATCGGGCGTCGGGTCCGAGGCGGGTTTGGCGTCAGCGGGCGGCAGATATTTTTCTAAAACAGAAATAAATATCGACACCCCACCCCCTTCTCATTCCTCTCTGTGTTCTTTGCCGTTCTTGGCCACCAATCCTCCGAATCGAGCAGACGAAGCTCCCACGATCTCGGATTTGGATGACGGACGTTCCAGGAGCGTGTAGTGGATGCTCTGGATCGCGGATTTAAGGCAGAATGTCGGCATTTCGCCCGTGAGGTAGGAAGATTTGAGGTTTAACCCCTGATCCCATTTTTGCTATGTTTTACTACAAATTGAAGCCGTAGCAGTGTAGATCGGGTCCCAAAGGACGTGTAGACGCCTCCGGATCTCAAAACGGACCATCGGGGAGCTCCCGGTGGGGCACCGGCGCGGCGGGCTGGCCCGGTGAGGCGCCGCCTATGCGGCGGCGTGGGCCGCGGTGCGGTGGAGGGCCGCTGGCCGGGGCGGGCCGGTTCGGGTCAGCCGGACCGGCCAGGTGGGGCCAGTCCCGCCCAGTTTTGACCAGGGGTTCTAAAAAACCCCGTTTTGTGCAATCCAGAGGTCTGATTCCCGCGCCGTCTACGACGAAGCGACCCTGGGATTGAGCCGGACCTATAGGGATAAGTTCGGGTGTATTTTTCAGGGTGGGTCCCTATCCCGGGGTCACTATTCGTCGAATAATTTTAACAATTTAATTAATATTCACCTTTGACCTACCGTAACATTTTCCTGGAGTGTTCGTTTGACATGCCACTAGTGGAATTGAGACCCTGATGGTACGAAATACTTTTTGAGATAGTTTACGGGTATTGGGACTGAGTTTGTGGTGCAGGCCCCACGAGATCGGGTTTTGGCGTTTGTGGAAAAACGCAAATTTCACACCAGGAGTTTGATTTTGACAGATGAATAGTCGATCTTGTGTGCCTTTTCGAATGGATCTCTATGGTGTGATTTGTTCGTTGAGTTTCGTAATCGAGGCATGGGCCCCACCTGAGATGGCTTTAGTGAATAATACATTTTTCATCAGGTGTCCATTTCGGACAAACGAGTAGTCGATTCTGCCTGTTTTTCTGTGGGGATTGTCATGGTATGATCCGCTCGATGGGTTTCGGAATCGTTGTTTGGGCCCCGCACAAGCTAGCTACGGTGAATAGTGCATTTTTCATCGGTGCTCCTTTTCGGGCGAGTAAACAGCCTATCCTGCGTGTTTTTCCATGTAGATCACGATGGAAGCCTCGGTATCAGCCTAGGAGGTGCGCAGTGTGGCGTTGTTGTGGTTCTCTTGGGTTAGTGAAGTTTGGGACCCGTAGTGGTTGAGGGTACTCTCTTGGTTCGTACCCACGAGGGTTCGCGCGGCATCACAACCTTCGTTTATGTTTTTGATCCTCTCGATGGGATGTTTAAACTGTTAGAGTTGTGGTATCCCTTCGGTGGGCCTGGAGTGGGATCCTCTAGCATCTTTTCCCTAGATTCGGTTCATGTTATTGGTGTGACCACATATTCACGGGCACCGATCCCCAATCTAGCAGGTTAACCCCATAGGGTTTGTGGCATCATCGGGAATATGATCCCATATGCAATGGGCCGTTCTCAGTAGTGTTGTGGCATCATCGGGTATACGATCCCATCCTTAGAATCAGGTTTATAGTAGAGTTGCGGTATCGTTGGTTATGTGATCCCCTACTTAGCGTGCGATTTCTGTAGGGTTTCGGCATCGTCAGTTCGATCCCCTACATCGTAATTTATACCAGATAGGGTTCTGGTATCATTGTCACCACGTTTTTATGGGTGACGATCCTCTATCTAAGTGATGTGCTTCTATCGAGCACCAGATCAGGTTGTGGAATCCCCCAGCAGATCTTGGGAGTGATCCCCTATCTATGAGATCTACGAATTCCATATCGGGATGTGGTATCCCCCAGTGATCCCCGGGAGTGATCCCCTATCTGTGAGATCTTCGTCTACCGGAGTGGGTTCTAGTATCCCCGAGCGGACCTTAGGAACGATCCCATATCCGAAGAGTTTGGTGATTATGTTGTTTCAGTGAGGATTCCTCTGTGATGTTATCCGATGAGCGTGATATCTTGGGTGAGGGTCTGAGAGGTTTGTGTGAAACCCAATGGAATTTTTCTCTCGGAAGAGTGTCATCTGGGATGATAGTGATTGTGGAGTGTGCTCTCCTGGTTGTGAAC
The DNA here is from genome assembly GCA_963277665.1 of Viscum album. Classification (NCBI taxonomy): domain Eukaryota; kingdom Viridiplantae; phylum Streptophyta; class Magnoliopsida; order Santalales; family Viscaceae; genus Viscum; species Viscum album. The sequence goes on from OY728123.1 coordinate 1,896,237,096, forward strand.
CGTTGCTGGTGTTGAGGTCATTACCTCAGGTGGCTTGTTTCGTGAGCTGAGTATATCTGGATTGTTAAAGGTGTATGTATGGTCATACACTTGGGCTAAGCTGACTAGTTGTGTTTAGCCGAACATAGTCACGAAATGGAGTTCCTCTCTTGTCTGGTTTCCCTCTAGCTGGGATTAGCGAACTACTGCCTTTTAGTTTCTCTCTTTTGTTTTGTGTTTTAGGGGTCCCTACTGAGTATGTTTATACTCACCCCTGCATGGGCTTTTACCGCACATGTTTGTGTCTTGTGCAGACCATAGGCCTTTCGACGGAGTACCAGGAGGACCCGGAGCAGGTGGAGCTGACTGAGCGGGATTGACCAAGGTGTTTACCGGTGCGGTGGCGAGGGAGCTTTCTGGCGGGTGTTTGTGTCAGTGTTCCACTTCAACTGAGCAGTTTGGACGCGATTTTATAGTTTTCTTTTGGTGGGCCCTGTTTTTCCCTTTTTTACGTCTACTGTACTCTGGTTTTGGGATAGTTGTATGCATTCATTTTCTTTCCAGTTTTATATATATCTTTGCACTGTTGCATGGAGGTGTATGTGGCTGCGTGTGTACAGGTACCTTAGGACAATGCCTCCCATGTGTGTGAAACCCTACTCAGCGCTTGACACCAGCCCCTGGAATATCGGAGGTGGGCCTGAGGAGTCGCGGCTTGAGCCCTGTTGGGTCGGGTCATCACAGAGTGGTATCAGAGGAGATTCCACCTTTTGGATCTGAAAGCGTAGCTGGTTTAGCTATGAGTTTGGTTTGTGCTGCATAGTGGCAATGTTAGGATGTTTTGAGTTCGACTTTCAGGCTAGGGACTCCATTGTTGGTGCGGCGGCCAACGTATCCATACACCTGGACTCAGATAACCTGCCATTCAACTCAGGACATTCGTACACTGGTCGCATGAACATAACAGTACATGCAGCATATAGGACTGGTTTTTTGGGTTTTTCCTTGTCCTTCTTAAGTCAGCTCTCCAGATATTCTCTTTGATTGTGGTGCTTCTTGAATGTTTTTTCATAATGCCTCCACGACGACAGCCATCGAGGGTTCCGCAGGAGGATTATGCTGACGATCCACCCCGTGTTGAGGCTATGGACTAGGGTGCAGGTTCTGAGGCTGGACCACCAGGTTGACAACCAGTTGAGCCACCACCTGTCGAACAACTGGTTGTGTTGGCAGTGCAGGATGAGGTTGCGCACAGGCTGAGTGCGCTGCACGAGTTCCATAGGCAGTGACCTCTGTGGTTCTGGTGTGATCCGGACCCCCAGGAATCTGATGACTCGCTTGAGGCAGTTACCAGAGTTTTCCACCAAGTGAAGAGACCTCCAGATCAGATAGTGGTCCTAGCAGAGAGCCTTCTGTGTGGTTTGGTCGGGTGATTGTGGTGCCTAGTGACACAGTCCCACGACGAGGAGATGCTCACGCGGGAAGAGTTTGATCGGTTCTTCAGGGAAGAGTTCTATCCAGTGACATTGAGGTCAGTGCAGATTCAGTAGCTTTTACAGATTCGGTAGGAGGGCCTGACTGTGTCGGAGTACTCGACGAGGATTACAGACCTGTCGCGCTACTCCTTGGATATGGTACTGGACACGTTCTTTAGGGATCGGACCTTCGAGCATGGATTACGCACGGACATCTGGGCAGGTGTGGTTTCATTGTGTCTACACACCTATGCTGGAGTGCGAGAGTGATCTTTAGTGGTGGAGAGATTTCTGGCTGAGCAGATCCCACCTGTCAGTGCTAGGCATGTGAGAGCTGAGACTTTGTTAGTCGAATCAGCATCTTGTAGCCGACGACAGACTCAGGGATATGGACATGGCTGACATTTCAGGAGGAGACCCCAGGATGGAGGATCTTAGGCTCCGGGCTCACAGGCGCACATGCCAGTTTTGGTCAGCCGCATGAGAGGCGGTGTTATGCTTGCGATGGTTGAGGACATCATGCTAGAGATTGTCCAAATCGTCGTGCTGCTAAGAGGGAGTTGGTCGATGGACCGCCTTGGCAGAGGTAGCATCTCAAGCAAGGAGGTCTGTAGGGCAGCGGACGTGTAAACGGAGCTGGTGCAGTAGTAGGAGGTGGTAGGTGGTATCAGTTTCCACCAAACCCACCCCCAGGTGGTCCACGCCAAGCTCTTGGAGCTGGTGGCCGAGGGCGAGGAGAGCTGCATGCCCTAGAGGTTGTTAACCCAGAGGCTCCGTGTATGGATAGAGGTACGCCTTGGGTCTTTTCTATTTTCTCCAGTAGTTTGATAGGCACTTTTTAGTGGTACTCTTTCCTTTCTGTTGCTTGATCGATTTTTTGTTTAGGGCGTTGTTAAGACCCTGTTTGGGTGTTGTTTGGAATGCTTTGAATACCTGAGGAAGAGAGATTCTTCCCCCACCAAGACGCGTTTTTGTGACACAATTAAAACCGTGAGGGAGAGTTAGTGCCGCCCAAAGCGGATAGTGTTGAGGTGTAGTGGATAGGTCCCTCTAACTTTAGTGTTCAGGCATGGGTGTTGGTTGGCGAACTCGCTGGTGTGGGTGACCCAGTTGAGAATCCAGTCGCTTCCCTTGAGCTCAGGGCTTTTCTGGGATGAAAAGATCATAAGGGGGGGAGGATGTAGTTAATCGGGTTTTGGACCTATTAGACTTTGGATTATTTATACGTATAATTACAGATCTTGGAGCGAAGACGTCGTGCGATTCTGAGGCCCGGTTTGCCCAAAATTAATTTTATAAAAATATTAAGTATTTTTATACTATTCACATGGAGGGGGTGTGATATCTCCCAAATAGTAGCTCAGAACGAGAATATGAGGTCCTGGTTGCGCCCGGAACGTGCCGTTTACCCTAGGCGATGTGTAAACATTGTGGGTGCGGGCCTATGGTGGAAAGCGCCACCAGGGGTGATTTCATAAATAAGTGGAAAGGTCCATTTATGAGTGTTGGCTCGAATAAAATCTGAACAATGTCTCAAATCACAAATCTAACTCCGCTGTTGCATTTAGAACGGCGCGTTTACCCTAGGGATGACCTTACCTTTGTTTGCATCGGGCGTCGGGTCCGAGGATGGTTTTGCGCCAGCGAGCGGCAGATAGTTTTCTAAAACGGAAATAAATATTGGCACCCCCCCCCGTTCTCGTTCCTCTCGGCGTTCTTCTCCACCGATCCACCAAATCAAGCAAACATAGCCCCCACGAGGTCATATTTTGACGGCGGACATTCGAGGAGCATGCATCGGATGCTCTGGATCCCGGATCTAAGGCAGCACGTCGTTATTTCGCCCGCGAGGTAGGCAGATTTGAGTTTTAACCCCCGAATCCATTTTTTCTGCATTTCCTGCTATTAAAAGATGTAGAAGTGTAGATCGGGTCCCGAGGATCATACAAATGCCTCCAGATCGCAAAACGGACCACCGGGGAGTTCCCGGCGGTCCGCGAAAGATCTGACGGTGCGGCGCCGGCGCTGGCGGGTCGGCCTAGTGAGGTGCACCCTGTGTGGTGGCACACTGCCTAGTAGGGCGGTGCAACAGTCCCGCAGCAGCGTGGGCAGCGGTGCGGCGGAGAGCCACCGGCCAGGGCCGGCCAGCGGCGGCGGCGACCGGACCGGCTAAGTGGGGCCGGTCCGGCCCAGTTTTGACCGGGGGTTCTAAAACCCCCAATTTTGTGCAATCCAAAGGTCCGATGAGCGTGCCGTCTACGGCGACTCGACCATGGGATTGAGACGGACCTATTGGGATAGGTTTGGGTGTTTTTTTTCGGGCTGGGCTCGTGGATCGGGGTCATGAATCATCGAATAATTATAATAACTTAAATATTATTCTCCATTGACATGCCGTAACTCTTGCCTGGAGTGTCTGTTTGACGTGTCGTCAGTGGGATTGAAATGTTGAAGGTACGAAGGACTCTTTGAGATTGTTTCCGGGTGTTGGGAATGAGTTTTCACTACTGGAAAAGTAGGCTATACCAACGGTTTATTACCGTTGGTATAGGCTGGAAAACCGTTGGTAAAGGGTATACCAACGGTTTTCCAAACCGTTGGCCAGTTATCCGTGAGGAAATCCCTATACCAACGGTTTCATTTAAACTGTTGGTATAGGTGTTTGAGAATTCTGGGAAAATCTTTACCAACGGTTCAGAAACGTTGGTATATGTTTTTCCAGAATTCTGGAAAAAGCTTTACCAACGGTTCAGAACCGTTGGTATATGTTTTTCCAGAATTATGGAAAAATATTTACCAACGGTTCATAACCGTTGGTATAAGTTTTTCCATAATTCTGGAAAAATCTTTACCAACGGTTCAGAACCCTTGGTAAAAGTTTTTCCAGATTTCAGGTAAAGGCTTTACCAACGGTTCAGAACCGTTGGTAAAGCTTTTCCCAGAGCTGCTGCACAGTAGCCCCCAAAATCCCTCCAGAAGCCCTTCCATACACCTGCATAAAAAAATAGTGTACAATAGCCCCCCAGTATACCCTCCACTATACACCTACATAAAAAATATCACAAAATCCACATACAGACTTCAAACAGTATAAAAAACAACTAAAATAGCCCAAAAAAACATATGACAACAATCATCCGGTGGTAATTCACCTCACCCATCAAATTCTAATAGGCAGAATAGTTTTATAAATATCTATTAGAGTTGAATAATACATTCAAATTGACTCAAATCCCATTTTTTTGTGATACTAGGTTTGGGTATGTAATGATTTTTGATGAATTTTTCATTGAACTTGTATTGTTTATAATATATGGTGAAAAGATATTTTCTTAGGAGTCTCGTCACTTATGACCCCATGAGTGAAACTACCCAACTCATGAAAAAGAGGTTGCGACTATCATTGGTGAGTGTAAATTTCAGTTGTATTCACATAAATTATTTCCTTTTGAAATTAAAGAGAGACTTTGAGTGGTGTCGTCCACACCGCACCTCGGATTGAGGCGGAGTTGACTCGTACACGTCACAAATGACCCATGGATACATGTCCTAAAGTATCAACAGTATCCGAATGCCTTTGGTCTATTTTCTGTATGTCAGTTGTTGTTTTAACTTAAACTGTTTTCCATTTCAATGAAAAGTGACACACTTTGAGTGGTGCCGGTAAATGACCCATGGATCATTGTCCTAATGTTTCAATAGAATCCGAAAGCGTTTGGTCGGTTTTCCGTATGGCGTTTTTTTACTTAAAAGCGCATCCATTTTAAACAAAAGAAAGACACTTTGAGTGGTCCCAGCCACACCGACTCTTGGATTGAGGCAAGGTTGACTTGTACACGTCACATATGATCGATGGATCGTTGTCCTAAAGTTTCAATAGAATCCAAATGCGTTGGGTCGGTTTTCCATATGCCAGTTGTTGTTTTCACTTAAAATCATGTTCATTTCAAATAAAAGTTAGAAACATTGAGTGGTGTCAGCCACACCGCACCTCAGATTGAGGCGGGGTTGACTCGTACACATCACAAATGACCAATGGATACACGTCCTAAAGTATCAATAGTATCCGACTGTGTATGGTTAGTATTCTGTATGTGGTTTTTTTACTTAAAAGCGCATCCATTTTAAAAAAATAAAGACACTTTGAGTGGTCCCGGCCACACCAGCCCTTGAATTGAGGTGGGGTTGACTCGTACACGTCACATATGACCCATGGTTACATGTCCTAAAGTATCAATAGTATCTGAATACCTTTGGTCCATTTTCCGTATGTCAGTTGTTTTAACTTAAACTGTTGTCCATTTAAAAGAAAAGTGACAAACTTTGAGTGATCCCGGCCACACCGGCCATCGGACTGAGTCAGGGTTGACTTGTACACGTCACATATGACCCATGGATCATTGTCCTAAATTTTCAACAGAATCCTAATGTGTTTGGTCGGTTTTCCATATGCCAGTTGTTGTTTTCACTTAAAATCCCATCCATTTCAAATAAAAGTTAGACACTTTGAGTGGTGTCGGCCACACCGCGCCTCAGATTGAGTTGGGGTTTACTCATACACGTCACAAATGACCCATAAATCATTTTCCTAAAGTTTCAATAGAATCCGAAAGTGTTTGGTCGATTTTCCATATGTCATTTTTTTACTTAAAAGCGCATCCGTTTTAAACAAAAGAAAGAAACTTTGAGTGGTACCGGCCACACCGGCCCTATAATTGAGACAGGGTTGACTCGTACATGTCACATATGACCCATGGATCGTTGTCCTACAGTTTCAACAGAATCCGAATGCGTTTGGTTGGTTTTCGGTATGTCAGTTGTTGTTTTAACTTAAACTGTTGTCCATTTCAACGAAATGTTAGACACATTGAGTGGTACCGGCCACACTGCGCCTCGGATTGAGGTGGGGTTGACTCGTACACATAACAAATGACCCATGGATACATGTCCTAAAGTATCAATAGTATCCGAGTGTGTTTGTTCAGTTTTCCATATGTTGTTTTTTTACTTAAAAGCGCATCCATTTATAACAAAAGAAAGAAACTTTGAGTGGTACCAGCCACACCGGCCCTATGATTGAGGCGAGGTTGACTCTTACAGGTCACATATAACCCATGAATCATTTTCCTACAGTTTCAATAGAATTCGAATGAATTTGGTTGGTTTTCCATATGTCAGTTGTTGTTTTAACTTAAATTGTTGTCCATTTCAAAGAAAAGTTAGACACATTGAGTGGTGCCGGCCACACCGCGCCTCAGATTGAGACGGGGTTGACTCGTACACATCAAAAATTTCCCATGGATACATGTCCTAAAGTATCAATAGTATTAGAGTGTGTTTGGTCAGTTTTCCGTATGTGGTTTTTTTTTACTTAAAAGCGCATCCATTTTAAACAAAAGAAAGACACTTTGAGTGGTCCCAGCCACACCGGCCCTCGGATTGAGGCGGGGTTGACTCGTACACGTCATATATGACCCATGGATACATTTCCTAAAGTATCAACAGTATCCAAATGCCTTTGGTCGGTTTTCCGTATGCAAGTTGTTGTTCTCACTTAAAATCCTGTCCATTTCAAATAAAAGTTAGACACTTTGAGTGGTGCCGGCCACACCGCGCCTCAGATTGAGGCGGGGTTGACTCCTACACGCCACAAATGACCCATGGATACATGTCCTAAAGTATCAATAGTATCTGAATGTGTTTGGTCTGTTTTCCGTATGTGGTTTTTTTACTTAAAAGTGCATCCATTTTAAACAAAAGAAAGGCACTTTGAGTGGTACCGGCCACACCGGCCCTCAGATTGAGGCGGCGTTGAATCATACACGTCACATATGACCCATGGATCATTTTAATATAGTTTAAATCGAATCCGAATGCGTTTGGTCTATTTTCTGTATGCCAGTTGTTGTTTTCACTTAAAATCTGTTCCATTTCAAATAAAAGTTAGACACTTTGAGTGGTGCCGGCCACTCCACACCTCGGATTGAGGAGGGGTTGACTCGTACACGTCACATATGACCTATGTATACATGTACTAATGTATCAACAGTATCCTACTGCGTTTGGTCCATTTTCCGTATGTGGTTTTTTTACTTAAAAGCGCATCCATTTTAAAGAAAAGAAAGACACTTTGAGTGGTACCGGCCACACCGGCCCTCGGATTGAGGCAGGGTTGATTCGTACACGTCACATATGACCCATGGATCGTTTTCCTATAGTTTAAACTGAATCCAAATCCATTTGGTATGTTTTCTGTATGTCAGTTGTTGTTTTCACTTAAAATCATGTCCATTTAAAATAAAAGTTAGACACTTTGAGTGCTTCCGGCCACACCTCGCCTCGGGTTGAGGTGGGGGTGAATCGTACACGTCACATATGACCCATGGATACATGTCCTAATGTATCAACAGTATCCTAATGCGTTTGGTCCATTTTACATATGTGGTTTTTTTACTTAAAAGCGCATCCATTTTAAACAAAAGAAATACACTTTGAGTGGTACCGGACACACCGGCCCTCAGATTGAGGAAAGGTGGACTCTTACACATCACATATGACCCATGGATCATTTCCCTATAGTTTAAACAGAATCTGAATGCATTTGGTCTGTTTTCCATATGCCAGTTGTTGTTTTCACTTAAAATCTTGTCCATTTCAAATAAAAGTTAGACACTTTGAGTGGTGTCAGTCACTACTTCAAAGCACATTTTCCATATCATTTTCCACATGAATAAACATGAAATACATGGCTAACTAATAAAGATAAGTAAAAAAATAGAAAAATGAGTATCATAGTACCAAGGAATACTACCGGTCTAGGTAGTAGACTAATCATACAATAAGAATCAAGTGCAAAAAACAGAATCTGAATGCAACGTCCCTATGAAGCAGAGGAAAACCCCAAAGTGGAAAACCATGTTCAAAAATAAAGAGTTATACAGAATTAAAAAATGTAATGGATCAATCTGCCTCTGATCACCATCACCATCACCACTATAATTATCAACCACATCTGTGCCGCCATCTTTGTCCTCGTCATCGTCCTCATCATCATCCCCATGCTCATCTTTGGCCTCATCTTGTCCTCGGCATCATCCTCTCCCTCGGCCCCATCCTCGCCCTCGGCCCTATCCTCGCCCTCATCCACATCCTCATCCTCACCCTATTCTTCTTCAGCATCCTCATCATCACCAAGAATGTCATCATCTCGATCGGCACTAGAGCTGCCGCCTGGTGCATTGGATGATGCACCCATCGACGACATAAATATCTGACAAGCCGCACTAGCCTCTGGTGGAAGTGATGAAGATAATAATGCTTTCATCAGTTTCATAAATTCTCTGTCTCTTGTTTGAACTTGTACTTCCATCTGTGTGACCCTTTTATCAGACTTTTGTGCATGCTCCTTAACCTATTCCAACTCGGTGTTACTATAATGGATACCTGGAGACGACCAATACCTCGTCGGGACTATATTCTTACCAGGTCGGCAGCGTACTCGACCAAAGTGCTCATCTCCCAAAACCTGATATAAATGATCGTGTGGCCCAAAATTGTCAGGGTCCTGGGCATCAATAGCTTCTAAAGAATCCCGTAAAAAATATTAATAGATTATTAAATTTCAAATTAGATATTAAACTTTGAAATAAACAAATTAAAACTTACAATCTTCTCTTGGGTCGGTTCATTTACCGCAGTTCCATCTTTTTTTCTTCTACTCGAGCAAAACAATTTTGCTCGAAGGATACGTCCTTCAATATTCATTTTGTGCTTCTATAATGACATTGAAACACTTTAAAGTGAAAGTATAATCATATATTCATTATTCAATAATCACATAATTTAAGTAGGATCCACTAAAAATGGAATGTCCTAAAGAATAATTATAAAAAACTATATCGTACCTGCTACCTCTCATGATCTGCCATAGTTGTGCACCCCAAAGTGTGGAGGTATTTCTTTGAATCAATGTTTTTTTGTTTTTTTTCAGAAGATTCAATGATAATGATTAATAATTAATAAGATTATATTAATTGAAAACATAAAAACTCTAATTTAAATAACTCAAATGAGATTAATACCTTAAATTTGGAAGTCGCCAAATGGGTAATCATTTGGCGATATTGCTCTATCGGGAAGTCATCCACGATTGGTAATGTCTCTAACTCTGTTCCCACTCTATCACACCAGCCAACATACAGCTCATGCTTATAAGCTCTCCAAAGCTCTCCTAGCTCTTTTAAATGCGCTGGTCGTGCACCTTCTCCATCAGGGAAGTTAAACCGAAGATGAAACCAAATTGATTAGTTCATTTAAATACAGAAATATACTACATTAAATCCAATATATTTTTTACCCATATTTGTGCCCACGCATTATCCTTGAATTCGGGTGGCAGATGTCTCCAAGAGAGAGGGTTGACCGGAATGATATCGGAGTATATGGCTAGCGTCGCCAAAAAACCCCGACATTGCTGCCCAGATTTCTCAATAATTTGTCCATCAACATTGTATTCAACCATCAACTGTGACTGGCGGTTCCATACCGCCTGCAAGCGAGTACGCCCCCTCCCCCGCCTCCTATCTGTAGATGAATCTATTATTAAAGAAAAATAATATCAATACAAGTTATATTAAAAATAAATTTTGGTATAAAAATTTGATAGAGTTATATAAATATACATGTGGTAGTCGGATCAATGGGTGCAGAAGCTGAAGGAATATCCTATACAGGTGGAGTGTCCCTCAGTGTATACTCCTCAGCCTCATACTGTGTCGCAGTAGGAGTCGAAGAAGGTGTAATATAATAGCCCATAGAAAATGAACCAGAAGAAAAAGATGATGGCATAGTCGTCTGGCCAGCTAGTAGTGTAAACATCGGAGGTCTAAATATCTCATATGTCCCTGAAGACACGCCAGGATCAAAATAGGGCGTAGAAGATAAGTATGTGGTAGTGGGTCATCTAACTCTCACCCCACGAGCTCTCGTACCACCGGCCTTAGTACCGGGACCACTAGATGATCATCCATCTCTGACACCACCACACCTCCTACCACCAACCACTCTACTGGGAGCAATATCAAGCTCCTTGTCAGATATCTATCATCTAGGGGGTGGATCCTGAAAAAATGTTTGACAGAAAAGTAAACACATGATATTATAATTTGTTGAAATATTTATATTTGAAAAAAAATACTCACAACAGGGATGAGTAGAGGAACACCCATCTGTACCATGCGATTATTATTATCTGTCATCTTTTTACGCCGCCTCTCTTCAATGGGTGTCATTTCCTGTAATGAAAAAAAATATGGAAGTAATTAGAAACAGATAACTAATGTGTAACCCAAAAAAATATAGAAAAAACATTATGATAAAAAGAACATAATGAAATAGAATATTTATGGTGTTATGAAGGTATGTACTAGGATACACACTATTAATGATGTAGGTGAAACATGTAGGTGAGAACACGACTGTATGATTCTATATATTTCCCACCACAACTTCGGGTTCACAATCAACACTGACATTTGAGTTGTTGGGGTCATCATAAGTAATAATCAGATTTCTTCCAATTGCAGTAGGGATAGTGTCAACTTCATCATCAAGATCATCAAAAACATTTCTGGGATTTACATCAATAATTACACCGAATTTAGGATGACGATGATCTTTGACATAAAAAATGTGTTTCACCATTGATTCCAATACATATGGTTCATCGGTGGCAAGAGTGCGAGTCATGTCAACAACTCAAAATCCACGATCATTAATAGAGCTGCTTTACCTATTCATTGAATCAAACCATTGACATTTCATAATCGTGACTCGACCATGCGAGTAGTATTCCAAAATTATTATTTTCTCCATGACACCATAATAAGAAACATTTTCAGAATGAGGTCTAGTGTCCGATGAACTGGCATAAAAGTCTGTTGTGGAAGTTAGCATAACACCATTATGTTGTGTTCTCATGTTTCTTGCTCGTTCGGTGATAATAAATTTGTATCCATTGATCACAAGTGATTTACAAGCACGAACCATTGTATTAGAACCAAAAGACAAAGCTCTTATTTCCTCAGAAACAGAGTCTTTAGGCAAACTCGATACCTGAAATATAAAAAAATAGTAAACTTAATTAAATATTATTTTTATTTAGTTATTACAAAAATATTTTTACCTTCAATTTCAACCAAGCAGAAAACCCTTTGCTATGCAAAGTCTCCTTCTTTCTCAAATATAAAGAATGATGATTTCTATATATCAATTATTTATGTTCCCTGTAGATAAAAATAATAATAGTTTAACAAATATTTAAAATTACAAGAGATAAGATAAGAGATATATGTACAATTAACTTACTTGATATACTCATTGAACAAATCACAATTGAACAACACTATGCGATGTGCCATCTCTCGCTCTTCAAGGCTTAATGTTGTAAATGTATATGATCCCAGAATTCCTCCTGTCTGAGGAAGTGATGGAAAACTGGGTTCAATTTGCCCATATTGTTCTTCTTCATTTCTCATTGGTCTGTTAATTCTCGTAGTATGATCAGACAAATACATTGAGCAGAAATCCATACATTCTTGAGCCAAGTAACCGTTCACAATAGAACCTTCGGGATATTTCCTATTTCGAACATATGATTTCAATGTGCACATGTTTGTTTCAGTTGGATACATCCAAAAAAAGCAATGGGTCCTCCAAGAAGTATTTCGATCGGAAGATGGACAGTAAGATGCAACATGCATGTAAAAAATGATGGAGGGAATATTTTCTCTAACTCACACAAAATTAATGGTGTCTCTGCCAACAGTTTTTGCACGAGGGATTTGGCCAACCTCTTAGCACAAAGATCTCTAAACAAATACCACAACCGAATAACTGAGACTCTAACATTATTGGACAAGAGGTGACGGATTGCTATTGGAATCAACTCATGCAAAAAGACGTGATAATCATGAGTCTTCAAAGATTTCAGCATCAACTCTTTTCTGTTGACCCATTTTGATATATTTCTTGAATAGCCATCAGTAACTATAATAGTCTCTAGCACTTCCAGAAATTTATTTTTTTCAGTAGGAGTCATCACATAAGAAGCACATGGAAATTTCCATTTATTTTCACTGATACAGATAGGATGCAATTCTTGTCTGATCCCCCAATCTACCAAGTCGCGCCGAGATCGTAAATCATCTTTTGTTTTCCCCTTCACATTTAGAAGAATCGAAAGAAACATTTCATATATATTCTTTTCAATGTGCAATACACCTAAGAAATGAAATAATAAGTTGGTTGACCAATATGACAACTCAAAGAATATACTCTTCTTCTTTTAATTGTAACAGGTATCATTGGAAACATTTTTCTTCTTTCTAGATTTCATTACACTCTTCCCAAATGAATAACTGAAATCTTTCAATTCATTAAGCACATCAGTTCCAGACATACACTGAGGTGGATCGTCATTCTCCATGGTATTGTCGAATCATCGACAATTGTTTCTATATGGATGGTTCATTGGAAAGAGTCTTCCATGTCCCATAAAACTAAAACTACGATGATATTTCAGTCTTATCGATCGATTATTCTTCATACAAACAGGACATGACAATTTTCCTTTTGTGCTCCATCCATACATCATTTCATAAGTAGGAAAATCATTGATAGTCCACATAAGTGCAGCACACATCTGAAATATGTCTTTCAAACATGCATCGTATGTGGGCACACCCACATCCCAAAGAAGTTTCAACTCTTTTATTAAAGCTTTCATGTATACATATATATCATTACTGGGATCAGAAGGGCCAGATATCAATATATTCAAGAAAGTGTAAGGCTTTTTCATACACAACCAAGGGGGAAGGTTATAAATGTGTATGAAAACCGGCCATGTGCTGTGCAAAGTATGAATCTGCCCAAATGGATTAAAACTGTCACATGAAAGACCCAGTCTCACATTACGCACGTTAGCTAAAAATTCAGGATATGAAGCATCAAATCTCTTCCATGAAAATCCATCTGCAGGGTGAACCAACTCTTCATTATTGTTTTTTCTCACGGTGTCATGCCATCGCATTTTTATGGATATTTCATCAGACATGAAAAGGTTCTGTAATCTGGGGATCAATGGAAAGTGCCACATTACTTTTTGTGGCACACGAGATGGTGGTCCATCATCTTTTGGCTCCCATCGGGAGGTTTCGCATTTTATACAATCATTTCTTTCAGCAGTTTCCTCCCAAAATAAGCTGAAATCATTCAGGAAAAATGAATTTTTTTTTGAGAATCCAAGTTCATCAACCATCTTCCATGACATATAGTGGTTTGAGGGAATATCTGCATCATCTGGAAGTAAGTCCTTCAAGAAGGTAAGAATGTAATCAATTGCAGTCTTTGAAATCCCATACATAGTTTTCCCATGAAACAATCAGATTAAAAATTCCAACTTTTTCATTTTATCACATTGTCGACATACTGGAGTCGCTGCAGCATCATTCAATTTTTTCACCCTATCAACATCATCATTTTCATTGGACACATCATGTGTTCTTGTATCGAAATCTTGTTGGCTGGACATCCTTTCCTTCTCATGATGTCAAATAAATGGAAACTGGTCATATATCAAACTCTCCAATTCAGTCCTATCATTTGGATCATCAACATTTTGAGATTCGATTTTCTCTCCATTGTGATACCACACATAATAGTTTGTTTGGAAACCATATTTGGTTATATGATAGCTAACTGCTTCACTGCCCAACCAAGGTCTCCCAACACAATTAAAACATGGGCAGTGTATGCGACCACTATCTGAAGCCTTGTCAAATGAAAAATCTAGAAAGCTTTTCAAATTATTTTGAAAATCGGTTGAAATCCGATCAGTTTCGTACATCCAACTTCTATCCATTCAGTATAAAAATCGCGAAAATTCATTTCAAAGCAATTCAATAATATTAATGTTTAATCAAAAAAATATTTACATAAATGACAATTGTTAACTCTATATAAAAGCATAACTGACGCATTACTCTATATGAGAATCATATTAAGAAATACAACAAAATACCATGTATATAAGAAAATAAGATACAATATTTCTAATGCCTATATTCAAGGATTGACCAGTAATATATTGGAAGTGGATCAAGGAATACATAATCCTTAAGGTTCTTGTTGGGAGTATATGAGTTTTATACTTTAACATCTTCAAGTAGCTCAGGATGAGGAGTAGAATGAGGATCAGGGGAGTGGCGGGACTGTCCAAGGGGGTTGTGGTGTGTCCAGGGGGTGCGGGGTGTCTAGGGGGTGGTGGGGCCATCTGGGGGGGTCGGAGGTGTCCAGGGGGTAGGGGCTGTCTAGGGGGGTCGGGGTGTTCAGGTGGGCGGGCTATCCGTGGGGGTGGTCAGGTTGTCCAAGGGGGTCGGGGTGTATAGCTATATTTATATGAAAAGAATACCCCCGCAATAATCATGATGCCCTGTCATTAGTCTAAACCCCTAGAACACATAAAGAAGCTAGTATGGACATTTACTAAAATATTTAACACCATACGAATGAAAATAAACTCTAAATATAGTTTGACAGGATATAATGGTGTGTGTGAAAAAAATGATATTAAATAAATTTAAATGAATATGGAACAAATGAGGGTTTATAATACACTAAGAGTACCTCAAACAATCCAAAACCACTATAGCACCACATATTCAACTTCATGAAACAGGACTTGGAAATCTTACCTACGGCTTTACTGATGACCACCTAATTGGAACACTCTATTTATGGTTCTTGAACACAAGGAACAAACAATGTTTGGTCTCTACCAACTCAATCACCCCCTTGTAGATCATAATCTCATTTACCCTTATACTAAAATGGTCTCACTGGAAGCTACTATTAATACCGTACCTAAACCATTCATTCTCAATAAAACAATGACCAAAGAACCATCGGAGGTATCTCTCATATAACCACAACCATTTTTATCTATGATGTAACGAAATTCACAAGAATAACTTTTATTCAATAAACTTTTGGTATATAATGTGCATCAACAATGGTTCAATTATATGGTTCATCACATTCCAATTTATTAATCACCCATACATGATAAAAATTGAACATTGACTTTCATTTAAATACCACCATCATATTTCATTTAATTCTTAACAAGCATAGAAGCATGGAAATTGGAATCTAATAACTTTAATTAGTCCCCAAAACTTTTTAATAAATTTAACATGAAAAATAAAACACTTTGAAATCTAAATAATCACTATGAAGTAAAATGAGAATGGAATTCTACTGCACAAGTAAAAACACTCAACGATGGAATATATGAAAAAAATATTAATATAAATTATTAAAACAAGATAATAATGTAACTATGAATGTTAAAAATAAAAATATGATTGAATTTTATAACATATAATAAAAATTTCATGGTAATGAAACATTAAAGGTACATAAAAAAATTAGACAATTTTCTAATGCAATCTATATGGGTTGGAATATGCATGGAATGTAAATAAAGAACATAAACATAAATTGGGCTGGAACAGAAATTCGGTTGGAATATGAGAATAGAAATTGGTCTCATCCCACATATAAATCGAAACTAAAAACTAAGAGAATACCTCAGACTTGGATGGGATGGAGGAAGATAACCCGAAGCACCTCCAAAATCGCCTCCAAAATCGCCCATGTGCTCCCGTTTAGGGCTCTGGATCGCGAATGGGGGAGAGGATCGGCTACTTCCAATTTGGGGGAAAGTTTTCCCAATGGTTTTAAAAACCGATGGTATATAACTACATCCCAAACCTATACCAACAGTTCAATGAGAACCATTGGTAAAAGGTCAACTAAATCCCACTTTTACCGACGGTTCTCATTGAACCGTTGGTAAAAACACCCCTATACCAACAGTTGTGAAGAACCATTGGTAAAAGCTTCCAAAAAACCATCTATACCAACGGTTATCAGAAACTGTTGGTATAGATGGATATTCCCAATGGTTTAGTAAACCGTTGGGATATAAGTGTTGGGAAAACTCTGTTTTCCCGTAGTGTTTGGGTGCGAGCCCCATGAGACTGGGTTTTGGTGTTTACGGATAAACGCAACTTTCGCAATATGAGTCTGATTTTGACGGATGAATAGTTGATCCTGTGAGCCTTTCTGAAAGGATAACAACGGTGCGATCCGTTCATTGAGTTTCGGAATTGAGGTATGGGCCCCACTCGAGCTGGCTTTAGTGAATAGTACTTTGTTCACCGGGTGTCCATTTCGGACAAACGAGTAGTCGATTCCACCTATTTTTTTTGAGGGGATCGTCGTTCTATGATCCGCTCGATGGGTTTTAGAATCGTTGTGTGGGCCTCACACGAGCTAGCTATGGTGAATAGTTCATTTTTCAATGGTGATCTCTTTCGGGCAAGTAAACAGCCTATCCTGCATGTTTTTCCACATAGATTTTGATGGCGGCCTCGGTATCAGCCTAAAAGGTGTGCAGTGTGGTGTTGTTGCAGTTCGCTCGGGTTAGTGATGTTTTGGACCAGAAGTGGTTGTGGGTACTCCCTTGGTTCATACGCATGAGGGTTTGCGCGACATCACAACCTTCGTTTAGGTTTTTGATCATCTCGATGAGATGTTTAAACTGTTAGAGTTGTGGCGTCCCTCTGGTGGTCCCGGAGCGGGATCCTCTAGCATCTTTTCCCTAGATCAGGTTCTTGGTATCACTGTGACCACTTATTCACGGGCAGGGATCCCCTATCTCACAGGTTAACGTGGTATGGTTTGTGGCATCATCAGGAATATGATCCCCTACACAGTGGTCAGTGCTTAGTAGTGTTGTGACATAGTTGGTTATACGATCCCCTCCTCAGCATTAGGTTTATCGTATGGTTGCGGTATCATTGGTTATGTGATCCCCTACTCAGCGTGTGATTTCTGTTGGGTTGCGGTATAATCAGTTCGATCCCCTAGATCGCAAGTTATACTAGATAGGGTTCCGGTATCATCACCACCACCTTTATATGGGCAACGATCCTCTATCTGAGTGAAATGCTTCTGTCGAGCACCATATCAGGTTGTGGTGTCCCCCAGCAGATCCTAGGAGTGATCCCCTATTTATGAGATCTACGAATGCCAGATTGGGTTTTGGTATCCCCCAGCGGACCCTAGAGGTGACCCCCTATCTGTGAGATCTTCGTCTACCAGAGTGGGTTCTGATATCCCTGATCAGACCCTAGAATAGATCCCATATCCGAGGAGTTTGGTGGTTATGTTGTTTCATCTAGGTTTCCTCAATGATGTTATCGGACAAGCGTGATCTATCAGGTGAGCATCTGAGAGGTTTGTGAGAAACCCTATTGAGTGTATCACTCGGAGCAGTGTTATCTAGGATGATGGTGATTGTGGAGGGTGCTCTCCTTGTTGTGAAACATTGCTGGTGTTGAGTTCGGTTCCTCAGGTAGCTTGTTGTGTAAGCTGGGTATATCTGGATTGATCAAGGTGTATATATGGGCATAAACTTGGGTTGAGATGACTAGTTGTGTTTAGCTGAGGATGGTCATGAGATGGAGTTCCCCTCTCGTCTAGTTTCCCTCTGGCTGGGATGAGCGGATTGTTTCCTTTTTGTTGCTCTCTTTTGATTTGGGTTTTTGTGTGGCCTACTGAGTATGTTTATACTCACCCCTGCACTTCCTTAGCCCGCACATTTTTGTGTCTTGTGTAGACCACATGCCTTTCGATGGAGTCCAAGGAGGACCCCGAGCAGGCGAAGCTGACTGAGCGGGATTGACCGGGGTGTTTACCGGTGCGGTGCCGAGGGAGCTTTCCGGTGGGTGTTTGTGGCGGTGTTACCCTTCTTCAGAGCAGGTTGGATGCGCTTTTATAGTTTTCTTTTCGTGGGCCCTATTTTTACCTTTTGTACTTCTACTGTACTCTGGTCATGGGATAGTTTTATGCATGCATTTTCATTCCAGTTTTATATATATCTCTACACTGTATCATGGAGGTGTATGTGGGTGCATGTGTAAAGGTACCCTAGGCTAATGCCTCCCATATGTGTGATAGCCTACTCACAGCTAGACGCCATCCCCTGGCATATTGGAGGTGGGCTTGGGGAGTCGCGGCTTGAGCGCCGTTGGGTCTGGTCGTGACAGAGTGGTATCAGAGGAGGTTCCACCTTTGGGATCTCAGAGCGTAGCTGGTCTAGCTGTGAGTTTGGTTTGGGTTGCATAGCGGCTGTGTTAGGATGTTTCGAGTTCGGCTTTCAGGCCAGGGACTCTAGGGTTGGTGTGACGGCCGACATATCCATACACCAGGACTCTGATAACCTGCCTTTCGACTCGGGACATTCGTACACTAGTATTAGGGACATAATGGAACATGCATCATATAGGACTGTGTTTTTGGGGTTTTCCTTTTCCTTCTTGAGTCAACTCTCCAGATATTCTCTTTGACTGTGGTGCATCTTGAATGATTTTTCAGGATGCCTCCATGACGATAGCCAGTGAGGGTTACACTGCAGCATTGTGCTGACGATCCACCCCGTGTTGAGGCTGTGGACCAGGGAATAGGTTGTGAGGCTGGACCTCCAGGTGGTCTTCCAGTTGAGCCACCACTTTTCGAGCATCTAGTTGTGCCGGCAGCGCATGATGAGGTTGCACGTAGAATGAGTGCGCTGTACGAGTTCGATAGGCAGCGACCTCTGAGGTTATGGGGTGATTCAGACCCCCAGGCTGCTGATTACTGGTTGGAGGTAGTCACCCATGTTTTCCTCCTAGTTAGGAAACCTCCAGATCAGACGGTGGTCCTAGAGGCGAGCCTTCTGAATGGTTCGACCGGGCGATGCTGGAGACTAATGACGCAGTCCCACGATGAGGTGATGCTCACGTGGGCAGAGTTTGAGCATCTCTTCAGGGAACAATTCTATCTGGTGACACTGAGGTCAATGCGGATTCAGGAGCTTCTACAGCTTTTCCAGGAGGGCCTGACTGTGTCAGAGTACTCAGAAAGGTTTACAGACCTGTCGCGCTACTCCCTGGATATGGTCTGGGACCCGTTCTTTAATGCTCGGACCATTGAGCAGGGCTTACGTAGGAACATCTGAGCAGGTGTGGTTTCTTTGAGTATACCCACCTATGCTGGAGTGTTGGAGCGAGCTTTTGTGGTGGAGAGATTTCTGGCCGAGCAGATCCCGCCTGTTAGTGCTGGGCACACGAGAGTTGAGACTTTGTCAGTCGGATCGGCATCTGGTAGCCAACGCCAGACTCAAGGAACAGGACGTGGCCGACGTTTCAGGAGGTGACCCCAAGATGGAGGATCTAAGGCTTAGGGTTCACAGGGCTCATAGGCCATTTTTGGTCAGCTGCATGAGAGGTGGTGTTATGCTTACGACAATCAGGGACATCTTGCTAGAGATTTTCCAACTCGTCATGATGTTTTGAGGGAGCCGGTCGATGGACTGCCTTGGCAGAGGCAGCACGTTGACAAAGGAGGTCCGCAGTGCGGTGGACGTGGCGACGGAGCTGGTGCAACAGTAGGAGTTGGTAGGCGGTATCAGTTGCAACCACACCCACCCCCAGGTGGTCCACGCCAAGCTCAGGGAGCTGGTGGCTGAGGGCGAGGACAACTACATGCCCTAGAGGTTGTTGAGCCAAAGGCTCCACGGATGGATAGAGGTATTCCTTGTATCTTTTCTACATTCTCCAGTATTTTGATAGACACTATTTAGTGGTACTCTTTCCTTTCCGTTTCATGATCAAGTTTTTGTTCAGAGCATTGGTAAGACATTGTGTAGGTGTTTTATGGCCTGCTTTGAATACATGAGTAAGAGGGATCCTTCCTCTATCGAGACTCTATTTTATGGCGCGATTAAAACTGTGCGGGCGAGTCAGTGCCACCCAAAGCGGATAGTGTTGAGGTGTAGTGGATGAGTCCCTCCGACTTATGTGTTCAGGCATGGGTGTTGGCTGGAGAACTCGCTAGTGTGGGAGACCCAGTTGAGAGTCCAGTCGCTTCCCTTGAGATTAAGGCTTTTCGGGGACAAAATTTTCTAAGGGGGGAGGATGTAGAGAATCTTTTTTTTCCCCATTAGTCATTTGATTATTTCTACTTATAATTCCAGATCTAGGCGCGAAGACCTTGTGCGATTCCGAGGCCCAGTGTGCCCAGAATTAATTTTATAAAAATAGTAAGTATTTTTATACTATGCACGTGGCAGGGGTGTGAAATCTCCTAAAAGGTAGCTAAGAATGGGAATCTGAGGGCACAGATGCGCCCGGAACGTGCCGTTTACCCTAGGCAAGGTTTAAACATTTCGGGCGCGGGCCTGCGGTGGAAAGCGCCACCAGGGGAGATTTCATAAATAAGAGGAAAGGTCCATTTTCAAGCGTTGGATCAAATAACTTCTGAATGGTGTATCGGATCACAAATCTGAGTCCTTTGTTGGGTTCAGAACGTCACGTTTACCCCAGCTGTGAACATACCTTTTTTCGCATCGGGCGTCGGGTCCTAGGCTGGTTTGGCACTAGCGGGCGGCAGATTATTTTCTTAAATAGAAATAAATATCGGAACCCCCCCCCCCTTTCTCTTTACTCTCGACGTTCTTTTCCATTATTCATCTCCGATCTTCCAAATAGAGCAAATGAAGTTCCCACGAGTTCGGATTTCGACGGCAAGCGTTCCATGAGCATCCAACGGAAGCTCTGCATCGCGGATCTAAGGAAAAACATCAGCGTTTCGCCCGTGAGGTAGGAAGATTTATGGTTCAAAACCCGATCCCATTTTTTCTCCGTTTTCCTGCAAATCGTAGCCGTATCACTATAGATCAGGTCACGAGGGACGTGCAGACTCCTCCGGATCGCAAAACGGACAACCGGGGAGCTCCCGGTGGTCCACGGAAGATCCGCTAGCACAACACCGGTGCGGCGGCACCGGCACCGGAGGATGATGGCAGGCCACGGACGGCCGGCCTGGGGAGGTGCCGCCCAGTGTGGCGGTGCGGCGGTCCCGCGGTGGCACACTCTGCGGTGCGGCGGTGGCCGGCCGACCGGGGCGGGCCGGTTCTGGCCGGTCCGGCCTAGTTTTGACCGGGGGTTCTAAAAACCCCCGTTTTGTGCAATTCAAAGTTCTGTTTCACGCGCCGTCTATGAAGACATTACCCTAGGATTGAGATGGACCTATTGGGATAGGTTCGGGTGTTTTTTCGGGCTAGGTCCGTGGCCCGGGGTTACGAATCGTCGAATACTTATAATAATTTAATTATTATTCACCTTTGACCTGCCGTAACTTTTGCCCCAAGTGTTTATTTGATGTGTCGTCAATGGAATTGAGACCCTGATGGTATGACAGACTTTTTTAGATGTTTTCCGGGTGTTGGGACAGAGTTTGGGGTGTGGGCCCCACGAGACCGGGTTTTGGCGTTTGCGGAGAAACACAACTTTCACACCAGGAGTCCGATTTTTATGGATGAATAGTCGATCAAGTGTGCCATTCCGAGAGGATCGCAACAGTGCGATCCATTCGTTGAGTTTCGGAATCGAGGCATGGCCCCACTTGAGTCGGCTTCGGTGAATAGTACTTTTTTCACTGGGTGTCTGTTTTGGAAAAACGAGTAGTCGATTATGATTGTTTTTCTGAGGGGATCGTCGTGGTATAATCTGCTCGATGGGTTTTGGAATCGTTGTGTGGGCCCCACAAGAGATATCTATGGGGAATAGTTCATTTTTCACCGGTGCTCCGTTTCTTGGGAGTAAATAGCATATTCGGTATGTTTTTCCGCGTAGATCGCGATGGAGGCCTCAGTATCAGCCTAGGAGGTGCGTAGTGTGGCATTGTTGCGGTTCGCTCGGGTTAGCGATGTTTTGGACCAGCAGTGGTTGAGGGTACTCCCTTGGTTTGTACCCATGACGGTTCGCGCAACATCAAAACCTTCATTTATGTTTGTGATCCTCTTGATGGGATATTTATACTGTTAGAGTTGTGGCATCCCTCTGGTGGGCCCGGAGTAGGATCCTCTAGCATCTTTTTCCTAGATCGGTTTCGTGGTATCGCTATGACAACTTATTCACGGGCAGCAATCCCCTATCTAGCAGGTTAACCTCATAGGTTTTGTGGTATCATCTGGAATATGATCCCCTACATAGTGGGCCGTGCTCAGTTGGGTTGTGGCATCGCCGGGTATACGATCCCCTCCTCAGCATCAGTTTTATAGTAGGGTTGTGGTATCATTGCTTATGTGATCCCCTACTCAGCGCGTGACTTATATAGGGTTTCAGTATCATCCATTCGATCCCCTACATTGCAAGTTGTACCAGATAGGGTTCCGGTATCATCGTGACCACCTTTATAAGGGTGAAGATCCTCTATCTCAGTGACGTCCTTCCGACGAGCTCCAGATCAGGTTGTGGTATCCCCCATCGGATCTTGGGAATGATCCCCTATCTATGAGATCTATGAATTCCAAATTGGGTTTTGGTATCCCCCGGAAGACCCTGGGAGTGATCTCCTATCTGTGAGATCATCGTCTACCAGAGTGGGTTCTGGTATCCCCGAGAAGTCCCTAGGAGTGATCACCTATCCGAGGAGTTTGGTGGTTATGTTGTTTCAGCGAGGTTTCCTCAGTGATGATATCCGATGAGCGAGATCTCTCGGGTGAGCGTCTGAGAGGTTTTTGAGATACCTAATTGAGTGTATCTCACATATGAGTGTCCTCTGGGATGACAGTGATTATGGAGTGTTCTCTCCTGGTTGTGAACTGTTGCTAGTGTTGAGGTCGGTACCTCAGGTGGCTTTTTGCGTGAGATGAGTATATCTGGATTGTTTAAGGTGTATGTATGGGCATACACTTTGGATGAGCTGGCTAGTTGTGTTTACCCGAGGATGGTCATGATATATAGTTCCTCTCTCTTCTAGTTTCCCTCTGGCGGGGATGAACAGACTATTTCCTTTCAGTTTCTCTCTTTTGTTTTGGGTTTTTTGGGTGCCTATTGAGTATTTTTATACTCACCCATACACGGGCTTCGCCCACACATTTTTGTGTCTTATGCAGACCAGAGGCCTTTCAAAGGAGTCCCAGTAGGACCCGGAGCAGGCGGAGCTGAGTGGGCGGGATTGACCGGGGTGTTTACCGGTACGGTTCTGGGGGAGATTTCTGGCGGGTTTTTGTGGCAGTGTTCCCCTTCTTCAGAGCAGGTTGGACGCGCTTTTATAGTTTTATTTTGGTGGGACATGTTTTTCACTTTGGTTCGTCCTCTGTAATCTGGTTGTGGGATAGTTGTATGCATGCATTTTCTTTCCATTTTTATATATATCTTTGCACTATTTCATGGAGGTGTATGTGGGTGCGTGTGTACAGGTACCTTAGGATAATTCCTCCCATATGTGTGATAGCCTACTCGGCGATAGATGCCAGCCCCTGGCCTATTGGAGGTGGGATTGGGGAGTCGTGGCTCGAGCCCCATTGGGTCGGGCCATGACAAAGTGCTATCAAGGGAGGTTCCACCTTTGGGATCTCATAGCGTAGCTGTTCAAGATGTGAGTTTGGTTTGAGGTGCATAGCGGCAGTGTTAGGATGTTTCAAGTTCGGATTTCAGGCCAAGGACTCCAGTGTTGGTACGGCGGCTGACGTATCGATACACCAGAACTCTGATAACCAACCTTTCAACTCGGGACATTCGTACAGTGGTCGTAGGGACCTAAGGGTACATGCAGCATATAGGACTGGGTTTTTGGGTTTTTCGTTGCCCTTCTTGAGTCATCTCTCCAGATATTCTCTTTGACTGTGGTGCGTCTTGAATTTTTTTTCAGGATGCCTCCATGATGACAGCCAGCGAGGGTTCCGCGGTAGGATTGTTTTGATGATCCACCCCGTGTTGAGGCTGTGGACTAGGGCGCATGTTTTGAGGCTGGACCTCCAGGTGGTCTGCCAATTGAGCCACCACCTGTCGAGAAGTTGGTTGTGCTGGCAGTGCAGGATGAGGTTGCGCGCAGGCTGAGTGCGCTGGACGAGTTCCAGAGGTAGGGACCTCTGAGATTCTGGGGTGATCCAGACCCCCAGGCAGCTGATGACTAGCTTGAGTCAGTCACCCAAGTTTTGCAGAGAGTGAGGACACCTCCAGACCAGATGGTGGTCCTAGCGGTGAGCCTTCTGCATGGTTCGGTCGGGCGATGGTGGGGCCTAGTGATGCAGTCCCATGATGAGGAGACACTCACATGGGCAGAGTTTGAGCGGCTCTTCTGGGAAGAGTTCTATCTGGTGACGCAGAGGTTAGTGCAGATTCAAGATCTTCTACAGCTTCGGCAGGAGGGCCTGACTATGTCGGAGTACTAGACGAGGTTTACAGACCTATCACATTACTCCCTAGATATGGTTCGAGACCCGTTCTTTAGGGCTCAGACCTTTGAGCAGGGCTTATGGAGGGACATCGGGGCAGGTGTGGTTTCTTTGTTTCTACCCACCTATGCTGGAGTGATGGAATGAGCTTTGGTGGTGGAGAGATTTCTGGCTGAGAAGATCCCTCCTGTTAGTGTTGGGCACGCGAGAGCTGAGACTTTGTCAGTCAGATCGACATTTGGTAGCCGATGATAGACTCAGGGAACTGGACATGGCCAACGTTTCAGGAGGCGACCCCATGATGGAGGATCTGAGGCTCAGGGCTCACAAGGCTCGCAGACCAGTTTTGGTTAGCCGCAAGAGAGGCGGTGTTATGCATGCGACTTTTGGGGACATCTTTCTAGAGATTGTATGATTCGTTGTGCTGTTGAGTGGGAGCCGGTCGATGGACCGCCATGGCGGAGGCAACGTCTTGAGCAAGGAGGTCCACAGGGTGGAAGACATGGTGACAGAGCTGGTGCAGTAGCATGATGTGGTTGCCTGTAATACTTTCCACCACCCCACCCCCATGTGGTCCACACCTAGCTCAGGGATATGGTGGTCGAGGGTGAGGATAGCTGCATGCCCTGGAGGCTGTTGACCCAGAGGCTCCACAGATGGATAGAGGTATTCCTTGTGTCTTTTCTACATTGTGCAGTTGTTTGATAGACACTGTTTAGTGGTACTCTTTCCTTTCTATTGCTTGATTGAGTTTTTGTTCAGGGTGTTGGTAAGACCATGTGTGGGTGTTTTTTTGGCATGCTTTGAATACCTGAGGAAGAGGGATCTTTCCCCCACCGAGATGCATTTTTGTGATGCGATTAAAACTCTGTGGGCGAGTCAGTGCTTCCCAAAGAGGACTGTGTTGACGTGTAGTGGATGAGTCCCTCCGGCTTATGTGTTTAGGCATGGGTGTTGGTTGGCGAACTCGTTGGTGTGGGAGACCCAGTTGAGAGTCTAGTTGCTTCCCTTGAGCTTAGGGATTTTCAGGGATGAAAATTTCTAAGTGGGTGATGATATAGCGACTCGGGTTTTGGCCCTGATAGACGTTGGATTATTTTTACGTATAATTCCAAAGCTAGGAGCGAAGACGACATGCGATTCCAAGGACCGGTGTGCCCGTAATTAATTTTATAAAAATATTATGTATTTCTGTACTATTCATGTGGCGGGAGTGTGATATCTACTAAACGGTAGCTCATAACAGGAATCTGAGGGCATGGTTGTGCCTGGAACGTGCCGTTTACCCTAGTCGAGGTGTAAACTTTGTGGGCGAGGGCCTGCGCTGGAAAGCGCCAGCAGGGGTGATTTAATAAATAAGTGAAATGGTCCATTTACGAGCGTTGGACCGAAAAACTTCTGAACGGAGTCTCAGATCACAACTATGAGTCATCTGTTGCGTTCAGAACGACACGTTTACCCTAGGGGGACCTTACCATTGTTCGCATCGGGCGACGGGTCTGAGGCGAGTATGGCGCCAGCGGGCGGTAGATATTTTTCTAAAACACAAATAAATATCGGAACCCCCCCCCCCCTTCTCATTATTCTTGCCGTTATTCACCATTATTCGTCGCCGGTCCTCCGAATCTAGCAAACGAAGCGCCCACGAGCTTTTATTTCGATGGCGGACGTTCCAGGAGTGTGCATCGGAAGCTTTGGATCACGGATCTAAGGCAGAACGTCGGCGTTTCACCAGCAAGGTAGGCATATTTGAGTTTTAACCCCTGATCCCATTTTTGCTGCATTTTCTTTCAAATCAAATCCGTAGCAGTGTAGATTGGGTCCCGAGGGTCGTGCAGACTCCTCCGGATCGCAAAACCACCACCGAGGAGCTCCCGGCGGTCCGCAGAAGATCCGCTGGCGCGACGCATACGGACGGCGGCCGGCCCCTGCGGGCCGGCGAGCAGATGCGCTGCCGGTGCAGCGGGGCGCCGCCCATCGTGGCGGCGTGTACTGCGGTGCAGTGGAGGGCCGCCGGCTGGGGCGGGCCGGACCGGCCAGGTGGGGCCAGTCCATCCCCGTTTTCACCGGGGGTTCTAAAAACCCTCGTTTTGTGCAATCCAAAGGTCTGATTCGCACGCCGTCTACTGCGACGCGACCCTGGGATTGAGACAGACCTATTGGGATAGGTTCGGGTGTTTTTTTTGAGCTAGTTCCATGGCCCGGGGTCATGAATCGCTGAATAATTATAATAATTTAATTATTATTCACCTTTGATATGTCGTAACTTTTTCCTGGAGTGTCAGTTTGACGTGCCGTCAGTGGCATTGAGACCCTAGTGGTACAAAAGACTTTTTCAGATGGTTTCTGGGTGCTGGGACTGAGTTTGGGGTGCGGGCCCCATGAGACCTGGTTTTGGCGTTTGTGGAGAAACGAAACTTTCGTGACATGAGTCTTATTTTGACGGATGAATAGTCGATCTTGTGTTCCTTTCCAAGAGGATAACAACAGTGTGATCAGTTTGTTGAGTTTCGGAATCGAGGCGTGAGCCCCACCCGAGCTGGCTTTGGTGAATAGTACTTTTTTCACCAGGTGTCTGTTTCGGACAAACGAGTAGTCGATTCCGCTTGTTTTTCTGTGGGGATCGCCATGGTATGATCTGCTCGATGGGTTTTGGAATCGTTTTGTGGGCCCCGCATGAGCTAGCAACGGTGAATAGTGCCTTTTTCACCGGTGCTCCGTTTTTGGCGAGTAGACAACCTATCTTGCGTGTTTTTTCACATAGATTGCGATGGCGACCTCGATATCAGCCTAGGAGGTGCGTAATGTGGCGTTGTTGCAGTTTTCTCGGGTTAACGACGTTTTGGACCAGTAGTGGTTGAGGGTACACCCTTGGTTCGTACCCACGAGGGTTTGTGCGACATCACAACCTTCGTTTAGGTTTCTGATCCTCTTGATGGGATGTTTAAACTGTTAGATTTGTGGAATCCCTCCGGTGGGCCTGGAGCGGGATCCTCTAGCATCTTTTCCCTAGATCAGGTTCATGGTATCGTTGTGACCTGTTATTCACAGGCAGCAATCCCCTATCTAGCAGGTTAACCCCGTAGGGTTTGTGGAATCATCAGGAATATGATCCCCTACGTAGTGGTCCGTGCTCAGTAGGGTTGTGGAGACATCGGGAATACGATCCCCTCCTCAACATCATGTTTATAGTAGAGTTGTGGTATCGTTGGTTATGTGATCCCCCACTGAGCGCGTGATTTCTGTAGGGTTGTGGTATCGTCAGTTCGATCCCCTACATCGCAAATTATACCAGATAGGGTCTCGGTATCATCGTCACCACCTTTATATGGGCGACAATGCTCTATCTGAGTGACGTGCTTCTATCAAGCGCCTGATCGGGTTGTGGTATCCCCCAACAGATCCTAGGAGTGATCCTCTATCTATGAGATCTACGAATTCTTGATTGGGTTGTGGTATCCCCCAATGGACCATGGGAGTGATCACTTATCTGTGAGATCTTTGTCCACCGGAGTGGGTTCTGGTATCCCCGAGCAGACCCTAGGAGCAATCCCCAATCCGAGGAGTTTGGTGGTTATGTTGTTTCAGTGAGGTTTCCTCAGTGATTTTATTCAACGAGTGTGGTATCTCGGGAGAGCATCTGAGAGGTTTGTGAGACAACTGATGGAGTGTATCTATCAGATGAGTGTCATCTGGGATGACAATGATTGTGGAGTGTTCTCTCTGATTTTTGAACCGTTGCTGGTGTTGAGGTTGGTAGCTTAGGTGGCTTATTGCGTGAGCTGAGTATATCTAGATTGGTCAAGATTTATGTATGGGAATACACTTGGGCTAAGCAGACTTGTTGTGTTTATCCGAGGATTGTCACGAGATGGAGTTTCTCACTCATCTGGTTTCCTACTAGCTGGGATGAGCGGACTGTTTCCTTTCAGTTGCTCTCTTTTGTTTTGGGTTTTTTGGGTGCCAACTGAGTATGTTTATACTCACCCATGCACGTGCATTTCCCACACATGTTTGTGTCTTATAGAGACCACAGTCCTTTCGACAGAGTCCTAGGAGGACCTGGAGCTGTCAGATCTGAGTGAGCGGGACTGACCGGGGTGTTTACCGGTGCAGTGGTGAGGGAGCTTTTCGGCGGGTGTTTGTGGCATCATTCCCCGTCTTCAGAGCAGGTTTGACTTGATTTTATAGTTTTATTTTGGTGGGCCCTATTTTTCCCTTTTGTACTTATGTTGTACTCTGGTTGTGGGATAGTTGTATGCATGCATTTTCTTCCTAGTTTTATATAAATCTCTACACTATTGCATGGAGGTGTATGTGGGTGAGTGTGTACAGGTACCTTAGGCTAATGCCTCCCATTTGTGTGATAGCCTACTCGGTGCTAGATGCCAGCATCTGGCCTATTTGATGTGGGCTTGGGGAGTCGTGGCTCGAGCCCCATTGGGTTGGGTCACGACATCGTCGGCTGGCTAGGTGATGAAGCCGCGACAGCCGAAGGTGTCGCGCAGCTGGACCGCAGCCCGCCCGAGCGGGCCCCTTGCGCCAGGAAGGCCAGCCAACTTCAATCGACCGGTTTGGGAGGACGGTTCCACTTGGTGCCGCCGGTTTGGGAAAGTAGGGGGCCACCCCCCACCCCGGACCGCTCGGCCCCTTTGGTCGAGCCGCTCGGCCGAGCCGCAACCTGCTGGACCGGGCTATGCTGCGCTGGGGTGGGACACGCCGGGTCGCGCCGCGCCCTGTCGGGCCAGGTCACACCCATCTGGTCGGGCCGCATGATTCACTGGGACTGTCTGACCCTACGTCGGGTTGGACCCGAAAAAACTGGATTGACCCGACCCGCCAGCCCACTAGGCTTAACGGGTCGGCCCAGTTTTCACATAAATGTGAATAACTCGAAGATCGCATGTCTAATCGATGCGCCATCTGCGGAACTGGGACCCTCTTGACGAGGCGGTCCGTTGGCGATACACTAAGTGATTTTTGGATGAATTTGGATAATGGCGGGGTTTCGAACGAGCATATTTTTAACCGGGCCCCTGGAACAGAAAAGCCAATATCTCTTATACTGGGCGTCCGATTGACGCGCCGTCTGTCGCGTTGGGTTCCTTTTGACTAGACGACGCTTTGGGATACATCATCTCTGGACTTCATGACAGTTGATGTATCGATCCCCTTGGCTCGAAGAGTGGACCCTCCCGGAATCGAGCATGCTGTGTGTGGGAACCCTAGTTCTGGCTGTGACTACAACGACTACCGTACTGGAACCCTCAGCGGGTTTGGAGACGACGACTACCGTACTAGAATCCTATATGGGTTTGATAGTTATGATTACTATTCTTGTATCCTACATGGGTCCGACAGTTTAACTTTTGTTCTAGTATCCTACATGGGTCCGACAGAGTAGCTGGTCTAGTATCCTACTTGGGTCTGACAGCTTAGCTGGACTTGTATCCTACGTGGGTCCGCTAGCATAGATAAATCAGTGACTACATCTGATCATCATTATCATATTACGAAATATGTATACTTGTGTGAGATGGGTCTTGACTTTCAATCATTATCATCGGTGTGATTAACTTTTTTCTTTTGTGGGATGGGTTGTGCATGGGCTCGAGAATTGGATCCGAACTGGATTGATGAATTAGCTATATGTATGGGAATATACCTAAGTAGAGTTGGTTGATACATCATGAATGTATGTTTTCTTGTGGTTTATCCATCGTGAATTCTGGGAGCCCTTCTGGGGTCTCGGGGTCCCTACTGAGTATTCTTATAGTCACCCCTACATGGGATTTTCCCGCACTACGTTTTGTTGGATGCAGACGACGAACAACACTTATCGTGGTAGAGACTTGTGGAGTTAGACGGTACCTGGAGGTGGACCACTTGGTGTGACGTATACGGAGCGGATGGATGGACCCGAGGTACCGAGGAGACTATCTGTACCCACCCTTCTGGTGGGATTTCTCGGAGGATGACTGGTGGTTGTTGTTTTACTTTACTATAGTTGTACGAGTTTTTCAGATGTATTGTACTTTCAGTTGGGTTTGTATTCTGTCCCATTTACCTTTCATCACTTACTTTGTATTTAGTATTACTTTGTGCTTACTTCAGCTTGCGTACTATGCTGTGTTTGTTTACTATATAATGGAAATGCCTTCCCTTTTATCGGGATTTATACCTTTGGTGCTAGTCGCAAGCCTCTGGCCTATGGAAGGCAGGCTTGGGGTAGTCATGGAATGGGTCTCGAGGATGGGTCTTGAAAAATTGGTGTCAGAGGAGTCGGTTCTACCATATAACTCAGGACTCTGATCATTCCTTTCTGTGAAGCAAAAATGTTAAGAGTATTGACCATGGTTTCAGTCCAGGGAGTCTAGTTCTGGTGCGGCGGCCAACGTATCTATACACCAGGACATTGACCCCTGATTTCCGACTCAGTGCATGAAAACACTGATTTCATGTCTGCTTCAAAAGTTTTCTTGGTGATTACTTTGTGTTAGCTCACTAGGTATACTTTTTTGACTGTGGGGCACCTGTTTCTTTTCAGGATGGCTCCACGAAGGCATCCATCTAGGGTTCCGAGTCACGTGCGAGATGGTATACCACCAAGCGATGAGGCCTCAGTGCAGGGCCCCATCACATCGGAGGCACCAACAGTACCACTACCTGATAAGCCACTGATACTACCATCCCTAGTAGTATAGAGTGCACGCTGCCTAAGTGTGTTTCATGAGTTTCAGTGAAAGAGGCCGCCCAGGTTCCACGGAGAGACGGACACTCAGGAAGCCGAGGATTGGATGGAGGCTATTATCAGAGTCTTCGTATTGGTAGGGATGCCAGCCGACCATATGGTGATCCTTGCCAAAAGTCTCATGCTCGCAGCAGCAGGTAGATGGAGGATCCTGATGCTCTAGGTGCATGACAAGGCATATTTACTCTGGATAGACTTTGAGAGTCTCTTCCACTCAGAGTTTTTCTTAGACACCCTTCTTGCAGTGCCGATTCAAGAGTTACTTCACCTGCAGTAGGGTAGCATGATAGTATCTCAGTACTCAGTGAGTTTTACTGACCTCTCGCGCTACTCCATAAAAATGGTACGAGACCCATTCATCAGGGCCCGGATCATTGAGTAGGGACAGAGGCACGAGATCAGGGCTTCGATAATCTCCCATAGTATTTCAACGAAGGCTGGAGTACTGGAGAGAGCCCTTTTTGTGGAGATATTTCTCACTAAGCTGACACATGCAACGAGACCCACCGCAGGGCGACACATAGCAGAGTATTCTACAGCCGGTATTAGACAGATGTCACAGATGTCCAAGCAGACCAGGCCATCAGGCGAGGGACCTCAGGATACAGGTTTGGTTGTGCGGGGCACCCAAAACAGAGTCAGCTATACAAGGATCATGTAGTGCTATGCATGCAGCGTGTAGGGTCACATGGCTTGAGACTGCTTGACCCAACGTACAAATGAGTAGCAGAAAGTGGAGGGACCTCCCAGGCAGAGGCAGAGGTTTGACCGTGGTGGTCCGTAGGGAACAGGTGGACGAGGTAGGGGAACTGACCGAGCAGCGGGTGCTGGACGATGTTTTGTGTCTCTACCACCACCACCAGTAGGAGGTCCACCCTGACGACAGAGGCAGGCTCAGCTCCAAGCAGCGGAGGCTTACGACCACAGTGCACCTCAAGTGATTCGAGTTACTATCTGTGTCTACTCCACCCTTATTGCAGTACTTATAGACAAAGGTGTGAGTCATTCATTAATTGCAGCTTCCCATATTCGGAGATCTGAGATTCTAACAGAGTCGTTGGATTGATCCTTATGGTTAGAGACTCCTATGGGATCGGACTCAACGATTACACACTGGTGCTTGCAATGTGAGCATACCCTAGGAGACGATTGCTTCATCTTGGATCTTCTTGTAGCGGCATCGAGGCCTTATGACGTCATCCTGGGTATGGACTGGTTATATACCGTCCATGCTCAGATCAACTGTATTAGGGGAAAAGTGCGGTGTATCCACATGGATGGGACCAGGTTCACCTTCACTGAAGATAAGGGAGCCTTTGTAGCACAGGATAGACTTTCGCATAGGAGAGGGCATCCGATCACACATCAGATGGATAGTCTCATCCTTGGAGTTGTTGATGTGCAGAGTCCGAGTTTTCCTATTATGGTGGATAAGTATTTGGGAGTTTTTTCTAAAGATGTTCTAGGACTACCTCCTTGCAGAGAGGTAGACTTCTACATTGACCTGTACCCCATGACAACACTGATATCTACTCCAGCATATCTGATGGCTCCCGCCGAGCTTTCTGAGCTACAGGTAGAGCTAGAGGAGTTTCAAGGGAAAGGATTTATCCGACTGAGTGTTTCACCCTGGGATTTTCCGATATTTTTTTCCAAGAAGGCGGATGGGAGCTTGATACTATATGTCACCTACCATCACCTGAATCAGGTGACCATGAAGAACAAGTACCCGCTCTCGAGTATTAAGGACCTCTTTGATCAGCTCAAGGGAGCACGTTGGTTCTCGAAGATAGACCTCATTTCATGCTATCACCAGCTAAGAGTTTGAGATGATGATGTGCAGAAGACGACCTTTAGGTGTCGGTATGGCCACTCTGAGTTCTTGGTTATTCCCTTCGGCACAACCAACACTCCCACAGTTTTCATGAGTCTCGTGAATTGGATCTTCTAGCCTTACCTCAATCGTTTTTCCATAGTCTTCATCGACGACATACTAATTTACTCGACTACTGAGGAGGAGCACGCCTACCACTTTCGGGTTGTACTGGATACACTCTGAGAGCACCAACTATATGGTAAGCTCTCGAAGTGTCAGTTCTGGATACAAGAGGTACACTTCTTGGGAAACGTCATCTAGGAGGTGAGAGTTGTAGTGGATCCAATGAAAATTGAAACAGTGCTTGCTTGGGAGCCACCCAGGAGTGTGACGGAGGTGCGGAGTTTCCAAGGTCTTGCTGGGTACTATTAGAGATTTGTGCCAGACTTTTTCAGAGTTTCATCACTGCTTTAAGCTTTGACGAAGAAGGGGAAACCCTTCGTGTGGTCAAATAGATGTCAGTAGATCTTTCAAGAGCTGTGGCAGAGATTGACCAGTGCGCCAATCTCGAGGCTACCGGAGGAGGGCGTTGGGTACGTAGTATATTGCGATGCATCAGGGACAGGACTCGGTTGTGTCCTGATGTAGGAGCGAGTAGTGACCAGGTATGGTTCACGGCAGTTGAGGTAGCATGAGAAAAACTACGCTACCCATGACCTAGAGTTAGAAGCATCGGTCTTCGCCCTGAAGATGTGGCGACACTCTCTGATGGGCGAGCACTTTACAGTCTACTCTGACCACCAGAGTCTCAGGTACATATTTTCACAGAAGGACCTGAACCTGAGATAGCAGTGATGGGTCGAGTTCCTCCATGACTATGACTTTGAGATAGTCTACGCTCATGGGAAGGGGAACATTAAAGTTGATCGTCTTAGCAGGAGATCAGACATTCAACTGCTAGGAGAGGCGATAGAGTAGCTAGTCACATTGTAGATATCTTTTGTGGATAGAGATGGAGAAGCCTTTATACAGTCACTCACAGTCACTTTACCACTCCTTTAGTAGGTCAGAGAGGCACATCATGGTGATGTTGACTGTGATACACGACATGCTCAGGTATCCATAGGGTAGGTGCCTGAGGTATTTTCTAAAGTAGAAGAGAATGACATCCTCTTCAGGGGACATACCACTGTATAAGTTGCACTACAAGAGAAAGTGCTAAGGGAGTATCACACTTCCCCTATAGTGGTACATCCAGGAGTGGAAAAGATTTACCAGGACCTCAGACGATAGCACTGGTGTCTGGGTATGAAGAAAGCTGTAGTAGATTTCATTTCATGGTGCCTCACTTGTCATCCAGTGAAGGTGGAGCACCAGGTGCCAGTAGGCTTGGTACATCACTTAGAGGACCTAGAGTGCAAATGGGATGGGATATCCATGGATTTAGTGATGGGGATTCTACGTATATCTAGAGGGAATGACTCTATCTGGGTGATTGTTGACCAACTCACCATGTCGGCCCACTTCTGACCGATTAGAGAGCAGGGCTCAGTAGAGAGCTTGGGACACCTATACATTTAGGAGATAGTACGACTTCATGGTGTTCCATAGTCTATTGTTTCTGATCAAGATGCTCATTTCACTTCCCATATATGGAAGGGGTTACAGGAGGCCTTTAAGACGCAACTACGTTTGAGCACCGCCTTCCATCCTCAGACGGATGGCCAGACTGAGAGGGCCATTTAAACTCTTGAGGACATGATCCGTGCATGTGTCCTTGACTTTGGTCGCAGCTGGGAGGATCACCTACCTTTGGTGGAGTTTGCATACAACAACAGCTACCATTCCACAATCGGGATGGCAACTTACGAGGCAATGTACGACTGACCTTGAAGATCACCTCTATGCTGGACTAACACAGTGGAGTCAACACTTGTATGACCAGAGATGGTTCAGGCTATGACAGAGAAGGTGCAGATCATTCAAAAGTGAATAAAGAATTCACAGAGCAGACCAAAGTCTTCTGCTGACATGAGATGGAGAGCACTAGTTTTCGAGGATAGCGACCACGTCTTCTTACGGGTCTCACCTCGACGGGGTCTACAAAGATTTGGTCAGGGCATCAAGTTATCTCCACGATTCATCGGACCTTTCCAGGTCTTCAGCAGAGTAGGCGAGGTGGCTTACCTCCTGGCCCTTCCAAAACAGCTACACCGGGTGCGTGACGTCTTCCACATATCTCAGCTGAGCAGATACATGCAAGACATGTCCCACATCATCAACCACGGGGATCTAGACATCGATGATGGGGTGCCATTTACAGAGGTCCCGATAGAGATCAAGGATCGATAGAAGAAGGTCCTACATGGACGATCGATTCCTCTTGTGCGCATTCCATGGCAGCATGGGAACCTCTAGGAGATCACTTGGGAGCGGGAGGCTCAGATGCGAGCTCAGCACCCCCATTTGTTTCCCTAGTGTGTGTTGCAGCTTTATGGGGACGTAAAGCCCTGACGTGGGAGTAATGTAAAGGCCAAGAAATTTCAAGGAAATTTTTTTCGTAAATAATTTGAAATTTTACGAGTCTGCGGTTTCAGACGGAACTTCATTCCGAAGCTCAGTGTGCCCAGAATAAATTTCTGAAGATTTGTAGTACGTGCTGATTTTTCTATCTTTTTAACGGGTACATGGAATTGAAATCCGAGGATACCGATGAACTCGCATTACCGGTATTCTTTTAAGGGGACCTTTACTGCATTTGTGTTTCATGCGGGTTGAATGTTAATTTTTGGGGTTTAATCTTAAAGTAAATAAAATTGTGTGGTAGAAAATTTTATTTTGAGAGTTGATTTTTTCCTCACATGGGGAAGTTATTGGTGGGTCCCACACCCAAATAACTTCCCATGTGTGGATATTTGTGAGGTGGGGCCCCCACGACCCCCAACCTTTCATCTCCCCATAACTCTCTTCAACTCCCTTAAACCCCTTGTTTAATTCTTGACAACCCCCCTTTAATTACTAAACTCTCCACCTTCCACATGGTCATTAATATGACAACTTAGTGAATTAATTATTTTTTACACCACATATTAATTAATTATTTTTGGTGGATTTGAATATTTTTGAAAGGGCATGGCAAGTTGATTAAAATAGGGTAAAGACTCATTTTAATATTAGCTTGGAAAGTATTTCGGTGGACCCTTTGTAATTAGAAGAGAGCTTCATCCTTCCACGAAGAACGATGCCCTCATCGATGAAGAACACCGATTCTGTGAAGAACGGAGACGTTCCTTCCTTCCTCTTCCCCGCAAAAAGTGACGAGACGCCGCTTCCTCCTCGGATACACCCCGACATCCACAGAATCGACGTCAGTTCTCTGTGACGCCGTTCTCCACGACGCCATCTACAACGACGTTTGCCATCTGTGGCTCGACGACGTGCTGCATCAATTATCGAGGTAGGGGTTTTGTATATTCTTTGAGTGAATAAATTGCACCACTTTCTTTTTTAATTTTAGGAATTGGGATTCGCCGATTTTTACCGCCTAACGCAGAGGGCGTGGGCCGAACAAACATGGCCCGATGACCATCTGATGTTTCTTGTTTTATTTGCAATCGGGAAGAGGTGACGATCGAAGGTAGCGGCCGCATGCCGACCGCATGAGGAGGAACTGCGGAACGCAACCGTGGGTCGCTTGTCCAATGAAAAACCAATCGACTAAAGCCGGTCGGGCCGAAGGAGGACAACAATGCCACAAGGGGTGCCACGATGCAGAAGACGGTGACCCGAAAACTGGGTCCGCTTCAGCGGTGAATAGGCCGGCTCATTGGCCGGCCGACTAAAGAAACCGCAACACTCTAAGGTGCCGCACAGCCAGACCACAGCCCGCCTGAGTGGGCCACTTGCGCGAGGAAGGCCGGTCGGCCGGTTTGGGAGGGCGGCGCCGCTTGGGGCCACCAATTCAGGAAAGTGGGCCCCTCCTTGAACCGCTCAGCCAGTAGCACCGTGCCCTATCGGGCCACACGATTCATCGAGTCGGACCCGCCAAAACCGGATTGACGTGACCCACCAGCCCACTAGTCTTAACAAGTCATGCTCGTTTCCACTTAAAGGTGAATAACTCAAAGATCACGCGTCCGATTGGCGCGCAGTCTATGGCACTAGGACCCTCGTGACGTGGGTGTCCTTTTGCGATACTCTATGTGAGTTTTGGATGACTTTGGATAATGTCAGGGATTGGAACGAGCGTATTTCTAACCAGGACCCTGCAACATAAAATCCAATATCTCTCAGACTGGGTGTCCGATTGATGCGCCGTCTGTCGCGTCAGGTTCCTTTTGAGGAGATGAAACATCAGGATATAAAAAATATGTACTTCATTGCAATTGATGTATCGACCACCTTGGCTTGAGGAGCAGACCCTCCCGAAATTGAGAATGATGTGTGCGGGAACCCTAGAGCTAGCTATGACTACAACGACTACTGTACTAGAATCCTCAGTGGGTTCGGCGACCACGAATACCATACTGGAATCTTCCATGGGTTCGGCAACGACGACTACCATACTGGAATCCTCCATGGGTTCGACAACGATGATTACTGCTCTTGTATCCTACATGGTTTCGACAGTTTTTCTTCTCTTCTAGTATCCTTTGTGGGCCTGACAGAGTAGCTGGTCTAGTATCCTACGTGGTTCTGAAATCTTAGCTGGACTAGTATCCTACATGGGTCCGTCGACTTATATGAATCAGTGACTACATCTGATCATCTTTATCACATTACGAAATATGTATACATGTATGAGCTTAGTCTTGAATTTCAATCTTTATCATCGATGTGATTGACTTCATTCATGTGTGGGTTGGGTTGTGCTTGGGCTCGAGAATTGGAGCCGAACTGGATTGATGATATAGGTATATGTATGGGAATATACCTATTTAGAGTTGGTTGATACTTTGTAATTGTATCTTTTATTGTGGTTAATCCTTCGTGGATTCTGGGAGACATTCTAGGGTCTTGGGGTCCCTACAGAGTATTTTTATACTCACCCCAGCATGGGCTATGCCCACACTAAGTTGTGTTGGATGCAGATGACGGACAACACTGATCGTGTTAGAGACTTATGGAGCTAGATGCTACCCGGAGGTGGACCACTTGGTAGGACAGATATGGAGAAAACGGATGGACCCGAGGTTCCGAGAGGACTATCTATACCCACCCCTTAGGTGCGATTCCCGAAGGACGACTTTGTGGTTGTTGTTTTACTTTATTATAGTTGTACTTGTTCTTCAGTTGTACTGTACTTTTAGTTGGGTTTGTATTCTAGGCCATTTACCTTTCAGCACTTACTTTGTATTCAGTATTACTTTGTTCTTACTTCAGCTTGTGTACCATGTTGTGTTTGATTACTATATAAAGGAAATGCATTCCCTTTATTGAGATTTACGACTTTGGTGCTAGTCACTAGCCCCTGGCCTATGGAAGGCGGGCTTGGGGTAGTCGCAGCTTGGGCCCCGAGGAAGAGTCATAACATTAAGAAATTTACAAATACATCATAATTAATATTAATATTTTTGAGAAATTTAATATACAATTATGATGAGAAAATTAACAATTCATGTGAATGTTAATGACTAAAAAATCCATCATGGAAGTTAGTGTCAATAATTTTCATAGTCGAATTTGTTATTAACCATCAATACAAACAATAAAGATGGTATCAAAAACAATATAACAATTTTAATAGTAATAATTGGTTATTTTTCTTAGTTCAAATACCAAAAATAATGTTTAAAATAATTCTTGAGGAAAATATCATTTTCATTTTAGAAAATCATATTTTAAAAAATAAACATATTGAAAATCATTTTCTGGGAAAATCGCATTTATAAATATTTTATTAAAAATATCCACAAAAAATGGAGTAAATTTTCAAATAATTATCTTCATGATAGTGGGTAATTCTATACATTCCATAATAAAAAAAAAGAAAAATTCTATTTTCCCTAAAAATACTATAGAATATTCATTTTTTATAAAAAGAAAGGACGATTCCATTCAAATTTTCATTAATATCCAAATTGTAATTATTATAAAAATGGCATATAATTAATTTGAAAGTATTTAATAGACAACTAAATGGGTTAATATTAAATTAATATATCATTTTTATAAGGTTAAAAAGATTTTTAGGAAAACAAATTGGGGGAAAACAAATTTCCGACCCAAATGTGAAATAAAGTAAGATATTTGAAAAATACATTCCTATTAGTTTATGTAGAAAAGTGTTCATAAAATAATCTATAACATGAATTTATATTTAATAAATAAATGAAAATAAATTTAAATTTTTTATTTATGAAATTTTATAAAATTACATTCAACTGAAATTCATTATTAAACAATCCCGATTAGAATAAGACTATTCAATTAGCCTCTTCCATGATCATAATGGTGAAGTGGGAAATAATAGTTGAATAGATTATATGATTCAACTATAAACCCAAAAAAAGAAGTCTTTATAGATGAGAACATAAATAACATATATTTTACACATTATCATAGAAAGATATAATCAATGAAGTGGATGATCAACCCAATGAACAAAAATTAATTTAGGAAATCCCTCATGTTAAGCTTCCGTAGACTTAACTTTATTTAAAAGCATATATAGTATTTTGGAAAAAAATAATTAATCTAATTTATAAGTGTACTAATATTGAAAAATATTATATATTATCCATATTTATCAACTTTCACATGTTTATTAATAATATGTTTTTTTATTGTTTCATGTGTTACTTGCAATATTTTTTCAGACATGTTCCATTATGAAAGAAATAGTTACTATGTTTATATTATAGTTATATAATCTATATTATAATTATTAGGACACAATTTTAATATTTTGACATCAAATATACAATTAAAAATATCATTATATATGGATATGAAAAATGAAAAATGATATGATCATGGAGACAGTAGGCCATATGTACGCAAGATTATGGTATTCATTATTCAAATATCCTTATCGATATGAGGCAAGTAAAATTTTATCATTGCATAATGATAATAATATCATATATACAATATTATTACTTCTATATATCATTCATGTGGTTTGGTGATGAAAACAACGTCACATCACATCTTCAAGGTGGCAGTCCACACATACAAGAATGATGTTATCATCATTATGTGAGTGAAAAAGTTAAGAATGAAAATGACATATATTGTTTTCCTATAATGATAAATATGTAAATTATATCACAATTATTACATGTATATGACGTATGATTAGTATTTTAAACATTGTTATATTCTATGTAATGTATTAGTGAACAATGAATCTGATCCCTTCATGTGGCGATAGTCTGACTTACACACTAGAGATGTTATCATATCCCATATAAAATTGAACATAAATAATAGATATAAGAAATAATTACTCCATAGGTATAATAATTTTATAAATATTATATATTTACATTAAATCAATCACCATACCCAACAGTGATAGGTGGTAATGGAGGAACAAAATATATTGGTTTGTTGGGTGGAACTACGATGTAAATAGAAAGGATAGGTTCATAAAACATTTGATTGAAGTTGAGATTTATGGAGGTTATAGACATATTAAAACAATATTAAAATATATTTAAGATACATAGATTATTGTTTCATCATGTTTTATTAATAATTGAATTAGGTTGAGAGAGAAATAATATAACAGTGCTCATTAAAGAACATTACCTCTTATTTTGGTATCATCATTAGGTTATCACTAAACCCTACCTATGATTGATATATACAAAATATAAGTATTCTATTATGATTATAGGTAATTTAGGAAGTGATTTGGTAAGGTATTGGTTGATTAAATGTTTTATCAAGGTGTGATTAAGAGAGGGGAGTGGGTGGGCATTTATAAGTTAGGCTCGTGGAACACCTAAAATGTTTTGAAATGATTCAATCATACCCTTGTATTTATTAGTATATAAACCTAAAAAAATGTATATAATAGCAAATATATCTGAAAATGACCCAATAGGTTGGGAAAATGGGTGATGGATATGTTTTTTAGTCATTTATAACATTCATACTCTTAGTTTAACCTGTAGTAAATTCATTTCTACCCTAACTGGGATAATTATTTATTTTTTCTAATTTAACTATTAATTATTTTCAAAAATTATGCTAACATTATTAAAAAATATAATTGTTTTAATTAAAAATATATAATCCAGTTTTACATATTTAACACATATAAGTGGAAAATGCTATTTTAATATTAATCCCCTGGAAAGGAAGGCAATGGTAGCTTTTAA
Source organism: Viscum album (assembly GCA_963277665.1). NCBI lineage: Eukaryota > Viridiplantae > Streptophyta > Magnoliopsida > Santalales > Viscaceae > Viscum > Viscum album. The sequence goes on from OY728123.1 coordinate 1,896,278,800, forward strand.
AGATATAATGATCAAAGGATTAATAAATTCTTATATAATAATTTAATATGAAAAAGATTAAAATGAAATAAATTGTATTAATAGATATTATTTTTAGCTAATTTTAAATTAATATTAATTCTAAATATTATTTATCAGTTTCAATAATTTATTTAAAATAGCATTTTAAATAAATTAATTTTTTCCACTATTTATCAAGAAATGAATCTTTTCAAAAACATATCAAGAAATAACCCTAAGAAAATTTTGATATTATAAATATAAAAATGAATTATAATTTTTAAAATAAATTTTATTGTTGTTTAATTAATTATTTTTAAATAATGTTTGTAAAACATGAATAAACTATCATTTAGAAATATATTGTTTTATAGAAAAAAAATCCGTTTTTAAAAGGATAATTATTTTACTTATAAAAATCAGATGTTTTATAAATTTGTGTAAAATATATATTTTCATATTTTAGTTAACTATATTATTACCTCCCATTCAAATGACATGTTAATGAATGTCATATTAAATAATAATATTTTTATACCAGTTCACATTTTCATCAAACTCCGTGTTGCATGTAACACAAAATAACATTAGTATTGCGTGTAGTGAAATATATTGAATGGGTTGAATAAATTTAAACATTAATATATCATCAAGTATCAGGTTGTTATATTTTTTTATATTCTTGGTGCTTCATGTCACACATGATGCTTTGTTCTTATTTAAACATTTTTCTGTGTTACATTCACCCCCCTTAAATAAATTTCATCATCTCAATTTAATATTGACCCCAAAAATTAGCCGTTTTAAATTCTAAAATTACGTTGTTAATAAAAAAACATTGTAAAAATAAATTATAAGTATTGTCTTTATAATATTTATAGAGATGTAAAATAGGTTACATTGAATAATATATAACGAGGTTTCTACCAATGATAACATTGGTGGGAAGTGAATAAGTGTACCTAAAGTAAATGAAAAATAATTATAAACAATAATAAGGGTCATTGATCATAAAAAAATTGAATGATCAATGATAAATGAAGGGGAAAAAAATTAAATATATGATGATTTAATAAAATATCATATTTATCATGTATGAATGTAATAAGATGAAATTTTTGTTTTAAGATAATTTTCCTCATAATTAGTATTTATTTTACTATATATTAATATAAGGATGTATACTTATTTGATAAATTGATAATTCATAAGAGAAATTTAACCTTTTTTTATTCTTTGATAAATTGAAAATTTATCCAGTACTCCATTAATTGAATATCCAAAAATAAAATTATAATTCTGAAACAATTCCAATTTAATTTCAATGGATCATAATATCCCTTAAAGAGTTATAGGACATTCCCTACGTCTCGATCTATTCCCAAAAACCAACATTGTTAGAAAAAGTTATATAATCTAATAAATTAATGGACAAAATTAAAAATTTATACCACTGGTTTATCATTATTATTATTTTTATATCATTTAAATTTTAACAAAGACCTATTAACCTGGACATCATGTAGGCTAATGGTATGTGCTAAAACATTATCGCCCTTCTGTCATAGGTTTAAGTGCTTAGAACATTACAGATTGAATAGGTTACAAACCAACACATGACTCATTATTATTCTAAGAAATATTAATATAATTCTTATATCATCCCAAAAACATTATCTAAAACATCCTTGAAATAATATTATTAATTAAATAAAAAAATTATATGGTTTTCAGTATATAATAATTTTTTTCTCAATGTGTACCAATATTACTTGAATATTATTATAATTTAATTAATGATCATATTCCCCCAAAAGGTTATAAATACTTCGAAACATATATCTATAAAATGGAGAGGAATTATTCCTCAAATAACTTCTTCACCATATACTAAAACAATGGTGCTATTCCTATAAATGTTTTCCAAAAATATATTTCATATTTTGACATTCCAACAACAAAAATTTTTGAAATGGGTGTTTATGAATTTTAACTTTTGGTAAAAATTAAACTCATATTTTATAATGGTATATATAAGTCCTATGATAGTGAATACAGACATTCTTCTAAAATGTTTTACAATCCTTCGACGTTTCCTGATTCTAATGACAAAATTTTATTGAAATAAATACATATACAATTTAAATATTGATTCCAAATAAATAAATAATTAATCGAATATATTTATATCGTGATCTTTATTTGGACTAGAGGTTACCATTTAGAATTGACAATTTACTTAGTTAATCCCTAGATTCTCCACATTTAAGACAACAAACTATATATGGTCTCTATGGATAGATTTATATCCTTTAGTTATATATTTCATTTTTTTCCTAAGTATTTGTTTATTTATTTAATTTCTTCCTCACCAATAACATTTACCCATTTCATTGAGTCACTTTCCAAGTATTTTCCTTCAATATATCATACATGATGGAAATTGATCCATCTTTTCTCTTTGGTTTTCAACACCCAAGATATTTTTGAACTCCTTTCATCTCTTCATTCGTGAGTATGAGAGTTGGTTAATTGATATGTTTTTAATAATGTTCCATGAAAATTGATTAGTAATAATTAAAATATCATTCACTATAGTCTTCATCATATTTTGTATCTCATAGTAACCACATTTCCCTTCATATTCAATTTTATAATGATTTCTCCAGGTTATATCAATTAACTAAAACCCAAAGAATCAGGTAGTAACAATAATCATATTACAATAACCATAAAATCCTTTACGAGTTGTGTAAATTTTGAAATATTATTTTCATTAAAAGATACCCAATGTTTAACCATGGTCACTCATTATCATCATACATTATAATCATCTATAATAGTTTGTATACAAAAAGTGAATTATCCAAAGCATATCCAAAGATAGTATCAAACCACGTGTGCAATAAGAACCAATTTCATGTACCATGTGATGATCAACCTAATCCTAACGCTCAATTAAATAACCCTTTTTATATCTATTCCCGAACTCTGCCCAGATGTAGTATCCAGAAATGTATGTATTTATAGGAATGGCCACATAATTCCACCTTACCAAAAAATTATGATTTACTTTTATAGTTGTCCTCAAATTTTATCATATTGCCATTGTCCATTATCTATGTATTCTTAAATCTAGTTCTCATGGTTTTTACTGAAATTACTCTTATACCAACTATAACGACCATGACCCCTATAAATTAGAGATGGTTTCAGCTTCATTACAATATCATAAGTTACAAACAATCAAAAAATAAATGATTGAGTAATATATTAGTGATAACAAACAATATATATACCTGATTCTTTCATTAAATTTGAATATAAAAATTAAAACATAATTTTTTCAAGAATATGTTTGTTTCCTCTAGTATATTATTTCATATGTTCCATAGTGCATATTATGGATTTTTGGGAAAGGAAACTGAATAAGGGTGAACTCAAATTCTTAGAAAGGGTTTAGTACAATGAATCATATCATGAATCGATAAGAATAATCAACATGTATGGGTAAATTACTGATCACACATTCCATTTAAATTTTTGGATAATGAATAATCAATATAAAAAGTAAATAACTAAGAACACATTCAATTTAAATAAAAAGATAAGTAATATTCAATATGGAATGTTAATAAAATGTAAAAACATTACATTTAATAAATAAAAAGAAAATGTAATTCATATGGAGACAATATCATAGAAAATATATCATGGATATCAACAACAGAACTCATAATGATATAAAATGCTTATTTATTAGAAGTTAGTTCTCAGGAAGATGATACCTCTATAATCAATGCATTATATAAGGTGGGCTAATCTAACGGTAAAACCAATTTAATTCTAAATTAACTTGATTGTCTAACAATACCTACAAATTCATCGAAGGGCTTTACAATTATAGGCCATATTCTTAACTTCTAGTCCAAACCAATTCTCATATATCGAATAATCGAATAAATTCATAAATAATTTGCTTCATCATGAAATATTTTGTGTGTGTTAAGAATACATTTTCATTAATATTTCCCCATATAGACTAATTAAATTCAATGTAGAATATGACATCAAAAAGAAAATACTATTTATGAAATTAACATATCCCAGAAAATAGTATTGTTATATAGGGAAATTTTTTTATAATTATCATGGTCATATCAACAAATAAAGGTAATGTTAATGACTATAAAAAATGAATATTATAAGGGTGTTTTAATACTCTCTTTGGTCAAAATGATTAAAAATAATACAGGGAAATACTAAGGATGATACCAATAAAACATATAATCATTACAGTAAGCTTAAATGTCTACAATTAGTAATGAATGGATATAAAAAAATATATTTAAAAAATTTCATAAGTAAAATATCATTTTAATTTTTTAAAATCAATTTTTAAAAAGTAAACAATTATTAAAATTCATTATATTGACTATCTCTTTTAAAATTATATTCTTTAAACATATACTCATATTCGTGAAATGGAATCATAAATTAAACGATTTTCATAATTTATGTTAATTCATTAAATTTTCTGAAATGTAAAAATATAATTCCCTTTTACCTATATAATAGATATAAAGGATATTGTTCTACAAATAAAATGAAGATTATATTTACATTATTGGTAAATCCAAACGTTAATTTCTTTCAACAAAATAATATTACATTGAAAATAAATAACTAGATAAAATGGGTGAAATTACATTAATAAATCACTTTGATATGGGTAATATTACATTTTATTTTTTTAAATCATGTTTTTCAATGAATTTTTTTTCATTCTTAATGATAGAAATTAAGTCTGTTTTTTATAAAAAAAATATCAATTAATTTATATAAAAAATATTGTAAAAATTAAATTATTATATCAAAATTTGACAAATAAATATAAGAAAATAAAATTAGATGGTTTTACTATCAAAATTTAAAATAATTTCTATCAACCAAAATACAATTGTTAATAATGTTGATCAGAATCATGTTATAAAATTAGCCATTACATTGATCAAAACATTGAATTGGGAATTAATCAATGAATAAATTTTTATTTTTAACTTTAAATCAACTTAAAATTAGTCACCAAACATAAGTTAATAAAATTAATTAAAAAAATAATATTATAATAAAATATCCATGGAATTAGAAGATTAAACCAATGAACAATATTTGAGATAATAATTCTGTTAAATCATGCTTCATTTTGATTGAAAAATTATAAAATAAAGTGTAGTTATTTTTAGATTTTAATAAATTATAAAAAATAACAATATAAATATTTATAATATCATATATGGTCAATTTAAATCATATTATCACCTAGTCATTAATAATATTTCGTTGTTTTTGTTTTATTGGTTATTAATTGCCTTGTTTTCACGTACATGTTTCAATATGATAGATTTGTTGTGTGTGAAAAATATATTTTATTTTAATTTAAATAATAATAATTATAACTTTATTATCATATTTTTAAATAAAATATACTTAAAAAACAAGTCATGAAATATGGTAATGAAAAATGAATTATATTGCGACCCTAGAGACAGTATGACATAAGTACACATGGGCAACAATTCCATTTTTCAATTATATTTATGTAAATGGTGTAATTAATATTTTATACTAAAAAATAATATTAATATCATATATACCATAATATTTAGTTATATATATATATATATATTATAATTTTGGTGTAGTTATGGAAAGAGAGTCATGTCACTTGGTGAAAGCGGTAGTCCACATGTATACAGACATTGTTATAAAATTATGTGAGTAAAAAGGTATGAAAGAAAATTACATATATTATCTTTAGTTAATGATAATTATTCCATGAATAAAATTATTATGTCATTTATTTCACATATATTAATTATTAATATCCTTATTATATTTCATGTAAAGTTTTACTGAAACACAAATCACATCATTCCATGAGGTGGTAGTCCTTCGTACACATGAGCGACGTTATCATATCCCATACATAATAGAAAATAAATATATAGGTATATATATATATTATAATGACTCTATATATAAACATATGTTACAAATATCATATATATACTTTATATTAATTATATTACTGAACCATGAAAGGTGGTAATTGAAGAACAAATGACATCAGTTCCTGAGGTGGTAATCTATCTGACAAGCGAACAATGACTTCATAAGATATTTTATTGGAGTGTATATTATTTCATGTAAATATATTTTTTATAAAAACATCCCATTTTATGTAATATAATTTATTTTATCATATTTAATTAATAAAAATTAAAGGATGTGGATTTATAAATAAAATAAAGATGCTCATTGAAGAACATTACCTCTTCTTCAGGTATCCTCCATGGGATTAGAATAAATAATTTATAGGATATATTTACCAAAAAAGGATTATATGTAGTGTTTATTGAATTTGGGAAGTGATCTGGGATGTTCTTGGCTGAACCATATCTGTGTGAAGGTCTAATGTTGAGAGGATAGTGGGTGACCTTTTATAAGGGTGGTGAGTGTAACACTTGTAACATTTTGAAAAGATTCAATCATAACCATGTTTCTATGTCTCCATAAGCTACCAATGAGTAAAATTTTCTATAATTTAAGAAATAAGGTCAATATATGTGGATATAATGGGATTTGGATATGATTTTATGTCACATTGTTTACTCTTATCTACTTCAATTAGTCACCTGGTAAATAAAATTTTACAGTATCTGTGGTAATTATTTTTTCTTAATTTTAATATTCATTTCGAAAAAAAATTCTGTAATTAATTAAAAATATAAATTATTCTGACATCAAATATGTAATATATTTTAAAATATTAAATTCTTATAATATTAAAAATTTAATTTTAAATTAATCATACAGACCCCACGAAATGATTTTTTTTCAAAGAAATAATGATTGGATGTTGGTATGTTGTTATATAAAAAGTTATAATTAATTTGATTCCCATTACCCCAATAGGATTAATTAATATAAAATCTAATAAATGATACATTTAAACAAATTATAAAATAATTTAACCTTATGAATAATTCCAAAAAAAGTGTTTTCAGTTAAAATTCAGTAGGATTCACTATTCATCAAGAATGAAACATTTCATGAAAAATCAAAATTTCAACATTATATTATATTTATATAATGATTTTAATAAAGAGGATTATTATTTAAAAATAATAATATAATTGGTAAATATTTATTTTATATTATGTATAAAATGATTTACTAAACCGTCTTTTAGAGGAATACACTTTTTAAAAATACATTAAATTTTATTTTAAATGATTCATATTTTATTTATAATAAATAGATAGTTAATAAATTTGTGTAAAATATATATATTCATAGGTTATTTAAATCTATTTATAAATTCCATTCTATATACTATGTGATAACTAACATTTTAAATTGTAACATTTTAATAACATTTCACATTTTTCATAAATTCAATGTTGCATCTAACACAAGAAAATCTCAGTACTATATTTCATTAAAAAGATTGCAGAGATTGAATTTATTTGGAAATGAATGTATCGTAATATCTCATTCACTTATTTTCTTATAATCTTGATGTGTTCTGTCACATATGATACACTGTTCTTAATTTAATATATTGTGGAGTTACATTATGAAGGATAAGTGACCAAGAATTTAAAGCGAAGTTATTTGGGTTTCAAGAAAAAATGATCAAAGGATCGTTTTTATTTTTTATTCATTGTTCCAACCACTAAATACCACATTTTTTATTTCTTGTAGCATGATTATTAGAATAATCACTAAATACAAATATTCAAATTACTCGGTATAACTAATGAAAAACTTTGATTAAACCAAAATCTCATTGGGTTACTTGAGAGGAGAAGACACAGTTATATCTTTTTGGATTGTTTCCTAACCAATTTACCAATATCTTATATCTTGTCAATATATTTCTTATTTTCACTACACTTTATGTCCTTAATTTTATTTATCCCTTCTATAGTTTTTAATTCAATTAAGAAAATTATTTTATAAAAAGTTTTTAAAAGTAAATTTTCCCCCACTCTGGCTATCATTACTCAGAGCAACAATTATTGTAAGAAACAATGTTATTATTTTATAAAATCATAATTGGTTAAAGTAACAATCATTTATATATTCCATATACATGTAATAACCAATATTTTCTTGTCAGTTATTTAATGGGAAAAAATTCATTAATTAATGTTTCGAATGATAATTATTAGATAATCTATTTGTCCATTTTTTAAAATAACAGAATATTCTAGGTGATGAATATTAATGCATGGATATACCCCCTCCAATTAATGAAAATAAAATTCAATGCATGTCAACATAGTGATATTTTATCTTGATGCAATGGTAGTTAATTCCCACATTTCATTTCAGATAAAAATGATTTTAATAGAATTTCCATGTTTAAAATCTCTCTTGAGATTTGGAATCTATAAGAGGATTACCATAAGGGTACCAAAAAATTAAATGATAATAGTATTGATATATGCAAAGGTGTGCTTTAAAGAATTATCTTTCATCATAGTGAGACTATAGAAAACTTTTTTAACCATTTCACTAATATTTTTATTATAAAAAAGTATCTAGGTGGTGATATTTTGAGTGACACACTAGTGAATATGTCCCTATTTGTATTTCCTAATTATATGCCTCCAAAATTAAAATTTATAATGTGAAGAAAATGGAATAAAAAAATTCAATTTCATAGGTAATGTTTTTAAAAATTATATTACAATGAAAATGAAACTATAAATATAATATAATATAGGAATTGATAATGAGAAAATTTTACTAAAAGACAATGATTAATAATCTATTGGATGTGAAGAGGATATTTCACATATTACTATGATGATGAACAAAATAATCCAAAATTAGAAGGATTTAAAACATGGAAAGAAGAAAAATAAAAAAGTTACACTAGATATAAATTGATATAACCATAAAACTGATCAAATAAATATAGACATTCCCAATGTAAAAAGTATTCCAAATAATGAAATAAAAACTACAAAGTATTTACATGATTTTATAGGGATTGTAACGACCCAAACATTTATGAAAATAATGCCTTTTCTTTTAAATGATTTATATATATATAAAATAGTGAACTACTATTATTTATAATTTCTAATCAAATTTAATTGACAGTTATGTATCCATACCTATGATAATATATTTATCAAATAGTGATCACATGACTATTATAAATATTGGGTTTTTACAAATCCTTTTGAAATAGAAAAAGGATGTGATGACCTCATCTAGTTGGATTGTACCCTGTGAAGCTCATTTATTAGAGATTCTGATGAATATATCATTTATGGGATTTTACCAAGACCAATACAAAGCCTATATCCAATAACATTGTCATGTGTGAAAACATTTTTGGGAGAAGTTCAAGGTCATTGAGATCGCTGTCCAACCCAGGTTCAATGAACGGCCCCATGAAATCCCCACCAATATACACCTACCTCTTAGGACATATGTTGGTTTGATAAAGGGATATGTAACAACACCCTAGAATTCAGATTATGTAAATTCCTTTCTTATATAGAATAATGAATATACATTCATTATATTGTTGTTACTTAGTAAATTCATTTAAAAGAACAATTGGTATTTTTTCGTAATATTCAAATTCAATTAAGAAATATATTTTTAATGAATTCATTGATTTTTTTAAAAAATATTCTAATAAAAAATTATTATTAAATCATTTTATTAAATATAATTTATCACTTAATTTTTTATGAAGTCAAAAGTTACTTCTATTATGCATTAAAAACTATTTTCCCTAAAACACATAAATTTTCATTAAATGTAGGCTTTTTATTTTAGAAGCTAAAATTCACATGTTGAGAAAATTATTTAGAGAAAACTACTTTTATTTTTGAAATAAGGATTTTGAAGTTAATCAATAGTGAACTTTTAATAATATTCTAAGACAGTTGAATTTTTTGGTAAAAATTAAATACAGTATAATTATACAATGTGTTTGATAACATCATAATGATACAATAGCTATGTAATAAAATAATATAAATGGGTATTCGTAAAAATATATTCTTTTAATAAAAATAATGTAATTTTAGGTGTATTTGATTAATTTTATAATGTCTTATTGAATCCACCAGGACAAATAAAATATTTTACTATTTTCAAAACATTTCCTTGAAAGTGTGACTCACCTCTACATAAGTAATGTAAATAATTCAATTTCTTCATCCCTTAGATTAATAAAATAATGCATACCACTTCAATGTTCTAGAAACCATGGGAATAATAATGGGATGGTTTGTGGTATTGAATATTTTAGTGTGTAGTGTCAAAAACAAAAATAATAAATAATTCCCCCATGTTTCCAATATACACCCACAGAAGAACCCATTCCCCTTCAATAAATATATTATAATCTCAACCAACCTCTTCCCCATGCTCCTTATTTATCTCTGATGTCTCTTCAAACTCCCAATAAGCCACCCCAAGCCTTTGGTGTCACACATCCATATAAGAAATTCTCACTTTCCTCTCCTTCTTTCAATTTAAGAACTATGTTTGAAATTTTTCTTTTTAATTTCAATTAGTTATATTCCAATAATCTTATAATAAATTACCAAATTTACACATTATTTTATTTCAATGAGGGATCATTTTCCCCCTATTTTTACCCTTACTTAAGGAGTTACTATACTGAAATTCTATAACAGTTCCTTCCTTTGTCATTTTTATCCAAATTTTCTTATATTGTTACACCATTTTATTTCCAATTTAAAATTATGGGGTTTGTTTTTTAGCCTTCCCCATACTTGAAGATTTTTTTTGAAATATTAGACACCCATTTTTCTCTCATTGAACCCTCTATTGTATAGTTGTTACCATGCCAAATTTCTGTATGGGATTTCTCTCTTCTCATATCCATTCATGCATTTCATTTATATTATGAATATAAATCCAATTTCCTATGTTGGTATTTTTACTTAAATATCACATATACATTCCCATTTAATTCATAAATTAGGAAATACCTATTTCAAAATCATCAGACAATTTTTATAAATATCTATATGACACAGTTATGCTGACAAAAGTACACAACATTTTTTCATACCAAAATCACCATTTTGGGAATTCCATGCCCATTTCTATATCAAGGGTATTCACATTTATGCTCATATTCTTATTTATTAGTGTCATACATGTGTTTATTTTACATTACTTGATCATGGAATTAAATAGTAATTTTAATAAGTCCATGTTATATGATTTATGTGGAACACTAAAAGGTGAGATTAAAATCTTAATGAAGGATGCACCCTAATAGCGCTCCAATGCATTGGGTAATGTTTAGTATCATCATACTCCATGTGAAATAAGTGTTTAATAATTCTAATGAATGAGATATTATGGTTTAATAATTATAATTCATGTACAATAATGGTTAACTCTTTCCAATCCTTGTGCAATGAGCCTTGGATCAAGCTAATATCATGTTTCATCTTGTTTCCTCATTTCCATGTTAGTAATATCATGTTATATCATGAATTTATGTTCATGTTTCTTGTTTTATACATTTATATTCATGTAGTCTAACATGTACTATATTTCTTATTTTATTATGATTTTATTCCCTTTCTAGGCTTTATAGATAACCCTTTTCCGATATTTGTCCTCATATTATCCCAAGCAATTCTTAGTACGAAGGAATGTTGTTGTCATGTAAAATACGTTTTCAATAAATATGTGTATTCCATGTTTTAAGTTGTTAGTTAATGTTTCTAATCCCAAAAGACACTAAAAATATCATTATTATTATTTTTATAAAGTGAATTTTTGTGAAATAAATCATGTTTAAAGATGAAATAAAGGGTAGGTTTTTTATAGTTAGTATCAAAGGATTGGTTTATATATGTTTTGGATTTGGATTAGAAAACTCCAATGAAATCATTAGATATAAGACAATTTATAATAAATGAATTCTTAAATTTTTGTGAGTATAAAGTATGTGGTTTATCAGAAAAATATATTCATGTCTCTAGATGAACTAGTTGAGGTGGCCCTAGCACATTTGTGTTTTGGGGTAAAACCAGAAAACCCCGCTTTGATCTAGACTCGAATGAGAAATGGTGCATGAAAATGGTCATTGATTATCTATTGGTTCAAAACTCCAAGGGGATATTATTTCGTACATTCATAAGTATAGTATGAACCATTATTAATGGAACCAGATAATCCCACAAGAATATATGTTATGAAGTAGGTCATGGATAACATAGATTGAAGCCATGAAATTCATAAGTTAAGAAGATAAATTTAATTTTAAAGATAACCCTTTTTTCATTGGATTCCCCTTCATGTTTTTAATATTTTAAAATTTATAACACTGATTTTATTTTTATTCTATCAAATGGAAAATAATAGTAGGAATTGTGATAATAACCGATGTGAATATCAATGTGATGGATACTTTAATGAGATTCCCAATATAATAGGAATATGAATCACAAAAATTATCATGATACTCTATTAGTAAAACCAATTCTTGAATGGAAGTTTAGATCAATATATATGTCTACCCCCTGCCCCAAAAAATTACACGTTGAAGTCAAGAGCATCATGAGACAAGGGATGCCAACATTCAATGGATCATCTGATCCCTATATCTCTGAACAACAGATAAACTCTATTGAAAAGTTATTATCTATCCTTTAATGATCAGAACAATAAAATGTTCTTCTGGCTTCTTATCATAAGGAGGGTGAAGTGGATCAATTGTGGACATTGATAAAAAAAGATGAATTATGAGGAAGAGACCGGTCCGATGGAATGGACAGATTTCTATAACAAAATCAATAAATATATTCCATCCACCCACCTACTTATGATAGAAACATAATAACATGACCTCTAAAAAAAGTTGACAAATCCATCATAGCGTACATGGAAATCATCATATGGCTTACATTATATGGATACAGATTTTTCATTACCCCTGAATGAAAGGTTTACTGCTTATTTGGTGGGATAAAACCTAGACTACAAAAGGCGTTTGAAATCAGGGACATTGTTAGCTGTGAGGAAATAGTATGATGTTCCCTAAAATTCGAGATAGAGATTGGAAAATATTAGGGGTATAATAGTTACAATAAGTGGAAAGTGTAATTTAATTCTGGCGATTTATGGATAAATACAATGGTGATAAGAAATTCTAGCACCCTTCATTTAAAAATTGTGGAAAGAAGAACCCTGTAAATTTCATAAGGGGATCAAAAAATGTATATAGTTGTGCAAGAGAATGGAGGCTGCCCAATAATTTCTATCATGAGAAACCAATCAATGTGATAGAGGAAATTAATGCTATGATCGAGCATTATCACATTTTTCATTTCTAAAAATGCAAGGAACCATGGAATTTTGTAAACCACTGCCCTAAGATAGGGATAATTGGATGTAACAAAGAACCTCCAAGGTAGTAAGGGTGGGGTTTTACCTTCACTACCACCAAAGTGAATCCTGAAAATCAAGTGGTGAAAAGTATGATGGTTATTCATTAAATAAATGTGATTGTACTTGTTTATTCTGTTTCTACACATTCTTTTATATCCTGATAGTTTAGTTTAAAACTCTAAACACCACCACCAAGCATAGATGTAGAGATGTTGGTGAAAATTGAAAATGGGTCAATTATTCTATATTACATATATAACTCCTCCCCTATCACAATATGTGGATTTAGATTCCCGAAGATCCTAATTAGACTCTCTTAAGAGGAATTTAATGAAATAATTTACATGGATTGACTTTCCCTATATAGATAAAAAAAAATTCTGTGAGAGGGAAATCACCCTACTAATTGTGAATAAACCCCCATCTATATACAAGTGAAAGTAAGAGGATGAGTCCTATTTTCAAACATAATGTCAATAATGGATATTACTACCCTATGAGAATGCGTATATTTCTCATATGTTTGAGTCTATGGAAAGAACCATCCACTAAGACATTCCTATTGTAAAGGAATTTGATGATGTGTTTGTTGAGGAATTTTCTGGTCTTCCTCCAATAATAGTAATTGATTTCATGATTTTTATTATTCTTGGGGATATTTAAATATCCATTACTTCATATAGAATAAATGTTGTGGATCATGAGAATCTTAAGATACAACTACAGTAGAATCTATATGAAGGGTTTAAATGCTCACGTGCTTCACTATGGGGTGCACTAGTCCACTTCATCAAGATACAGGGTGGTTAGATGTTCCTTTCATTAATTATATTGAGCTCAAAAAAATGATGATATAGAACAAGTATCCTTTCAAAAATTTGATGATTTTTTTTATCAACTACGTGGGGAAAAATATTTCTACACGGTGGATCTGTGGTCAGCATATTACCATGTTACGGAAATGAAAAGTGGATATCACCAAGACTACTTTTCGTATGAGGTATGAGCATTATGAGTTCGTAGTGATTTCATTAAAACTCATTAATGATCCATAAATCTTCATGGACATGATGAGTATATTATTTAGATATTACCTCAAAAAAAATTTGTAGTATTTATAGACGATATTTTAATATACTCAAAAACCATGTAGGAGCATGAGGAGAATAATATCACTATGCTAGAGACCTTGCGAAAGGGGAATCTCTATGAAAAGTACAACACAATTGAGATCTGGTTGAAGGAATCCTCATTCTTAGGGCATATCATCACAAGAAATGGGATAACAGTGGATCCTTATAAGACAGATTCAATTAAGGGAAGTTTGAGGAAGATATTTGTGATAGATATCCATATCTTCCTGAGGTTAGCTGGATATTATCTCTCATTTGGGAGAAATTTCTCATGATTTCTAAACCCTATTACCAGGCTAACATGGAATAACGTCATGTTTTATTGGAATTATGAATATTAATAAATCAGCATGGAGTTAAAGAAGAGTCATGTCACTACGTTGTTTCTCCCACGAACCACATGTGGGGAGCATTTTGTAATCTTCAGAAATTCCCTGAAGAAGGGAATGGGTTGTGTGTTTATGATGAATAAAAAATTCATTGCCTATGACTCAAGGATGTTTAAGATTCATGAGAAAAAATATCCCACACATGATCTAGAGTTGGTAGTTGTAATCATTTCATTGAAAATCTAGTGGAATTATCTCCTTGGGGAGAAGTGTAAAATATATACAGATTAGAAATTTCTCAAATATATATTCACAGAAAGTGTTGAATATGTACTTACAATGATGGTTAGATATTTTCAAGGATTAAACCAGCTCAATCTATAAACACACTAGGAAAGAAAACAAGGTGGATGATCTCTATGTAGAATGGAGGAAAAAATTATATCATTATTGTGAATTGAAAATGATCCAATATTCTGAGATTTGATGAAGATAGATATGATAATCATAAATAACGGAACATAATTAATCCATTAACAAATGATTTCTGTACTATCTCTTTTGGAAGTGTTGAAGGGTGCTAAAAAATTGATGAGGAAATTCAAGATAACATGGAAACTATCAAGAAAGATAAATCCTTAGAGATAAATGTTAATGATAAAGGAATTGTGAGATTTGGTTATGGAATATGTTTTCCAAAAAATCATGAGTTGAATAAATAACTTTTTTATGATGCATATAGTTTGTATTTCTCTAATCACCTAGGAAACATGAAGATGTATCAAGATCATTGGGAGCATTATTCGTGGGATAACATGAACAAGGAGATCAATAAATATACATCAATGTGCCTGGTATGTCAGAAAGTAAAGGTTTAGAGGTATAATTCTAAATAAATTATGAAACTATTACCCATCATAACATGTAAATGGGAAGACATCACCATGTACTTTGTCACTCGACTTCGGAAGACATCAAAGGAAATAATGATGTCTGGGTTTTTGTGGAACATTTTACAAATACTACACACTTCATTGAAATTCAAGAGGTTTTATCTCTATATTAATTGTCACATATATACATAATAGAAGTGGTAATGATTAATAGAGTACCAATATCAATTATGACCGATTGAGATCCATGATTCACCTCCTGGTTCTGGAAGAGTCTCCAACATGCTCTAAAAATTGAGTTGCACTTCATCACAACATATCACTCTCAAACAGATGACCAATCTGGGCGGAAAATCTAGAAGCACTGAGTCATGTTGGAGCTTTCTCAATGGATATAAAATGTGTAATGACCTGATCATTTACTAATGAAAATTTCTCTTGATCTGCTTATATCTATTATTATGAAAAATGGTTATATAAAACATATAAACTTCCTTGGTTTTATGTTTTTAGACTTTAAAATACCTTTTGTAATTTTTTCCATTTCTAATATAGCCATTTAATAGTGATCACATTATTAGTATAAACATAGGGATTTATCAAATCAAATTTACTTAGAAAATTGAAGCGATGGCCACATCTAGTATAATTCCATTGTACGAGGCCCATTTGTTAGAGATCAGAAATGAGGTGGTGTCACCGGGCTTCACTCTTGACCAAGATCAAGTTGATCTTCATCACATTAAGCTTCAATGGAACAACCTACATGATAAGTGGATGTTGATAGAGATTACCACACGAGCGATGTTATTCCAGTAACCCCAAGAGTTTGTCACTATCGCACACCTTACCCTTAGGTCATATGTAGGTTTTATAAGGGGTTATGTAATAAGACCCTAGAACTATGATTATGGGCATTATTTATGTATTGATTGAATAATATAAATTAATTTTATTAATTTTAAATTTTACGTAGTTTCTAAGGCACAAATATTTTTTTATAGAAGGTAGTGCTTTGGTCAAAAGACCAAAGAATATTTATTAAAAAAGGAGAGATTATAAGAATATAAAAATGGGATCATATTAAAATATTTCACATAAATATGGAGGAAGGAGTCCCATAGATCCATTATCCAGGTTACGTCTTGTACAATACCTTTATTAGTGAGACCATCAGTAACCATTTTCACCTTATGGTATGTATGAGTTGAAATGAAATTGATGTCTTGAAGAGAACAGAGATAATTAATTCAGTGTGTAGTATGTGGCCAAGCTAGATGAATCACCCCATTCCAAATTTCATGAACCATAGTAGTAGAATAACACTATTCCAACTATGGGGTGTGGAAAATGAAATGGCATGAATAAAAATCATCATTTCGGCTTCCAGGGAGGTTGTTGTACCACAACCTCCAAACATTCACCTAATGACCTGACCAGGATGATATTTGAAGATAGATCCACACCCTGTGAGACCTGTATGTCCTTTAGAAGCTCTGTCCACAATGATTTTAATCAACCTTTGGAGTAGTGGTCACCAGGAAACTGCAAACATGCATATCGGTTGGCTGAAAATGACAACAATATGAAGATGTATTAGAATCTTAAATGTTTCCACAGAGTTGTCACACCATCCTATCAAAATTAACGCAACTTCACAAATAGTGATTAGAATCCTTATTCTACCTTAATTAATGTAATGTGACCAATTTTTGTTAATAATAGTATTTATATCATACCAGATTACCTGAAGAATCTCTATAACCCTAGAAAGAAACATTTTTTTGATTAGTTGTGATTTTTCCATATCTAAATAGAGTTTTATCTCTTCATTGATAGAGTTAATAATCAGCCATCTGTATTAAAAGATTTAAAAAAATATAGTTTTTTATAGTAGTGGTGGTTGCACAAGACAAAAATAAATTGTTACTATAATCTCTCTATTGATTAAAAATATTTCATTTTGAGAAATGATAGATCTCAAAAATTTTCAGACAAGAATCAGTGGGAACTCTATTATTTGAAATATGCCAAATAAGTTTGAGTCTTGAATGTTTAATCCTAGAATTATCAATGAATTTAATGCAATTAAATTCATTTTCTGAATTATGAACGTAATGGTTATAGAAGTTTTTGGAATTTAACTATCCCTTGTGAGAATGTTCCAAAATTAGAAAATCCTCTGAGATAGTAATGTGGAAATTATCAATAATTTGAACAACATTATCAGGGATGGTATCAATATGAGAATTGAGAAAATTTCTAATTGTGTTGTTGATATTTAAAGGGGAAATGTCTGGATGAATCAAATAAATAAGAGATGTACATTTCTAGTTATCCAACAATAATCTCATGGAGGAATTTATAGGGACCATCAATCTTGAATTGGTCATAATGTTGGCTTACATATTTCTGATAGAGGGCTACACAGGAGAGTTCACGAAGTTCTTGTTACCTCTATTCAATCTATACAATAACCTATTTTGGATGAAATAAATCGAGGAGTGGCATTGAGAATCAAGTTCCAACTGATTCTGGCATGAATGGCCGCATTAAAGAGTTTGAAATTTTTGAAACCATGACCAACCTTGTCTAAAGACTTATAGAATGTATCCTGGGGGATAGTCCCATGTTTCCTGTACAAAGTGCTATCGGTTCAAAAAAAATTTGATTTAAACGTTCATTTTTTTAATAAGACTATCCAAAAAATTGTAGACCATCATAGAGGTTACTAATTTGGAGACAATAATCGACTTGACCAGATATTCTCTCCATATCAGGGAGTGATTTACCATTCCAAATAGAAAGATGATTTAGAATTTGATCAACAATGTTTGAAAAGTAGCATGATTTGGGTCCGCCCCCAAAATATGGGAACCTGAAGGTATTTGAAGGGAATTGTACCTTCTTTAATGTAAACATCATTGTTGATAGATTTTTTTCTACTGGTCATATTTTTTTCCAAAATAAATAGAGGATTTTTTCCATCCTATGGATTGACCCGAGACCTCCTCATAATATGTTAAACTAGATTTGAGAGTTCTAATGTTTTTTATATCACCCTTTAGAAATAGAATGATGTCATCTGTATGATGATGGTGAGTGGGATCATTCAACTTATTGTAAACATTAATAAGTTAATGATTATTTTGGTCAAACAAACAAGTGAGAAGACAAATTAAAGAGTCCTCTGTGATAGAAAAAAGGATTTCAGATAGGGGTATCCTTTTCTGACAACATTGGTGCAATTCTAGTAGCCTATAGGAGATCCTTTGATCTGGATGGATGTGTGAGATGATAATAAATGTTTTTGATTGTAGAGATGATGGTATTGTTGAAGGAAAACCCATTAAGATCTTTGGAAATTAAATCACTATCCATTGTGTCAAAGGATTTCTTAATGTCATCTTTTATTACAATGTTACCACCTCTATTTTTATTGTTCAACAAGTTAGTTCATTCCTAGGTGAGACAAATTCCATTCTGGATAGATCTTCCCTTGAGCAAACCCAATTTATTCTAGGAGATAATTTTATCCATTATAGAGGTAAGTATATTTGAAATCAGTTTGGTGATGATTTTATAGAGTGTTGATAAGAGCTATCTGTCTAAGAGGTGAATTTCAGAGGCATTTTCTACCTTGGGAATCAATGTAAGAAATTGGTCATTCAAACCATGTGGTAGGAAGCCACTAGAAAATAATTACATAACAAGTTTTCAAAATTCAATTTTGATAATATCCCAATATTTATAGTACAATCCATTATTAAAACAATTAGGACTCGAGGCACTATCAGGGTATAGGCTGAGGACAGTGTCTTTGATTTAATGATCAAAGTGAACATGAATTATGAAAGTGTTATCAACATCATTGAAAATGGTCGGAATGATATCATGAAAGATCTCTTTAATAATGCCAAGGCCATTAAATAATACTAAAAGTAATAGAAAAAATGATTTGTAATATCTTATATATTATCCAATAGGTTGTCTATAACTTTGAGGGAGGTAAGAGGTATGCATGCTTTCCAGACTCTCTGTAATGAATTTTAGAATTTTTTATTTCTATCACAATCAGTTTAGAATTTTATATTCAGAGTTTCCTTACATATGTTGTCCTTGAAAGTGAGAAGTTAATTGAGATTCATATCAATTTTAATTTCTTGATTATTATATGAAGAAAAATATATTTGATTGTTTATGTTTTGAATATGATGAAGTATATTATCCAGAAGCAATATGTCACTATCAATTTTTTTGGGATTTCACACTACACCAATTTTTAATATTTGGTTTGAAAAATATTAATTTAATAGTACAAGAAAAGAAATCATTGGATAGGGTCATATAACACAAAAAATTATTAATGAGATTACAACATTCATAGTACGAGAACCAAGAATTGTTGAATCTGAAGTGTAGAGGAGGATTTATAGTATTATAAGAGATAGTGACTAGGATAGGATTATAGTGATATTGTATTTTTGGGAGGGTAGTACTGAAAATGATGTCCAATTTATCAAAAGCAAGGTCATTAGTGAAGGCTCTATCCATTTTCTCACAATTACTCTATTATAATGACTCATGTACCATGTATATTTAGAACCAAGGAGATCAATTTCAGTTAAACCAGTATTTTATATAAGATAATTAAATTCCATCATAGTTATTTTTGAGTGAAGTGGACCAAGATATTCACATGAAGAGATAATAGAATCAAAATATCCAACAACAAACTAGGGAAAATTAATACAAGATATCAAGATAAAGGGGCCATACTAAAGAGTCCTCCATTCATGATAATTGATCTTTGCATAAATAATGCTTCAAAAGAGATGTGTGCGATAAATCATAAAATAAACTGTGAAACATTGAAAAAAAATATGAAAAAAATAACATTAGAGAAATATGAGTGAGAAAAATCTATAGAGTATCTATATTTTTGTTACTCTGACATGCACCTATAAAGGTGTATCAAAAAAACTGAAGTGAACTAAATCAGTGGGAGAATTAATCTTAGGTTTAGAAGTTGAAAAATTTAAGGTCTTTTGAATGTTTAACATTCATTTTTAAATAATGAATGACTCAATGTTTTAAATACCTTTACATTTCCTATATAATAACTTCATTTAATCTGACATTTGGAGTAAGAATTCCCTTTTTTCATAATATTTGACCCTTTATTCCTAGTTGATATTAAATAATTTTTAGACAAAATAGGGCTTGTATTAAACCCCTACTAAACATTATTGGATTCTAAAGAGTTAATATTAACACTTGCAAGAAAAAATTTGTAAAGAAGTATCTTGCTTGATATTAATATCAGATGATGTCTTAGTATAAGTAACAACCCTATTTTCCAAAAACATCTAAAATATTTTTATTATAAGAAATTTATTTGACATCATTAATGTAGGTACATGAAATGTTTCACGGTTTATTGGTACCTGACTATTGTTCTGTATGAGCAGTTAACTGCAACATTGTGATCAAACCACAAGAATAGGAGTATTTGGTTTTCCTAGTCCGTTCTTCCACAATCTGCTCTGAGAATTTAGTTGTTGCACATTTACTTTGCTTAGCAGGACCCATTACCTTTTTTCTGGAGATATCTTTTTGAGATCATGTATATATTCAATCTTATTTAGTCTTTCCACATTTAATGGAGTCTGGATAAGTGACCTCTATATCCAAAAAACATTTTTTGTGTATCTCAGAACAAGGATCTCCAAAACAGAAATAATAGTATCTCTTGAGGCCTTACAGGATTTCATCTATTGAGTAGGTGCTAAGGAGGTAGTCTGTGCAAGATTGATCCCTGGTTTTCTTACCTTGTGTTCCGTCAGATCAATGTCAGCTAAATTGGAGGCCATTCCTATACTAGCTGAGGTCGACTGTCTAGAAGTGATCCCAAAAATCGATGTATTCATTCCATAATGAAATGTCTATGACCAATGTCTATAAATGTCAATTTATGATGATGTAGAGTTATGTATGTTGGCCTTTTTCAGGGTACTGGGAAGATCCAACTATTGTGAACCATTATCTAATGGTGGTATAAGATAGATTACCATCATTTTACATTTACTGATTACACTATAATTGGGGGAAGAAACTGTAAAATCATCTACAATAGCCTGTTTCATAGATTATGCAATTAATTTTTCATATTTTATGGCATTCAAAACAATTTTTTCATTATCTTTAAAAATGTCATGTTCTGTATTGTTATTTTTTCCATTTCAAAATTTTCAGCCCATATATTACCTAAGTTATCTTTTAAATGGTTTGGGTGAGATTATTTCATAACCCAAATTTCATTTTTCTTTTTAGGAGGTTCAGTTTTATAAGTGATGTTCATCTTGCCTCATCTATTTCTAACCTCATTCCACACATTGCCTTCTTGCTGGACAACATGGTTTTCGTCTACCCAACAATTTAGGATAGAATGTCCAAAAATCGTGAAAATCTCACAAAAGGGTGTTTTCATTCATATTCAACTGTGTCCTCTGTTAATTGATCTTAATTAAAGATAACAACAATCGTTAATTTAGAGTCAAAGTTGATTTCCACCATTATCCTAGAAAACAAACCTAGTTCAGCATTAAGATTATGTTTATCTATCATAAGTGGGGGGCCAATACAAGAAACTATATAATTAAGAATCATAGGGTTCCAATATAACCAATTAAGACCATGACACCGGATCCAACCATTCTCTAATGTGATATTGTGACTGTGTGGACTAAATTTTTTTTCTCATTCTATGATTCAAAAGAGACCATCTTTAAGTTAAGTGTTTCTTAATTTCCAGACATGATTCAGATGCTCCTGTGTATTCAATAAAATATGAAAATATCAACATCCAATTGGAATTAATATTCAATTAGTTAAATCTCAATAGGGTGTGATTCTTAGCATAAAATCAGACAAGTTCCAAGGTTTGTCACCTTTGAGGTAAGCGATGTGACCCATAATAGAGAGCTTCAACATTTGTTTATGTTGTTGAAGGGATTCAGGACCAGTTTCAACATGGAAATAGCCGTCATCCATTTTCTGGCATAAAGGCATATTTGAAAGAGTAGTATTGGAAAAATACATACCTTAGAGTTCTTTGTATAAGGATATTCTTATTGTATTTCAAGGAAATGTGTGTGATGAAGAATATTCAACTAGTAACACTTCATTTTGTGTATTCATTATAGCTTTTCATTGTAAATTTTCCTCTCCTAGAAGCGATGGGACACAAATCTCCCAGGAACTATGAAGGATGAGGCCATTGGAGCGCATATCAAAGAATCAGATCACAAAACCAAGTTCACTAATGGTTTTTAGAGAGATAAGTTCTCCCATATCTCTAAACCCATCCACGAAAGTTTTTTTGAAAAATTTGAAAAAAACATAAATACAGTTTAAATATATAATGTGTTTTATAACATCATAATTAACCAATAGTGATTTAATAAAATACTATAAATTTTATGTGAATAAAATATATGTTTTACATTTAAACTAATGTTATTTTAGGTCTGTTTGATTTTTTACAAAGCATTAGTGGACCCTTCAAGACATATAAAACATTTCAATATTTTAAAATGATTTCCATGATAGTGTGTCCCACCTCCACATAAGAATGCCTAATATTTTTTAATTATTTCATCCATTGGGCTTATAAAATAATTTTTCCCAGTCCACTTTTGCAAAAAACAAGGGAAAACCATGATATGTATTGTGATTTTGATTCGTTTAATTTGTGGTGTCGAAAACCTAAATAATAATGATTTCCCTCTCCTTCCCTATATAAACCCACTAAATCTACAATTCCTCTTCCTAAAACCATTTGGAGATCAACCATCCCCTTCTCTCTTCTCTCTATAGTCCTCTAAAGGTGCCCAATGAACCTAATAATCCCCTATAAAGCCTCTCACAAGCTTTTGAGATCACACTTCCAAGTAAGGGAATTTTTTCCTTTCTCATTTTTGTCCAAATATCATTATGTTGTTATACCCTTTTATTTTAAATTATGAATGGTGGTGTATGATTTTAGACCACACCCATACATACCTACTTATGTTTGAATGATGAGAGACCTCTTTCTCTATCATTAATTTCTCCCATGTACACCCATTACCATGCAGAATGTTTGTAAGAAATTTCTCTTTTAACATTTACATTCAAGTAATTATTTTATATTATGCATCGAAATTACATTACAAAGGTTGGGATATTACGTCACATGAACCCTTTACTTTCAATTTCATTTATAAATGATGATATACCCATTTCTACCACATCAAACCATTTTAGAATTTCTATTGGATGTCATTGTGTGGTTGAAGTTACACCAAAATTTCCCATGCCCAAATCATTATATATGTGAATACCATATCCATTTCTCTATCAAGGGTATTCACCTTTAAGAACATGTACTTTTTATTGTGGAATTTATATATTCCACATCACTTAATAATGGAATAAATTATGGTGTTTAATAAATCCATGTTGTATGATCCATGTGGCACACATATACATGAAATGAAAGGTTTATAAAGGGTGCACCCCGATAGCACTCTAATGGTTTGGGTTAGTATCATGATAAGTCATGTAAAATTAGGGTTTACTCATACTAATTAAAATGAAATGAGTGTTTACTCATTCAAATTCAAGTTCAAAGATGATTTACTCATGTTCCATGTTCAATTGTCCTTGCCTCAAGCTAATATCATGTTAAATGTTGTTACCACATTTCCTTGTTATGATAATCATACTATATCACACCTTTATGTTCATGTTTCTCTTGTTCTCCATTGGTATTCCAATTGCCTAATATGTATAATATTCTTCATTTAATGCCTTGTTTACTCCCTTAATCATCATTATAGCTCACCCTACTTTTATGTCTGTCCTCAGGTTATCTCATTCAATGCTAGGTACGAAGGAATATTGTGGACATGTAAAATACGTTTTCAATAAAGATGATAGGCTTCATGTTATATGTTGTAATGTAATGTTACAAATTTACCGAGAAACATGACATATCGATCCTTTTATTTTTCTTAAGTGATTTTTTATGTAATAATTCATGTATAAATGTGAAATAAAGAGTAGGATTGTTATAGTTGTTATCGATGGGAGGTTTTTTTATTTTTGGGATTAAGATTACAAAACCCAAGTGAAATTCTTGGGTATAAGACTAAGAGTAATAAAAACATCAAAAAAAATTGGTGTGTAAAGATTATGTGGCCTATCAAGAAAATACATCCTTATCTATACATGAACAAGTATAGCTATCTCTTCTAAAGATGTATCAGGGGGTAAAAAAAGAAAACACTATGTTCAGTTGGACTCAAATGAAAACCGGTGAATGAAAAAAGGCCTTGATGCACTGGTGGTTATGACACTCTTAGGGGATATGATTTGGTAAATTTAAAATCATATTATGAACCATTATTATGGGAATAATTGAAATTCCCCAAATTATATATGTTGGGAAGTAGATTATTAATAACATAGATTGAAGCATTTAAATTTATAAGATAAGAAAAAAAAATTAATTAATTTTGTATCCTTTTTTCATTGGATTCCCCTTTATGTGTTATGCCTAAATTTTCATTTATTCCTTCCGATGACTGGTAATAGGATGACTAAGGATAACAATCAATGTAAAGATCAATGTGATGACTTTTCTAATGAGATGCCCAATCTGATGGGAGTGATAATTACAAATATTGTCATAATACTCCCTTAGGTAACTCATGTTCTGAATAGAAACATAGATCAAGAGGAATGTTACCCCCCCTCAAAATAAAGAATAAGATTCAATTGGGATCTTAGTAAGATAGAGGCCTCGTAATTTTAATGGATCATATGATCCCTCAATCGTTGAACAATAGATCGACTCCATTGAAAAGATCTTCTCCATCCTTTAATGTTATGAACAAGAGAAGCTACTTGTTAATGCTTATCATATGGAGGGTGAAGTTGATAAATGGTGAAAATTAGTAAAAAAAATATAATGCCTAAGGATGAGATCTAGGTGTTAGAATGGAAGGATTTTGGGAAAAAATTGATAAATCTTTTCCTCACACCCTCCGACATAAGATGGAAAAGGGATTCCTTTCCATCAAACAAAAAGGTGATGAATCAATTAGAACATATGTGGAAAAATTCACAAGACTTGGATGACGTGACACCAGCTATGTCATTACCCCCAAATTCATGGTTGACCTCTTTTTGGTGGGCTAAAACCTAGCCTATAGAATGTCATCGTGATCCGTGACTACGAGAGCTATGAATAAATTCTCGAATGTTCTCTAAATGTCGAAATAGAGATTGTTGAATCTTAGGGGTATAATTGTGATAATAAGCATAATTTGAACATTAATTATAGTGTTCTGATGGATAATTATAACGATTCTAATAAATTATAGCACCCCACATGCCAATGGTATGGAAAGAATAACCCCAATAAATTCCCTGTAGGGGATGAGGAGATGCTTTTGGTGTGGAAGAGAAAGGCACCGGGATATTAACATCCATCATGAAAAAATTACTACTGCAACAGAGGATAGGAACACTCCATTTGACCCACAACGCATTTTTCATTGCATAAACTACAATGAAATATGGAACTTTTCAATCCATTCCACTAAGACAAGGGTTTTCGTAGGCAACTAACAACCTCCATGGTAGCTAGGGAGATCTTCTTCTATCACTACTACTGAAGTGATCCCCGACAATAGAGTGGTGATAGGTATGATAGTTATTAATTCAAGAATTGAAATTTTACATATTGATTCAGCTTCAACGCATTCTTTTATATCTAGAATGTTTAGTAGACCAATCCAAACACCACTACAAATCATGGAAGTAAATATATCCTGAGATCATAAAATGGGGAAATCATTTCAACCCATGAATATAACTCCTCCCCTATAACAATTTGCTGTTTGAAAATCCTAGAATACCTCTTCATACTCACTGTAGTAGAATATAATGAAATTATTGGCAAGAATTGGGTTTCCCTATATAGAGAAAACATAATGTTTCGTGAGAGGTAAATCACTCCCTATATAAGGAATCCACCCTTGATTCTATACAAGTGCAAGGAGGAAGATGAATCTTCCTTAGAACCACCATCACAAGCATGGATATTAAAACCATATGAGCACAAATATCATGATTAGATTATTGAGTCTATGGAAGAAACCATCCTTCAAGACATTCTTATTTTGAGGGAATTATCAGAAGTGTCTCACAAGGAATTTTATGGTCTTCCTCCTAGGAGGGATGTTCAACTCTAAATTGATCTTATACATGGGGAATTTCCAATATCCAAGACTCCATATAGAATATATGTTGTGGAGAATGAGTAGATGAATAAACAACTACAGGAGAATCTGTATAAAGGGTTTATACACCCTAGTACATCACTATGGGGTTAACCAGTCCTCTTCATCAATAATATGGATGGGTCAATGCATCGTTTAATTTATTATTGTTATCACAACTAAATCATGATAAAGAACAAGTATCCTCTTCCCAGAATTGATGACTTGTTCGATTAGCTATGTGGAGAAAAATACTTCTCCATGTATTATTTTCTGGTGAGATATTACTGATGGAAAAGAAGGAGGATATCTCCATGAATGATTTTTGTACAAGGTACAGGATCTATGAATTAATAGAATGCCTTTTGGAATCACTAATGATCTAGAAGTCATCCTGGAATTTATGAATAGATTCATTAGATATTACCTCAACAAATGATTTATAGGCACTATAAATGATATTCTAATATACTCCAAAATCATGGGTGAGATTGAGGAGCATCTAAGCATTGTACTAAAGAACTTGAAAAGGATATGCTCTATGTAATTAATGTCAAGTGTGAGTTCTAATTGAATAAAGTCTAATTCCTGGGTCATATCATCACATGAAATGGGATATCTATGGATTCCTCCAAGAAAAATATAATAGAGGGATGGGTGAGGCCAAAATCAGTGATGGATATCTGTAACATCCTAGGGTTAATAGGATATTATCCCCAATTTTTGAGAAATTTCTCTCAATTTTCAAACCCTCTTACCCAAATAACTTATAAGGGAGTCAAGATTTTATGGATTGATGAATGTGAAGATAGATTCAAGGAGTTGAAAATAAGGTTTATCACTATGTCTGTGCTCATACATCCCACAAGAGGAGAATGATTTATGGTATTTAGTGATGCTTTGTAGAATGGAATGGTTTATTTGTTGATGAAAAATGAAAATGGAATTTCCTATGTTTAAAGAAAATTGAAAGTTCAAGAGAAAAAATATCCAACACATGATATGTAGTTGGATGAAGGAATCTTATTTTTGAATTTTTTTTTGTATTATATCATTAGGGAGAAGTCTGAAATATATTCAGATAAAACAAATCCTTATCCATATATTCACACAGAAATAGTTGAACATGATCCATTGAAGATGGATAGAGTTGAACAAAGACTATGATTTCTCAGTCCATTACTAACCTGGGAATGTGAACAAGGCGGTAGATTCTCTAAGTATAATGGATCTGGAAACTCTTTCATTGATGTGAATTGAAAAGGATCCAATCTTCTTATTATTGATGAAGATGGAAATGGGAATCATAAAGAAGGGAACATCACAAATCCTTTAAAAAATTATTTCTTGACTGTGTCTTTTGGAAAGGATAGATGATGCTCAAAAAACATAATGTTGGAATTTAGAAAAAATGGAAACTATCAGAAAAGGGAAATCTTTGGAGCCTAATGATAATGAAGAAGGAATTGTAATATTTGGGTCACAATTTTGTGTTCCATCCAATCTGGGGATAAATAATGAACTTTTCGATGATGTAAATAGTTTGAATTTATCCATTCACTCATGAAACACAATGATGTATTGTGATCTCCAAGAGCATTATGGCCAGGATAACATGAAGAAGGAGATCGTTGAGTATACATCAAATTTCATGGTATGTCAGCATGTGAAGGTTGAGAGGAATAAGTCTAAGGGGTGATTTATCCATTACCCATACCAACATGGAAATATTAGAATATCACCATGGACTTTTCCACCGAACTTCTGAAGAAATCATAAGGAAACAATTCTATCATGGTAGTTGTGTGTCGTCATATACAGACTGAATAGTTCATTGCAACTCTAGATGATTTCTCATTGGACAAATTTGCACAAATATATATTATATGTGTGGTAAGGCTTCATGGATTACCACTATATATTTTATCTGATCGAGATCGAAGAGTCACCTCTATGTTCTGGAAGATTATTCAACATTCTTTGAATACTCAACTGAACATCAGTATGTATTATCATTCTCAAAATAATGTCCAATCTCATCAAAATATCAAAACACATGAGGACATGTTGAGAGCATGTTCAATAGACTTCATAGGATAATGTGATCAACATATTCCTTTGGATGAATTATCTTAAAAAAATAGTTTCAACTCAAGTATCCAAATGACTACTTATGATTTCCTTTATGGGAATAGGTGCTGCACAATGGGATATTCCAATGATGTTGGGGAGAGAAAACTGTTTGGACCAGAAATGGTCGATGAAATGGTGGAAAACGTTATAAAAATCCAGCAGAAG
This sequence comes from Viscum album, assembly GCA_963277665.1. Lineage (NCBI taxonomy): Eukaryota > Viridiplantae > Streptophyta > Magnoliopsida > Santalales > Viscaceae > Viscum > Viscum album. The sequence continues at coordinate 1,896,308,259 of OY728123.1, forward strand.
ATTAATGCTTCATAGAGTCAACAAAGGATCAATGTTGATAGTCATCTATGAGACGTATAGATTGATTTTGGGGTCATGGTATTCATTTGTATATCTCCATGGAAATGTTTTATGAGATTTGGGAAGAAGGAAATGCTTAGAATAAGTTACATCGACAATTTTGTTATCCTTGATCACATTGGAGCAGTGGCCTATCGACTTGAACCCCACCAAACCTATCTTAAATGCATTATGTATTCCATGTATCACTCTTGAGGAACTACATACCTGACCCATCACATGTACTAAATCTATAGGTGGTACCATTGGAGAATTATCTCTCCTATGAAGGGACGCCATTGAAGATCTTAGATCATATGACAAATGTTCAATGAAATAACACAATGCCCCTAGTCAAGGTGTTGTGGAGATAGAACAATTTTGAAGAAGCGTCATGAGAATCAGGGGAAGTGATGAGGAAGAGTTACCCTCATCTTTTTTAGCATGGGAAAAAGAAATTTTTAGAGTGAAATTTCTTAAGGGGGGAAGATTGTAACGACACAAAAATTTAATATTGAAAATTCCTCTTGATCTAATTAATTGAATTATTATGTAAAATGGTTATATAGAACATATGAACTTCCTCAATTTTATGTTTTTTGATTTTAAAATACGATTCTGAATTGTTACCTTCTTTAATATAGTCTTTCAACTGTGATCACTTGATTAGCATTGATATTGGGCTTTATAAATACAATTTACTCAGATAAAGGAAGCGATGAGATCATATAGTAGAATTGATCTGTATGAAGCCCATTTCCCAGATCTTGGAAAGCAGGTGGAATCACTGGGATTCTCACATGATCAAGCCCAAGCTGATCTTCATCATGTTAATCAAGAAAAAAATCACTTAAGGATGGATTTGATGTTGATAGAGATTACTACCTAAAGAGTGTTATTCGAGCCACCCCAAGAGTATTTCACCATCGTACACCTTACCCTCAGGTAATATGTAGGTATTATAAGGGTTTATGTAAAAATACCCTATCATTATGATAATGATCATTATTTTTGTGTAGAATAAAGAATATACATTCATTTTTTTATTGTTAATTTTGAAAAAAAGAATTAATGCGCAAATACTATTTTTAGTTAATATTCAATTAAGAAATATATTTTGATGAACTAATGGATTGTTCAATTAAATAATATTTTAAAAAATATTATCACTAAATTAATTTTTTTAAATATAAATGATCATATAATTTTGATAAATACAATTGTAATTTTTATTATGGTTTGAAAGCTGTTTTTGTCAAAACACATTAATTTTTGATAAATGTCATTTTTTATATTAATTTAAGAAAGTATAATATTTAGTAAAATATTTAGATAATATTGATAATATTATTGGAATCCAGACGTTGAAATTATCCAATGGTGAATTTTTCAAATTTTATGAGATTGTCAAATTTTTGGGTAAAAATTAAATACCTTTTAAATATATAATGTGTTTTATTATGTCATAATGACCCAATAGTGATGTAGTAAAATATTGTAAACGGTATTTTCTAAAAATATATGTTTTAACTTTAAAATAATGTGGTTTTCAGTTATTCTGATTTATTTTACAATGCATTAGTGGACCCCCAAAGACTTATAAAATATTTTATCATTTTAAAATGATTTCCATGAGATTGTGACTCACCACCTCATAAAAAAGAATAATATTTTAAAAAGATCGTCCATTGGACTTGTAAAATAATGTTTTACTATCCAATTTGTCAAAAACCATGGGATGGTTTGTGCTTTTGATTATTTTAATGTGTGGTGTCTGAAACCTAAATAATAAAGTATTCCCCCTCATTTCCAATATAAACCCACTCAATCTCCCATTCCTCTTCACTCAATCCATTTGGATCTCAACATACCCCATACCTCCTCTCTATAGACCCCTTCCAAGGTGCCCCAATCTTCTAATAATCCCCTCTCAATCCTCTCCCATGCCGTTGGGATCAAATTTTCATGTAAGGGATTTCTTCCTTTCACATTTTGTCCAAATTTTGTTACTTTGGTATACCCATTTATTTTCAAATAAACATGTTGGAGTATGATTTCTAACCTCCACCATACATTCATACTAATTTTTTACATATGTGATACCTCTTTCTATCTCTTTAATTACTCCCACATACACCCATTACCATGAAAAAAAAATCTGTAAGGAATTTCTCTTTTTTCATTTAAATTCAATCATTTCTTTTATATTGTTCATGTAAATTCCATTGAATTTGTAGGGATTTTATGTTCCATGACCCCATTACCTTTCATTTGATATATAAATTATGAGAGACACATTCATATCACATCAAACCATTTTACGATTTCTATTTGATGTCATTATGCAGTCAAAATTACACCAACATTTCACCTGAAAAAATCATCATGTAAGTCAATACCATGACTATTCCTCTATCAGGTGTATTAAACATTTCACACATGTAATTGTTTATTGAAGAAATAAATTTATGTATTAAAAATATCATATTCTTGTAATAAATTAATATGTTCATTAAATCGATTTTGTAGGATCCATCTGGCACACTTACGCATGAAATGAAATGTTTATAAAGTGTGTGCCCGGATAGCACTCCAATGCATTGGGTAATGATTAGTATCATGATACAAAAATTGAAATAAGGGCATAATATTGATAAATCAAGTAAAATGAGGGTATAATCATGATAATTGAACTGTAATTATGGTTTAATCATGCTTCTTGCGTAATGAGAATTGGCTCATGCTAATATCATGTTAAATGTTGTTGCTAGATTTCCATGTTATGATAATCATACTATATCAATACTTTGTATTTAAGTTTCTATTTTTATACATTTATATTCTTATATCCTAAAATGTACTATATTATTCATGTTATTACTTATTTATTCCCTTACTAGGCATTATAGCTCACCCTTTTCTTCTGCATGTCCTTAGGTTATCCCATGCAAGGATATGTACAAATGAATGTTGTGTCCATGAAACATAGGTTTTCAATAAAGTTGTTTAGTTTTATGTTCTATGTTATTATATAATGTTCATAATTTCCAAAGACACTATACCTCTCATTCCTCTTAGTTTTCTTATGTTAATTTTCATTTAATAATTCATGTTTAATTGTGTAATAAAGAGTAGGGTTGTTATAAAAGGCGGATTGGACCAATATCTTCATTAAGTAGAGTTCTTTTAAAAAACAATTTCCACTCATGGATCCAAATGGATCCTTATGAAGAACATTTTGGGAAGGGGTGTGGAACACCAGCATGTTGGGATGAAGTTGTGAAAAAAAAGCTTTTATGTCCAAAAATGGTCCATGAAATTATGGAAAAGGTTAAGATAATCCAACAGCACATCAAAGCCTCCCCGAGTAGACAAAAGTGATATGTTTAAAATCATTGATGAGAGAAAGATTTTGATGTTAGATACATGTTATTCCTCTACATATCTCCACTGAAGTGAGTTATGTGATTTTAGAATGAGGGAAATATTAGTTCAAGGTGCATCCTCCCTTTTGATATCCTTGTTCGCATTAGAGCAGTGTCCTATAAACATGCACTCCCACAGAACCTAATTCAATTACATGATGTATTTTATGTATCACTCCTGCAAAAGTACATACCATACCCATCACATGTACTCGATCCATAGGGGGTGGAATTGGATATTGACCTTTCCTTTGAGTAGAATCCGGTGAAGATATTTTATCATAGTGAAATAGTTCTACGAAATAAGAACACGCCTCTCGTCAAATTATTATGGAGAAACAACATGTTTCAAGAATAAAAATGGGAACTAGATGAAGTAATGTGGTAGAGTTACCCACATCTATTTTAATGTGGGAAAAAGAAAATTTTGAGGGTGAAATATCTTAAGGGGGTAGGTTATAACAACCTGAATATTACAAATAGAATTTCCTTTATTTTATATTACTTATGGATATAGAAAAAACAAGAATATATTCTTTTTATTATATTCTATTGGATTGAAATGACCGTAATGTGTCCTAACAGTTGATAATATAGTCATTGAACAGTGACCGCCTGACTTGTATAAATATAGGTTGTTAACAAATCCTTTTTGCACATACAAAGAATGTGATGGACTCATCCAGTATGATCATAACCTATGAACCCCATTTATTGGAGATTACAAGTGATATAGAATTTATGGGCTTCCCCAAGAACAATACCAAGGGGATATCCAACAACATAAGCATGAGCGAAACTATTTATGGGAGAAGTTCAAGCACATTGAGATCATGACCCAAACCATGTTCCCCAAACGACCCAATGAAATCTCCACCATATCTAACCTTACTCTTATGGTGTATGATGGTATAATAATAGGATATGTAACAATACCCTAGCATTATAATTATGAAAATAATTTTTTATATATAGAATAATGAATATACTTTCATTATATTATTGTTAATTTGTAAATAATTTTTAGAGAACAAATGGAATTTTTGTGTAATGTTAAAATTCAATTAAGAAATATAATTTAAATTAATAAATGGGTTTTTTAAATAGATAATAATATAATAAAATATTTTATTTCAATTTATTTTATTAAATATAAATTATCATATAATTTTTATGAAGTCAAAAGTTTATTTTTTACGGTTTTAAAACTGATTTTTTCTAAAACATGTCAATTTTCAATAAATGTTGAATTTTATTTCAAAATTGAACATTCACATATTAAGAAAAATTATATTGGTACAATTAATAATATATTTTTAATCAGGATATCTAAATTATCTAATGGTCAATTTTTCATAACGTTCTCAAGCAAACAAATTTTTGGGTAAAGAATTAAATACAGTATAAAAGTACGGTGTGGTTTATGACACCAAATGTCCCAATAGTGTTGAAATAAAATTATTTAAAAGGTATATTAGCCCAAATAATTTTTTTTAATTAAAAATAATATTATTTTATTATTATTTGATTAATTTTAGAAATCGTTAGTGATTCCTCCCAGACAAAAACATATTTATTTTATTTTGAAATCACTTCCTTAAATATCTGACAGAAATCCACATTATCAAGGAAAATATTTTATTATATTCATCCATTATCATTATAAAATAATTTATACGACTCTCTTTTTTTTATAAACCATGGTAAAAATCCAAGGGTTGATTTTGGGATATGAATATTTTATTGTGTAGTGTTCAAAACCACAATAATATTGAATCCCCATCCTTTCTTATATAACCCAACCCAAGATCCAATTTCTATTCACTCATGATCATTGATGATAGAAACTACTATTATATATTCTCCCAATGTACCTCACAAGGTTCCCCCAAACTCCCATGAATCCACCCCCAAGCCTTGGGAGTCACACATAAAAGTATAGGATTCCCACCTTCCTCTCATCCTTTAAACTCAAGAACCATGTTTGAAATATGCCTCTTTAATTTAAATTGGTTATATTGTAATCATTTTATAAAAATTACCTAATTTAAATTTGATTCTTATAATAATAGTTATCATTTATCCTCCCTCATTTGAACCCTTACATAAGTTGTTACTATGCTAAAATTCTATAGAGGTTCCTCCCTTTCCAATTTTAATCCAAGTTTCCATATACTCATACACCATTTTATTTCCAATTAAAAATGATGGGGTATATTTTCCCACCTTCAATTTTTTTACATATTATGTGTTAATGGTGACACACCTAATTATCTCTCATTAAACCCTCTCATGTACACTTGTTACCATGCTGAAATATGTAAGGGATGTATCTCTTTTCATTTCCATTCAATATTATCATTTATATTATGAATCTAAATTCAATTTCATATGTGTAGATATGTTCTTAAATATCACTTGTATGACCCATTTCATTCTTAGATAATGAAATACCTAGTATCTATCATCATCCAATTTTTATGAATTTTCATATGATGCTGTAATGCTAAAAAAATTACACCGCATTTTTTCATGCCAAAATCAATGTGTAGTGAATACCAAACCCATTTAACTATCAAGGGAATTAACCATTTTGAACATAAACATATTTATTATATATGTAAATTTATTTATTCAAAAATTCCTGATCATGTAATAACTTATTATGTTTAATGAATCTATTTAATATGATTTATGTGGAACACTTAAGAGTGAGATTGAAATCATTCTGAAGGGTATTCCCTGATAGTGCTCCAATTCATTGGGTATCGTTTAGTATCATTTTATTCCATGTTAAATGAGGGTTTAATCGTGATAATTCATGTGAAATGAGGGTTTAATCCTAATATATCATGTGCAATGATCCTTGGCTCATGATAATATGATTTTTTAAATTGTTGCCACATTTCCAGGTTATGAATATCCAGCTATATCATGCCTTTATGTTCATGTTTCTTTTTTAATCCTTTGATATTATTATTGACTAACATGTGTTGTCTTACCTATTTTATTCTATGTTTATTCACTTATTGGGCTTTGTATGTCACATTTTTCTTAAGTATGTCCTCAGGTTATCCTATTCAATGCTAAGTACGAAAGAATATTGTGGTCATGTAAAAGAGTTTTTAAATAAAGATGTATATTTAATGTATGATGTTGTTATGTAATGTTCTTAAGCCCACAATACACTATAAATATCAATATTCTATGTTGAATGAAGTGAAATTTTATGTAATAATTCATGTTTAAATTTGAAATTAAGAGTATGGTTGTTATAACGATGACACCCTCTGTTCTTTGTACTCAAGTGATAAAATACCCAGGTGCCTCATAATCAACATTGAGGTAAGTCAATAGGTAAACTCATCAATTTATTATTTCTGTTATATCCCCCTAAATTATTATTATTGAATATATTTATGTGATAAATTACAATAATGGGATAAGAACTCACTACTATGTTAATTATAAATAAAATGAAATAAAATCCTCTTGTTAATGGAAAAGATAATCTATTAAAATAAATTAAAATATTAATATAAAAAAATGAAAATTTAAGATATTTCCCTCGAGGAAAATATAAATATAGCAATTTCCCATTCATGGTATTGTTGAAGGAAATGTATGGATAAAAAAGGAGACAAATAAAGCTAATGGGTGAAGGGATTTTTTACAGGACCATACCAACATTGAAAATTGTGAAAATACAATAAATTTTCCCAAAAAAGATCATAAAAAATTTTAAAAAATGTTAAAATTATTTTAAATTGAATTTTTGTTCAAATATGAATTGAAAGAACGTTGGGATTTTTATTTTTTAACAATTTTATGACCATAGATAATACTACCACTTTTGTAAAAGGGTGATCTGAATATAAGTATTTCAATTATTTTTAGAAAACCGAGAAACTCATTTATGAATTTGATTGAATAAATTTCATGTCTATAATCAATAAATACACTGATCCTTATTAAAAAAATTATTTTGGAAAAATTTAAATGTTATGGTTTTAAAAATCCCTATGGGTTGACATTTTTTATCCAAATTATGGGTACAAAAATATATAGGCACTTAAATTTTGATATAGGAAAAGTAATTAAAAATAAAATCTCACTGAGATAAAAGTTATATTGATAGTGGGTTCATATGTAATACTTTTGGGGAATCCATCTATTCCAACCACCTAAAGGAGCCCAATGTTGGTCCTTTCACATTCAGAGACAAATCAAGTAGTATGATTTTTAGTATAGGTAACTATGGTTTCTAAAACATCACTATAAGTAATGTTTTTGTATATATAAATGGTTTGAAACATAATTTTTTTTATAATTAGTTAAGTATGTGTTAGTGGGTTCATAGTATCATTTTAAAATATTATTTTTGTTGTTTTGGATTTTCATGATATGATTTTATATTCAACTTCTAGATTTAAAAAGGTTTATGTTATTTATTACAAGTCTATTTCAAACCAAATTGTTATATATTTATGAACTCAATAAATTGATTCATAGATATGAAATAGATTCCTTGGACATTGTATCCTAAATTCACTAATTAAACATAATAGAAAATATATATTATTTGATTTACTATAATCACTTCTATGAAAATTACCTTACATGCCAACCATTACAATTTTCATAAAAAACACATCTTTTACATCTAAAATTTTTGTGTCAACCTCTAAGGCCACTGAAAATATACATATATATCATTTTAGAGCTAATAAATATTATTTTATAGAAGTTAAATCATTCTCATTTTTAATTTTCAATGATTAAAAAAGGTTTACTTGTGTTTAATTCATAGAACATTAATTTTAGGAATGATAATTATTCCTTAAAGATACCAATATAGTTGTAAATGAATGTGGTTATAAAAAAATATACATTCAAAATGATCATGGGGTATAGTTCTAAAATATGGATTTTGATTCTCTTTTACATCATATTGTCCTATGAATTATTATCCAATCATACTGATCCTTAATGAAATTGGACTGTTGAAAGATATAATGAATCATTGAATGATTTTTGTTGTAAAAATGATACTGAGTTTAATCTTCAACATAAAATTTATGTTGAGGAGTTCAAAACCACATGTTATAACATTATCCATGTTCTTTTAGAGAAATAATACTTGATATGGTTTCTTAATTTATCCCCCTCCAAACATTATCTATCAATGAAAATTATACATTGTATACATGAGAGAAAATAAACTTAAATATCCTTAATAATGAAATAGATTAAAAACATACATGATAAAATGAACAAACCAGGGTGCTAAAATTTCCTAGATTAAGCAAGGCATAAAAAATGAAATGAAAAAGAATAATCATCTATTAAGCAATCCATTAATGAAGAAAAAAATTCATTTGATAGCACGTTGTGATGAGGAGAATCGAAAATTTCTTCCATCAGGGGTTTTCATTATCAGTTGTAAATATTTACAAGCCCATAATAATTTTACAAAACATATTTTTAAATATGAATGAGGTAATGAAAATGAAAATCATATACAACTTCATCATAGAATGATCATATTTTGAGGTGAAAGACTTACTGATGATTTCATTAATTTCCTCAAAATAGGAAAACAATTCTTTTTATGACTTCAATATCCAAGTGGAAAACACATCATAAAACACAAAATTGAGAGCGAAAGATAAACATAAACAAAAAACCATTCAATGATTCCAGGAAATAGAAATATATTTAGGATATCAGGATATATAAGACACTAACAGGATAGAATTAATCACACTATAATAACATAAGAACATGTAGAAATGATCTCATGACTGTGTTAAAATGTAAAATTATATATAATCATGTATTTTCCTCATAAAATCTTGTTACAGAAATTAAACCATAATTAAAAAAATTATCAATAATTTCTAACATCTTTTATAAAACATTGATCCAATAGTTGATAGGATAGTTAGACCATTGAAAAAAACCATTGGTCCCTATTTATTATTTCTGAAAATTCCCAAAAAGATTCTATAAGTACACATTGGTACTATGTAGAGTAAAAAGGCCTAAAATCGAACATAAAAAATCATATCAAAAAAATCAAAGTCAACTAAAATCATCTTCATATTTAAAAACTCCACTGATATATTCATTAAGACAATAATAAAATACAATGAAATTTATCTATAAAGAGGTTAAATAAAATGGAATCATTTCAATGGAATTTCACTGAATTTAAAATTAGGATTTAATTTTAATACTTACACTATCTTAGTGAACATTGGATTTCAAATTTCAAAGTATATATCAAATATAATTTCATTATCCTTGTATCATTGGGATAAAATTTTATATAGCTCATCAATAATGTTTCTTTATATTCCATCAATTTATCCATATACTAATATAGATCCCACATATCAGGGTCAGAATCATTATGAATTTAAATGTCATTTAAATTTTCATCATTATATGATGCAATAAGATGATAAAAAACAATAGGATATAGGGGAATATAATTTTTTCTATCCTAGAATCCCCTAAGAATCTAATAAGAAAATTTCTCAAGGATACAATAATATATAAATGTACATGTCATTTGAGGATGTGGAGAAATGATTAAATCCGAATAAATAATTTCACTTTTACCATTCATAGCACTCGACATCACAATAAAATACTTTATCTTTTATGATTTCTCATATGAATCATGTAAATATTCATTAGAATCATTTCAGAAACTCTTTTCCCACTCTTACAATGGTTTGACAAAATCCGAGTCTTCAAAAAAATGTAGAGCAGTATTGTTTGGAATTTCCTTATCCTCATTGAATGGTTTTGTATAATTAATTGCATCTAAAAATAGTGAATACTTTATAGTAGAGATATATGATTTAGTAGGTTAATCTAGGATCTGAGTAATTAATATACTGATTTGATCACCATGATTTCGGTAGGAATCAACAACCACACTCTTATGATGTCATATTTAATCCAAAAATTTAATTGAATCATGAGAGGGGAACATTAGGTATATATCGACACTCAATTGTTTAATGTCCAAATTTAAAAATAAAGTTTTATGATATTGAAGGTTTTCAGTGAAATCCTCCTATAAATATCAAGTGGCATAATCATGAATCCATATATGTGGTGCACTATTTTCATATATAACAATTTCCATACAAACTCTTGTAATAGATGTGTTTAAGAGTGATTTTTAGTATTGGTGTCATTTTAATGTGGATTCCCATTTAAGAAATACATAATGAAATTAGATATTGTCTAACAAGTGTAGAAGAAATACAGGGAACCATAAAAAAATTAAGGTAATAGGTGTTGGAGTTGGTGCCAAGAACCAACTAATTTGTACTTTATTCTTTAAATAAACACCTTATCCTATTTTGATTGTTCTTCTATGTGAAAATCCATGTGATAATGTCCCAAGGATAGTTGTTGCATTAAAGGTTTATAGTAGATCCCTGCTACGATGAGAACCCGATAGTTCCATAACACTGTACTTGAATATATGTTATATGGACAGATGATGTTATTTGAGGGACACAAATAATATAGGCCATTAGGGGTGAGGACTCATTATATTGTAAGGAACCTTATCATGGTGTGCGCCCTTGGTAATATCTATGAGGATATTATGAGAATGAGAACTACAAGTAAGAAATCCACATTTCATAGTGTCATTGGATGTTCCTATCTCCGGACATGTGTATTGGTCCTTAGACATTAAGATTATTATTAATGGGCATTACAAATCGTGCACTTAGATGTATTGACGTAAACTGTGAGGACACACTATTCGCAGTGAGGTAGGATACGTTAGGTGCATCACGAGTAATACTTAATTAATAGATAACGCGAGAAAGGATTTTTCCCTTCTCTTACATAATGGATGTAGATATCTCAGGCCCTTTGATGGAATTTATATAGCCTAAGTAAATCCATGGCCATGGTAAGGAATTGGAAAGTTAAATTTCAGAAAGTAAAAGAAAGAATAATCGAGCACATGGGTTGATGGAACTAGCTTACAACTCTCTTGATTCGAGATATCTTGATAAAGGGATTATATTACAGTGTATGCATTCGAATGAGGTGACACGTCAATGTGGCATAAAACTCATTCTCTTGGGTTCCTTTGTAAAGACCTAGAAATTTCATGGATTTTTTTAAATACATGGTAATTTTACGAGTCCTTGAAAATTGACGGCGGATGATTCCGAGGCCCAGTGTGCCCGAAATCAATTTCGTATTATTCGTTCAGGTACGTTCATTAAACATATGAGTGGGTTTTTATAACTTTTGAAAAGGTGCTTGGAATTTTAATCCAAGGGAACCGTTGAACATGTAGCACTTGTATTCGCTTAAGGAGACTTTCACTTCGATGGTAGTGAGTCGTGAATAAATGTTAGTTTTTGAATTGTTAATGAAATTAAATAAAAATAAAGTTTGTGGATTATTTCTATTTGTCAGGTATAACCTCCACATGGATGTTGGAGGTTGGACCACCAGACATTAACCTCCCATGAGAGGTTATGGTGATGGCGACCACCTGAATTAACCTCCTGCGCGAGGTTACGACGTGGGGACTACATGGGAACAAACCCCTCTATTAATGGGAGGAGAGGATAACCTCTCAACTCTCCCTCATTAATGAGGGAGAGCCTCTTGAATCATATAACTTTATTTTTTCCAATGCACCATCCTTTATACGCCAACCATAGTAATTATATTTCCCAATCTGAATATTATGCCAACAATTAAATTTGACAAATCATATCACTTTTTTCTTAGAATTTTCAATTTGGTGGAATCTTTGGGAAGAGGAGAGCTTGGGAGAAAGCTTCCAATGAAGAAAGAAGAATGCATTCTTCCAACGAAGAATGCCGACAATGATCTTCTTTGACTTCTTCCTCAGAGCTTCTACCTATGTGGGACATCTTCAACCGACCTACCCTCCGCATCGTCATAAACGAGCCGAAAAAGCCCCAGATTTCAAGTGTGTCGTGGACATAGCGAATGACGATCTCCTTCATCATATTTTGGTGACCTCATCGTCGATCAACGAACAAAGGTAGGGGTTGTTTCCTTTTATGTTCCACGTTCTTATTTTCATTCAAAACGAAGAACGAGGTTATTCCCCTTTTTTAGGTGAGTTGTTTTTCATCGTTATCCTACCTTGATTAGCCAAGTGTTACCACCCTAAATGTGGAGGGTGCGGGCCAAACCAACATGGCCCGACCCCTCCACCATTTTGTTATGATGATCTTTGGCATGGAAATGATGTAACGAGGCGACAAAGGTGGTGAATAAAATGGACATATTACCCGCGACCTCTATGATCTGTGCCACCCAAGAAGTGTCCCGCACCGCCGCCGGCCAAACCAGCCCTGGAAATTCCCCCGCCGGCCGCACCGCACGTTGGGTCGAGCCGCTGCCCCGAGCCAGCCCACACCCCGCCAGCCTGCCCGACCGCCCACTGGCCTTCCTAGTGCCCTTCCAGGACGCCCGTCGGACCCCTGGTGCCCTGGCCGGCTTGCCCGGAAACCTCCCGGCCTGCCCGGTCACCTCTCGTGCACTCGCCCGAACTGCACCGACCCTCAGACCCCGCACACCCCATGTCTCCATAGCCGATCCCCTCAAGGCACTGTCTGAACCGGTCTCATCCATCTGGGTCGAGACGCCGAGCCATGCCACATGCGCTCCTAGACGATCCAGCCTTCCACGCCCCTCGCGGTGCCTCTAGGCCAAACCTAATAGGTTCTCCCACCCAATGGGTTGGGCCAGACCCAACTGCTACGATCGGGTCGACCCAAACCGGGTTGGCCCAGACTGGGTCTAACTAGGTCAGTCTGACCGAGTCAGACTGGACCAGGGTCCACTGCCAACCCTTTACAATCTTTGGCTGTATCTCTGGCACCAGAAGAAAGTTTGAAAACCCGTCAGCGACACTGGTAATCTTGATGAGAGACGTTCCCTTTGAGTATACCCCACTAGAGTTTGGAGTATTGTAGAGATATGGTCAGGTTGGATCATACAGGAATCCAATCGGGCCCTCGGGACTAAAAGGATAATAACTCACATATCAAGCATTCAATTGAAATTCCCTCTATTACGTTGAGACATCTATGACATGGATGACCTTTGAGATATCTCTTTTTGGTACTTCGTGATAGTTGGCATATCGACCAGCAGCTTTTGGAACGAATCCTCCCCGAGACGAGCGTGTGTAGTGTGGAGACCTAGTAGTTGGCTGAGACCCAACAATTGCTGACCATTTTGACTCAGTGTGACTCTAATAGCCCAGTAGGGAGTGCCATGGTGTCACGGTAGACCCACAGTGGGGAGCGCCTTGGGGTCCCGGCAGACCCATGGTACTCGACAAGAGGAGTACCTCAATAGGCTACGAGGGGGAGCGCATTGGTGATGTGGAAGACCCACGATGGGGAGCACCTTGGTGACGCAGAAGACCCATGGTACTCGACGGGAGGAGTACCTCAGTAGTCCAAGGTTAGTGGGAAGCACCTTGGTGTCATGGTAGGCCCACTGTACTCGATAGAGGGGGAGTTCTCCAGCAGCTGAGGTTTCGAAAATAAAAATCCTAGTTGAGCTGAGTCAGTAACATTTGTGTTTACCTCATGATTGAGATGGATTATTTGATAACATAGGTATATGTATGGGAATATACTAAAGTGGGGTTATCTGTAGAATTCATACTTTTTGGTTTATCCTTTTGGATTTTGTGAGACCTTGAGGGTCTCGGGGTCCCTACTAAGTATCATTATACTAACCGCTGCACAGGATATGCCCGCACCTCATTGTGTTGGATGCAGATGACGGACAGTGCTGACTAAGTGGAATGTACTAGGACAGGACAGTACCCAGAGGTAGATCACATAGTGTGACGGTACACAGAGGAGATGGACGAATGTGGAGTGCTGAAGAGGCTATCTGTACCTACCCTTTAGGTTGATTTCACGCTGGATGATCCATGATCCATTTTCCCTTTTTTCCCAGTACTTGTACTTTCAGTTTCCTTGTACTTTACAGTTGTGCTTCTATTTCTGGACACCTTTTACTTTTCATCAGGCCTTTTTGTATACATTTTTTTGTTTCTATCTCGTACTTTGTTGTGTGTGTTTTCAAGTAAAAAGGGAAATGCCTTCCCAGTTTAGGGATTTACGCCTTTGGTGCTAGTCGTCATCCCCTGGCCTATGAAAGACAGGCTTGGTGTAGTCATAGCATGGGCCCTAGGGGATAGTTGATGAAAAATTAGTATCAAATGATTCAGTTCTACCATAGAACGTAGGACTGAAATCTTTTCTATGAAGCAATAGTGTTAAGGGTACTATGTGTGATTTTTAGTTTAGGGAGTCCAGTGTTAGTGTGGTAGCCAACAAATCAATACACCAGGATCCTGACTACTGATTTTCGACTCAGTGCATGAAAACAATAATTGAGTGTGTGTTTTAAAAATTTTTCATTAAGTCAGCTCAACCAGTTCAACTCACCATTTGTAATCCTTGACCGTGTCACATCTGTTTCATTCTGGATGCCTCCCCGCAAATGACAAGCGAGATTCCGGAGAGTTGTATGCACAAATAGCCCACCAAAAGATGATGCCTCAATGCAGGGCCCTTTTCTAGCAGAGGCACTTGCGGTACCACTCACCGTGGGGACACCGATACCACAATCCATAGCAGTAGGCGATGCACGCCGCTTGAGCGCATTGCATGAGTTCTAGTGCCAGAGGCCACCCATGTTCAGGGGAGAGACAGGCCTGCAGGTAGCTGAAGATTGGATGGAGGCTGTGGGGAGAGTTTTCAGACTTGTAGGTACACTAGTAGACATCATGGTGATTATTGATGCATGCCTTCTACAGCAAGCAGTGGGAACATGGTGGAGCTTGATGCTTTGGGTCTATACCAAGATGAAGCTTCTCTAGGTTGGCTTCGAGCGCCTATTTCGGGCGGAGTTTGTTCCAGCGACTCTCCGCGCAGTGCATATTCAAAAGTTACTTCATCTGCAGTAGGGCATCATGACCGTAGCTCGGTACTCAATGAGGTTTATTGAACTCTCTCACTACTCCATAGATATGGTATGGGACCCATTCTTCAGGGCCCGGACCTTCGATCAGGGGCTCAGGAGAGAGATCAGGGCTTCAATGATCTCCCTTAGCATCCCAATGTAGGCTGGGGGTTGGAGCGATCACTCTTAGTAAAGAGTTTTCTTCATGAGAAGTCTACAACAGTGAGGCCCACCACTAGTCGACATGCAATGGATTCTTTTGAAAGTGACAATAAACGGATGTTGCAGCGGTCCAAGAGGACCAGACCCATGGGAGGACGACCGCATGACTCAGGATCAGTTGTTCCGGGCACCCAGGGTAGAGACATACATTCTAGGAGCGGGCCGTGTTACTCATACAGTGGGTAGGGTCACATGGATCGCGATTGTATGACCCACCATTCAGATGATCAGCAGACAGTTGATAGACTACCCATGTAGAGTCAGATATTCGATCGAGGCATTCCGTAGGGAGTAGGAGGACATGGCAGAGGAGCTGGCCATGCAGCTGGTGGTGGACAATGTTTCGAGGAGTTACCACCACCAACACCACCATGAGGTCCACCCTAACCATAGGAAGCCGGTTGACAGGGGAGAGCTCAACTCCAAGAAGCTGAGTCTTACGATCATGGTGCTCCGGAGATAATTTGAGGTACGGTCATTGTTTACTCCGCCTTAGCTACAGTACATGTAGAAACAGGTGCCAGTCACTCTTTTATTTCCACTACCCTCGTTTGGAGCTAGGATATTCTGATGGTTTCATTGGCTCAGTCTATATGGCTAGAGACTCCTACGGGAGAAGACTCGACAATTATGCACTTGTGTCGGCAGTGTGAGATGACTATAGGAGGCGAGAGCTTTGACTGGAATCTCTTAGTATCTGCGTCAAGGCCTTATAACGTCATCTTGGGTATGGACTGGGTATCTATAGTCCTTGCTCAGTTCGACTGTATTAGGTGTGAATTGCGGTGTGTCCACATGGATGAGATTAGGTTTACCTTCACTGGAGAGAAGGAGGACTTTGCATCATAGGATGGACTTAATCAAAGGAAGGTACAGTTGATCACTAATCAGTTGGCCTACCTTACCCTCGAAGCAGTTTATGTGAAGATTCCGAGCTATCTTATAGTGGTGGAATAGTATGTGGATGTTTTCCCTAATGATGTTCAAGGACTACCACCTCATAGAGAGGTGGACTTATGAATTGATCTGTACCCTGGGATGTCACCGATATCTACATCAGCGTATCGAATGGCTCCCACAGAGCTTTGCGAGGTGCGAGTACAGCTAGAGGACTTGCAGGGGAAGTGATTCATCCAGATCAGTGTTTCTCCCTAGGCAGCCCTAATTCTATTTTCCAAGATGGTAGATTGGATCTTGAGGCTTTGTGTCGACTACCGTTGCCTGAACCAGGTGACCATGAAGACCAAGTACCCACTCCTGAGGATTGATGACCTCTTTGATAAGCTGAAGGGAGCATGATGGTTCTTGAAGATAGAACACAGATCAGGCTATCGCTAACATAGTGTTCAAGATGAGGATGTTCATAAGACAACCTTAAGATGTCAGTATGACCACTACGAGTTCTTGGTTATGCCTTTCTACGTAACTAATTCTTTAGTAGTGTTCATGGGACTCATGAACAGGATTTTCCAGCCATACCTCGATCGCTTTGTTGTAGTCTTCATTGACAACATACTGATCTACTCGACTACTGAGGAGGTGCATGCCTACCATTTGGCGGTAGTACGCGACACACTCTGAGAGTACCATCTTTATGTTATGCTCTCAAAGTTCTATTTTTGGATTCAAGAGGTTTTCTTTTTGGGACATGTCATGTTGAATGCTGGAGTTCCAGTGGATCCAGTGATGATTGAGGCGGTACTTCCTTGGGAGCCACCCAGAAGTGTGATGGAGATACGCAGTTTTCTGGGTTTTGCTGGTTGCTACCGGAGGTTCGTTCTAGAGTTATCTAGAGTTGTACCACCACTATCAGCCTTGACAAAGAGGGGTAAAGACTTTGTATGGTTAGAGAGTTTTCAGAAGAGCTTTCAGGAGGTGAGGCAGAAGCTGACTAGTGCCCCCATCGCCAGGCTTCCAGGGAAAGGCTTAGGGTGCATAGTCTACTGTGACTCATCAGGGACCATATTTGGTTGTGTCCTGATGAAGGAGAAAGTATTGATCCCATATGGTTCTCAATAGCTGAGTCAACATAAGAAGATCTATGCTACCCATGACCTGGAGTTAGAAGCCGCGGTCTTCGCCGTGAAGATGTGGAGACACTATCTGATGGGTGGGCCTTTTTCTATATACTCTGATCACAAGAGTCTCAGGTATATCTTCTCTCAGAATGACCAGAACCTGAGACAACGACATTGTCTTGAGTTCCTCCAGGACTATGACTTTGAGATATTCTGTACTTCTGTAAAGGGGAACATTATAGTAGATGCACTCAACAGGAGATTTGGTATGCAGCTACTAGTCGAGGTGATGGAGCAGCTAGCTGCTTTATAGATATCCTTTGTGGATAGAGATGGAATATCCTTCCTTCAGTCCCTTACAGTCACTCCCCACTTCTTCAGCGAGTCAAGAAGGTATAGCATGATGACGCTGACTGCGAGACACGATGTGCTCAGATATCCACAGGGCATGCACCTGATAGATTTTCTGAAGGTGGGGAGCACATCATCCTCTTTAGAGGACGTACTATGGTACCAGTGTCACTTTAGGAGGATGTGTTGAGGGAGTTCCACACATCTTTTTTGGCAGTACATCCAGAGTGGTGAAGATGTACCAAGACCTTCGATGACAGCACTGGTGGCCAGGTATGAAGAAGGTAGTAGCAGAGTGTTTCTCTCGATGCGTCACTTGTCAGTAAATGAAGGCGGAGCACTAGGTACTAGTAGGCTTGGTTCAGCCATTAGAGGTCCTATTGTGGAAGTGGGATGTGATATCTAAGGACATTATGATATGACATTGATAAAACACGATTTTGTTAAATTTTTTATTAATAATAAATGATATAATTTACTCACATTGTGCTAAATATGATTATTTATAAAATATTTTGGATTTGATCCTTCATTTGCAAATTTTGTGAAAATTCCAGTTTTACCCTTTATAGTGCACTGTAGTATTTCGAAGATAAATATTTTTATTTTTATTATTTAAATTTTAATGTTTGTAAATGTTTTACTAACGTAATTTTCTACAACATTTATTCAGGACTCTAGATCTAAATAGTGCATTGGGTTGTTGCAAATGGGTCATGAAGTCAAAGTTGGGCTGGACTCGCCATAATGGACATAGGTTCTGTATTTGGGCCATAACTCCCTAATACGTGCTTGGATTAGGCACCAATTTTGAGAGGACCTCGAGGATTCATTTTTTCACAATGCATCCTTTGGGATGGAGAGCTAGTTCATGCGTTTTGGAGGTCAAATGGGTGGTGAATGTTGTATTAAAATATTTGGTCGAGATTTCCCATTCACACTTGAAACCTCTTTAAACCTAGCCACCCCTATAATCTATAAATTAGTGTTTTTATCATTTGGAGTGGTTGGGGACGTGACCTAGGGGATTGGGAGAAGAGGTGAAGTGGTTCCTTTCCATTTCAATTAACCATTGGAGGAGGGAAGCTTTCAAGCTAGGATCTCCTCCAAATTTCTCTTCTCATCCTCCTCTTTGTCGTAATGTTTTTTCTCTTTCAATAATCTTCATAGTTCCTCTTCAATTTCTTTTATATTCCTCTGTTTTGTTCATTTTTATTCTTCATTAATCTTCCTCTTTGGGCTGGAACTCAAGAGTAGAAGCATAATTGGGTTATACCCATTCTAAACCGTTGAAAATGCAATTCGCTTCTAAGATGACTACACCGCCCATGGATGATTAGTTCTTTTTAGTAATCGATCTACCTCTCACTTTCTTCATTAATTTATTTTTAATAAATGATCATATATAATTCACAAAAAATTATCCATTAATTGATTTTTTAAATTTTAAGAAACTAAGAAAGCAATTGATCAATTAACACAAAAACACGCGAGGTCGGGATTTGTGTGAATTGTGAGAGCGCGATCTTAATCGGTAATACAAGACCACACGAGATCAATTTGTAGAGTTCAAATAAAATCCCTAAACTCAATTTATCCTCATTTCCAGAGTGGTTATGTGCCTCAATTTACCACTGAACATAAGCTATCCTTAGAAAATCAATCAAAGCAGGGTGCTACGATAGCATGTTCCGAAGCTAGCCTAGGGTTTAATTAACTTCATATTTGTGGTAAGGTTAATTCTCGTAGGGTTTAGGGGTTAACATGTTAAGGGGTCATAATTCAGTGGATGTTAATTTAAATGACAATGATTAATAAGTAAATGAATAGGTAGAGTAATATTTATTACGCATTTTAAAATATTTTGTAAAAAAACATCTTCTTGTTGTGTCTTTTTAACCAAACATCATTTCAAAATTAAAAAAATTGCAATCTTCTTCCAGAAAACATCTTCAAGATTTATAAACTATATAAAACCACCCCTATAATTTCATGTAGTGTTTTTATTCTATTTTATTTTATTTCTAGAATACCTATGAATTTTTTTTAATTCACTTCCTCCTTTGAGAGACGACCTTGGTCAGGCACTCTACTGCACGTAAGTACCCCAAAATCACACTAATCATTTGAGGGTGCCGACGAAAACACTCTTTCAAATTGGCACCATTTTTGGAGAGGAAAGTAATTTATTCAACCATTTAGAGGTATTTATTTTATTATTCATTTTATTATTTTCTTCACCTCTCTCTCTCATCTTTCCCCTTTCCCAAGTTTTCATTTTTTTCATCCTCTTCTTTTCTTTTTGGACTATTAACTCAAAATTATCATTGTTTATGGTCCACTTTTCCTATTTTCATTTTTTTTGGTTTATGACATGAACTAATCCTAAGTATATCTTAGTTCTCGACCCTGAGATTGATCGTAGCCTTAGGGTGTGAATCCCTCATTCTCAGTCTATGGAAGTGTCGACATTTACCCAACTGGGGAATTCCTCCACTCTATGAATTTTGAAATTGGAAACACTTCTATGTCCAAATTAAAACAAGAACCCATGGCTGAAAATAATGGAAATGAAATTAATATAACCATTCGAGATTTGGCTACACCGGATATTAACTATCAAAAGAATTGTATTGCGTACCCGAACCTCGAATCGGACTTTGAATTGAAATCTGGATTAATTCACCTTCTTCCAAAGTTTCATGGCTTATCTGGTGAGAATCCCAACAAACACCTTAAGGAATTTAATGTGGTTTTATGAACCTTAAATCCAAGAAATGTTTTTGAGGATCAAATCAAATTAAGAGCATTCCCATTCTCACTTGGTGGAGCTACAAAAGATAGGATGTATTATTTCCAACCTGAAGATGTAACGTGTTAGAATGATTTGAAAAGTCTTTTCTTGAAAAGATTTTTTCCAGCATCAAGGAAAACATCCATTCAAAAGGAGATATCGGGGATCAAGAAAGCACAAGGGGAGTCAATGTATGAGTATTGGGAGTGATTCAAGAAGTTGTGTGCAAGCTTCCCACATCCCCGAATCAGTGAGAAATTATTAATCCAGTACTTCTATGAAGGACTCACACCTATGGAGAGTAGTATGGTGGATGCTACGGCTGGAGGAGAATTGGTGGACAAGACAGTAGTAGCTGCATGTGCATTGATAGACAAAATGGCCAAAACCTCCCAACAATTCGGCGATTGACGTACACCACATGTCAGGCGAGTACATCAGGTATGTCATTCTCTTGAGAGTCATTTGATTAATACCAAGTTAGATGAATTGACAACTATTGTGAGGAATATTTATTTGGCACAAAATACATCCCTACCCCCTCCTTCAAGGCCTTGTGGTATTATTACTGAGACAAGCCACCCAACTGACGGTTTCCCACAACTCTAAGAAACAGAAGATTGTGCAGCAGTGTTCCCTGGGAGACCATATCAGTAGAAAAAACAACAACCATATCCCCAAAAGAAGTTTGATCCAACATACAACCAAGGGTGGAAGGACCAATCAGACATGAGGTATGGCTCTAGGCAACAACAAAGGCCCCCTTTTCAACCAAACATCCAGCAGCCTCTGCCTTACCAACAGGGTTTCCAACAACCCCAAAGGAGATTTTAAGCTCAAACATCAACAAGTCCGAAACAAAGGAATCTCCAACACAAGATAGACTCTAACACTATTGATCATTTGAAACAAATTTTTCTTAATCAACAGAACGAGCTGAAGAGTCATGGATCAGAGTTGAGGTAGTTGAAGACTCAAATGAGCGAGATTGCCACCGCCCTCCATGAATTTGTGAGTAAGAATTACGGAAATCTACCTTCCCAACCCACTCCAAATCCAAAGAGGAATGATAGTGGAATCACATTGAGAAGTGGGAAGCAAATGAATGATATATCTGTACCTACCGTTCCACCGGGATTCACCTCAACTCTAGAGAAGCTGCATTCCATACAAACTGATTAGAAATCCAAGGAGAAAGATAAAGGTACGAAAAAGATTAATGATGTTCCCCCTAAACCTCTTCCTTTTCCAAACAGGGTTATTCAGACAAAGAAGATGGCTGAAGAAGCAATGAAAATGGAGGTTTTGGACACATTCAAGCGTGTGGAGATCAACATTCCTCTACTTGAATCCATTAAAAAAATCCCAAAGTATGCCAAATTCTTAAAAGAACTCTGCACTAATTGAAGAGGGATCAAGGGAAATGAGAGGATCAATCTTGGAAGGAATGTTTCAGCACTCATTACACCAACTCTAGCAATGCCAACAAAGTTCAAGGATCCAGGGACATTCACCATCACATGCACCATAGGGGAGTTGCACTTTTCTGATGCACTTTTTGATTTGGGAGCTTCCATAAATGTGATGCCTCACTCTATATTCTATTCTTTGCAGGTTGGTGAGCTGAAACCGATGTGAGTAGTGGTGTAATTGGAAAATAGAGCTACGACATATCCCGTGGGAGTTCTGGAGGATGTACTTGTTCAGGTAAGAGACATGATATTTCCAGCAGATTTCTACGTACTTAACATGGAGGTTGATCAGGTAAGTTCCCATGCCCCCATTATCTTAGGTAGGCACTTCCTCAAAACTGAAAAAACTATCATAAATGTCAATGAGGGTACACTTTCCATGGAATTTGGGGATGACGTTGTGATATTTAATGTTATGGATTCCCTGAAGTAACCCTCAGAGGATCATTCTGCATTTGTTATCTCCCATTTTGAACCACCAAGTAAAAACACCATGGAATTTTATTGTCCTATGCTCAGGGAGATTATTAGTATTGGTTCTAGTTTGATGTCTAAGAGTACTTCCACACATGTTTCTAAGGAACAAAACTCTCTAAGATTTGATTTTAATGTGGATTCAAATTCTGAACATATAAACTATGATTATGTCATGGATTTTGAGTATGTTGATGGATTTGATGCATTATTTTCTAATTTTGATGATTTTTATGCTGATTCTGATGTTCATTGTGAAGATATGTCTGTTGCATCAATTTCTCCATCCATACATCAAACCCTACATTGGAACTCAATCCATTTCTCCCAAATCATAAATATGCATACTTACTGAGTGGTGATAGATTACCTGTTATCATTGCTAACAATCTCTCTTTTGAACATGGAGAAAAAAATTTGAATCCTTTGAGAGATAACATTAGGGAAATTGGTTGGATATTGGCAGACATATCAGGTATTAGCCCCTCCATTTGCATGCATATGAGACTCTTGGAGGATGGGGCTAAACCGATTAGGAATCCATAAAAAGACTTTATCCAACACTTTTGGAAGTTGTTAAGAATGAAGCTGAAAAATTACTTGAGGAAGGTATCATTTACCATATTTCTGACTCACAATGGGTTAACCCTATCCAGGTTGTACCAAAGAAAACTGGTTTCACTGTTATAAAAAATGAAAATGATGATTTAGTTCCTATGAGAGTACAAAACAGTTGGCGAGTGTGTATTGATTATAGGAAACTAAATCAATCCACTTGTAAGGACAATTTCCCACTTCTATTCATTGACCAGATGCTTGAGAGACTTGCTGGTAGGAAACATTATTGCTTCTTGGATGGTTTCTCTGGCTATTTTCAGGTTCCCAATACCACAGAGGACCATGAGAAGACAACATTCACCTGCCCATTCGGTACCTTTGCTTACCGGAGGATGCCATTTATACTTTTCAATGCCCCTGGTACCTTCCAGAGATGCATGGTGAGTATTTTCTCAGATTTCATTGAGACCTGCATGGAGGTATTTGAGGATGATTTTACAGTTTATGGATCCTCATTTGATGATTGTCTCTCTAGTTTGGGTGATGTGTTGCATCGTTGTATTGAGAAGAATCTGGTCTTAAATTTTGAAAAATGGCATTTCATGGTCGAAAAGGGAATTGAATTCGGTTATATAGTCTCACAACATGGCATTGAAGTTGATAAATCTAAGGAAGAAATTATTTCATCCCTGCTATATCCTACATGTGTGTGTGATGTTCGATCATTCCTAGGACATGTTGGATTTTATCGACGCTTCATTAGAGATTTTAGTAAGATCGCTCTACCCTTATCTTGATTGCTTCAAGAATATATTGACTTCAATTTTGATGATTCAGGCATAGTATCATTTGATGAGCTAAAGAAGCGTCTGACCACTCCACCGATCATACAGCCCCCACGGTGAGACCTTCCATTTGAGCTTATGTGTGATGAATCCAACTTCGCAGTTGGAGATGTCTTATCTCAGAGGATAGAGGGTCGTTCAAATGTGATTTTGTATGCATCGAGGACATTGGGTTCTGCCCATTTAAACTACACCACAATAGAAAAAGAGCTTCTTTCTGTTATAATTTCTTTAGATAAATCACTTTCATATTTATTAGGATCTAAAGATGTACTTTTTTCTGACCATGTAGCATTGAGGTACCTCGTAAAGAAGCCAGATTCAAAGCGACGACTTATTCGTTGGATTATCCTTTTTCAAGAGTTTGACATCGAGACAAAGGGAAAGAAGGGGTCAGATAATTTGGTGGTATAC
The DNA here is from genome assembly GCA_963277665.1 of Viscum album. Taxonomy (NCBI): domain Eukaryota; kingdom Viridiplantae; phylum Streptophyta; class Magnoliopsida; order Santalales; family Viscaceae; genus Viscum; species Viscum album. The sequence goes on from OY728123.1 coordinate 1,896,332,892, forward strand.
CAAATGTGTAGGCTTACTCACACACTAGAGGGTGACACCTTGGACCTGGTACCACTTCGGGACACTTTCCATGATGAGTATCCCTATACCATCTCAGGTACACATCCTTGGTATGCTGATTTATTTAATTACATTGTTTCCTCTGAAAACCCATAAAATTTTAAGAAGCATCATGTCCAAAAATTAAAAATTGATCATGGTTCTATGTGTGGGATGATCCTTACCTCTGGTGCATGTGTAGTGACCAAGTTATTAGGAGGTGTGTTCCTGATCATGAGTTTGAGTATGTTTTGCATTTCTATCCTACACTTGCTTGTGGGGGACACTTTGGACCCCAACTGAAATCTTGGAAGGTTTTGGACTCTGGATTATATTGGCCTAGCTTATTCCATGATTCCCATGTGTTTTGTAAGTCATACTCTCATTTCCAACACACTGGGAACATTTCTAGTAGACATGGGATGCCCCAACAACCCATACTATTATATGAGATTTTTGATGTATGGGGCAGTGATTTTATGGGTTCTTTATGTAGTTCATTTGTATTTTTGTATATTTTGGTTTCTATTGATTATGTGAGTAAATGGGTGGAGTCCAAGGTCACCAGGACTGAAGATTCTCATGTTGTAGTGGATTTTGTCAAGGCTCAAATTTTCTGCAGGTTTGGAGTACCAAACGCCATCATCAGTGACCATGGGACACAATTTTAAAATAGGAATTTTTCTTACCTCCTTCGGAAGTATGGGGTAACACACAAAACATCAACACCATACGACCCCCAAACAAACAGCCAGGCTGAGGATTCAAATCGTGAGTTGAAACAAATATTGGAGAAAACCGTGCAGCCAAATATGAAGGATTGGAGCAAGCGCTTGGATGATGCATTGTGGGATTATAGGAAAGCATACAGGACACCCATTGGTATGTCCCCATTTCGGATTGTTTTTGGGAAATCTTGTCATCTCCCTGTGGAAGTTGAGCATCAGGATTATTGGGCTATAAAGAAATGCAACATGGATTTGGCCCAAGTTGGAATCCAAAGGAAGCTACAAATTCAAGATCTTGAGGAGATTAGATTGTCTTCACATGAGAACTCAAGGATCTATAAGGAAAGATCAAAAGCAACTCATGATAAAATGATCCAAAAAAAGGAGTTTCATGTTGGAGAGAAAGTCCTTCTCTACATTTCACGACTGAAGCTGATGCCTGATAAGTTGCGTTCTAGATGGTTAGGTCCTTATGTTGTGACTAATTTTTTTCTTTATGGTGTGGTGGATATCACACAAGAGTACACTGTAAGAAGCTTTACATTCAATGGGAAACGTTTCAAGAGATACATTGAGGGGCTTCCTACTGATGTAGTGGATTTTATCACACAGGATGACCCCATCATCACTTGAGCACATCTGGATCTTCCTAACCCTTTCACTTTTATATTATTTTTCCAATTTAAAAAATCTACATTTCATGTGCATATATCATCTCATGGGTTCACATTGAGGACAATACAATATTTTATGTGTGGGGGGAGGGAACCTTTTAGTTTATTAATTTCAATTGTTTTCCTGATTTAAAAAAATTGTGTGTTTTTTCAAATTTTGTATGTTTATTTTTCAATCTTTGTTGTGTTTTTGATATTTTTTAGCTGAAATGATTCTCATCACAATTTTTAAATGCATACCAATGAGTGAAACAATTTATCCCTTGAAACAAAGCTTAAATGAATGCTGAAATGACTTTGTTTCAAGTTCAAATATTTAGTAATTTCTTGAAAAGTACACTGAATTTTGAATCCCATGCCACATCGCACTATCTTTATATTTAAAATAACTTTCCTGTGAGGCTTCTAAACCATTATTTTCATATTCTTTACATTCACCTAACTTCTTGATCGAACCAAACCATGATTTATTTAACCAGAATTTGATTTATTTCTATCAAAACTTGAGGGTTTGAGGTACTTATGTTTAAATTATTGAGGCATTTGTTTGGTATTAAAGCCCCTATTTCAAAGAATACTTTTTATAATGGCCTAACATGAACATTTAATCCTTTTATCCCTTAGAATCCATAAACAGCCTATTAGGTTAGCCACATTACAATCCAATTTTCCATATCCAACAAACTCTTGATGTGAAATTGCATAATCTAGTTGAACTTAAGTGTGGGGGATGCTATCTTGTGTTGTGTTACCAGATTCTGTGATACTTCGGGAGGAAAATTAAATTCTGAATAGATGTGTTTGCTGCTGAAGAATTTCATTATATTGAAAGTTGTTCCTTTTCTGGATCTTTAATTACAAGTCAAGTTGAACCTTTACCAGAGCTTCTAATTGAGGTGGAAAGTTGTGCCCATCTGAAGCTTTCAAGAAAATCATGTTTGAGAAGATTGACATTTTTGATGATAAACTGATGAATGGTGTAATCTTTTCATGACTTTCCATGATGATGGAGATGAATTGATAGTATTGTGATTGAGGAGAATACCATATTTAAGTAAAAATTGGATTAATGCAATTTTTCTTCAAAGAGTCAAGCCCTCCTCATTCAACATCAGAGTTTTTCACATCTTAATCCTACCAACCGAAAGCCATAGAACAACCCTAAAAAGTCCTCATGATAAACATATGTACTTGACTCACATCGGGTAGCGATATAGGAATTTATCAAGCCTATGGGGACCCTTGTATGAGTTTGGATGAGAAAGACATTGCAAAAAAATAGATATTTGTGTGATAATAGAAAATTCAAGCGAGGTAAGTGATTTGTGCATGAGAGGATAAATAAAGTGGAAATATATTGAATGATATAAATTAAGAACTTGAAATAATGTTTTTTTGAGGCATGATATATTTTGTTTCTTGGTGTTTAATTGTTTCATCTCAAGGATATGTGTTTTAAAATTGGTTTTCATTTGATATTGATGTTTACTTGACATGAGATTTTTCCCAGGAGTGCAAAAGGGTAAATGTGGGGGAGTTGATAAAACACTATTTTTATGAATATTTTATTAATTATACATGATATAATTTCCTATCATTGTGCTAAATATGTTTATTTATAAAATATTTAGGATTTGATCATTAATTTGAAAATTTAGTGAAAATTCCAGTTTTACCCTTTATAGTGCACTGTAGTATTTCGAAGATAAATTTTTTTATATTTATTATTTGAATTTTAATTTTTTTAAATATGTTCCTAACTTAAGTTTCTACAACATTTATTCAGGAAACTAGAGCTAAAGAGTGCATTCAGTTGTTGAAAATGGGTCATGCAGTCAAGGTTGTGCTGGACTCTCCAGAATAGACATAGGTTCTGTATTTAGGCAATAACTTCTAAATCCATTCTTGGATTAGGCCCCAATTTTGAGAGGCTTTCTGTGATTCATTTTCTCACAAATCATCCTTTTGGAAGGAGAGATGGTTCACGCGTTTTGGAGATCAAATGGGCGGTGAAAGGTTTATTAAAATATTTGGTCGTGATTTCCCATTCACACTTGAAACTTATTTAAAACTAGCCTCCCCTCCACTCTATAAATTAGTGTTTTTCTCATTTGTAGGGATTCGGGACGTGCCTTAGAGGATTTTTAGTAAAGGTGAAGTGGTTCCTTTCTATTTCAATTAAACATTGTAAGAGGGAAGCTTTCAATCTAGGATCTCCTCCAAATTGCTCTTCTCTTCCTCCTCTTTGTTGTAATGTTTTTGCTGTTTCAATAATCTTCTTAGTTCCACATTAATTTCATATATTTTCCTCTGTTTTGTTCATTTTTATTGTTCTTTTAATCTTCTTCTTTGGGATGTAACTCAAGAGTAGATGTGTGATTGGGTTATACCCATTCTAAACCATTGCAAATTAAATTCGCTTCTATGATGACTACACCGCCCATGGAAGAGTAGTTCTTTTTAGTAATCAATCTACCTCTCACCTTCTTCATTCATATATTTTGAATCAATGATCAACTGTAATTCAATAAACATGATCCATTAATTGAGTTTTTCAATTGAAATAAACTAAGAAAGCAATTGAACAATTAACACAAAAACACGCGAGGTCGGGATTTGTGTGAATTGTGAGAGTGAGATCTTAATAGGTAATACAAGAACATAAGGGATCAATTTTTAGAGTTCAAATACAATCCCTAAACTCAATTAGACCTCATTTCCAGAGTGGTTATGTGCCTTAATTTACCACTGGCCATAATCTATCCTTAAAACATCAATCAAAGCTGGGTGCTACGATAGCATGTTCGGAAGCTAACCTAGGGTTTAATTAACTTCATCTTTGTGGTAATGTTAATTCTCGTAGGGTTATGGGGTTAACAAGTTATGGGGTCATAATTATGTGTATTTTAATTTAAATGATAATGATTAATAAGTAAATTAATAGGTATAGTTAGATCGATTACGCCTTTTAAAATATTTTCTAAAAAAACATCTTCTTGTTGTGTCTTTTTAATCAAACTTCAATTCAAAATTAAAAACAAAATAAATGCAATCTTCTTCTGACAAACTTACTCATGTTTTATGAACTATAAAAAACAACCCACATACTTTCATGTAGTGTTTTTATTCGCGTTTCCTTTGAGATACGACCTTGGTCATCCACTCTGCTGCACCTAAGTACCCCAAAATCACACTAATCATATGAGGGCGCCAAAGACAGTGCTCTTTCAGACACCCACGTACATCCAATGGTCATGACTCAACTTGGGTGATCGTTTATCGACTCAAGAAGTCAGCCAACTTCCTATTGATCAAAGAACAGGGTTCAGTAGAGAGATTGTGACACCTCTATATGCAGGAGATTGTGTAGCTACATGAAGTACCTTTATATATTGTCTCTGGTCGTGATGCACAGTTTACTTCCCGGTAATGGAAGGGGTTGCAGGAGGCTTTCGGGACGTAGCTTCGTCTGAGCATCGCCTTCCATCCTCAGATGGATGGCCAGACTAAGTGGACAATTTAGACCCTCAAGGACATTCTACATGCTTGTGTCTTCGACATTGGTCGCTATTTGTAGGATCACTTACCATTAGTGAAGTTTTCATACAACATCAACTAACACTACACCATAGCGATGCCACCTTTTGAGGAATTATACAGATGACCATGCAGATCACCTTTGTGATCGACTGACCCAGAGGAGTTAGCACTAGTGGGACCGGAGATGGTACTGGATACCACGAAGAATGTGAAGATCATCCAAGAGCTGATGAAGACTTCACAGAGCAGATAGATGTCGTTGGATGATCGGAGATGGAGACCTCTAGAATTCAAGGATGGAGACCACGTCTTTTTATGGGTCTTACCTTGATGAGGACTACAGAGATTTGGCCAAGGAAGTAGGTTACCTCCATGATTCATCGGATCTTTTCAGGTCTTTAGTAGAGTTGGTGAGGTGGCTTACCACTTAGCTCTTCCACATCATTTGCACCGGGTGCACGGCGTCTTCCACGTATCTCAGATGAGGAGATACGTGTAGGACCCTTCTCACATCAACGACTATGGAGAGCTGGACATCGATGATGTGTAGACTTTTACGAAGGTTAAAGTGGAGATTGAGGATCAACAAGAGGGGGTCCTATTTGGACGATCGATACCTCTGGTGAGCGTTCGCTGGCAGCACGGGAACCTCCAGGAGAGCACATGGGAGTAGGAGGATCAAATTCATGCTCAATACACCCAGTTGTTCCCATAGTTCTAGTTGTAGCTTACAAGGAAGTAAATCCCTGAGGTGGGGAAAATTTAAAGACCTGTAAATTCTATGGATTGTTTTTTCTTAAATAGATGGGAATTTTACGAGTCCATGATAATTGACGGTGCTTGATTCTGAGGCCTGTTGTGCCCGGAATCAATTTCTGATGTTTTGTTTTGGTACATTCAGAAAACATTTGAGCGGGTTTTTAAAACTTTTGAATCAGTGATCAGAATTGATATTTGAGAGCACCGTTGAACTCGCGGGGCCGGTATTCGATTAAGGAGACTTTCACATCGATGTCATTGAGTCGTGAATAAAAGTTAGTTTTTGGGTTTTTAATGAACTTAAATAAAAATAGAGTGTGTGACTTTTTTTATTTGTTGGTTAAAACTAACTCATGGAAGTTGTAGATGGGACCACCACACCTTGACTTCCCATGAGATCTTATGGTGGTGAGGCCCACCTGAATCTAACCTCCTGCGGGATGTTACAACATGGGGACCACAAGAGACTAAACCCTTCATTAATGAGAGGAGAGAAAAACTTATCAACTCTCCCTCATTAGTGAGGGAGAGCCTCTTGACTACTCTAACATTAATGTTTCCAATGCACCATCTTTAATACGCCAACCTACGTAATTAATTTCCCCAATTTGAATATTGTGCCACCAATTAAATTGGGGGAATCATATCACTTTTGGCTTGGCATTTGAAATTTTGTGGAAGCATTTGGAAGAGGAGTGCTTAGAAGAAACCTTCCAATGAAGAATGAAGAATGCGTTCTTCAAACGATGAAATACAAAAAATATCTTCTTAGAATTCTTCCTCGGAGCTTATACTGACATGGGACGTCTTCAACCGACCTACCCTCTGCATCATTGTTAACGATCCAACATAGCCTGAGATTGGAAGTGTGCGACAGATGCGACAAACGATGATCTCATTCATCTTCTATCCACGAATTAAACATTGATCAAAGAACAAAGGTAGAGGTTGTTTTATTTTATGTGCTCGGTTCTAATTTTCATTCAAAATGAAGAACGAGGTTATGCCTCTTTTTTAGGTGATTTGTTGTTCATCGTTATCCTACCTTGATAAGACAAGTGTTAGAACCCTAAACGTGGAGGGTGCAGGCCAAACAAACATGCCCCGAAACCTCTGCCATTTTTTTATGATGATCTTTGGCATGGTGATGAGGCAACAAGGCGACGAAGGCGACGAAGACAAAGGCCGCGCTACCTGCGGCCTCCATGATCGCGGTGCCCCCCAGGGTGTCCCACACCGCCGCAGGCTGAACCGGCCCCGGCCAAGCCCCCGCTGGTCGTGCCACTCACAGAACTAAGTATCTGCCTCAAGCCAGCCCGCACCCTGCCGGTCGGCCCGACTGTCCGCTGGCCCGCCCGGCGCCCTACCTGGCCGCCCACCGGCCCGCCTGCCGGCCTTCCCGGACACCTCCCGACCTTCCTAGATACCTCATGTGTCCCCGAATGAACCACACTGGCCCACACTCCCCATGAACCCATGCTTCTTGAGCCGTTCCCCTCACGGAGCTTGCCGAACTGGTCTCGTCCATCTGAGTCGAGACGTCGAGCCGCACCCCACACGCACCTGGCCGAGCTGGCCTTCCGCACCCCCTGCAGCACCTACGAGCCAAACCTAATAGGATGGCCTACCGAATGGGCTAGTCCAGACCCAACATGACTTACCAGGGTGACCCAAATGGCGTCGGCCCAGACTGGGTCGTACCGGGTAGGTCTGACTAGGTCGGACCGGACCAGGGTCGACTACCGACCCTTTACTTTCTTTGGGCATATCTTGGCACCAGAAACCCATTTGATGAACCCTCAGTGGTGATGGTAATCTTGATGAGAGAAGTTCCCTTTGATTATACCCCACTAGAGTTCGGGTAGAGTTAAGATATGATCAGGTTGGATCGTACAAGAATCCAACCAGGCCCCCGGGACTAAAAGGCTAATAACTCACAGACCAGGCATTCAATATACATGTCATCTATTACATTGTTTCCTCTATGACATGGAAGACATTTGAGATACTTATTTTTGGAACTTCATGACTGTTGGAGTATCAAACAGTTTCTCATGGAGCGGATCCTCCCAGAGACTTGCATGTGTAGTGTGGTGACCTAGTAGTTGGCTGAGACCTGACGACTGCTAACCGTTTTGACTCGGAGTGACTCTATTAGCCCTGCAGGGAGCGCGATAGTGTCTCGGAAGACCTTCAGTGGGGAGCACCTTGGTGTCACAGCAGACCCATATTACTCGACAAGAGGAGTACCTCAGCTGGAAATGAGGGGGAGCCCCTTGGTGACACGGAAAACCCACTGTGGGGAGCTCCTTGGTGATAGAGTAGACCCATGGTACTCGACAGAAGGAGTACCTCAGCAGTCCAAGTTTAGTGGGAAGTGCCTTGGTGTCACGACAGGCCCATTGTACTTGATATAGGATGAGTTCTCTAGTAGCCGAGGTTTCGATAATAAAAATCATGGTTAAGCTTAGTCAGTAAATTTTTTTTACATCATGATTGAGATTGATTACTTGATTTCTTATGTATTTGTATAAGAATATACCTAAGTGTGGTTATCTATTGAATTCATACATTTTGGATTATCCTTGTTGAATTTTATGAGACCTTAAGGGTCTTTGGGTCCCTACTCAGTATCATTATACTCAACCTTGCACGAGCTATGCCCACACCTCATTTCGTTGGATGCAGACGACAGACAACACTGATTGAGGCTGAGTGTACCAGGTCTGGATGGTACCCTAAGGTGGATCACATGACGTGATGGTACACGGAGGATACATATGGATGTGGAGTTCTCTAGATTCTATTTGTACATACCCATTAGGTCGGATTTCCTGCTGGATGATCCAAGATCCATTTTCCATTTTTTTCTCGTACTTGTACATTCAGTTTCCTTGTACTTTACTGATGGGCTTGTATTTCCAGCCCCCTTTTACTATTTAACAATATTTTTTATACAGTTTTATTAAGTGTTTTGTTTCCAGATCATACTCTGTTGTGTGCATTTTCATGTTATAAAGTCAATGCCTTCCTAATTTCTGGATTTAAACCTTTGGTTCGAGTCGCCAGCCCCTAGCCTATAGAAGTCGGGCTTCGAGTAGTCACAGAACGGGCCCCGGGGTACGGGTCGTGATATCCTTGACCCGTTTCTAAACATTAATCTTGGACTTTAGGCAAGCTCACTTAATGCCAATTAGAAAGAGTCCTAGAGGGTTATACACTAATTATGTCCATGTATCTCAGTTAAATATTAATTTAACAAGTTAAATAAATATTATTGCCGACTGTGGGTTAATAATTATTTAAGGATGCCTGATCGCATTTATATCGACACTAGTTATTCGAGAAAATATATTGTGGGCGAAATAATATATATTTATTAGTGAGTAATGCAGTTCTATTTATTTAAAAAATAAATAGCCATTACTCAAGGTCTAATAAATGTGGTGGAGGATGTAAAGAGAAAGGGAAAATAAGAGTACACGCCATGTATTAATGATTACATGCCGTCTAGTTTTTCGAGTTTAGATTTTGATGAAATAATATCATTTTATTAAATGATATTTATTATAATCAGTTTGGGCACATGTCAAGGAATTAATCATTCAACATGGGGGTTTTTAATGATAGTTAATGAAATAAATATAACATATAACATGTTTATTTATTTTCATAACTCTATAACCTCAAACCCGATAATTAATATCCTCAAAACCCCAAAACATTTCCCGAATCATTGTTCACAACAATTCTAGAGAGTTATCTCAATGTTGAAAGAACAAATTCCTCTAAGAATTCTCTCAAGAATGAGATAGATCCACCACCATTGATTCAAGGCGATAGATGGCAGATATCACATGTGAAGGATCTTCAGGGCTAGCACCCGAAGATCCCTTCGGTGACATCAAGAGATATGTGGAGCACGTGTGGATCACTTCTAGAGGAACCCTACACTTGTATTCTGCGACATAATGAAGAATCACACAGGATCGTGATTGGGGACATCAATGAAGAAATAATTCCATCTAAGTAATTCTTGTCAATTAATTAAATTAATTATAACCAATATATGATGAACCTATCTCTATGGATTCGGGACCCCCTCTTATGTTTTTCGTTCGTCGTTCTATTCTAATGTTCTGATTTTTTACATCGTGAAAAATCTCGAATTGATCATTGTTTATGCTAAAATTAAAGTTGGGCACCAGTAATAATGCGCTTCCAATGCACCTGGAACCTACAAGTGGTATCAGAGTGGTCATATCATTGATTATAATTATTTATTTTTTTCATTGGAGATTTATACATTTAATAATATAGTCGATTCAATTCAAGATGATCATTCTTTAAAATATTAATATTGAGATCTGATCATCCCCTCTCGTTTCTCATTCAACTTACAAAGATGAATTGTTCTTTTATTTTTGATTATAATAAAATAGTGGAACTAACTTGGAGGTTCTAAATGACCCTAGCTCTACAACACCATAATACAAGGCGTGTATTCAGAAGTACACACCGTGTAGTCTAGGTTCAATGAATTGGACTGGCCTGCCTAATTAGGTCATGTATCATATCCTATGTTAGCCAATTATTACACCATTTGTTGACCATGAACAGGTGGCACACAGTTTCCAGATTACATTACGTGTGGTATACTAAACACGGTGTGTAGTCCCTTTGAGATAGGATTGGACCATGTACCCCATACACATCGTTCTCGGCTGGAAGCCGTGTAACTCAGATACTACACAGTGTGTGTCCAACAGAACATGCCATGTACTCTAAAAATTTCTAAAGTACATCAACAAACCAGGTACCCGGATGTTTACTTCAAATGGACGGTGAATAAAAGTACACGTTGTGTAGTTGGAACTACACACTGTGTACTCACCCAAATTATGCAGATTTATTAAATTTAATTATTATATTATACAAACCCTTGAGACGTGTACCGTGGTGTAGGTGTAAAGCTGAGTCACAACACGTGATATATGTTTTAAATATATGCGTTTAATTTAACATATGTGTAATGAATGGGAATTCTCCGTGTTTCTTCCATGGTACATATGACAACCCTGCTTTTAATACAAACTTAAACATGATTTATTACATAAAACTTCACTTGATACAATAAAGAAGATCAGGAGGTTTAGTTTCTTTGGGGCTTAGGATCATTACATAAAAACATGAAACGTGAAACACAACATCTTTAATGAAAACTTCATTTACATGACCACTACATTCCCTCGTACTTATCATTGAATGGGATAACCTGAGGACATGCATAAGAAATGGGTGAGCTATAAAGACCAATAAGGGAGTACACATGGAATAACATGAGGAGTAAAATACATGTTAGGAAATAAGCATATCAATAGAGAATAAGAGAAACATGAACATAAATGCATGATAAAGCATGATAATCATAACATAGAAATGTGGCAATAACACTTAACATGGAATTTTCAAGAGCCAACTCTCATTGCACATGGAGCATGAGTAAATCCTCATTGCACATAAAGCACGAGTAAACCCTCGATGCACTTGAATTATAATGATTCAACACTCATTTCAAATAATTTATCATGATACTATAATTTACCCAATGCATTGGAGCGCTATAAGGGTGCACCCTTCTTAAACATTTCATTTCATGCATAAGTGTGCCACATTGATCATAAAACATTGATTCATAAAACATAATCATTTATTCCACGATAAAGGAATGTGGAATTCATAGATAATGATTTATAATCAATATTTAAATGTGCATAAAGTTTAATACCCTTGATGGAGAAATGGGTATGGTATTCACAACACAGTGACATTCGCTTAGAAAATCTGTGCGATTTCAGCAGCGTAACAGCGTGACATAAGAATTCATAGAAATTGTTGATGGGAGGGAAAGTGGTTACTCATCATATTTAAATGTAATGGAAAGTAATGAGGTCAAATAGATACATATCCCAAAAATTTAATGGAATTTAGATTCATGGTACAAAGTATTTCTTGAATGTAAAAGAGGAGAGAGATGTTCCTTTTGGAATTTCGGCATAGTAACGAGTGTACATGGGAGGAATTTAATAAGAGAGAAAGGGGTCTCCCATAATTCAAACATAAATAGGGTAGTATGAGGGAGGATCAAAACCATACCCCAACATTCATAATTGAAATTAAAAGGGAAAAACAACTTAATGAAAATTGGAGAAAAAAGAGAAAGGAAGAAAAAACCCTCACTTGGAAGTGCGCTTCCAAAGGCCAGAGGGATGTTTTTTAGAGGCACATTGGGAGCTTGGGTCACCTTGGGAGGATTATAGAGAGTGTAGGGAAGAGGTTGGACGAACCCCAAATGCTTTGAGTGAGGATGAAGTGGGAGCTTCGGTGGGTTTATATAGGAAAGTTGAGGGAATTCATTATTATTTAGGTTTGGGTCCCCTTACAGTAAATTAATCCAAAACACAACCGACCCATGGTTTTTGCCCATCGTTTTTGGAAAAGGGAAGAGGAAAAAAATATTTTATATGGACAAATTCTGAACATCTTAAAATAATAGGGTTTCTTATGTGGAGGTGAGTCATACTCCCATGGAAATTAATTTAGAAAGACATGGTGTTTAATTAGTCTTGAGGGGTCCATTAATGCTTTGAAAAGTATCTCAAAAAACCCAAAATCACATTATTTTAATGGTAAAACATATTTTACCCTAAAATAAAGATGATAGTATTTTATTACATCACTATTGGGTCATTATGATGTCATAAAACACATTATATATTTAAACGGTATTTAATTTATACCAAAAAATTTGATTGTCTCAAAAAATTATGAAAAATTTACCGCTGGATAATTTTGACGTCCTGATTCCAGAAATAACATTTATTTTATCTAAATAATTTTCTAAATATGTTAATTTTCACTATTAAAATAAAAACCGACATTTATCGAAAATTCAAGGGTTTTGATAGAAATGGCTTTCAAACCATAATAAAAATTACAATTGTATTCATAAAATAATAAGGTCATTTATATTTAATAAAAAATAATTTAATAATAATATTATTATTTTATTAAAATATTATTTAATTCAAAAATCCCTTAATTTAATAAAATATAATTCTTAATTAAATAATAACTAAAAACACTATTTGTACTTTAAAAACTATTTACAATGTGTCAATAATGACAAGAAAGTATATTCATTATTATATACAAAAAATAATGTACATGAACATAGTACTATTTATTTGTTACATAACCCCTTAAAACGGCCGCATAAGATCTAAGGGTAAGGTGTGCAATGGTGACAGACTCATGGGTGGCTCGGACAACATCACTCGAGTGGTAATTTCTATCAACTTCCACTTCTCCCATAGATGGTCCCGTTCGAGATTTACATGATGAAGCTCAGCTTTGGCTTGGTCAAGAGCAAAGCCCAAGGATGCCACCACTTTTCTGAGCTCTGACAAATGGGCTTCGTATGGAGAAATTCTACTGGATGAGGCCATCGATTCCTTTGTCTGAGTAAATTTGGATTTGTTAAATCCATATATTTATACTAATCGTGTGATAACTATTCAACGACGATATTAGCAATGTTCAAAACTCATAACATAAAACCAAAGAAGTTTACATTTTATATAAACATAAAGAGTCATTTAATTAGATCAAGAGGGATTTTCATTAATGAAACTTTGGGTCGTCACAATATTCCCCCCTTAAGAAATTTCACCCTTGAAATATTCCTTTTCCCACAATAAAATAGATATGTGTAACTCAACTTCATCATTTCTTCTGATTCCCAAGTCGCTTCTTCAAACTTGTGGTTTCTCCACAATACCTTGACGATGGCCATTGTCTTATTTCGTAGAACTTTTTCTCTACGATCTAAGATCTTCACTGGTTGCTCCTCATAAAAAAGATCATCTTCCAATTGTACCACCTCAGAAAAGAGCACATGTGAAGGGTCTGGTATGTACTTTTTTAAGAGGGATACATGAAAGACATCATGTACTTTGGCCATAGTAGGTGTAAGTGCTAGTCGATAGGCCACAACCCCGACATGATCAAGAATCTCGAAGGGGCCGATGTACCTTGGACGTATCTTCCCTTTCTTTCCAAACCTCATGAACTTCTTCCACGGAGATATGCGTAGAAAGCCCATGTCTCCAAATTAAAACTCAAGGTCTCGTTGACGATTATCTGCATAACTCTTCTGTCGACTCTGGGCTACCTTTATATGCTGTTGAATGGTTTTCACCTTTTACACCATTTCCTAGACCATTTATGGTCCATGCAGCTTACGTTCACTGACCTCATCCCAACATGCTGGTGTTCTGCACCTTTTCCCAAACTGGGATTCATATGGTTCCATTTGGATGCTCGAGTTGAAACTGTTATTATAAGAGAACTCAACCAGAGGAAGATGTTGATCCCATCCCCCTTTAAAGTCCATTGATCATGCTCTCAACATGTCCTCATGTTTTTGGATAGTCTGCTCAGATTGGCCATCAGTTTGAGGATGATAGGCCGTACTGAAGTTCAGTTCCGTATTCAGAGCATGTTGAAGACTCTTCCAAAACGTAGAGGTGAATCTTGGATCTCAGTCAGATACAATAGACAGTGGTACTCCATGCAACCATACCACTTCCCTGATATATATCCATGCCAGTTGATCCAATGAGAAATCCTCTTGAATAGCAATGAAGTGTGCAGTCTTTGTAAGACGATCCACAACAACCCAGATTGCATTGTTGGCTTTGGATTCTCAGAAGTCCGGTGACAAAGCCCATTGTGATGTTCTCCCATTTCCACTCTGGTATTGGAATTGGTTGCATCATCCCCTTAGACTTCTTCCTCTCTGCCTTCACTTGCTGGCACAGCAGTCACATTGATGTATATTCTGTGATCTCCTTCTTCATATTATCCCACCAAAGGTTTTCTTGGAGATCTCGATACATCATTGTGCTCCCTCAGTGAATAGAGAAATTTGAACTCTGTGTACCATCCAAAAGTACCTTCTTCAGCTCCAGACTTGATGGAACACATAGTATTTTACCAAACCGCACAATTCCTTATTCATTAACATTAAACTCTGAGGATTTCCCTTTTTCGATAGATTACACTTTTTCCTGAATTCCCACATCATCCTTTTGAGCTTCCTTTAACCTTTCCAAAAGATACGGTTGAGTAATCATTTCTAAAAGGATTGATGATGTTCCCTTCTCTATGATTCCCATGTCCATCTTTATCAAGTCTATGAAGATTGGATCCTTCTCAATTCTCATCATTGATAGAATCGCTGGATCCTTTCTACTTAGGGAATCTGCCACCTTGTTCGCTTTCCCAGGGTAGTAATGGATTGAAAAATCATAATCCTTGATGAGATCTATCCATCTTGTCTAGGGCATATTAATCTCTTTCTATTTGAATATATATTGAAGACTCTTTTGGTCAGTATATATCTCAAATTTATCTCCATATAGATAATGCCGCCATATTTTCATGGAAAAGATCACCGCCGCCAACTCCAGATCATGTGTTGGATAGTTTCACTCATAGATTTTCAACTTCCTTGAGGCATAGGATATAACTTTATCATTCTGCATCAGCACACAGCCTAATCCCTTCTTTGAAGCATCACTGAAAACAACAAAAAGTTCCCCACTTGTGGGTAAAGTGAGCACGGGAATAGTGATAAGCCTCCTTTTCAACTCCTTGAAGCTTTCTATGCATTCATCACTCCACGTTAACTTTAATCCCTTTTAAGTCAGCTTGGTAAGATGGTTGGACAATCGTGAGAAATTCCTCACAAATCGTTGATAATATCCAGCTAACCCCAAGAAGCTACGGATATTCATTACCGATGTTAGCATCATCCATCCCGCAATTACATCTGTTTTGGAGGGATCCACATATATCCCATTTCTTGTGATGATGTGGCCCAAAATGAGACTTCCTTCAACCATAACTCACACTTTCTGTACTTTCCATAGAGCTTATCCTTTCGCAATGTCTCCAGTACAGTTCTTAATTGCTCCTCATGATCCTCCTTGGTTTTGGAGTATATTATAATATCATCTATAAAGACTACCTAGTATTTTTCTAGGTTATATCTAAAGACTCTATTCATTAAGCCCATGAAGATTTCTGGAGCATTAGTGAGTCCGAAAGACATTACTATGAATTCATTGTGCCCGTATCTTGCGTGAAAAGCGGTCTTGGGGATATCTTCCTTCTTCACCCTTACTTGATAATATCCCGACAATAAGTCCACCTTGGAGAAGTATTGTGCTCCACACAGCTGATCAAAAAAGTCATCAATTCTTGGGAGAGGATACTTGTTCTTTATCGTGATTTTGTTAAGTTCACGACAATCGATGCAAAGCTACATTGACTCATCCTTCTTCTTGATAAAGAGGACAGGTGCACCCCATGGTGAAGCACTTGGGCATATAAACCCTTTATCCAGATTCTCTTGTAGTTGTTTCTTCAGCTCTTCAAACACTACTACATCCATTTTATATGGAGTCTTGGATATTTGTAAATCCCCGGGTATTAGTTCAATTGAGAATTCAACATCTCTTCTAGGAGGAAGACCAGGAAGTTCCTCAAGAAACACTTCACAGAATTCCCCCATAATAGGCATTTCATCACAGATGGTTTCTTCCTTGTACTCAATCATCTGAGCCAGATACTCATGCTCATAAGGTAGTAATATCCATGATTAATAAGATGGAGCTAAATGAGATTCATTTTCCTCCTTACACTTGTAATGAATCGGGGGTTGATTCTCCATATGGAGTTTGATTTCCCTCTCCAAACAATTTATCTTTGCTCTATATAAAGAAAGCCAATCCATGCCAAGAATTTCACAAAATTCAACCAGAGAGAGTATAACGAGGTTTTCTGGTAAATTCAATTCATAGATTATAACAGGGGATGTCTTATATTCATGGGACGTAATGATTTCTCTATTTGATGTGCACACCAACATCTTTACATCCATGATTTGTGGTGGTGATGGGATTGTTCTACTAAAAATTAGAGATATAAAAGAATGCATAAAAACTTAATCAAAAAGCACGTTTACTATTATTGAATGAATAACTAGCGTACCTGTCACCACTTTGTTGTTGGAGTTCACTTCGGCAGTAGTGATGGAAAAAGATCTTCCTTGTTGCCTTGGAGGTAGATGGTTGCCTCTCAAAACCCTTGGATTAGGGCACTGATTTGAAAAATGACCCGGTTCTTTGAATTTGTAGCATTGAACAATGCATTGAGGTTCGAACAGAGCATTCCTCTCCTCTGTCGCAGCTGTTGGTCTTTCTTTCCGGGAGTTCACAGCTAGGTGCCCTTCTCTTCCATACCTGAATAATTTCCTCGTCCCCTTAAGGTAATTTCAGGGTGATTATTTCTTCACTTTTGACAACTGGGGTGCTGGATCTTCTTAGCACCGTTGGATTTATCCATCAGACCACCAGCATTGAAGTCCACCTTACGCTTCATATCCCCGTGATACCCCTGTGATTCTCCAATCTCCATTTCGACCTTGAGGGTACATCAGACAATTTCCTCATAGTCGTCGAAGTCACGGATTTCTAATGCTTTCTATAGGCTAGGCATCATCCAACCAAAGAAGCGATCAACTTTGCATTCTGGGATAACGACAAATCCGGAAGCGTATCGTGCAAGAATTTTGATGTTTTCCTTGTATGCTCCAACATATTCTTCGTCTTTTTGCTTGCGGGAAAGGAATTCCCTTTCCATCTTAAGTCGGAGGGTGCGCGGAAAATATTTATTGATAAGCATCTTCTGAAAATCCTTCTATTCCAACGCCTAGATCTAGTCCTCAGGATTCGTATTTTTGATCAATGTCCACCATTAATCAGCTTCACCCTCTATACGATAAGCTGCTAAGAGAACCATCTCTTGTTCAGAACATTGAAGGATGGAGAAGATCTTTTCAATGGAGTTTATCCATTGTTCAACAATCGTGGGATCAAATGATCCGTTAAAAGTAGGAGGCCTTTGTCTCATGAAGCTCTCGATAGCAACTTGTTCTTTCTTATGGGGGTTGAACGTTCCTCTTGACCTATGTTTCTATTAAAAACTTGAGTTAGCTGAGAGGGAAACATGAAAAAGTTCGCGATTCCCGCTCTCATTGGATTGTGCATCTCATTAGTACTGTCATCATACTAATCATCACATCGGTTGTTATCATGAGTCCTCCTATTACCGGCCATTTGCTGGAATAAAAGGAAATTTAGGGGTAACACGTAAAGGGTAATCCAAAGACAGAAGTCGATGACTTGTAAATAAACTTTTATTTCCTTATCGCATGAGTCTATAGGCTTCAATCAACGCTTTTCAGGATCTACTTTCTAACATATATTTTTAAGGGAATTTTTTTTAATTCCCTTAATAAGGGTTCATACTAAGCTTGTGAATTTATCAAAACATATCCCCCAAGAGTGTTGTAACCAAGAGTGCAGAAAGGCCCATTTTCGTGCACCAGTTCCCGTTCAATTCTAGTTCAAAGCGGTGTTTTCAGGTTTTACCCCTAGGATACATCTGTGCCAGAGTCGCCTCTACCTGCTCGTATCCAAATAGGGATTTATTTTCTTGACAACCCACTTAATAAATACTCACCTAAACTTAGGGATGTTTTTATTAGTCTTGTATCTAAGGATTTACTAGGGTTTTCTAATCCTAATCCGAATAATAACTAAACCTATCCTCTGTTACCAACTATGACAACCCTGCTTTTATTACAAACTTAAACATGAATTATTAAATAAAACTTCACTTGATACAAAAATGAAGATCAATAGGTTAAGTTTCTTTGGGGATTAGGATCATTAAATAATAACTTTAAAAATGAAATACAATATTTTTATTGAAAAATTCCTTTACGTGACCACTACATTCCATCATACTTAGCATTGCATGGGATAACCTGAGGACATGCATAAGAAAAGGGTGAGCTATAAAGACCAGTAAGGGAGTACACATGGAATAACATGAGGAGTACAATACATGTTAGGCAATAGGCATATCAATAGAGAATAATAGAAACATGAACATAACGTCATGATAAATCATGATAATCATAACATCGAAATGTGTCAACAACAGTTAACATGGAATTATCATGAGCCAATGCTCATTGCACATGGAGCATGAGTAAATCCTCATTGTACATAAAGCATGAGTAAACCATCTTTTCATTTTAATTATCATGATTCAACACTCATTCCACATGAAGTATAATGATACTATACTTTACCCAATGCATTTTAGCGCTATAAGGGCGCACCCTTCTTAAAAATTTCATTTCATGCATAACTGTGCCACATGGATCATAAAACATGGATTCATAAAACATAATCATTTATTCCACGATAATGGAATGTGGAATTAATATATGAAACTTTATAATAAATAATTAAATGTGCATAAAGGTGAATACCCTTGATGGATAAATGGGAATGGTATTCACAACACAATGACATTGGCTTAGAAAATCGATGTGATTTCAGTAGCGTAACAGTGTGACATAAGAATTCATAAAAATAGTTGATGAGAAAGGGGTTACTCATCATATTTACATGTAATGGAAAGTAATGAGGTCATATAGATACATGTCCCAACAATTGTAATGGAATTTAGATTCATTATACAAAAGTATTGCTTGAATGTAAAAGAGGAGAGAGAAGTTCCTTTTGGAAATTCGGCATAGTAACGGGTGTACATGGGAGGCATTTAATGAGAGAGAAAGGGGTCTCCCATCATTCAAAAATAAAGAGGGAAGTATGAGGTAGGTGAGAAACCATACCCCAACATTCATAATTGAAATTAAAAGGGTAAAACAACTTAAAGAAAATTGGGCAAAAAAGAGAAAAGAAGAAAAAACCCTTACATGGAAGTGTGCTTCCAAAGGCTAGAGGGAGGATTGTGAGAGGCTTATTGGGAGCTTGGGGAACCTTGGGAGGATTATAGACTGAGTAGGATAGAGGTTGGACAAAATAAAAAGGCTTTTAGTGAGGAGGAAGTGGGATCTTGGGTGGGTTTATATAAGAAAGGTGAGGGAATTCTTTATTATTTAGGTTTGGGTCTCCTTACATTAAATTAATCCAAACCACAATCCAACCATGGTTTTTGCCAATGGTTTTTGGAAAAGGGTAGATGAAAACAATATTTTATAAGGCCAAAGTCCTAACTTCTTAAAATAATAGGGTTTCTTATATGGAGGTGAGTCATACTCGCATGGAAATTAATTTAAAAAGACAATGTGTTTAATTAGTCTTGAGGGGTCCATTAATGCTTTGAAAAGTAAGTCCAAAAAACCCAAAATCACATTACATTAATGGTAAAATATATATTGGCCGAAAATAAAGATTATAGTATTTTATTACATAATTATTGGGTCATTATGATGTCATAAAACACAATATATATTTAAACGGTATTTAATTTTTACCCAAACATTTGACTGCCTGAGAAAATTATGAAAAATTCACTGTTGGATAATTTCAACTTCATGATTCCAGAAATAACATTTATTTTTTCTAAATAATTTTATAAATATGTTAATTTTCACTTTTAAAATAAAAACCGACATTTAAAAAAAATTCACAGGTTTTGACAGAAATGGCTTCCAAACTTTAATAAAAATTACAATTGCATTCATAAAATTATAAGATCATTTATATTTAATAAAAATTAATTTAATAACAATACTAATATTTTATTAAAATATTATTTAATTCAAAAATCCCTTAATTTAATAAAATATAATTCTTAATTAAATTATAACTAAAAACACTATTTTAACTTTAAAAACAATTTTCAATGTATCAATAATGACAAGAAAGTATATTCATTATTATATACAAAAAATAATGTACATGAACATAGTACTATTTATTTGTTACATAACCCCTTAATATAGCCGCATAAGACCTAAGGGTAAGGTGTGAGATGGTGACAGACTCTTAGGGTGGCTCGGATAACATCACTCGAGTGGTAATTTCTATCAACTTCCACATCTCCCATAGACGATCCTGTTCGAGCTTGACATGATAAAGTTCAGATTGGGCTTGGTCAAGAGCAAAGCCCAAGGATACCATCTCTTTTCTAAACTCTGACAAATGGGCTTCGTATGGAGAAATTCTACTGGATGATGCCATCACTTCCTTTGTCTGAGTAAATTTGGATTTGTTAAAGCCCTATATTTATACTAATCATGTCATCACTGTTCAACAGCTATATTAGAATCCTTCAAAATTCTTAAAATAAAACCAAATAAGTTGAAATTTTATATAAACATATAGAGACATTTAATTATAACAATAGGGATTTCCATTAATGAAACTTTGGGTCATTATAGTACAAGTTACGTACAAGGATAATTTAAATTTATTTAAAATTATGATGGATGAGAATCTCAAGGAAATTCAAAAAAATGATTCAGATCAAATGATTGATTAATTTAAGATAATTAACTGATTCGAGCATGATTTATCTTAAACAATAATGATTAAAGAATTGAATGCTAGTTTTATTTATACGTAAATGTTGTTGCATGTTTTGATGATCATGAGCTAGACCATGACCTTTCTATGTGAATGGTTTCTTTTAATTAATTTATTTAAATTTAATTTGTTGGCATGCAAGCCTTCTCCTCATTAATATGTAGGTCCTGCATACCCAAGGATATTTTAATGTAAAAACCCCTTTTTACCCCTAACCTGTGTGTGAGATAAATGCATATGTAATGGATGGAGCTCCGAAGCTGGTGGAGGTGGATCATGTTAGGAGCCAAGGCGAAACCAATCCAAGGAGATACAAAGATGGATAGAGGAAAGCTGTAAACACGAACCCTAAAGGTTCAAGGTGTTTCTCCCCTTGGTCTTGGGTATGTTTATCAACCGCTAGATAAAAAAACCAATAGAAAAATATCATGATCATACCATTTATTTTATTTCTATCAGTTTCATGCTTTATTTATTATGGGTGTGTTGTCACGCTCACACAATTAAAGAATTAAACAAGAATGCAAGATGGAAATAAAATATGAACAGATTATGTGTAAATATTATCTTAGACATGGTTAATAACTTAAGTATATCCCACTTAATATTAAAAATCATGTAATCAAAGATAAGAAAATGGAAATTTATGTATAAGAATAAAATCCCTCAAAGAAATATTATGTCGGTATAGCCTTCCATAATCTTGGTTAGAATTTGACCATAGTTCAAAGTGCTTGACCAACCCTAGTTGGGGTTATATCAATTTCTGGGGAATTATAATTCAAGGTTTTGGGTTGACTAGAACTGGTTCACATCAATTCTTGACTGCCACAGTAGGACTTGGTGTGACCAAGAGGAAATTTCTGAGGAAATCAAAAATAAAAGGATTTCAGGATTGGGGTGTCCACTCAGCAGATCAAGGAGCTGCGAGTTAATGCAGTTGGCATTTGGAATGCCAACCTAAAACCCTTCATGTTTCTTGACCTACAATAGTTAGGATAATTTGAAGGAAAATATGGATCCTTTCCACTATAATATTCAGGCCACAAAATATTCCAAATTCAATAGTGAGGTATATTGTAATTTGATAAAATAGTCGGAGACTAATAAGTATTATTTATTTATTTGTCTCAGTTTTTATAATAAAGTACTAAATAATTTCTCATTTTAATTTGTATAAATAGAAAGAAAAATGACTTCAAACATATCATTGTGAACCATACTTGAGAAGGAAAACCTTCTCATCGGCACCAATTTCCAAGAGTTTCAGAGGTGTTTACGCGTTATCCTTCTCCATGAGGGGAAATTGTATGTCCTAAAAGAGCCTATTCCAATTGTGCCTAGAAATGAGGCCAGTGTTGAGGAACTGTCTCTTTATATGAAACATTTGGATGATTCCATAGATGTCCAATGTTTCATGCTATTGGCCATGTCTAATTAGCTCTTTAAGAAACATGAAAACATGGACGCATATAGAATGATGTCTCACCTTAAGGATCTCTACCAAGAGAAGGTGAGAAAAGGGAGATATGAGATCTACAATGCTTCGTTTACAACTATGCTCGAAGAGTCTGCGCTAGCTGGGCCTCATTTAGTCAAGACTATTAGCTATATGGAACGCATGTACATCTTAGGGATTAAATCCTCAGATGAGTTGCGTACAAATCTCTTACAATCATGAATGCCAAAGACCTTATCAAGCTTTATTGTCAAATACAACATGAGAAATAATTAGAAGAATCTATTGGAACTTATGAACTTGATTTTCCAGGTAGATAAGGACATGGGGTGTGACAAACCCACAGTCCTTATGGTGAATAAGAAAGGGACGGACAAGGAAAAGGGGCTAAAGACTTATAAACGGGCAGAATCCCCTGGGCGTTGTCCCTCCAAGAAGTGGAAGATCTAGAGGTAGGGAAAGGAAATGGAGGCACTGTGTTTTTCATGTGGAAGGCAAGGCCACTGGAAGAGGAACTGAACCCAAAAGCATGGGGATGCAAAAGGTGATTTCGTTATAGAGTGTAATATTTCTATTTCTACACATTGGGTATTAGATACAGCTTGTGGGGCTGATAGCTGTATTCAAATGCAGGAACAATGTAAATATAGAAATATTTCCAGAGGAGAGGTGGATCTTTGAGCTACCAATAGCGCAAGGCTGGCTGTGTTGGATATCGGTGATTACCACCTCTCATTGCCGATTGGGATGATTTTGGTTTTTCATAATTGTTATTTTGTGCCTAATGTTACCAAGAACATAATTTCTGTATCCTTTTTTGATATGGATGGATTTATTTTCATGTTTCGAAATACGGGTTGTCTCTTTTATGAGAACAACATATGTTATGGTATGACACATTTAAATAATGGTTTCTATGTATTAAATTATGAAAATAAAGTGCTGGCAATCGATAAATAAACAAACCCAGATGAATCATACATCACCCAGTTCTGGCATCACCGTCTTGGTCATGTAAACGAGAAGCGCTTGACAATGCTCTACCAAGATGGCTATTTAGACTCTATTGAGCTAAAACCACCTGATATACATCACGCTTGTTTACAAGGTAAAATTATCAAGCCTCTTTTTGGTGGATAGGGTGAAAGGGAAACAGAGCTTCTAGGATTGGTACAGACAGATGTATGTGGACCATTTCCAGTAGAATCTAGAGGTAGATATTCTTACTTCATTACTTCTAATAATGATTTGAATAGATATTTATATGTCTACTTAATGAGTTTAAAATCATAGTCCTTAGAGAAATTTAATGAATTCAATAATGATGTAGAGAATCATATTGGTAATAAGATAAAGAAGATTCAATCAGATCAAGGAAGAGAATATTTGAACCAAGAATTCATAACTCTTCTACGGGAGTTTGGGATTCTATCTCAGCTCACTAATCCTTATAAACCATAGTGGAATGGTGTTAGTGAAAGGAGGAATCACATATTGTTGGACATGTTGAGGTTGATGATGAGTCATGCAGATCTTTCATTATCCTTTTGGGGATATGAAATTCAAACTATAGCATACACATTAAACCGAGTACCAACTAATGCGTCAAATGGAATCCCATATGAGTTATGGAATGAAAAGAAATCCATTTTTTCGCACACACGTGTATGGGGATTCTAGGTGTTTGGTAAGGCCTTCTCAGGAAACAAACTAGCACCCCAGGGCACGAAGTGTATCTTTATATGTTATCCCAAGGAAACGAATGTATATTACCTATATAACCCATCAGACATGAAAGTGATTGTTGGAAGACAAGCCATCTTTCTTAAGAGGGATCACATCCTCAAAAAGGATAGTGGGATCAAGATTGACATCAATGAAGTTGATGCTCAAGATACACAAGAGTTGGTATAGAAATAAGTTCCATTTGTCCCCGTGGAAGATGTTCCAGAAACACATGTACTGTGTAGAATTTCAAGAGAGGTAAGGGAACCAAAGAGATTTTTTTTCTCAGTCACCGAGGATGGTGAATCATTATTGTTTGACAATGATGAAACTATCTCCTACAATGAAGAAATAGAATGCTTAGAAGCTGCGTGATGGCTAGAAGCTATGAATTCTGAGATGGATTCCATGTATCATAACCGAGTCTAGGTTCTGGTCGATGATCCAGTTGATGTAAATCATATTGGATGAAAATGGGTATTCAAGAGAAAACTGAACATGGAAGGTCAAGTTGGCACCTATAATGTAAGGCTAGTGCCTAAAGGTTTTAGACAACATGAAGGAATTGACTATGAAAAAACCTTCTCGCCAGTTTCCATGTTTGAATCCATAAGAATCATACTTTCCATAGCATCTTACAATGACTATGAGATTTCACAAATGGATGTCAAAACAACATTCCTTAACAAGAATAGTCGGGAAGATGTCTATATGACACAACCATAAGGGTTTGTGAAACCAAGTGAATCCAAACATATTTTCAAGTTATAGAAATCCATTTATGGATTAAAGGAATAATCCAAGTCATGGAACATTCAATTTGATGAAGCCTTAAAGGAATTTGGTTTCATTAAGAATGAATGTGAACAATGTGTTTTTAAGCGGATTAATGGGGAAGTGATCGTTATCCCAGTAGTATATGATGATGACATATTGCTTATTGGAAATGATGTACCATTCTTATGGAAAGCTAAGGACTGGTTGAAAAAGTGTTTCTCCATGATGGACATGGATGAAGTAGCCTACATTCTATGGATCAAGATCATTTGTGAAAGATCCAAGAGGCTGCTTGGACTAAGTCAGGGTACATAATTTGACCAGATACTAGAGATATTTAGTATAGATCAATCCATGAGGGGATTGGTTACAATGTCACATAGAATACGTCTTTCTAAGAA
The DNA here is from genome assembly GCA_963277665.1 of Viscum album. Classification (NCBI taxonomy): domain Eukaryota; kingdom Viridiplantae; phylum Streptophyta; class Magnoliopsida; order Santalales; family Viscaceae; genus Viscum; species Viscum album. The sequence goes on from OY728123.1 coordinate 1,896,358,530, forward strand.
AATCTGTCCTCAGACACATCAAGTGAAATATAAAATGAGTAAGATCCCATACGCTTCAGCTATAGGATCTATCATGTATCCCATGTTATGTATCAAGATTGATGTTGCCTATGCACTGATCATGGTAGGTAGATATAAAGAAGATCTAGGAGAACACCATTGGACTGTTTTTTAGACTATCCATAAGTATCTAAGAAGAAATAAGGATATGTTCCTAGTGTATGGAGGAGATGAGGAGCTTTTCATTAGAGGGTATGTTGATGCTGGTTTTTAGATAGATCAGAATGATCTGATGTCGAAATCTAGATATGTTTTCTGTCTCAATGGAGGAGCTGTGAGCTAGAATATTTCAAAGTAGCATGTTTTTGCTAATTCTACAGTGGATCCCGAATATATAAAGGCATCTAAGGAAGCCAAAGAAGCTATCTAAATTCGGATCTTTTTCTAGGAGCATGATGTGGTTCCTATTAGTAAAGACCCTATCACATTGTATAGTAACAATACTACAGTGGTGGATCTTGAAAATGAACCAAGTTCACATCAATGGAAAAAGAACATACTCTAGAAGTATCACCTCTCGAGGGATTTCTATCAAAGGGGTGAAGTTGAAGTGAGATAAGTGTCCACAGAAGAGAATGTGGATGACCCCATGACAAAAGGCATATCTCATCAGAAGCATGAATATCATCTTAGAGCTAGTGGGTTAAAGGTTATTTTTAGTTGGATCTAGTCTAAGTGGGAGTGTGTGGGAGTTGGTGGCCTAGAACCAACTAATTTTTACATTATTTATTAAATAAATATCTTATCAGATCTTGATTGTTCTTCTATGTGACAATGCATGTGATAATTTCCCAAGGATAGTTGTTGCATTAAAGGGCCATAACAGATCCCTACTATGATGAGAACCTGGAAGTGCCATAATGATGTTCCTGAATATATGTTCTACGCATGGATGATATTATTTGAGGGACACAAATAATTTAGGCCATTAGGGGTGAGGACTCATAAAACTTAGAGGAACCTTCTCATGGTGTGCACCCTTGATAATATCCAGGAAGATATTATTAGAACGAGACCCTCCAATCGGAAATCCACATTTCATAGTTTCATTGGATGTTCCTATATGCGGATGTGTGTATTGGTCCTTAGAATTTATGTTTATTATTAATGGGAATTACAACTCGCACAGTTCGATGTATTGACAAAAGCTGAGAAGAAACACTATTCATAGTGAGGTTGGATATGTTGGGTGCTTCACGAGTAATACTACATCAAAAGATAATGATCGAAAGGATTTGTCCCTTTTGTTCCATAATGGAAGTAGATATATCAGGACCTTTGATGGAATTTATATAGCCTAAGTAAATCCATGGCCATGGTAAGGAATTGGAATATTCTATTCCGGAATGTCAAAGAAAGAATAATCGAGCACATGGGTTGATGTCACTAGCATGAAACTCTCTTGATTCGAGATATCGTGACAATGTGATTATATTACACGGTAAGAGTTCATATGAGGTGACACATCAATGTGGCATCAACCCTTTTCTCTTGGGTGCCTTGACCCGTTGCTAAACAGTAATCTTGGACTATAGGCAAGCCCACATAATTCCAACGAGAAATAGGCCTAGAGAGCCACACACTAAGTGTGTCCATGTATCTCAGTTAAATATTAATTTAACAAGTTAAATAAAGATTACTCCCAACTATTGTTTAATAATTATTTAAGGATGGTTGATCGCATTTATTTCGACACTAGTAATTCAAGAGAATATATTGTGGGATAAATAATATATATTTATTAGTGAGTAATGTAGTTACATTTATTTAACAAATAAATATCCATTACAAAATGTCTAATAAAAGTTGTGGAGGAAATAAAGAAAAATGGAAAATAAAAGTACACATCGTGTATATTGAATATACACGCTGTGTAATTTTTATGGGAAATGAGTACACACCATTTATTAATGATTACACGATGTATATTTTTTCTACTCGGGATTTTGAGGAAATGATATTGTTTTATTAAATGATATTTATTATAATCATCATGGGAACATGTCAAGGAATTAATCATTCGACATGGGGGGTTTCAATGAGAATTATGAAATAAATAAAACACGTAACACATTTATTTATTTTCATAACTCTATAACCTCAAAAACGATTATAAATATCATCACAAAACAAAAACGTTTCCCCAAACATTGTGCACAACAATTTTAGAGAGTTATCTCAAGGTTAATAGAACTCCTTCCTCCAAGAACGCTCTTTAGACTAAGAGAGATCCACCACCACTGGATCAAGGTGATTGAAGGCGGACATTTCAAGTGAAGGTTCTTCCACACTAGCACCCGGAGATCCATTCGGTGACGTCCAGAGATACATGGTCCACATGTGGATCCCAGCTAGAGGAATCCTACACTTGGTTTCTACGATGCAATGACAGATCACACCGTATCATGACCAGAGACATCAATGAAGAAATAATTCCATCAAGGTAATTCATTTAAATTAATTAAATTAATTATAACTAACATATTATTATCCTATATCTAAGGTTCCAGGACTCCCTCTTCTGTTTTTCATTCGTCATTATATTTCGAAGATCTGGTGTTTTACATCATGAAAGATATCAGATTGATCATTGTTAATGCTAAAATTAAAGTTGGGAACTCCCACCAATGTGCTTCCACTACGCCCATAACCTTCTATAGTATTGTCAAATCATATGCTAAATCAAGAGAACCATTTCAAAACAATCAATGAATATCCACAGAAGGACCATATACCACTCATAAAAAGATGACAGTATTCATTTGTAGACATGAATTAGAAAACCAAATGTGAACCTAAAACTCCTAATTAAAATGAAGTTAAGAAATATCTAATTCATTTTATAAATTTTTGGGCATAATATAATGGCCACACTATTGAAATTATTATCATTGATATAAAATATGGTACTCATTATAGAAAATCTATTTTATATTAAGTAGAACACAATGTTTTTATATCACACCTAGAATCCCAAAAATATTTATTATTCAATTTACAATGATATGTGGGTTATTTCTATGAAATAACATTTATATCAATTTACTACAGAAAACATGTGGACACCTGTGTAAAGGCCAAATTTGCAAGCCATTATTGGCACCAAATGGGACATTATATGTAAACTAAATGTGAAAGGTAATATCACCCATAATGAGGCCCTACATATAGCTAAATGATACATATTTGTATAAGGTATTTAATATAGTGATATCATTACCATGATATCTTGGCTATAATCCATATGTATTATTTTTTCATCAAAAAATCATTTAAATTTTAGACTTTAAATAATTTATGTTAAAAGGGAATTTTAACATAGCTTTATTTTTGAAAATGTTTTTGATGAACAAAAACTAGTTATTGAGTATTCAAAATTTCATAATCTTGTTTTCAGATCAAATAAAAAACATTTGTGGATAGAAACAAGCCCCATGGGTTTGGTATAAATGTTTAACATAATTTCATCAAGAAAATTGTTAGGAAATTGTTAATGAGGAGTTGACATTATTTTGAAAGTATATTTTATATTATTTGTTTTTTTCAAAGTAATGATGATGTTTTTATTTTTGTTTCAAACTGATATTATATTTGAAATTAATTATAATATTTAACAAATAATAAGTTTAAAATGAGTTTTATGGGAGAATTAAAAAAATAACTTTGTTTTAAAATTTCATAAAAAATAAGACACCACTCTTCTTAACCTAATTCACTACACTAAAATAATATTAAATTATTTTAGAGTGGATCATGTTAGGTAGTTTAGTACTCCAATGAATACTTCTTGACTAAATCCATAGTTTAAAGATATAAATCAAATGGAAATTTGTTCTTAATATATATATGATTGAAAATTCTCTCTCTTGTACCGTAACTGATTAAAAATCATGGTTAGTGTACGCCTTAGTGCCCATTTTGAATCCCATTAAAAGATACCCCATTTAATATATTATAATATAATATATTTTTATATTCAAGGAACATAAAAACATTTTATATTTTATCCAAAAGAAACCTTATTTGAACTTATTAGTTTTTTAGATTTATATTTTGTTGAGTGTCAAATATATATGCAGAGTATTAGTGATAACTTTACCCTGTAAGGTAAATACATTGTCCCATGGAGTGCTAAGAGTAAAATTTATGATCCTCTTTATATTGATTAAGTGGAATATATTTCCAGGTGAATATGTTGTACACAATGAATATAACACCCTGATATATTATGATATAGATTATTTAATTTTATTAATGTCTTGTGTTGTATGCTACACCAAGATTATCTTGCGAAATACGCATCAACATATTAGATTGAATTATACTCAATAGTATTCATGGCTTGTGTTACACAAAATTTCAAGTTCTTTTGATAAAATTTATTTCACACCACACTGGGTTTAGATTTTGGTCAATGTATACATGAACTATATATGTATTATGTTATACGAAACACTAATGTACACTTTTACTACACACAACACTGAGTTGGCTTGCGTTACATGGAAGAGTGACCTTCCTTGATAGATTGCATTGTACGTGATGCCATGTTTCTGTAAACAATGATATATTATTAAAATATTATTATTTAATGGGAAATAAACTTGTTGTTATGAATAGTATTGGCCACATTTTGAAATTTAAAAAACATTAGAATTCGTATTACACATTCTATAAAACATTAGTTTAGAACAAAATCAATTTTTCAGATAAATGAGGTATTTTTTGAAAAAATGCATTTTTACAACATTTTGTTGGCGCCACCATTTTAAATCTATTTTTGACCATTTTATAAGATAAATTTTGAATAAATATAAATCTTTTTTGTAATTGGGACATAAAAATTTAATTTTATTGAATTTTTTTCATTTTTCTATCAAAAATAAAATTTAAATAAATAGTAGAAAATACTTCTTTTTAATTCGAAACATCATTTTTATGTAATTTATTTATATAGTCAGATTATCTTTTAAATTGGTTTTAATGTGTAATTGTATTATATTTTTAATAATTTAATCCAATGTTGTTAATTATAAGTAATTTAACTTTTTAATTTGACATAAACTCATTTCAATCTTTTGATATTTATTACTTCTAAAAAATCCCTAATTTTGGTTTTGACAACTGGAATTAGTATTAAATTAATTATGTAAAGTTATAGGTTTTGAATTAGGAAAAATGGATAGCATATTTTTAATCATAATGATCATATTTTTTAAATGGTTACCTTTTATTTTAGGACAATATGAATAGTAACTTCTGTAATTATTTTATTTACCAAGGTTAAAGGCTAATTATGATAAATAAGGGTAAAAATAATAATATAACAATATTATACTACCCTAAAACATGTACTAATCCTTTTGGATGAGATATTTCATTACATGGGCATCCTTCGGTTGATTTTGGACACCATTGAACAACATGGATGTGAAAATGACATTTTATAAGAACTAATTTAAAGTAAAGAGAAATATGACATAAAAATTTATTTTCATAACAAAAAAAATTAAATATTGGGTTATACATAAGATAAATTTTAATATAAATAGTAATTGTAAAGATGAAATATTACCTACATCATGGTATTTTATTTATAATTTTTAGACCCTAAATAAATAAATTTATTTATAACACAATGATGATGTAGAGATTACCTTATTAATGAATGATTTAGATAAATGATATTACAAATGTAAAAAAATTATTTTGAAACTTTTTATTCCATACAATAATTTTAAGGATGATTATGAATTTTTTTATTTTAATTAATTATTTTTTCCGAAATAATAATGTTTTCATGGATTTTCAAGTCATTATATTAATAGTATAACAATTGACATAAATGAGTTTTTTATGAAAATATGATTTTATTAAATGATATAATAGTCTTAAAAATATTATATTCATCCAAATAAACTAGATAATGATTAAAATGACATTAATTAACCACTTTAGGTTCTATTGTAATTTTACAGTAACTATATTAAACATATAGTATGAATATACTAGAAGACATTGTAAAAGTTAAATTAAATAACTAACGGTTAATGCTAAAAGATAAAGTCAAATTTTAGAAAAATACATGTCTAAAACATTTTTGATTAGAGGAATTATAACAATACTCATCTTACCTTATAATTAAATTATTTTTTAACCTTTTGAAATAGAATTATCATTTTGTAATAAATTAATATTTTTAGTGTTTCCTAAAGTGCCCCTCTTCTCTCTTAATAAATGGAACCTCCCCCATCTAATCTTCAATCCATTTTCAACCCTCATGATCAGACAACCCGTTCTAATTTCTCTTTTCAACATCACTAGTTACATTATAGAGGTGATGGTATTACCAAATACAAACTCTAGTTCCCTAATAATAAATCTAAAGGAGGCGTGTTGAGAAAGAGGAAATCTCTTCTACTGATTCATTCAAATTTATTTATTCTTCTAGTTTATATTCATTAGTTTTTTCATTATACAATAATAAAATCAGTATTAATATTATACATATATGTTATATTAAATATTAAACCAAACTATTCTCCCTTATATCAATCCTACGAATAGTATTGTCTCCATGCATGAGTACGTACGGCTTATCGTCACCATGTCGTGGTGAAATTTATTATTCCAAATTACATTATTTATATGAGTATAATTATGAGTATATAAGACATAAATAATTAATATGACAAGATTATTATTATTTAAAATTAATTTACCATTGAGTTCCATATCATTTAATCATTAAGGAAATGATATCATTGCTTGTGCATATGTACAGCCTATCGTCTCCATGATGTGATATGATTTATTCTCCACTTATACCATCCAATAATGATGATAATATATATATACATATACATATTATTAATAATTATTAAATATATGAAATAAAAAGTTTTGTGAAATGGTATATGTATATGTATATGTCAGTCACTTACATCTAATCCATACATTAAGAAAACAGAAACAATGTTCATGCGTACAGACGGCCTAATGTCTCAATGAACAGTGTATTCCATTTTACATATCTATATATTATATGTCATTATATTATGAATATATGTGATAAATAAATCATTTTATACATTATGAAATTAAATAAATTATGTTCTAATTAATATTATCAATAATAACAACTCAAAACACGCACGATAAACAAAGCAATATTACAAGAAATGTTTCATTATCTTGGAATTTCTAATAAACATGTAATATAAAATAAAAAAAGAAGGATATATGTATCATAAATATTATTTTGATTATTATATATTTTAATAATATATTTAAAAACATTATAAAGGAGTTCTATACTTGTATGAAGAGTATAGACATAAGGTAAGTGATAATTTTTCAATTTTATTTTTATTGGAAGTTGATTATACGTAATTATTTACTAGGGTAATATTTTTCATCTATGTCCATTTGTTCTAAATATTTTTTCATAGAATGTATACTATAATAATATTTATGTGAAAATTCATTTTTAACACTTATTGACTTTTACTACGTGGTATGGAAGAAATCATTCTTTTATTTACCATATGAGATACTTTTTGACTATTTTGGAAAACGTAAAAGGAGAATGTTTGTAACATATACTCTAAGAACGAGTTTTTACATCTGCCTGGTTCCTTATTTCCAAGATTATTCGTCCACACATTTTTCATGTTTGTTTTCAACTAAAATTTTTTCTTTTATAATTTCATGTAAGTGGGATAAAAGAAAACATTTTTTTTGAAGAAATGATATTTTCCTCAAGAACTATGTTCAAGTGGTTTATCAAAATTATTTACCATCTAAGACGATACTCTTTAAATAGAGTTATTATTATATCCCTATAATTACTAGGATTTTATCATGTTAATAATGGAAAGTTACTTTATATGGATTATGTAATGATGGAGTGATATTTTAAAAAAATCTATTTTATTTATTGTGTTATGCTATCATAAATGATTTTTGTTTTTTTTTTCACATTAAATAATGATTTCATTTTGAGATGGGTGGGACCTATATGTACCTCCAATTAATTGGGTAATGATTTATATGTCATGAGATAGACATGAATATAATGGAAAGTAAATATGGTTCAGCAATACATGGCGAGAATGACATGTAAATCATGTTCAGTAATACATAGTTGGAAAGACAAGTAAACTTGATTTAGTAATCGAATTATTCCACTATGATGGTCTTGGAAGCAAAAACATGGCTACTATGGAAATAATATTATGTGATTATATGTTTTCCATAATTACATGTTTTATAGCGCTGCTATTATATCATGGTTAATCATCCTTTATTGTCCATGCCTTACGTACTGCTAGGATTTATTTTATTTCTCACGATTTTGATGTTTTTACATTTAAATGTTTATGGTTTGTTTTATATCACACAAGTTTACCCTTACCAGGAATTTGAGCTCACCATTTTTTTTATTTTCCCCATGATATAAAGAATGGTTTTAGGTATGAAAATAAAATCGGAAGATCTTTATGGGATATATTGAAGATCTTTCACCATGTTAAAAGGTGATATTCAATGTTTTCAAAGAAACCAATCTAATACAGTATTTGGGTGTCTGTTTGTGTCACATATTATGTATTCTGAAAAATAAATTTAATTTCCATGTATGTCAACCTTGGTTCGTTACAATTTGTATTAGAGAAAATCTGGTAGGAATGAATCTGATCATTGGGAACTCTCATGTGTGAACATTGGACAGTGCAAGGCTCTCCCGCCAAGGGATTCATGAGGAAATGGATGCCACTGGGGATGCTGGTGTGTCCCACCTAAGATGTGTAGTCTCCCATGTATTTCTTTAATTTGTATCAATTTTAGTCCAATAGAAATAATTACGGACATTTTGTGACGGTATTAGAGTGAAGGTTTTTTCAACCTATTGAAATTAGGATGCGATAACTATAGTAAGATCTCTAGTGATATTTCTAAAATATATCTTGGGATGTCCCCAAGGTAAAGTATAACTATATTTCAAAATCCTATAATTTTGTTAGTTATCATGAATAACCAAGTATTAAACCTAATATTTTAGAGATATAATGTACTCCCACTTAATTATATATTTTTCCATGTGTGAGTTTTTCCTCTCACACTATTATTTTTTGGTTTTAGAGAATGTATAGAACCTGAAAGAACTATGTTAATGATCAATGCACTGAAAAATACAATGATTTTCCTCATGAAGAACCACATATTTTGGGATATAGAATGGGAAATATTATTGTTATACTTACGCGATCAATGAATCAATCTAGACTTCCAAATGAGCTGAGAAGGGATCCGAATTTATTGAGTCCTTCATGAAGTAACGTCCACCTTCTTTCAGTGGGACTTCTAATCAATTTCTTACGAAAAAATGGATCAGTACCATTGAAAATATATTTTCCATCCTACACTATTCAGAACATGAAAAGCTAATTTTGGCTACCTATCATTTATAATGAGAAGAAAACCAGTGGTGGACTCTAATTAAGAATACAAGGTAGAAAGATAAAATTTAATCCATTGAATGAGAAAAGTTAAAGAGTATGTTTTTCAATTATTAATTCCCTTTTATTCTTCAAACAAATATGGAAATGAAATTCCTTTATTTTAGGAAAAATGATGCTGAATATATCGGTACATATGAGGAAAATATTACAGGGCTTACAAGGTATGATTATAGATTTATGATCAAACCAGAAAGTAAAGTTGAACAATTATTCAGTGTCTTAAAACGAATTCATTGAAAATAATTAGCTATATGAGTCATTAGTAGCTATTAATATATTGTGAATTGTTCTAGTGAGGTAGAAATGGAAGATAGTGTTACATATCTATCTCATGGTTTTGACAACAAATGAATGATGGAGATAAAGGAAAAATCTCAAAACAATAGTGAACTGAAGATGAATGTTTCATTATGATAAATGTGTGGAATGAAGCATGGTGGGGATTTTCATAAATGGAATAGAAATTGTTTAAAGTATAGAAACGACGTTCATCAATCATTTGAGTGCCTATGTATATGGAAAAAAGTAATTAATGATGTGAATTTAGAAATGACTACAGAGAACGCACCACCAACACTTCAATTCTACAAGTGGAAGGAAATGAGGTATTATTATAACCATTTACCTAATAACAAGGTTAATTATGATGGTCAACGTCATCAACCTCTAAATGAATGAGGCAAAGGGAATTCACATGCGATCACAGCTGGTGATGTTGAGTATGAAAACGAAGTGGTGGAATCATTATGTGTTTATGTAATGGGATTCCAAAATACTATTTTGGAATCTCATTTAAAATATTATGAATTATTTGAATAACTTTGTATTGGATTACTGTGGTTTTCAATAATTATATGGTACCGGTTAAGAAGAAAAGTAATTGAAATATTTTTTGGAAATCACATGATATGAACATATTGTAGTTATAAATAGAAAATGAGAAGTTTGACAGTATTAATGAGCTTATGACTGATATAGTCACAAAGTGATATCATTTTTGGTATTTGTGGTGTGTATGAGGAGTTAATTTTGATTGAATGCATGTTGTTAGTATGGTTCTATGGTAATTCATTTTATTTTCATGTTTCAAGATAATACATGAATAAGGTATTAAAATGTTTGGAATGTGAGCACTAAGAAATGCTAATGAGATATGGGAGACACATTTTATGTCGATTTATTTCACCTCCTTATAATGTTTTACATTTTTAGTTTTTAGATAGACTGTAATATTATCCATTTATGGATAGTATAATTAATTTTCTGGTAGAAGTTTGTAATATTTATTTATTATCTCACTATAAGTGGACTTATGCTTATTTTATAACATGATATAACCCTATTATTGAGAAATATGAAATGACTTAATATTTTATCTCATGATACAATAACAATTCATGAATGAAAAATTCAACATCATTTCTTTAAATACGAGATGATGTGGAAATTGTTCTGGGAATGAGAAAATGTGAAATTATACTGAAATAAAATAAGTAATTATTCTTATGAAAAAATTCATCAACTTTAGGAAAGGATCTTGAAACCCAAAATGTTATCCATGAACCTTCTTATCCTATGAATCACATGGTACCTTAAATCATCAAATATTTATTGATTTCTTGTAGTTAACTTTCTCCAAAAATTATTCTCTATCACTACCCATCACAACATGATGGTTATATTTCTCTTTCATGTATATATTTTCACTTACCACCTGCGTTCTCATATGTGGAAACCTTGTTATATGTTACTTTGGGTAAACGTTATATTTCTAATGTTTCATTTTAAAATGGTTTTTTGTATCCCGTTTTACGATGTGTGTTTCCATTAAAGAAACATTCAAGTAGAATCCCATTTATAACCCTGGCGAATTTCGAGGGAGAAATTATTTTTAAGGGGTAAAATGTAATATCCTAAGATTTTATGAGATAGATTATTTAATTTATTTTATATCTTGTATTGTACGCTACACCAAGCTTAGCTTTCACTATACATAAAACAATATTAGCTTGCAGTATACATAACAATATTCTTGACGTGTGTTAAAATCAATTTCAATTTCGGTTGATAGAATTTATTTCATGCCAGAAAGGGTATATATTATGTTCAATGTAAAAATGAAAACTGATTGTATTATGTTATACACAACACAAAAGGAAGATTTCACTACACCCAACACAGCCTTGGCTTGCGTTATACACGAAAGAAACCTTCCTCGATATCATGCATTGTAGGCGATACCGAGTTTCACTAAACAATGATATATTATTAAAATATTAAAATTTAATGTGATATAAACTAGCCATTATGAAATTTTTAACCTTATTTTTAATTTTAAATAACATTAGAATTCATATTAAACATTATTCAAATAAAATATGTATTTTCAAAAAAAATAAACGTAGTTTTACCACCTTTTAATGGCGCACCCATCTTAAATATATATTTATTGACACTTCTATATGTTAAATTTTGAAAAAAAATATACTTTTTATTTGGAAGAGGGGCATAAATTTTTAATTTTTCTGAATTTTTGTTATTTTTCTAATAAAATTATAATTTTAATGAATACTGAAAAGTAATGCATTTTATTTCAAAACTGCCTTTTTATCTAATTTATTTATATAATTAGATTATATTTTTAAGTTTTTGAAGGTGTAATTGTATTATATTTTTATAATATATTTCAATTTTGGTTATTGGAAGTAATTTTATTTTTAATTTGGACTTAAACACATGTAAATATTTTGATAGGTATTAATTATTAAAAAACCATCCTTTTTGGTTTTGACAATAGAAAATAATTTTAAATTAATTTCATCAAATTCTTTGTTGTGAGTTTGTAAAATTTGATTCCATATTTTCAATAATACATTTTAAATTTTTTAAATATGTACCTTTAATTTTTGGACATTATGAATTGTAACTTCTGTAATGATTTTATTTACCATGGTTAAAGGGTAAATCTGGTAAATAAATGTAAAAAATAATAATATAATAATATTAAACTTCTGTAAAACATGTTCTAATCCTATTGGATTAGTTATTTACGACCATGGGCTTCCTTGTGTCGATTTTGGACCCCATGTAACCACTTGGAGGTGAAAAAAATATTTTATAAGAATTAATTTAACGTAAAGGGAAATATGACATAAACTTGTATTTTCATAATAAAACAACTTTAATATGAGGATATATATTAGGTAAATTTGACTATAAATTATCAATGTAAATATAAAACAATTTCCAACATCATAGATTTTTTTCTAAATTTGAGAGACCGAATACATAAATTTATTTATGACAGAATAATGATGTAGTGATTACCTATTTAATGAATGATTTAATTAAATGATATTATAAATATTAAAATAAATTTATTTTGAACCTTTTTATGCCATCCACGAATTATAATGATGATAATGAATTTTTATATTTTTATATTTTATTTTTTTTCTAAATAATAAAGTTTCATATGTTTTTTAAAAATTCATGATATGAATAGTATAAAAATTGTCATTAATGAGTTTTTTTAAGAAAAATACTATTTGCTAAAATAATATAATGATACTAAAAATTTAAAATTTGTCCAAATGACTTTTATAATATTTAAAATGTAATTAATAAATCCCTTTTCGATCTATCATCATTTTATAATAATTGTATTAACTATATAGAATGAATAAACAAGAAGACATTGTAAGAGTTATATTAGTTAATCAAGGGTTAATGCTAAATGATAATTTTTATTTTGAGACATAAACTAGTAAATAACCTATTGGTTGAGAATATTTCTAATAATACTCATCTTAACATAGAATTAAATGATTTGGGGACCTCTTCAAACTGAAAATCATTTTCTAATAAATTAATATTTTGAGAGTTTCTTAAAGTTTCCCTCTCTTATCTTATAAAAGGGCACATCCTCCCTCTAGTCTTAAATCTATTTTGGACATTCATTATAGGAAAAAACCAGCCCATTTCTCTTATAATAATAATTAATTACATTCTATTGGTTATTTATTCTCAAAATACCAAATCTAGTGCCCTGATAGAAAATTTCATGGAGGCACATCGAGGAAGAGGTAATCTCTTCTACAGATTCATTCAAATTTATTTCTTCTTCTACTTCATATTTATTTTTTTCGTTATAAAGTAAAAACATAAGTATAAATCATATATATATATATATATGTTATTTTAAATATTAAATAACAATGTTTCACATTCTATCCATCTAACAAATAATAATGTCTATATGTGTGTGTTCGTACGACTTACCATCTCCACGTCGTGGTGTAATTTTTTATTCCACATTACATTATTTGGAAGAGTATAATGAAAAGTATAATAGAATTAAATGATCAATATGACATGATTATGATTATTTATAATTAATATACCATCCATTTCCATATCATTTAATCATTAACAGAATGATATCATTGCTCGTGTGTATGTACGACCTACCATCTCCACGACGTGATGAGATTTATTCCCCACTTTAACCATCCCAGAACGATTATAATATATATATATATTATTCATAATTATTAAATATAAGGCATAATAAGTCGACTGAAATGATATATATATATATATATATATCATTCACTCACTTCCATTAAATATGACAAGAATACGAAAACAACGTTCATGCATACGTATGGCCTATCATCCTCATGAACGGTGTATTCCATTATATATATATATATATTATTTATATTATTAATATGTATGTTATATAAATTATATTATAAATTCTTTAATTAAGTAAATCATGGTCTAAGTAATATGATCAATAATAACAAGTTAAAACATGCGTGATAAACAAAGCGATATAACCCGGACTACTTCGTTTACTTAGAATTGCTAATAAATGGGTAATATAAAGTCATAAAAGATTTATATATGATATCATAAATATTCTTAAGATTCATATATAAGTTAATAATAAGTTTAAAAAAAATATACAAGAGTTCTGGAATTGTATGAATTGTATCTGAACTAAGGTAATGGTTAATTTTGAAATCTCATTTTTATCTGAGATTGTATATACGTAATTATTTACAAGGGTTATATTTATCATTTATATCCTTGTTATCTAAATATGTTTCAATAAAATGTTTAAAATTATTCTATGTATGTTTAATGTCATGTTTACCCCTTTTGACTTATAATTCGTGGTATTGAAGGAATCTTTCTTTTGTTTACCGTATGAGGTACTTTTCGAATTTTCTGGAAAAAGTATTGGAAGAATGTTTTTTTAACTTATATAGAATGAATGTGTTTTACCTATTAATTACTCCTTATTTTCATAAAGAACCATCTACAATATTCCAATTTTATTTTCAATTATATATATTTTTTAAAATGAACATAATTCTTAGAAAATAATATATTTTTGAAGAAGAAATGATATTTTCCTTAAGAACTATGTTAAAGTGGTTTATCAAAATTATATTTCATATAAGAAGACACTATTTAAATAGGGTTTTGTTTATATCCATATTATTTCTATTGTTTTATTTTGTTAGTAATGAAATTGTATTTTATATGGAATATGTTATGATGGAATTATTTTTATTAAACCCCATTTTATTTCATGGGTTAATCTATGATTAATGATTTATGTTTTTGTGACACATGTAATAATAATTACATTATGACATGGGCGGGACCTATATCTCCCTCAAACACATCGGGTAGTGATTGATATCTTATAAGATATACATGAAAATATCTTCAGGTAAATCCAGTTTAGTAATACATGGTAGAATGAAATGTGAATCTGGTCAGTAATACATGGATGGAATTACTTGTAAACCCAGTTCAGTAATGGAATTTTTCCACTATGATGATCTTGGATGAAAAGCCATGGATACTAATGGAATCATAATTTGTTCTTATTAGTATTCCACAATTACATTTTTTATGCCAATTATATTGTATCATGGTTAATGTTCCTTTATGATATTTTTCTTACATACATCCAAGATTTCTTTCATGTCTCATGATTTTTAAGATTCTATGTTCAAATGATTATGTTTTGTTTTATGATTTCCATGTTTACCATTACTGGTCATTTTACCATACCATTTTTATGTTTTATTTTCCCTAAGACATAGGGAAATATTTAAGGTAAGAAAATAAAAGTGGAAGATCTATATGTGATATACTAAAGATACTTCATTATGTTATAAGAGGATGTTCCATTTTTCCAAAGTTACTAATCTAATACAGCCTTCGGGCGTCTGTTTGTGTCATGTATTAAGTATTCCACAAAAGAAATGTAATATCCATGTACTTCATGCTTTGGTTGTTATAAAGAAGGTGGATTAAACATACCCTTATAGATTAAGGTGGAGTTAAGAATGGCATTATTTTAATTAATTTAATCATTTTGGAAAGAATAGTGTTTTCCTTTGGTTGAAAACATAGTAATTCATGATTTATATTCTTTTATTTAAATCATTGGTATATTGATTATTATTTTTCGTTCATTTAATGCTTCATTTAATTGATCAATCTATTTCTCTCCCATTGGTGTGGGTTTTTTTTATTTTTGTATTTATTTCCATGCCTTTTTCAACCCCACTATACATGAAAATGTATGCATCATTTTAGGGGAATAATTTTTTTTACATCCAAATATTTCCATGGTAGAGACTCATTAGAGAATTAATTTTTACATTTTTAAAATTTAATAAAACAACAATAAGAAAATACACATGTTTTATGTTGTTTTTTATTTTAATATTTATATATTAAAATATTGAAATACCGTATGTATTAAATTTTGTATCTAAAATAAACTTCTACTTTATTATAGGTTAAATAATTATAGGAAAATGATGATTTTGGTTAATTTACAAAGAACATTTATTATGGTCTTAATAATACAAAATTATTATTTTTTTTCTATAATATCTCTTTATATTTAACATAATCCCTCTAACTCTTATCCATGATCCTATTTTTCATAGAGGGTGTGATTTATTTTATTACATTAAAATAATGATTTTTATTGTTTTTGACTCCATGTATTCCACTATGTAATTCATTAATAAAATAATTTCACTGATATTCTTAATGATTTTTTTGGAATTTTTGAAATCATAATTAGAGGGAAAATCCTGGAATTGGATTTTAAAATAAAAAAATACATTGATTTGGATTTAATAGAAATTATAAAAAGGTATAAAATAATAATTTTTTTCCTTATACCATTTAACTGAAAAACATTAGAACAGTTCTTCATAAATGAATTTTGTTATGAAATATTGAAATTTGTTTTATATTCATGTCAAATTAATCTTTCAGACCATTATATTTTTAACTATGTATGTGATTGTGATCATTAAAAAAATGTAATGTAGAAAAATATCCTCACATAGTAGTTTAAAATGATCACAAATATACATAGATGTGTTTTCAATTATTTCTATTTATTTATTTCAATAGAAATATTTTATAATTTTTTTCATGGATGTTTCATATCAATCATATGGCTCAAGAGGAGTACAAAGTATTTTTTAAGATCCTTCCTCTAGTAGGTTCCACTAGCTACCTACGGGTATCAGGATATAACCCAGGTTATATAAAGTTTCCCATGAAAGAAGATGGGGCCCAGACAAAAAAATGGTTTATTACAGGTTTGACTAGATTCCTAGAAGAATCATTGTTTGTCTAATTGAGTAATGCAATATGCGAGTGAATTGAGTAGTAAATACAAATTTCTATTCAAAATAGATTAAAATAGATTCTCCCAATTAATTTAAAAACATTCCAATTAACCAAAACATCATAACATTATAAATTTCAAACATTCATATGATTTTTCAAAATAGTTATTAGGTATTGGGTAAATAATATACAATATTACTTAGTCTGTGGAATAAATACTAAATTTAAATATTGAAAAAATTATTAAGGTTCAATATCAAAGTATTAATTTTTTATTGTTTATATAATTTATAATTTTAAATAATATATTGAAAATAAAAAAAATTCATTGTGAAAATTTCAATACACGAATTTCATTTTCATGGTGAGATTGAGTCCACTCCACTTGGTGATGACTTACCACTATGCGGTTTATATAAATAAATTGTTCCGTCAAAAACATGGATTAGGTTTTACAATAGGATAAAACTATCCATATCAAACAACGCCCCTTCCACTATTATACAGGGGAGTGAAAAATATAATAGGTCACATATTACCTCTTCCATAATTACCATGTTAAAACAGGTGTATATTGAGATAAGAATATATCTATTTATCTTCAACTTATTGTAGGATCTAGTGTGTTGTGAAATAAATATTTCAACACACACAATTATCCTAATGTAAAATTCAATAACCAAAATAATCAATTAAAATTATTAAAAGATATATATTCTCTTTTTGTTTGGTAGTGAGCTTGTGACTATTGACTCCAAGAGGTATTATGTTTCTCTTTTTTCAACAGCATCATGATTATCTATGAAGGCATTTATTTATTCAACATCCTTGTACTCAGGACTAACACATCCTCTAATGCATTCTACTGGTCCATTATGAAAAAATCATTAATGTAACACTTTTAATTAAATTCAAAACACTATCCATTATAAATATTTCATTAAAAAATATAGGTTTGAGAAACATTTATGGTGAGTCTTGAATGGAAACTCATAGTTAGGCTGTTTCTTGTTCTACTAGTGTCTATGGATGACGGTGTGTCATTATGGATGTATTTCAAGAAGGTTTTGTCACATTTTTTACTAATCTAAATTTTTATATTGGTGGTACCTTGTATGATTGTGATTCATCCTTCTAGAAATGACTCTTATGATGGTAGTTCACACTAAAGTTGTCTCATACGGTTTCATCATTTCATTCTGATGGTTTGAAATCCTAACAGCGATCCATTCCATACTTTCCCTATTTTAAGATTCAGTGTTATTACACACCATAAGGTTTCTCAATATGATTGTGAGACTTTGTATGGAAATGAGTTAGTATTTATAGTGACTTATACTTAGTGTTTTCTTAACCACAATGGTGTCTAATACTAACAAAACATTTCATAAAATGTCTTAGATTATAATATGATTATAAAAAACATGAAACACATTAAAAATCAAGAGAAACATGACTTTACAATCATTAAAACATGGCTTTCAAAAATCTCACTCATTTTTATGTTCAGATATCATGTTTTAAAGGGTAAGATCGGATAAAAAAACCTGATATATCATTCACAAGTTATCAAAAATAAATGAAGACATTGTATATAGGTGGAATCAAATAAAAATAATAAAAATCCCTTGAAAAGATAAAAATAAATGTCATACATGAGTTCTTGTAATTGTTCAATTATCAGAAAGATAATAAAAAAAATAAAATAGGAAAATGTAATAGCTTAAAAAGAACATGAGATGCTTCATACAAACTAGTGAAGTTCAATGAAAAAAAGTTATACATTTAAAAGGTCCCATAAAAGACAAAACATATAATCCAACAACATTATCTTTGAATTGTAGAATCTTCCATTGGTAGTTTTACGTTTTCTATTATCTTGGATACGTTATGAGATAAAAGAAACAGTGATATAGAGTTTAGTAAAAATATCAGTTCAAGATGTGTAATGTTGACACAAGTTTATAGGTACAACTGGAACAGAGAGGGAGGTTATTTGTTAAATATTGGTCTATGGTTCCTAACAACTTATTTAGTAGATAAATAAAACAAATAGAAACAAGATATAATAGGATAAATGGGATCATTGGTGACACATAGCCAAATACAGAATTCAACATCAATTCCTAGAGTTGTGACAGGAGGATTCATATGGGCAACAACTATAGTTCTATTAAAATGATTGAAATGGTTCATAATGTGGATGATGTTCAGGATTACCCACCCTATTATATCTATGGAATTAAAATATTCACCCTTATCTTCTATAAATCATTGAAGCACTGGAGTTATCTATTTCAATAATTTTACTCTCTCCATAAAGGCTTGAGAAATAGGTGGAATCCTAAAATTCTCATCCAAAACATGATATTGGCATTGATGTAATACTTATTATATACCCTTGGGAGATAATACATTATCTACTTGGTTGTAGTATCCTTATAATAGTTTCTGGCGCTCAAATACTTTCTTACCATTATATAATAATTATCAGTTTTCCTCTATCTTCCTCAAAATTTCCTAAGAATTAGAAGGATCCCCACTAGAATGTCCACCTAAAATAGTAGCAATTTATTATCTAACAATAGTTTTGAGTGGGTCGATATCAATAGTAAGTGGAGGTGGTGACGTAAAACTAGATTCTATTAAAGGGATATTCTCCATACTTTCAATATGGTAATCCATACTAGATGTAAATAGTAACATTATTCCTTCCATATATGATTTGAAGGATCTAAGGACACTTTTATAACATCAATTTTAAATCTATACCTCTTCAATATAATGCATCATTTTTTGTTGAATATGGAGAATCACCAACACAAATACATATATTACATATTACATTCTATTTATTGAAATTTTAGTATGTTGATTACCTTTTTTTTTAAATTCCACTTAAAAAAAATTTTATTGAAGGACTCAAAATCCAATTTGGTGATTAAATCAGTAAGAACTAGATGGAGAATAAGAGTAGGTTCTATTACTGAAATAATCCGCTCTAATAAACTTCCAACATCAATCTGAGTAACGAACGATCATTTAAGGTATCTTTACTTTTAAATGGAAGGATAACCATTCTATAGTGAACTACCATCCTTTTCAGAGCATAAATATGATTCCTCTATCATGGGATCAATGTATTTTTATGATGATTTTCAGTAATATCAACTATTAGTGAAGTAGCATAGGAAATTACCACTACATAGTATATACCAATGGGGGTCTTAACTATACCATGTTCATCATAAGGTTCATCCTTTATATTATTATCAACTAAAGGATTATACAAAACAACCTCATATTTCATATAATCATAACCTAGAGGTTGATTTATGATATACTCAACCGAATATTTCTCAACATAAGTATTAATCCTCATCTTATCAACAACAAGTACATATAACATGGACTTATCAGCATAAGAAGATATATTATCAACATCCTCCATAACCTTTGAAATTACATGACAAGGGTTTTCTCCCACTCAATAGAAGAATATCCCTTTTACCGAGAAACATCAATTTCTATAATAAACATTGTATCTATGATGAAAGTTAAATAGAAACATTAATAGAAACAAGTAAATCTTGAGGAGTCTCAATATCCCCTCTTCTTGATTTTCCTACAAGAGATATCTTGATCTGATACTTCATCATTATCATCACCTTAATCATTAAAGGGTTCATCATTCAACTTAGAACAATATTTAAAATGATTGTTTCATGGGACTTTGATCTTCTCCTCATAAATTTTTATGAAGTTATCAATTTTATGCAGAGTTTTTGGAGGGATAGAAGCTTCATAAGTGATATAAAGATAACATAGAGATATATCAGGTTCAATATCCTCATCTAATGGGTATTCGTATTCTTCATATTCACTAATAGATATTCATACTTATCATCAAAATCCTACAATATCTCATCTAGTTAAAAACCATGATCAACAAGGTATTTTGGCCTTGATGGATGAACAATATGCTTATTGTCAAAATATATTTTTTCACTATTTATTACCCACCACTTTTTACAATGGTTCTGTCTAATATTAATTCTTGAAAAAATAACTCTATAGATACAAAAACCACTTAACTCTATAACTCACACATCATTATAATCAATAAGCCTTATAGATTTCAATATAGCAGAAATAATATTTGGATAAATCAAGGAGTTTGATCTAGAGGATAGAATGACCATTTCTGATATATGCAGCATGATATATCTGTAAAGGATTATAATTTTTCACCTTTTCATAAGAAAAATAATGTAAAAATATTGATACATTATCGAGGAAATGTCGTATTTCATTGGTAATTAATTTTGTTGGATAAATTTAAATAGTATTATAAATTTCCCATCTTAATCAAGACAAATAAAACATTTCATAGTTCTTTCACCAATAAAATCCACAAGTGATTGTTTATAAATAGAATTATCACCATCATTTGGTATGGTTCCTTGATAATCATTGAAAATACATTCACGTGGGACTTTAAGACCTATTCCATCTATTTTGAGAATAATAAAATTTTATAACCTTCTACTCGACTTCTTTCCCAATACACTTCATCTTATTAAAAACCAATCTCCACATATTGATAGAAATAATACACCATCTTAAGATAATTGAGACTCTAATTTAAGGAAAACCATTCCAACAAACCTTAGTTCTATAGAACTATTTGTGTTATATATTTTCTCAAAAGAATCCATTTCTCATAAATATCCTTTTCAGGTTCCATAACCAATTGTTCTAACTCAATATTCCCTAGTTCTATATGAGTGGGATTACTATACTCCCCTTTATGTTTCCATTAAGAATATGAATTTCTTGTAGAATCCATAGACGAATTCATCACATTGTCCATGAAAATCATCTCCGAAATCTCAAGAAAAAAATGGAGGTTGATAATTTATGATTTAGAGAGAATGTATGTGAAAAAGAGATCAAGGGGAAATGAATGAGAAAAGAGATGTGTTGGAAAATAAAAATAATTTCATTTATCATTTGGAATTTTATTGATCCTAAAAAATCAAAATTTATGATAAAGTTTTATTTGAATTATAAATATGAAATATAAAATAAAAAATAATTAAATTTAATAAACCAGTGGTTCAACAGTCTAGCATCCAATAATTTAAAAAGAAATGAAAACCAGAGATGTGATGGTCAAAATGGATACTCAAAACAATGGTGACACAACCACAATAGTGAGATAACATCAATGGTGAGACTACCACATTGGTGAGACAAACCCAATGGGGTGCCATACTCAATAGTTTTTTATACGAAATCGTTTGTCATAACCAATGGTGTGTTCTAAGAATATTTAAAACAATAAAAATTTAACATACCAAGATCATGTTTTATGTAATTCATTATCTCATAATTCAAAGTATTTTGATGATATAATCCAATATATGTTCTATACAGATGTGTTCGAGAGTGATATCACCATTTTAAAATGATCTCTCAAAAAGAGATGTCTTACAATAATATGTTTTTTTCTATAATGTGAAAGAGTATTCTTGGAAATATTAATTGCATGTCAATTTCCAAATTTTTGGGGACATGTGAGAATTAGAATCCATAGACTAGTAATATGTGTTTCACCCACAAAATTTTTGAATAACAACTACCTGTATTAATATTCTCAACATTAACAATAGATAGTGAAACATATTTTTGACTCTTACTACACCAATATATTAGAGAATTATCTAAAAAGTGACATGTTCTAGAGGTGATTTTTTATCTGACACACTTCTACCATAATAATCAGTAGAATAACTAACAAAATCAAATTCATGTCATCTTGCATAAAACAATCCAAAATTGGTATTATAATTTAGGTATTTGAAAATTATTTTCATTGAAACTATGTGTGTATGTTTTGTAATTTCTTGAAAGAGAGAAAAAATACATACAATAAATATTAAATCAGTTCTTCTTGGAGTTAAGTGGAGAAGACATCCAATTATACCTATATAACTGGTTAGATTTACAGGTTTCCAAGACTCAATAAGATCCAACTTATAGGTTGTACTAATCGAAGTATCACTACTCTTATTTCTATCTATGTTAAAACATTTTAAAATATATTTTGTATATTTACAATGATATAAAATAATTCATTAATTATTTTGAAAAATATGAAAACCAATAAGGAATTTGAATTCTCCCATTAAACTGATTTCAAGTTCATTTTTCATCATTTATGAAAAATTATTACATAAATAGATTTTAGAAAATCCAAAAATTATATCAAGTACATAAATTTTTACTACTAAAACATATTTTTAAATTACTTTTATAGAAAGGGTTGGATCTATAATACTTTTTGAAAATTATTTTTAGATAAAAAAATAGTTCATCTTAACATACCACTCTTGATGAGCGTTTTTTAAAACCTATATGGATTTAGTTAATTGGAAAATTATATTTCGAAAATAGGGATTTTAAAAACTAGTGGGATTTTTAATATAAATATCCTAAATTCGAAATGCATTTAATAAATCAACATTGACATTAATATGATAAAATTTTAAATATATATTTTCTAGATAAGCAAGAAGAATTCTAATATATTCATGTCCTGATACTGGTGTAAAGGTTTCCTCATATTATTTTCCTTCTTATTGACAATACACATGTGAAACATATCATTCCTTTTTACTAAATATTATAATATACTCATATACCTTGTTTATAAACACCCATTTAGTGAATATAGTAAAAATTTCATTGGTTTTATCTAAAATATCCCTAAAATACTTTCTTTCAAAACAATTTAATTCTTATTTCATTTTCGTCACCCTGAAATCATCTTTAATTGATTCATTGATTTTCTTAAATACTAGCTGAGATAAGAATTCATTATGTTCAACATGATTTCTAAGAGAGGAAATTGTTTGTGTACCTCTATTTCGATATCCTATAATATATCTAAGTGGTGATACATTAGGGTTATAACGACTCTAAGAAAGTAGGGCATGTCACATCATTATTTTATATAGGGTTTTGATCAAGAATTTATGGAAATTAATCAATACATTATGATTTTTTTACTATTTCATAGGTGACTTAGAAGGTTATAATTGATGTTATGAAAATACAAATCATATTTATAATTTCATAATGAAGTCTTAGGCTCATGTGGACCTATTCCATAAAACAATTCATGGGAAGATTCCTTAACAGTCTTGGCGCTATCATAAAAAATTCAATATGATTTACTGAATATTTAATAAGAAAAGAAATTTAATTCGTTTATTTTTAAAGTAAAATATATCAAGATAATTATAATTTTTATGAATAAAGACTTTTCAAACAAAAACACTAAAGTAATTAACCTTAGGTTTTCTATTATTCTAAATATCATAAAAGACATTTTTCAAAATTTGTCAAATTAGAACTCTATTTATGATGTAGTAAGAAATGTTCATATCTTCTGCAAAAAATAGATGTGTAATTCATACACCTTTAACATTTTCTTGGATATCTATTATGAAGTATTATTTCATTATTCTATAACTTTATTCGGCTGATGGATCATAGTATGAGAGAGGTTATGACTGTATCCATTTTTTGAGTAAGAATTTTTATTGTCTTGGTTCTACAACTCTTGTACATGGTCCCTTCTTAATTTTTTAATTTAATGTCAACATATTAAGTCTACAAATATTGTATACTTTGTGAAATAAGAATAGGCTTTTCTCTTGGTAGCTAGAAAGAACACCCAAGTATACCTAGAAACTTCATCTACAAAAAAACATACTTCTTCCAATTTAGACTATAAACTCTAGATACTCTAAATAAATACATGTGAACCCACTCAATATGTTCATAAGATAATATTGAAATCATTAATTTAAAAAAAATATTTTCATCACTCCCCTTCTTGATAGGGGTTTCATACTTTATCATTTGGAACACTAGTTTAGGAATATATTTTTCTGAACATTTACTATTATGATTTCTATGTGAGTGGATGTTTTAATGGAATGTTCTCTTATTCAAATCGAATATTCTTTGTGAATGTCTCTAAAGAAAGAATAATTTAGAGAAATTAATTAATTCATATCAACAAAAAAAATATTTTTATTCCTTAATGAAGTAAAAATTAAATCATCTTCGGAATCATAAAAATTTCAAGAATCATATTGAAATTTGTCGTAAAAACCATCATCACGTAACTATGAAATAATAAGGAGGCAATACTTGAATCAATCATAAATTAATAATTTATAAATTTGAATATAATTAATGTTACCAACATGGCCAAGGATTATGGTTTTCCCTTTAAAATTATCACCAAAGATGACATGGCCACCATGAAACCTTATACAGATCATGAAGAATGAATATTGTCCTCTCATATGTCTTGAACATCCAATTTCCAAGTTCTATAGAATTCAACAAGAGGTATTAAAATAGTTTTCCCACAAAATAAAATTTATACAAGGAATTAATTTAGTAAGAAGATCTATTAGGCTCTAGATATGCCCTTAATTTAAGCTTTGGGAACCCACATTTTTTTAGGATTCCTACAAAAAGACTAAAGAGTATTTTAAATAAATTCTTTTTTAGGTCACCTAGAAAAATATATAGCATTAGTCCTTTTTTGGTATTGAATTATGTACAGAATTACTCTTTACTAGTATCCTTTTTCCAAGTTTATATCCTATCACTATACAATATTTTTGTACAACATTTATTCCTAACATATTTGTGAGTATATCTCTATCATTAGTTAATTTTTCCAAGTATTTCATTAGTTAAAAATTTGAAAATTTATGTTCAGTATTTTTATTTACGATTTGATCATTCCTTTCCTTTTATTTAATAATATCTGATTTAATGTTTGTACATATTATAGGATGTAACTTAAGAGCATTTTTACATATCCTTAAGTCCATTAGAATTGTATTCTATCATAATATATTATTCAAACATTTTATCCATTTTCATATCATGATTAGACTGTTCATTCTCGGATTTATTAGAAATATGTACATATGATATCATATGTACCTCGGTGATTTCTTTTACGAACCATAAATTGTATCTGTCTAATGTGACTTCACGAAAAGAATACAAATCTCTTGATATATCCTCAGAAGAACTCCATGTAGCTTCTATTTAATTATTTTACCTTCTATATCTTTCATCAAATATATATTTTTACTATAGTTTTGGATAGTCTTCTTTGTCACACCCCTTCCTTTTTCACTTATAATAAGCGACTTCATTGTCATCCTTCATCCAATTATTCTAATAGGTTCCTCTTGATTCATACATTCTGTTGAAACTGGGTATTCTAAAAAACATTTTCTTTCTGTAATTTTCATGAATCTTATAGCCTAAATGTCCACATCATCATTACTATCTCGTGATGACTCCCTATCACTTTAATTGGAAACATAATATATCTCTTCTTTTTTCTTTTAGATATAGTAGTCTTAAATGATACCGATTTTATATTTTTCTCTTCATCATCTTCTCAGTGTAATTTTAAAAATTCATCACACACAAAAAAACACCAACTTACTATTTGGTAGGTAACTTTTTAATATCAAATTACTCTATAATTGTCATAGATGTGATTCTCCATATTTCATGTAAGCCTCTATGAATTGTTATGATCAGGTTCTTATTAGATACATGATTCCAATGTCATCTCATTATGTTGACAATCTCATTGAACCTGAGGTGAATGTTATAAATAGGGTCATAGGGTTCGTTTTATAGTTATAAATCTTAATAGAGTATATGTTGGGCCTCAACTCATTAAAATTTTTTGCTCACTCATATAAAACATAGAAAGTATCAAAAATTTCATATGTAGTTTTTTAGGATAATAATCTATTAAATTATTTTTATCCTAAATCACTTTAAAGGGAATTCAATTCCTTAAAATTATTATTTTAATAAAGGATTAAAAAATCATATTGATCCCTTATATAATTAACATGGATAGATAATTTATCTTTTATAGTAGGCTAATTTTAAAAAATAATGATCTTAATGTGAATTTCTATATTAATTTTCCACTGAAAATAATTGTAACTATTGAAAAAGGGAAGTGTGATAGTAGCATAACATTCCAGATGAATATGAATTTAATAAAACTTAGAAATTAAAAATTTTAATATCTTTAATTCATAAAAAAACATGACAATTGAAATGTATTTTATAAACATTGATACCAAATATTCTATCCTTTAACAACAAATGTTGGTGTGAATAAATCACGAGGGGGGGGGGGGATGGTGTAAGTACTGATTTTTTTTTTTATGAAAAATGAATCAAAATAGATTCCCTAAATTAATTTGAATATGGTCCGATTTATTAAAATAAAAGATCATTATAAATTAAGAATCTTTCAAATGATTTCTAAAAAATATATATTTAGTCTCGTTTAAATAATATAAAATATTACTTTGACCATTGAAATAAATTTACTTAAATAAAATATTATAAAAAAATATTTAAGGTTAACTATCAATGTACTAATATTTCAATATTTTAATCTAATTTTCAGTTTCGAAGAATACATTTCAAGTAAAAAAAATAAGACATGTATTGGAAATTTGAATATAAGATGGTGAGTGCCAATTAGAGACTTATTCCTCTCTACATAGTGTTCACCCTCAACTAAGAAGTTTATACAAATTAACATATTATTCCATGGCCTTCATCTAGTTTTACAATAGCATAGAACTATGAAAACCAAACAAGACCTCTTCCACTATTGTTCGTGGGTGTAAAAACTATAATAGGTCACACAGGACCTCTTCCACAGTTAATAGGAGAAAATATTTGTAAATTGAGTTAAGAAGATATCTATGTATCTCCTAGTTATATCATGAGACTTTACCTTTTCAAATAAACAGATAAATATACACAATTATTATATTTTAAAGTACAATGAGAAAACTAAGAAACTAAAGTTATGGAGTGATAGAATGATCTGTTAGTTTAATAGTTAATCTCATGACTCATGAATTTGATTTGTAGTGTAGGTTTAGTCAGGTTATTATGAAAGAATTATTAAAACAATGTTTTCTGTTAACTTATGTTCTTAACTATAATAAGATAGTAGATGTGTATTGTTATTTCTCTTCACTAATCATGTATAGTAGGATGTTTCAGTAATGTTTCTACAATCAGGATTAGCAATGTATTTGAATTTCATGTTGTTTATTTTACTCTTTTTCATCACATAGAACACCACAATTTTTCATGTACATTGGATGAGGGGTCAACTTCTCTTTAATCACTAGAATCATGAGTATCTATATGAGCATTTAAATATTATGTATCCTCATACTTAGATAAGACACATCCGTTAATTATTTAATTTGAGAAATAAATAATCAATCATTAAAATAAAACATGGAAATAAATTCTATAAACTAATTGTCATAAATATTTATTTTAAAAAGTTATGTTTGTGAAATAGTGGTGGTGAGTCTGGAATGGTGACTCGTAGTCTGATGGTTTATTATTATAGTGGTTTTTGGTGATAATAGTGCCTCATTATGGATTTATATCTTGTTTTGGGTGTGAAATTTTGTACTCAGACAAATTTATACACTGGTAGTGACTTAGATGATAATGAGTCATCCTTCATGAGGTGAATCCTCTACCAGTAGGTCTGGCTAGCGGTGTCTCAATCTTCGTCGAAATTCTATTCTAATGGTTTTACATATCATTAATGAGTCTTTACATAAAATAAAAATTTATTGATTCACTGGTATGTAATATCTATTGGTGTCTCAATACAACGATGATACTTTTTGGTGATGAGTCAGTCTTGATGGTGACTTATCCTCAGCAATGTAACAACCTCAATACTGACTCCTACATAGGAAAATATTAATCACCCATATAAGATTATAAAATTATTATAATAAATGAAAATAATTAATAATCATGAGAAACATGATTTTTTTTATGATTAAAATGATTTGGTCAACAAGCACGATAGACCAAACAGAATATCCAAAATAGTTGTCCAATATGCCCTAGTTCAGCCTTTAACAAAACTCTATGACCCCCAACACCTCCAAGACATTCCAAAATCCATTAGAGGTTATACATAATACCCTTTATTATTTAGTATATCATTTTATTTCATTTTAGAATAATTTTATAATAATTTTTCATCAATTCTATCTAAATGAAAATTAACTTTTTTATTAATCAATGCACTTTTAAATAAAAGTGGGAAAATGACTAGTTCAAAGAAAACATCCACTAATACCAAAATTAGTTTCCAAATTTTTAAAATCATGATTAGGTCTATGATAATTCATACCTCTAGAAGGGGTTAAACAAAAATAAGGTTATTGCAAGTCAGGATCATCCATGACGAGGTTTTGAAAAATGTAGTCCATGAGGTCTCATTATTGTATAAATACTTCAACATATATAACTCCATAGTTTAATCCACACACCAATATCATATTTTTTTATCAATACTAGAACAGTTCTCCCTGTTGAGGTCCACATGAACCATTCGTTCAACAAACATTTCATAATCCTCATATGTGTTTTTGAATTCATCTAAATCCCCATGTATCACCTATGTAGAATGGATTGTAAGCTCCCATGCATTTCTTTCCCTATATTCTTCCTAATCTATTTTTTTCAGTTGTAACTTTATGTCTCTCCTGCTCCAATAACAATTATTCTATCTTATCATTGTTTTTTTATTTCCTTGAATTCACCACACTCCATTGTATGATTGACTTTATGAGTAATGGAACTCTCTTTTCCTGACCAATCTTGTGTTATATCATCACCTTCCATTTTCTTATTCTTTTTAATAGACCTAGTTTCCTTCGACTTTGGTAAATCAAAATAATCATTACATATTTTTGACTTAATCCTGATTATAATAATTCATCTCCTTACATACCTTTTTTATTTCACCCGTCCCTTCGAACTAGTACTGTGAAGATCTCTTTCAAGCCCTTCATCAACACTTTCCACTGAAACCTGACTATATAGCTCATCATCAGATCTAGTCCTATGTACATTTTTATTATATGAGGGGTTATATGTTTCCATTGTGATTTGTATGATTACATTAATCTCATCTCATTTATCCTTCTCAAAACCATTGACATCTATGTTCCCAAACTGGTTACAAACCTTAATCTTCAGAATGATCCCTCACAACCGCATCCTACTTGTCACACTATTCCACTCCTTCTAATATCTACTAGATACACTAACTACTGACTCTCCCTTACCTGATTTTTGTGACACCATCAAGTCCTTATAACCCTCATGTAAATTCACTAACTCCTCTATTTATATTGTAGGAATTTCATTCATATGAGAATCTACATGGCCTATGGCGGAAACAATTTCTAATTCATAGTGATGTATTTCTAAGACATAAACCACCCTCCAATTAAAAGGAAACCCATATGCGCCACACTAGTTGTATGCATCATTTTATAATATTGTGTAAAACAATTATTCACATGAGTGAAATGTTAGAAATTTTTTCCCTTCCAGTTCTCGATCCACGAGTAATTAAACATAAATTTCCTTTAAATTATATATTCAATCACACATGTAATTAGTTAGAACAACCTCCTTTGAGAATAATTCTGGAATAAAAACCCCCTTCCAAGTCCCACATCTTTCTCTTAAATTCCTTTCATACACATGTAACTACACGTAGTCATCACATGTCACATTTTCTTGAATGAAGAATAGAAATCCACCCACTCATCAGGGAAGATTGATTGTTTATGCCTGAGCTACTCTCCAGTAGTAATCCAAACTAAATCAATTGTAACTTAAACACATCTATTTCAACATATATTATTAGGGAAGTATGATATCATATGGAATAAGTTTGATAATCTGAGCACATATATCTACCAACCAGGTTCCCTATCAGATTAACTGTTGAAGGGTTTTGAAAAAGAAGATCATCTTGAAATATTACCCGAATACCTATAGTCGGGGAATCAAATTTCATATAGAAATATTAACGTCACATGAGGTAAAATATTGAGATACATTTCATATTCATGGAGTAGTAAACCATGCATTTATCAGGTGCCCCTATGATGAAAATCTAATCATGATATGCATGTTTTCCAAAAATAACCACTCTAGATCACCCTTTTAACCCCCATGATTAGAAAATATATCTGTTAAATGAATCCATTGATGGAAGACAATGTTTAAACCATGAAATAAACATCAATTTTAAGAGAGATGAAGAATTGTTGAACTTCAATTAAGATAGTGAATGTTGTGGGATTATATCAAATTGAATAAGAAAATTGTAGAAAATTAGGATATGAAGGAAGGTATGTAGTAGATATGGGTCATAGAAAGGTAAGAATGGGTGAATATGGGATGACACTAAATACAATGTGGGACCCTTCCCCACGGGGGGGGGGGGGACTAGTGAGATAGTTATCCCTATCAAGGAAGCGAGGTGGAGCAACATGATTCTTCTTTTATAATCTATCCCTATACACAACATCAATTCTCTCTAATTCATGTTCTATCATAATCTTTTCCCTCTAACACTCATTATTTTTGAGCCATAATTTTACCAGGAAGATTCATTATATAAAGGGTGATTTAGGGACTTTCTTGGTGTAATTGAATTATTTTTTATAAGTATGGATCTCACTACCATTGAGTGTGAGGGGTATAAATGATAATTAAATTTAATTTTAGTGGATTTGGTTTTCTAGAGACAACCATAAAATGGATAGCCATTCTTTGGGTTTATTGGATATAAACACTAAAGAGAATGCTACTTACTTCATAAAAAAATCTTTATTCTACAATAAAAAATGTAAAGGATATTTTTTACTTAATCAAACATTGAAAATAACAAAATGCATAAAAATAACTCAAGGTTACTCGAGGAGAGTAGTTGTAGGGATCCATTTCGGATTATATCCAAACACCATTAGAAATTTTTTTTTCATTAATTTTTTTCCCAATCCTATTTTTAAAAACTCTTCAATTTTTGATATCAATTGTATTATTTAATTACATTAAAATTTTATTTAATTTATAAATTTTTTTAAAAAATAATAATCCACTCACCTAGTTCAAAAAAGAATCTATAAAATAGATAATAAAATATGTAGACATTAATTTCTAAGTATCTTGTTTTATATTATTGTAGGTGTGTCAAAAAATATAGGGTAAAAATGTGACAACACATGATTTTATAATAATGTAGTTGTGCTAGTTAGTATGTATTATATACAGTATCATGCTTAAACGAAGAATTTTTTATTAAGTAAAAATTAACATTATAACATAACTATTGAATTGACGTGTATGAATTGGAATAAGAACACTATGACATATATATATATATAGAACGGTCTTACACAATACAAATGTATTAAAATAATTCATGGGGAAAAACATTATTTTTTATTAAAGTCATGCTATGCTCCACAAATATATTTCCTTCAAACAAGATTTTTATTTATTTAGAAATTTTTTTTAAAAAAATCAAATAATATTTTAAAAAAAAAGTTAAAATTTTATTAGAAAGAACATTTAAAAATTTCATTAAATGATATATTTATTAGATTAATAGTAAAAAAATTAATATTTCATGGAGTTTTTTATGCAATAATTGATGATTTTATAGTTATTAAAATTGTTTTAAAGTGAATTTAGTTCCCTTATATTCAGAATATTTCAATTGATTTGATTGGAATCAAATTTTTTGATGAATTTGGTGTCAAAATAATTTGATACTTAGAATTCTGTTTTTTAATATCTTCATTACATCCTATTTTTTATCATAAATACATTTCTTCAACTTCTAGATATTTAATACTATAAATTTGATTCCATATATTGAATAATGAGAGCCAATTTTGTAAATATTCCCCTTTTATTTTTTTCAATATGATTAGTAACAATAGTAAAGGTTTTAACCATAGTATGGGTAAATTGATAAAATATTGTTCATATATTGGGATAAAGATTTAAAATTTCACTGAAAAAACCCATTATCCAGTTGTATTTGTGTTTTTCATCCATTCTCATCCATTACAAGAATATATTGCCACTTTTTTCTATATTTCAATAATTACAATATGTGAAATAATTTAGGTAAATGATAAAGTAAAAAATGACACACTACAAATTTATATCACAAATATTTTATAATAAGGAGAAAAAAGTGTTGTTTTAAATTTAAAAATTTAATATTAAATACGAAATTAATTTTATTAGTAATTTTATTTTACTTTAATATTTTTGTGATTGAAAAAATACCCTAAATTGTTATGAAAAAACAACACTATATTTTTCAATTGAAAGAAATTTTGTTATAATTGAACTAATAACATTGAATTTCTAACAATTTGAATGAATTATTATGATGAAATAATTTATTAGGTAAATATAACATATTATAAAAGTTTTATATTATTTTATTTTAATTTTATTTTCACCCTACTGTGTTCAAAATCAAATTAACTAAATAGTGTCAAAAATTACATTAGTAATATTTTATGAAATATAATACATTATAAAATTATTAATTAAATATAAAATTATTTAAAGAGTATAATTATGATGATAAGTGTTCTAAATTATCATTACTTTTTCTTATATAAGAAAAGTATCAATTTAAATGTAAAATTATAACCCTTTAAGAGTGAAAAGATGGTACCAAAGTTAAGGATAAATGTATATTGAAATGTTTAAGATCAAGATATATGATAATAAAAGTATATTCTTGATTCTATTATATATTTAATATGAATTATAATTAATTATATATAGGTACCCATCATTTTTATGTAATGTCAAAATTGAAGTAAAAGTTGACATCTTAAATTTTCTTCTTTAGGATATTAGTTATGTTCCAATCCTATTTTATTTTATTACGTGTATATAAAACCCATTTTTGATATTATCTCTCTAATATTGTTTCTAATTCTATTATGGGGATTAAGATAGAATTTATCCAAAGTACTATGTGTTCTATGATACAATATCTTTACTAACCATGGTTATTTATGATAAAGCATCCAATGATGAATTTCATTATATATATCTTAGGAATCACATTACTTTTATTCTAATATTTTGATATCTATAAAATTATTATTTTCCTTTCATTATAATCTCTTCAAGTATATAGGATATTGAAATTTAAAGTATCAATTGAAAACCAACAATATTTATATCTTTTATAAAACAACATTTTCTTTCTATGTCCATGTTTTATAAAATTGAAATAAAGAATATTTTATTATCAAATTATTTTCAAAGAATATTTTTACCAATTATTGAATTTATAAAAAATAGTTTACTTGAAATATTCTTAACATTTAATAAAGCATGTACATTTAAACTGTTCTTGAAACTATGAAAGGAAATCGTTATTTTAATATATATGTATGAATAAAAGTTCCCACATGCATGTCATCATAATCATTTAATGATTCATTTACACATTTGAAAGGTTATTTTGAATGAAAATTTTTTATAAATAATTTGAAAATATTAATATTTTGAATAAAACATTATTTCTATGTTAAAATGGTATTCTTATAGAGAAATACTCCATGTTAAAGAATTTTTATCTATGATTAATTCCACTATTATTACTCATGCTTTAATGTTGTTTCTATAATTTTTTTCCTCTTAATAATTTATGATTAAGATGATGATATATTTTTGAAAAAAAACTTATCACTCTATTTTATGATATATGATGATTGATTTATAATATTTTGGAACACATATTAATAGATTGTGATTATATAATAAGTGGGAATGAAATTATATGTCCTTCTAGTGCATTGGGAATTAATTTATAATTTAAGGGTTATTTATTTTATGTGTGAACTTCATTGGAATTTCTAAGCCTCGTATTTCCTTCCGTAAATGGAAAGCCTTCTAAATGGTCAACCCTTGGATATTCTTTTGTTTCCCATAATGTTTGTCAGAAATCGTCAGAGTCCCTATGGGTTTTGAAACATGATAGTGTCTCCTTGGAATCTACCTCTTAGGATCAACAGTCTATCACTCTATCTGTTGAGATAAGTGGGTATGGTATGTCCTTTACTTTTGATTATGCTTTAAATAAGTATATTGGGAGATGTAGTCCACGGTCATCTTTGGAAAGAATTTCTATTGGAATGAGGCAAAATTGGGTTATTATTGGTGACTTTAACATGGTTCTTTGGCCTGAGGACAAGACAAGAAATTTTTTTAATAGACTTGATGCTTCTGAATTCTCTTCCTGTATTAATGCTAGTAATCTGATTGAGATTCCAGTCTTGGGGGGCAGATTTTACCTAGAGAATATATACCTTGAACAGGCTTCAGGCCAGTAATATTGATATGTTCTTTTTTAATGTGAATGGGGGAAATCATGACTTTTCGCCATCTGGTATAACTCTACCAATGGATAACTCTAATCACAATACTCTTTTAATGGATTTGAGTCTCAACAGCTTGAGAACTTCTCCTTTACCATTCAGGTTTAATAATTCCTAGTAATCTATTCAGGATTTTAGGCAAGTTTTCATTGAGGCTTTGGCCACCACATTTATTGGAAGTCCCTTTTATATAATGGTTATGAAGTTGAAGGCAGTGAAGGTAGAGCTCATAGAGTGGAGTAAGATATCATTTGCTTTTCTTGATCATGATATTAAAAGTGCATAGGATAACCTCTTGCATTTTCAAATTCATAATGAGGGACAGGATGTGATATCTAGGGATGATCTACTTGCTCTGTCTAAATTTTATGTGATTCTAGCTTTAAAGGAAAGTATTTTTCAGGCACAATATATTGTTAGGTGGTTGAAATATGAGGATAGAAATACAAGATTATATCATTTCCTATACAGGGAAAAAAAGATGTATCATGGCATGAATTCTCTCATGGTTGATGATGTTCTTTTCGATTTTGAAAATGATATTTCTGATGCTGCTTGTAGATATTTTGAAAAGATTTACACTGATTCATGGCATGATAATTCTCATAGAATGTTCGGAAATATTTTGCCTTCGTTTGAGGCCTTTCAGAATGATATGATCACTAATATTCCCTCATAAGAGGAAATCAGGAGGGCGGTTTTTTTTTGAATGTTGATAGAGTGGCAGGGCCATATAGTTTTCCAAATAGGTTTTTCAAGGATTATTGGGATATTATGCGCATGGAGTTTGTCAATGTGGTCAGAGATTTCTTTTATCATTCTTACATTCCTTTTGGTTCCAATGATAGATTTATTTCTCTAATTCCAAGGAAAGATAATGCTCTTGAAATTTGGGATTTCAGGTCTGTAGCCCTTGGGAACACTATTCTAAAATTTATCAGCAAAATACTAGTGAATAGATTCGGATGTATTTCTAATGAGTTTATTTCTACAAATCAATTTGGGCTTGTACCTAGAAGAAACATTCGAAATTGTTTGTATACAGCATCTGAATTTGTTAATGTTATGTGGAAAAGGTGAAGTATGGGAATATGGCTCTAAAGGTTGATATTTTTATGTCTTTTGATATGATGAAATGGATTTTCATTTTTGTGGTGTTAAGAATACATGGTTTCTCCAATGGCTACATCAATTTGATTAGCTGCATTCTTAAGAGTTCTATGTTATCTGTTCTTGTTAATGGCTCTCCTAGAGGTTTCTATAAATTCTCCAGGGGAGTGAGATAAGGTAATCCCTTATATGGTCTTCCTTTTTCTATTGATGAGGATTATTTGAGTACATGTATTTCAGATCTTGTGCAAGCTGTTTTGTATCATCATATGACTATTGGAAGAGGACTCTTCTATCCTTCACATATTTTCTATGTAGATGATATTCTATTGTTTGGTAATGCTGATAGACTTACTATCCATTATATTAAGGAGACTTTTGAGGATTTTGAGGTTGTTTCTGGTCAAGTTATCAGTTGGGAGAATACCATCACTCCCTAGAGTTTCTGTTTAATAGAATTGGATCCATGTTTCTAAATGGGTACTCTATTTATGTCCCTTCATCAATATGGCAGTCAATTAAGCATTCTTATTTCAGTCTCTCACAATCTTCTAAATGGCTGGTTTGTTGAAACTCATCTTTGAATTTCTGGTGGACTATCTGGTTATCATGTTCCACTACTGAGTAGATTGAGATTCCTTCTTATTTGAAGGATCTTTCAATTTCTTATTTTCACAACAATATCATAGCTCAAGAGTTGCTTCCTGATTCTCTAAAATTGGAGTTGGGACGTTATCATTATTCTACAATGGATACATTGATCTGGTTGCCCATTCTTACTGGAACCTTCAACACTAAGGAGGATTATAGACTAATGTGTGTTGAGAGTTTATTGGTTCCTTCATGGATGATTATGTTTCACTCTTCTTTTATTCTTCCAGCTCAATATTTGATCATGTGAAGGATTTGGATGTTTATATTACCTTTGAAATGAATATTACAGCGAGCCGTGTTCTCTCTTGCACATTTTTTCTTTCATTTTCATACTGCAGATGGAATGGTTGATCATTTATTTATATCTTGTAACTTTTCATTTGGTTTATAATAGTATTTACAGGGGGTATTTGGGTTCCATATAAATTTAGAGATTTTTGGACTTCTTATGGATTCTATCTACTGAGCTGATTGCTTCCCTCATGTGAAACAACATATTCTCTCTGTAGTTTCAGCATTGGTTTCCTTTTTCTGGAGAGCCTGAAATGCTCTTGTCTTTGAAAAACAAAATTATACCAAGTACTATTACTATTTGGGAGACTCATATTTGTGTTTTTACTGCTTCACATGCTCGAAAATGTATCATGAGGAATTATGTTTCAGATTATTTCATTTTGCAAACTTTTTTTGTTTCTAACAGATGAAAGAAGCTCATTAAGATGAAATATATCTGGTGGATCCCTCTGATCTCGCTATGTCTCAAAGTGAATGCATATGGGGTGGCCTCGGGTGTGTTGGGGCGTTGGAGATGTGGTGGTGTTTTTCACACTTATAGGGGCTTTGTAAAAGGTTGTTTCTGTCATTTTTTAGGAACTGGCTTAGCGATTGATTCAAAATTATGGGCTATGATTAAGGCTATTCGGTATGCTTCTTTTCATGGTTGGATGGCCTTATGGATTGAGTTTGATTCATCATTTGTAGTTTATATTATTTGAAATCATTCAAGGAATGTCCCTTGGAGGATGCTTTCTGCTTGGGATGATTGTCTTAAACATGTGGAGCGGATTTTTTTGGTTGTAACCCATGTTTACAGAGGGGTAAATAAGGTTGTGAATGCTTTGTCAAAGCATGAGATTGAGGAGGTTTGTTCTTTATGGTCCATTTTGGCACCATGTTTCTGTTATGATTAGGTTGATGCTGATGCGAGTGGTTATGTGTACACACATCTTTTTGACCCCAAGTTTTCCCTCATTGATGTTTTTAGTTTTTTATTAATAAAATTCTTTTGGGGGTATGATTTTCTTGATTTTAAGTCTTCTGATTATTTCATGTGCGAATATGATTTCATATTTAAAATTTTATTCATGGACATTTTTTTCCTATCAACAATATTATCCACCGATCTTAGTTTCATGTGAAAATATTTATATGTGGACCCATATTTCTTTACCATAAGATACTTTATTGACCTGAATTCACGCTACTAAGTTTATGTGAAGACATTATTTGTTATCATTATCTTAACGAGTGAATATGTTTCTAGTTATTCATTTTCACTATGTTATATGATTATGTTCTTTCCAAATTGTTATAGCTAGGGTTTTCTCTCATTGGTCAGATTGTTTGTTTCCTTTATGATTCATGTATTACGAACTATCATTCTTTATTCCATGGCTCAAGATTATGATCTATGGTATATAGTGTATGGTTTTAAAAGGTTAATGACATGTTATTATACACCTATGCTCATGAAATGTTGAAGTGATCATTTATATATATTTTTATGACCCTTAAAATGCTTATTATCTCACACATTCTTTTGTTTTCATAACCTATAATGAAATTTTTTAACTAGGGTATGTCAAAAAAAGAGTACCATGTGAGAAGATATTTGTAAGAGATATTGTAGATAATACATGAAATAAGAATATTTTAATTTAGTATACTAATATACTATACCTTAACTATATTCATTAGTGAATTTATAACATATATTATGTATTCACATGTTAATATGTGTTATCTGTGTATCAAAATCATGGATCCTTGAATTTGGTATTTGAGAAGTATTTTTTAAATCTTTAGAGATTAAGGTTGGAAAACACTAGTAAAAACAACGGGATAATCCTATGAATAGGACAATATAGTAATATTTTTGTTATCTAGATATCATGTTGTTTTCTTTGAAATTTAATTCACTTAAGCATATTAAAAGTGGACTTTATTTTGTTACATATGTATGTAGGGGTAATTTTCCTGAACATAGTAGGTAAAAAATTTCATACAAATCATTTATGTGTAGTATGAGTATGCCATTACTGTGCACCGAGTTTGAAATTATTAGGGGATATTCAAGGTTTAAATCTCATTTTACCAATGAAGTGATTTGAATATATGATATCCAAATATGGACATGGTTAAGCCAAAATTTCCATGTATTGAATGTATGGTTTCATTATTTATATATTATATAAATAATGTTATCCAAACTATATGAATTTTTACTATGTCTATTGTTGTTCATAGTATCATTTTTTGTTTTTAGTGAATGGATGAAACTATAATTAATTATGTGAACAAAAAATGTGAAAAACAATGCAATGCACATCCTCATGAAAACCCAATGAACATAAGAGTTGGGAGGAAATATATTGTTTACTATTATCACTATGTGTATCAATATTTGAGTTGTAATTTGGAACATAATGAACTTCCAAATTCACTATGTATGGAGAAACAATCCATTGAATATTTTATATGACAACATCTACCATCTATTTATGGGTTTTCTTATTTGTCGGTTGTAGTGTAATGGATCAAAGTAGTGGAAGATATTATTTCCTTTCTCTACTACTCAAAACCTGAAATATTTAATCTAGACATTTATCATTTGTAATTTGAAGTATACCAATGTTGGAATGTTATTATGAATATGAGGTATTAGGATGAAATTGAATATATGTAATGGAAATAGTTTTAGAGGATATTTTAATGTAAATCAATCATATTCTACATACAATAATTTGAAGGGATTTACTCTAGTTTATGTAGAATGATGTTGAATCAAATTGTTCCCATATTGAAAATTTTAAAAGTCCTAAAATATTTTCATATAAACTAATCATTAGTCTCAAAATTAAAATTGATCATTTCATTAGTGATTTTAAACCAATTCATTGTAAGTAATTATACATAATGTAATTTTGAATATGATAGGATATTTTCGGATGTAAAATCTAATTTTAAATGAAATAGAGAAAATATAATGGGCTGGTGATATAAAATGGATGATAGAGATTTATGGAGGCACTAGTGGTTTCCAGAAATAACAAGAAGATACTTCATATGTGAGAATCTTATTCTCAAGAAAAGGAATATCTAAGATATGTGTAGATTCCAATCAATAAAATAAATGGATATTGATATCATCATAATATGCCACTCACACATTAGTTCTATAGATGCAATATAATTGGGAATTATTAGATTGAAAGAAAAAAATCATCGGGTTATTTCTGATAATAATTTGTAATAACCCATGATGTTAGAGGATAATGTGAAATATTTGAAAATAACAATAACTGCAATGAATCAAGATAATATAGGAACAATAATCCTCCATTAAATATATGTGTATTCTTTGATCATTTTTATATGAATCATCCCAATGATAATCTTATAATAAATCTATTCAATACATTTTATGTAATATTAATCATTGATTTTCTCTCTATGCATATTCCATATATTATTTTGAAAAATGAAAATATATTTCATATTCTAAATCAATATATGAATGTATATCGATGAAAGGATTAACCCAAATAACAATTAGTTTGTTTGGATAATATATAATCTTATTTATGGAATAAAGTGTGATTAATATTTCGGAATCATCGATGATACTATTGGAACATTATTTTGGAAGGTGAATCATATATTTTTAGAATATATTAAAATGGTATAAACATTTTGGTATAAATATTAATGAATAATTAAAATTAATTTGAGATAATTTTAATGATGGTCATAAAATGATATGGGAAAAAATAATTACAATATGTTTTCAAGAAATATCATAAGGGATCCATAAGCATATCTATTTAAGGAATAGATTAATTTAATCATCGATTTCTATATTTGCGATTTTATAGAATAAGGTATAACAATTATCTATATTGGATAATAGGGGATAGATATGTTGGTATTTTTTAATATTGTAAGAAATAATGAATTACTTTTAAAACATTTATGGATCATATAATCTGGTAAAAGTTAATATTCAATCATAAGGAGTAAAAATCATATTTATCATTCATTTTATGGAGTAAAAAATGAATCCAAATTTGTTCAAAGAACCACTAAATGATGAAATTATTATTATAATATAGAAATAAAACAAGTAAGAATATTATAGCATGTTCTATATCATGAATTTAAAGAAACTGAACATAAAATCATAATCTTAAAATTAAATTTCTTTCATTTTTCCTTATTTTCATTGAATATATGGTTATTTCATCCATCGTATATTTTTTTACTGTCATTAACCATCTCTATACCCTCATCTCTATCTATAGCTATTAATTCAGTGGTATTAGTTTTCTATTCCATGTCTATATTTTCACATCCCATTGATTTCATCCAATTTGAAGCCTTTTTTTATAGATGAATATTATATTTCCCATTCCATATTAATAGGAAATTTTATTAACCTTTATTTTATGAGTATTTTCCATAGGGGAAACTTCAAATATAAAACCATTGACTATCTAGCACATGTTAAAATTGAAATGATGCAATTTATTAATGGTGGGAGAGATAAAAACCAATTATTTTAATATAATTACATTATGTTTTATATCATGTATACGAAACGTATCACCAAGCATATTTAAGCAAAAAAGTATTATTTTTAAAATCAATGTTGTAACCTACCCATTGAATGGGTGGGTATGAATAATAATAATAATAATAATTTGGACTATATATATATATATATATATATATAATTTTACAACTTAATACAAATATATTTAATTAATTCTATATAGATAAGCATTAAATTTTTAGTAGTTGTATTCTCCATCAAAACACATTTCCTTCAAACATGTTTTTATTTATCTTTTTGAGAAAATATAATATTTCATTTTTCATTAAATTAGAAATTTTATTTGATAAAATGAAATATATTTTTTAAATAGAATTGTAAAAATTATATTTGAGATATATTTTATGATTATTTCTGAAAAGAATTAATTTTTTATGAATAGAATATAATTACATTTTTGTTGAAAATTTTATAATTACATTATGAATTTTAAAAGATCCATTTTCTATTAAATTTTTTTATAAGTAAAATTTCATATATGATATTATATAGAGTCTATTTATATTCATTCCAATTAATTTTTCAGTTGAATTTTGAATAAAAATATATTTATCCTAAAAAACAAATTTGTTTGGAAGCATATTTTCATTTCATTCAACATTTTATATACAATTAATTTCATCCACTTATAGATGATTAATCATGAAAAATTGATTCTTAATTTGGAATCAAGAGGATAAAATATGGATAATACTACCTTTTTATAATATGTGTATAAAATGTAATAAATGTTTATCAACTAGGTAAAGATGATACACATAAAATTATGATAAAATATTAAGATAAAGAATTAAAATTAAAAAAAGGAAATTACCCACTTAGATGGGTGGATTTCAGCTATTTAAATCAAATTAAAGAATATATTAACACTTGTTACAATATTGTTGTGATTTTGATATGTAAATTAATTTTTTTTAAATGATAATGCAAAAAATATCACACTTAGACATAAATATCTCTAATATTATTTCAGAAGGGTTAAAATAGGTTATGTATTGTAATACATTTATATGTAAAATAATGATTAATTCTATTTAACCAATCATTTTTTGTATTTTTTTATTTATTTAATTATTATATTTAATTATTATGAAATGTAGACACAACCTTTATTCATTTGATATAAATACTAAATAAATTAATTAAAAAACATTTAATGGAATAAACTTTTTGTAGTGTAATTTGTTTTGTTTAATTTTTGAATAAATCTAACTTATTATATATTCTTGATAGGTTTTAATTGGAGTTTAATTACATTAATTTCATGTAGAAAATAAAATTATCTTTATATTGTCAAAAATAAAATTAATAATATTTTATGAAAAATATTCGAATATTAAATTATTTAACAATAAAAATCATGAAAGATGTATCTTGGGATAATAAAG
This sequence comes from Viscum album, assembly GCA_963277665.1. Lineage (NCBI taxonomy): Eukaryota > Viridiplantae > Streptophyta > Magnoliopsida > Santalales > Viscaceae > Viscum > Viscum album. Next base: position 1,896,402,262 of record OY728123.1, read on the forward strand.
GGTTTAAATATTCATCTCATTCCCATTTATAATCCAATTTTAAATTTATATGTAAAATTATTAGTTTTATGTGTGAAAATTTCATTTGTGTGTTTACAGAAAAAATAGGTTAACAATAAGGTTAAACATAAAGATGATGTTTAAAAAAACAAATTAAACTATACATATTTTTTTATTTTATGGGATTTTAAAAACCTCATAACATATCATCATATATATTGAAATTTTGATTCATTTGGATTTATTGGGACTTTATTATCTTTTATCCATTTAAGAAATTTCAAAAGTTCTCTTCCCCTAATGTAAAAAAGTGAACCCCTACATTCTATTGTTTACATAAATTTTAGAAATATATATTTATAATACAATATAAAATCCTTCTCTAGAATTATATATACAAGGAATATATAATTTTTTCAGTTAAAATAACATTCCTAAGGTCATTTAGAATGGATCTAAAGGAAATATACAGAAGAGGAGGTAATTATCATACCCGAGATATTCTAATTAGTTTAGTCATATTCCTATTATAAATCAATGATATTATTCAGAAAATAAATACATAATTATATATTAATGTTATTATTATTATAAAAAAAATTTACTCACCATCTTTTTTATCAAATGGGTAGTGATAGTATTGTTCGTGCATATATACAACATACCATTTCCACATTGAAATACATTTCATTTTCCATACGAATAATTAAGTGATTTTTATTATGATGAGATTAATTTGTCTAAATGAAAAATATTTGTTAATTATTTTTTGGAATTATAATATCTAACCTACCATCTTACTATCTAATAAATTGGAAAATGATATTTTAAATCGTGCGTACAAGTGTAATACAACCTCTATAAAGAGATGTTATTCATTTTTCAATTAAAAATAAAATTCAATGTAATAATGATAGTTTTATTATATATATATATATATTATTCTTGATTTATGAAAGGGTAAATATTATTTTTTCACTCTTTTTTCCAAAAATCAAAAAGTAAAAAACTTCATTCATATGTACATACATCTTATTATCTCTATGAACAATGTAATTCTAATTTCTATCTCTTTATTATAGGGATAAATATAAATATATATACTGAATATATATGGTACTTATATCATTAATAACATTATTTTGATTATGGTTCATTGATCAATTCACTAGGACTAAAACTAATGAATCAATGTTCTCATGAAAAAATAGTTAACTCCCGAAACATGATGATTTTTATATTGAATTATTAATCAGTGGGAGTTAATATGTAATAAGTTTACCATAAATGATACTATAAGAAATTAAATTATTATGGTATAGAATTATATTAAATGTAAAATCATTATACAAGATTTTGTTGTATATTAAATGAAAATAATACTAAAGTTAAGGGTTTATCATCTCTAATTGTCTTCTTTAATACATGTGTTATGTTATGCATGTATATTATTTTTTGAGTGGTATAATGACCCAGTTGAAATATTATATCTTAAATAAACTTATGTTCTAGATTTTTACATATTATTTGAATCTAATCATTCATGTGTACTGTGATTTGAATGTTACCAAATCAGTATGGGTTTTATGTTACAATAACATTTATAAGGGGATTGTTTATTATTATGACTACAAATATGAATTTCTTGATATACTTATCAAGAATCTAATAATTATTTATATAGTTTATATGTGTATAGTGAATACATGTTTTAGAATAATTTTAATGTCTTTATGTTAAAATAAAACTAAATTAATGGTTTTAAGATAAAATTATCATTATTTCACATTTCTATCTAAATTTATTTTTCAACCATGTCCATGTGTTCAAAAACAATTTCAAAAATGTTTTTATTTTCTTTTTATTATTTAATGTTATTTTTTCCCATGATTAAATTTTTATAAAATGGTTTAAATGGAATCTTTATTTCATTTCCCAAACTGCGTAGTTATGATTTTTTACCAAAAATTTTAATAGAATTATCTTTTTTTACACACACAACATGAATGGAATTTACTAACATTACAAGTGATAAAGATATTGAAGATCCTATTAAATTTTTCAATGGTTCTTTTAAAATTAAATATTTTTCTATAATATTTTTTATTTTTATATATTAAAACTGAATATGGTAATTTCCACAATAAATATTTCATGTAATATTTTAATGGAATTTTATATGTAATTTAATAATTTGATATTACCAATGATTTATTAAGGATACGATCCAGTTATATTGTCTTTATTATTTCCCTATATGGTTTATGATTATGAGGATGTGTTTTTATGAAATTTGTTTACCTTTCTAAGGGTTACAGTATTTGTGGAACGATTTATCTTCTAATTTAACACAAATTAAGAGAATGTGATTATGACATTGGTGGCACCAAAATTATATACCCCTATATGGAATTGGGTAATGATGGATAACTAATTTTTAATTCTATTATGGGTGAACTAGATTTCATGTTCACAATTTTATTCACATACATGGATATATTCTCCAAAATATTACGCATAGAGCTAATATTTTTTTACAGATTTATATCTATAGACCAAGCTCTCATGACCATAAGATTTTTCATGCACCTGGTTTAATGTCTATTTGTTTATAAAAGAGACACATCTCTTATCTTTTCCATAACCAATGGTGATTTTTATTTTTATAAATTTTAAATATATAGTTTTTTGCCTATTGGAATTTTAAATATCTATATTTATATTCCCAGATCTAGGCATCGATACACTTTTTCATTTCATGGTCTGTTGTTCCTGATATTAATTTCATAAAAATAATAAATATATTTTATATTGTATATGAGAATATTATTAATTAAAATTGGATAGATCACAAATAGTTGATCAGATCAGAAATTCAAGACTATAGGAGGGTGCAGAATAAGGGGTTTTCCCAAGGCATGACATAAAATGGGTTAGAATGGGATGTTCAGGCCCTCACTCATTGGAGGTGCATTTAAGTGAATTTATTAATTATTTAAATTAATTAATTCATTGTTTTAATGTAAATGATATTTGTATAAATATATATTTATAGTGATTTTTTAATGGTTGGCTCCAAATTCTGAAAATGCCAGTGGAGGTCTCTCTTCATACATCATATGACTAATTGAGATCGATTAATGATGAAACCTTGGATCAATGTGAATCAAATTATGAATTAAAAAAGATCTCCCTTCTGTGTTCGTACATGTGATCTTTTTTAGTGAAGGATCAAAAATGAGGTGGGACACATTATAAGAGGTTGTATTCCCATATAATAACATGACTGAGTATATTTCTCTTATTTCATTGATCATAACCCTATATTGGCCTTTCCATGAGCCCATATACCAGGTTTCAATTTATTATCAATTTTTTATCTGAAATTAGTGTCCGCTCAGGATTTTTGTCCCTGAATGTTTGTCCAATGATATTTAAAACATTGTTTTTCAGATTTTATCCTTCAATGCATTACATTTTTTACCATTGGAATCATAATGGTTCCAATTTAAAATATTTTCGGGGAGTACTGAGCTCAATCTGGGCCTCAGATCTATGTTGGATCATCCAAATGAAAATAGTTTAATGAGAGAAGTAGAGATCTGGAATTGTTGAGATACAAGGATGCTCGATTATTTTTTAGAGATTGTATTTGGAATAAATAAAGGTTCATTGTTGTACAAAATGATCATCTAAAACAACATGATGATAATATAATGATTAGATAAGAGAAACTTCCAAGATCAACTTTCACTTCCAGATCCACAATTTTCAAGTAGTTTCAGGATAGAATCAATGGTGGTAAGTCCTTATTTAAGGCGCAACCCAGTATCATTATTTTCTATTGAAATATCAACTGCACAAAAAGAACATAATGAAAAACATGGTTTATATCCAACCTTAGTGGTAGAACTATAGTTATAAGGAATATAAGGCTGACATGACTTGTCATAATCCCTCAAATGCCATCTATTCTCTTTTTGGTTATCCATACCCTATAGCTGTCTATACAAACATAGTTTCTAGTACATGGAAATGGGGTCCCATACACAAGGACAACCACAACCACAGAGAAATGGATTAGTCCATTGTTGTGTGGACATTCCATATAGTCTACCTATATGGTGAGTACAAACACACAATTAGGGATCCATGTACCAACTAGGGACATTGGCAGGAGATGAAGTGGAACCACACAATGAGTGGATCCCCTAGCATGTTTTCTCCCCTTTAAATACTTCCATGAGTTTTTGAACATCTTTATTTCCATCGTTTGAACTCATATTTTTCTCCAACAGTACCATATCTTGATTATTTTTCTATTTAATATGTGATGGATCCCTCCAATTTGTATTTTGAAATATAATGTAAAATTTTTTGAGCTTCGAACATATTAAGGTTACACCAGATGATGTCAATGATCATGAAGGATTGCTAGATATTTTTTAGGAATTACCCTCTAGTAGGGATTGGAAGTGAAGTTCCCTGACGAAATTCTTCGAGGAATTATACTCCATAAGTTCTATTCAGTGGAGTTCCCCAATGATAATCTTCTGGGAATTACCCAATTGCATAGGGCAATGGAGTCCCATGATAGCTTCTTTCTAGTTGGTACCCTCTAGTAGGGTTGGGAAATGTTGTTCCCTGATGACCTTTCAAAGTAATTACCCTTCATCTTGGATAGGAATTAGAGTTCCTTGATGACCTTTCCCTGAAGTTACCCTTTATCAGGGATTGGCGGTGGAGTTCACCGATTATCATTCTCATCTGTTACCCTCTTGTGAGGTTGGGAGTGGATTTCCTCGTTGACTATCAAAGTAGAACCCTCCTGGCATACAAGTGCACAAAATCCTCACTTGGATTTTGATACTATTCACTATGAATCATAGTGAAGTGGTGTGGTTTGAGGTTTCATTGGTATCATGAGTAAGAGGGAGGATTTTCTCTTTAAGATGTGTTTTTGTGACACATCCTAATACTATTTGGGGAAGCTAGTGCCACCAAAATTAGATAATTCCATGGTGCGGTGATTGAGTTTAAGAGATATCTGAATTTTAGAAAAATGTGTGAGATGCTCAGAATCATTGATCAAATTTTGGAACTATTTGATACTCTTCTTCTTGGGATGATATATGAGATAGAAATTCCCTTATACTCACATTTTTTTTCTTTAACTAATAATATGATCATATCCCTCTTTTGTACCCACTCCATAGGTTTGTTTACTCTACATCCATGAGAGGTGAAGATGCATGGGGTATTCCATGTGATTTCTATGTCAATATTCTCATTGTGGGGTGATCCTCCTCTCCTTCTATAGTTGGAGAATTATTGGCGGGTATTTCATATACTCAACATGGATATCCCCTTGGGATTAGATGAGATTGCATTCATTATTTTGTTGGATTGAATGGTAATCTTTCACTCTAACTTTTTCTATATACTGTTTTACTCTTCATTTGTATCTCTTACTACACCCCCTTCAACATTTCTAAGAAGTATATTGGGAATTTATATACTAATATCTTTATGGGTTTCTCATACATATGTCGTTCCTTTTGATGATGACAGACTGGTTGAACATGACATCCGAGGTGCTTAGGGATATTGCGAGATTAGAGGGTAGATGGTTGTCATATCTTGGGATATAGGTGATGGAATCTTGAAAATAATTATAGTTTTACTATTTTGTCAATATTGGACCTATTTTTTATTGGGTGTGTATTTCTTACATTTATATTTCAGTATACACTAAAATAATGTTTTATTTTTTAGAGGATAATTTATGATTGATTTACTTTATAGAATTGTTATATATTTTATTCTTCCCTCCTCACATTTTCATTAAGTTAGTTTTCTGTATGTGTATAGGTTCATATGAAATGGCCTCCCATAGTATGTTATTCCTTCGACACATGTCTCCTCCCCTGTACTATAGAGGTAGTCTTGGGGTAGTTGTTGCTTGAGACCTAACATTGGTTGGATTGTGACATATTGGCATCAGAGAGAGTTCATTCCTTGGGATTTTTTTTAAAATTATCTCCTTAAGTGAATTGGTTGGTTTTATAGAAATGTTGTCAAAGATTCAAGAGTTTGGATTCATGCTAGGGATTTTAGTGATGTTATAGGAGGCAGACATAGAAATTTACAAGGGCTTTAACTTAATTCGTGTCAACTCAGCTTGTGAAGACATTTGTTGTTAGTGATAAATTGAATATGAATCATATATGATTAATTTTTTTATTGTCCTTATTGATTTGGATCCCAAATTATGTTGATATATATATATGACCACAATACAGAATGATGACTTTTAGGATGCCTCTGCGATGATAGTCAACCCAGATACCAACTATTTTTGGTGACGATGATCCCATAAGCGATGGGGCCTCAATTGAAGATCCATCTCATGATCCACTTCTACCATGTGTGTAGGTAGAATCGCCATCGTCTGTTGTAAATTAGATCATCCATGAAGAGTTTTATGAGGATGTGTTCATTCTTATCTCCCTCTATGACTTCCAATGTTAAAGACCACTGAGGTCCCATACTGATACATATCTTCAGGTAGTGGAGGCTTGGATAGAGTCCAAGGTCTGTATCTTCATGATCATTTGAGCCATTATAGATCTGGTGGTGAAACTGGTATCCAACCTTTTCTCTAGAGTAGCTAGGCATTCGTGGATCATGATTACATAGATTCATGATGATTCAATTCTCTTGTGAGATATCTTTAATTAGCAGTTCAATTAGGTTTATTACCCCCCCCCCCATTATTCTTCTTCGCTTCCATACAAGAGTTTCTAAGGCTTAATAAGGGAGGTATAATTGTGCTGGAGTATGAAGCAATTTTCATAGAACTTGCATGTTACTACCTTAACTTGATCACAGACTATGGATTTTGAGAATGAAAGTTTCAGCCATGACTTCGTAGAGAGATTCGAGCAAGCGTTGTACCCTTGGGAATCCCCACCACTATTGGGGTGCTATAGAGGGAACCAGTGACATAGATATTTTGTATGAGGGATGACAAAAATCCAGAGATTGTATTGGGTACCCCAGTGTTGAGCCATTTGCATAATCTAGAAGGATCCAGAAAAAAGTATCTCAGAGCAGGAGGCCATTTTTCTAGTTGGTTCAAGCACATAGTCTCATGGGGATAGGAGAGTGAAGATTATATGGGAAAACCAAAGATGTGATTAATGTTACATGTGACAGGTGAGGTCACATGGAATGGGACTGCCTATCAAGATTTGTTGAGTAGCCTAGGAAGATAGCTGGTGGATCGCCACAATATAGGTAGGGTTGTGATCAGGGATCCCCAGAAATAGAAATGGTTGTTCCATATGGAGGCAGAGAAAGATGAGGAGAATGAGGATATATGGTTTGTGGATGAGGGTATGATATCCCACCACCACCACCACTAGGAGTCCCACATTAGGCTTAGGGATCTGGTGGTTAGTGATATGGGTAATTTCATACCTTATATTTTTACGATCCCATAGAGCATAAGATGATTAATGTGAAGATATGTGTTTATTATAATCTTGTCTAGTATTAGTATAAAGATATTAAAGTAATTATATTGTACCTCAACTCATGGTTGGATATCTATGGTTCCCAATTGAGATTCTTGTACAGTATCTTCATATTGAAGTTTCTATAAGGAACACTTCTTATTTATCATTAATTTTCATCAGTGCTCTCTATTCCTTAGAGAAGAGAGGTTAACATGGAACCTTTTGGTTATTATGATGAATCCCTGTGATTCCACATAGTGTATTTATTGTCTTTAAATGTTTCAATCCCATATTTGTTTCATAATAGTCTGGTAGGATTCTTATGCCCTAATGAGATCATATTCTACTTTTTGATAAGATAAATCTCACGGTAGTACTGGTGGATATTGTGGTCATGAGGATTAATCCTATGACCCATTAGTTGGAATGTGTATCCCATGGTATAGTAGGATCATTAGTAATATGAGTTTCTTTAGTTGTGTATGAGTATATGGATTTCTCCCCTGAAAACATTCCAGGACTAACTCCATGGTGGGATATGGAGTTTTTCATTGACTTGTATTGTGGTATAGCTCTGATATCTTATACAACATATCACATGGACGCCAATGAGCTTAGAAAGATGTGGTTGTAGTTTTAGGACATTTAAGAGAATGTTTTCATTAAACCCAGTGTTCCCCCCTAGGCAGTTCTAGTACTATTTATTAAAAAGGAAGATGAGAAATTATTACTTTGTATGAATTATCATAACCTAAACCATTCCATGATAACGAAAAAGTAACCCTTGTCAAGGATTGAGGACCCCATTGACCAGTTTTGAGTTTTGAGGAGGTTATTAAAGATCGAACCCAGATTGGCGTACCACCATTTGAGGGTTCCAAAGGCTATTATTGTAATGGTGTAATTCTGATGTCACTATAGAAACTAGAAGTTCATAGTGATTTCCTTTTGTGTTACCCCCCTTCAATGTTTATTTATTTGATTAACTATGTATTGAAACTGTACATGGTCTAGTTTTTTGTTGACATCATTGATGACATACCCATAAACTCTATAGTAGAAGATCATGAAGATCACTTTAGGAAGGTTCTTTATTTTATTCAAGAGAAATCGCTTTATGGAAATCTCTTGATGTTCAAGATCAAGATACGTGAGGTTCACATTATGTGCATTTCATTTCAGAACAAGGTTTATCCATGGATCCAGCAATGGTTGAGGTAGTTATTTCATGGGAAACACCCAATAATTAGTAAGCATGGTAGATCATCTATGTCTTTTTGGGTTATTATTATAGGTTTGTGATAGACTTCTTAAGAATCATATCACATTTAACAACCCTAACGCCAAAAGGAAATTCATTTAAATGCTATGAGTAGTGATATAGTTACATTGATGTGTTGAGGTAGATGCTGATGAGTGATACAATGTTGAGAATACTATAAGAAGTCATAGATTTCATAGTCTATTTTAATGTGTCTGGACCAAGGCTCAGTTGTGTGTTGATGCAGTGATCGAGAGTTATGAAATCCATCTTGAGTCATCTGATTCCCCATGATCATAAAAACCAAACTCTAAACCTAGAGTTGGTAGTTGTAGTTTCTTCTCTAAGGATGTGGAGACACTGACTTCTGGAATAATGCTTTTTTGTTTACTCAAACAACTAGGGTCTCAGGTATGTCGTGAAATAGAGTGACCTGAAATGAGACAATGATTCTGGTTCCAATACATATAGATATAAGACTTCTAAATAGTCTATAATCATGGGAATGTATACATTTTAGATGATTCCCTTAGAAGTAAGTTCCATGATCACCTAGTGTGGAAATATTAGGAGTAGTTACCATTCCAAAAACTGGCCCGACTGGAGCAGGAGGTTATATCTTTTATTCAATTGATGGTTTTTACTTATTTTCTCCTTGAGCCTGTGAGAGAGTCCCAATTGGTAGAAATAAAATGTGAGGTCATACGTGATCTGATATCCCCATTTGATGCACTATATATATATATATCATGAAGTTGTAGAATTGCGCTCTCTTATTCTAGGGGTGAACAGTGGTTCCCATCACATTGCGGGAGGAAGTGATGTGGTAGTTCCACACCAGTCCCCTTGTTGTATATCCCAGTGTGTGGAATATGTACATAGAAATTTATTATTTGTTATTGTGGTTCGACATGAGGAAAAATGTAGCTGAGTTCATCTCATGGTGCTTCACCTATAATTAGATGATGCCTAAGAACCATGTTCTAGAGAGACTGATGAAACCACTTGAAATCCCAGAGTATAAGTGGTATAAAATATCTATAGACCTCTTTATAGGATTGTATCGCACAGTAAAGGGGAAAGAAAACATCTATGTCATAATTGACCGACTCACAATGTTTGTGGATATCCTTTCTATCATGGTGCATAGTTTAGTTGAGATAATGGGTATCTTGTATGTATTGAATATCATTCGTCTTCACAGGGTACCCTTGAAAACTGTCTCTGATTGTGACACATGGTTTATGTCATGATTTTAAAGAAGACTTTATGTGGAATTCGTAAACCAAATGATGATGAATAAAACCATTCACCCACATGTTGATGGGAAGACGAAGTACACTACCCTAATGCTTTAGGACATGCTGAGGGCTTGCATGTTGGAGTTCGGTTAGATCTGGGAGGATCACCAGTCAATGATTTTTTTTCCTTACAACAACAGTTACATCACAACCGTAAAGATGCATTATTTTGAGGCCCTTTACGGGAGAACCTTTATGTCAGACCTGTTTTTTACATATATTTTTTACAAATCTCGAGGGATCACATAAATGGTGGGGGTGAAAATCGAGAAATTCTAGATCATAAATGAGTGGATGAGTATGGCCAAAAGGAGACATAAATCTTACATAGATCATCGTCATATGAACATAGAGTTTATACGGAGACTATATTTTTCATGGTGAGGATTTTTGAGAATTGGATAGGGAGGAAAGCTATCCACAGAGTTTTTTGGGCCATTCGAGTTCATGTAGATGGTTGAAAAGGTTGGATACCACCCCTAACTACCACCATAGCTTGAGCAGGTGCATGAAATATTCCACATGTCACAAATGATGGGATACTTCCATGAACCCATAAAAATCATTGACTAGGTAAATTTGGAAATCCAAGATATATCCACCTTTGCGAGTCAACAGGTGGTGATGTAGGATTGACTAGAGAGGACCTTTCATGGAAAGATCATCCCTTTGGTTTGTTTATTTTTGCTAAATAGAAACATACAAGAGAGTTACTAGGAGAGGGGAAGCCTGGTGCATTCTCTGTCTACTAAGTTGTCTTATATGATAGTTTTTTCGAGGAATAAAATCATGAATGATGGAATAATGTTGAGACTAGAGTTTTCCTCGATAGACATTAAATTATTTGAAAATATATTTCTAGAACTAGGTGTTATAATGACTTGAGACTTCGAGATTCAGTATTTCTAGAATTAACATTATAGAAAATTTTAATATATTTTATTTTACACACACACTATTTCATAAAAAATGCGATAACTCTTAAACAGTTGATTAGGTCTGAAATAATAGTCCATGGTTGGGTACATAACACTGTGTTTGACCTAGGTGTGACATAAAATGGGTCGACATAGGATGTTTGGACACCTCACCCAATCATCATTTTTTATGTTAAATAATTGATTAATTCATTTTTAAAAAAATATATGTTTATAAATATAGAAATACAGATAAATATATAGTATTTATTCGTAATTCTAAAAATGCAGTCATATCTCTCTATCCATCCTTCATCAAACGAATCGAGATCGATTAATGGAGAATCATTAGAATAACATGAATCGAAGAATGAGTAATGCAACATATCTCCCTTCTAAATTGGATGAAAAGATATTTAGTAGCGAGTGATACAATCCAAGATAGGACTTGATATATGTGTTTTCATGCCTATAATAATAATATAGATTAGATCACTCTTGTTTCATTGATATGGGTCTGTATTATGCTTTTCATGATCCCTTGTAGTGGATTTAAGTTTCCTATCCATTTTTATGTATCCTCGGTGGTTGTTTCTGATCCTTGGCCAAGAAAACATTGAAAATGATATTTAAAAGTCTATTTTTTATTTTTCTCTACATTGATGATTCGTGTTTTTCACTTCTGGAATCTCTATGATTCTCGGTTCGACATTTTTTGGGCAGCATCGAGCTCGATGAGGCTCCTAGCGCTATAAAACATATATGAAATGATAATGGTTTTGTTTGTAAAGCATATATTTGAAATCGTTTTAGTACCCATAGGTTTGATTAATTGTTTATAGAATATATTGGGAATAGAGAAAGTCATTGAAATATGTGGAATGATCTATGAAATCCTCATGATGAGAAGAGGCTGATTCCCAATGAGCAATAGCCATGATCGACTTTCTAGGGTTAGATCTAGGATTTTTAGGCCAATTAAGGGTTGATTCTATGGTGGAATGACCTTATTAATGTTAGAATATAAATATGGAGTTTCTAGATGAATCCAAACTACATGTCTTGTTTGGGATGAATAACATGTCACGTATCCTCCCTCAATGGTGATACTATGGTTTTTTGGAAGATATGGATGGCATGACATGTAATATTCTCTCACATGCCTTGTATTATCTTTGATTTGGCCAGACCATCGGGCCAACCACACATACACGATGATTGGTACATGTATATAGGGTTCAGTACATGGACAACAAAACTATGACATGACTTGGTCCCATATTGTGTGGGCATGCGATGTAGTCCATCAAAATTTCATGTAATGAGACTTGAACATGGAGTTGTTTACTATCCAAGGACACGTGTAGGTGGTGAAGTGGGACCATACGACTTGTGGGTCCCCTCACATGTTGTGTTAACCTTGAGCTAATTTTAGGAGTTTTCAAACTTATGTATCACCTTTGTTTGTACACATATTTTGGCTCATAGGTATCATATCCTGGGTATTATATCATGTAGAATGTGATTTTTCCATCAGTTTTTCATTCCGATATATGATAATAAATTTAATAGTCTTGGGAGACACTGAAGTGACACCCAATTATGGAAATGATCATTTAGGATCACTAGAGAGTTTTTGGGGATTACCCTGAAGTAGGGATGGGTAGTAGAGTATCCCAAAGACATTATTTAAGGAGTTACCCTATAGAATCATTGGGTAGTGGAGTTCCCAGACAACCACTTTCTAGGAATTACCCTTAAGTAGGGGTAGTCATAGAAGTTCCTCTATGTCATTTCCTAGGGTTTACCCTATAATAGGGCTAGGTAGTGGTGTTCTTTGATATCCTTTCCTATGAATTACCCTCTAGCACAAATGTGATGTGAAGTTCCATGACATTATTTTCGTAGAATTACCCTCCATTAATATTGGGAAGTGGAGTCCATTAGTGACTATTAGAGTACGATGCTCCTGTCATACTAGTGTATGGGATACATAACTAGAGTTTGATCCCCACGACAATGTGTCACAGTTACGAGACATGGTTTTTTGTTGTTTTGGAATCATGAGGAAGAGGGTGCTTTATCCACTGAGACTTGTTTTGTGATGCGACCTAAAACCATGTGGAAGAGTTAGTGTAGTCTAAATCAGATAGTATCAAGATGTGGTTATTGTGTTCCGTAGACTTTTTTATTCGGTGATGAAATATGGAATGCTGAGCTTCATTAATCGACTTTTCAAAATGTTGGATTCTCTTATTATTGGGAGGAGATGTTGGAAGGACATACCCATATTCTATCATTTTGGATTCTTGGACTAATAAAATGTTTATATCTTTATTTTTTACCCACTCCTTGTGATTAGTTACTCTCCTTTGAGGAGAGGAAAATAAACATGAGGTATGTCACATTCTTTCTGTGTCCATATTCTCATGGATGGGTGTATTTAGTATCATAAAATTTGTGGAGAAGGCTTGATGGGTTTCTCATCTGCTCAATATGTTTGTCCTCTTATTCTTCGACAAGCTTAATTTCACTCACATATTAGGTTGAGATATATTATTTCAATGTACCTTGTTTTTATTCTATTTTCCTATCCAGTTGTTTCTATTACTTCTCCCCCCTACATCCTTTTGGGGCATTCTACTTTGTTTTTATATACTCACACCTCCATGGGCTTCACCCACATGGTTTATTCCTTTTGTAGGTTACCGAAAGTACGATTGTGACATCATATGAGCAAAAAGATATTGTGTTCTTGTACCATGTATGGTATGTCATAGCTTTGGATATAAGATCTAGGATCTCTCAAATGTTTTATCTTTTTTAATTTTTTTAGGTTGTGACATATTTCATGTTGGAAATGAATTTTTCACAATTATTTATTTGTATAAAGTAATGTACTTTTTTATTGTTTATAGGTACATGAATGGTTCATTTACTTTATAACAGTTTTACATCTTTTATTCATTCCCTATGAAACTTTTAATTAAGTTGGATTTGTGAATGTGTGTGGGTTATTAGGAAAATGCCTCCCTAAGATGGTTATACCTTCGTCACTTGTTGCCACCCTTGGCCTATGGAGATGGAATTGGGGTAGTTTTTGCCTGATTCCCCAAAAGGTAGAAGTTGTGAAATATGTGTTCAAAATTATATAAGATTATATTTTTCATATTCATATGTCTATGTTTCTCCATCATAACACATGTTTTTTGGGAAATTTCTGATTCATGTATTATTAACTACCATGATTTAGGCCATGAATCCAGATTACGATCTATGAAATGTATAGTATCATTTAAGAATGTTATAACCATGTTATTATACCTTAACTCCAATGTTATCATTATATGATCATTGATGTATCCAATATTTACCCTTATAGATCATCTGATACAACACATTCTTATGTTTACCTTCAAAAGGTTGTGATAAAGATTCTTAATAAGTGTATATCTAAAAAGTTTACAATGTTAGAATATCATTTTTAGAGATGTTGAATAGGTTTTATGAAATAAGAATCTTGTGTATCTAGTCTCCAAATGAAATAAAACATCATAGTATTTTCATATGTATTTTAAACATCTATTGAATATTCATCTATTAAGATGTAATATATATATATATAAAATGATTGGGTAACATTAACAATAGTTTTATTTGGAATCATTTTCGATCCAAAGTTTTTCCTTTTCTTAAAGACATAAATTTTATTGTATAGAAATAATATTTTTATCAAAAACAAGAATGTTTCTGTATGTACTGTATTTTTAGTTATTTCCAAAAACCAATCTTATCATAAATTTAACATTAATTAATTCTATACTCAATCTTACATTTCATCTTTATATTTTTATGAATTAAAATTACTATCTATGTTTTATTATTTTTATGTATGGATTTTATTATTTGTACGTATCAATCCTTGAATTTATAGGATTATGATATAAATTAATTTTCTTCGTATACAATTTAACAAATTGAAATATGATATTATTTTATTAGGTTATCATTTCATATAATTTTTAATTTACCAAGATCTTTTTATGGAAGATATGACAGATGATATTTTTTCTTCCATAATAACTTCATCAAAGTTTTTTCTTCCATATACTTTGGAAGATAACATCAAAAAAGTTTTATTATTTTCATACATTTCATATAAATTTTTTGAAAGAATTGGTTTTTATTTATATGTTTATATTTTATATTTTAGATTCTTTTTTAATTATCCTAAAGGGGTAGAAATGACGTGTTTTTTATTCAGTCGGTGAGGGGAGAACATTCATTATTGGAGGATATTCTAAATGGAGAGATGTATAAATTATATGAAGAGGAATGTTTTCAACCATTTTTCTCTTTTATATATAGAGATAATATTAAATAGTTTTAATGGGGAATTTTTTAGCTTGAATGAAAGAAAATATATAAAATATTTAAATCTCCTTGTTTCTACTTTTATGTTTCTATTTCCAAAAATCACAATTGTATAAAGAACACATGATTTGTAGAATTCAGTAAATATTTATGTTATTAAGGTGGATAATTAAATTTAATTATTTAATTTTTGGTGATATATTTTATATTCATTTATATTAATATGAGAAGAGATTCAGAATACCTTAAATATTTATCTTATGTTTCACTAAAAGCTTCATTTACTTACATATACACTAATTTCTATAAAGGTTTGGCTAATTGTTTATTCAAATACCCACATTCATATTTAGGTTTTAAAAATCAAAACACCATTTATTGTTTAAAATTTTAGTTAACATTCGTGAAGATTATTTATGTTTTATTTTTGAATATTATTAGTTCTTATAATAATTTCCAATGAGTTAAATGTGATTAATTATATTCAACATCATTATGTTTCAATGTTGGAATATTTTTTAATAATTTAATATCCTACTTCTATTGATTTTAATATTTTACCAAATGTATGTGAATGATTTAGTTACAAATATGTATATCGAAGGCGGAAAATATATATAGAATAGAATATATTTTGTTATCTTGAATCATAATATGTCATGTTGTGTATTAATTTAATTCTACGTGTTTATCAGTTGAATTTTTTTAAATTTTTGTTATATAGATCTTACACTATATTAAATTTCATTGTAAAATATCTATAGAATCCTTATTTTAAAATTTTCAATCAATCTATATGTTCTATTATATTTAAGGAATATCAATACAGATTTTCTAAATATTTATTTTTTTGAAGTCATGTTGATGGATTTATTTTTGATGAAGTTGATATATGTAGATATTAGGGATTTTGCTTCTTGAAATTAATGTTTTAACTTAATATAATATTTTTGTAGAATATATATATTTTAATATGATCACCAACAGATTTATAATGGTAAAAGTTCAATATTTTGACCATGTGAGATGAATAATGTTTGTGGTTAATGGACTAAATACATTGGATTTTTTTTTCGACCATCATTATTCATTGGTAATAATGTGAAGAGTTATATTAGTTGGAACTATAATAAACATTGAATATAATTTTTCAATGAGTAAAAACATTATACTAAACCACATTCATTGTTATTATTATTTTCTAATATTTAAATTTCATTTTTATTTTTTTTTTGTTTTTATCTATTAAATGTATTATTTTCCAGTGTATACATTTGTTTGATGTAAATTTATTCGTTATAAGATTATAACTTTAAAATACATCATAATCAAGATTGTTAAATTAGTATCTTTATTTTCTACATCAATTAACCCTAAAAAATTATGTTGTTTTAATCTTTTTATTTGAGAGAGAAAAAAATGGTAATCCATATCTATAATATATATATATATATATATATATTCATATTCATGATTCCATTATATATTAATTTCATGTATATAGAAAATTTTATATTTTTAATAACGAATGACTATGCCCTCTTTTCCAAATATGGAAAATAAAAAAATCATTTTATTTAATGACCATTAAAATATTTTTCTAAATACTATCATAATACACTAGGTGTATATAGAACATAATTTCCACCATCAAATCTAAAAACTATTTCCGTATTATCTACTCATATATCATCATTACCATTCACCGATTCTCTAATATATATAGGTTCATGTTTGTCACAGAACAATGTAATGCATAAATGATATCTAATAACCCTGAGTATGATATAGAGGAATTTATTTCTCTTTCATTAACATTGAAATTATGTGAATTAATATCATTGAGAATTCTTCTAATCCTTAGTTTCCACTTTTAGTGACCATGAATAAAAAATCTTGGATCATATGTCCACTTTTTTATATTGGTGTAAGATACAAGGAATCTCATCCCAAATAACTAAATAGATTAGTATTCTTGTTAAAATAGATACATTCATTAAATTAACATTAAATTTTGAAACATAAAATAAAAAGAGAATTTCCATTAGTAATTCCATTGTCACCCTTATTGTATCCGTACACATCAATCACAAAAAAAAAATTCCCATATCCTTTATAATATAAAATAGAATAAATGGATGAGCTTAGACGATTGGTAAGGGTAAGAATATAATGGAAAAAATAAATAAATAAGGAATAATCAATATTGAATGGAAAATAAATGAAACTGATTGAATTTAACTAATATATTGAAAAAAAATTGTGTGAATAAATGATGATATAATAATTCCATATAAATAACCACATGACTATAATAATTAGCAATGGAAATTATAACTGATATAATAATCACATTAAAATATCAATAAGTAAATTTTAAATGATGGAATGCATAATGATATAGATCTAAAACATATTTTGGATTCCTTATTCAATGAAATATACAACAATAATTGAATTTTTCAAAGACATCTATGTGAATAGATAATGCCACAATCGAAACCCAATATAGTTTGTCTCATGAGACATTCCAATGCTTTGAGGGGATATAGAAATCCCCTAAAATTAGTTACTAAGTCTAATTAATTACTCATATGAATATGGTGAAGTATAATTATTATAATCATTCATATTGAAAATATATTAATCAAAATGTTATTACATATCCTAATTAGTAAATGTAATCATAAACTATCCAGTGTAAAATGGTGAATATTAATAAATTTTTACCTCCCATAGTAAAAATAATCATAGACCATACATAATAATAAAAATGATTATGTCAATTTATCATATCCTTATTACATAATATATAAATTATAGTGATATTGACATTAATGAATAGAAATAATATTAAACATCATTAAATATTTTTTGAGAAAATAACCGTTTTATTTTAAAATCCACCATTTAGAATAGAAATTTCAATAAATAATTTGAATATAATATTTAATGAAAATAATTATTTATGAATAATAACATATGAATTAAAAAAATTATTATTCATGATCGTGGAAAATTTTTCTGATTCCATATACATTAATATATACATACCTTCTACATTTTCAGTAAAAAAAAGTAAATGTTTTGGAAAAGTCTTAAATGTTACATTCAAAATATTTTGTAAAAATAATTTAATCATTGAAAATTTATTTAAAATATTATTTTTAAATGGTTGATTTTCTAAAAGAAATTCTTTTGATATCATGGGTTTTGATGGAAATGTATTTCCGATTGAAGAGATAAATAAAATATTATACTATTAATAACATTTTATCAAATAAATTCAGCATCAAAGAGTGGAAACTAGTAATATAAATTGAAAATTTTATTAAATACCTTTATTTGATGAAATAAGATTTATTTTAAGATAAAATATCAAATAATTCTCCTGATATAGTTTTAAACAAAAACAACCTATAATAAGGATATGATTGTGATATAAACTCCTACCACATTTTATGTTTTGAATCGTAATCCCTATAAAATAGATTACATTAAATGAAACATTAAATTCTTTCATGGTAAATGAATTCATGATATAGCATATCAAATAGTCAGTATATAATCCACTCAAAGAATATAAGTGGTAAATTTGACATATATATCACCTAGGTAAAAGAGAGATAAAAAACTATAATCACACACCTCCATTTTATTTAAAATGATTAACCACTAGTATAGTATTTTTAAAATTATTATTAACTTATAGAAACAAGTATTAATATACATATTATATGAAAATTTCATTTTATGTCATACAATCACCAATTCATTAATAATAGTTCATTATTTTTATTTGTTTAAGAGTTAATTAACCTATTTTCTCATTAATTCCCTACCATTAATGTTTCATTTATTCTGAATATTAAATAGTTAAAAAATATAAAGAATAATAATAATTAATTAAATATAACATTTATAACTAAATTAAACATTTAATACTAATAATGAGTTATTGTTTTATAAAATGAATTATATTATGATCAGGGATAAAGTAGGTCGTACATATGCATTGGTAACATTTTCATTTTTAATAATATTTATTGAAAAGAGGTATGTAATGTTTTATCTTTCAATAATGATCCTAATATGATTAATTCCACATTATTTATTCAAATGTAATTATTTATATTATCCATGTGGTGTTTTTATGAAAAGGGAAACACATTACCTCATAATTTTTGAATTCCACACATAGATGAAAAATGTTTTCATCTTTATTTGAGTTAAAAAGAAATAAATGAAAAGGATATATTCTCTTTTAAGAATAATATTTATCTAAATAATATAAAAATTATGTAATTTATATAAATTATAATAATTAAATGTTTCTTTATTACCTCCCTTGTAAAGAATTGGGGAAAAATGAAACTCATCACCTGGCAAGGCTGTCGGTCGCTATACAAACGAGGGACATTATCATGTCCTCTAAAAAATTAAAACAAAAATGCTATAATTTATGAAATGAATCCATAGGTATAATATTTTTATAAATATAATATATATACATTTTATCCATATCCATACCTAATGGTAAGATATGGTAATGGAAAAATAATTGATATGAGTTTGTGAGGCAGTAGTCCGTTGTACATATGAATGATGATTTTGTAACCTGTTTGATGGATGTGAGGATGGTTGTAAGTAATTAACTTAACATAACAAAATATAGTTATATTTAATATAATATGGAGTTTATATCATCAGTTTTTAATAATAATTTTAAGAGGTGGAGGATTAAATAAAATAAAAAATCTTGTTGACATATTTTAACACTTCATTCGGTAGCCACTGTAGAATTTCACCAAAAGACATCATAGGATGGATTTATGAAAAAACATATGTCTTCTATTATTATATGAGAGATTTTGTGAAGAAATTTCCGTAGGTATTTTTTATCCAAATTATTGTTATAGTTTGAATATGTGGTCGGATGGGCAGCCTTTTATAGATGAGGTGAGTGCCAAATATATAATTTTTTAAAAAAGAAAGGTCTACCCATATATTTTACATTCTAAAAGTGTTAATGGATTGTTAGAGATTAATTTAAATAATATTGTCTATATATTCATAAGAATTAAATTTTAGAATTGTTTTTAGGACATATTAGCACTAATCATTTCAGTTTAACCATTAGTAAATTGATTTTTACCTTAACCATGTCAAATATTTGTTATTGTTTTACTATTAATTATGGAATAAATTTAATTATACCTTATGGGATGGTATTAATTATTATGAATACAAATATTGAATAAATTTTTAAAATTTCCATTCAAAATAGTTAAAAATTGTAATTTAAAATTAATGTCATAAGCGTGACAAGAAATAACGTTTTGAAAAAGTAATTTTCATTATTTTACAATGTTTTTATATAAAAATAACATATGAAAATGTTTCTAATTATGTAAATTATAATTATAGATATATAATTTAAATATTAATATTTTAAAACTAATTTAAATTACAATTTATATCTATAAATAATATAAACTAATTAGACATTATTATTATTCACTATTTGTTGAACAATGAATCATTTTAGAAAAATTCCAAAGGATTATAATAAGATAAATTTGATATTCTGATTAGAAAAACTATTTTATTACAATTATAATTTTTTAATGTGGTTGAAGTTATTTTTATTTTATTTCTGTCATTAATTACTAAAATTCCATTCATAAAAATATAACTCAATTATAAAAACATTTATTTCTCTTCCCAATAATTCATAATTTATTTGTAATTAATAGATCACGATTGAATTTATTTTATACACATGTAAAGAAACGTTTTTATAATTTATTTGTTACTATTCATACCCACTAACATAACAGGTTGTTTTCCATTATAATTCTTATGTAAAACAATTTTAATAGAGTGTCATGTATTCTTACAACTCACTTTTTTTATGTTGGAGGCTATTTAAGAGATTGAAATTAATTAAAAATAAATATATTTAACTGCAGTATGGTATTACATTCTGTTATATGACTAGTTGTGCATGTAATATATAATATAAATCATATTGTTCTTCATTTTAAAATATTAGGTGTAACATTATCCCCCTAAATAAATTACATCCGCATAATTTAATCTTGATATTGGAAATAATGGATATTACATTTGAAAATACATTTATGGAAATCATACATCGTGATAGGGTTTGATAAAACATCATATTTATTGAATATAAATAAAATTAAAAAAATCATATGGAATGACACATAACTATGTTTCCATGTAAGATATTAGGAGTTCCATGTGATGATATATTCATATAAGAAACGAGAAAATAAATATATTGAGTGATAAAAGTAATTGATCATAAGAAAATGATTAACCAAAAAACTATTTAGGACCTAAAATCCATATATATGAGTGATGATTTTAATTTCCATTAGTTCAACATAATTGAAAGTTTTTTATGACTTAGTTTCAATTTAAATTTCCTAAAGTTGAAGAATTATTTTCTAATATATTAATATAGATAAATATACTTAATTGATACATTTCTATTTTATAAGTTTAATTTCATCCTTTTTTGTGCTTCAATATATTTTAAATTCTTCTGTTAATCTAATAAATGAAAATTCAAAAATTATTTTTTAATCCTAAAGTACATAAATTTACATTTAAAGCATTATAAGACCAATAATAGTATGATAATTCATTACTTTAATCCTCAAATATTAATATGAAAAAATGGTTTGTACATGATATCTAATATAGAAAACTCTTCCTATGGGGAAGAAATAAAATAATATAAAAAATGTCCAAATTTAAACATTAATCATTTCAAAAATGGTTATCCTTTTGGCCCTTCCAAAATATTATTGTCTATAACATTATAAAATAAGGTCACTAAATTCACTAAGTGAAATTCTCATTAACCATTTCCATGGTAGTGAAAACTATGCAATTTAAATTATAAATATCTAATTTCTCTTTATTCAAACATCATAATCACAATTTTAGGAACCTAGTAATGGTTATATATCTTTTAATCTGTGATTTCATAGAAGTATAACATTTCATTTAATCATTTTTCATGGTCATTGCTACTGTTCAACAAAATATTTGAAATCCTTGATGAAAAGTAATAAATTAAAATCATTATACATTTTAGAATTCATAAAATAGAATATTAAGGATAAATTAATCAAATAAAATAATTCATTTATAAAAATAAAATCACACAAATTATTACCAATCATCTATGAAAATAAAATATGATTTACCATTATCAAATATCTATATTAGAGGCATATTATATTAACGTTGTGGACGCCTGCCAACTGCACATCAGGAAAATCAAAATGGATGAAATAAAAAAACATGGGTATTACATTACTCATAGAAACAAGGTAAGTACAGTTTAACCATTACTTGTGGAATGCATGATCATCAGAGGGACTCACAATTGTGTGATCATTTCAAGGTCATGTGAGGACTCCATGCGTAGTGCATACCCTCCGATGAATCCCTTAGACCCCCCTTCGACAAAAATTCATGCTCTTTAAAGGGATATCCTGGAAACTAGTGGATGTGTGGTGATAATTGAATGAAAACCCCCAGGTCACATGATTTTTCATTAGAAATATTTTGATAAACCTTATTAAATTCTTCTAAAAACAAGTTGTAATGATATCCAAATAAAAAGACCCCTAGTTTTAATAGTTCTAATTATAAATATCATATTTCAAATGTATAAAATTCATTGATGATATCCAATTAAAATCTCAAGAATCATTAATCATTTTAAAATAACAAAAAAATGATAAAGGGGGTGAGGTGATAGGTGATTAAAGTCACTGAAGGATATGAATCACACCCCCAACTATATGTAAGCCACCACGATCCCCTTGCGACATGTCATTCTAATCCCAAGATGTCTATTTTGACTTGTCATACTTTCCATGTGGAGGTTATTTGGTTTTTAAAATTAACATTTCACTTTCCTTTGTATCTTTAAGGGAAAACAATCATATTTTTCCATGACATACTCATGCAACCTCATGTGACGCATATTGGGAACACAAGGAATCATCAACAAATAAGGTAAATATACTTTAAATTACCCATGAAAACTATCATAATCCATGTACATTGTAAAATAAAACAAAGGGAATTTAAACGGTTGGATTTGAGAGCTCTCATGGTCGCAAAAATACATGTGATGTGCCTGGAAGTCCACAACGTAGCCCCGCATGACCTCCTAACAAATTTACTAAAACTCAGAAAGATGCATAGACAAACAACCCTTGACATAAAAATTGTATTATGAATGGATTTAATCTCTCAGGATGGACCTTTGGAATGTATATAAGATAAGATGAAAATTCCGTTCAAGCACCTTCATGATCCAACAAGTCTTCATTGATTAGAAGTAATCCAATAAAGGAGGCATTAATGAGAGGAAACAGAGACGGATGAAAATATGGAGAGACATTTGGAACAGTCTATGAAAGAGACTCACGAAGGCGTGTGGTTTCAGATCCCTTCACTGACTCCATATATGAATCTCTCTAGATACACTACAAAATGATTCAAACAACTAGGGTGGAAATTCTTATAAATTTTCTACCCTGACATGAAAAAGGGATTGGACATTATGGGCTACGGACGTTTGGAATCTTGAAGATTTGACTCCTAGTATCTGGACTCCTAGTCTACACTAGAATTCATAGAGTGGCTAATCTAATGAATAACAAGTTTTATGTAAGGTAATATAAGAGTGTACAACTTGAGAAACCTTGTTCCATACTTAAGTAATTTCATGCGATCATTCAAAGATCACCCGAAGGGATGCTGGAAAGGCCTATGAAGAATACACCACCTGTCTTCCAGATCATTATAAACTCAAAATAAACTGATACTAAAAAAACCTATGGTATTTTCAATAAAATGGATAACACCAAGGTCAAAATTGGATGAATTATATTAAATACATGACTATTATCACTCACATTCTTCACGTAAGTCATAAATTGACAAATGAAAGTGCCATAAAATGTCACCTAGATCTTGCGACTTTCATTCATCATGCTATTTGGGATGAGTGAAATACTATGGAAATGTTAAATAATGTCACATGGTCCCCCTAGGTATACCACCTTGGTCTCATGAAACATTCAAGGTCTTTTACATGAGCCTTTCTACTTCCTTCAGATACATCTCTTGACTTATATAAAATAAGTCACTCATATCATTCAAGTCTCAACATTGCATCAGAGCATGACAACCAAGCTCTCAAGATACCCTTCAGGATAGCCTGGGGAGACCCACACCATCCATTATACAAGATGGTCAGGTTTCACCATGACCTCTAGGGAGGTTATCCAAGATACCCAACATCCTAAAAACAATGTCATACTGAATATTTGACAACCCCCATATAAGTCAAGACTGGTCCAGTGATGGATTCTGGTATAGGCCAATCGGTTCCAACAATGGCTTCCTGTAAAATCAAATCAGGTCATGCAGGACCCTCTAGGAATGAAATAAGTAATCCTTAAAGTGAAATACCTAGTAAAAAGGTAATCCACGTAGTGTAAGCCCTAATAAATTGGAAAACACTATATTGTATTCCCCGATCAAAAAGGAAACCTCAGAGTGTGTTCCCCAATCAAAAGGGTAATGTCAAAGTGTAAGACTCAATCAAAATGGTAACCCTGGAGTGTAATACTTGATCAATAGGGTGGCCTCAGTTTGTAATCTAGAATATAATAGAAACTATGAATACTCTAATTCCTTTCATATTACTGATACATAGTCCACCAATTCAATGTTACACATCCATATTGATCATCCAGGGGATCCTTGTATCCATACCTATATCCAAAGCAATGACATCGATTATTTTTTATCCCTTGATTCTCACATTGATCAGAGCTCATATGGGATTCAGAACTCACACAGATCATGTCATCTTTACTATATGCCCTTTAATTACAAGGGAAACCTCAGTGTGTAATCCCCATCAATCAACATCATATGGTATATTCCTTATAAATAGGGAATTCATCATGAAATAAACCCCTAGAATTCTCAAGATCTCAATGAGTGTCATAATATCTCCAAGCATGGTATCCACCTTATCCTATCAATGGGTTATTGGATAAAGTTAACAATGAGAACTCTAATTCCAACCATAATCAAGATATGTAGGATGTCTTCTAAATTCCCAAGTTCTATATGTAACACCCTAATGACTATCAAAGTACATAAGTCCCATGTCTATATTCCATGAGGTTCGTCATATATTCCCTCTTTCTTCTTACACAGAGCATAACTCATTTGGGAATAGAGAGATACACTGAACTACTGATTATGTATCTTGAATTTAACCTAACCATTTACATCCTAGTATTTATTCCTTGATGAGTGGTTTGGTACGAACATGCCTCATATAATGGAATATACCTTGGATCCAGTCCCAAGGGAGTGACTAAAATATGGTGAATCTAATTCCATCCAAAACCTAGATATATAGGATGTATTCATGAGACCCGACCTCAAATATTTGGTGTCTCAGTACCCACACATATGTCATACTTGCATGATGCTAAAATAGGATTAACGAACTATGGGGATTTGGATTCCAACAATAACCCGGATATGTAGTATGCCTCATAAGTTATTAATCCTCTCCTCAGAATATTAATCACCTCCTCGCGTTGGAGATCATTGAGAAGAATTTGGTCGTATGACTTCAACACATAAGAGGTTATCCACCATTAATGAAATGGATGAAGAAGCAAAGATACATACAGATGGATTCACTGATCAAAATTCACTCCCCACAGTTCATCAGTGAGACCCCCTTTGTTTTATAATGATAGAATTAAAAAATGAATCATTTTTCAAGGTAACTGGTCTCATATCGGGATTGGGATAAGATTCATGAAGATATCATAAATCTATTAGAGAAACATGGATTTGGAAATGGTTCCCTCTAAAATGGTGTAATTATTTTGACCTCCCAACCTCTCGACCAATGTGAATCCCCAGGAGTTGGTATCCCAAAAAACTGAGATAACCAACAACCATTGGAAAGCTGGTGTTTACCCATCTATAAATGAGGATACCATTGGGAGTTTTTAAGAAAAAGTGACAATAGTACCCTATGGAGAAAACCCCATCTCACACCACAAAAAACCCAACAAAACAAAAATGGTGAACCCATCACGAATCTCTCCAATGAATAAATCATTATTTATTATCCATTATTGCATTTAATTTTCCATTATATGAAAATAAAAATGTAAAACCGACAAGAATCAATGTAACAATAGAAAAGTTGGGTTATAATGCGTCAAAACACTTTTTTGAAGCCCCTATAAAAACAATGCATTAAGATTGACAAGATATTATAGATGATCATATGTGATCATAGATCGAATGGAATAATTCCATCATCATTTTTAAATGTAGATATGGGATGAATGGTCGAATTAGGAAATATATGGAAAAATTTCTTAACCATGAATATATGCATGAGCACATTATGCCAACGATATTGCACTAATTGGTATCCTTCTTCCTTGTTATCTGCATAACAATTGATATGGAAAACTTCATTATTTGAGAAAATATCTCATCATCCCACATTCACTCTATAAAGGAATATGCGACTGCAAACTTCGAGGGTTGAAAGTTAATATCACCTGGGTGTAAACATCATTGAATGGTAGCGAACAAAATGGTCTTGGAATACCACCAAAATGGTACCATCCCAACCATGGATTCTGCTCATGAATTTCACCAATAATGATGACTGGATATTCTGCATCACTCGAGAAAGGATGATGCCAAACTAGTGGCTCTGATTTCCATGACCAAAACCTTCATGAGGTTGTCCCAAGAGTGCGACAACTTCTATATTCCTTATTCGATGAAGGTGGGTTTGGTGGACAAATATGGATCCCTATCAATTCAAGTTCCACCAAGGAGTGAACCTATCATGCAATGTCACCAGCACCATACTGTTAGTACCCATGAGTCTCATCCTCAGGGTACCATCCCCCAAAAAACCACCACTGAAATCCAAGAACTCACTAAATGGAAGACTCATCGGAGGAGTATGGTGTTGGATATTCACGAGAGTGATCATAACCCCTCTTCTAATAATGATGAATTTGATCATATGTAGGTGGTAACTAGAAAGAATCATTGCATACCTTCTCTTTCAAAATAATTTTGTGTGTTTGTCCCAAAAGATGGCATGGGGGAAGCTCATACTCCTACACACATGCAAAAATTCCATCAGTATATTATGGTGGAACACGGAGGAAAGATGTGGGCACATATAACTACATGAATTGAAGAAATATTTAAGCTTATCATGGAGACATAAATTTATTTGGCTCATATCCCTATACACACATTTCTAAAATTCCAATATATTTTAGCAACAGCTGATGAAATATGTCGGCATATTCTGGCACTGTAGAAGATGAAGGGACCAGTGAATACTCTTATTCTAAAAGACTATAAAGATAAAAAATCTGATCTTCATGAATATGTGACTGTAGTGGAGCAAGCTCAAACACTTTCTCCTTTCAAAGTGGATTATCATCATATTCTGATGATGGGTGAGGCATTTGACCAGGCTCATATTTCCATTCAAACCAGGGATCACCGGGTTAGAGAGGCACTTGCCTCAGTATAGGGGAACATGAAAGTTGAATTAGTCTAGTGGAATACTCTTAAAGACTAGGATTGAGATCATATCATTGTTATGGTCATAGATAACAACGTGAGACGGGAACATGCATCATGACTTGCTGATATTCCTATCAAAGAACTCTAGTGACATACTCCAAAGGCCTAGGATTGCACACATATTCCGGATCTGGTCAGGGCAAACCAATTGAGAATGGAAAAAAGCCTCGGAGAAGAATCAAATTATTGTTAGTGTACTTTTCAAAAATATTATTGAAAATAATGGAATCCATGTGCATATTCCGAATTCTTTCAATACAAAATTACGCCAACATAATTTTTAGGAATCATAGGGGAAGGATCATATTCCACCTCTTATTCTAGAGGTTATTCTACGTATTTTGAAAGGGAATTCATATTCATACCTGGTCATATAACTAATCCAAATGGTCCCCACAAATTGAGAGCAACACATGCCCGGATGTGGGGTCATATTCATACCATGACAGAAAAGCAGCACATTCTGAAGACTCAAGATCAAGATCATATCCCAATCCTGAATGAGGCTTACCATGTTAGAATGGAACATGCCCCTGGATATGCTTATATTCCTCTTAAAAATGAGATAACTCATCAACATATTCTAGCAGCTTTTCAGTTTGTAGGATGATACTCTCACAACCCCAAATGGATATATATAAAAGTTTTGTAAATTTTCAAATAGCAGGCTCATATCCCTACACAATTACAAAAGGAATGTCTGTATATTCCCACCATGATGCAGAACATTGACTGTACTCATAATCTTATTAATGCTAGTGTCCTTGAAGTTGTTCGAGAGACATTTCCAATACCACAGGAGTCATATGACTTATCTATCAAAGCTAAAAAACAAGATGTCCATTAAAACGATAGTCCAACACATGGTAGTGTATAGATGGATAACATAGACCTTACTCCTAACATCCAATATTTTCGACCTTTACAGGGAGATATCACTCATGGGAAACAAAATACTCATTTTTTCAAACACCTCTACATAGAGAGGTTAACAAAACTAAAAAACATTCATATAGGGAGGTGTTCGAAACATTGGGATCAACTGAATATTGTTCCCCATCATACTCCAAAATCACCCAAATCTCATCAGCAAGTGACCATTAGCACCATATTTTACAGTCTGACTAGTTGGAGGCATGTATGTCTAATGAGGAGGAGGACAACATCGACATATGGAGAGAGTCACCCTAAAAGTACCTCACCATCAATTTATTCTCCCATACTACTTGTAGCTATGATATCCCAGATGTTCTAGAAAAGAATATTGTGCCATAACTATGCCATAATATGTGTTCTACTCATCAATGACTAATGTTTCGACATCTCCCTTATCCAGAATACTAGTGTCAACTCCAAACAATAAATATAATATTTTTTCAACTAGTACTAACTGAAAATAATCATTTTTATTGATTTTTGTAAAAAACACACGTTACAAGAAAAGTTGTGGTGGTGTAAAATAGAGCAAGGAAAGAGAATCAATAACAACATACATAATCCCCTCCCATGAAAATGAACCTAAGATAATGAAAATAGACAGGCACTGATTTTGTGAAGACAGGGATACCATGATGTTTTCATCATTGTTCCCCTCCCACCACATGTGCTTAATCTCAATGTGATTTCCCAAGAGTAGTTTTCACTTCCTAATGATATACACAATATTATTTGGAAATCATCATGTTCCTGAAATTTATTTATATAGGATATGAGACTGTGCCTCCACCACCTTTAGAGTGATTTTCTTCTGCTAACACAACTACAAGCCCAAGACCATCACTTATGCATCAGCTAGTAAGGTGTCACCCATTCCATAGAAATACATGAATTATGTAATATGAGATCCCCCTTGGTTTCTAATGACTCCTCCACCTTGCATCCCCCACCCCCCGATCAATGACCCATCCATGTTAATCTTGAGCCCAAAGTGAAGAGGTTTCCATCAGACCTAGTCCCCATGTCCCGCATTGTTTCCCTTCTTGTAAAGAGACTAGTTTGAGATAAGATCCCTAACTAATGGTGCATTGTGGTTTCAGATCAAAAAACGGAAAATCACAACACAAATATTTAATAAGATTTCCACCATGTCATATCAATTAATTGAAGGATGATCTCCAAAACTACATCATGAACAAATATTTAACGATGGGGAAAATATGGAGTTATACATATTTACAATCCCCTAAAATGGAAAATATCTTTAGATACACCATCATGCTATGTAATAGCCTCAGGAAAAATTAGGGGACCAGGTAATGCTGGCTTTAGTTTGTCACACCACCAAAATTCCCCCACCTCAATGGTGCCCATACACTATGAACTGGAAGAGTGGATAGCGAAAAAGGTTTCAATATGGGGACCTTGATATAATATTATGACATTCCAATCACATATATCGGTTTTGAAATCACCTGGACGGAATCCACGAATGAATGGTTCTCACCATGGTTTGTCATTACAGCCAACTCCCACACGAGCACAACTACACTACATCACAAGGACCATGGAAGAAGCTTCCCTAACATCCAACCAAAAGTGGAATCTTTCCCTCTTATAATATAATATTTACCACCACCACCATATATTATATTGAATATTCTCTAGAGGTTTTATGGCATAAGCTTGGTAGACGAAGGTGAACCCCACCCGACTAGGCTTAGGCCATTTATATCTAAATCATTATCACTAGGTTCATTGTCCCCTCATAGGACACTAGATACATCAGCGGTGATTCATGATCAAACCCACCCCACCGAGCTTGGGTCATTTATATCTACATATTTATCCCCTGAATCATCAACTGTCCAACCATAGTAATTGAGTCCTCAACAACATGACCATCACATTCCAATTTTGTCCCCAAGTAACCCCCACCCCATAAGGTTGGGGTCTTTTTTACCATCATCCCTACTATAGAAGAAATCAATCATATTAAAGTTGGGAGGAGTGAATCAAAAATAAATATTCCACTAACTCATCTAATCATAAGAAACCCCCCATTGGATAGGACATGTTTGGAGTCCATAATATAAAAATCCATCAGATTCATTGTTCACAGACAAAAATTGGGGGAACATATAATAAATACAATCAAACCCTGTTAGGGACACATGCTAATATAGCCCAATGCAGATAGGGTATTGAATGATGACCCTTAATAATATACTACAGAACTAGACTATTATGTTAACAATAATGGTACGAACAATATTTCCATATACTACTCTATGAATTTCATCTCTATCAACATGGAGAATATTGATAAAGAAGAACATGTATAAGGAAACAACATATAAACAATACATCGGAATGATTGTGACTTAGATGCTCCAAAACAGGCTTCACACACTATGAACCAAGACAATTCCAAAAAATGGAACTTAAAAAAATTGAGTTTCCACCTCCCCCATGGAACAGTACCAATGGGAAGGGTAAAACCCCATTCTGATCACCTCTTAAGAAAAATAAGGTTTATTACCTGTAGGAATGATTGTCCCAATATGAGAGAGAAATGGTAACTCTCTACCAACTTAATTAGGAGCAAGTCATAGCCAATATCCCCATTGGTTATCACCATTATGTATTGAAATATTTCCTTCATACATTGTCTGATCATCCATGGAGAGACGTATTCAAGCATCAGACCAGATCCAGATCCAGAAAGCCTATATATCTAAATTTGGATATCAAAAATGATCATGACTTCCCACCATTTTGAAAACTACATCTCCCATATAAAGATAATCATTCAACTCTTGGATGAATCAAAAATCATCTTGATTTAAAAGTGGGGCCACTTTGTCAACTCTCAATAGATAGCTATGGATGGTAGACAGATCATGAAATGGTGCCCCCTAAGCTCCTTAACATCATCGAGTCCCTTTCTAGTTGAATGAAATCCATGGAATTGGAAACATGTGCCTATGCGGCCTTAGAGGGATCCATATCTCAATTGGGTGGACAACATTATGCCTCCACCATGTTTTCAAAATCATACCATCTCGAAATTTTATGGTTTGGGTGACCCTAAAAACATCTCACACACATCATATCCCAATGTTGGAAGATGACGGAACCTCTTGATCAGTATGAGGTAAAAAAGATACAGAATTTAGGTCAAGCTCTTATAGAGCTGACCTTTGTTATGTATAACATTCTGCCAAGAGGATCTAGGTAATGATAGGAAAACCTTCATCATAAATTCCATTATAAATTAATTTCTTCACTAAGGAATAAAATGATTGTTGAACATAGAAACTAAAAACAATGAGAAAATGAGAAGGTTTCTGACTTCATAGCATGGTGAAAGTGTTTAACCTACTGACTCAACATCCCTCTCTCACATGTTCATTATCTAGAACTCTATACTGAAAATAATAGGAATGAGTGGGAAACACCTCTAATTCCAATAATGTAACTAGGTGTATTTTGTGAGTTTGATAAAATAGAATCTTTTTGGAAGAATACATCCATTGGACATGAACTAGAACTCGAATCATGGGCACATTATAGGGGAAGAGTCCATTTAGTGAAAAATTTACCGTTCTCACTCTCAAGATAGTGGCATTGTCTTTCAAAATAACTCGGTGGGCCCCAAACCACAAATTTCCTCCTATCGAGTGGTTAACACCATAGAATATCCATCGACTAGACACTCATGTAAATAAGGTTCATTTTGGATTTGAAGAATGTATGAATAAGGTATACTCTGTTTGTAAATAACATGTCCCTTTTAATTTCTTGGTTGTCATGGATAATAACTCGGTCACACATCCACAACCCAGGAAGCCCGATAAGGTTGATCTAACCAATTGTCCTGATAAATTCCATTTTTAATGCCTCGAACCCAGTTACCCAGAGTCGGTGCAATATTACATAATATTGGCATGATAAAAGAATCATGTCCTGAAAGACTGATCAGTTTAATAGACTTGGAAGTAATAGATACATACAAAAGTTTTACGTTACATAATGAAATAATGGAAAACAACATTGTGTCCCATTTGAACACACTCATATCCTTGGCCTATCTCTATAGGTTAATCATAATTTACTTCTCCACATCTTGGGAAAAAGAAATCATAAGAAAGGGGTGATATCAAATGCTCAGTAAAGATAACAATATAGAAGAAACTTTCATAAATAAGCATAAACATTTAAGGAAATGTTTAAAACTAAAACAAAAGCCTTTGAAACATAATATTCAGTATTATATGGAAATGATAAATCAAATAATTCCATTTACATATTCACATGGATATTCAACTAGTTCAATAATCACCTGCAATATCAATAGCTAATTTCGTAATGATAGAATTCATAATGAGGGATATCATAACCACATAGTCAAGGCCTCGTTCCAAGGCTACAAATAATATTTTATCAAGGACTTGTGCCAAGACACTAGTTTGTCTCATGAGACCTACTGATCCATCGATAATTTATAGAGGGATAATCATGTCACTTACTAAGTCCAATTCATTCCTCATATCAAAATGTTGAAACATAACATAATCATTTATATTAAAACTAGCATATTTGATGTTGATACATTAACCATAAACCATGAATGGTATAAAAATAGAACATACATAATCAAATATAACTCATTAAATACAATATGGAAGATTGTATTATAATAAATTAACCTCAATTGAGAATAATTAAGAATATTTACATAGATGAAAATAATCATCAAAACTATGTGAGAGAAATCTCCCCCTTTTTCATGAAAACATATAAAAGTCTCACTACGTATCAAGAAGCTGTTTAATTTTTTTTTGAATCAAAGCGTCCTATACAACATTGAAACTTTTTAAAGGAATTTTAATTTTAAAACATTAATGTCCATATAAATAAATTCTTAAAACCATTTTTAAAACATGGGCCTTAATGAAAATTATTTAGAAAAAGAAATCATTAAAACACTAAAAATGATATTTTAGTTATAGATCCTAACCAAATGAGAGATAGTTAAATACAAAAAATTGATGTAATCAAAACATTATAATATAATTAGAATAAATGGATTCATGATATACTATGTCAATGTATAGTATGTACACCATATAAATGGGAATCAACACATAACAACAAAAAAATATCAATGGAATGCAATTTGAGATGAAATCCCTTATAAAGAATGTATCCTTAGGTTATAGAAAAACCAATGACATAATTATGTGCGAAAAACATAAATACACTCAATATTATTGTATTTTTTTTGTAAATAAATCAAAGGAAATTCATACATATTCTTGTAAAAACAATACCAATGACTTGGATGTTTAACTCAACGAATAGAAATTGAGTTAAAATTACTCTTATCAAGTTCCTATAAATGACTTGAGAATTTATAAATGGAGTGATTATGTGTGTAAAAAGTATATCCACAGAATTTGGAGTGAAAATTAATACATAAGTAAATAAATAGTAATTTCACACATAATCTTGGAGTAAATTAATCAATGAAATTTACGTAAAACCCAATGAGTTGAAATTGAAATTTGAAATTTCCTTACCGATTTGGTAACTTATGAAACATACACCCCAGGAAAGATGGATTAAACAATGAAGATGTAAGTAATCATAAATTATGTTATATTACACCCAGAATACAATCATGGTTAGTACATACACCACACCCAATGAAATAGTGTCTAATATAGCATTAATCTCACAGGAAGAAAAAGTGATATGAAAACCCCCTTACATTGTTCTTATCCATGGTATAGGGTACTTTATCCTCCTGTATAATAGTTAAATCATTTTTATTAAATTATACAAGAAATACATTCATAAATATGATATCATATATGAACTTTTAATATTTCATTGTAAATAATATTTTAGTTGTTTCATTTTTTCAGGTGTTAACAGATCATTTCCCTTTATATGTTTTATTAGATAAGTCATGTCTGTTATGGATAGGATGTGTTTGATTTATTTAGAAAATTATTTTATGCTCTTAAATATTATATTTAATAATAAATTGAAATTTTTTCTTGAATTGTTACGATGGAGAATGAATCTCATCGTGTTCGTGGAAACGGTAATCCGTACGTACCCAGAAATGCTACTTCGATTTTTTTATTTTAAAAGGAATTATAACCAAATGATACATAAGTATGTTTTTATTCATGTATAATATTATCTGTTATATATGTTATGTATGTTCGTTAACACTATCCTTTTTACATTCCATGTATGGTATGAACGAGTCATATCAGTTTGAGTGGGCGGTAGACCACATTTCCCCAAAGGAAATTATCGTATATATATAAATGGAAAAGAATAAAGTTATGATATAAAATAGAATTATCAAAGTTTATAGATAAAAGAAATATCATAGATATAATATATAATTATATTTCTATAATATTTCCCACCATAAGTGGTGGTAGTATATGATTGAACAATCATCGTTTCGTGAGGTAGTAGTTCACCGTCCACAGAAACATTATGTTGTATACGCATTAGATAAAGATGTGTGTATGTGTAGTTCAAATAATTCCCATAAAAAACTAGTGAATTCAGGATACGAGTTTTGTTATAAAAGATAGGAATAAAGTGTTTTTAGGTTGTTGGAAAATTAAAATAAAAGAAAAGAACATTATAGAAGATGTTACCTTTAAATATGGTAACTCTTTTTGGTTTGAACCAAAAGGCTTCCTTGAAGTGACTTATGCCTAATGTACAACT
This sequence comes from Viscum album, assembly GCA_963277665.1. Lineage (NCBI taxonomy): Eukaryota > Viridiplantae > Streptophyta > Magnoliopsida > Santalales > Viscaceae > Viscum > Viscum album. Next base: position 1,896,438,065 of record OY728123.1, read on the forward strand.
TTTAAAAGGAATATAAGTATGTAGAGAGATTGATTGGTCATATTTTGGATGAGACAAGGGTCTTGAGAGGTGTGATTAATGGGTTATAGGTGATTGAATTTTATAAGGGGGGGAGGGTATCTTTAGGAATGTTTGAAAGTATTATTTTATTATATAATGATTCAACATTCCAAAATGTCAAAACATATTACAGTAGAAGATAAGATGAATCATGATTGAAATAAAATAATCCAATATGAATTGTATAGGTTTTGTATATTGTTTTTATTTTTATAATCTCATTTATTTAAATCAATCATTAATGAGGTAAACACTACATCATTATTGTTTCATAAATAATTTTATTAATATGATTTCTAAAAATTATAAAAAAATACCATGATGTAGTAATATTTTTATATTTCAAATGACTATTTATAGTCAAAATTATATCTTATATAACCCCATATAAAAATTTCTTTTGTAAAAGATATGTGTTTATTTCATTTTTGTCTTTAATTTAAATGAATTAATATAAAGTTTCATTATCACTCTTAAGTGGCTCCATGGAGTCCCAAAATCAACTCAAGGATTCCCATGTCCAGAAAAATATCAACCAATTAGAATAGAACACATGTTAGGGTAATTTAATATTATTATGATAATATTTGTTCACCCTTATTTCCCAGATTTACCCTTTAACCATGGTAAATAAAATATTTAAATAACAAAATATTCATATTGTTTAAAAATAAAAGTGACCTATTTACAAAATTTTTAACTCCTGATTGCATATATGGAATCCATTTTTCCAAATTCAAAACACATAAGTGGAAGAAATTAATTTAAAAATAATTCCCATTGTCAAAACAAAAATCTTGTTTTTTAAGAAAAAATAACTATCAAATGATTGACACTTTTTTATGTCCAGTTTCAATGTAAAATTAATAACTATGAAATTTTTTTGATTAAATGGTAAAAATATAATCTAATTATTCTTTAAAACAACTCAAATGTATAATTTAACTATATAAATTATTTCAATTTAAAAAGTTTTTTAAATTAAAATTTTGTATCTTTAACTATTCATCAAAATATGAATGTTATCAAAATAATACCAAAAAAATAATTCAAACTAAATTTTTATGTCCCTATTCTAATGAATAATTATATTTCACTAAATTTATTATAAAAAGTGTCAAATATTGTATTTAAAAAGTGGTTTCCATTAAAAGGCAGAAAATATGCATTTTTTTGAACAATACATCTTTTATCATAAAATTTGAACTTTCCATACATTATGTCTAAGAAACAAAAATTATGAATGATAAAATTATGTAGGATATATATAAAATTCAAAACATGGTATTTACTATTCATAACAACATTTTGAATGGTTTTTTTGGTAAGTAGTGGTGTGCTCGATCTTAGTGTTGTGTGTAGCACAAGCTATTGAATTACTTTTAAAACATAGCGTACTATGAAATCGTGGGGCGTTATTCCTTTCCACAAAAGGTTGGGTCACAATATCCAAAACATCTTTGTCTTTAAATTCATAATTCATGGAATGATCGATTCTAGACAATTGGTACAAGATAACTCCATGATGAAATTGGCTTGAATAACCATCATCCAACAAGAAATGATGGGCGATTGGTAGAAATTTCATGCTAGACATTCATAAGAACTAGACTATTGGATGACCCTAATTTAACTTGATTGATACCATGCCACATTGAATGTAACCGTTGTGCTGATAGATCCACCACCAAAGGATGAAACATCAAATGTGCCACCCAAGTGTTGGTTTGACCACCGAAAGTAGGAAGAAACAAAAGGGGAAGATTTATATTCTCCTACAAATAAAGCATTAAATATCACTAATTCCATCCCTACAACATCTGAAACATGGAACCACCCCACCAAACGAATCCCTCATTGGAATAAGAACTCATATTTGGTTCTGTCAATATCATAAACTATTTAGAACCCTTTCGAAATATGATTTTTCTACAGAGCATGATTATACTGCACATTACTGGGGAACGAGAGGGCATATGTCTCGTAACAAATGGTATAGAGGACATCATAGGCATGTTCACACCCAATATTATGATCATTTCCCTATGTAATATGAATATGATCTTGTGATTCATGGGAATGTTCTCTGGTGATCCCGGTAAGGGAAGGGGGAATCTCAGAACCCTCCAACTACAATTGTCACCCAATTGTCTTACACGAAGACCTCACATGGGTATATCCCGATCAACCTAGAAAAATTGGAAGTCCAGGAGGACTCATGTATCTGGTAGTATATTCTCTCATGACCTCTAGAAAAGAACTAGGTTCATCCAACTCAAATGCCTCATCTACTTATCCGCACATCTATGAAAAATCCCATAGTAGGAAGCAAAGAACTATATCATAAAAAATGATTTTCTAAAATAGATGGTAGAATTCCAATCCAACCTATTAGTATTAAATTCACATAGTAATTCAATATAACGTAGGGAGGTAATTTTTAAAGACCTTTAGACCCCAAAAGAGTTCATGATTGAAGTCGATGCAACTGTGGTATATAGAGTACAAACAATTTCATCAGAATTACATGTCGCTATCTCATTCACTAATCAAGATCAGGATGATTCCATTAAAATAATCATTAGACCCCTATATGTGTCTCATAGAATCAATAATGTCAATGTATAAATGGAACTGATTGATAATAGTTTTGGGATTAATCATATCCTAGTCCATACCCTACGACATTTGGAGATATGTAGAAGGGGATTGTTCTCCCACTATGCTAACCATCCAAGGGTATGATAAGCATAAGCAAAGAACACTAAAAAAACCATGCTCGATTCCCAGTTTGGGGATCTTACATCAAATGTTGATTTAATGGAAATTCAACGAGACACTATGTATAACATCCTACTCGGAAGGCCTTGGATTCATATCCACTAAGTGATACCTTCAACATTCTACCAGTTTCTTAAGTATCCCATTAATTAAAAATTTGGTATACTATTTGGTGACAGTGCACTATTATAAACATATGGGGCCACATATGTTGAAGCTTATTTCTATTAAAAGGGATGAAAACGACCAATAGTGGATGATGATATAAAGGCTTATACACCCTATATCTTGGAGACCATCCCTATGAATCCTTGGAGAATGTTCAATGGCGACTATGTGCTCCAAACAATCCAGGTAAAGGTCAAACATATAATCTCGGAGGTCCAAGCCCCTTCTATTCCCAGTGAGACAAACAAATACTATTAGTTCTGACATCTCATTATAATTACTCGGTCAATAGGGGATGGTAATGTCTCTCCTTAAGGCCTCTATCACCCTGATAATTATGGTGAAGCTCTGATATTTCTATCTCCATCCGAAAATGCATCCATAGACTCATAGATTGAATAAGATGAAGATGACCTCTAGAAAAACCCTGTATAATTCAAGGAAGTTGTCTCCCAAACAATTAATGAACTCATGAGGATAAAACTTAAAATACAGGAAGACATGTCTCCTATACTGATTACTGTCATCATGCCTCTCGAAGAGAAAGATATGTTATTCATATTATGTAAGTAGAAATAATATGTGTTCACGTGGATCTATACAAAAATGCTTGGACCGAACCCAGATGGGGATACACACCATCTCGAGCTACCAAATAGGATTCAAGGATTCCATCAAATTTTCAGGAGGATACAACCCAATCATTCCACAAATATAGAGGCATTGGTTGATATTTTTATCATATAAAACATTATTTGATAAGTTCAATATTTGATATGTCTTGTAAACATAGATGATGATTTGGATGTTTATGGTCAACATTGTTTTTGTAGAGCTTACTCGACACTGCCCAACAGATTATTTCTCATTTCCAATAATAGAAATCTTAATCAATTCAACTTCTCATTTATAAGACCTTTCAATCATGTATAGATACTTAGGGTACAATCAAATATAAATATCCCTGGATAATTAAGAGGCCACTTCCTTTAGAGTTCATAAAGGGATGTTTGCCTATCGGGTCATTCCCTTCATCTTGAAGAATGTTGGATAAGAATATCAACATTCCATGAACCAAATGTTTAATTCAATTTTGGGAAATAAAAATGAATTATATTACAATGAACTGGTGGATAAATCACGACGTCATTATGACCAGTTCATGGTATTTGAAACAACATTCAACAATATGTGATAAGACCAGATGAAGATGAATCTGTTAAAATTCACATTTTGTGTAATGTTAGGGGAATTACATTTTTTTGGTACTCCACCATGAAATTGAGGTCGAATTGAATAAGACTAGTGATATCTTATTAATTTAACCCCCATAAATTTAAAATAATTGAGTGTGATGTAAGGTAAACTTGCATAAATATTGTGGTTCATAGAAAACATATTCAGAAAATTTATCCCCTTTACCAGGATCATAAAGATGGGAACCACATACCAATGTGATGATGATTTCCAAAATCAATTGACAGTATCATCAAATTCATGCTACACCAACTTATTTTGATACCCTTGGTGGATGGGAAGCTACTCATATTGTATTTGGATGCCATGGAATGTTCATCTGGTGCCCTAATCTCACAATGAAAAGATGTGGGATGCTAAAATAGACACTATTACATAATTTTAACTATGATAGGTACTGATACTAGACATTATGATGTCTAGAAGAACTATCATGCACTCATATTCATAGTGAAAAATTCAATCTAATAATTGTTGCACCACGAAGTCCAATTCGCCTCTCGTATCGATCCACTCAATTATATCCTTTGACATCTGATGTTGATTAGGAACTTGAAACAATGCATCGTCATTGTTCAGAAATATCATATTGAGTTTGTGTCAAAAAATCCAATTAAATAACATTCCTTATATGATTTCTTCACAACACATCCTGCTCTAGAAAATACATAAAAAATTGTTCTTCTAGATTATGTGGTATTCTATGGCAATAAAAATCCCCATGTTGGTTCTAGGTGTAACATATGTGCGATATGGTTGGTTCCCAACATTGTTTTTTCCGTAATTGATGGTAAATTTGAGATTAATAAAAAAATTAAATACATGATCCATGAAATTGAATCAAGGAAGTAGAAAATACATAATAACACATGAACCTAGGGAGAGGAGATCAATATATATTTTTTATTATTAATTAAATAGATATAGAATTACCTCTATGAAATTCTTTCTAAATTTATACATTTAGATATAGATCACTGGTTCACCATCATTGTGGTATATAAACCAAGTGTTGATTTCCTCTAGCAGTGATCAACACATGATCCAGGAATATCCAGATATCGCTAAAATATTCTTCGTGTGCTAGCACGAAAGATCCTTGTGCTTGCATCATCCACGTTGATAACCTTGAGAATCACATCCAAATCATTCTCCATAATCTATTGGTGGATTATTTCTCACCATTCTTATGGGAGTTCTTTTAGGAGGTAACTCTCTATGCTTGAGAGGATCTTCCAAGTTTGTCTATGCACCATTGAATGAAGTATTGAGAAAATAATATAATTGGGTAGTTATATTACTGTGGTCCAAATAAAATAACTCCACATGTTCCCGTAATTATATATTTAATGCTATAGAAACCCATTTACAAATAACAATAGTAGTATTATAATATATCGTCATATTCATAACTTGTTAATTGTTATTATATATTATTTAATTAAATAATATTCAATTATTGTTTTTTCTCACAGGTCCATTAAACTCATTATTCTATCCCTCCATGATATTTATTAGGATTTTATTAATTTCTATTTAATTATTAAATATATATCAAGGAATAATTCTATGATAAATAAAGAAAAAATATATTCACTAAATAGAAAATAAATATTTATTATATATTCTGTTAAAAAAATATTTTCTCGTATACGTTGTGATCAAATAATTATGATCAAGCATGAATGAATAATTATTATACCATGTACATGAACAAAATTTATTCAACATGTTAAATAATAAATAATAATATAGAATTTAACTAAGATTCTGGATACACATAATTTTTTACCCACAATGCCTCTTTCTCTGCGGAATATGGTGAAGCAGCATAAATTCTAAATATATCATATATCAACATTGCAATAAAGACACAGAGAATGAACATAATTCCTCACCAACATGTCACCTAATACATATGTTTACCTTGTAATATAATCCCTCAATTATAATATCTCAAATTTAGTGGGTTGCATGCCAGTGTCATCAACCTATACGCTCATTATCTCTTTCATTGACTTTTTAGAAATATAATTTTCCTATATAACACCATGTCCATGGATTTATTTATGATATATCATTCCATAAAAATTCCTAATATATTAAAATTAATTAACGAACATAAGGGATAAATCCTTTATTTCCTTATTCATTAATGTTATTTTACATGTGACACATCCAAGATATCTAACCTCGTTGTGAACATCTCTCATCAAAATTTTCAATAATACTTCTATGTGCACAACTCCTAATACTTAATAATATTAATCTAAAATTATAAGGACCAATACACAGATCTGCAGATAGTAAAATCCAATGAAACCTATTAATGTGTGTCTCCTACTGGCGCGTTGCATTCTTATCCTCCAAAGGCCTGAAGGCCTCAATTTTTTTATTGATTTTTGATAATATACCTTTCAAGGTGTGAGGTGGAACCCTTACAAGGCTCGTAGGTGTATGTATTAGATGGCCAATAGGCCTTAGAGGAATTAATTTTTTGTTGGATTTAGATGTTACATACAACCCAGACTAACTACTTGGAACTACTCGCCCCCAACATCTTCGCTATGAAATCATCTCTCTACCTTCGCATTTCTATTCGTCTTGGAATTCCCATGCATGAACAGGATTGTCCCGATGGTAGGTTCCATACCCTCTCATTATTTCAATCCATTTAGCATTTCTATGGTGAAAGATCCTTTCTCATCCAACTACTGGAGGGTTTTCCTTGTAGGTTGTCTAGTTTGAACTTGTACTTAAGGTGGCCTGAAGGCCTTGAGGTTTCTCTAAGGACTTTTGGTGGCCCAAATTCATTTTTGACTCGAAGTCCTGGGTGGCCTGAATTCCTTAAATGACCTAGGGACCAAATCGGTTTCCTGAAGGCTCAAACGGGGGAATAGTCTCGGCTTCTACAATGCCAAATAGTACTTTCTACAATTCCCACTATAGTACCTGCTACAGTACCTATAAATATGCCTCCTCCTAGATTTGATCCCTAGTTTCTAGGATGCACTTATGTAGTCCACACCAACTCGGATGAGTATCATGTGCACATGTCACATTCTTATAATATCATACTAGATATTACAAAGGGTGTACACCATGAGAAGGTTCCCCAATTTCCTATGAGTCTCCACCCCTAATATCCTAAATAATTTATGTCCCCCAAGTGATATCATATATATATATAACACATATTCAAGATTAGTATCCTAGTAATTCTAGTTTCTCATCAAAGTGGGGAACTACTATGACCTTTTAGTGAGAAATACACTATTTTGACATGACAAAACACTGTGTTATAAAAAAGAACAATCAGGATGTTATAAAGATTTTATTAATATTCAAATCCTTGAATACTAATTTATCATAAATTATAATAGTTTTCTGCTTGGGAACCGACTCCAACACCCCAAACATGTGATATGTATTTCGATAGTTCTTCACGAAGTCCTATCACAACAAGGATGGAAGAATCAAATCTTCATCTTGCTAGCATGGTGATTGTATCTATATCTCCTAAAAAAGTAGCTTTTCCTTACTCACTCTCATTATTCTATGGCCAAAAAATTATGAGTCAGAATAACAAACCCTCCTCTCTTTCTTGGAACTATCCCATCAACTACATATAGCATACTTGAACATTAAAGGGGATTTAGTGTTAATTATAAAAGAAGGACAATGGTAAATATTCCATAAACAAGGATGAATTATTCCCTCTCACTTTCTATGTAAGGGGACTAATTTCATAGTTCCCTTTGAATACCACATTGTATAATGTTCCCTAACCACAGAATCCTCAAGCTAACAGATTCTCCAATTAAGTCACTATCTTTATGAATCATTATCTGGAAGAAAAGAATATTTGGCATCACACATCAGAGAATGGTATTAGAAATTTTCATCTATAATATGGAATAGAATCATTAGGTAAACACCATCCTGGATAATGAACCAATAATCACCCCTAGATAGATGAATCCCATAATCAAGAATCTTCTAAATATGAATATCTAAATGCATAGAGATGAAGTAAATATATTTGGCGACGTGTAGTAAACCATACCCTATAGGATTGCTCGAATGCGAATAAATCCCTCAATAAGTGTGGATTCAATGGGACCCTCATCATATTAATAGAATAATGATAGGTTTATAAAAGCATGAAATAAGTCCATATGGGATCTTGCAGTGCTAATAAATATGGGACTAGACTATCCCTCCATACTAGGTGGTTAGAATATTACTAGAAATACATGCTACATCACTATGTGGAATTCACCATGAAATTTCATGCATGAAAAGTAAATCAAAACAATTATCCATAAAACTTCATAATTGTAACACCCCAAGCTCCCACGGTACATTTCCCTTTGAATAATACAGTAGCGTGTGTTGTATGCAACTTCGAGTTCAAACACACCACAACCAATCAAACTAGCCATTATGAATAGTAATAACAACTTTTTAAAATTTTACACATTTTTTCTTTCAAAATGGACTTATTTTTTGGATTCATAATATCGAAATTACCCTAGGGTGAATTTTTTGTATTTTTCTGAAAACTTTCAATTTTTGATAAATAGTGAAAAACACTAAGTTATAGTTTAAAAACGAATTTTTATTTAAATAATTATTTATTTTATTTAAATTAATTTTAGGTAAATATAGATACATAATACCTATATATGTTCAATATAATCCATTGGAGTCAGTTTATACTAATTTTAGATATATAAAAAGTTTATTGAACTTTTCACCGTCTTTTACCCATCTCTAAGGAGAATTTTCAAATTCACATAAAACATAATTTTACCACTTCTGTGAGTTGAATTTCGAAAATCAAAGAGACTTGAATAATATCAAGGAGTAAAATGTGGTTCAATATGATAAAAATAATTTTTGGTGAATAGTAACTTTTTACTTTTATTTACTACAATTAAAAGTAAATAGGGTAATTAAGGGTAAAAGTGATATTATTATTACTCTAACACATTTCCTAATTCTATTGTCTAAGTATAATTCGACCAAAAACAACCGTAGGAATAAAATATGAATCTATTTGGTCCACTTGGATTAGATTAGGACATTTATTATTATTTAATTCAAAGAAGAGTTAAAAAAGTTAAAATCAAAGTTTAATAACTAAAATATATTTAATATAGGGTTATACATACGATAAATTCAATTATAAATATAAATTAGAAAGATAAAAATATTTCCTAAATAATGTTATTTTCTTTATAATTTTTAGAAATTAAATTTTTTTAATTTATTTATGACACAATAGTGATGCAGTAATTACCTAATTAATGAAATATTAAAATAATTGATATTATAAATATCCAAATAAATGTAATTTGAGAATTTTTATTAATTAAAATAATTTTCTAGGTTAATATGACATATTATTATTGGTTATATGAATTGTATTCCAAGTAATAATGCTATTATGAATTTATCAAGAACAAAATACCCAATAGTGTCAAAATTGACATAAAAGAGTTTTTTAAAAAAATAATATATTATTAATTGATATTATATTCCTAAAATTATAAGGTTTGGCCAAAGGACCTATATAATTATAGGTGTATCATTAATGGACCACTTGGGAGTCTCTTGAAATTATATAGTATGTTTATTAACTATATAATATAAAAATACAAAGAGACTTGGTAAATGTCAAACAATTTAACTAAGAGTTAAATCGAAAAGATAAGGTTACTATAGTGACCCAAACCTGTCTAAAATCTATTGGTTGAGTGGTGTTCAAACCATACCCACCTTTTACATTTAATAATCCACTTTGTATCCATTATAAACCAAATATGAATTTATTATAAATTAATACTTTAATTTTTTCCTAAAGAGCTCCTCCCCCACCCCATTATAAAATGACACCACTTATAACCAATTATTCATACTTTCAAAGCCTTTTGGTTCATCCAACCTCTGACAAAATACTCTATAAACTATCCTCACTTAATCCTAGAGGCCTTTCTTTATTCAGAAAGACAACCTAAGGAGCCCTTTTGATCAAATCAAAAGGAAGAACACAAAGAAGAGGTAATGTTTTCACCAACCTCTTTCAAGGTCCTTTCTTCTTCAAATTATTATTTCATTGTTATTTCCATTATAAAATAATAACTAAAGTATCTTATATATACTGTGATGTTATTATAAATATGGTAAAACCATATTTAGTATTCTATCCATCCTTTGAATGACATGTCACCATACGTGAGTACGTACGGCCTACCGTCTCCACGTCGTGGTGTAATTGTTATTCAATATATTATTATTTGGATGGGTATAATAATGATGTGTAAATAATGTAAATAAAAAAATAACATGATAAATATTTTTTATATATCATATATCATCCAATTATATATTTTTTTAATATCAAAAGAATGATATTCTTTCTCGTGCGTACGTACGGATTACCGTCTCCACGAACGCGATGAGATTCATTCCCCATCGTATCCATTCAAGAATAAATTCTATTTGATGATTAAAAATAATTTTTAGAGACATGATATCATCCTGGATATGAATAATATACATCCCATCCATAGTAAATATGGCACACATAACAATGAATATAAATAAAAACGAATCCGTTAACACCCAAAACGATGATAATATTAAGATATTATTAACAAATTAATGTTAAAGGATCATATATGATATCATATTTATGTTTATTATTATTGTATTATTTAATAAAAATTATTTTACCATTATACATGAGGTTAACCTACCCTCAAACAAGGAAAAGTACAATGTAAGGGTTAATTTCACAACCTTTTTATTATCAAGGGTTTTTTATACGTAATTATCTACTGGGATGTATTTATCATCCACATCCATGTTTCATAAAAATTTATTTCAAAACATTTTTACTATTTAATAGACTATTTTTTAATGTCATTTATACCCCTGTTTTACTTTTTATAAAATGGTTTGAAAGGAATCTTTCTATCATTTTTCAAACAAGGTCTCTTTTAACCTTTTCGACAAAATTAAGGTAAGAATGTCTTTTTTTAACATATACAGCGAGTGTGGATATTTTCCACAATTATAAAATCATATAAGCTTCACTTAAAAGCTTATAAGAGTATTTTCAAAGAAAATGTTGTCTTTTATAATTATTTCACTTTTAAATGATTTCAAAAAAAAATATATTTTGTTAAAATGGTTTTGATTTCATATATGTAAACATCATTTGATGGGTTTTAAGCTTATTTGAATTTGATTTATTATGATACAAAACTTCTATATTGTATTGAAGGTGTTGAGACCCGAAGCCTGACGTACATGGAAATTACATTACTTTTGCGGAATACTTAGTACATAACAAAAACACACACACAAGGATCGTAATAGTTTAGTGTCTTTGGAAACTCGGAATATAATCTTCTAATCGTGGTGAAAGATCTTCAACATCTCCCATAAAGATCTTCCTTTTTTTACCTAAAACCTTCCTTTATATCCTTGGGAAAATAAAACATAAAAGGGTGAGCTCAAATGCTCAGTAAGGGTAAACAAAAGAAATATCAATCACATCATAAGAACATAACATTTTGGAAATCTTAACCTGCAAAAGAGAGCATAATTTCATAACATGTGATAAATGATAGTAGTGAAATGAAATCCCAATAATCATAACATAAATCATGAAACTTTGTGGCATACACACATAATCAAAGAGAATCCTTTCTTATTAGTGAAGTCTCATTGCTAGGACTATCTTAGTGGACAAAGTCCCTTTCTGAACCGAGTCACCCTCGTTTCAGTCCTGTTTCACTGAACCGGTATAACCTACCTTTCCAGCCATGTCTATCTCATGAGATATAAAATCTTTACCCATTGAATTGGAGGGAGATATAGGTCCCACCCATCTCATAATGATACCATTCTTATGTGCGCCACAAAATCATAAATCATACATCATTGCATAACCCATGTAGTAAAAATGGGATTCTTAGACAACATGACATCATAAAACAATTCATATAAGATAAAGGAATTAATAAAAATATTTCCATCACAACATAATCAAATCCATGTAATAATTGGGATAGAAACAAAATCCTATATTATCTTAGATGGAAAATAATTTTGACAAAACACTTGAACTCCATTCTTTAGGAAAATATCATTTCTACTTCAAAAACACTTTTCCTTTCTTAACATGTCATACAATTCTAAACTAAATGAAGTTGATTAAAAATAAACACGAAAAATTGTAAAGGAAGCTTCTTGGAAATAATATTTTAAAAATCCATTCATTCCATATAAGTTAAAAAAAACATTCTTTTCGTACTTTTGTCGGAAAAGTCAAAAAGTACCTCGTACGAAAAATGACAAAATATTCCTTTCATATCTTTTACTAAAAACATACCTAAGGGTAAAATAGGATTTAAACAGTTGTAGGTGAATGGAAATAATATTACATATTGAGGAAACACGGATGTGGATGATAAAATACACCCTAGTAAATACTAAAGTATAAATTATCTCGGATAAAAATGAGATTGTGATATTTCCCTTACCTTATATCCGATATGCTTTGTACGTATCTGAACCTCTTGTATAATGATTTAAATAATTTCATTAACTTATTACAGAATCATATTCATTTTTATGATATCATATATGGTTCACTTATGACTTTATATAACCCATTCTTTTGTAAATTCCATGTTAAAGAAGCATTTTGGGTAAAATCGTTTCATTTATCTTAGGTGTTTGGACTTGTTGGTCTTGACATTATTATTACTTATATCATGATTTACTTACGTCCAGAATATAAAATATGATTTATATATCATATATATTCAGTATATATATATATAATAGATAGATAAATGAAATGAAACACACCGTTCATGGAGACGGTAGTCCGTACGTACGCATGAACGCTGTTTTCCTTTCCTTATTGTCTTGAATGGAAGTAAGTAGATGAAATATATATATATATATAAATCCAGTAGATTTAACATTTCATATATTTCATTTTTATTCATTATATATACTTTATAATCATTCTGGAATGGTTAACATGGATAATGAATCTTATCGCATCGTGGAGACTGTAGTCCGTACGTACGCACGAGCGATGATATAGTTCCCATGGTCGTGGAATTATGTTGAAGTGTATGTATACTATTTCAGTATCAATATAACTTTATAATAATCATATATAGTTACTAATTACACCATTATACCCAACCAATGAAGGTGGTGGCGGAAAATAGATTACACCACGGCGTGGAGACGGTATTCCGTACGTACGCACGCGCGGTGATTTCCTTTTTCCGTAGGATGGATAGAAGGCTAATTAGAGTTGTTTCATAATTATAATAACATATAAGTTTATAATAAATAATTATGTTATTACTTTATCATGAAACAACTAAAGAAGAAGAAGTTGAAGAAGAAAGAAATTGAAAACGATCGGTAATGCATATTACCTCTTTTTGATGCGCCTTTACTTAACCTCCACTTAAAGAACTAAGGATGGTATTTGAAAAAGACCAGAACCTCTAGTATGATACTAGAAAAGTGGAGAAGAGATTTTGGTAGGGTTTTTTCGAGAATGAATGCTCAAATTGGTGTGAGGAGGAGAGGGAGGAGGTGCCCTTTTATAAGGGAGGAGAGGGGCACCTTAGGAAAATCTCAAAATATTATTTTATATTAAGGTCAAATTCAGTTTATAATGGTTCCAAAGGGTATTATTTTGAATCTAAAGTGGGTATGGGTCGTAATCCTCTCATATAATATGATTTAGACATGTTTAGGTTATTAGTTTAACCTTATCAATTAGATTTAACTCTAAGTTAAATAATTTAACTTTTACAGTGTCTTTTTGTTTTCTTACACTATATGGTTGATAAACTTACCATAACAACACAAAAAAACCCCAAGCTGTTTATTATTAATATATCTATCCTTATCTAAGTCATGTTGACAAACCATATATTTTTAGGAATAAAATAACAATTACTAATATAATATTTGTTTTAGAAACTAATTTATGTCAATTTTGACACTATTTGGTACATGATTTTTATGAAATTCATAACAGAATTATAAGTTCAAACCAAGTTACTTATATCAACAATAACATTTCATATTAACCTAGAAAATTAATTTAAGTCATAAAAAGTCTAAAATTATATTTATTTTGTCATTTATAACAACAATTATGTCCATATTTCATTAATAAGACAATTACTGCATCATCTTTGTGTCATAATAAATGATAACTATTTAATCCCTAAAAATTATAAATAAATCCCTATGATGTAGATAATTATATTATCTTTCTGGATACTTTTCATTTTCGAAGTTTCATGAAGTTTATCACTAGATTAAAATTATTATACTTATAGGATTTAAGAAAGTGACATGTTGTCACATTCTTTGGTTTTAATAATAATTAAATTTTTTTCATGGAAAAAATTTAATAAAATGAATCTAATCCAACCCTTAGGTTATATGGGTCTACTTTTATCCATACAATAGAAGTTTTTCATGTGTTATGGTAATTTTATAATATTATATTTACCCTTAATTACCCGATTTACCTTTAACTATGGTAAATAAAATTTACCGTAGTTTCTATTCATAATTCCCAAAAATAAAAAGTAGCTTATTAACATAATTTGAACCCACTGATTCTAAATATGGAATCCATTTTTCCAAATTCAATACACAAAAGTTGCAGAAATTAAATTAAAATTAATCCCGTTGTTGAAAGAAAACGGGTTTTTCTTTTAAACATTGCAAAAGATTGAATTGATTTAACCTACGAATTTAATATAAAATCAATGCTAATGACATACATTATATTAAATGGTAAAAATATATTCTATTTATACTTTAAAACCATTAAATATTATAATTTAACCACAATAGATATTACGATGAAAAAAAGGTGTTTTTAATTAAAGTATATCGTGTTTTTACTATTCATCAAAATATGAAAGTTACCAGAATAATATGAAAAATTTATCCAAAGTAAATTTTTATTTCATGATTCCAAAGAAGAATTTTATTTTGTCAAATTGAACTTATAAACATGTCAAAAACTATATATAATGTGGGTGCGCCATCAAAAGGCGGCAAAACAACATTTTTTGAAAAATAATTATTTTACCCGAAAAATTTATTTTGTTCTTATACCATATTCTAGAAAATGTGTACGGTGAATAATAATGTTATAAAATTCAAAATTTAGTTAACACAATTCATAACGGCTAGTTCATAACAATATTATAATAATATATCGTTGTTTAGTAAATCCTGGTATTGCATACAACACACACTATCGAGGAAGGTCGTGATTACGTGTAATGCAAGCCAAGTCAGGGTTGCGTGTAGTTCACAACTCCTTTGTTGTTGCGCATAACAGAATCCAACCATGGTTTATTTATACATTGAATATATATACATATATATACACTCAATGTTGTGTAGAATAACTTCTATCAAACAAACTTGAAATTGTGTGTAATAAGAGCCAAGAAAAGTGTTGCATATACTGCAAGCTAATATGGTGTTGCGTATAGTGAAAGGTAATCTTGGTGTAGCATACAACACAAGAAATTAATGAAATTAAAAGAATATTTTTCATAAAATCTCGGGGTGTTATATTCTACCCCCCTTAAAATGAATTTCACCCTCAAAAATCGTCGGGGTTATAAATGGTTTACTATTCGAACGTTTCTTTGATAGAAACCCACATCGTAAAAAGGAATACCAAAACCAATCTTTAAAAACAAAAGTATGAAACGTAACGGTTACCCAAATAAACTAATCACTGGGTTTCCACATAGGTGAAAATATGGATATGGAAGAGAAATCTAACCATCATGTTCTGATGGAGAGTGTTAGAGAACATGTCTATGGAAAATCCAGCAATCACAAAGCCATAAATTTGTGAAAATCTAAGGTACCATCTGATTCATCAGATATAAGAGCACTATGAAAACATTTTTGGTTTTCATGATCGTTTCCTTAAAGTTAATGAAATTGAAATTAGAAGAAATACTTTTGTGATTTCGATATAGTCTCACCGTTGGTCGTTCTTTGGACAATTTCCACCTCATCTCTTAAAGAAATGAAGTCGAATTTGTCATTCATGATGTGTTAGCAGATCATGTGATAGAATGATGGGTCATTCCATCTGTTTCAAACAAAAGGTTAGAAAAGTTATCAAAAAAATACATAAGTCCATCTATAGTGAGATTAATCATATATGGTTACTAAAATGGACTTATACTTCATATATCATACTGCTTAATATAATAAAACTAGTTTCTACTAAATAGGGACTTCTTGTAGGCTAGTGGTAGGCGATAAAGGCCAGTCGCACTTCGGTTGTGGGTTCGATTCCCACAGCCTTGTCCGATGCGATGGGCTATCGCCCATCCTGCAGGTTGTCCTTTTTCTAAAGCTATATTACTATAACATCCCATCAACAATATCAAAAAAGTTTTATCCTTAACCAATACTAACTTATGTCCAACATAATCCATTCCAATCTTTAGGCTTATCTAAAATACTTCGGTCCAAGATCATAGTATAAAGAAAATGATCACGTGAATGCCATCATTTATCCCCCATATATCTTAAAATATATCTTGTTGGTCAAATTACAAACATTTGAATACCTTAATCATGTATTCTCTTGAAGAATGAATATCCATTGAAACTTAGTGAAAGCATGAATGCAGTTAAAAGTTAACACTTTCCACATACTAAAATCCAAAAATTCTATAGACTCAAACCATGATATAACCTTCTCCTTATATCAGTCATGAGCTCATGAATACTATCAAACATTTAATTTTCCCCTTATCCCTTCATTATGCGCATATCATCTACATTCCAAAAATATCTAAATAACCTTTCATGGATACTGGTAACATTAATCATACACTTTCAAAACTCAAGGAAATACAACAGTGTAACAATCCTTAGATGTCTCTTTATTCCATAGTACCATGAGATTACTTATATAACATTACACATGATAAACATGTAATCATTCCACTACATTCTTAAACCATTGACCGAGCATCAACAATTCTTTCATCTCACATATCATTTGTAGTCACTTCATCATCATCCACATAAATACTACCCATACGACCATATTGATTCTCTTCATGAGACTTTCCCTTAGGGAATTGGTTTGCATAATGCCCGTACATTCCACATTTAAAACATTTAACCATTGTTGATTTCGTAGCAATACCATTATCCTCATCCCTGGTGTTAATTGAACCTTTTCCATCGCACTTACCAGCTTTGTGTCCTTCTTTTCCACACCCAAAGCATCTTCTAGTTCCTTTGAAACATTCTCCTTGATGCCACTTCCCACATGATTTACTTAGGGGAAATTGAACTTTTTTTCCTCTATGATCATCATGAAACTCCATCATTCTCTTCTAAGCTGAGTCAGGAAACATACCAAATTTTACTTTATTGATCATATTATGAGATTTCTGATTCGGCATAATAATGATGTTTGGACTTCCAAATCCCATTTCATTTGGTTGCTCATGAAGAATATCATTCCATTGTCCATCATATCCTCCATTATCATGAATCTGCTTGTTTCCAGCAATTTTCATAAACCCAAAAAGAATAGTGTGAGATGAAAAAATCATAATAAAGGGGAAGTAACTTCAATATATAACATCTTTGGTTTAATCTAATATCATTACCATAGTTCTAGGACTATATCCTATACATATACTTATCCTTAGGGACATCCCTAGACATACCTTAGAAATATCTCTAGGGATATCACTAACGTTTTTGCATCCTAGTTTCCAAAGGTTGACTAAAATTTTCCTCTGATACCAAATTTAGAGACCCGAATCCTGACGTACATGGACATTACATTACTTTTGTGGAATACTTAGTACATAACAAAAACACACACACAATGATCATAATAGTATAGTGTCTTTGGAAACTTGGAATATAATCTTCTAATCGTGGTGAAAGATCTTCAACATCTCCCATAAAGATCTTCCTTTTTTTACCTAAAACCTTTCTTTATATCCTGGGGAAAAGAAAATATAAAAGGGTGAGCTCAAATTAGCAGTAAGGGTGAACAAAAGAAATATCAATCACATCATAAGAACATAACATTTTGGAAATCTTAAACTGCAAAAGAGAGCATAATTTAATAACATGGGATAAATCATAGTACTGAAATGAAATCCCAATAATCATAACCTAAATCATGAAACATTGTGGTATACACACATAATCATAGAGAATCATTTCTTATTAGTCAAGACTCATTGCCAAGACTATCTTAGTGGACAAAGTCCCTTTCTGAACCGAGTCACCCTCGTTTCAGTCCTGTTTCACTGAACCGGTATAACCTACCGTTCCAGCCATGTCTATCTCATGAGATATAAAATCTTTAACCAATGCATTGGAGGGAGATATAGGTCACACCCATCTCATAATGATACCATTCTTATGTGTGCCACAAAATCATAAATCATACATCATTGCATAACCCATGTACTAAAAATGGGATTCTTAAACAACATGACATCATAAAACAATTCATATAAGATAATGGAATTCATAAAAATATTTCAATCACAACATAATCAAATCCATGTAATAATAGGGATATAAACAAAACCCTATATTATCGTAGATGGAAAATAATTTTGATAAAACACTTGAACTCCTTTCTTTAGGAAAATATCGTTTCTACTTCAAAAACACTTTTCCTTTCTTAACATGTCATACAATTCAAAACTAAGATAAGATGATTAAAAATAAACATGAAAACTTGTAATGGAAGCTTCTTGGAAATAATGTTTTAAAAATCCATTCATGCCATATAAGTTAAAAAAAATTCTTTTCGTACTTTTGTCGGAAAAGTCAAAAAGTGCCTCGTATGAAAAACGACAAAATATTCCTTTCATATCTTTTAATAAAACTTACCGAAGGGTAAAATAGGATTTAAAAAATTTTATCTGAATGTAAATAATATTACATATTGAGGAAACATGGATGTGGTTGATAAAATACACCCCAGTAAATACTAAATTATAAACAATCTCGGATAAAAATGAGATTGTGATATTTCCCTTACCTTATGTCCGATATGCTTTGTACATATACGAACCTCCTGTATAATGATTTAAATAATGTCATTATCTTATTACAGAATCATATTCATTGTTATGATATCTTATATGGTTCACTTATGAATTTATATTACCCGTTCTTTTGTAAATTCCATGTTAAAGAAGCGTTTTGGGTAAAATCGTTTCATTTATCGTAGGTGTTTGGACTTGTTGTTCTTGAAATTATTATTACTTATATCATGATTTACTTACTTCCAGAATATAAAATATGATTTATATATCATATATATTCAATATATATATATATATAATAGATAGATAAATGAAATGAAACACACCGTTCATGGAGACGGTAGTCCGTACGTACGCAAGAACGCTGATTTCCTTTCCTTATTGTCTTGAATGGAAGTAAGTAGATGACATATATATATACATAATCCAGTAGATTTACCATGTCATATATTTCATTATTATTCATTATATATACTTTATAATCATTCTGGAATGGTTAACATGGATAATGAATCTCATCGCGTCGTGGAGACAGTAGTCCGTACGTACGCACGAGCGATAATATCATTCCCATGGTCGTGGAATTGTGTTGAAGTGTATGTATACTATTTCAGTATCAATATCACTTTATAATAATCATATATAGTTACTCATTACACCATTATACCCATCCAATTAAGGTGGTGGTGGAAAATAGATTACACCACGGCGTAGAGACGGTATTCCGTATATACGCACGCGCGGTGATTTCCTTTTTACGTAGGATGGATAAATGGTTAATTAGATTTGTTTCATATTTATAATAACATATAAGTATATAATAAATACTGATTTTATTACATTATCATGAAACAACTAAGGAAGAAGATGTTGAAGAAGAAAGAAATTGAAAATGATCGGTAATGGATATTACCTCTTTTTGACGCGCCTTCACTTAACCTCCACTTAAAGAACTAAGGATGGACTTTGAAGAAGACCAGGACCTCAAGGATGATACTAGGGAAGTGGAGAAGAGATTTTGGCAGGGGTTGTCCGAGCATGAATGCTCAAATTGGTGTGAGGAGGAGAGGGAGGAGGTTCCCTTTTATAAGGGAGGAGAGGGGCACCTTAGGAAAATCTCAAAATATTATTTTATATTAAGATCAAATTCGGTTTATAATGGTTCCAAAGGGTCTTATTTCGATGCTAAAGTGGGGATGGGTCTCAATGATCTCATAAAATAGGATTTAGAATGTTTAGGTTATTATTTTAACCTTATCAATTAGATTTAACTCTATGTTAAATAATTTAACTTTTAATGTCTTTTTGTTTTCTTACACTATATGGTTGATAAACATACCATAACAATCCAAAAGAACCCCAAGATGTTTATTATTAATATATCAATCCTTATCTAAGTCATTTGGACAATCCTTAGATTTTTAGGAATTAAATAACAATTAATAATATAATATTTGTTTTAAAAACTAATTTATGTCAATTTTGACACTATTTGGTACATGATTTTTATGAAATTCATAACAGAATGATAAGTTCGATACAAGTTACTTATATCAACAATAACATGTAATATTAACCAATAAAATTAATTTAAGTCATAAAAAGTCTCAAATTACCATTATTTGGGCATTTATAACATCAATTATGTCAATATTTTATTAATAAGACAATTACTGCATCATCTTTGTGTCATAATAAATGATAATTATTTAATCCCTAAAAATTCTAAATAAATCCCTATGATGTAGATACTTGTATTAGATTTCTGGAGACTATTAATTTTCTAAGTTTCATGAAGTTTATCACAAGATTAAAATTATTATACTTATAATATTTAAGAAAGTGGCATGTTGTCACATTCTTTGGTTTTAATAATAATTAAATTATTTTCATGGAAACAATTCCATAAAATGAATCTAATCCGACCCTTAGGTTATATGGGTCTCCTTTTAGCCATACAATAGAATTTTGGCGTGTGTTAGGGAAATTTTATAATATTATATTTATCATTAATTACCTAATTTACCTTTAACTACAGTAAATAAAATTTACCGTAGTTACTATTCATAATTCACAAAAATAAAAATTATCTTATTAACATAATTTGGACCCACGGATTCCAAATATCGAATCCATTTCTCCAAATTCAATACACAAAATTTTCAGAAATTAAATTAAAATTAATCCCGTTGTTGAAAGAAAACATGTTTTTCTTTTAAACATTGCAAAATATTGAATTGATTTAACCTACGAATTTAATATAAAATCAATGATAATGACATAAATTATATGAAATGGTAAAAATATATTCTATTTATACTTTAAAACCATTCAATATTATAATTTAACCACATAAGATATTATGATGAAAAAAGTTGTTTTTAATTAAAATATAGCGTGTTTTTACTATTCATCAAAATATGAAAGTTACCAGAATAATATGAAAAATTTATCCAATGTAAATTTTTATTTCATGATTCCAAAGAAGAATTTTATTTTGTCAAATTGAACTTATAAACATGTCAAAAACTAGATTTAAAGTGGGTGCGCCATCAAAAGGCGGCAAAAATGCATTTTTTGAAAAATACTTATTTTACCCGAAAATTTTATTTTGTTCTTATACCATGTTCTAGAAAATGTGTAAGATTAATAATAATGTTATAAAATTAAAAATTTAGTTAACACTATTCATAACGGCTAGTTCATAACAATATTATAATAATATATCGTTGTTTAGTAAATCCTGGTATTACTTACAACACACGCTATCGAGGAAGGTCATGATTGCGTGTAATGAAAGCCAAGTCAGGGTTGTGTGTAGTGCACAACTCCTTTGTTGTTGCGTATAACAGAATCCAACCATATTTTATATATACATTGAATATATATATATATATATACACTCAATGTTGCGTAGAATAACTTCTATCAAACGAACTTGAAATTGTGTGTAACAAGATCCAAGAAAAGTGTTGCGTATACTGCAAGCTAATATGGCGTTGCATATAGCGCAAGGTAATCTTGGTGTAGCATACAACACAAGACATGAATGAAATTAAAAGAATATTTTTCATAAAATCTCGGGGTGTTACAGAAGGTTTTGTTATATGTTTGACTGTGGATGTGTTATTTCTATACCATTCATGGTTTATGGAGAATATATTTACATTTAGTATTCTAGTTTTAATATGAATGTTTATTTTATATTTAAAACTTTTCATATGGGAATGCATTGGACTTAGTAAGTGACGGGTGGAGCCCACTATAGCTTCTCGATGCATCAATAGGTCTAATGAGACAAACTAGTGTCTTGGCATGAGGCCTTGACAAAATCTTATTTGTAGTCTTGGCACGGGGCCTTGGCTACATGGTTATGATAGTATGTCATTATTAATTCTATTATTATGAAAGTGGTTATTGATATTGCATTAGGTTATTCAACTAGTATAATATCCATGTGAATAAGAAAATGGAATTATTTCATTTTATTTCAGCCATATTATGATGAAGTTCAAGATTAAAAGGATTTGGTTTTAGTTATAATTACCTTAAATGTTTATGCTTATTTATGAAATTTTTCGCCATATTTTTATCCTTACTGGGCATTTGAGCTCACACTTTTTTTGTTTTATTTTTCCCAGGTTGTGAAGAACTATTTTATGAATGACCTGCATGGATTGTATAAGGGGATATGAGTGTGGAGACAAGATGTTGTTGTAGATTTTACTTTATGATGCAATGTAAACATTATGAATGTATCTAGTTATTCCAAGGGTACTAAACTAATTGGTATTTCGAGACTTGATCTTTTGTGATCATGCCAGTGATATGTAATAATGCACAGACTCTGGGTAACTGGGGTCGGGGTGTTACAGTTGGTATCAGAGGAGGTTTAGTAAAAACCATGTAAGCTATATTTAGATACACTCGGATTAGAGAACACAGACCTAAGATGGACTTTGAGGGTTAATATAGAATAAATTCCTATAATTTTGGTGTTTTAGAGATTTTTTGTGTTTTATGAGCAATACATCCATGTCTGGATTCGAGCAGGTAGAGGCGGGTCTGGAACAGATGTACCAAGGGGTAAAACCCGAAAACACTGCTTTGAGAAAGACTGGAACGGGAACTGGTGCACGACAACGGGCCTTGATTCACTCTTGGTTACGACACTCCCAGGGGATATGCTTAGGATAATTCTGATTTTATTTACAAACCATTATGATGTTTTTATGAGTATATACTTCCTCAAAGACGTTTTTTGATGATTATGGATTATATCCATAAATAGTTCAATTTATGTTAAGTGTTTTACAAGTATGGAATTATATATTTTGATTCATAAACTAATATAGTTTATGCCATTGTTTATTAATGGCGCCTAGTGGAAGGAATGGAAATCGTATCAATGCCTGCACTCGATGTAGGGATTTCCCTCCTAATCGAGATAATTATTGTGGAGCTGGTGATGCAACTGGTGCTAATTAGCTAATAACCAAACTGGGACAACTCACTTAGGTTATGAATAATAAACTTACCCGTATGGAGAACCCTGATCTGCAATATGGAGGATCAATGTTAGATCGCTTCATGAGGCAGCAAACACCAACATTAAATGGGAGTACAAATCCATTAGTAGCTGAGCATTGGATATGTTCCCTAGAGAAAATATTTCAGGCATTGGAGAGTAGTTAAAGGGATAGTGTTATCATGGAAGTTTACCGCCTCAATGGAGATTTTGATCAATGGTGGTCATTGATTCAAAACATGAAGGAAGATTATGAAGTATCAAATATGTAATACAGGGAGTTCAAAGAGATTTTCATAGAAAAATAATTTTCTCGTGACCATAGAGCAGATATGAAAAGGCAATTTCTGAGTCTGAGGAAAAAGGATGATGAGAATGTCGCAAAGTATGAGGATAAACTTACAAGGATAGTGAGGTATGCTGCATATTATATATGTAACCCAAGAAGTAAGATTGATCATTTCTTTGATGGGTTAAAACCATTTCTCCATCGATCATTGGTCTCAAAATCCATATCATCCTACGAAGAAATTGTCTTGTGTGCCATCAAGATAGAAAAATAATTCTTTATGTCTTATGAATTTAAAGCAATGAAAGAGAATAAGAGATGTGCTGACCCCTTTGGAAAAGGAAATATAGTAAATAAGGGAAAAGATGATTATCCATCCTACATTAAATGTGACAAGATACACCCTAGTACATTCTTGAAGGGAATGAGAGTATGTTACAAGTGTGGTGAAAAAGGCCACCAAGCTCATGATTGGAACTGAAAGAGAGTTTCTGTCAAATTGGAATACTATAATTGTAGATAAATGGGGAATTAGAAAAATGAATTTCCTATGAATCAGGGGAACTTACATTAGAAAATTCCAAGGAATCAAGGACAAGCTTATGCTATCACTACTACTGAGGTTGAATATTCGAAAGACGTAGTGGAAGGTAATTTGATGGTTTCATCATGTTTAGCAAATGCATTATTTGATTATAGATCATCACATTGTTTTATATCTTCCTAGTTTGCTATGAAACTAAGATATTTCAAATTTGATTTAACAAGGGAGTTGTCAGTCAAAACTCCTAAGGGAAGTATCATTGCTACAATGTTCTATGAATTAGTCCCCATTAGAGCATATAAGTGTTCATTATCTGCTAATCTCATCTTCATACCCATGATTGAATTGATATAATCCTCAGTATGTATTGACTTTTAGACCATGATGTTAAGATTTATTATAAGAAGAAGGAGGTTACGATTTTTGATGATGATGATAAGGAACACCTTATCTTTAGAGAAGAATCGTCACCACCTAATTATTATCTAGATCCACCCTGAGTAGCTCAAATAAATCCAATTATCAGGGACCAAGAGAATGAAATAACTATGGGTGAGGAAAAGAATGTTCAAATAGAGGATGTAACTATTATGAAAGAATATGTTGATGTGTTTTTAGAAGATTTACCTGGACATCCTCCAGAACGAGAAATTGAGTTTTCCATTGATTTAATTCCTGGTTCAAGGCCTATATCAAAGACTCCTTATAGAATGGCCACTGTGGAATTAGTTGAATTAAAGACACAACTAGATTAGTTGAGTAATAAGGGATTTATTCACCCTAGTGTTTCTCCATGGGGATCCCCTGTCCTTTTTTAAGAAGAAATATGGATCTATGAGGTTGTGCATTGACTATAGGGGGATCAATGCTATAACGATAAAGAACAAGTTTCCCCTACCTCAGATTGATGATTTATTCGACCAACTGCATGGAGCTCAATAATTTTCAATGATTGACCTTCGATCTGGATACCATCAGTTCTGTGTGATGAAGGAAGACATTCTGAAAAAAACATTTCAAACCAGGTACGGGCATTAAGCGTTTACTGTAATGCCTTTTGGATTGACTAATTCACCCTCTGTATTCATGGATCTAATGAATATATATTTCAAGGAATATCTTGATGATTTTTTTGTTGTATTTATTGATGATATCTTGGTATACTCCAATAGCTATGATGATCATGAAAATCACTTGAACATTAACCTGAAGACTCTTAGAAGACATGAATTATATGGGAAGTTTAGCAAGTGTGAATTCTGGCTTCAAGAGATTTCTTTTCTTGGAAATATTGTCTCTAAGGATGGAATTTCGGTCGATCCTTCAAAGACAATGTCAATCAAGTAATGGCCAACACCGACAGATATAATCGGGGTACGCAGTTTTATTGGTTTAGATGGTTATTATCGGCATTTCGTCCAGAATTTTTCCCAATTCGCTAACCCATTAATAAAGATCACACATAAAGGGGTTAATTTTGTTTGGACAGAAGAGTGTGAATAATGTTTTGAAGGAATAAAGAGAAGATTAGTCAATGATCGTATATTGACTCTACCATTAGGGAATGATGGGTTCATTATTTATAGTGATGCATCAAAGAAAGCACTTGGTTTTTTCCGTATGTAGAATGATAGGGTTATTTCCAATGCATCATGATAGCTAAAAATTCATGAGAAAAACTATCCTACTCAAGATATTGAGTTAACTACTATAATATTTTATTTGAAGATATAGAGACATTATCTCTATGGTAAAAAATGTGAGATATATACCGATCACAATAGTTTGAAGTATATTTTATCACAGAATGAACTCAACATGAGGCAAAAGAGATGGCTTTAACTACTTAAGGATTGTAATTGCACGATACACTACCACCTGGGGAAGGAGAATAGGTTGAAAAGTCTTTGAGTAGAAAATATCAATGTGTTTTGAACAAGATGAGAGTTGAGAGGGATCTTATTTTCATGAATCCAGTAAAGTTGGATATGGGAATAACCATGGAAGGTGAAACATCGATACTTTTTCAAATGGATGCCAAAAATATATTTAACAGAAAGGAAAAAGAGTTCTCAGACCGATGATGAAGAATTTCAAAAGAAGTTTAAAGATGTGAATGATGGGAGATTGAATGACTTTGTGTATGCAGATGGAATTTTGAAATTTGGGAAGAGACTTTGTGTTCCCGATACACCTGATCTAAAAAGAGAATTGTTGGATGATGCTCATAGTTCCAATTTTTCTATACACCCTCAGACCACCAAAATGTATAGATATCTGAAGCAACATTTTTTTGGGACAACATGAAGAGAGAGATTAATGATTTTTTGTCAATATGTATGGTTTTTCAACAAGTACAAGCTGGAAGGAAACTGCCTGGAGGACTCTTGAAACCTCTTCCCATACCTGATATGAATTGAGATAATATTATGATGGACTTCATCATGGGGCTACAAAGACTCCTAAAAGGAATGATGCAATATAGGTCATTGTTGATCATCTTACCAAGTCAGAACATTTTCTTGCTATAAGAGAATATCTACCACTTGAACGTCTAGAAAGACTATATATTAATGAAGTTGTGAGACTTCATGGAATACCCCTATCGATTGTTGCTGATCGTGATCCCAGTTTTACATCAAGATTCAAGAAAAGTCTTCAGAATGACTAGGATATTAAGCTTTGTTTGAGCACTTCCTACCACCCACAAACTAATGGACTATCAGAACAGACTATTAAAGCCTTAGAATACATGTTGAGATATTGATCACTTGACTTTCATGGTATGTGGGATCAATATTTACCTATGGAAAAATTTTCCTATAACAATAGCTTAAATTCAAGTATTTGGATGGCATCATATGAAGCGTTATACAGAAATAGATGTCGCACACCAACCTGTTGGGATGACGTTGGCGAAAGAAAACTAATAGGCCCAGAACTGGTAGAGGAAATAATGGAAAATGTGAAGGTAATCCAAAACAACAGCAAAACAGCTCAAAGTAGGTAGAAGAGCTATACCGACAACCGAAGGAAGGATTTGGAATTTTAGGTAGGAGATCATGTTTTCTTGAAGGTATCTCCATGGAAGGGATTTTTACGTTTTGGTAAGAAAGGTAAATCGAGTACTACGTATATAGTACCTTTCGAAATTCTAGAATGAATTAGTGTTGTAGCTTACCGTTTTTCAATTCCACCAAATCTCTCCAAAGTTCAGGATGTGTTACACGTATCATTGTTGAGAAAATACATTCCTGACCCAACGCATGTTATAACATATGAAAAATTAGAACTGGAACCTAATCTATCTTATTGTGAAGAGCCCGTCAAGATTCTTGATACAAGAGAACAAGTGCTGAGAAATCGGACGACTCATCTGGTAAAAGTACTATGGAGAAACCATAAGATAAAAGAGGCAACGTAGGAACCTGAGGAACTTATGATGAAGAACCACCTGAGACATTTTATGTAGTAATATCCTAGAAATTTCAAGGACAAAATTATTTAAAAGATGTGAGAATGTAACACCCCAAGCTTCAATGGTATGTTTCCATTTGAATAATATAGTAGCGTGTGTTCTACGCAACTTCGAGTTCTAACACACCACAACCAATCAAACTAGCTATTATGAATAGTAATACCCACTTTTTTGAAATTTTATACATTTTATATTTCAAAATGGACTTCATTTTTGGATTCAGAATATCGAAATTATCCTTGGGTGAAATTTTGGATTTTTTCTGAAAACATTCAATTTTCGATGAATAGTGAAAAACACAACGTTATAGTTTAAAACTGAATAATTATTTAAATAATTATTTATTTTATTTTAATTAATTTTATGTTAAAATAGATACATAATACCTATATAAGTTCAATTTAATCCATTGGAGTTATTTTATAATAATTCTATATATATAAAAATTTTATTGAGCTTTTCACCGTCTTTTACCCATCTCCTAGGAGGATTTGCAAATTCACATAAAACATAATTTTACCACTTCTGTGAGTGAAATTTCTAAAATCCAAGAGACATGGTTAATATCAAGGAGTAAAAGGTGGTTCAGTAAGAAAAAATAATTTTTGGTGAATAGTAACTTTTTCATTTATTTACCACGATTAAAAGTAAATAGTGCAATTCATGGTAAAAATGATATTATTATTACCCTAACACATGTCCAAATTCTACTGGATAAGTATAATTCTACCAAAAACAACCTCGAGAATAAAATATGAACCTCTTTGGTCCACTTGGATTAGATTAGGACAATTATTATTATTTAATTCAAAGAACAGTTAAAAGAGTTAAAATCAAAGTTTAATATCTAAAACATTTTTAATATAGGGTAATACATAAGATAAATTATATTATAAATATTCATTAAAATTATAAAAAAAAATTATAAATAATTGTATTTTATTTATAATTTTAAGACATTAAATAATTTTATTTATTTATGACACAACGGTAATACAGTAATTACCTAATTAATAAAATATTAAAATAATTAATTTTATAAATACCCAAATAAATGTAGTTTGAGACGTTTTATGAATTCCAATAATTTTATAGGTAAAAATGACATATTTTTATTGTTTATATGAATTTTATTCTAAGTAATAATGCTTTTATGAATTTATAAAAAACAAAATACCCAATAGTGTCAGAATTGACATAAAAGAGTTTTTAAAATAAATATTATATTATTAATTGATATAATATTCCTAAAAATGTAAGGTTCAAAAAAAAGACTTATCTAATGACAGGTGTATCATTAATGGACGACTTGGGGGTCACTTGGAAGTATATAGTATGTTTATTAACTATATAATATAAAAATACAAAGAGACTCGGTAAATGTGAAACTATATAACTAAGAGTTAAATCTAAAAGATAAGGTTACTATAGTGACCCAGACCTGCCTAAAATCTATTGGATGAGTGGTTTTCGACCCCTCCCAACCTTTTCCTTTGAAAAACCTACTTTGGACCCATTAGAAACCGAATATTAATTTATTAAAGATTAATAGTTTATGTTTTCCTAAAGAGTCGATCCTCCCCCTTTTAAAAGGACACCACTTATAACTGATTCCTCATACCTCCAAATCCTTTTAGTTCGGCCAAACACAACCCAAATACCCTCTCAACTATCCTCCCTTAATCTTAGAGGCATTCCTTTAGTCAGAAAGCCATCCTGAGGAGCACTTTTGATCAAATCAAATGGAAGAAGCAGAAGAAGAGGTAATATGTTCACCAACCTATTTAAAGTTCCATTCTTCTTCAACTTCATCATTATTTGTTGTTTCCATTATAAAATAACAACTCTAGTATCTTCTATGTACTTTGATGTTATTATAAATATGTTACAACCATATTCATTATTCTATCCATCCTTGGAAGGACATGTCACCATTCGTGTGTACATACGGCCTACCGTCTCCACGTCATTGTGTAATTGTTATTCAATACATTATTATTTGTATGGGTATAATAATGATGAGTAATTCATGTAAATAATAAATATAAAATGATAATGATTCTGTATATATGATATACCATCCAATTATATATTATTTTAATATCAAAATAATGATATTGTCGGTCGTGCGTACGTATGGATTACCGTCTCCACGAACGTGATGAGATTCATTTCTCATTGTATCCATTCAACAATAAATTTTACTTGATGATTAAAAATAATTTCGAGAGACAAGATATCATTCTGGATATGAATAATATAAATCCCATCCATAGCAAATATGGCTCACAAAATATAGAATATAATGAAAAATGAATCTGTTAACACCAGAAATGATGATAATACTAAGATATTATTATAAAATCAATGTTAAAAGATCATATATGATATCATATTAATGTATACGATTCTTTTATAATTTAATAACAATTATTTCACCATTATACAAGAGGTTTACATACCCTTAACCAAGGAAAAGTACAATTTAAGGGTTAATTTTACAACCTTTTTATTGTCCGAGGTTGTTTATATATAATTATCTACCAGGATCTCTTTATCATCCACATCCATGTTTCTTAAAAATTTATTTCAAAACATTTTTACTATTTACTAGAATTTGGGTTAAATTCATTTATATCCTTGTTTGAATTTTTATAAAATGGTTTGAAAGGAATCTTTCTGTCGTTTTCCAAACACGGTCAATTTTAACCTTTTTGACAAAATTAATGTAAGAATATCTTTTTTTAACTTATATGGAAAGTGAAGTTATTTTCTTCCGTTATAAAATCATTGAATCTTCCCTTACAAGCTTGTAAGAGTTTTTTCAAAGTAAATATTTTCTTTTATAATTGTGTGACCATTGAATTATTTCAAAATATAGATATTTATCTCAAATTGTTTTGATTTCATCTATGTCAACATCCTTTGATGGGTTTTAAGCTTATTTGAATTTGATTTATTATGACATAAAAAACCATATTGTATTGAAGGTTTTGTGATATGTTTGACTGTAGATGTGTTATTTTTATACCATTCATGGTTTATGAAGAAATTATTTACATTTTTTATGCTAGTTTTAATATGAATGTTTATGTTATGTTTAAAACTTTTCATATGGGAATGGATTGTACTTAGTAAGTGATGGGTGGAGCCTGAAATAGCTCCTCGATTCATCAGTAGGTCTCATGAGACAAACTAGTGTATTGGCATGAGGCCTTGAAAAAATCTTATTTGTAGTCTTGGCACGAGGACTTGGATACGTGGTTATGATAGTCTAGCATTATTAATTACATCATTATGAAAGTGGTTATTGATATTGCATGTGATTATTCGACTAGTAGAATATCCATGTGAATGAGTAAATGGAATTATTTCATTTTATTTCTGCCATATTATGCAGAATTTCAAGATTAAAAGTCTTTTGTTTTAGTTATACATTTCCTTAATTGTTTATGCTTATTTATGAATGTTTCCGCTATATTGTTATCCTTACTGGGAATTTGAGCTCACCCTTGCTATGTTTTATTTTTTCCAGGTTGTGAAGGAGTATTTTATGAATGACATGTAGGGATAGTATAAGGTGATATGAGTGTGAATGAAAGATGTTGTTGTAGTTTTCACTTTATTATGTAATTTAAACATTATGAAGGTATCTAGTTATTCCAAGGATACTAAACTAATCGGTCTTTCGAGACTTGATCTTTTGTGATCATGCCAATGATACATAATAATGCACCGACTCTGGGTAACTGGGGTTAGGGCATTACAATAATTCATCCATACAACTAAATATTCAATGTTGTTTTCCATTTGGGGGATGTATGTCACGGTTCCATATAATGTGTCCACATCTAACCAGTTAAAGTAGATTCTTACTGCTACCTACTTCTTTTACAAATTTGATGAGGTGATAACCATCATGAATTTTGGGACGAAGAACTCCATCAACTTCATAAATAACCATATCATCATCAGATTTGGGGTCCCTCAAACAATATTAATTGACAAGAATAGTAATTTCTCTTCCACATATTTGAATAAGTTGTACCAGACATACAATATCGAGTCCAATCACTCATCTCTCTATCATGCAGCAGTAAATAGACAGATATAGGACTTCAATATGAATCCATCAATAACACCCAAAAATATTGTGAGAACATATAATATGTATGGGATAAACAAAATCTTCCATTCTATATAGGCCTACAATACTACCATGAATTTTAACACATAAGAAACACCATACTAATTTGTGAACGAGGACAAGGTAGTGTCACCCATTGAAGTCCATCATCCCACACTCATAATATCCATTTTGAAGAAACTCTTAGAAGACACTAAATCAAAAATAAAATACCTGAATTGGAATAACATGATGTAAAATGGTTTGACACACTGTAAAATCTTGAGGTTTAAAAGAATAAGATTACATGAGCATTTAATAAAAGGGTTCACGTCTCCTCATTCCTTTGTGGGGAACTGTTGTTATTCCTTAGATCCCCAATGATATCAGGAAGGAATCCCCAAAATCTGGATCACAAATGTGAGGGACCATATGTCATACAAATGGACTACGACAATGGGGATTACTCATTATCCAAAATGGATTTGAATCCTATCACCCCTCCCACCAATGAATGATTTATCAAGAAATATATTACATATATTTTATCACTACAATGACTGAAATAGTGTAAACCCCACCTCTCATCCTAAACAAATGACCATAAACTCTATGTAACTCATCCTTGTAGTAAGATATTAAACTACATGATATCTTTCATCCAAACCACATGATGTTAAAATTTATGGAAGTCATCAAAACCACATGACATTAAAATTCATGGAATTAGTCCTAGAAGAAAGACCTTAAATGGAAAGTATTCTTTCATCCTAGAAGCCATATGTTAAACTACACGACATCTTTCATCCTTACTATAATATGTTAAACTATAAATAAAATGACCTCGGTGCTTGACATAAAATTCCACTAAACTACGAGATCCATCCTAATTCACAGCAAGTCACCTATATCATTTCCATATATCTTTAAACTACACTATTCATTTAGAACTATGTATGTATTTATTCACATTTCAAATGATATACACATGTATGCCTAAATCTTGTATCTTGGTCCATGAACTAAATGATAATAAATAACCCTATTGTACCTCTTCCTGCCTCTACATTGTAGGGAAACGTATTTCATTTCTTGTTTCTAACACTGATCATATGATACATGATCTTAGGAATTGTTGTAAGGGATTTTCCTCAAGATAATTGCATAATGGTATGCAACTGGTTCATTATTGTCTTGAATACAGGACTATAAAAGGCATCCCTAATTCCTCACCACATGATGTTAATCTTCATGGTCAATTTCTATTCCATGTGATGTTATATTATACAGGCCTTCAAGAACTACATTTTTTTATTAAAATTATCATGAGATACGTAGTGACTCGTAGACTTCAATCATTGAGCCCATCCGTAATATTTTCATTTATTTATGTTAGTTCCCCTCCATCATTACAACATGATGTTAAACTACATTGAACCTCAAGAACCACATTTATCTTTATTCAAATCATCGTAGGATGCATTGTGTAACTTGGGTCTCCATTCTTGGGCCATGATGCATTGGTCTAAAGAAATAAAACCCACCTCTATGAATTATTCAATACTACGTAGAGTACTCCCTTACTAAGAACTATGAGTGATGGGATTATTACCCCCAAAGGAATCATAGTGATTCTTGAATTTTGAAATCTAATCCCAAACACACAAACCCCCCCCCCCCTTATGAATTGGCTGGACCTACATAGTAGAATTCATTTAGAACTATGTGTGTCTTCATTCTCATCCTCATGAGGTATGTTTGGACATCCATGTATCCATCACTAGTCCTATATGAAACAATTCCACACATCCATGTTTGTTCACACACCCTTACAACATGAATTTAAACTATAGGGATGTAATTCCTTACCATATGATGATAAAACAACACAAAAGAAATTTATCTCCCCACTACATGATGTCATACTAGGAAAAACCATCACCCATTTTTCATTCCTTATCAAAGGGTAGGAAGAGACTTACCTCATCAAATGATAGAATGGGGTGATTCTGTTATATTATTAATCACCTCAATTCATTCAACAGACATCATTTTGCAATCATCTTGGGTTATCACTGAACATTCATTTCCCATGACAAAAATGAGTTTTCTATATTTCACCATGATACTATCACAGAAGGTATCAAACCCATCACCTAGATACCTATGGGCATTGTATAATGGTCATTTTTATTCTTGTGATCCTAAAATCACCAAGTAGGAACCCATAACCCCATTTTGTTTTAGTTCATCCCCAATATCATTTTCCCATATCATCACCCATGAATTGATATCTTAGATCCATGATTTACAACACTTTCACTTGTCGCTCATAAGGATGTTGGAGTACTCTTGACCCTGGGAATCCAAATTCAAGTCTTGTGTAACATATACCATATTTGGTCCATGTGTGTCATAACCATAAAGTACATACACTTTGGTCAAATATGTATGACCTTAAAACACTATCCTACTATAGTCCAAATCAGAAAACCATAAACTATTACTAATGGAGACACAGAACATGCCACACTAAAAATCCATGCATAAATGCCTGATAAAAATTCATGTCTCAAATTCCAGTCTCCTAATCTCTAGAGTTTATGAAAAGGTAAGGGCGTAAATAAATATGTCATAATTGTCATACAATATAATTTCTATCCCTATAAAAAGAAAAGTTGTGCTCAATGGACCCCCATATTAAGGATAAAGATAGAGTAATGATTTTCTCATCTACTTTCCACGTGTATATCTTCATTTGGTGGTGGCACAGATTTTTTTGTATCACATATTTCATATATTTTACACTTTCCTTATATCACATGTAAAGAGTTTGGGTGTCTCAAATCATCATAAAATTTCACAACCCTTGGAAAGGATATTTGGATTTAAGGGCCCTTTAATTGACTATGCATACATGCCCATGGATCATGCATATGGGTTTATGGTCATCAAACAAATGTGTCACACTGAAAAAGGAGATTACAATACTCGTAAACTTTGGAAGCACTTCGGAAGCACTCAACACCTCAGTGAGTCTAAAATGCTCCCTAAATTACTATCCTATATCATTATCCTAGCACTAGAACTCTGGGATGTGATTTAAAATCCTCACACCAAACTATCAAAATAGATTTCATATCAGCAATATTACACCACTGTGATTCATACCATTTGTTTCTCTTAGACTGTGACAATTAATTCCCTAGCCTTCGATATCCCACGCCACTGGATTTTAAAACCATAGGGTGTAGGGCTTGAGCTTTTCTATTTAAGAGATAATTTCCCTAGGGTTATAGAAACCTCATTGGATAGCCTTCTTTCTATACCAAACTACATCATCTCAATGTTTTAGCCTTATGAAACCTCTATCGGTCCTCATAGATAGGTGGAGATCATATTTCTCTTAGCATGGTATTCACGTATAATGGTCTTGACCCACCAAATAAATGCAACTTAGGACATACATGTAATGTCTTCACAATATCATATTTGTCTGCTCAAACATACAAGTTATTGTTTACATCACCCACACTCCAATTATTCAAGCAGACTGAGTATCCCTAATATTTTATTGTCTACCATATTCAATCCTTAAAACATTCATAGACCCTAAAAAAGATACTCTTCTTCAAGAACCTTTTTATTATTAATGAATGAATGATAATGGTTCCTCCATATGCACCAATGGTATCCAACCAATCGTTTCACTCTGAAAAAAGTTCTTTCTAATTCATGTGAGCCTCTATAACACCGCAGAAAAAATCCAACATCTCAGTGTGTCTAGGCCATTCCTAAAATGACTTCACCATAACACATTATCATACATTAGTTTAGATCCAAAGGACCTTAAACTAAATCCATGTTAGGATTGAAGTAATTAAACATAAAATAAATAAATATTAGTTCTGAGCTAAATGAACATAAACTAAATCCATAATTAGGTCTAGGATAAAGAATGCAAACTAAAGAATCATTATGTATGAGATAAAATATCATAAACAAGAGTACAATAGCAATTCAGCATATAGGATGTTGTAAGGGTCTCCATAAATCCTTATAAAAATAATTATACACTCACCAATCCAATTGGATTGTGAAAATAATAGTGTAATCTCACTCTAGGACATGTATTCCACATGATAACTGGAATAGATTCATCGGTAAGGAACAAAATGTTAGTGGGAATTCATTATTGTTTCTGGAAACAAATATCAAAATACATAGATCCAAATTTGGTTGATTTTATGAAATCTATGGGTATCACAAATGATTCACATAATATCAGAAAAAGGGGATGATAGGGATATTTTAGTCAAAGAGAAGATGAACAAAAAAAACGAAAATTTTAGATGGTCTTTTCAAACTGGAAAAAGGCAGGGGAGGAATCTCTAAATTTTGGAGGCCCTCCAATGATTCAACCAAAATGTGATGTATTAAAAAAGTACAACCATGAAAAAACATGATCGTCTACACCCACAAGGTCCGCTAGACTCTATCGAGAAGAATCTATACAGTACAAGAGTGCCACTCTCCCCTCTTCTTCCGCTTCTACTCCAAGATGAAGAGTCTCGACCAAGTTTGTCATCTATTCATCCCTATTTTGAGTAGAATCCAATGATGATGAAGATGTTGAAATATCAAAATTAAAATTAGAAATTATTTCCTTATAAATCCTTGTTTCAATGGTCCAAAAATCCATCTTTTTCTGTAATTCTGATATTAGCTATTGACCATACTCAAATTCCACTGATATGTCCATCGTATTCCTAGAAATTGGATCCTCATCCATAATTTCATGAAGATCCTATTAACTCTCATCCAGATATTTCTGAATAAAAAAAATTATTAATAATTTCATACAGAGGTTGATAGTCAAAACCATCCACCCCCAAGTCATGAAATAATTATCGAAGGCATTCCATTTGGTCATTGAATTCCAACAAGGGGGTTTCAATGATCATTGCATGAATCTGTTTCTTGATTATCCTATGTATTCCTAGAGTTCCTATAACCAAATGAGTATGCATGATGGATGTAGGTCTAATAAGCTAAAACAATGAAAAATCATGATATAAATCCCCAAAATCTCTTCTCTCGGTAGGCGTATCATCTTTTGAAATTACTGGAGGACTAGTTTATTCAAAAAAAATGAACAACTATAAAAATGACCATCATCAAAGTGGGGTTTCTCCATTGATGCCACACCTTGGTCTTAAATTAATTCCATAAATGTCATAAATAATGGTGTGGTTGATGAAAAAGGCATGTCACATGACAGACCAGCTAGCCTAACACACCATTGGGATAAGCTGTTACCCAAGCCCATGCATAATCATGAGTAAGAAAAGTGGAATAATTTGTATGAGTAAGTATGATCTCGGTCCTAGTATCTTCACATGAAACTATCTCGTAGAATTTACAAATTAATTTGGGATGTCATTCTCCTCAGATGTTGACCAAATGGTTTGGAGAAACTCTCGGAACACTGGAAAACTATCAAGAAATTTGATTAGGTGTGTATAGATAACAAATGATCATCTTGTCCACCCTGGCTATGATAATCCCATCCTAATGTTAGAATATATAAAATATTTCATCAAGAGAACTGTTTCCATCATCAATAATTGGACCACCAGGTGCACAGAATGTAGTAAAGTCAAAACTCTCTAGTCGACACAGTGCACTATTGACCTCATTAAGTCTTATAGACATAGTCCCAACATCGGATATGTTCATCAATTTATGATGGGATGGGGTTTTGGGGATACTATAATCATTTTAGTTCTCATAACAATGTAAGAGCTCCACTATCTATCAAAACATGAACTAGAGAGGGACACTGGTCTTATTAGGAGTGTTTCTCTGTTGGATATGGCACATCATTCGATAGAAGTGTTCAAGGAATGGTACTTTGTGGTTATGGTTCCACCCTTCTACAAGTCACACCGCCATATGTAATGTTCTAACATAGATTCATGAGCATGCATCCCTGGATAAGAAAATCCACTCGTTAAGGAACATAACTAGAAATCATGTCAACTAAATGTCAAGAAGAATCCTATGGGTTAATGAGACAACTCAATGAGGTGTAGTCCCTAACTTCCAGAATGGCCCAATATTGGAAAGTAATGTTATATAATCTTTGGGAAGGTAACCGATAGGGACAAAGAACAATTGGTATTTATCCACCATTACATGAAAAATATTGATCCAATGGGTTTAAGAAATAAGCAAGGACACCATCAAAACAATCTTCAATTTATTCTTCACGATAACAAGAATCTACCATTCCAAAACCGAGGTCTATAAAATATCTTCCTATAAATCTTAATCATGATTTAATTCATTTTAAATTTCCCTGGTAGGGGGAAAACTTCCCAATTAATGAATATCCCATAAGCTGATACCCACCTCACCATGAGAAAGATAAAATGTGTTGGTATCATGACACCAATTCCTAAATATTTTTTATAGAAGTTCACCCTAGTGGTAAATTATAAATATAGATAACCACATTTATTTTTAATGAAAAAAAAAATATTGATCATTCATAAACTCCAATCATATTTCACTCACCCAAAAATGGCCATGCCCAGTCATTAGAAAACTTTTCTCTAGGACCATTGTCCCATTTCATATACCATATGCCACTACAAGAGTCTGAAGAAGAGGGGATTATTCTCAGATATGCCTACAAAAATAGGATCATGGGAGAAGTCATGACCATATGAACTCACAAGAGTGTCCTTTATCATATAAGAGAGACTATTGGATTGAGTTGTAACCAACTGATCATCCACAGTAATTGTTGTCTGATCGCATTTGGGAGAACTGGACACCTAGTTAGATGGAATATTAATGATTGGGAGAGGTATGGTAGTGTCATATAGGAAAAAACTAGAATAGATGGAGTTTATGAGACAAGGTGTAGTTCGTAACCCATGGTTATAGGAATCCCTTTAGACTCTCATTAAAAGAATACACATAGTAGTGGGGATCAACATTATGATTTGTGGAATCAGGTCACATTGATTAGCCACCACTGAGGTACCATGATGAGAACCCGAATCCATTTGAAAATAAGTATGTGGTTCATGTTAGATGAATGAAATAAATATTGGAAAAGGGTGATGAGGACTGATGGAATCAGGCACACAAGATGAATTAGTAAGGTATTTGGGAACCGTATATGGATTTCATGGATCACCTATCCTCCAGAGGACTCACAGGTCATATAACCCCTATAGGGAATCATGTGGAATGACTTTACCCACAAAGACATGCTGCCACGTGACATGATCAAGGTCTTACGAGTCACAATAGATCAAATTTTTGGTGATGATGCTCTCACGAAGACCTCAAGACAACCAAAACACTTATAGCTAAAGACTGAGAAATTACTAGATTATAATTTGTGATTGGATCAACAAGAATATGAGAATGTGACAGTATTGTGAAAGTGAAATGAAAAATAATACTTTTGGTGCAGACTCAAAAATGGGGCTCATGATCAGGGCTCACAGCATGATCTCATGATATAGGTACATGATGGAGTAAAAGGTGAGGGAACTCTAGAGAAGGGGTTTCTGGTGGAAGGAATTTTCTTCCATACCACCTATATATAGGATATTTCAATGAATTACAAACATCGCTAGATAGAATAAACTTCACCTATGACACTAGTTCATGACACTACAAATGATTTATAATTTCATTAGTTTTCCTCCCAATAGAGCCCCTATTCTAGATAATTTTACTCATTTGGGGGAATTTTGTAACACCATCTGAATTATAATTATAAAAATCACAAACCGGTAAATACCTAAACATAGGTATTATATTTCCCACTGAATAAATGGATGGAGAAAGTAAAAAATGGATTGCAGATCACATGGTCCTCTATAGGAATTGTGATCATGTTGACATTTCATGTTCATTCATGGCTTCCACGCATAGCTCATAACCTCCTACAAATCCCTAAGATCCCCATTTAATTAACCATCTTTCACATACAAGAGATCTCCATAAAACCAATTACCACATCATGATAATTGAATGAATGCCACTAGGTCACTTGGTTTTTAATTTTCAAATACCTAACAAACCATATTATATTCCTCCAAAAATAAGGTGTAATTATATCCAAAGGGAGATCCCCCAATGGTTGTAAATCTCAGTCACCATATCATCATTCGAAAGGATAATGTTCGTTGATGATATCAATGTAAAATATAAACACCCCTTAAATATTATAAAATAAAACAATGGAGATAATGGGGAGGATGTAAGAGGTGTTCCCCATCATTGAAGGACATACAGCTCACCCCTTGTGGTCCACAAGGGACCATGATTCCCGGATGACATGTCTACAACATCTCGTGAAGTCCCTTTAACTTTTCATTATTTCCACATAGAAATCCTCTGGTATCTCTAGGATATTTTTAACATCCATGTATATATTCAAGGTAAAACTGATAAATGTGTTTCCCAACATGCTCTTGCACCCCCATATGAATCATATTGTTCATCCATGGAATCATAAAAAATCGAGTAAATATCCATGAAATTACTCATTGAAACTCTCATAATCCTGAGTCTTTGTAAACTAAAACAGATGGGATACAATGGGGGGGGTGTAATGAGCTATTTTGGTCGCTCATATACATGTTATAATCCATGATGTCTAAAGCATATCCCTATGAGAACTATTTAAAAAGACAATTAGATCTCACACATATGCATGGAAATACCACCCGTGGCTTTCAAAAAGTCCCACACAAGGAATAGATATCTCATGAATGACATTGGTAATGTCCATAGGAAAATATAAAATGTTCTATATCATTACCACATTATCAAAAAAAAAAGTCTTAATTAATTGGAAATAATCAAATAAGGTAGGATTAGATGAGAGGTACTTGTGACTACTAAAATTAGGCAACACAATAAGAATTGTCTATATAAGAGACTTCAGAAGTGGAGTGGTTATAGATTCATTCACCGACTCTTGCATGGACTCGCACTAGATATTCCTCACAATGATCGAAACATTCAGGGTGGTGATACATATAAATTCCCCACACCAACATGAAAAAGGGGTTAGATATTTTTTACATTGTATGTTTGGACTATCAAGGATTTGATTCTCATCTTCTGGACTCCATGGATAGAGAGGACTTCTCAGAGTGATTTATCTTATAATCAGAATGTTTTCTGTCAGGTAATATACTATTAAAAAACTAGAGAAATCATGTGTCGTTCAAAATGTACTTTACAGAATCATTCATTGATCATGCGAAAGGCTACTAGCAATGCATGATAATAATACATAAAATGTCTTCCAGATCATGAGACAATCAAAATAAACTGATATAGAACAAAAATAAGGAATTAATAATACAAAGGATACAACTAAGATCAATAGTGGAAGGATTAAATGAAATACATGCTCACTAGCCCCAATGCACTTTTTGAAAGTCATACCAGGACAGACGACAATTCCAGGACATGTCAACTAGATCTCACAAACATTCCATCATTAGGTTATTTTAGATATGTGAAATCCTAAAAACATTTAAATGAAAGTTACATGGTCCCCCTATTCACACCACCTTAGTCTCACAATAACTTCTAGGTTTATCACCTGATCCTTTCTCAATCATTTATTTACATTACATGAATCATATAATAGTGTTCTCTCGAATCATTAAAATCTCACTCATGCATTTAGGGATGAAAAGAAAACTCCTGAGACACCCTCTATGTAAGCAAACTGGGCCCCACAACGCCCTCCAGACTTGACAGTCAGGTCTCGGGATGAGCTCTAGGGATTTTATCCATTATACATGAAATCCTTTTAACCACGTCTCACTAAATCAGGTGAACCCCCCCCCCCCCCCAATGTTTCAATAAAGGTCATATGATGGATCCAAGGACAAGTGAAATGGGATATGTGATGGCTTTTAGTACATGAAAATAGGGTCATGTAGAATCCTTTAAGAAATAAATAGTTAAACCCTTGAGTTTAAGCCCTAATCGAAAGGTAAACTTAAATGTGTAATCTTTTATAAAAAAGGGAACCACATAGTGTAATCTTTAATCAATAAGGAAACCTTATAGTGTAAACCCATTTCAAAAGGGAAACCTCAATGTGTATGAATTGATCAAAGCGAAACCCCATTGTGTATGTCTCGATCAATAGGGAAGCCTCAGTGTGTAATCCCTGATATGACGGGACTTATTTCCACTATGATTCCTATCCTATTGAGGATATGTAGGCAACCTATCATGGTTTTTGCTTCAAGTTGATCATCCAGGTTGTTCCTAGTATCCAAGCCCTTATATAGAGTAACGACCCAAATTACTTTCTAACCATCCATTCTCACAATGAGCATATCCCACATGGGGTTATGGAGTCACACTGATCATGTCATCTGAACTTTACACCCTAGGGTTACAAGGGAAAACTCAGTGTGGATACCACAACTAATGAAATCATATAGTATGTCCCCTGTCAATAGGGAATCCATCTGGGTACAATCCTCTAGAATCCCCAATACCTCGAGGATGGTCATAATGTCCCTCAAGTGTGATGATCAACTTTATCATATCAATGGATTTTGGGATAATGTGAACTATGTGAACTCTGATTCCTGTCACAACTTGGATACATCAGACTCCTTCTCAAGGCCTGAGATCTAAACCAAACACTTGAATGGTTATCCATATACTTATGTCCCATGTAAGTATACCATGCGGCTGATCATCCATCCACCCTTGTTTATCACATCAAGCATAGCTTATGATGTCTTAGGAAGATAAAATGAGCACCACATTAGGTTTCATGAATTTCCACTAACAAGGAATATCCATGTATATAAACCTTGATGAGTGGTGTGGAATAAACAAGCCTCATATAAATGAATATACCTTGGACCCTGTCTGAGGGGTGTGATTGAACTATAATTACTATGATTCCTTGAATAACAAGGATATGTAAGATGTCTCCCTAAAACTTGGGACTAAACATTTTCCATCTTAGTAACCACACATATGTCCTTTCCACATGATGCTAAAATTCATGCGATTAATGAATTACATGTGTTTTGATTTTATCAATAACCAGGATACAAAGGATGCTTCATAATGTCACAATCCCATCCTCGTAATACCAATTGGCTCTAAAATTCGCATCACATGCCGAAACATTTTATTATAGGATTCAACACAAAAAGTGGTTATTCACTATTAAGTAAATGGATGAAGAACCATGGATTCATATAGATGAACTAACTAATGAGACTATACCCCCCTCTATTCATCGATGAGACTCTCTTTCTTTGACAATGATACAATTAACTAGTGAATCATTTTTTCTGTGTAATTAGTCCCATATCGAGATTAGGAAGAGATTAAAAAACCTATCATAAATCTATAATAGATTCCCATAGTAGAAAATAGTTCCTCACTAATGGGTGTTATGATCCAATCCCCTATCCTTTTGAACAATGTGAGTCCCCATGAGTTAAGGGTCTTAAAAACGTAGATGATCATCAGAATTTGAAAACTAGGTATATCCCCAACTACAGATAGTAGAACCATTGGGAATTTTTTTGGGAAAAGTTACAATGGTATCTCTAAAAGAAAACTCATTTCACCCATCAAAAACTTGATTAAATAGACAAATTGTAACACCCCGACCCCAGTTACCCAGAGTCGGTTCATTATTACCTAACATTGACTTGATCACAAGAAAGATCATGTCTCAAAAGACCGATTAGTTTAGTAGTATTGGAAACAAGATTCATACATATGATCTAATTTACAGCTTGGAGAGAAATTGAACAATAATATATTTCATTCGAAGCATCCAAGCCTCCTAGATTATGCCTGCAGGTCACTCATAACTAACTTCTTCATAACCTGGGAAAATGAAACATAAGAAAGGGGTGAGCTCAAATGCTCAGTAAGGGTACGTAATACAGCGGAAAATGACATAAATATTAAGCATGGTAAATAATTGAAAACCACATGCCATTACCAATAATAAACATGAATACTTTTATGGCAAGATTATGAGCTGAGTAAAGAATGCCATAATAAAACATAATCATAGGTATTCTACTAGTCGAATGACCACGTGAACCATCAATATTATTTCCATAATGAGGTAATGTATAATGCCGGACATTCTGAAACATTTTGTCAAGTCCTCGGCCAAGATGTCTAAAATGATTAAGGCCTCGACAAAAACCATAAATCAAGTTGATAAAGGGCCTCGTCCAATTCCACGTCTAGTTTTCTCATGAGACCTTCCGATGTATCGAGCAGCTATAGAGGGCTCCACCGATCACTTACTAAGTCCAATACATTTCTCATATGA
Source organism: Viscum album (assembly GCA_963277665.1). NCBI lineage: Eukaryota > Viridiplantae > Streptophyta > Magnoliopsida > Santalales > Viscaceae > Viscum > Viscum album. The sequence goes on from OY728123.1 coordinate 1,896,482,833, forward strand.
TAAGGTTTAAACATATCATAAACATTAGTATTAAAACTAGCATAAGAAATGTAAATTATTTAACCATAAGCAATGAATGGTATAAAAATATCACATCCATAGTCAAACATATCACAAAAACTTCAATATAGTATGTATGTTTCATATCATAATAAATCAACTTCAAATAAACTTAAAATCCATCAAAGGATGTTGACATAGATGAAATCAAAACCTTTTTTAGAGACATATCTCTTTATATTTTGAAATCATTTAAGATTCACATAAAGAAAATATTTATTTTGAAAATATTCTTATATTCTTGTAATGGAAGCTTCGACAATGTTATAATGGAAGAAAATTTCCGTACCCGCCGTATACATTAAAAAACATTCTTAACTTAATTTTTTCGAAAAGGTTAAAAAGGACCTTGTTTGGAAAATGACGGAAAGATTCCTTTATAAACTCCTAATAAAAAGTCAATAATGGGTATAAATGATTTTAACCCATATTCTGTAAAATAGTAATAATGTTTTGAAATACATTTTTAAGAAACATGGATGTGGATGATAAAGAGGTCCCAATAGATAATTACGTATAAACAACCTCGGATAATGAAGAGATTGTGAAATAAACCCTTACCTTGTACTTTTCCTTGTTTTATGATAGGTTAAATTCATTTATAATGGTGAAATAATTGTTATTGAATTATAAAATAATCATATATATTAATATGATATCATATATGATATTTTAACATCGCTTGGTTAATAAAATCTTAGTATTATCGTAGTTTTGGGTGTTAACTTACTCATTTTCTTTTATATAAGACGTGTTTTTTATGGATAGGTTGTATCATACTCATATCCAGAATTATATTATGTTCTTAAATATTATTTTTAATCATCCAATAAAATTTAGTCTTGAATGGATATGATGGGGAATGAATCTCATCGCGTTCGTGGAGACGGTAATCCGTACGTACGCACGAGCGACAATATCAATCTTTTGATATTAAAATAATATATAGTTGGATGGTATATCATATATAAAGAATAATTATTATGTTATATTTATTATTTACATGAATTATACATCATTATTATTCCTATCTATGTAATATTATATTGAATAACAATTACACCACAACGTGGAGACGGTAGGCCGTACGTACGCACGTATGGTGACATGTCATTCAAGGGATGTATAGAATAATGAATTTGTTTGTTCCATAATTATAATAACATCACAGTATATAGAAGGTATTGGAGTTATTATTTTATAATGGAAATAACAAATAAAGAAGAAGTTGAAGAAGAAATGAACATGAAAAAGGGTGGTGAAAACATTACCTCTTCTTCGGGTTCTTTTTTTTGATTTGATCAAAAGGGCTCCTTAAGATGGATTTATGATCAAACTAATGCCTCTATTTTGAAGTGAGGGAAGTTGAGAGAGGATTTGGTCAGGTTTGGGCCGAACCAAGAGGCTTTGAAAGTGTGAAGAATTGGATAGAAGTGGTGTCCTTTTATAAGGGGGAGGAGGGGCACCTTTGGAAAATCTAGAAATATTATTTTATAATAAATTAATATTCGGTTTATAATGGCCCCAAAGTGGATTATTTAAAGTTTATGGTGGGGGTGGGTCTAAAACCACTCAACCAATAGAATTTAGACATGTTTTGGTTATTATAATAACATTATCTTTTAGTTTTAACTCCTGGTTAATTAGTTTAACACTTACCATGTCACATTGTATTTTTATAATATATAGTTAATAAAATAACTATATACATACAACATACCCCCAAGTGGTCCATTAATGATACCCAAATAATTATATAAGTCATTTGTCTGATCCTTATGTTTTTAGTAATAGAATATAAATTAATAATATAATATTTGTTTTAAAAACTCATTTATGTCAATTTTGACCCAACTCAATAATTGATTTTTGTTAAAGTCTTAACAACTTTATTCATTTGAACCAAATTAATTTACACAATACTAACATGTCATATTAACCAATAAAATTAGTTTATGTCTTCAAAACTTTATAATTATATATTTTTTAACCTTTATAATACAAATTATTTGATTCTTTCATTAATAAGGAAAATACTGCATCATTATTATGTCATATATATTTTTACATTTTCAATGTCTAAGAATTATAAATAAAATATAATTATGTATAAAAGCATTTTATCTTTCTAATGAATATTTATAATTGAAAATAGAACATATATAACCCTATGTGAAAATTGTTTTTCCAAAAGATATAAGCTTATGTCATTTTTGTATTTACTTTATCTTAATTAAAATAAAGTGTCCCTATCACCTACAAGTGGCTCCATGGGGTCCCAAAAATTGACCCAAAGATGCCCATGTTCAGAAATGTGTCCAAAAATAAGGTTAGGACACGTTTTAGGGTAATTTATTATTATTATTATATTATTTGTTAACTCTTTTTTACCGGATTTACCCTTTAACTGTGGTAAATAAAATATTCACCGAAGTAATTATTCAAAATGTCTAAAAATAAAAGTTACCTATTTAGAATATTTGGAAATCCTGATTCCAAATATGGAATCCATTTTTTCCAATTCAAAACACATAAGTGGAATAAATTAATTTAAAATTAATTCCCGCTGTCAAAACAAGAATCATGTTTTTAAGATATAATAACTATCAAAAGATTGACACTTGTTTATGTCCGATTTAATTGTGAAATTATGTCAAATGAACAAAATTGTATTAAATGGTAAAAATATATTATAAATATAATTTAAAACCACTCAAATTCATAATTTATCTCTATTAATTATTTTGATTAAAAAAGTTGTTTTTAATTAAAATTTAGTAATTTTCACTATTTATAAAAATATAAAAGTTATCCAAAAAGTACCAAAATATCACCCTAGGCTAAATTTGATATTCCGAATCCAAAAATTAAGTCCATTTTGAGAGATAAAATTCATAAAATTTCAAATAGTATGTATTACTATTCATAACGGCTAGTTTGATTGGATGAGGTGTGTGTTAGAACTTGAAGTTGTGTACAACACACGATATTGCATTACTCAAAGGGAAACGTACCGTGGAAACTTTGGGTGCTACATTCTCCCCTCCTTCAAATAATTTTGTCCTCTAAATTTCTAGAAAAGTACTGTATAAAAGGACTCGGGTGGTTCTTCATCATAAGTTCCTCGGGTCCCCATGTTGCCTCTTCCATCTTGTGGTTTCTCCATAAAACATTTACTAGACGGGTCGTCTGGTTTCTCAGCACATGATCTCTCGTATCAAGAATCCTTACAGGCTCTTCGCAATAAGATAGATCAGGTTCAAGTTCTAATTCCTCATAGGTGAGTACATGCTTTGGGTCAATCATTTATTTTCTCAACAGTGATTCGTGGAACACATCGTGTACTTTGGAGAGACTTGATAGCAATTCCAATCTATAAGCTACAACCCCAATTAGTTATATAATTTCAAATGGTCCAATTTACCTTGGACTTAATTTACCTTTCTTACCGAAACGTATAACTCCCTTCCATAGAGATACCTTCAAGAAAACATGATCTCTTACATGAAATTCCGAATCCTTCCTTCGATTATCGGCATAGATCTTCTACCTACTTTGAGCTTCTTTGATGTGGTTTTGGATTACCTTTACCTTTTCCATCATTTCCTCCACTTGTTCTGGGTCAAAAATGTTTCTTTCACCAACATCATCCCAACAGGTTGGTGTGCGACATCTCTTTATGTACAATGCTTCATATGGTGCCATCCAGATACTTGAATGGAAGCTATTGTTATAAGAAAATTCCACCAGAGGTAAATATTAATCCCACATACCATGAATGTCAAGTGAGAACCATCTCAACATGTCTTCTATGGTTTGAATAGTCCATTCTGATTGTCCATATGTTTGAGGGTGGTAAGCAGTGCTCAAACGAAGATCAGTATCCAAGGCCTTCTAATGACCTTTCAGGAATCTTAATGTAAAATGAGGATCACGATCCGAGATAATTGATAGGGAAACTCCATGAAGTCTCACAACTTAATTAATATATAGTCATTCTAGACGTTCAAGTGGTAGATCTTCTCTTATAGAAAGAAAATGTGCTGACTTGGTAAGACGATCAATAGTGACCCATATTGCATCGTTCCTTCTAGGAGTCTTTGGTATCCCCATGACGAAGTCCATTGTAATATTATCCCATTTCCACTCAGGTATGGGAAGAGGTTGCATGACTCCTCCATGATGTTGCCTTCCAACTTTCACTTGTTGAAAAACCATACATCTTGACACAAAATCAGCAATCTCCCTCTTCATGTTGTCTCGCCAAAAACGTTCATTTAAATCTCTATACATTTTGGTTCTCCAATGTTGTATAGAGAAATTGGAACTATGATCATCATCCTACAATTCCCTTTTTAGATCAGGTATTTTGGGAACACAATGTCTCTTCCCAAACTTCAAAATTCCATCTTCATATACAACGTCATTCAATCTACCATCATTTACAGCTTTAATATTCTTTTGAAACTCTTTATCACCAGTTTGAGAACTCTTTATCCTTTCTAGTAAAGATGGTTTGGAAACCATTTGGAAATGTATTGATGTTTCACCCTCCATTGTGATTCCCATATCCATCTTTACTAGATCCATGTATATAGGATCCTTTTCTACTGTCATCTTATTCAAAATTCCCTGATCCTTTCTACTCAAAGCATCTGACACCTTATTTTCCTTCCCCAGGTGGTAGTGTATTGTGCAATCATAATCCTTGAGTAGTTCAAGCCATCTCCTTTGCTTCATGTTGAGCTCCTTCTGTGATAAAATATATTTCAAACTCTTGTGGTCAGTATAAATCTCACATTTTTCACCATAGAGATAGTGTCTCCAAATCTTCAAGGTAAATATTACAGATGCTAACTCAACATCATGAGTAGGATAGTTTTTCTCATGAATTTTCAGCTGTTGTGATGCATAGGAAATAACTCTATCATTCTGCATAAGGACACAACCAGGACCTTTCTTCGATGCATCACTATAAATAATGAACCCATCATTCCCCGATGGTAGAGTCAATATAACAGCACTGACTAATCTTCTATTCAGTTCTTCAAAACATTTTTCACCCTCTTTTGTTCGGACAAATTTAACCCCTTTACGTGTGAGCATTGTTAATGGGTTAGCCAACAGGGCAAAGTTCTGGACAAAACGTCGATAATAACCTGCTAAACCAATAAAACTGTGTACCAAGGTTATACTAATTGGGGATGGCCATTCTTGGATTGCCTTGGTCTTAGAAGGATCAATAGAGATTCCATATATAGAGACAATATGGACAAGAAATGAAATCTCCTGAAGCCAGAATTCATACTTGCTAAAATTCCCATATAATTCATGTCTTCTCGGAGTCTTCAATACAACGCGCAAGTGATTTTCATGATCTTTGTAGATTTTGGAGTATACCAAGATGTCATCAATAAATACCACTACAATGTCATCAAGATATTCCTTGAAAACTCTTTTCATTAGATCCATGAATACAGAGGGTGCATTAGTCATTCCAAAAGGCATTACTGTAAACTCGTAATGCCTGTACCTAGTGCGAAATGCTGTCTTCGGAATTTCTTCCTTCTTCACACACAACTGATGATATCAATATCGAAGTTCAATCATTGAAAATTACTGATCTCCATGCAGTTGGTCAAATAAATCATCAATGCGATGTAGGGGATACTTGTTCTTTATTGTTATAGCATTGATCTCCCTGTAGTCAATGCACAACCTCATAGATCCATTTGTCTTCTTAACAAAAAGGACAGGGGCTCCCCATGGAGAAACACTAGGGTGAATAAATCCTTTATTACTCAATTCCTCCAGTTGTTTCTTTAGTTCAACTATTTCCACAATGTCCATTCTATAAGGGGTTTTCGATATGGGCCATGAACCAGGAATTAAATCAATGGAGAACTCAACTTCTTATTCTGCAGGATGTCTAGGTAAATCTTCCGAAAACACATAAACATATTATTTCACAATAGGTACATCATCTATTTGAACATTCCTTTCCTCGCCCACAGTTATTTCATTCTCTTCCTCCCCGATAATTGAATTTAGTTGAGCTATTGGGGGTGAATCGAGATAAGAATTAGGTGGCGACGATTCTGCTCTAAAGATAATGTGTCCCTTATCATCATCATCATGAATCGTAACCTCCTTCTTCTTAAAATAAATCTTCACATCATGGTCCGAAATCCAATCCATACGGAGGATTATATAAAATTAAATCATATGGATGATGATGAGATCAGTAGATAATGAACATTTATGTGCTCTAATGGGGACTGATTCACAAAACATCGATGCAATGATACTTCCCTTAGGAGTTTTAACTGACAGCTCCTTTGTTAAATCAAATTAAAAATATCTAATTTTCTTAGAAAACTGGGATGATATGAAACAATGTGATGATCTAGAATAAAATAATGCATTTTCTAAGCTTGAGGAAACCATTAAATTACCTACCACCACGTCTTTTGGGGATTCAACCTCAGCAATAGTGATTAAATAAACTTGGCCCTGATCCCTTGGCCTTTTATGAGGTAATTTTCCTTGACGCTTAGGAAATTCATTTGCATAATGTCCCATCTCCCTGAAATTATAGAATTAAACATCAGTAGCATCTTTCTTTCCTTTACAATCACCAGCTAGATGGCCTTTCTGTCCACATTTATAGCATACTCCTTTTCCTTTTAGACAGGCACCAGGGTGCTTCTTTCCACAATTATCATAAGGTGGAAATTCAATTCTACCCTTCTTCCTGGTTTCCTTATTTCCTTTAACAGAGTGTTCAGCATATCTCTTCTTCTCTTGCTTTGATTTAAAGTTATAAGACTTAGAGAATTCCTTTTCTGTCTTGATAGCACAAGAGACAATATCTTCGTATGATGAGAAGGTTTGCGAGACTAATTCTCAATGGAGAAATGGTTTTAACCCATCACAGAAATGATCAATCTTTCTCTTTGGGTTACGTATATAATCAGCATCATGCCTCTCTATCCTTGTAAAGTTATCCTCATACTTTGCAACATTCTCATCCATATTCTGCCTCAGACTTAGTAATTTCCTTTCCATATCTACTCGATGGTCTCGAGAATGTATTTTTCTAAGAACAGGTCTTTGAACTCCCTGCATTCCATATCTGATACTTCATCATCTTCCTTCGTGTATTGTATTAATGAAAACCATTGATCAACATCTCCAGTGAGGTGATAAAATACCATGACAACTTTTTCCCTTTCACTACTCCCCAAGGCATGGAATATTTTCTCTATGGAATTTATCCATTGCTCAGCTACTTTGGGATTTTTGCTCCCATTTAATGTCAGTGGTTATTACCTCATGAAGCGATATAACATTGATCCTCCATGCTGTGGATCTAGGTGCTCCATACAGATAAGGTTATTAATCATAACCTGAGAGAGTTGTCCCAGTATGGTGATAAGCTGATCATCACCAGTTGCATCACTAGCTCCACTATAATTATCTTGAGTAAGAGGGAAATCCCTACATGGAGTGTATGCATTGATACGGTTTCCATTCCTTCCACTAGGAGCCATTTCTAAACAATGGCATAAACTAGATTAGTTTATGAATTTGAATGTATAATTCCAAACATCTAAAACACTTAAAATAAATTCAATAGTTTATGGATATTATCCATAGTCATAAAAAAGTTTTCTTTGAGAAGTATATACTCATAACCCTTCATAAAGGTTGGTAATGTAAATGAGAATTATCCTACAAATATCCCCCGGTAGTGTCGTAACCAATAGTGCAGCATGTCCCATTGTCGTGCACCAGTTCCCGTTCGAGTAAAGATTAAAGCGGTGTTTTCGGGTTTTACCCCTAGGTACATCTTTTCTAGTGCTGCCTCTACCTGCTTGTATCCAGATAGGGATGTATTGCTTGGAAAACTCAAAAAATCTATACAATACCAAAATTATTTTAAGTTCTTCTATATTAATCCTCAATGTCTATCACGGGGTTATGTTCTCTAATCAGAGTCTATCTAAATCTAGTTTCCAAGGTTTGTACTAAAATTTTTCTGATACCAACTGTAATGCCCCGACCCCAGTTACCCAGAGTCGGTGCATTATTACATAACATTGTCATGATCACAAGAAATATCAAGTCTCGAAAGACCGATTAGTTTAGTATTATTGGAAATAAGATTCATATATATGATCCACTTTACAGCATGGAGAGAAATACAACAATAATATATTTCATTAAAAGCATCCAAGCCTCCTAGATTATGCCTCCAAGTCACTCATAACTAACTTCTTCTTATCCTGGGAAAATGAAACATAAGAAAGGGGTGAGCTCAAATGCTTAGTAAGGGTAAGTAATACAACGGAAAATGACATAAATATTAACTATGGTAAATAATTGAAAACCACATACCTTTACCAATAATAAACATATATACTTTTATGGAAAGATTATGAGCTGTGTAAATAATTCCATAATAAAACATAATCATGGATATTCTACTAGTCGAATGACCACATGAACCATCAATATTATTTTCATAATGAGGGAATGTATAATGCCGGACATTTGAAACATTTTGTCAAGGCCTCGGTCAAGACGTCTAAAATGATTAAGGCCACGGACAAAACCATAAATCAAATTGGGAAAGGTCCTCGTCCAATTCCACTTCTAGTTGTCTCAGGAGACCTACCGATGCATCGAGGAGATATAGCGGGCTCCACCCGTCACTTACTAAGTCCAATACATTCCTCATATAAAAAGGTTTAAACATATCATAAACATTCATATTAAAACTAGCATACGAAATGTCAATACATTAACCATAAGAAATGAATGATATAAAAATAGCACATCCATAGTCAAAAATATCACACAAACTTCAATATAGTATGGTAGTTTCGTATCATAATAAATCAACTTCAAATAAACTTAAAATCCATCAATGGATGTTGACATAGATGAAATCAAAACCGTTTTTAGAGACATATCTCTTTATATTTTGAAATAATTTAAGAGTCACATAAAGAAAATATTTATTTTTAAAATATTCTTCTAAGTTTGTAAGGGAAGCTTCGACGATGTTATAATGGCGGAAAATAGCCGCACACGCCGTATAAGTTAAAAAAATACATTCTTACCTTAATTTTATCGAAAAGGTCAAAAAGGACCTTGTTTGGAAAACAACAGAAAGATTCCTTTATAAATTTCTTATAAAAATTCAAACAAGGGTATAAATTACTTTAACCCATATTCTATAAAATAGTAAGAATGTTTTGAAATACATTTTTAAGAAACATGAATGTGGATGATAAATAGGTCCCAGTAGATAATTATGTATATATAAACTCGGATAATGAAGAGATTGTGAAATAAACCCTTGCCTTATACTATTACTTGGATAATGGTAGTTTAACCTCTTGTATAATGGTAAAATAATTGTTATTTAATTATACAATAATCATATATCTTAATATGATATCATATACAATTTTTTGACATAACTTTGTTAATAAAATCTTAGTATTATCGTCGTTTTGGCTGTTAACTTACTCGTTTTCTTTTATATAATACATGTATTTTAGGGATATGTTGTATCATACTCATATCCAGAATGATATTAAGTCCTTAAATATTATTTTTAATCATCCAATAAAATTTAGTCTTTAATGGATATGATGGGGAATGAATCTTATCGCGTTCTTGGAGACGGTAATCCGTATGTACGCACGAGCGACAATATCAGTTTTTTGATATTAAAATAATATATAATTGGATGGTATATCATATACACAAAATCATTATTATGTTATATTTATTATTTACATGAATTATACATCATTATTATACCCATCTATATAATATTATATTGAATAACAATTACACCACAATGTGGAGACGGCAGGTCGTACGTACGCACGTATGGTGAAATATCTTTCAAGGAATGGATAGAATAATGAATTTGTTTGTTCCATAATTATAATAACATCACAGTATATAGAATTTAATGGAGTTATTATTTTATAATGGAAATAACAAAGAAAAAATAATTTGAAGAAGAAATGAACATGAAAAAGTGTGGTGAAAATATTACCTCTTCTTCGGGTTCTTCCTTTTGATTTGATAAAAAGGGCTCCTTAGGTTGGATTTATGATCAAAATAATGCCTCTAGGTTGAAGTGAGGTAAGTTGAGAGATTATTCGGGCAGGTTTTGGCCGAACCAAAAGGCTTTAAAAGGTGTGAATAATTGGTTACAATTGGTATCCTTTTATAAGGGGGAGGAAGGGAACCTTAGGAAAATATAGAAATATTATTTTATAATAAATTCATATTCGGTTGATAATGGCTCCAAAGTGGATTATTTAAAGGTTAAGGTGGGGATGGGTCAAAAAACACACAACAAATAGAATTTAGACAGGTTTGGGTTATTATAATAGCCTTATCTTTTGGTTTTAAATCTTGGTTATTTAGTTTAACACTTACCATGTCACATTGTATTTTTATAATATATAGATAATAAAATTACCATATACATCCAAGAGACCCCCAAGTGGTCTATTAATTATACACCAATAATGATATAAGTAATTTGGCCGAACATTAGATTTTTAGGAATAGAATATTAATTAATAATATAATATTTGATTCAAACCCCCATTTATGTCAATTTTGACACTACTCAATAATTGATTTTTGTTAAAGTCTTAACAACTTTATTAATTATAAAAAAATTCATTTATTCAATCCTAACATGTCATATTGACAAATAAAATTCATTTATGTCATCAAAAGGTTCAAATTATATTTATTTTATCATTTATAATACCAATTATTTGATTCTTTCATTAATAGGGAAAATACTGCATCATTATTGTGTCATATATATTTTTATTTTTTCAATGTCTAAAAATTATAAATAAAATATAATTATGTAGGAAATATTTTTATATTTCTAATGAATATTTATAATTGAAAATATAACATATAAAACCATATGTAAAAATTGTTTTTCTAAAAGATATAAGTTAATGTCATTTTTGTATTTACATTATCTTAATTAAAATAAAGTGTCCCTATCACCTACAAGTGGCTCCATGGGATCCCACAAATTGTCCCAAAGATGCCCATGGTCGGACATGTATCCACCAATAAGGTTAGGACACATTTTAGGGTAATTTATTATTATTATAATATATTTTTTAACCCTTCTTTACCAGATTTACCCTTTAACAATGGTAAATAAAATATTTACCGAAGTAATTATTCAAAATGTCTAAAAATAAAAGTTACGTATTTCCAAAATATGGAAAGCCTGATTCCAAATATGAAATCCATTTTTCCAAATTAAAAACACAGAAGTAGAAGAAATTAATTTAAAATTAATTCCTGCTATCAAAACAAAAAGCGTGTTTTTAAGATATAATAACTATCAAAAGATTTACACTTGTTTATGTCTGGTTTAATTGTGAAATTAAGTCCAATGAAAAAAACTATATTAAATGGTAAAAATATATTCTAAATATACTTTAAAATCACTCAAATTCATAATTTATCACTATTAATTATTTTTATTAAAAAAGTTATTTAATTAAAATTTATTAATTTTCACTATTCATCAAAATATAAAAGTTATCCGAAAAGTACCAAAATTTCACCCTAGTCTAAATTCGATATTCCAAATATAAAAATGATGTCCATTTTGTGAGATAAATTTTAAAAAATTTAAAAAATTATGTATTACTATTTATAACGGCTAGTTTGATTAGTTGAGGTGTGTGTTAGAACTCGAAGTTGCGTACAACACATGCTATTGCATTACTCAAAGGGAAACGTACCGTGGAAGATTGGGGTGTTACATAAATGGGGAATTCAATCTCATGGTGCCAAATATCCTTACATTAAATTAATTAAATATTAGAAAACATGTTATTACACATGAAACAACATTAAAGACATCTATTCTCTATAAACATGTATAACACATTCATTCCCATTAAGAAAGTGCTTGGGATATTATTTACACAATAATCATATCAAGGAAAATCCTTCCTCTATTTATTCAATTTATCTATTTTTTTCTCTACTATCATCTTATTCTATTTATACCCTTCAAATACATATTACATAGAAAATTATTTCTCCTCCTTATTTGAAAATGATAATATGTGCCCATTTGATTATATTGTTTTAGAGGTTATCTCCCTTTAAAATATTTTTTAATACTAATAATGAAACAATATTTGATACTCTTTAGAATACATGAGTTTATGTGGTTCCACTAATTCTTCTATGTTCCACTTCTAAATAATAGAATACACTATATTATATCATATTATCATGTAGCCTAATGTATAATCCAAAAACTAGTTAAATACATAATAACAATTCAAAAATTAATGCATAGGAAATTTAATAATCATAAACAAGGTTTATTTGGAGATATCTTTATTTTCACATCCTTAATAATGGGTTGTAATGACAATTAGAAATATCATAATCCTATCCACTAGGATTTTCTCACTATGTCAATAGTAAGGCCTATTTTTTCACCATGTGATAATCAAGTCCATCCCAATATTTTTGAAGTTATTTACAATGGGAAAATCTATTATAGAACTATGTCAGCGTATAGTATCCAAATAGGGATTGCATTCTAAGGAAAAACATAAAATGTATTTCATACTAAAAAATTTGAATGTTATTCAATAATTTTCTTAAAATGATATCATATGTTTATGTTCACTAACCTATGTTTCACTAAATAATGTTCCCCATGTTTCTAAAAAACATACATGGATACCAAATTTCACTACATCGATCGTTGTTGTTAAGATCCGATATCTAAATTATTAATATAAAATAATAAATAATAAATCAAATACCAATGGAATTAAATTGATTAGATTTATTTCTATACTAGATACATAATCGATATTAAAATTACATTTTAATACATAATATAAACAATTAATATTATTTTATTATTCCATTATTCCCCTTAGTTTATCCCAACCTATCAATCTTGAAAACATTCCTCATATACATGGGAAAATAAAACATAAGAAAGGGGTGATCTCCGAAGCTCACTAAGGGTAAAAGTTAAGTGAAATATATGAATAAATTGGAAATAATCAATATGTAAAGGTAAATTACTGAATGATATAATATTTAATAAATAACATAATTATAATATGGAATGTCTAAATTATGATCAAATTATTCCAAATAAACAGTCACCTATGAATGTAACTTAAAAGTAGATAGTCTAACTAATCAAATAATCTCCAGAAATATCAAAAACAGATTTCTTAGTGATTTAATGATTAATTTTGGACATCAAAAACATACCATTGATTGCATGTTCTAGGAAATGTAATACCATTGAGGAATATTTTTAAGAAATCTGTATAAATAGGTATGGCCTTTTCCAAAACACTGTATATTTTTTCTCATGAGACATACCTATGCATAGAGGGGCAATAAGTGGAACCCTCCCATAACGTACTCAGTTAAATGAATTACTCATATGAAAGGGGTGAATAATAATTAAATAAAACATTCATATTGAAAAAATATCATATGAAATGTTAATAATAATACTATAAATAAACATAATCATAAATTGTGGGGATAAATAAAAAAGGATGGTATATATATAATATATTATAATTAAATCATAATTAAAATAGATGGTTTATGTTGTTAAGGTATATAAATTTGATTAAAGGTACCTCAGAATAATTTGGGATTAAAATAACCTTTTCATTTTGAAAATGAAATTTTAAAATAAAATTTAAAAAATACTTTTTAAAAAACATTTCATTGAAAATAATTTATAATTAATCTTACATAATAATTAATATAACGATTTTCCATGAGGTTGTCAAATCCCATTCATGTGGTACTCATTAGAACAACGATTGCATTCATATTTTGGGTATAGTTAAAATGGGTGTAATTTTGAAAATGACATGAAGATTACTTTAAGAAGACCTTTTTAAAAATTTAATGTTGGTATACATGTCTTTAAAAATCATTTTTAAATGGATAAAAACATTTTTTATTTTTTAATTAATTTCTATTCCAAGAGTGAAATAAAGTTATACTTTTCTAAAAAAAATCTCAATCATTTTAAGTAAAAAAGTGTGTTAAAATAATACTATTACATTAAAAAGTTAATTAATTACCACATTTTAATAAGATGAAATTATTTTATTAAATAAATATAAATCATTTTTTATAATGGATTCTTATATAAAAGAAACCGAATACTGAAGATATTGTGAAATAAACCATTTCCACTTTGGTAACTTCTAAATAAAAAATAATCATAAAAAAAATTGTAAATACCATGATGGTAAATAGATTAATCATATAACATATCAAATGTGAACAATATACATATGATCAAGTAAATAATTGGTGAATATTGCATAAGTCTCATCGATGTAAAAGTGAGATGGAAACAATAACCACACTCATTCTTTTAGATTTACATGATGTAACTACAGGTATATCAATTTCAAATATTTTATTAAATTAAAACAGAATCATGTTAATATTTTAAATATCATATATGATCCTTTAATAACATATTATCACCATTTTTTAATACTCTTTCATTATTTTCATTGCGTTGTGTGTTGACTGCTTTGTTTTATCAGTCACACATTTCCATGAATGTTCATGTTATTATGTGTATTATGTAGTTAAATAATATAAATAATAATAATAATTACATAAATATCATATTTATACACCAATTATACATTTGTGACCAATCATGAATGACTATTTTAAATGATTAATTACATTGTGATCATGGAGATAATAGACTGTATATACGCATAAAAACCATTTACATTTTACCCACATCATTAAAAAAATGTGGTACGTAATATTTTTTATTTATATAATGATAATAATATAATAACTACCATATTTTCTCTTTAAATATACTTATATATAACATATTTAGTGTTCTGATGAAAATAGAGTCACATCGCTTCGTGAACGTGGAAGTCCCCATGTTCACAAACGTTGTAAACATCTTTATGTGAGTGAATTGATATGAACAATATAATATATTATATTTTAATAATGATAAATATGGAATTAATATGATAATTGTTTCATATTTATCACATATAATCATTAAATTTATTATTATTACCTTCCATGTATAGCATTAGTCAAAAATAAATCACATCACATCGTGAGGCACTAGTTCGCCCAAAAAACGAATGACATTATCATATCCCTACTGAATGGAAATTAAAAGGGATTTTAATATATAATTACGGAATATGTATTATTATAATGTGAATATAAGATATATACATGAGTTATATGATCATACCTAATCCTTAGAGATGGTAATTGAAAAACAAATGACAACGGTTCACGTGGTGGTAGTGTACTATACATAAAAATGATGTTTTTCTAACCCATTTGATAGATGTAGGTATGTTTATAGGTCATTATCATAAAATTTAAAAATATATCTATATATAATATATTATTATTATTATATTATCATTGATAAAAAAATTTAATGAGGTGGGGGAATAAATAAAATAAAAACCCACAATGAAGAACATTACATCTTCTTTGGATATCCTCTATATGATTTCTAAAAAGAATTCCTCCATTAAATTAATGCCCAACATACAGATTCTATAATGAGAGGAAATAATTTTTTAAGGTATATGGGATGTTACTGTGTGGAAAAATATCTTTGATGTAGTGAAGAAGCGAGGGAAGGGGGTTTCCTTTTATAGGTGAGGTGAGTGGAACAATTAAATTATTGAAAATAAAAAGGTGTACCAACATTTCTCACATTCCACAAGGATCAAAAACAAATTTTTATAGGGACTTCGAGATTATAAGATATATATATATATATATGTTCATAAAATGTATTTTATAAATGTTATAAAGTTATTGTAACCCTTATTGTAATAGTTTAATCCCTAGTAAATCTATTTTTACCTTAACCGTAGTAAATATGTTTTTACATGTTTATTATTCATTATAGTCAAAAAAATAATTCGTACTTATTTAATAATAAATATAATTATGGCTCAAAATATGGAATCTATTTTTTAAAATCCCACTCACATATAAATAATTTTTTAAAAAGTAATCCTACAGACATGATGAGAAATATGTTTCATATGAGAAACTATGCAAAGGTTTTCAGTGTTAAAATATTAAAATGCATTATAATAATGACATAAATGACCTAAATTTTATTAAAATATATTTAATTGAACTAATTTTACTTTAAACAAATCTAATATAAATTAAAATTTGCTTCTGACTATTTCTTCGGGGCGCACATCCATCTATCGAGGACACACTGATTATTGCCCCATTTTATCAGTTTCCAAACGCAGTTGACATCTATTTCTTATTCATGGATGTTTACTCCTTTTTCCAAATGGGATGATGGGATGTTAGTTCCTCCTTCCATGAATTCCTCCTCAGAACTCGTTACCTAGTTTGGGTCTCCCATATATATTATGATGTTGTCCATGAAAATCTTATTGGTACTATGTCTTCATGGACAGAAATTAATTACACTGCTTCTGTACAGACATTCCATGGGGTTCGGTCAGGGTAGAAATCTTCGGTAATGGGAGTAGTCACGTTGGACATCAATGGCATGTCTGAACACTTGAACAGCGGCATGTCTAGGCATCTTCTTCTTATGATAAGGCCTCTCAAGGGCACGGAATCCTGAGGCATCCCACGTCGAATGTGGGGAATTATATGCCATAGGCATGTCTCGGAGGATTTCATCAACTTCGCAAGTTTAACACAAGGTATGTTGTGAGTTTAACATCTCGTAGAGATAGATCAGACTGATTGAAGCACTAACAAGAGTGAATTAGATGGGTACCACCCCTAAAGGAAACACTGATGATAGGGATAACACATGGTTAGTGACTCGAATGCTCCTAAAACAATAAATAGTGAAATTGGCATGATCTCGCTAGGATGTGGTTGACCGGGTAAGAATCATGATGGATTATGGTTGTTGAGAGTGGATGGATAATGATGTGGAACCGTCATAAGAGTAATGGTGAAATTGGGATAGATCTTTGAAGATACTTCCTACATATCCCCATAGAAGGGAGTCAAAGTCCACATAATTTAGAATGGGGGTTTGGAATTAGGGAGTTCATAGAGGACAGTGACCCAACAACATACAGGGGCTTACGCATGGATATCAGCCCAGGATAGTCTCATGCTCGAGTGGTGGATGATGCCAAAGTTTTCACCTTCATAATTTAATAAATATAACAATTTAAATATTGTGATTTTAAGGTGATAAATTCGAGTAAAAGTATTATTGTGAAAGGTAATAGATTTAGCTTCATCATTGGATTTTATTTTTAATTTTTATTCCACAAAAATGTATATTAAATAATTATACGATAATAATGTAGTAATTATTTTATTAAGAGATAAACCATATAAATGGTTTTAAAAATAATAAAATAAATATTATATGAACTATTTAATGTTCTCCACTAATATTATAGATACTTATGACCGTTTATGAATCTATTAATGCTTTTAGTTTTAACATATATTCTGTAAATATTTTATTTGAATTCAAATAAACGAATAGTGTCAAAATTGACACTATTGTTATTTTATAAAAATAACATATTATAAAATTGTTTAAGAATCAATAAAATATATAAAAATTATAAATTTAAATTTATATGGTCTAAAATGTTATAAATTATCCAATTATGGACAATTCAAAACAAATAATTATTTATTTGTTATAATTTTAAATTTAGAATGTTATTACCATAAATAAAATTAAATTGATTAAGTAAGGGTAAATCAAGTTTTTAATGTTTAAAATAATTTTCTAACCTGTCTAAATTTTATTGGTTGATGATATTACAACCCTAGCTCATATAATATTCTAATATGAGTCATTTTTGGTGGTTTTTATGCAGGGTTTTATTTATTATAAATTAATATTTTTAAGATTTCCCAAGGTGCCACTCCCCTCCCTTATAAAAGGGGACCTCTTCCCTCTCTTCCTCACAACAATTTTATCCTTCAAGCTCGGCCCAAACCTGAAAAAATTTCTTCTCCACTTCCATAGAATCATCCTAGAGGTCCTGGTATTCTTCAAAGACCAATTTAAGTACCCTAAGAGGAGGTCTCAAAGAGGTGCTTCAATGAAGATGTAATGTTCGTTACCGATTCTTTCAACTTTATTTCTTCTACCACTTCTTATTATTTAGTTGTTTCATTATGAAGTAATAACATCAGTATCACTCATATAATGATATGTTATTATAAGTAAGAAACAACCCTATTTCACCATTTATCTATCCTACGGAAAACAAAATCACCGCGCGTGCGTACGTACGGAATACCGTCTCCACGTCGTGGTGTAATCTATTTTCCACCACCACATTACATGGATGGGTATAATGGTGTAAATAATGACTATATATGATTATTGTAAAGTGATATTTATTCTTAAATATTATACATACACTTCAATTCAATTCCACGATCATGGGAATGATATCATCGCTTGTGCGTACGTACGGACTACCGTCTCCACGACGTGATGAGATTCATTCTCAATGATTAACCATTCATGAATCATTATAAAGTATATATAATAAGTAATCATGAAATATATTACATAATAATGATACTGGATTTATGTATATATATTTATGTCATCTACTTAATTCCATTCAATTCAATAAGGAAACGAAAATAGCGTTCATGCGTACGTAGGGCCTACCGTCTCCATGAACAGTTTATTTCTTTACATTTATCAATCTATTATATATATGTATATTCTGAATATATATTATATATAAATCATCTTTAACATTCTTGATGTAAGTAACCATAATCTAAGTAATCATATGAATAATAACAAGTTAAAACACGTACGACAAATGAAACAATTTTACCCAAAACGCTACTTTAACATTTATTTAAAAAATAATGGGTAATTTAAAGTCATAAGTGAACCATATATGATATCACAACAATGAATATGATACTTTAATAATTCAATGACATTATTTAAATCATTATACAGGAGGTTCGGATCCATACGAAGCATATCAGATCTAAGGTAAGGGATAATTATTCCAATCTCATTCTTATTCGAGATTGATGACTCGTAAGTATTTATTGGGGGTTATGTTTATTATCCATGTACATATGCTCTCAAAATGTTTTCATAAAATGTTGACTTTACTTCCATGTATGCTTAATACATTTTTACCTTTTTCTTACTTTTACCACATCGTATGGAAGGAATCTTTCTTTTGTTTACCATACGAGGTATTTTTTGACTTTTCCGACAAAAGTTTGAGGAAATTGTTATTTTTTTACTTATACGGCATGAATGGATTTTTACAGTTTCATAACGCCTCATTTTCATGAAGCTTCCTCTACAAGATTTTATGAATATTTTCAACAAAATCCATTCCTTTTAAAATTGAATGGAATTTTGTTAAAAGAAAAGATTTTGAAGAAGAAAGGATATTTTCCTCAAGAATTCATTTTGAGTGTTTTATCAAAACCATTTTCCATCTAAGATGAAATTATTTTATATGTGTATGTTTCAAGTATAATGTCTCTATTATTTACATGCTTTCACTTTTCTTATTATGAAATATCCATTTGTTTTTTATGGATTATGTGATGATGATATGATGTTTATAAAACCCATTTTATTCATTGGGTTATGATGAATGTTTTAAGTTTATGTTGTGGTACAAGTAAGAATGATTCCATTATGATATGGGTGGGACATATATCTCCCTCCAATGAATTGGGTAAAGATTTATATCTCATGAGATAGACATGGCTGGAAAGGTAAGTTAATCAGGTTCAGTGTTACAGGACTGAAACGAGGCGTGAACTTGATTCAGAAAGGGACTTTGTCAATTAAGATCGTCATGGCAGTAATTCCTTGGCTACTATGGAAATAATTACATGTTCTTAATGGATTTCACAATTACATGCTTTATTACTATGCTATTTTATCATGATTGATGATCCATTATGATCTATGCCTTACGTACTGCCATGTTTTATGTCATTGCTCAAGATTTTGATGTGTAAATATTATGTTCATGTTTTTAAGTTCAAATGTATATGGTTTGTTTTATTTTCTCCATGCTTACCCTTAATGAGCATTTGATCTCACCCTTTTTATGTTACTTTTCCCCCAGGATTAAAAGAAAGGTTTTAGGTAAGGAAACAAAAAGGGGAGGATCGTTATGGGAGATGTTGAAGATCTTTCAACATGGATAGAAGTTTATATTCCAAGTTTCCAATGACAATAAACTATTGCAGTACTTGTGTGTCTGTTTTGGTTATGTATTAGATATTCCAAAAAAGTAATGTAATTTCCATGAACGTCAAGCTTCGGGTCTCTACAGGTATGGGAAGACCCAGTAGAATTCTCTGCTGATGAATAACCATTCCTAACGAGTCAAATAATTGTGGCATTCCGTTGGGGGTAAGTTTTCCCCCAAGGAGTTCTTTTTCTATCTCTTACTCCAATTAATTGGCTATGTTTAACCTTAATCTACCTGGAGGCATACCCTCGATATTACCTAGCTTGTTGGGTTAGAACCGGATGAAACTAAAGTCCAAGGCAACATACTGCCCCAGCCACAGATCATCATGTGGGGGTAAGCATCCTTGATAATCCTAAGGACCACATTAAAGATCCAGACACATAATTGTTGGAGCATATGGAGACATGGTGACTCAGGGCACTAGTTCAAGGGGAGTGGAACCAAATTAGCCAAAAATAATTGTTGAGAAATGTCTTTGAAGAGTGCATAACTCTTTTGGTAGGCCACTTATTGATGAAGAAGATGATTGTGAGTCTCTCAGAGGGTCTGGAAAAAGAATCCAACCTCCTCCTGGGTGAGTGATTCTGACACACTGAAATTCGGTGCCTCAAGAGGTCAAAACTTCTTCGGGAAATGGTTTGCTAAAAGAATTTTTATAATGGTCCTTAGTCTAGACTCAGGTTCTAGCCCTTCATTTCTTTACTCGTCACCTAGAGGTGGTTGGGGAACTGGTTTCAGTACTGAAGCAGACCACTGAGATGGTTGGATGGACAGTGGAGAATACGGTGAGTGAGCTGACAAGTCTCCGCTGCTTGGGTTGTCCTCTGATTAGTGTTGTGACTTGGCTACCACATTACGATAAGACGGGCTGGTGACCACAGTTTCTAGTGTAGGGAATATGGATACTGGTGGAGGACCATGTTGTTTTTGTTATCCATCAGTCCCCGAAATAACTCTCGGTGATCTCTGGTTGAGGAAGAGAATGCTCCCAGTTATTATGTTGCTGATTTCATGGTCGAACCTTGGGGAGATGCCAAATTTTCATCCTCTTGGATATATCTATGGAGGGAGATAAGGATATGATGGAACTCCAATTTTAGACATATGAGGATGAGGTGCCTCATTTTTCCCCAGCCCCTAACATAGAGAATCGAGGTTAGGGTTCCATTATAGTTTCATATTCCTCCATAGAATATGGGAAGAAGACATGTTTAATCTGGTTCTAAATCTTCTCAACATTCTTTTATAGGTGGCGATGACTTTCATTCCTACCCCAGGATGGCTCTTCAGGATATGGTAGATTTATGTGTTAGAGAGATCCTTTATCCGAACTGGTGCTGGGGTGGAGAGGACATCCGTATGATTGAGCCGGGGTGCAAGGATCACCTGGGAAGATGTCAAAGTGATCATTGGGAGGAAACTTGTGTCCACTAGCTGATGTATGGAAGGAATCTATGTGGAATGTAGTGGAGTAGGTTGGACCTCTGCCGAAGCTGGTATGACCATGGGTAGGACCTCTATGCTTATTTCCCCTGGCAGTGTTAGTGCAAGGATTGTCCTCTTACTAGTCAAGCAGAACACAGGTATGACCTCCATGCTGAGTAATAATGATGTGTGTCTGACATACTATCCTATGATTTTTGGGGCGATGCGGACCTTCTTCATCTACTATATGGACATGGGGAAGGCCCACACATTAGGGAATGACCGGATGTGTAACATCTTCCCGCTGGTGGCTTGTGACAGGAGGAATGACTCCATACCCAATATCATGAGCCTGAAGGAGGCTTTTGTACATATTTTTACTGTTATGGGGAGGACCCTCATTCAGATTGAAGGTGGCCTAGGGTGGACCTCCATGCAGAGAATGGACGGTGGGAGGATCCGCATTCTCAATGGTGGCGGTACAGGGAGGTCCTCTGTACTGGGTGTCGTTGTTATGGGTCAGTCTATGGCGGGTACTACCTGTACTAGCAACCAAGAGAGTTGACCCAGCCCACCCATGGGGTGGTTGGAGCCTTGATCCAGGTTGGGCGTATGCATGCCCCTCCTTGGAATAGATAGGGAACTATAGGTATACATCGGGGGTGGGATGAGCCATAGTAGTCATTAACGTTAACGCCCCTTGGAGGGCATCCTCCTCAGTCTATGCTCGATGCTGGCATCAGGTCTACCAGACTGGGGCTGGTGGTGTAGGCACATAGCTTACTTGTTCCTCAGCTCGTGAGGCCGGGTGGTTGCAATAGAGTGACCAATTGGGGGCCCTACATGGGATCCCATTAAATGGGATCCCAGTTGGGCTGTCCTGGACACCCTCACAACATTTCGATGGGGTAGGGAGTCATCAAAGCATTCCAGGGAGAGGCTCCCGAAATGGTTGTGCGTTAGTGTGGGGAGCAGTGTCTCCCTACACGACCCTTGGAGGGTGGCTATGAGGCACTGATGCCTCCTGGTCCAATCGGGCCCTAACCCTGGTTGGGATGATCCCCTCCACCTTGTATCGGAGAATGAGGTCACTGTTCACCCTTCACTGAACAAACTTGGATGAGGAGATGCAGCATAGGTTCTCAAAATCTATGGATGCAGAGGCTTCCATGGTGGAAATGAGGTGACATGGGATTTCCACGTTGACCTTTCCCCTGACCCTACATCGGTAAGTGGGTAGTGATCGGTTTCCTGACACTTAATCTTGGTTCTTGGAAGGCATAGAGATTAAACCATTATTTAGAAACTATGAAATCAATGCCTTGTGCCCCATCGCCGTTCTAGCTTCCATGGATGGTAAGAAGGATCCACACTAACAACGTAATAGACCAGGATTTCCAATGTTCAACTGTCCCCAAAATCTGGTGAGTTTCACACCAGGCCCACTATTTGCATGGTAGAACTTAGTGATAGATAATTGGATCCAATGACAAGCTAGTCCACTGATGTCTCGAACGCAACCAATATCCACATTGAGGAGAGGAACATCACATCGGGTTCTCCATTTCTGTTTATGACACTTTCACTAGGTCCCACATCCTTCTATTGAGGACGCGATGATTATTACCCTGCATTCCTTCATTCCAACGGTGGGCATCATCTGTCTCTTATTTAAGGACGTTCACTCCTTGATCAAAACATGATGATGGGATATCAGTTCCTCCTTCCAAAGATTCCACCTTGGAACTTTCTACCTTGTCTGTGTCACCCTTATCAATAAATATGTTGTTTGTGAAACTCTTCCTGGTGACATGTCTTCATGTATGTTGTTTAATTACAGTACATTTATCTGGACCTTCCATGGGGTCCGGTCTGGGGCAGCATCCTTCGGTCGGGGGATTAGTCATGTTGGACATCACTAGTGTGTCTAGACACTGGAACACTGAAGCATCTGGGATTCTCCCCCTTATTATAAGGCATACCAGGGGCACAAATTCCTGAGGAATTCCACGTCTAATGCATCCTCAGATTTCCTTGTTTAACACAGGGTATGTCCCGAGTTTAATTTCAAGAAAATATGGATCAGATGGATCAAAACACTAATGAGAGTGGATTAAATGGGTGCAATCCTTGGGGGGAACACTAATGGTTGGGATTACACATGTTTAGTAACCATCGTACTACTAATAGGAGTGGAGAGGTGAATTTTCATGATCTCACCGGGATGTGGCAGCCAGAATAAGAATAAATATGGATATGGGTTGTTGAGAGTGGATGGAAAATGATGTGGAACCACTGTAAGAGTGACAGTGATGTTGGGATGATCCTCGAAGAGACTTCCAATGTATCCTCGTGGAATGGAATCAAAGTCCACATTGTTCAGGATGTGGGTACGACATCGGTGGGTGCACAAAATATAGCGACCTAACGACATACTGGGGATTACGTGTGGTTAACAGGCTAGGGTGGTCTGATACTCGAGTGGAGGACCAGAGATGTGGGTCCCAGTTGTAACACCCGAGACTTTTATAAGAAATATTTTGTTTTTATTTTTTATAATTCATCAAAGGAATCATTCACTATACACAACACTCGTTTGGCTTACTTTACACACAATCACGACCTTCCTTGATAGCTTGCGTCGTACGCAATACCGAGTTTCACTAAACAACGATATGCTATTAAAATATTATTAAAACTAGCCGTTATGAATAGTAATAACCACTTTTTGAAATTTTGTAAATTTAATTTCTCAAAATGGACTTCGTTTTTTGGATTCAGAATATCGAAATTATCCTAGGGTGAAATTTTGGTATTTTTCTGGAAACTTTCAATTTTTGATGAATAGTGAAAACACTGGGTTACTATTTAAAAACCGACTTTTTATTTAAATAATTATTTATTTTATTTAAATTTATTTAAGGTAAAAATTGATACATAATACCTATATTAGTTCAATGTAATTCAATGGAGTAATTTTATAACAATTTTAGATATATAAAAATTTTATTGAACTTTTCATTGTCTTTTACCCACCTCCTAGGAGAATTTGCAAATTTACATAAAACTTAATTTTACCACATCTGTGAGTGGAATTTCAAAAATCTGAGAGACACGGTTGATGGCAGTACGTAAAATGTAGTTCAATGAGATGAAAATAATTTTTGGTGAATAATAACTTTTTACTTTTATTTACCACGGTTAAAAGTAAATAGGTTAATTAAGGGTAAAAATGATATTATTATTACCCTAACACATGTCCTAATTCTATTGGATAAGTTTAATTCGACCAAAAACAACCTTAGAAATAAAATATGACCATTTAGGCCCACTTGGATTAGACTAGGAAATTTATTATTAATTTATTTAAAGAAGGGTTAAAATAGTAAAAATCAAAGTTTAATAAGTAAATAAATTTTAATATAGGGGTATACATAAGATAAATTAGACTATAAATATTCCTTATAAATCTAAAAGGATTTCCTACATAATGGTATTTTATTTGTAATTTTTAGACATTAAATAATTTAATTTATTTATGACACAATGATGATGCTGTAGTTATCTTATTAATGAAATATTGACATAATTGATATTATAAATACCCAAATAAATGAAATTTGAGACTTTATATGAATTACAATAATTTTATAGGTTACTAGGACATGTTAGTAGTGATTTAATTAACTTTTTTCGAACTAATCATTCTGTTATGATTTTCACAAAAATAAATTACTAAATAGTGTCAAAATTGACATAAAATAGTTTTTAAAACAAATATTATATTATTAATAGTTATGTTATTCCTAAAAATATACGGTTTGGCCAAATGACTTATATAAGGTTTTATATATTAATAATAAACAACTTGGGGTTATTTTGGCTTGTTATAGTATGATTATTAACCTTATAGTGTAAGAACACAAAAAGACATGGTAAAAGTAAAATTATCTAATTTAATGTTAAATCTAAATGATAAGATTTAAATAGTAAAATAAACTTTTAAAAATTCTATTTTATGAGAGGATTTCGACCCATCCCCACCTTAGCTTCGAAATAAATCAATTTGGGGCTATTTAAAACTGAATATGGCTTTATAATAAAATAATATTTTTAGTTTTTCCAATGGAGCCCCTTTCCTCCCTTATAAAAGGGAACCTCCTCCCTCTCTTCCTCACACCACATTGAGACTTCAATATCTGCCAACCCCTGCCAATTTCTCCTCTCCACTTCCCTAGAAACACCATAGAGGTCCTGGTATTCTTCAAAGACCAATTTTATTTCCCTAAAAGGAGGTCTTAAAGAAGCGCTTCAAAGAAGAGGTAATGTCTGTTACTGATTCTTTCAACTTTATTTCTTCTTCCACTTATTCTTATTTAGTTGTTTAATTATGAATTAATAACATAAATATCACTCATATACTGATATGTTATTATAAGTAAGAAACAACCCTATTTCACCAATTATCCATCCTATGGAAAATGAAATCACCGCACGTGCGTACGTACGGAATACCGTCTCCACACCGGGGTGTAATCTATTTTCCACCACCACCTTACTTGGATGGGTATAATGGTGTAAAGAACGAATATATATGATTATTGTAAAGTGATATTGATTCTGAAATAGTATACATACACTCCAATATAATTCCACCATCATGGGAACGATATCATCGCTCGTGCGTACGTATAGAATACCGTCTCCACGATGTGATGCGACTCGTTCTACATGATTTTCATTGCATAATGATTACATAAATGCACTGAGTGAATAAATACGATATATATTACACTAATACCATTCTGGAAATGAGGTATCTATAACCTAAAAAGAAGAATAAGAATTTATTCGACAAAACACGCATAAGAACAGAAAGTAATAAACACCCGAATAACAAGTAGCAATGAAATATTCCTAATAATAAGCTACGAATATGACCATATATGATATCATAAAAATGAGTATGATTCTGGAATAAGTCAAGGAGTTTATTTAAATCATTATACAGGCAGATCGGACACTTACGAAGCAAATCGGAACTAAGGTAAGGGAAAATATCACAATCTCATTTTTATCCGAGATTGTTTATACTTTGGTATTTACTGGGGTGTATTTTATCATCCACATCCACGTTTCCTAAATATGTAATAATATTTCCATCCACCTACAATTTTTTAAATACAATTTTTCCCTTCGGTGAGTTTTTAGTAAAATATATGAAAGGAATCTTTTGTCGTTTTTCGTACGAGGTACTTTTTGACTTTTCTGAAAAATGTAAGAGAAGAATGTTTTTTTAACATATACGGCATGAATGGATTTTTAAAAAATTATTTCCAAGGAGATTCCTTTACAAGTTTTCATGTTTATTTTTAATCAACTTCTTTTAGTTTAGAATTGTATGGCATGTTAAAATAGGAAAAAAATTTGAAGTAGAAATGATATTTTCCTCAAGAATGGACTTCAAGTGTTTTATCAAAATTATTTTCCATCTAAGATAATAAAGGGTTCTGTTTCTATCCCTATTATTACATTTATTTGATTATGTTGTGATGGAATTATTTTTATGAATTCCTTTGTCTTATATTAATTGTTTTATGATGTCACGATGTTTAAGATTCCCATTTTTATTACATGGGTTATGCTAGGATGTATGGTTTATGATTTTGTGGCACACATAAGAATGGTATAATTATGAGATTGGTGGGACCTATATCTCCCTCCAATGCATTGGGTAAAGATTTTATATCTCATGAGATAGACATGGCTAGAACGGCAGGTTAAACCAGTTCAGTGAAACATGACTGAAAAGAGGAGTGAACTCAGTTCAGAAATGGACTTTGTCCACTAAGATAGTCTTGGCAATGAGTCTTGACTAATAAGAAATGATTCTCTATGATTATGTGTGTATGACACAATGTTTCATGTTTTATGTTATGATTATTGTGATTACATTTCACTACCATGATTTATCCCATGTTATGAAATTATGATCTCTTTTGCAGGGTAAGATTTCCAAAATGTTATGTTCTTATGAATATGATGTGATTGATATTTCTTTTGTTTACCCTTAATGAGCATTTTAGCTCACCCTTCCGTATGTTTTACTACTCGAAGTCAGGAATAAGGTTATTAAATAAGATATTCCAAAAAGGTACAATAGATATGATTAAATAAATGGGAGACAATGTCGACGTTTTATGAACCAGTTGTTTATGTTTCCCAGTTTCTAAAGACACTATACCTATATGGTCCTTCCATAGTTTTGTTATATGTTGTAATAAGTGCACTTCAATTATGATGTACTAACAATGTATGTAATGTATGGGTCGATATAGTTGGTATCAGAGGAAAAGGAGGTAGGAATGTATCCGATCCTTGGGAACTCTCACATGTGAGTGTTGGACGAAGCATGGCTCTCCGCCCAAGGGTTTCATGAGGAAATGGTTGCCACTGGGGATGGTGGTGTTTCCTACCCAGGGGGTGTAGCCGCCTATGGAGTTCCCTGATAGGTATCAATTATAGTCCACTAGAAGTAATTCCAGACCGTTATAGTTGATATCAGAGGAAAGGTATAGTCAATCTTTAGAAACTAGGATGTGGAAGCCTTAGTAAGAATCCTAAGGATAAGTCTAAGCACAAAACACAATCTTAGTGTTTTAGAAATGGCCATGAATAACCTAGGATAAGACCTTAAGTTTGATATTTTATTCTTGATTATGTGGTTTTCCTATTATAATTAGTGTTGCTCACACAATTCTTCTTGGTTTTAGTCAATGGCTGGAACCCGAAGGAACTGTGTTAATGCGGAATGTGATGGGCAATGCAATGATTGTCCCCCTGAGTAACCAAACGTTATGGGAGGTGGAATGAAAAATCTTGTATCCATGCTCAAAAAACTTTCTCATGTTATGAATCATGCTGGACTTCTAAACGAGCAAAGGAAGGAGCAACATTCTGTTGAATCCTTCATGAGACAGTATCCACCTTCATTCAGCGGGTCTACTGATCCATTAGTTGCTGCACAATGGATCAGTACTACTGAAAATATATTGTCAGTTATTAAATATTCTGAACATGATAAAGTCATCTTAGCAGTGTATCGTTCGGAAGGTTATGCTGATCAATGGTGGAATCTTATCAAGAATACGAGGCCAATAGATGAAATTGAGTCTATTGAATGGGATGAGTTCAAGAACTTTTTTTTCAATAAGTACTTCCCTCGTATTCTCCGAACAAAGATGTAGAAGGAGTCTCTTGAACTAAAGTAAAAGGATGATGAATCTGTTGGTACCTATGAAGAAAATTTTACAAGACATTCAAGGTACGCTTCTGGGATTATTATCCTACCTGAGAGTAAGATCGATTGATTCTTTAGTGGCTTAAAACCAAGTCTTCGAAGGGTGTTATCCATAAGGGACTTCAATAGCTACGAGGAAATCATTCGATGTGCTCTCAATGTTGAGATGGAGATTGGAGTAACCCATTAGTCATGTGGGTTTGATAAGAAGAGGAAAATGGAATTCAAAAGAAAATCTAAAGAGCACATAGAAAAGAAGATGTGTTTTCCATTATGCTCAAAGTGTGGAACGAAACATGGAGGGAGTTGTCTTAAAGGGACAAGTAAATGTTTCAAATGTGGAAAGGAAGGTCATCGGGCATTTGAATGCCGCAACTATGGGAAGAAGATGTCTAGTGATGTGAACAATGATAAGGCTACACAGAGTGAACCTCCTACACTTCAATGTTACAAGGGCAAGGAAATGGGGAATTATGAAAATCCATGCCCTAATCCAAGGATTGTTGATGATGATCAACGTCAACAAACTCTTAAGGCTAAAGACAAAGGAAAGTCACATGCAATTTCTTCCAGCGACGTGGAGTACAAAAATGAAGTGGTGAAAGGTACAATTACTATCCACTCTAAACTAGAAATTTTTTTATTTGATTCTTGATCCACCCAATCTATTTTTTCTGAAGAATTTTCAAAGGTTATCACCGTATTACCTCAACATTTAGATGTTGAGTTAGCTGTGACTACCCCTAATGGCACAATAGTCACATCAAAAGCTTATAATTCTTCTCCGATTGAAGTTTGTGGGAAAGTGCTTCCTGCAAATCTTGTGATCTTTCCTATAGTGGAATTTTATGTGATTTTTGGCATGGATTGGATTTTTTTATATGGAGCTCATATCAATTTCCAAATAAGGGAAGTCACATTTTATATTCCAGATCAATCTATGATCGTCTATCGATGCAATGATGAACATAACCTTCCAGAGGAAATTTCTTCCATCTTATGGATCTTCATTCTACTAAACGAAGGTTATCTATCTCAAATGGTTGGTGAGAAACTCACAATTAAGAATATGACCATTTTACGGGAGTTGTACAATGCCTTTCCGGAAGAATTACCAGGTCTTCCACCAAATCCTGAAGTTGAGTTTTCAATAGAACTCGTAACGGGTGCTTTACCTATTTCAAAGACACCTTATAGAATGGCGCCAATTGAGTTGTAGGAATTGATGAAGCAACTCCAATATAATCTTGATAAGGGGTTCATACGCCCTAGTGCATCACCTTGGGGAGCACCTATTCTGTTTGTTAAGAAGAAAGATGGATCAATGAGACTCTGCAATGATTATCGAGAACATAACAAGATCATTATCAAGAAAAAATATCATCTCCCACGCATTGATGGCTTATTTTACCAACTATGCCGAGCTCAATACTTTTCCAAGATTGATCTTCGTTCTGGGTATCATCAATTAAGGGTCAAATGGGCAGATATACCAAATACGACTTTCCGTACAAGGTATGGACACTATGAATTTATAGTGATTCCATTTGGTCTTACTAATGCCCATTCTATCTTCATGGATCTGATAAATAGAGTCTTTAGAGACTATCTTGATCCGTTTGTGGTAGTCTTTATAGACGATATTCTTGTATATTCAAAGAGAAAGGAAGAACATGAAGATCACTTGAGAATTATATTGAATACCCTAGAGAAAGGAGAATCTTTATGCCAAATTTACCAGTGTGAATTTTGGCTTCAAAAAGTTTCATTTTTGGGTCACATAATCTCAAAATACGGGATATCTGTGGATCCAACAAAAACCAGGGTTATCGAAAGATGGTCGAGACCAACAACAGTAACTGAGATCCAATGTTTTCATGGTTTGGATGGATATTATCGATGTTTTGTGAAATATTTTACATGATTATCTAATCCACTCACCAGGTTTCCTCGAAAAGCAGTTAAGTTCGTGTGGACGGAGGAATGTTAAGAGAATTTCAAGGAGTTGAAAAGAAGGTTATCCAGTGCACCTGTACTCACACTTCCTTGTAGTGGAGAAAGGTTTGGGATCTACATTGATGCATCCAAGAAGGGATTGGGTGTGTTCTTATGCAAAATTATATGGTGATAGCTTATGCCTCACAACAATTGAAACTACATAAGAAAAGTTACCCAACTAATGATTTGGAGTTAGCTGCGGTAATATTTGCATTAATGATTTAGAGGCATTATCTTTATGGAGAAAGGTGTGATATTTATACTGATCATAAAAGTTTAAAGTATATTTTCACACAAAAGGAGATGAATATGCGCCAAATAAGATGGCTGGAGCTGATTAAGGATTACGACTGCTCAATCCATTACCACCCTGGGAAAGAAAACAAGGTGGAAGATGCATTAAGTCGACAAGACCATGCCAGTTTATCCATGATGAGGATCAAAAAAGATCCAATATTTTGGATTTACAAAGGATGGATCTTGGAAATATAATGGAAGGGGAAAATCGTATCTTTATCAAATGAATGTTCAACCATCTACACATGTGAAGATTAAAGAGGCACAGAAAGAAGATGTAGAGTTACAAAAGAAGGTGTGAAATGTTCCTGAATTCAACCATGATTTTGATGGGATAATAAAGTTCAAGAATTGGGTTTGTGTTAATCCTATCCCTGAATTAAAGAAGGAGCTGCTAGATGAGGCTCATAGTTCTTAATTCTCTATTCATCCTGGAAGCACGAAGATGTATAGGGAGCTGAAAGAGTACTTCTGGTGGGATGGCATGAAAAAAGATGTTACTGAATATGTCTCTTGATGCATGGTTTTTCAGAAAGTTAAAGCTGAGAGACAGAAGTCTAAGGGGATGTTACAAACATTACACATACCCGAATGGAAATGGGAAAACATCACTATGGACTTTGTCACAGGACTTCCTAAAACATCCAAAGGCAATAATGCTATCTGGTTCATAGTTGATCATATTAAAAAGTCTGCACACTTCATTGCTATTAGAGAGGATTTCTCTCTGGATCAGCTTGGCAGGATATATGTAAAGGAAGTGGTAAGATTGCATGGAGTACCACTTTCTATTATATCTGATTGTGATCCGAGGTTTACCTCAAAGTTTTGGAGAAGTCTTCAGCATACTCTGGATACAGAGTTGAGTTTCAGTACTGCTTATCATCCTCAGACAGACGGTCAGTCTGAGAGGACAATTCAAACTCTAGAAGATATGTTGAGAGCTTTCTCTATGGATTTCAAAGGTGGATGGGATCAACACCTACCTTTGGTGGAATTTTCTTTTAATAATAGCATTCACTCCAGTATTCAGATGGCTCCTTATGAATCTCTCTATGGAAAGAAATGCAGGACTCCAACTTGCTAGGAAGAAGTTGGGTAAAGAAAGCTATTAGGACTTGATCTTGTTGATGAGATGGCAGAAAAGGTCAGATCTATTCAACAACACATAAGAGCAGCTCAGAGTCGACATAAAAGTTATGCCGACAACCGAAGAAAAGACTTAGAGTTTGAAGTGGGTGGTAACGTGTTCTTACGAATATCTCCTTGGAAGAGAGTAATGAGATTTTGAAAGAAGGGAAAGCTGAACCCTAGGTATATCGGTCCTTTCGAAGTACTGGATCATGTTGGGAAGGTTGCTTACCGATTGGTGCTTCCACCGAATATCTCTCAAGTTCACGATGTGTTCCATGTATCTCTCCTGAAAAACTACATACCTGATCCTTCAAATGTACTCAGCTCAGAAGTTTTACTGCTGGAACAAGATCTTTCTTATGAAGAACAACCGATAGAGATTCTCGATCATAGTGAAAAGGTCCTACAGAACAAGACCACTCACTTGGTGAAATTATTATAGAGGAACCACCAATTAGAAGAAGCTACATGGGAGCTTGAGGATATGATGAGGGATAGGTATCCTCATCTGTTTGTTACATGTGACAAATTTCGAGGGCGATATTCATTTTAAGGGGGGTAGAATGTAACACCCAAAACTTTTATAAGAAATATTTTGTTTTTATTTTTTATAAATCATCAAAGGAATATTTCACTACACACAACACTAGCTTGGCATGCTTTATAAGCAATCGTGACCTTCCTTGATAGCTTGCGTCGTACGCAATACCGAGTTTCACTAAACACCGATATGCTACTAAAATATTATTAAAACTAGTCGTTATGAATAGTAATAACCACGTTTTGAAATGTTGTAAATTTTATTTCTCAAAATGGACTTTGTTTTTTGGATTCGGAATATCGAAATTAGCCTAGGGTGAAATTTTGGTATTTTTCTGGAAACATTCAATTTTTGATGAATAGTGAAAACACTGGGATACTATTTAAAAACCGACTTTTTATTTAAATAATTATTTATTTTATTTAAATTTATTTAAGGTAAAAATTGATACATAATACCTATATTAGTTCAATGTAATTCATTGGAGTAATTTTATAATTATTTTAGATATATAAAAATTTTATTGAACTTTTCACCACCTTTTACCCACCTCCTAGGAGAATTTGCAAATTTACATAAAACATAATTTTACCACTTCTATGAGTAGAATTTGAAAAATCCGAGATACACAGTTGATGTTAGTAAGTAAAATGTGGTTCAATGAGATGAAAATAATTTTTGGTGTATAGTAACTTTTTACTTTTATTTACCACGGTTAAAAGTAAATAGGGTAATTAAGGGTAAAAATGATATTATTATAACCTAACACATGTCCTAATTCTATTGGATAAGTTTAATTCGACCAAAAACATCCTTAGGAATAAAATATGACCATTTAGGCCCACTTTTATTAGATTAGGACATTTATTATTAATTTATTTAAAGAAGGGTTAAAATAGTTAAAATCTAAGTTTAATAAGTAAATAAATTTTAATATAGGGGTATACATAAGATAAATTAGACTATAAATATTCATTATAAATCTAAAAGGATTTCCTACATAATGGTATTTTATTTCTAATTTTTATACATTAAATAATTTAATTTATTTATGACACAATGATGATGTAGTAATTATCCTATTAATGTAATATTGACATAATTGATGTTATAAATACACAAATAAATGTAATTTGAGACTTTATATGAATTACACTAATTTTATAGGTTACTAGAACATGTTAGTATTGATTTAATTAAATTTTATCTAAATAATCATTCTGTTATGATTTTCACAAAAAAACATTACTAAATAGTGTCAAAATTGACATAAAATAGTTTTTAAAACAAATATTATATTATTAATTGTTATTTTATTCCTAAAAATCTACGGTTCGGCCAAATGACTTATATAAGGTTATATGTATTAAAAATAAACAACTTGGGGTTCTTCTGGCTTGTTATAGTATGTTTATTAACCTTATAGTGTAAGTATACAAAAAGACATGGTAAAAGTAAAATTATCTAATTTAATGTTAAATCTAAATGATAAGGTTTAAATAGTAAACTAAACTTGTCCAAATTCTACTGGATGAGATTATTTCGACCCATATCCACCTTAGCGTCGAAATAAATCAATCTGGGGATATTTAAAACCGAATATGGCTTTATAATAAAATAATATTTTTATTTTTTCCAAAGGAGCCCCTCTCCTCCCTTATAAAAGGGCACATCCTCCCCCTCTTCCTCACAACACATTGAGCCTTCAATATCATACAACCCCTACCAATTTCTCCTCTAAACTTCCCTAGAAACATCCTAGAGGTCCTGGTCTTCTTCAATGACCAATTTTAGTGCCCTAAAAGGAGGTCTCAAAGAAGCGCTTCAAAGAAGAGGTAATGTCTGTTACCGATTCATTCAACTTTATTTCTTCTTCCACTTCTTCTTATTTAGTTGTTTAATTATGAATTAATAACATTAGTATCACTCATATACTAATATGTTATTATAATTATGAAACAACCCTATTTCACCATCTATCCATCCTACTGAAAACGAAATCACCGCGTGTGCGTACGTACGGAATACCGTCTCCACACAGTGGTGTAATCTATTTTCGACCACCACCATACTTGGATGGTTATAATGGTGTAAATAATGAATATATATCAATATTGTAAAGTGATATTGATTCTTAAATAGTATACATACACTCCAATACAATTCCACGGTCATGGGAACGATATCATCGCTCGTGCGTACTTATGGAATACCGTCTTCACGATGTGATGCGACTCGTTCTACATGATTTTCATTGCATAATGATTAAATAAATGCATTGAGTGAATAAATATTATATATATTACACTAATAACATTCTGGAAATGAGCTATCTATTACCTAAAAAGAATAATAAGAATTTATTCAACAAAACACGCATAAGAACAAAAAGTAATAAATACCCGAATAACAAGTAGCAATGAAATATTACTAATAATAAGCTACCAATATGACCATATATGATATCATAACAATGAGTATGATTCTGGAATAATTCAAGGACGTTATTTAAATCATTATACAGGAGGTTCGGACACTTACGAAGCAAATCGGACCTAAGGTAAGGGAAAATATCACAATCTCATTTTTATCCGAGATTGTTTATACTTTGGTATTTACTGGGTGTGTATTTTATCATCCACATCCATGATTCCTAAATATGTAATACTATTTCCATCCACCTACAATTGTTTAAATCCAACTTTACCCTTCGGTGAGTTTTTAGTAAAAGATATGAAAGGAATCTTTTGTCGTTTTTCGTACGAGGTACATTTTGACTTTTCTCAAAAAAGTATGAGAAGAATGTTTTTATTAACTTATACGGAATGAATGGATTTTTAAAACATTGATTCCAAGAAACTTCCTTTACATGTTTTCAAGTTTATTTTTAATCAACTTCTTTTAGTTTAGAATTATATGACATGTTATGAAAGGAAAAGTGTTTTTGAAGTAGAAAGGATATTTTCCTCAAGAATGGAGTTCAAGTGTTTTATCAAAATTATTTTCCATATAATATAATAAAGGGTTATATTTCTATCCCTATTATTACATTTATTTGATTATGTTGTGATGGAATTATTTTTATGAATTCCTTTATCTTATATTAATTTTTTATGATGTCACGATGTTTATGATTTCCATTTTTATTACATGGGTTATGCTATGATGTATGGTTTATGATTTTGTGGCACACATAAGAATGGTATCATTATGAGATGGTTGGGACCTATATCTCCCTCCAATGCATCGGGTAAATATTTTATATCTAATGAGATAGACATGGCTGGGACAACATGTTAAACCAGTTCAGCTAAACCGGACTGAAATGAGGAGTAAACTCGGTTCAGAAATGGACTTTGTCCAATAAGATTGTCTTGGAAATGAGTCTTGATTAATAAGAAATGATTCTCCATGATTATCTGTGTATGCAACAAATTTTCATGATTTTTGTTATGATTATTGTGATTACATTTAACTTCCATGATTTATCCCATGTTATTAAATTATGATCTCTTTTGTAGGGTAAGATTTCCAAAATGTTATGTTCTTATGAATTTGATGTGATTGATATTTCTTTTGTTTACCCTTAATAAGAATTTGAGCCCACCCTTTTGTATGTTTTCCTTCCCCAGGTCATGAAGAAGGTTATTAAGTAAAATATTCCAAAAAGGGACTATAGATATGATGAAATAAATGGGAGATAGTGTAGACTCTTTATGAACTAGTTGTTTATGTTTCCAAGTTTCTAAAGACACTATACCTATACGGTCCTTTCATGGTTTTGTTATATGTTTTAATAAGTGCAATTTAATTATGAAGTACTAACAATGAATGTAATGTATGGGTCGTTATAGTTGGTATCAGAGGCAAAGGAGGTAGGAATGTATCCGTTCCTTGGGAACTCTCACATGTGAGCGTTGGACGAACCATGGCTCTCCGCCCAAGGGCTTCATGAGGAAATGGCTACCACTGGGGATGGTGGTGTGTCCCACCCAGGGGGTGTAGACACCCATGGAGTGCCCTGATAAGTATCAATTATAGTCCACTGGAAGTAATTCCAGATTGTTATAGTTGGTATCAGAGGAAAGGTATAGTGAACCTTTGGAAAGAAGGATGTGAAAGCCTTAGTAAGAACCCTAAGGATAAGTATAAGCATATAACACAATCGTAGTGTTTTTGAAATGGCCATGAATAACCTAGGATAAGACCTTAAGTGTGATATTGTATTCTTGATTATGTGGTTTTCCTATTATAATTAGTGTTTCTCACACTATTCTTCTTGGTTTTAGTCAATGGCTGGAACTCGAAGGAACTGTGTTAATGCGGAATGTGACGGGCAATGAAATGATTGTCCCCCTGAGAAACCAAACATTATGGGTGATGGAATGAAAAATCTTGTATCCATACTCACACAACATTCTCAAGCTATGAATCATGCTGGACTTCCAAACGAGCAAAGGAAGGAGAAACATTCTGTTGAATCGTTCATGAGATAGTGTCCACCTTCATTCAGCGGGTCTACTGATCCATTAGTTGCTGAACAATGTTTTATTACTATTGAAAAGATATTTTCAGTTATTCAATGTTCTGAACATGATAAATTCATCTTAGCAGTGTATCGTTTGGAAGGTGATGCTGATCAATAGTGGAATCTTATCAAGAATATGAGGCCAAGAGATGAAATTGAGTCTATGGAATGGGACAAGTTCAAGAACTTATTTTTCAATAAGTACTTCCCTCGTATTCTCCAAAAAAATATAGAGAAGGAGTTTCTTGAACTAAAGCAAAAGGATGAGGAATCTGTTGGTACCTATGAAGCAAATTTTACAAGATATGCAAGGTACACTTCTTGGATTATTATCCAGACTGAGAGTAAGATCGATCGATTCTTTAGTGGCATAAAACCAAGTCATCGAAGGGCGTTAGCCATAAGGGACTTCAATATCTACGAGGAAATCATTCGATGTGATCTCAAATTTGAGATGGAGATTGGAGTAACCCATCAATCTTTTGGGTTTGACAAGAAGAGGAAAATGGAATTCAAAGGAAAATCTAAAGAGCACACTGAAATAAAGATGAGTTTTCCCTTAGTCTCAAAGTGTAGAAAGAAACATGGAGGGAGTTGTCTTAAAGGGACAAGTAAATATTTCAAATGTGGAAAGAAAGGTCATCGTGCATTTGAATGCCGCAACGATGGGAAGAAGATGTCTAGTGATGCGAACAATGATAAGGCTACACAGAGTGAACCTCCTACACTTCAATGTTACAAGAGCAAGGAAATGGGGAATTATACCAATCAATTCCCTAATACAGGGATTGTTGATGATGATCGACGTCAACAAACTCTTAAGGCTAAAGACAAAGGAAAGTCACATGCAATTTCTATTAGCGATGTGGAGTACGATAACGAAGTGGTGAAAGGTACACTTGCCATCCACTCTAAACTATAAAATGTTTTATTTGATTCTGTACCCACCCACTCTTTTATTTCTGAAGAATTTTCTAAGGGTATCACTGTATTACCTCAACAATTAGATGTTTAGTTAGCCGTGACAACCCCTAATGGCACTACAGTCGCATCAAAAGCTTATAATTCTTCTCCGATTGATGTTTGTGGGAAAGTACTTCCTGCAAATCTTTTGATCCTTCCTATAGTAGAATTTTATGTGATTCTTGGCATGGATTTTCTTTCCTTATATAAAGCTCATATCAATTTCCAATGAAGGGAAGTCACATTTTATATTCTAGATCAATCTATGATCGTCTATCGATGCA
The DNA here is from genome assembly GCA_963277665.1 of Viscum album. Taxonomy (NCBI): domain Eukaryota; kingdom Viridiplantae; phylum Streptophyta; class Magnoliopsida; order Santalales; family Viscaceae; genus Viscum; species Viscum album. The sequence continues at coordinate 1,896,521,726 of OY728123.1, forward strand.
AGGATGAACATAACCTTCTAGTGGAAATTTCTTCCATCTTATGGGTCTTGATTCTACTAAATTAAGGTTATCTATCTCAAATGGTTGGTGAGAAACTCACGATTAAGAATATGCCCATTTTAAGGGAGTTTGACGATCCCTTTACGGAGGAATTACCGTGTCTTCCACCAAATCGTGAAGTTGAGTTTTCAATAGAACTCGTACTGGGTGATTTACCTATTTCAAAGACACCGTATAGAATGGCCCCAATTGAGTTACAGGAATTGAAGAAGCAACTCCAAGAGAATATTGATAAGGGGTTCATACACCCTAGTGCGTCACCTTGGAGAGCACATGTTCTGTTTGTTAAGAAGAAAGATGGATCAATGAGACTCTGCATTGATTATCGAGAACTTAACAATATCACTATCAAGAAAACATATCCTCTCCCGCGCATTGATGACTTTTTTGACCAACTATGCGGAGCTCAATAATTTTCCAAGATTGATCTCTGTTCAGGGTATCATCAATTAATGGTCAAAAGGGAGGATATACCAATGATGGCTTTCCGTACAGGGTATGGACACTATGAATTTATAGTGATCCCATTTGGTCTTACTAATTCCCCTGTTATCTTCATGGATCTGATAAATAGATCCTTCAGAGACTATCTTGATCAGTTTGTGGTAGTCTTTATAGACGATATTCTTGTATATTCAAAGAGCAAGGAAGAACGTGAAGATCACTTGAGAATTATATTAAAGACCCTGATAATGGAGAAGATTTATGCCAAATTTTCCAAGTGTGAATTTTGGCTTCAAAAAGTTGCATTTTTGGGTCAGATAATATCAAATGAGGGGATATCTATGGATCCACCAAAAAAGTGGTTATCGAAAGATGGTCGAGACTAACAACAGTAACTGAGATCCGAAGTTTTCATGGTTTGGCTGGATATTATCGACGTTTTGTGAATGATTTTTCACATTTATCTAATCCACTCACCAGGTTGCCTCGAAAAGGAGTTAAGTTCGTGTGGACAGAGAAATGTGAAGAGAATCTCAAAGAGATGAAAAGAAGGTTATCCAGTGCACCTGTACTCACACTTCCTTGTAGTGGAGAAAGGTTTTTGATCTATAGTGATGCATCCAAGAAGGGATTGGGTGTGTTCTTATGCAAAATGATATGGTGATAGATTATGCCACACGATAATTGAAAATACATGAGAAAAATTACCCAACTCGTGATTTGGAGTTAGCTGCGGTAATATTTGCATTAAAGATTTGGAGGCATTATCTTTATGGAGAAAGGTGTGATATTTATACTGATCATAAAAGTTTAAAGTATATTTTCACACAAAAGGAGTTGAATATGCGCCAAAGAAGATGGTTGTAGCTGATTAAGGATCACGACTGCTCAATTCATTACCACCCTAGGAAAGAAAACAAGGTGGCTATTGCATTAATTCGACAAGACCATACCAGTTTATCCATGATGAGGATCACAAAATATCCAATATTTATGGATTTACAAAGGATGGATCTTGGAATTATAATGGAAGGGGAAAAATGGTATCTTTATCAAATGAATGTTCAACCATCTATACATGTGAAGATTAAAGAGGCATAGAAAGAAGATGTAGAGTTACAAAAGAAGGTGAGAAATGTTCCTGAATTCAACCTTGATTTTGATGGGATAATAAAGTTCATGAATTGGGTTTCTGTTCCTCCCATCCCCGAATTAAAGAAGGAGCTGCTGGATGAGGCTCATAGTTCTTCATTCTCTATTCAACTTGGAAGCACGAAGATGTATAGGGACCTGAAAGAGTACTTCTGGTGGGATGGCATGAAAAGAGATGTTGCTGAATATGTCTCTCGATGCTACGTTTGTCAACAAGTTAAAGATGAGAGACAGAAGTCTAAGGGGATGTTACAACCATTACCCATACCCGAATGAAAAAGGGAAAACATCACTATGGACTTTGTCACATGACTTCCTAAAACATCCAAAGGCTATAATGCTATCTGGGTCATAGTTGATCATCTTACAAAGCCTGCACACTTCATTGATATTAGAGACGATTTCTCTCTAGATCAGCTTCCCAGGATATATGTAATGGAAGTGTTAAGATTGCAAGGAGTACCACTTTCTATTATATCTGATCGGGATCCGAGGTTTACCTCAATGTTCTGGAGAAGTCTTCAGCATACTCTAGATACAGAGTTGAGTTTCAGCACTTCTTATCATCCTCAGACAGACGGTCAGTCTGAGAGGACAATTCAAACTCTAGAACATATGTTGAGAGCTTGCTCTATGGATTTCAAAGGTGGTCGGGATCAACACCTACCTTTGGTGGAATTTTCTTATAATAATAGATTTCAATCCAGTATTCAGATGGCTCCTTATGAAGCTCTCTATGGAAGGAAATGCTGGACTCCAACTTGCTGGGATGAAGTTGGGGAATGAAAGCTATTAGGACCTAATCTTGTTGATGAGATGGCAGAAAAGGTCAGATCTATTCATCAACACATAAGAGCAGCTCAAAGTCAACAAAAAATTTATGCCGACAACCGAAGAAAAGACTTAGAGTTTGAAGTGGGTGATAAAGTGTTCTTAAGAATATCTCCTTGGAAGATAGTAATGAGATTTTGAAAGAAGGGAAAGATGAGCCCTATGTATATCAGTCCTTTCGAAATACTGGATCGTGTTGGGAAGGTAGCTTACCGATTGGCGCTTCCACCGAATCTCTCTCAAGGTCACGATGTGTTCCATGTATCTCTCCTGAGAAAGTACATACTTGATCCTTCACATGTACTCAGCTCAGAAGTTGTACTGCTGGAACAAGATTTTTCATATGAAGAACAGCCAATAGAGATTCTTGATCATAGTGAAAAAGTCCTACGGAACAAGACCACTCGCTTGGTAAAAGTTTTATGGAGGAACCACCAATTAGAAGAAGATACATGGGAGCATGAGGATATGATGAGGGAGAGGTATCATCATCTGTTTGTTACAAGTGACGAATTTCGAGGGCGAAATTCATTTTAAGGGGTGTAGACTGTAACACCCGAGACTTTTATAAGAAATATTTGGTTTTTATTTTTTATAAATCATCAAAGGAATCTTTCACTACACACAACACTATCTTGGCTTTCTTTACACGCAATCACGAAATTCCGTGATAGCTTGCGTCGTACGCAATACCGAGTTTCACTAAACAACGATATGATATTAAAATATTATTAAGAATAGCTATTATGAATAGTAATAACCACTTTTTAAATTTTTTAAATTTTATTTCTCAAAATGGACTTCATTTTTTGGATTCGGAATATTGAAATTATCCTAGGGTGAAATTTTGGTATTTTTCTGGAAACTTTCAATTTTTGATGAATAGTGAAAAAACGAGGTTACTATTTAAAAATCGACTTTTTATTTAAATAATTATTTATTTTATTTAAATTAATTTAAGGTCATAATTTATATATAATACTTATATATGTTCAATGTAATTCATTGGAGTAATTTTATAATAATTTTAGATATATAAAAATTTTATTGAACTTTTCACCGTCTTTTACCCACCTCCTAGGAGAATTTGAAAATTTACATAAAACGTAATTTTACCACTTCTGTGAGTGGAATTTCAAATATCTGAGAGAAACTTTTGATGTCAGTAATTAAATATGGTTCAATCAGATGAAAATAATTTTTGGTGAATAGTAACTTTTTACTTTTATTTACCATGGTTAAATATAAATATGGTAATTAAGGGTAAAAATGATATTATTATTACTCTAACACATGTCCTAATTCTTTTAGATAAGTATAATTCGACCAAAAACAACCTTAGGAATAAAATATGACCATTTAGGCCCACTTGTATTAGATTAGGACTTTTATTATTAATTTATTTAAAGAAGGGTTAAAATAGTTAAAATCAAAGTTTAATAAGTAAATAAATTATTATACAGGGTCATACATAAGATAAATTCAACTATAAATATTCATTAGAAATCGAAAAAGATTTCCTATGTAATGGTATTTTTATTATTATTTTTAGACATTAAATAATTTAATTTATATATGACACAAAGATGATGGAGTAATTATCTTATTAATGAAATATTGACATAATTGATGTTATAAATAACCAAATAAATGTAATTTGAGACTTTTTCTGAATTAAACTAATTTTATAGGTTAATATGAAATGTTAGTATTTATTTAATTAAATGTTTTCGAATTATTAATTCAGTTATGATTTTCACAAAAATCAATTACTAAATAGTGTCAAAATTGACATAAAATAGTTTTTAAAACAAATATTATATTCTTAATTGATATTTTATTCCTAAAAATCTAAGGTTTGGCGAAATTACTTAGATAAGGTTATATATATTAATAATAAAACCCTTAGGGTTCATTTGTCTTGTTATAGTAAGTTTATTAACCTTATAGTGTAAGAACACAAAAAGACATGGTAAAAGTAAAATTATCTAACTTAAAGTTAAATCTAAATGATAAGGATAAAATAGTAATCTAAACAGGTAAAAATTCTATTGGATGAGATGATTTCGACCCCTCCCCACCTCATATTCGAAATAAATAAATATGGTGCTATTTAAAACCAAATATGGCTTTATAATAAAATAATATTTTTAGTTTTTCCAAAGGAGCCCCTCTCCTCCCTTATAAAAGGGAACCTCCTCCCTCTCTACCTCACACCACATTGAGCCTTCATGATCGGCCAAACCCTTCCAATTTCTCCTCTCCACTTCCCTAGAAACATCCTAGAGGTCCTGGTCTTCTTTAATGACCAATTTTAGTTACCTAAAAGGAGGTCTCAAAGAAGCGCTTCAAAGAAGAGGTAATGTCCGTTACCGATTCATTCAAATTTATTTCTTCTTCCACTTCTTCTTCTTTAGTTGTTTCATTATGAATTAATAACATTAGTATCACTCATATACTAATATGTTATTATAAGTATGAAAAAACCCTATTTCACCATCTATCCATCCTACGGAAAATGAAATCACCGCGTGTGCGTACGTACGGAATACCGTCTCCACGCCGTGGTGTAATCTATTTTCGACCACCACCATACTTGGACGGGTATAATGGTGTAAATAATGAATATATATCATTATTGTAAAGTGATATTGATTCTAAAATAGTATACATACACTCCAATACAATTCCACGGTAATGGGAACGATATCATCGCTCGTGCGTACTTACGGAATACTGTCTTCACGATGTGATGCGACTTGTTCTACATGATTTTCATTGCATAATGATTACATAAATGCATTGAGTGAATAAATATGATATATATTACACTAATACCATTCTGTAAATGAGGTATCTATAACCTAAAAATAATAATAAGAATTTATTCAACAAAACACGCATAAGAACAAAAAGTAATAAACACCCGAATAACAAGTAGCAATGAAATATTACTAATAATAAGCTACCAATATGACCATATATGATATCATAACAATGAGTATGATTCTGGAATAATTCAAGGAAATTATTTAAATCATTATACAGGAGATTCGGACACTTACGAAGCAAATCAGACCTAAGGTAAGGGAAAATATCACAATCTCATTTTTATCCGAGATTGTTTATACTTTGGTATTTACTGGGGTGTATTTAATCATCCAAATCCATGTTTCCTCAATATTTAATACTATTTCCATCCACCTACAATTTTTTAAATCCAATTTTACCTTTCGTTGAGTTTTTAGTAAATGATATGAAAGGAATCTTTTGTCATTTTTCGTACGAGGTACTTTTTGACTATTTTGACAAAAGTACTAGAAGAATGTTTTTTTAACATATACGACATGAATAGATTTTTAAAACATTATTTACAAGAAGCCTCCTTTAAAAGTTTTCAAGTTTATTTTTAATCAACTTCTTTTAGTTTAGAATTGTATGACATGTTAAGAAAGGAAAAGTTTTTATTGAAGTAGAAAGGATATTTTCTTCATGAATGGAGTTCAAGTGTTTTATGAAAATTATTTTCCATCTAAGATAATAAAGAGTTTTTTTCTATCCCTATTATTACATTGATTTGATTATGTGGTGATGGAATTATTTTTTTTAATTCCTTTATATTATATGAATTTTTTTATGATGTCACGATGTTTAAGATTCCCATTGGGTTATGCTATGATGTATGGTTTATGATTTTGTGGCACACATAAGAATGGTACCATTATGAGATGGGGGGGACCTATGTCTCCTTCCAATTCATTGGGTAAATATTTTATATCTCATGAGATAGACATGGATGGAATGGCAGGTTAAACCGGTTCAGTGAAACAGGACTGAAACGAGGAGTGAACTCAGTTCAGAAATGGACTTTGTCCACTAAGATAGTGTTGGAAATGAGTATTAAATAATAAGAAATGATTCTATAGGATTATGTGTGTATTCCAAAATGTTTCATGTTTTATGTTATTAATATTGTGATTACATTTCACTACCATGATTTATCTCATGTTATGAAATTATGATCTCTTTTGCAGGGTAAGATTTCCAAATGTTATGTTCTTATGAATATGATGTGATTGATATTTCTTTTGTTTTCCCTTACTGAGCATTTGAGCTCACCCTTTTGTATGTTTTCTTTCCCTAGGTCAGGAAGAAGGTTCTTAAGTAAGATATGCCAAAAAGAGTCTATATATATGATGAAATAAATGGGAGATAGTGTAGAAGATTTACGAACTAGTTGTTTATGTTTCCCAGTTTCTAAAGACACTATACCTATAGGGTCCTTTCATGGTTTTTTTATATGTTTTAATAAGTGCACTTCAATTTTGAAGTAGTAAAAATGTATGTAAAGTGTGGGTCATTATACCAGTGAAGGGGATTACAATAAATTACCATCAATTGGTAAACACAATGTCTTACCATCGATTGGTTTTGAAAACTTTTTACTAATAATTGGGGTTGACAAGGGCTTACCAATACTTGTTGTTTACAACGGCTTACCGCTGATTGGGGTTCACAATGGATTAACGCTGATTGGGGTTGACAACAGATTACCGCTAATTGGGGTTGACAATGACTTACTGCTGATTGGGGTTGGACCTCAAGGAGACTTCCTACGTACCTTTACTAGGAGAAAAGTATCAAAGACCATATAGTTCGAATGGGTAAAGTTTAATGTCTAGCAGGATGAAATGGTGGCGTATAGTTTAACGTCATTTGTGACATGGATGTACCAATGTGAAGGGGTCTAATCAAGTAGGTGTTGGTCCTGATCCTTAGGGGGGGGTCCTACGTACATTCCCATGTCAAGGATCAATGTCCACATAGTTCTGAAGAGGTTTTGGTGAGCCGACGTGAAGGGGTTGAGACCGATGGTCGTTGGGCCTGATCCTCTTGGAGGAATCCTAAATACCTTTCCTTGGCAACGATCAAACTAGACATAGTTTGTAAGTGGTGTTGGTGAACCGATGTTAAGGGGGTTGGGACCAATGGTTGTTGGGATCGAACGTCTGGGAGCCTTCTTACATACCATCACTTGGAAAGGATCAATGTCCACGTATTTTAAGATTGTTGTTGATGAAACGTCCTGAAGGAAGTCAAGAACAATGATTGTTGGGATTGAACCTTAGGGAGGCTTCAAACATACCTTGGCTTGGCAAGGATAAAAGGCCACAAAGTTCAGGTGTGGTGTTGGTGAACTGTCGTGGTGCGGGTCGATACCAATGGTTACTGGGATTGAACCTTAGAGAGGATTCTAACGTACCTTGCATTCGAAAGGTTCAAAGTCCAAGTAGTTCAAGAGTGGTGTTGGTGAACCTACATGATGGGGGTGGGTAACAATGGTTGGTGGGATTGAACCTCAGGGTGGATTCTTACATACCTTTCCTTGACAAGGATCAAAGTCCACATAGTTTTGGAGTGGTGTTGGTGAACCGACATGAAGGGGGTCGGGATGAATGGTTATTGGTTTGAACATCAGGGAGGATTCCTACATACCTTTCTTTAAAAAGGATCAATTTCCACGTAGTTTGTGAGTGGTGTTGATGAACCCACGTGAAGGCGGTCGGGACCAATGTTTGTTGGGATTGAATGTCCGGGAGTCTTCTTATGTACCATGACTTAGAGAAGATCAATGTCCACATGGTTCAAAAGTGTTGTCGAAGATCCGTAATAAATGGGGTTAAGACAAATGGTTGTTGAGATTGAACCTCAGGGAGGCTTCCTATGTACCTTGCCATGGAAAGGATCAAAGTTCACATAGTTAGAGTGTGGTGTTGGTGATGGTAGGTGCATACACTATAACCATATGAGTCGTGGTCGGTGTGAGAAACAAGAGGCAGCAAAGACCTGATGATGACGTCATGAAAAGTGCATCCATGGGAATTGGAGTGTTGATTACATGTGGTTAGTGGGCCAAAAATAAAACAGGGGCTTACACATGGTTCTCATCCCAATGGGGAAATAGGGTCATACATGTGGTTCGCTGCCCAATGAGGAAACAGGGGCTTAAGCATGGTTTTTAGCCCTGGGATATGGAGATTGGGACGTATTCTCAGATGGAGTAATGAGTGGTGACAATGCACAAGAGGAGAGGGATGAGATAATGATGGTCCCGATGACCATCTCTCCACTAGTCTTAGGCACAAAAGAGTGGAGGGGGAGTTGGTATACTGCCACCCACAAGGAAGGTTGGGGGCTTCCACGAAGATGGTTTCCCTTCCCCACAGACATGCACTGCTCTGACAGAGAGGATGTAATGCACTGAACCTAGTTACCCAGAGTTGGTGCATTATAATGTATCATTGGAATGATCACAAAATATCATGTCTCGAAAGACCGATTAGTTTAGTAGCCTTAGAATAACATGATATATTCATAAAGTTTACATTTCATCATGAAGTGAAAACTACAATAACATCTTGTCTCCACACTCATATCACCTTATACTATCCCTATAGGTCATTCATAAAATACTCCTTCACAACCTGGGAAAAATAAAACACAGAAAGGGTGAGCTCAAATGCCTAGTAATGATAACAATATAGCGAAAACTTTCATAAATAAGAATTAACATTTAAGGCAATGTATAATTAAAGAAAAGCCTTTTAATCTTGAACTTCAAAATAATATGGTAGAAATAAAATGAAATAATCCCATTTACTTATTCACATGGATATTCGACTAGTCAAATAATCCAATGAAATATCAGTAACCACATTCATTAGGATGGAATGCATAATGCCACACTATCATAACCACGTAGCCAATGCCTCGTGCCAAGACTACAAAAAAGATTTTATCAAGGCCTCGTTCCAAGACACTAGTTTGTATCATGAGACCTACCGATGCATCAAGGATATATAGAGGGCTCCACCCATCACTAACTATGTCAAATGCATCCCCATATGAAAAGGTTTAAACACAACACAAACAATCGTATTAAAACTAGAATACAAAATGTAAATACTTTATCCATAAACCATGAATGGTATAAAAATAACACATCCACGGTAAAACATATCAAAAAACCATAAATACAATATGGTTGTTTTTTATCATAATAAATCAAATTCAAATAAGCTTAAAACCCATCCAAGGATGTTGTCATACATGAAATCCAAACAATTTTAGAGAAATATCTTTTTTTAAATCATTCAAAAGAAACATAATTATAAAAGAAAACATTTACTTTTAAAATAGTCTTAGAAGATTTTATGTGAGGCTTTGATGATTTTATAACAGTGGAAAATATCCGCACTCACCGTATAAGTTAAAAAAAGACATTCTTACCTTAATTTTGTAAAAAAGGATAAAAAAGACCTTGTTTGGAAAACGATAGAAAGATTCCTTTCAAACCATTTAATAAAAATTCAAGCAATGGTATAAATGAATTTAACCCATAGTCTCGTAAATATTAAATATTTTTTGAAATACATTTTTAAGAAACATGGATGTTGATGATAAAGAGATCCCAGTAGATAATTACATATAAACAACCTCGGATAATAAAGAGCTTGTGAAATTAACCCATAACATGTACTTTTACTTGGTTGAGGGTAGGTTATCCTCTTGTATAATAGTTAAATAATTGTTATTAAATTATATGAGAATAATATACATTAATATGATATGATATATGATCTTTTAACATTTATTTGTTAACAATATCTTAGTATTATCATCGTTTCGGGTGTTAACGGATTCATTTTTCATTATATTCTTTGTTCTGTGAGCCATATTTTCTATGGATGGGATGTATATTATTCATATCCAGAATTATATCAGGTCTCTAAAAATTATTTTTAATCATCAAATGAAATTTATTTTTGAATGGATACGATGGGGAATGAATCTCATCGCATTCATGGAGACTGTAATCCGTACATATGCACGAGCGACAATATCAATCTTTTGATATTAAAATTATATATAATTGGATGGTATATCATATATACAGAATAATTATCTTGTCTTATTTATTATTTACATGAATTACACATCATTATTATACCGATCCAAATAATGAAGTATTGATTAACAATTACACCACGGCGTGGAGACGGTAGCCCGTATGTATGCACATATGGTGACATGTCATTCAAAGGATGGACAGAATACTGAATATGGTTATACCATATTTATAATAAATCACAATATATAGAATATATTGGAGTTATTATTTTATATTGGAAATAAAAATGAAATAATAATTTGAAGAAGAAAGGAACTTGAAAGAGGTTGGTGAAAACATTACCTGTTCTTCGGGTTCTTCCTTTTGATTTGATCAAAAGGGCTCCATAGGATGGCTTTATGACTAAAATAAGGCCTATAGGATTAAGGGAGGATAGTTGAGAGGGTATTTTGGCAGAGGTAGACTGATCCAAAAGGCTTTGAAGGTATGAATAATTGGTTATAAGTGGTGTCCTTTTATAAGGGGGAGGAGGGGCTCTTTAGGAAAAACTTAAAGTATTAATTTATAATAAATTCATATATGGTTTCTAATGGATCCAAAGTGGATTATTCAAAGATAAAGGTGGGTTTTGGTTGAAAACTACTCATCCAATAGATTTTAGATAGGTTTGGTTTATTATAGTAACCTTATATTTTATATTTAACTCTTAGTTAAATAGTTTGACATTACCAAGTCTCTTTGTATTTTTATATTATATAGGTAATAAACATACTATATACTTCCAAGAGACCACAAAGTGTTCCATTAATGATAAAACTATTATTATATAATTCTGTTGGCCGAACCGTACATTTTTATGGATATAATATCAATTAATAATATAATATTTGTTTTAAAAACTCTTTAATGTCAATTTTGACACTATTGGGTATTTAGTTTTTGATTAATTCATAACACCATTATTACTTCGAATAAAATTCATATAACCCATAAAAATATGTCATATTAACCTATAAAATTATTTTAATTCATAAAAAGGATCAAATTACATTTATTTGGATATTTCTAATATCAATTATTTTAATATTTAATTAAATATGTAATTACTACATCACCATTGTGTCGTAAATAAATTAAATTATTTATTGTTTAAAAATTATAAATAAAATACAATTATGTAGGAAACCTTTTTATCTTTCTAATGAATATTTATTATCGAATTCTTCTTATGAATAACCTTATATTAAGAATATTTTAGTTATTAAACATTGATTTTAACTCTTTTAACTCTTCTATGAATTAAATAATAATAAATATCATAATCTAATACAAGTGGACCAAAGAGGTTCATATTTTATTCCTAATGTTGTTTTTGGTCAAATTATACTTATCCAACAGAATTAGGAAATGTGTTAGGGTAATAATAATATCATTTTTACCCTTAATTACCTTATTTACTTTTAACCGTGGTAAATAAAAGTAAAAAGTTACTATTCAAAAAAAAATTATTTTTATCTTATTGAACAAAATTTTACTCTTTGATATTAACAGTGTCTCTTAGTTTTTTGAAATTCAACTCACAGAATTGGTAAAATTATGTTTTATGTGAATATACAAATTCTCCTTGGAGATGGGTAAAAGACGGTAAAAAGGTCAATAAAATATTTATACATCTAAAATTATTATAAACTGACTCCAATAAATCACATTGAACTTATATGTGTATTATGTATCTATTATGACCTAAAATTAATTTAAATATAATAAATAATTATTTAATTAAAAATTCAGTTTTAAACTATAACTCAGTGTTTTTCACTATTCATCAAAAATTGAAAGTTTTCAAAAAAATACCAAAATTTCACCCTAGGATAATTTTAATATTCTGTATCCAAAATTGAAGTCCATTTTGAAAGATATAATGTATAAAATTTGAAAAAGTGGGTATTACTATTCATAACCGCAAGTTTGATTGGTTGTGGTGTGTTAGAACTCGATGTTCCATACAACACACGCTACTATATTATTCAAAGGGAAACGTACCATGGAAGCTTGGAGTGTTACATTCTCCACTCCTTAAAATAATTTCTTCCTCGAAATTTCTAGGATATGACTACATAAAAAGACATGGGTGGTACTTCATCATAAGTTCCTCGGGTTCCCACGTTTCCTCTTCCATCTTATGGTTTCTCCATAGAACTTTTACCAGACGAGTCATCCGGTTTTTCAGCAGTTGTTATCTTGTATCAAGAATTCGTATGGGATCTTCCCAATAAGACATATCAGGTTCCAGTTCTAATTCCTCATTGGTGAGTACATGTGTTGGGTCAGGCATGTATTTTCTCAAGAGTGATATGTGGAACACATCGTGAACTTTGGAGAGATTTGGCGGCATTACCAAATGGCAAGCTATATCCCCATTTCATTCTATAATTTCAAAAGGTCCTATATACCTGGGACTCAATTTTCCTTTTTTCTGAAACGTATAACTCCTTTCCATGGAGATACCTTCAAGAAAACATGATCTCCTACTTGAAATTCCAATTCCTTCCTTTGGTTGTCAGCATAGCTATTCTGCCTACTTTGAGCTACATTGATGTGGTTTTGGATTACCTTCACCTTTTCCATTGTTTCCTTCACCAGTTCTGGGCCTACAAGTTTTCTTTCACCAACGTCCTCCCAACAGGTTGGTATGCGACTTCTCTTTCCATGCAACGCTTCATATGGTGCCATCCATAAACTTGAATGTATGCCATTTTTATAGGAAAATTTCACAAGAGGTAAATACTTATCCCACATACCCGAAAAGTCTACTGAGCGATATCTCAACATGTCTTCTAAGGGTTGAATAGTCTGTTCTGATTGTCCATCAGTTTCGGGGTGGTAAGCAGTGCTCAAACAAAGTTCAGTATCCAGGGCATTCTGAAGACTTTTCCAGAATCTTGAAGTAAAACGGGGATCATGATCAGAAACAATCGATAGGGGTACTCCATGAAGTCTCAACACATCATTAATATATAGTCTTGCTAGACGTTCAAGTGGTAGATCTTCTATTACAACAATAAAATTTACTGACTTAGTAAGAATATCAATAATGACCCATATTGCATCATTTCTTCTAGGAGTCTTTGGTATCCCCATGACGAAGTCCATTGTAATATTATCCATTTCCACTCACGTATGGGAAGATGTTGCATGACTCATCCAGGCTATTGCCTTCCAGCTTTCACTTGTTGACAAAGCATACATCTTGACCCAAAATCAGCAATCTCCCTCTTTATGTTGTCCCACCAAAAATGTTCCTTCAAATCTTTATACATTTTTGTGCTCCCAGGGTGTACAGAGAAATTGGAACTATGAGCATCATCCAACAATTCCCTTTTTAGATCAGGTATACTGGGAACACAAAGTCTCTTCCCAAATTTCAAAATTCCATCTTCATACACAAAGTCAATCAATCTACCATCATTCATAGCTTGAATCTTCTTTTGAAATTATTCATCATCGGTCTGAGAACTCTTTATCCTTTCTAGTAAAGATGGTTTGGCAACCATTTGAAAAAGTATCAATGTTTCACCTTCCATGGTTATTCCCATATCCATCTATACTAGATCCATGAAAATAGGATCCCTCTCAACTCTCATCTTGTTCAAAACACCATGATCTTTTCTACTCAAAGCATCTGGAACCTTATTTTCCTTCCCTGGGTGGTAGTGTATTGTGAAATCATAGTCCTTGAGTAGTTCAAGCCATCTATTTTGCCTCATGTTGAGTTCTTTCTATGAGAAAATATACTTCAAACTCTTGTGATCGGTATATATCTCAAATTTTTTACCATAGAGATAATGTCTCTATATCTTCAAAGCAAAGATTACAGTTTCTAACTCAAGTTCATTAGTAGGATAGTTTTGTTCATGAATGTTTATTTGTCGTGATGCGTAGGCAATAACCATATCATTCTGCATAAGGACACAACCAAGTAATTTCTTCGATGCATCACTATAAATAACAAACCCATCATTCCCTGATGGTAGAGTCAATATAACATCATTGACTAATATTCTCTTCGGTTCTTCAAAACATTCCTCACACTCTTTTTCACAAACAAATTTAAGCACTTTACGTGTGAGCTTTGTTAATGGGATAGCCAATCGGGCAAAAATTTTGGATGAAAGGCCGATAATAACATGCTAAACCAATAAAACTGTGTACCTTAGTTATATTCGTCGGTGTTGTCCATTCTTGTATTGAGTTGGTCTTATAACGATTAATGGTAATTACATCCTTAGAGATAATATGTAAAAGAAGAGAAATCTCATGAAGTCAGAATTTGCTCTTACTAAACTTCCCATATTATTCATTCTTCTAAGAGTCTTTAGGATAATGCTCACGTGATTTTCATGATCTTCGTAGATTTTGGAGTATACGAAGATATTATCAATACATACCACCGCAAAATCATCAAGATATTTCTTGAAAACTCTATTCATTAGTTCTAGGAATACAGAGGTTGCATTAGTCATTCCAAAAGGCATTATTGTAAAAACGTAATGCCCGTACCTGGTTCGAAATACTTTCTTTGGAATGTCTTCCTTCATCACACACAACTGATGGTATGCATATCGAAGGTCAATCTTTGAAATTTATTGAGCTCCATGAAGTTGGTCGAATAAAACATCAATGTGAGGTAGGGGATACTTGTTCTTTATCGTTATAGCATTTATCTCCCTGTAGTCAATGCACAACCTCATAGATCCATTTTTCTTCTTAAAAAAAAGGATAGGGGCTCCCCATAGAGAAACACTAGGGAAAATATATCCCTTATTACTCAATTCCTCTAGTTGTTTCTTTAATTAAACAAATTCCACAATGGACATTCTATAATGAGTCTTCGATATAGGCCTTGAACCATGAATTAAATCAATGGAAAACTCAATTTCTCGTTCTGGAGGATGTCCAGGTAAATATTCTGGAAAAACATCAACATATTCTTCCACAATAGGTACATCCTATATTTGGAAATTCCTTTCCTCACCCATAATTATTTCATTCTCTTCCTCCTCGATAATTGAATTTAGTTGAGCTACTGGGGGTGGATCTAGATATGGATTAGGTGGTGACGGTTCTGTTCTAAAGATAAGGTGTTCCTTATCATCATCATCAAAATTCGTAACCTCCTTCTTCTTACAATAAATCATCACATCATGGTCTGAAAGCCTATCCATTCCAATGATTATATCAAATTAAATCATGGTTATGATGATTAGATCAGTAGATAATGAACATTTATATTCTCTAATGGGGACTGATTCACAAGATCTTTATAGCAATGATACTTCCCTTAAGAGTTTTGACTAAAAACTCCCTAGTTAAATCAAATTGGAAATATCTAATTTTCTTAGCAAACTGGGAATATATGAAACAATGCGATGATCCAGAGTCAAATAATGCATTTTCTAAACTTGAGGAAACCATTAAATTACCTGCCACCACCTTTTTCGGAGCTTCAACCTCAGCAGTAGTGATAGCATAAGCTTGGCCTTGACCCCTTGGCCTTTTCTAAGGTAAGTTCCCCTGACGCTTAGGACATTCATTTTCATAATTCCCCATTTCTCTACAATTATATCATTCGACGTTGACAGATACACTCTTTCCCTTGTAATCATGAGCTTGGTGGCCTTTTTCACCACACTTGTAACAGACTCCCATTCCCTTAAAGCAAGTACCAGGGTGTTTCTTCCTACATTTACTACAGGATGGATAATCAACTTTCCCCTTATTCCCTTTATTTCCATTTCCAGAGTGGTAAGAATATCTCTTCTTCTCTTTCTTTTCTTTAATGTCATAAGACTTAGAGAATTATTTTTCGGTCTTAATGGCACACGATACAATTTTTTTGTAGGACGAGAAGGATTGTGAGACCAATGAATGATGGAGAAATGGTTTTAACCCATAAAATAAATGAACAAACATACTTCTTTGGTTACATATATATTCTACAGCATACCTCGCTAACGTTGTAAAGTTATCCTCATACATTGTGACATTCTCATCATCCTTTTTCCTCACACTCAGAAATTGCCTTTTCTATATCTGCTTGATAGTCATGAGGAAAGTATTTTTCTAAGAAAAGCTATTTAAACTCACTACATTCCATATTTGATACTTCACCATCTTCCTTCGTGTTTTGAATCATTGACCATCATTGATCAACATCTCCAGTGAGGTGGTAAACTACCATGATAACTTTTTCCCTTTCACTACACCCAAATTCCTGAAATATTTTCTCTAGGGAACTTTTCCATTGCTCATCTACTAATAGATTTGTAATCCCATTTAATATTGGTGGTTGTTTCCTCATGAAGCGATCTAACATTGATCCTCCACGATGCGGATCAGGGTGCTCCATACGGGTAAGGTTATTATTCATAACAAGAGTGATTTGTCCCAGTATGGTGATTAGCTTATCAACACCAGTTGCATCACCAGATCCAGTATAATTATCTTGAGCAGGAGAGAAATCCTAAAATGGAGTGCGTGCATTGATATAGTTTCCATTCCTTACACTAGGTGCCATTTCTAAACAATGGAATAAACTAGATCAGTTTATGAATAAAAATACATAATTCCATACTTGTAAAACACTTAACATAAATTGAACTATTTATGCATATAATCCATAATCATAAAAAAATGTTTTCTTTGAGGAAGTATATACTCATAAACCAATCATAATGGTTTGTAATGAAAATGAGAATTATCCTATGCATATCCCCTAGGAGTGTCGTAACCCAGAGTACAGTATGGCATGTTGTTGTCATGCACCAGTTCCCATTCATGTCGAGCTCAAAAAGGTGTTTTCTGGTTTTACCCCTAGGTACATCTATTCCAGAGCCGCCTCTACCTACTTGTATCCAGACAGGGATGTATTTCTCGGAAAAATCACAAACTCTATACAATACCTAAATTCTTGGAAGTTCTTCTATACTAATTCTCAAATTCCATCTTAGATCTATGTGCTCTAATCAGAGTTTATCTAAATCTAGCTTCCAAGGTTTGTACTAAACCTCCTATGAAACCAACTGTAATACCCTGACCCTAGTTACCCAGATTTGGTGAATTATTACGTATCATTTTCATGATCACAATAGATCATGTCTCCAAATAATGATTAGTTTAGTATCTTTGGAATAACTAGATACATTCATAAAGTGTACATTACATCATAAATTGAAAACTAAAAAAACATTTTGTCTCCACACTCATATCCCCTTATACTATCCATATAGGTCATTCATAAAATACTTCTTCACATCCTGGGAAAAATAAAACACAGAATGGGTGATCTCAAATACCCAGTAAGGATAACAATATAGCGGAAACTTTCATAAATAGGCATAAACATTTAAGGCAATGTATACCTAAAACGAAATAATTTTAATATTGAACTTAAGCATAATATGGCTAAAATAAAATTAAATAATACCATTTACTGATTCTGATGGATATTATACTAGTCGAATAATCACATGCAATATCAATAACCACTTTAATAATGATGGAATGCATAATGCCAGACTATCATAACCACGTAGCCAAGGCCTAGTGCCAAGACTACAAATAAGATTTTGTCAAGGCCACATGCCAGGACACTAGTCTTTCTAATGAGACCTACCGATGCATAGAGGAGCTATAGCGGGCTCCACCCTTTACTTACTATGTCCAATGCATTCCCATATGAAAATCTTTGAACATTACAAAACATTCATATTAAAACTAGCATAAGAAATGTAAATACTTTGTCCTAGTAAATCTATTTTTACCTTAACCGTAGTAAATATGTTTTTACATGTTTATTATTCATTATGGTCGAAAAAATAATTCGTACTTATTTAATAATAAATATAATTATGGCTCAAAATATGGAATCTATTTTTTAAAATCCCACTCACATATAAATAATTTTTTTAAAAGTAATCCTACAGACACGATGAGAAATATGTTTCATATGAGAAACTATGCAAAGGTTTTCGGTGTTAAAATATTAAAATGCATTATAATAATGGCATAAATGACCTAAAATTTATTAAAATATATTTAATTGAACTAATTTTACTTTAAACAAATCTAAAATAAATTAAAATTTGCTTCTGACTATTTCTTCGGGGCGCACATCCATCTATCGAGGACACACTGATTATTGCCCCATATTATCAGTTTCCAAACACAGTTGACAACTATTTCTTATTCATGGATGTTTACTCCTTTTTCCAAATGGGATGATGGGATGTTAGTTCCTCCTTCCAGGAATTCCTCCTCAGAACTCGTTACCTAGTTTGGGTCTCCCATATATATTATGATGTTGTCCATGAAACTCTTATTGGTACCATGTCTTCATGGACAGAAATTAATTACACTGCTTCTGTACAGACATTCCATGGGGTTCGGTCAGGGTCGAAATCTTCGGTCATGGGAGTATTCACGTTGGACATCAATGGCATGTCTGAACACTTGAACATCGGCATGTCTAGGCATCTTCTTCTTATGATAAGGCCTCTCAAGGGCACGGAATCCTGAGGCATCCCACGTCGAATGTGGGGAATTATATGCCATAGGCATGTCTCGGAGGATTTCATCAACTTAGCAAGTTTAACACAAGGTATTTTTTGAGTTTAACATCTCGTAGAGATAGATCAGACTGATTGAAGCACTAACGAGAGTGAATTATATGGGTACCACCACTAAAGGAAACACTGATGATAGGGATAACACATGGTTAGTAAATCGAATGCTCCTAAAACAATAAATAGTGAAATTGGCATGATCTCGCTAGGATGTGGTGGACCGGGTAAGAATCATGATGGATTAGGGTTGTTGAGAGTGGATGGATAATGATGTGGAACCGTCATAAGAGTAATGGTGAAATTGGGATAGATATTTGAAGATACTTCCTACATATCCCCATAGAAGGGAGTCAAAGTCCGCATAATTTATAATGGGGGTTTGGAATTAGGGAGTTCATAGAGGACAGTGACCCAACAACATACTGGGGCTTACGCATGGATATCAGCCCAGGATAGTCTCATGCTCGAGTGGTGGATGATGCCAAAGTTGTCACCTTCATAATTTAATAAATATAACAATTTAAATATTGTGATTTTAAGGTGATAAATTCGAGTAAAAGTATTATTCTGAAAGGTAATAGATTTAGCTTCATCATTGGATTTTATTTTTAATTTTTATTCCGCAAAAATGTATATTAAATAATTATACGATAATAATGTAGTAATTATTTTATTAAGAGATAAACCATATAAATGGTTTTAAAAATAATAAAATAAATATTATATGAACTATTTAATGTTCTCCACTAATATTATAGATACATATGACCGTTTATGAATCTATTAATTCTTTTAGTTTTAACATATATTCTGTAAATATTTTATTTGAATTCAAATAAACGAATAGTGTCAAAATTGACACTATTGTTATTTTATAAAAATAACATATTATAAAATTGTTTAAGAATCAATAAAATATATAAAAATTATATATTTAAATTTATATGGTCTAAAATGTTATAAATTATCCAATTATGGACAATTCAAAACAAATAATTATTTATTTGTTGTAATTTTAAATTTAGAATGTTATTACCATAAATAAAATTAAATTGATTAAGTAAGGGTAAATCAAGTTTTTAATGTTTAAAATAATTTTCTAACCTGTCTAAATTTTATTGTATGATGATATTACGACCATAGCTCATATAATATTCTAATATGAGTCATTTTTGGAGGTTTTTATGCAGGGTTTGACTTATTATAAATTAATATTTTTAAGATTTCCCAAGGTGCCACTCCCCTCCCTTATAAAAGGGGACCTCTTCCCTCTCTTCCTCACAACAATTTTATCCTTCAATCTCGGCCAAAACCTGACAAATTTTCTTCTCCACTTCTATAGAAACATCCTAGAGGTCCTGGTATTCTTCAAAGACCAATTTAAGTACCCTAAGAGGAGGTCTCAAAGAGGTGCTTCAATGAAGAGGTAATGTTCGTTACCGATTATTTCATCTTTATTTCTTCTACCACTTCTTATTATTTAGTTGTTTCATTATGAAGTAATAACATCAGTATCACTCAGATAATGATATGTTATTATAAGTAAGAAACAACTCTATTTCACCATTTATCTATCCTACGGAAAACAAAATCACCGCGCGTGCGTATGTACGGAATACCGTCTCCACGTTGTGGTGTAATCTATTTTCCACCACTACCTTACATGGATGGGTATAATGGTGTAAATAATGACTTTATATGATTATTGTAAAGTGATATTTATTCTTAAATATTATACATACACTTCAATACAATTCCACGATCATGGGAATGATATCATCGCTTGTGCGTACGTACGGACTACCGTCTCCACGACGTGATGAGATTCATTTTCAATGATTAACCATTCATGAATCATTATAAAGTATATATAATAAGTAATCATGAAATATATTACATAATAATGATACTGGATTTATGTATATATATGTATTTCATCTTCTTAATTCCATTCAATTCAATAAGGAAACGAAAATAGCGTTGATGCGTACGTACGGCATACCGTCTCCATGAACGGTGTATTTCTTTCCATTTATCGATCTATTATATATATATGTATATTCTGAATATATATTATATATAAATCATGTTTAACATTTCTTAGGTAATTAACCATAATCTAAGCAATCATATGAATAATTACAAGTTAAAACACGTACGACAAATGAAACAATTTTACACAAAACGCTACTTTAACATTTATTTAAAAAATAATGGGTAATTTAAAGTCATAAGTGAACCATATATGATGTCACAACAATGAATATGATACTTTAATAAGTCAATGACATTATTTAAATCATTATACAGGAGGTTCGGATCCATACGAAGCATATCAGATCTAAGGTAAGGGATAACTATTCCAATCTCATTCTTATTCGAGATTGATGACTCGTAAGTATTTATTGGGGGTTATGTTTATTATCCATGTACATATGCTCTCAAAATGTTTTCATAAAATGTTTACTTTACTTCCATGTATGATTAATACATTTTTACCTTTTTCTTACTTTTACCACATCGTATGGAAGGAATCTTTCTTTTGTTTACCATACGAGGTACTTTTTGACTTTTCCGACAAAAGTTTGAGGAAATTGTTATTTTTTTACTTATACGACATGAATGGATTTTTACAGTTTCATAACGCCTCATTTTCATGAAGCTTCCTCTACAAGATTTTATGAATATTTTCAACAAAATCCATTCCTTTTAAAATTGAATGGAATTTTGTTAAAAGAAAAATATTTTGAAGAAGAAAGGATATTTTCCTCAAGAATTCATTTCGAGTGTTTTATCAAAACCATTTTCCATCTAAGATGAAATTATTTTATATATGTATGTTTCAAGTATATTGTCTCTATGATTTAAATGCTTTCACTTTTCTTATTATGAAATATCCATTTTTTTATGGATTATGTGATGATGATATGATGTTTATGAAACCCATTTTATTCATTGGGTTATGATGAATGTTTTAAGTTTATGTTGTGGTACAAGTAAGAATGATTCCATTATTAGATGGGTGGGACATATATCTCCCTCTAATGAATTGGGTAAAGATTTATATCTCATGAGATAGACATGGCTGGAAAGGTAAGTTAATCAGGTTCAGTGTTACAGGACTGAAACGAGGCGTGAACTTGATTCAGAAAGGGACTTTGTCCATTAAGATCGTCATGGAAGTAATTCCTTGGCTACAATGGAAATAATTACATGTTCTTAATGGATTTCACAATTACATGCTTTATTACTATGCTATTTTATCATGATTGATGATCCATTATGATCTATGCCTTACGTACTGCCATGTTTTATGTCATTGCTCAAGATTTTGATGTATAAATATTATGTTCATGTTTTTAAGTTCAAATGTATATGGTTTGTTTTATTTTCTCCATGCTTACCCTTAATGAGCATTTGATCTCACCCTTTTTATGTTACTTTTCCCCCAGGATTAAAAGAAAGGTTTTAGGTAAGGAATCAAAAAGGGGAGGATCGTTATGGGAGATGTTGAAGATCTTTCAACATGGTTAGAAGTTTATATTCCAAGTTTCCAATGACAATAAACTATTGTAGTACTTGTGTGTCTGTTTTGGTTATGTATTAGATATTCCAAAAAAGTAATGTAATTTCCATGAACGTCAAGCTTCGGGTCTCTACAGGTATGGGAAGACCCTGTAGAATTCTCTACTGATGAATTACCATTCCTAATGAGTCAAATAATTGTGGCATTCCGTTGGGGGTAAGTTTTCCCCCAAGGAGTTCTTTTTCTATCTCTTACTCCAATAAATTGGCTATGTTTAACCTTAATCTACCTGGAGGCATACCCTCGATATTACCTAGCTTGTTGGGTTAGAACCGGATGAAACTAAAGTCTAAGGCGACATACTGCCCCAGCCACAGATCTTCATGTGGAGGTAAGCTTCCTTGATAATCCTAAGGAGCACATTAAAGCTCCAGACACATAATTGTTGGAGCATATGGAGACATGGTGACTCAGGGCACTAGTTCGAGGGGAGTGGAACCAAATTAGCCAAAAATAATTGTTTAGAAATGTCTTTGAAGAGTGCATAACTCTTTTGGTAGGCCACTTATTGATGAAGAAGATGATTGTGAGTCTCTCAGAGGGTCTGGAAAAAGCATCCAACCTCCTCCTGGGTGAGTGATTCTGACACACTGAAATTCGGTGCCTCAAGAGGTCAAAACTTCTTCGGGAAATGGTTTTCTACAAGAATTTTTATAATGGTCCTTGGTCTAGACTCGGGTTCTAGCCCTTCATTTCTTTACTCGTCACCTAGAGGTGGTTGGGGAACTGGTTTCAGTACTGAAGCAGACCACTGAGATGGTTGGATGGACAGTGGAGAATACGGTGAGTGAGCTGACAAGTCTCCGCTGCTTGGGTTGTCCTCTGATTAGTGTAGTGACTTGGCTACCACATTACGATAAGACAGGCTGGTGACCACAGTTTCTAGTGTAGGGAATATGGATACTGGTGGAGGACCAAGTTGTTTTTGTTATCCATCAGTCCCCGAAATAACTCTCTGTGATCTCTGGTTGAGTAAGAGAATGCTCCCAGTTATTATGTTGCTGATTTCATGGTCGAACCCTGGGGAGATTCGAAATTTTCATCCTCTTGGATATATCTATGGAGGGAGATAAGGATATTATGGAACTCCAATTTTAGACATATGAGGATGAGGTGCCTCATTTTTCCCCAGCCCCTAACATAGAGAATTGAGGTTAGGGTTCCATTATAGTTTCATATTCCTCCATAGAATATGGGAAGAAGACATGTTTAATCTAGTTCTAAATCTTCTCAACATTCTTTTATAGGTGGCGATGACTTTCATTCCTACCCCAGGATGGCTCTTCAGGATATGGTAGATTTATGTGTTAGAGAGGTCCTTTATCCGAACTGGTGCTGGGGTGGAGAGGACATCTGTATGATTGAGTTGGGTGCAAGGATCACCTGGGAAGATGTCAAAGTGATCATTGGGAGGAACCTCGTGTCCACTAGCTGATGTACGGAAGGAATCTATGTGGAATGTAGTGGAGTAGGTTGGACCTCTACAGAAGCTGGTATGACCATGGGTAGGACCTCTATGCTTATTTCCCCTGGCAGTGTTAGTGCAAGGATTTTCCTCATACTAGTCAAGCAGAACACAGGTATGACCTCCGTGCTGAGTAATAATGATGTGTGTCTGACATACTATCCTATGATTTTTGGGGCGATGCGGACCTTCTTCATCTACTATATGGACATGGGGAAGGCCCACACATTAGGGAATGACCGGATGTGTAACATCTTCCCGCTGGTGGCTTGTGACAGGAGGAATGACTCCATACCCAATATCATGAGCACGAAGGAGGCTTCTGTACATATTTTTACTGTTATGGGGAGGACCCTCATTCAGATTGAAGGTGGCCTAGGGTGGACCTCCATGCATAGAATGGACGGTGGGAGGATCCGCATTCTCAATGGTGGCGGTAAAGGGGGGTCCTCTGTACTGGGTGTCGTTGTTATGGGTTAGTCTATGGCGGGTACTACCTGTACAGGAAACAAAGAGAGTTGACCCAGCCCACCCATGGGGTGGTTGGAGCCTTGATCCAGGTTGGGCGTATGCATGCACCTCCTTGGAATAGATAGGGAACTATAGGTATACATCGGGGGTGGGATGAGCCATAGTAGTCGTTAACGTTAACGCCCCTTGGAGGGCATCCTCCTCAGTCTATTCCTGATGCTGGCATCAGGTCTACCAGACTGGGGCTGGTGGTGTAGGCACATAGCTTACTTGTTCCTCAGCTCGTGAGGCCGGGTGGTTGCAATAGAGTGACCAATTGGGGGCCCTACATGGGATCCCATTAAATGGGATCCCAGTTGGGCTGTCCTGGACACCCTCACAACATTTCGATGGGGTAGGGAGTCATCAAAGCATTCCAGGGAGAGGCTCCCCAAATGGTTGTGCGTTAGTGTGGGGAGCAGTGTCTCCCTACACGACCCTTGGAGGGTGGCTATGAGGCGCTGATGCCTCCTGGTCCAATCGGGCCCTAACCCTAGTTGGGATGATCCCCTCCACCTTGTATCGGAGAATGAGGTCACTGTTCACCCTTCACTGAACAAACTTGGATGAGGAGATGCAGCATAGGTTCTCAACATCTATGGATGCAGAGGCTTCCATGGTGGAAATGAGGTGACATGGGATTTCCGCGTTGACCTTTCCCCTGACCCTACATCGGTAAGTGGGTAGTGATCGGTTTCCTGACACTTAATCTTGGTTCTTGGAAGGCATAGAGATTAAACCATTATTTAGAAACTATGAAATCAATGCCTTGTGCCCCATCGCCATTCTAGCTTCCATGGATGGTAAGAAGGATCCACGCTAAAAACGTAATAGACCAGGATTTCCAATGTTCAACTGTCCCCAAAATCTGTTGAGTTTCACGCCAGGCCCACTATTTGCATGGTAGAACTTAGTGATAGATAATTGGATCCAATGACAAGCTAGTCCACTGATGTCTCGAACGCAACCAATATCCACATTGAGGAGAGGAACATCACATCGGGTTCTCCATTTCTGTTTATGACGCTTTCACTAGGGCCCACATCCTTCTATTGAGGACGTGATGATTATTACCCTGCATTCTTTCTTTCCAACGGTGGGCATCATCTGTCTCTTATTTAAGGACGTTCACTCCTTGATCAACACATGATGATGGGATATCAGTTCCTCCATCCAAAGATTCCACCTTGGAACTTGCTACATTGTCTGTGTCACCCTTATCAATAAATATGTTGTTTGTGAAACTCTTCCTGGTGACATGTCTTCATGTATGTTGTTTAATTATAGTACATCTATCTGGACCTTCCATGGGGTCCGGTCTGGGGCAGCATCCTTCGGTCGGGGGATTAGTCACGTTGGACATCACTAGCGTGTCTAGACACTGGAACACTGGAGCATCTGGGATTATTCCCCTTATTATAAGGCATATCAGGGGCACAAATTCCTGAGGAATCCCACGTCTAATGCATCCTCAGATTCCCTTGTTTAACACAGGGTATGTCACGAGTTTAATGTCGAGAAAATATGGATCAGATGGATCAAAACACTAATGAGAGTGGATTAAATGGGTGCAGTCCTTGGGGGGAACACTAATGGTTGGGATTACACATGTTTAGTAACCATAGTGCTACTAATAGGAGTGGAGAGGTGAATTTTCATGATCTCACCGGGATGTGGCAGCCAGAATAAGAATAAATATGGATATGGGTTGTTGAGAGTGGATGGAAAATGATGTGGAAACACTGTAAGAGTGACAGTGATGTTGGGATGATCCTCGAAGAGACTTCCAACGTATCCTCGTGGAATGGAATCAAAGTCCACATTGTTCAGGATGTGGGTACGACTTCGGTGGGTGCACAAAAGATAGCGACCTAACGACATACTGGGGATTACGTGTGGTTAACAGGCTAGGGTGGTCTGATGCTCGAGTGGAGGACCAGAGATGTGTGTCCCAGTTGTAACACCCGAGACTTTTATAAGAAATATTTTGTTTTTATTTTTTATAATTCATCAAAGGAATCATTCACTATACACAACACTCGTTTGGCTTACTTTACACACAATCACGACCTTCCTTGATAGCTTGCGTCGTATGCAATACCGAGTTTCACTAAACAACGATATGCTATTAACATATTATTAAAACTATCCATTATGAATAGTAATAACCACTTTTTGAAATTTTGTAAATTTAATGTCTCAAAATGGACTTCGTTTTTTGGATTCGGAATATCGAAATTATCCTAGGGTGAAATTTTGGTATTTTTCTGGAAACTTTCAATTTTTGATGAATAGTGAAAACACTGGGTTACTATTTAAAAACCGACTTTTTATTTAAATAATTATATATTTTATTTAAATTTATTTAAGGTAATAATTGATACATAATACCTATATTAGTTCAATGTAATTCAATGGAGTAATTTTATAATAATTTTAGATATATAAAAATTTTATTGAACTTTTCATTGTCTTTTACCCACCTCCTAGGAGAATTTGCAAATTTACATAAAACTTAATTTTACCACATCTGTGAGTGGAATTTCAAAAATCTGAGAGACACGGTTGATGGCGGTACGTAAAATATAGTTCAATGAGATGAAAATAATTTTTGGTGAATAATAACTTTTTACTATTATTTACCACGGTTAGAAGTAAATAGGTTAATTAAGGGTAAAAATGATATTATTATTACCCTAACACATGTACTAATTCTATTGGATAAGTGTAATTCGACCAAAAACAACCTTAGAAATAAAATATGACCATTTAGGCCCACTTGGATTAGACTAGGAAATTTATTATTAATTTATTTAAAGAAGGGTTAAAATAGTAAAAATCAAAGTTTAATAAGTAAATAAATTTTAATATAGGGGTATACATAAGATAAATTCGACTATAAATATTCCTTATAAATCTAAAAGTATTTCCTACATAATGGTATTTTATTTGTAGACATTAAATAATTTAATTTATTTATGACACAATGATGATGTTGTAATTATCTTATTAATGAAATATTGACATAATTGATATTATAAATACCCAAATAAATGAAATTTGAGACTTTATATGAATTCCAATAATTTTATAGGTTACTAGGACATGTTAGTAGTGATTTAATTAACTCTTTTCGAACTAATCATTCTGTTATGATTTTCACAAAAATAAATTACTAAATAGTGTCAAAATTGACATAAAATAGTTTTTAAAACAAATATTATATTATTAATAGTTATGTTATTCCTAAAAATATATGGTTTGGCCAAATGACTTATATAAGGTTTTATATATTAATAATAAACAACTTGGGGTTCTTTTGGCTTGTTATAGTATGTTTATTAACCTTATAGTGTAAGAACACAAAAAGACATGGTAAAAGTAATATTATCTAATTTAATGTTAAATCTAAATGATAAGATTTAAATAGTAAAATAAACTTTTACAAATTCTATTTTATGAGAGGATTTCGACCCATCCCCACCTTAGCTTTGAAATAAATCAATTTGGGGCTATTTAAAACTGAATATGGCTTTATAATAAAATAATATTTTTAGTTTTTCCAAAGGAGCCCCTTTCCTCCCTTATAAAAGGGAACCTCCTCCCTCTCTTCCTCACACCACTTTGAGACTTCAATCTCTGCCAACCCCTGCCAATTTCTCCTCTCCACTTCTCTAGAAACACCATAGAGGTCCTGGTATTCTTTAAAGACCTATTTTATTGCCCTAAAAGGAGGTCTTAAAGAAGCGCTTCAAAGAAGAGGTAATGTCCGTTACTGATTCTTTCAACTTTATTTCTTCTTCCACTTCGTCTTATTTAGTTGTTGAATTATGAATTAAGAACATAAATATCACTCATATACTGATATGTTATTATAAGTAAAAAACAACCCTATTTCACCATTTATCCATCCTATGGAAAATGAAATCATCGCACGTGCGTACGTACGGAATACCGTCTCCACACCGGGGTGTAATCTATTTTCCACCACCACCTTACTTGGATGGGTATAATGGTGTAAAGAACGAATATATATGATTATTGTAAAGTGATATTGATTCTGAAATTGTATACATACACTCCAATATAATTCCACCATCATGGGAACGATATCATCGCTCGTGCGTACGTATAGAATACCGTCTCCATGATGTGATGCGACTCGTTCTACATGATTTTCAATGCATAATGATTACATAAATGCACTGAGTGAATAAATATGATATATATTACACTAATATCATTCTGTAAATGAGGTATCTATAACCTAAAAAGAATAATAAGAATTTATTCGACAAAACACGCATAAGAACAAAAAGTAATAAACACCCGAATAACAAGTAGCAATGAAATATTCCTAATAATAAGCTACGAATATGACCATATATGATATCATAAAAATGAGTATGATTCTGGAATAAGTCAAGGAGTTTATTTAAATCATTATACAGGCGGTTCGGACACTTACGAAGCAAATCAGAACTAAGGTAAGGGAAAATATCACAATCTCATTTTTATCCGAGATTGTTTATACCTTGGTATTTAATGGGGTGTATTTTATCATCCACATCCACGTTTCCTAAATATGTAATAATATTTCCATCCACCTACAATTTTTTAAATACAATTTTACCCTTCGGTGAGTTTTTAGTAAAATATATGAAAGGAATCTTTTGTCGTTTTTCGTACGAGGTACTTTTTGACTTTTCTGAAAAAAGTAAGAGAAGAATGTTTTTTTAACATATACGGCATGAATGGATTTTTAAAAAATTATTTCCAAGGATATTCCTTTACAAGTTTTCATGTTTATTTTTAATCAAATTCTTTTAGTTTAGAATTGTATGGCATGTTAAGATAGGAAAAAAATTGGAAGTAGAAATGATATTTTCCTCAAGAATGGACTTCAAGTGTTTTATCAAAATTATTTTCCATCTAAGATAATAAAGGGTTCTGTTTCAATCCCTATTATTACATTTATTTGATTATGTTGTGATGGAATTATTTTTATGAATTCCTTTTTCTTATATTAATTATTTTATGATGTCACGATGTTTAAGATTCCAATTTTTATTACATGGGTTATGCTAGGATGTATGGTTTATGATTTTGTGGCACACATAAGAATGGTATAATTATGAGATTGGTGGGACCTATATCTCCCTCCAATGCATTGGGTAAGGATTTTATATCTCATGAGATAGACATGGCTAGAACGGCAGGTTAAACCAGTTCAGTGAAACATGACTGGAAAGAGGAGTGAACTCAGTTCAGAAATGGACTTTGTCCACTAAGATAGTCTTGGCAATGAGTCTTGACTAATAAGAAATGATTATCTATGATTACGTGTGTATGACACAAAGTTTAATGTGTTATGTTATGATTATTGTGATTACATTTCACTACCATGATTTATCCCATGTTATGAAATTATGATCTCTTTTGCAGGGTAAGATTTCCAAAATGTTATGTTCTTATGAATATGATGTGATTGATATTTATTTTGTTTACCCTTAATGAGCATTTGAGCTCACCCTTTTGTATGTTTTACTACTCCAAGTCAGGAAGAAGGTTATTAAATAAGATATTCCAAAAAGGTACAATAGATATGATGAAATAAATGGGAGATAATGTAGACGTTTTATGAACCAGTTGTTTATGTTTCCCAGTTTCTAAAGACACTATACCTATAAGGTCCTTCCATAGTTTTGTTATATGTTGTAATAAGTGCACTTAAATTATGATGTACTAACAATGTATGTAATGTATGGGTCGATATATTTGGTATCAGAGGCCAAGGAGGTAGGAATGTATCCGATCCTTGGAACTCTCACATGTGAGTGTTGGACGAAGCATGGCTCTCCGCCCAAGGGTTTCATTAGGAAATGGCTGCCACTGGGGATGGTGGTGTTTCCTACCCAGGGGGTGTAGCCGCCCATGGAGTTCCCTGATAGGTATCAATTATAGTCAACTATGAAGTAATTCCAGACCGTTATAGTTGATATCAGAGGAAAGGTATAGTCAATCTTTAGAAACTAGGATGTGGAAGCCTTAGTAAGAATCCTAAGGATAAGTCTAAGCACAAAACACAATCTTAGTGTTTTAGAAATGGCCATGAATAACCTAGGATAAGACCTTAAGTTTGATATTTTATTCTTGATTATGTGGTTTTCCTATTATAATTAGTGTTGCTCAAACAATTCTTCTTGGTTTTAGTCAATCGCTGGAACCCGAAGGAACCGTTTTTATGCGGAATGTGATGGGCAATGCAATGATTGTCCCCCTGAGTAACCATACATTATGGGAGGTGGAATGAAAAATCTTGTATCCATGATCAAAAAACTTTCTCATGTTATGAATCATGCTGGACTTCTAAACGAGCAAATGAAGGAGCAACATTCTGTTGAATCCTTCATGAGACAGCATCCACCTTCATTCAGTGGGTCTACTGATCCATTAGTTGCTGCACAATGGATCAGTACTACTGAAAATATTTTGTCAGTTATTCAATGTTCTGAACATGATAAAGTCATCTTAGCAGTGTATCGTTAGGAAGGTGATGCTGATCAATGATGGAATCTTATCAAGAATACGAGGCCAATAGATGAAATTGAGTCTATTGAATGGGACGAGTTCAAGAACTTTTTTTTCAATATGTACTTCCCTCGTATTCTCCGAACAAAGATGGAGAAGGAGTCTCTTTAACTAAAGCAAAAGGATGATGAATGTGTTGGTACCTATGAAGAAAATTTTACAAGACATTCAAGGTACGCTTCTGGGATTATTATCCTACCCGAGAGTAAGATCGATTGATTCTTCAGTGGCTTAAAACCATGTCTTCGAAGGGTGTTATCCATAAGGGACTTCAATAGCTACGAGGAAATCATTCGATGTGCTCTCAAAGTTGAGATGGAGATTGGAGTAACCCATTAGTCATGTGGGTTTGATAAGAAGAGGAAAATGGAATTCAAAGGAAAATATAAAGAGCACATAGAAAAGAAGATGTGTTTTCCATTATGCTCAAAGTGTGGAACGAAACATGGAGGGAGTTGTCTTAAAGGGACAAGTAAATGTTTCAAATGTGGAAAGGAAGGTCATCGGGAATTTGAATGCCGCAACTATGGGAAGAAGATGTCTAGTGATGTGAACAATGATAAGGCTACACAGAGTGCACCTCCTACACTTCAATGTTACAAGTGCAAGGAAATGGGGAATTATGAAAATCCATGCCCTAATCCAAGGATTGTTGATGATGATCAACGTCAACAAACTCTTAAGGCTAATGACAAAGGAAAGTCACATGAAATTTCTTCCAGCGACGTGGAGTACAAAAACGAAGTGGTGAAAGGTACAATTACTATCCACTCTAAACTAGAATTTTTTTATTTGATTCCTGATCCACCCAATCTATTATTTCAGAAGAATTTTCAAAGGGTATCACCGTATTACCTCAACATTTAGATGTTGAGTTAGCTGTGACTACCCCTAATGGCACAATAGTCACATCAAAAGCTTATAATTCTTCTCCGATTGAAGTTTGTGGGAAAGTTCTTCCTGAAAATCTTGTGATCTTTCCTATAGTGGAATTTTATGTGATTTTTGGCATGGATTGGCTTTCTTTATTTGGAGCTCATATCAATTTCCAAATAAGGGAAGTCACATTTTATATTCCAGATCAATCTATGATCGTCTATCGATGCAATGATGAACATAACCTTCCAGAGGAAATTTCTTCCATCTTATGGATCTTCATTCTACTAAATGAAGGTTATCTATCTCAAATGGTTGGTGAGAAACTCACAATTAAGAATATGACCATTTTACGGGAGTTGTACGATGCCTTTCCGGAAGAATGACCAGGTCTTCCACCAAATCCTGAAGTTGAGTTTTCAATAGAACTTGTAACGGGTGCTTTACCTATTTCAAAGACACCTTATAGAATGGCGCCAATTGAGTTGTAGGAATTGAAGAAGCAACTCCAATAGAATCTTGATAAGGGGTTCATACGCCCTAGTGCATCACCTTGGGGAGCACCTGTTCTGTTTGTTAAGAAGAAAGATGGATCAATGAGACTCTGCATTGATTATCGAGAACATAACAAGATCATTATCAAGAAAAAATATCATCTCCCACGCATTGATGGCTTATTTGACCAACTATGCCGAGCTCAATACTTTTCCAAGATTGATCTTCGTTCAGGGTATCATCAATTAAGGGTCAAATGGGCAGATATACCAAATACGACTTTCCGTACAAGGTATGGACACTATGAATTTATAGTGATTCCATTTGGTCTTACTAATGCCCATTCTATCTTCATGGATCTGATAAATAGAGTCTTTAGAGACTATCTTGATCCGTTTGTGGTAGTCTTTATAGACGATATTCTTGTATATTCAAAGAGCAAGGAAGAACATGAAGATCACTTGAGAATTATATTGAATACACTAGAGAAAGTAGAAGCTTTATGCCAAATATACCAGTGTGAATTTTGGCTTCAAAAAGATTCATTTTTGGGTCACATAATCTCAAAATACGGGATATCTGTGGATCCAGCAAAAACAAGGGTTATCGAAAGATGGTCGAGACCAACAACAGTAACTGAGATCCAAAGTTTTCATGGTTTGGATGGATATTATCGACGTTTTGTGAAATATTTTTCATGATTATCTAATCCACTCACCAGGTTGCCTCGAAAAGCAGTTAAGTTCGTGTGGACGGAGGAATGTTAAGAGAATTTCAAGGAGTTGAAAAGAAGGTTATCCAGTGCACCTGTACTCACAATTCATTGTAGTGTAGAAAGGTTTGGGATCTACATTGATGCATCCAAGAAGGGATTGGGTGTGTTCTTATGCAAAATTATATGGTGATAGCTTATGCCTCACAACAATTGAAACTACATGAGAAAAGTTACCCAACTAATGATTTGGAGTTAGCTATGGTAATATTTGCATTAATGATTTAGAGGCATTATCTTTATGGAGAAAGGTGTGATATTTATACTTATCATAAAAGTTTAAAGTATATTTTCACACAAAAGGAGATGAATATGCGCCAAAGAAGATGGCTGGAGCTGATTAAGGATTACGACTGCTCAATCCATTACCACCCGGGGAAAGCAAACAAGGTGGAAGATGCATTAAGTCGACAAGACCATGCCAGTTTATCCATGATGAGGATCACAAAAGATCCAATATTTTGGATTTACAAAGGATGGATCTTGGAAATATAATGGAAGGGGAAAATCGTATCTTTCTCAAATGAATGTTCAACCATCTACACATTTGAAGATTAAAGAGGCACAGAAAGAAGATGTAGAGTTACAAAAGAATGTGTGAAATGTTCCTGAATTCAACCATGATTGTGATGGGATAATAACGTTCAAGAATTGGGTTTGTGTTAATCCTATCCCTGAATTAAAGAAGGAGCTGCTAGATGAGGCTCGTAGTTCTTCATTCTCTATTCATCCTGGAAGCACGAAGATGTATAGGGACCTGAAAGAGTACTTCTGGTGGGATGGCATGAAAAAAGATGTTACTGAATATGTCTCTCGATGCATGGTTTTTCAGAAAGTTAAAGCTGAGAGACAGAAGTCTAAGGGGATGTTACAAACATTACACATACCCGAATGGAAATGGGAAAACATCACTATGGACTTTGTCACAGGACTTCCTAAAACATCCAAAGGCAATAATGCTATCTGGGTCATAGTTGATCATATTAAAAAGTCTGCACACTTCATTGCTATTAGAGAGGATTTCTCTCTGGATCAGCTTGGCAGGATATATGTAAAGGAAGTGGTAAGATTGCATGGAGTACCACTTTCTAATATATCTGATTGTGATCCGAGGTTTACCTCAAAGTTTTGGAGAAGTCTTCAGCATACTCTGGATACAGAGTTGAGTTTCAGTACTGCTTATCATCCTCAGACAGACGGTCAGTCTGAGAGGACAATTCAGACACTAGAAGATATGTTGAGAGCATTCTCTATGGATTTCAAAGGTGGCTGGGATCAACACCTACATTTGGTGGAATTTTCTTTTAATAATAGCATTCACTCCAGTATTCAGATGGCTCCTTATGAATCTCTCTATGGAAAGAAATGCAGGACTCCAACTTGCTGGGAAGAAGTTGGGTAAAGAAAGCTATTAGGACTTGATCTTGTTGATGAGATGGCAGAAAAGGCCAGATCTATTCAACAACACATAAGAGCAGCTCAGAGTCGACATAAAAGTTATGCCGACAACCGAATAAAAGACTTAGAGTTTGAAGTGGGTGGTAACGTGTTCTTATGAATATCTCCTTGGAAGAGAGTAATGAGATTTTGAAAGAAGGGAAAGCTGAGCCCTAGGTATATCGGTCCTTTCGAAGTACTGGATCGTGTTGGGAAGGTTGCTTACCGATTGGTGCTTCCACCGAATCTCTCTCAAGTTCACGATGTGTTCCATGTATCTCTCCTGAAAAACTACATACCTGATCCTTCAAATGTACTCAGCTCAGAAGTTTTACTGCTGGAACAAGATCTTTCTTATGAAGAACAACCGATAGAGATTCTCGATCATAGTGAAAAGGTCCTACGGAACAAGACCACACACTTGGTGAAATTATTATAGAGGAACCACCAATTAGAAGAAGCTACATGGGAGCTTGAGGATATGATGAGGGATAGGTATCCTCATCTGTTTGTTACATGTGACAAATTTTGAGGGCGATATTCATTTTAAGGGGGGTAGAATGTAACACCCAAAACTTTTATAAGAAATATTTTGTTTTCATTTTTTATAAATCATCAAAGGAATATTTCACTACACACAACACTAGCTTGGCATGCTTTACAAGCAATCGTGACCTTCCTTGATAGCTTGCGTCGTACGCAATACCGAGTTTCACTAAACACCGATATGCTATTAAAATATTATTAAAACTAGTCGTTATGAATAGTAATAACCACGTTTTGAAATGTTGTAAATTTTATTTCTCAAAATGGACTTCGTTTTTTGGATTCGGAATATTGAAATTAGCCTAGGGTGAAATTTTGGTATTTTTCTGGAAACATTCAATTTTTGATGAATAGTGAAAACACTAGGATACTATTTAAAAACCGACTTTTTATTTAAATAATTATTTATTTTATTTAAATTTATTTAAGGTCAAAATTGATACATAATACCTATATTAGTTCAATGTAATTCATTGGAGTAATTTTATAATTATTTTAGATATATAAAAATTATATTGAACTTTTCACCACCTTTTACCCACCTCCTAGGAGAATTTGCAAATTTACATAAAACATAATTTTACCACTTCTATGAGTAGAATTTAAAAAATCCGAGATACACAGTTGATGTTAGTAAGTAAAATGTGGTTCAATGAGATGAAAATAATATTTGGTGTATAGTAACTTTTTACTTTTATTTACCACGGTTAAAAGTAAATAGGGTAATTAAGGGTAAAAATGATATTATTATAACCTAACACATGTCCTAATTCTATTGGATAAGTTTAATTCGACCAAAAAAATCCTTAGGAATAAAATATGACCATTTAGGCCGACTTTTATTAGATTAGGACATTTATTATTAATTTATTTAAAGAAGGGTTAAAATAGTTAAAATCAAAGTTTAATAAGTAAATAAATTTTAATATAGGGGTATACATAAGATAAATTCGACTATAAATATTCATTATAAATATAAAAGGATTTCCTACATAATGGTATTTTATTTCTAATTTTTATACATTAAATAATTTAATTTATTTATGACACAATGATGATGCAGTAATTATCCTATTAATGTAATATTGACATAATTGATGTTATAAATACACAAATAAATGTAATTTGAGACTTTATATGAATTACACTAATTTTATAGGTTACTAGAACATGTTAGTATTGATTTAATTAAATTTTATCTAAATAATCATTCTGTTATGATTTTCACAAAAAAAACATTACTAAATAGTGTCAAAATTGACATAAAATAGTTTTTAAAACAAATATTATATTATTAATTGTTATTTTATTCCTAAAAATCTAAGGTTCGGCCAAATGACTTATATAAGGTTATATGTATTAAAAATAAACAACTTGGGGTTCTTCTGGCTTTTTATCGTATGTTTATTAACCTTATAGTGTAAGTATACAAAAAGACATGGTAAAAGTAAAATTATCTAATTTAATGTTAAATCTAAATGATAAGGTTTAAATAGTAAACTAAACTTGTCCAAATTCTACTGGATGAGATTATTTCGACCCATATCCACCTTAGCATCGAAATAAATCAATCTGGGGATATTTAAAACCGAATATGGCTTTATAATAAAATAATATTTTTAGTTTTTCCAAAGGAGCCCCTCTCCTCCCTTATAAAAGGGCACCTCCTCCCCCTCTTCCTCACAACACATTGAGCCTTCAATCTCATCCAACCCCTACAAATTTCTCCTCTAAACATCCCTAGAAACATCCTAGAGGTCCTGGTCTTCTTCAATGACCAATTTTAGTGCCCTAAAAGGAGGTCTCAAAGAAGCGCTTCAAAGAAGAGGTAATGTCTGTTACCGATTCATTCAACTTTATTTCTTCTTCAAATTATTCTTATTTAGTTGTTTAATTATGAATTAATAACATTAGTATCACTCATATACTAATATGTTATTATAATTATGAAACAACCCTATTTCACCATCTATCCATCCTACTGAAAACGAAATCACCGCGTCTGCATACGTACGAAATACCGTCTCCACGCAGTGGTGTAATCTATTTTCAACCACCACCATACTTGGATGGGTATAATGGTGTAAATAATGAATATATATCATTATTGTAAATTGATATTGATTCTGAAAAAGTATACATACACTCCAATACAATTCCACGGTCATGGAAACGATATCATCGCTCGTGCGTACTTACGGAATACCGTCTTCACGATGTGATGCGACTCGTTCTACATGATTTTCATTGCATAATGATTAAATAAATGCATTGAGTGAATAAATATTATATATATTACACTAATACCATTCTGGAAATGAGGTATCTATTACCTAAAAAGAATAATAAGAATTTATTCAACAAAACACGCATAAGAACAAAAAGTAATAAACACCCGAATAACAAGTAGCAATGAAATATTACTAATAATAAGCTACCAATATGACCATATATGATATCATAACAATGGGTATGATTCTGGAATAATTCAAGGACGTTATTTAAATCATTATACAGCAGGTTCAGACACTTACGAAGCAAATCGGACCTAAGGTAAGGGAAAATATCACAATCTCATTTTTATCCGAGATTGTTTATACTATGGTATTTACTAGGTGTGTATTTTATCATCCACATCCATGATTCCTAAATATTTAATACTATTTCCATCCACCTACAATTGTTTAAATCCAATTTTACCCTTCGGTGAGTTTTTAGTAAAAGATATGAAAGGAATCTTTTGTCGTTTTTCGTACGAGGTACATTTTGACTTTTCTCAAAAAAGTATGAGAAGAATGTTTTTATTAACTTATACGGAAGGAATGGTTTTTTAAAATATTGTTTCAAAGAAGCTTCCTTTACATGTTTTCAAGTTTATTTTTAATCAACTTATTTTAGTTTAGAATTATATAACATGTTATGAAAGGAAAAGTGTTTTTGAAGTAGAAAGGATATTTTCCTCAAGAATGGAGTTCAAGTGTTTTATCAAAATTATTTTCCATATAATATAATAAAGGGTTATATTTCTATCCCTATTATTACATTGATTTGATTATGTTTTGATGGAATTATTTTTATGAATTCCTTTATCTTATATTAATTGTTTTATGATGTCACGATGTTTATGATTTCCATTTTTATTACATGGGTTATGATATGATGTATGGTTTATGATTTTGTGGCACACATAAGAATGGTATCATTATGAGATGGTTGGGACCTATATCTCCCTCCAATGCATCGGGTAAATATTTTATATCTAATGAGATAGACATGGCTGGAACAACATGTAAAACCAGTTCAGCTAAACCGGACTGAAATGAGGAGTAAACTCGGTTTAGAAATGGACTTTGTCCACTAAGATATTCTTGGAAATGAGTCTTGATTAATAAGAAATGATTCTCCATGATTATGTGTGTATGCAAACAATTTTCATGATTTATGTTATGATTATTGTGATTACATTTAACTTCCATGATTTATCCCATGTTATTAAATTATGATCTCTTTTGTAGGGTAAGATTTCCCAAATGTTATGTTCTTATGAATTTGATGTGATTGATATTTCTTTTGTTTACCCTTAATAAGAATTTGAGCCCACCCTTTTGTATGTTTTCCTTCCCTAGGTCATGAAGAAGGTTATTAAGTAAAATATTCCAAAAAGGGACTATAGATATGATGAAATAAATGGGAGATAGTGTAGACTCTTTATGAACTAGTTGTTTATGTTTCCAAGTTTCTAAAGACACTATACCTATACGGTCCTTTCATGGTTTTGTTATATGTTTTAATAAGTGCAATTTAATTATGAAGTACTAACAATGTATGTAATGTATGGGTCATTATAGTTGGTATCAGAGGCAAAGGAGGTAGGAATGTATCCGTTCCTTGGGAACTCTCACATGTGAGCGTTGGACGAACCATGGCTCTCCGCCCAAGGGCTTCATGAGGAAATGGCTACCACTGGGGATGGTGGTGTGTCCCACCCAGGGGGTGTAGCCACCCATGGAGTGCCCTGATAAGTATCAATTATAGTCCACTGGAAGTAATTCCAGATTGTTATAGTTGGTATCAGAGGAAAGGTATAGTGAACCTTTGGAAAGAAGGATGTGAAAGCCTTAGTAAGAACCCTAAGGATAAGTATAAGCATAGAACACAATCTTAGTGTTTTTGAAATGGCCATGAATAACCTAGGATAAGACCTTAAGTGTGATATTTTATTCTTGATTATGTGGTTTTCCTATTATAATTAGTGTTTCTCACACTATTCTTCTTGTTTTTAGTCAATGGCTGGAACTCGAAGGAACCGTGTTAATGTGGAATGTGACGAGAAATGAAATGATTGTCCCCCTGAGCAACCAAACATTATGGGAGATGGAATGAAAAATCTTTTATCCATGCTCACACAACATTCTCAAGCTATGAATCATGCTGGACTTCCAAACGAGCAAAGTAAGGAGAAACATTCTATTGAATCCTTCATGAGATAGTGTCCACCTTCATTTAGCGGGTCTACTGATCCATTAGTTGCTGAACAATGTATTAGTACTATTGAAAAGATATTTTCAGTTATTCAATGTTCTGAACATGATAAATTCATCTTAGCAGTGTATCGTTTGGAAGGTGATGCTGATCAATAGTGGAATCTTATCAAGAATATGAGGCCAAGAGATGAAATTGAGTCTATGGAATGGGACAAGTTCAAGAACTTATTTTTCAATAAGTACTTCCCTCGTATTCTCCAAACAAATATGGAGAAGGAGTTTCTTGAACTAAAGAAAAAGGATGAGGAATCTGTTGGTACCTATGAAGCAAATTTTACAAGATATGCAAGGTACACTTCTTGGATTATTATCCAGACTGAGAGTAAGATCGATCGATTCTTTAGTGGCTTAAAACCAAGTCATCGAAGAGAGTTAGCCATAAGGGACTTCAATATCTACGAGGAAATCATTCGATGTGATCTCAAATTTGAGATGGAGATTGGAGTAACCCATCAATCTTTTGGGTTTGATAAGAAGTGGAAAATGGAATTCAAAGGAAAATCTAAAGAGCACACTGAAATAAAGATGAGTTTTCCCTTATTCTCAAAGTGTAGAAATAAACATGGAGGGAGTTGTCTTAAAGGGACAAGTAAATATTTCAAATGTGGAAAGGAAGGTTATCGGGCATTTGAATGCCGCAACGATGGGAAGAAGATGTCTAGTGATGCGAACAATGATAAGGCAACACAGAGTGCACCTCCTCCACTTCAATGTTACAAGTGCAAGGAAATGGGGAATTATACCAATCAATTCCCTAATACAGGGATTGTTGATGATGATCGACGTCAACAAACTCTTAAGGCTAAAGACAAAGGAATGTCACATGCAATTTCTATTAGCGATGTGGAGTACGATAACGAAGTGGTGAAAGGTACACTTACCATCCACTCTAAACTAGAAAATGTTTTATTTGATTCTGGACCCACCCACTCTTTTATTTCTGAAGAATTTTCTAAGGGTATCACTGTATTACCTCAACAATTAGATGTTTAGTTAGCTGTGACAACCCCTAATGGCACTACAGTCGCATCAAAAGCTTATAATTCTTCTCTGATTGATGTTTGTGGGAATGTACTTCCTGCAAATCTTTTGATCCTTCCTATAGTAGAATTTTATGTGATTCTTGGCATGGATTTGCTATCCTTATATGGAGCTCATATCAATTTCCAATGAAGGGAAGTCACATTTTATATTCTAGATCAATCTATGATCGTCTATCGATACAAGGATGAACATAACCTTCTAGTGGAAATTTCATCCATCTTATGGGTCTTGATTCTACTAAATTAAGGTTATCTATCTCAAATGGTCGGTGAGAAACTCACGATTAAGAATATGCCCATTTTAAGGGAGTTTGACGATCCCTTTCCGGAGGAATTACCGTGTCTTCCACCAAATCGTGAAGTTGAGTTTTCAATATAACTCGTACTGGGTGATTTACTTATTTCAAAGACACCGTATAGAATGGCCCCAATTGAGTTGCAGGAATTGAAGAAGCAACTCCAAGAGAATCTTGATAAGGGGTTCATACACCCTAGTGTGTCACCTTGGAGAGCACCTGTTCTGTTTGTTAAGAAGAAAGATGGATCAATGAGACTCTGCATTGATTATCGAGAACTTAACAATATCACTATCAAGAAAAAATATCCTCTCACGCGCATTGATGACTTTTTTGACCAACTATACAGAGATCAATAATTTTCCAAGATTGATCTTCGTTCAGGGTATCATCAATTAATGGTCAAAAGGGAGGATATACCAATGATGGCTTTCTGTACAAGGTATGGACACTATGAATTTATAGTGATTCCATTTGGTCTTACTAATACCCCTGTTATCTTCATGGATCTGATAAATAGATCCTTCAGAGACTATCTTGATCAGTTTGTGGTAGTCTTTATAGACGATATTCTTGTATATTCAAAGAGCAAGGAAGAACGTGAAGATCACTTGAGAATTATATTAAAGACCCTGAGAAAGGAGAAGATTTATGCCAAATTTTCCAAGTGTGAATTTTGGCTTCAAAAAGTTTCATTTTTGTGTCAGATAATCTCAAATGAGGGGATATCTATGGATCCACCAAAAACATTGGTTATCGAAAGATGGTCGAGACTAACAACAGTAACTGAGATCCGAAGTTTTCATGGTTTGGCTGGATATTATCGACGTTTTGTGAATGATTTTTCACGATTATCTAATCCACTCACCAGGTTGCCTCGAAAAGGAGTTAAGTTCGTGTGGACAGAGGAATGTGAAGAGAATCTCAAAGAGATGAAAAGAAGGTTATCCAGTGCACCTGTACTCACACTTCCTTGTAGTGGAGAAAGGTTTTTGATCTATAGTGATTCATCCAAGAAGGGATTGG
Source organism: Viscum album (assembly GCA_963277665.1). Lineage (NCBI taxonomy): Eukaryota > Viridiplantae > Streptophyta > Magnoliopsida > Santalales > Viscaceae > Viscum > Viscum album. The sequence continues at coordinate 1,896,563,936 of OY728123.1, forward strand.
GTGTGTTCTTATGCAAAATGATATGGTGATAGATTATGCCACACGACAATTGAAAATACATGAGAAAAATTACCCAACTCGTGATTTGGAGTTAGCTGCGGTAATATTTGCATTAAAGATTTGGAGGCATTATCTTTATGGAGAAAGGTGTGATATTTATACTGATCATAAAAGTTTAAAGTATATTTTCACACAAAAGGAGTTGAATATGTGCCAAAGAAGATGGTTGTAGCTGATTAAGGATCACGACTGCTCAATTCATTACCACCCTAGGAAAGAAAACAAGGTGGCTATTGCATTAATTCGACAAGACCATGCCAGTTTATCCATGATGAGGATCACAAAAGATCCAATATTTATGGATTTACAAAGGATGGATCTTGGAATTATAATGGAAGGGGAAAAATGGTATCTTTCTCAAATGAATGTTCAACCATCTATACATGTGAAGATTAAAGAGGCATAGAAAGAAGATGTAGAGTTACAAAAGAAGGTGAGAAATGTTCCTGAATTCAACCTTGATTTTGATGGGATAATAAAGTTCATGAATTGGGTTTCTGTTCCTCCCATCCCCGAATTAAAGAAGGAGCTGCTGGATGAGGCTCATAGTTCTTCATTCTCTATTCAACTTGGAAGCACGAAGATGTATAGGGACCTGAAAGAGTACTTCTGGTGGGATGGAATGAAAAGAGATGTTGCTGAATATGTCTCTCGATGCTTTGTTTGTCAACAAGTTAAAGATGAGAGACAGAAGTCTAAGGGGATGTTACAACCATTACCCATACCCGAATGAAAAAGGGAAAACATCACTATGGACTTTGTCACAGGACTTCCTAAAACATCCAAAGGCTATAATGCTATCTGGGTCATAGTTGATCATCTTACAAAGCCTGCACACTTCATTGATATTAGAGACGATTTCTCTCTAGATCAGCATCCCAGGATATATGTAATGGAAGTGTTAAGATTGCAAGGAGTACCACTTTCTATTATATCTGATCGGGATCCGAGGTTTACCTCAATGTTCTGGAGAAGTCTTCAGCATACTCTAGATATAGAGTTGAGTTTCAGCACTTCTTATCATCCTCAGACAGACGGTCAGTCTGAGAGGACAATTCAAACTCTAGAACATATGTTGAGAGCTTGCTCTATGGATTTCAAAGGTGGTCGGGATCAACACCTACCTTTGGTGGAATTTTCTTATAATAATAGATTTCAATCCAGTATTCAGATGGCTCCTTATGATGCTCTCTATGGAAAGAAATACAGGACTCCAACTTGCTGGGATGAAATTTTGGAATGAAAGCTATTAGGACCTAATCTTGTTGATGAGATGGCAGAAAAGGTCAGATCTTTTCAACAACACATAAGTGCAGCTCAAAGTCAACAAAAAATTTATGCCGACAACCGAAGAAAAGACTTAGAGTTTGAAGTGGGTGATAAAGTGTTCTTACGAATATCTCCTTGGAAGAGAGTAATGAGATTTTGAAAGAAGGGAAAGATGAGCCCTATGTATATTAGTCCTTTCGAAATACTGGATCGTGTTGGGAAGGTAGCTTACCGATTGGCGCTTCCACCGAATCTCTCTCAAGGTCACGATGTGTTCCATATATCTCTCCTGAGAAAGTACATACTTGATCCTTCACATGTACTCAGCTCAGAAGTTGTACTGCTGGAACAAGATTTTTCTTATGAAGAATAGCCAATAGAGATTCTCGATCGTAGTGAAAAAGTCCTACGGAACAAGACCACTCGCTTGGTAAAAGTTTTATGGAGGAACCACCAATTAGAAGAAGCTACATGGGAGCATGTGGATATGATGAGGGAGAGGTATCATCATCTGTTTGTTACAAGTGACGAATTTCGAGGGCGAAATTCATTTTAAGGGGGGTAGACTGTAACACCCGAGACTTTTATAAGAAATATTTGGTTTTTATTTTTTATAAATCATCAAAGGAATCTTTCACTACACACAACACTAGCTTGGCTTTCTTTACACGCAATCACGAAATTCCTTGATAGCTTGCGTCGTACGCAATACGGAGTTTCACTAAACAACGATATGATATTAAAATATTATTAAGAATAGCTGTTATGAATAGTAATAACCACTTTTTAAATTTTTTAAATTTTATTTCTCAAAATGGACTTCATTTTTTGGATTCGGAATATTGAAATTAGCCTAGGGTGAAATTTTGGTATTTTTCTGGAAACTTTCAATTTTTGATGAATAGTGAAAAAACGGGGTTACTATTTAAAAACCGACTTTCTATTTAAATAATTATTTATTTTATTTAAATTAATTTAAGGTCAAAATTTATATATAATACCTATATATGTTCAATGTAATTCATTGGAGTAATTTTATAATAATTTTAGATATATAAAAATTTTATTGAACTTTTCACCGTCTTTTACCCACCTCCTAGGAGAATTTAAAAATTTACATAAAACGTAATTTTACCACTTCTGTGAGTGGAATTTCAAATATGAGAGAGACACTATTGATGTCAGTAATTAAATATGGTTCAATCAGATGAAAATAATTTTTGGTGAATAGTAACTTTTTACTTTTATTTACCATGGTTAAATATAAATATGGTAATTAAGGGTAAAAATGATATTATTATTACCCTAACACATGTCCTAATTCTTTTAGATAAGTATAATTCGACCAAAAACAACCTTAGGAATAAAATATGACCATTTAGGCCCACTTGGATTAGATTAGGACATTTATTATTAATTTATATAAAGAAGGGTTAAAATAGTTAAAATCAATGTTTAATAAGTAAATAAATCATAATATAGGGTCATACATAAGATAAATTCAACTATAAATATTCATTAGAAATCGAAAAAGATTTCCTACGTAATGGTATTTTTATTCTTATTTTTAGACATTAAATAATTTAATTTATATATGACACAATGATGATGGAGTAATTATCTTATTAATGAAATATTGACATAATTGATGTTATAAATAACCAAATAAATGTAATTTGAGACTTTTTCTGAATTAAACTAATTTTATAGGTTAATATGAAATGTTAGTATTTATTTAATTAACTGTTTTGGAATTATTAATTCAGTTATGATTTTCACAAAAATCAATTACTAAATAGTGTCAAAATTGACATAAAATAGTTTTTAAAACAAATATTATATTCTTAATTGATATTTTATTCCTAAAAATCTAAGGTTTGGAAAAATTACTTAGATAAGGTTATATATATTAATAATAAACCCGTTATGGTTCGTTTGTCTTGTTATAGTAAGTTTATTAACCTTATAGTGTAAGAACACAAAAAGACATGGTAAAAGTAAAATTATCTAACTTAAATTTAACTCTAAATGATAAGGTTAAAATAGTAAACTAAACTGGTAAAAATTCTATTGGATGAGATGATTTCGACCCCTCCCCACCTCATATTCGAAATAAATAAATATGGTGCTATTTAAAACCGAATATGGCTTTATAATAAAATAATATTTTTAGTTTTTCCAAAGGAGCCCCTCTCCTCCCTTATAAAAGGGAACCTCCTCCCTCTCTACCTCACACCACTTTGAGCCTTCATGATCGGAAAAACCCTTCCAATTTCTCCTCTCCACTTCACTAGAAACATCCTAGAGATCCTGGTCTTCTTCAATGACCAATTTTAGTTACCGAAAAGGAGGTCTCAAAGAAGCCCTTCAAATAAGAGGTAATGTCCGTTACCGATTCATTCAAATTTATTTCTTCTTCCACTTCTTCTTCTTTAGTTTTTTCATTATGAATTAATAACATTAGTATCACTCATATACTAATATGTTATTATAAGTATGAAACAACCCTATTTCACTATCTATCCATCCTACGGAAAATGAAATCACCGCGTGTGTGTGCGTACGGAATACCGTCTCCACGCCGTGGTGTAATCTATTTTCGACCACCACCATACTTGGATGGGTATAATGGTGTAAATAATGAATATATATCATTATTGTAATGTTATATTGATTCTGAAATAGTATACATACACTCCAATACAATTCCACGGTCATGGGAACGATATCATCGCTCGTGCGTACTTACGGAATACCATCTTCACGATGTGATGCGACTTGTTCTACATTATTTTCATTGCATAATGATTACATAAATGCATTGAGTGAATAAATATGATATATATTACACTAATACCATTCTGGAAATGAGGTATCTATAACCTAAAAATAATAATAAGAATTTATTCAACAAAACACGCATAAGAACAAAAAGTAATAAACACCCGAATAACAAGTAGCAATGAAATATTACTAATAATAAGCTACCAATATGACCATATATGATATAATAACAATGAGTATGATTCTGTAATAATTCGAGGACATTATTTAAATCATTATACAGGAGGTTCGGACACTTACGATGCAAATCGGACCTAAGGTAAGGGAAAATATCACAATCTCATTTTTATCCGAGATTGTTTATACTTTGGTATTTACTGGGGTGTATTTAATCATCCAAATCCATGTTTCCTCAATATTTAATACTATTTCCATCCACATACAAATTTTTAAATCCAAATTTACCTTTCGTTGAGTTTTTAGTAAATGATATGAAAGGAATCTTTTGTCATTTTTCGTACGAGGTACTTTTTGACTATTTTGACAAAAGTACTAGAAGAATGTTTTTTTAACATATACGACATGAATAGATTTTTAAAACATTATTTACAAGAAGCCTCCTTTAAATGTTTTCAAGTTTATTTTTAATCAACTTATTTTAGTTTAGAATTGTATGACATGTTAAGAAAGGAAAAGTTTTTATTGAAGTAGAAAGGATATTTTCTTCATGAATGGAGTTCAAGTGTTTTATGAAAATTATTTTCCATCTAAGATAATAAAGGGTTTTGTTTCTATCCCTATTATTACATTGATTTGATTATGTTGTGATGGAATTATTTTTTTTAATTCCTTTATCTTATATGAATTTTTTTATGATGTCACGATGTTTAAGATTCCCATTTTTATTACATGGGTTATGCTATGATGTATGGTTTATGATTTTGTGGTACACATAATAATGGTACCATTATGAGATGGGTTGGACCTATATCTCCTTCCAATTCATTGGGTAAAGATTTTATATCTCATGAGATAGACATGGATGGAATGGCAGGTTAAACCGGTTCAGTGAAACAGGACTGAAACGAGGAGTGAACTCGGTTCAGAAATGGACTTTGTCCACTACGATAGTGTTGGAAATGAGTATTAAATAATAAGAAATGATTCTATAGGATTATGTGTGTATGCCAAAATGTTTCATGTTTTATGTTATTATTATTGTGATTACATTTCACTACCATGATTTATCCCATGTTATGAAATTATGATCTCTTTTGCAGGGTAAGATTTTTAAATGTTATGTTCTTATGAATATGATGTGATTGATATTTCTTTTGTTTTCCCTTACTGAGCATTTGAGCACACCCGTTTGTATGTTTTCTTTACCTAGGTCAGCAAGAAGGTTCTTAAGTAAGATATGCCAAAAAGAGACTATAGATATGATGAAATAAATGAGAGATAGTGTAGAAGCTTTATGAACTAGTTGTTTATGTTTCCCAGTTTCTAAAGACACTATACCTATAGGGTCCTTTCATGGTTTTTTTATATGTTTTAATAAGTGCACTTCAATTTTGAAGTACTAACAATGTATGTAAAGTGTGGGTCATTATACCAGTGAAGGGGATTACAATAAATTACCATCAATTGGTAAACACAATGTCTTACCATCGATTGGTTTTGAAAACTTTTTACTACTAATTGGGGTTGACAAGGGCTTACCAATACTTGTTGTTTACAACGGCTTACCGCTGATTGGGGTTCACAATGGATTAACGCTGATTGGGGTTGACAACAGATTACCGCTAATTGGTGTTGACAATGACTTACCGCTGATTGGGTTTGGACCTCAAGGAGACTTCCTACGTACCTTTACTAGGAGAAAAGTATCAAAGACCATATAGTTCGAATGGGTAAAGTTTAATGTCTAGCAGGATGAAATGGTGGCGTATAGTTTAACGTCATTTGGGACATGCATGTACCAATGTGAAGGGGTCTAATCAAGTAGGTGTTGGTCCTGATCCTTAGGGGGGGGGGGTTCCTACGTACATTCCCATGTCAAGGATCAAAGTCCACATAGTTCTGAAGAGGTTTTGGTGAGCCGACGTGAAGGGGTTGAGACCGATGGTCGTTGGGCCTGATCCTCTTGGAGGAATCCTAAATACCTTTCCTTGGCAACGATCAAACTAGACATAGTTTGTAAGTGGTGTTGGTGAACCGATGTTAAGGGGGTTGGGACCAATGGTTGTTGGCATCGAACGTCTGGGAGCCTTCTTACATACCTTCGCTTGGAAAGGATCAATGTCCACGTATTTTAAGATTGTTGTTGATGAAACGTCCTGAAGGAAGTCAAGACCAATGATTGTTGGGATTGAACCTCAGGGAGGCTTCCAACATACCTTGGCTTGGCAAGGATAAAAGGCCACAAAGCTCAGGTGTGGTGTTGGTGAACTGTCGTGGTGCGGGTCGATACCGATGGTTACTGGGATTGAACCTTAGAGAGGATTCTAACATACCTTGCATTCAAAAGGTTCAAAGTCCAAGTAGTTCAAGAGTGGTGTTGGTGAACCTACATGATTGGGGTGGGTAACAATGGTTGGTGGGATTGAACCTCAGGGTGGATTCTTACATACCTTTCCTTGACAAGGATCAAAGTCCACATAGTTTTGGAGTGGTGTTGGTGAACCGACATGAAGGGGGTCGGGATGAATGGTTATTGGTTTGAACATCAGGGAGGATTCCTACATACCTTTCTTTAAAAAGGATCAATTTCCACGCAGTTTGTGAGTGGTTTTGATGAACCCACGTGAAGGGGGTCGGGACCAATGTTTGTTGGGATTGAATGTCCGTGAGTCTTCTTATGTACCATGACTTAGAGAAGATCAATGTCCACATGGTTCAAAAGTGTTGTCGAAGATCCGAAATAAATGGGGTTAAGAACAATGGTTGTTGAGATTGAACCTCAGGGAGGCTTCCTATGTACCTTTCCATGGAAAGGATCAAAGTTCACATAGTTAGAGTGTGGTGTTGGTGATGGTAGGTGCATACACTATAACCATATGAGTCGTCGTCGGTGTGAGAAACAAGAGGCAGCAAAGACCTGATGATGACGTCATGAAAAGTGCGTCCATGGGAATTGGAGTGTTGATTACATGTGGTTAGTGGCCCAAAAATAAAATAGGGGCTTACACGTGGTTCTCATCCCAATGGGGAAATAGGGTCTTACATGTGGTTCGCTGCCCAATGAGGAAATAAGGGCTTAAGCATGGTTTTTAGCCCTGGGATATGGAGATTGGGACGTATTCTCAGATGGAGGAATGAGTGGTGACAATGCACAAGAGGAGAGGGATGAGATAATGATGGTCCCGATGACCATCTCTCCACTAGTCTTAGGCACAAAAGAGTGGAGGGGGAGTTGGTATACTGCCTCCCACAAGGAAGGTTGGGGGCTTCCACGAAGATGGTTTCCCTTCCCCACAGACATGCACTGCTCTGACAGAGAGGATGTAATGCCCTGAACCTAGTTACCCAGAGTTGGTGCATTATTATGTATCATTGGAATGATCACAAAATATCATGTCTCGAAAGACCGATTAGTTTAGTAGCCTTAGAATAACATGATATATTCATAAAGTTTACATTTCATCATGAAGTGAAAACTACAATAACATCTTGTCTCCACACTCATATCCCCTTATACTATCCCTATAGGTCATTCATAAAATACTCCTTCACAACCTGGGAAAAATAAAACATAGAAAGGGTGAGCTCAAATGCCCAGTAATGATAACAATATAGCGGAAACTTTCATAAATAAGAATTAACATTTAAGGCAATGTATAACTAAAAGAAAAGCCTTTTAATCTTGAACTTCAAAATAATATGGTAGAAATAAAATGAAATAATCCCATTTAGTTATTCACATGGATATTCGACTAGTCAAATAATCCAATGAAATATCAATAACCACATTCATTAGGATGGAATTCATAATGCCACACTATCATAACCACGTAGCCAATGCCTCGTGCCAAGACTACAAAAAAGATTTTATCAAGGCCTCGTTCCAAGACACTAGTTTGTATAATGAGACCTACCGATGCATCAAGGATATATAGAGGGCTCCACCCATCACTAACTATGTCCAATGCATCCCCATATGAAAAGGTTTAAACATAACACAAACAACCGTATTAAAACTAGAATACAAAATGTAAATACTTTATCCATAAACCATGAATGGTATAAAAATAACACATCCACTGTAAAACATATCACAAAACCATAAATACAATATGGTTGTTTTTTATCATAATAAATCAAATTCAAATAAACTTAAAACCCATCCAAGGATGTTATCATACATGAAATCAAAACAATTTTAGAGAAATATCTTTTTTTTAAATCATTCAAAGACACATAATTATAAAAGAAAACATTTACTTTGAAAATAGTCTTAGAAGATTTTATGTGAGGCTTTGATGATTTTATAACAGTGGAAAATATCCACACTCACTGTATAAGTTAAAAAAAAGACATTCTTACCTTAATTTTGTAAAAAAGGTTAAAAAAGACCTTGTTTGGAAAACGATAGAAAGATTCCTTTCAAACCATTTAATAAAAATTCAAACAATGGTATAAATGAATTTAACCCATAGTCTTGTAAATATTAAATATTTTTTGAAATACATTTTTAAGAAACATGTATGTTGATGATAAAGAGATCTCAGTAGATAATTACATATAAACAACCTCGGATAATAAAGAGCTTGTGAAATTAACCCATAACATGTACTTTTACTTGGTTGAGGGTAGGTTATCCTCTTGTATAATAGTTAAATAATTGTTATTAAATTATATGAGAATAATATAAATTAATATGATATGATATATGATCTTTTAACATTTATTTGTTAACAATATCTTAGTATTATCATCGTTTCGGGTGTTAACAGATTCATTTTTCATTATATTCTTTGTTATGTGAGCCATATTTTCTATGGATGGGATGTATATTATTCATATCCAGAATTATATCAGGTCTCTAAAAATTATTTTTAATCATCAAATGAAATTTATTTTTGAATGGATACGATGGGGAATGAATCTCATCGCATTTATGGAGACTGTAATCCGTACATATGCACGAGCGACAATATCAATCTTTTGATATTAAAATAATATATAATTGGGTGGTATATCATATATACAGAATAATTATCTTGTTATATTTATTATTTACATGAATTACACATCATTATTATACCGATCCAAATAATGAAGTATTGATTAACAATTACAACACGGCGTGGAGACGGTAGCCCGTATGTATGCACATATGGTGACAAGTCATTCAAAGGATGGACAGAATACTGAATATGGTTATACCATATTTATAATAACATCACAATATATATAATATATTGGAGTTATTATTTTATATTGGAAATAAAAATGAAATAATAATTTGAAGAAGAATGGAACTTGAAAGAGGTTGGTGAAAACATTACTTGTTCTTCGGGTTCTTCCTTTTGATTTGATCAAAAGGGCTCCATAGGATGGCTTTATGACTAAAATAAGGCCTATAGGATTAAGGGAGGATAGTTGAGAGGGTATTTTGGCAGAGGTAGACTGATCCAAAAGGCCTTGAAGGTATGAATAATTGCTTATAAGTGGTGTCCTTTTATAAGGGGGAGGAGGGGATCTTTAGAAAAAACTTAAAGTATTAATTTATAATAAATTCATATATGGTTTCTAATGGATCCAAAGTGGATTATTCAAAGATAAAAATGGGTTTTGGTTTAAAACCACTCATCCAATAGATTTTAGATAGGTTTGGTTTATTATAGTAACCTTATATTTTATATTTAACTCTTAGTTAAATAGTTTGACATTACCAAGTCTCTTTGTATTTTTATATTATATAGGTAATAAACATACTATATACTTCCAAGAGACCACAAAGTGTTCCATTAATGATAAACCTATTATTATATAATTCTGTTGGCCGAACCATACATTTTTATGGATATAATATCAATTAATAATATAATATTTGTTTTAAAAACTCTTTAATGTCAATTTTGACACTATTGGGTATTTAGTTTTTGATTAATTCATAACACCATTATTACTTCGAATAAAATTCATATAACCAATAAAAATATGTCCTATTAACCTATAAAATTATTGTAATTCATAAAAAGGATCAAATTACATTTATTTGGATATTTCTAATATCAATTATTTTAATATTTAATTAAATATGTAATTACGGCATCACCATTGTGTCGAAAATAAATTAAATTATTTATTGTTTAAAAATTATAAATAAAATACAATTATGTAGGAAACCTTTTTATCTTTTAATGAATATTTATTATCGAATTCTTCTTATGAATAACCTTATATTAAGAATATTTTAGTTATTAAACATTGATTTTAACTCTTTTAACTCTTCTATGAATTAAATAATAATAAATGTCATAATCTAATACAAGTGGACCAAAGAGGTTCATATTTTATTCCTAATGTTGTTTTTGGTCAAATTATACTTATCCAACAGAATTAGGAAATGTGTTAGGGTAATAATAATATCATTTTTACCCTTAATTACCTTATTTACTTTTAACCGTGGTAAATAAAAGTAAAAAGTTACTATTCAAAAAAAATTATTTTTATCTTATTGAACCACATTTTACTCTTTGATATTAACAGTGTCTCTCAGTTTTTAGAAATTCAACTCACAGAATTGGTAAAATTATGTTTTATGTGAATATACAAATTCTCCTTGGAGATGGGTAAAAGACGGTAAAAAGGTCAATAAAATATTTATACATCTAAAATTATTATAAACTGACTCCAATAAATCACATTGAAATTATATGTGTATTATGTATCTATTATGACCTAAAATTAATTTAAATATAATAAATAATTATTTAATTAAAAATTCAGTTTTAAACTATAACTCAGTGTTTTTCACTATTCATCAAAAATTGAAAGTTTTCAAAAAAATACCAAAATTTCACCCTAGGATAATTTTGATATTCTGTATCCAAAATTGAAGTCCATTTTGAAAGATATAATGTATAAAATTTGAAAAAGTGGGTATTACTATTCATAACCGCTAGTTTGATTGGTTGTGGTGTGTTAGAACTCGATGTTCCATACAACACACGCTACTATATTATTCAAAGGGAAACGTACCATGGAAGCTTGGAGTGTTACATTCTCCACTCCTTAAAATAATTTCTTCCTCGAAATTTCTACGATATGACTACATAAAAAGACATGGGTGGTTCTTCATCATAAGTTCCTCGGGTTCCCACATTGCCTCTTCCATCTTATGGTTTCTCCATAGAACTTTTACCAGACGAGTCGTCCGGTTTCTCAGCAGTTGTTATCTTGTATCAAGAATTCATATGGGATCTTCCCAATAAGACATATCAGGTTCCAGTTCTAATTCCTCATTGGTGAGTACATGTGTTGGGTCAGGCATGTATTTTCTCAAGAGTGATATGTGGAACACATCGTGAAGTTTGGAGAGATTTGGCGGCATTACCAAATGGCAAGCTATATCCCCATTTCATTCTATAATTTCAAAAGGTCATATATACCTGGGACTCAATTTTCCTTTTTTCTGAAACGTATAACTCCTTTCCATGGAGATACCTTCAAGAAAACATGATCTCCTACTTGAAATTCCAATTCCTTCCTTTGGTTGTCAGCATAGCTATTCTGCCTACTTTGAGCTACATTGATGTGGTTTTGGATTACCATCACCTTTTCCATTGTTTCCTTCACCAGTTCTGGGCCTACAAGTTTTCTTTCACCAACGTCCTCCCAACAGGTTGGTATGCGACTTCTCTTTCCAGGCAACGCTTCATATGGTGCCATCCAAAAACTTGAATGTATGCCATTTTTATAGGAAAATCCCACCAGAGGTAAATATTTATCCCACATACCCTAAAAGTCAAGTGAGCGATATCTCAACATGTCTTCTAAGGGTTGAATAGTCTGTTCTGATTGTCCATCAGTTTCGGGGTGGTAAGCAGTGCTCAAACGAAGTTCAGTATCCAGGGCATTCTGAAGACTTTTCCAGAATCTTGAAGTAAAACGGGGATCATGATCAGAAACAATCGATAGGGGTACTCCATGAAGTCTCAACACATCATTAATATATAGTCTTGCTAGACGTTCAAGTGGTAGATCTTCTATTACAACAATAAAATTTACTGACTTAGTAAGAATATCAATAATGACTCATATTGCATCATTACTTCTAGGAGTCTTTGGTATCCCCATGACGAAGTCCATTGTAATATTATCCATTTCCTCTCAGGTATGGGAAGATGTTGCATGACTCATCCAGGCTATTGCCTTCCAGCTTTCACTTGTTGACAAAGCATACATCTTGACCCAAAATCAGCAATCTCCCTCTTTATGTTGTCCCACCAAAAATGTTCCTTCAAATATTTATACATTTTTGTGCTCCCAGGGTGTATAGAGAAATTGGAACTATGAGCATCATCCAACAATTCTCTTTTTAGATCAGGTATACTGGGAACACAAAGTCTCTTCCCAAATTTCAAAATTCCATCTTCGTACACAAAGTCAATCAATCTCCCATCATTCATAGCTTGAATCTTCTTTTGAAATTATTCATCATCGGTCTGATAACTCTTTATCCTTTCTAGTAAAGATGGTTTGGAAACCATTTGAAAAAGTATCAATGTTTCACCTTCCATGGTTATTCCCATATCCATCTTTACTAGATCCATGAAAATAGGATCCCTCTCAACTCTCATCTTGTTCAAAACACCATGATCTTTTCTACTCAAAGCATCTGGAACCTTATTTTCCTTCCTTGGGTGGTAGTGTATTGTGAAATCATAGTCCTTGAGTAGTTCAAGCCATCTCTTTTGCCTCATGTTGAGTTCTTTCTATGAGAAAATATACTTCAAACTCTTGTGATCGGTATATATATCAAATTTTTTACCATAGAGATAATGTCTCTATATCTTCCAAGCAAAGATTACAGTTTCTAACTCAAGTTCATGAGTAGGATAGTTTTGTTCATGAATGTTTATTTGTCGTGATGCGTAGGCAATAACCATATGATTCTGCATAAGGACACAACCATGTCCTTTCTTCGATGCATCACTATAAATAACAAACCCATCATTCCCTGATGGTAGAGTCAATATAACATCATTGACTAATATTCTCTTCGGTTCTTCAAAACATTCCTCACACTCTTTTTCACAAACAAATTTAACCACTTTACGTGTGAGCTTTGTTAATGGGATAGCCAATCAGGCAAAAAATTTGGATGAAAGGCCGATAATAACATGCTAAACCAATAAAACTGTTTACCTCAGTTATATTCGTCGGTGTTGTCCATTCTTGTATTGACTTGGTCTTATAAGGATTAATGGAAATTACATCCTTAGAGATAATATGTAAAAGAAAAGAAATCTCATGAAGTCAGAATTTTCTCTTACTAAACTTCCCATATTATTCATTTCTTCTAAGAGTCTTCAAGATAATGCGCATGTGATTTTCATGATCTTCGTAGATTTTGGAGTATACGAAGATATTATCAATACATACCACCGCAAAATCATCAAGATATTTCTTGAAAACTCTATTCATTAGTTCTAGGAATACAGAGGTTGCATTAGTCATTCCAAAAGGCATTATTGTAAACCCGTAATGCCCATACCTGGTTCGAAATACTGTCTTTGGAATGTCTTCCTTCATCACACACAACTGATGGTATGCATATCGAAGGTAAATCTTTGAAATTTATTGAGCTCCATGAAGTTGGTCGAATAAACCATCAATGTGAGGTTGGGGATACTTGTTCTTTATCGTTATAGCATTGATCTCCCTGTAGTCAATGCACAACCTCATAGATCCATTTTTCTTCTTAACAAAAAGGATAGAGGCTCCCCATAGAGAAACACTAGGGAAAATAGATCCCTTATTACTCAATTCCTCTAGTTGTTTCTTTAATTAAACAAATTCCACAATGGAAATTCTATAATGAGTCTTCGATATAGGCCTTGAACCAGGAATTAAATCAATGGAAAACTCAATTTCTCATTCTGGAGGATGTCCAGGTAAATATTCTGGAAAAACATCAACATATTCTTCCACAATAGGTACATCCTATATTTGGAAATTCCTTTCCTCACCCATAATTATTTCATTCTCTTCCTCCTCGATAATTGAATTTAGTTGAGCTACTGGGGGTGGATCTAGATATGGATTAGGTGGTGACGGTTTTGTTCTAAAGATAAGGTGTTCCTTATCATCATCATCAAAATTCGTAACCTCCTTCTTCTTACAATAAATCATCACATCATGGTATGAAAGCCTATCCATTCTAATGATTATATCAAATTAAATCATGGTTATGACGATTAGATCAGTAGATAACGAACATTTATATTCTCTAATGGGGACTGATTCACAAGAACTTTGTAGCAATGATACTTCCCTTTAGAGTTTTGACTAAAAACTTTCTGGTTAAATCAAATTGGAAATATCTAATTTTCTTAGCAAACTGGGAATATATGAAACAATGCGATGATCCAGAGTCAAATAAATCATTTTCTAAACTTGAGGAAACCATTAAATTACCTGCCACCACCTTTTTCGGAGCTTCAACCTCAGCAGTAGTGATATCATAAGCTTGGCCTTGACCCCTTGGCCTTTTCTAAGGTAAGTTCCCCTGATTCTTAGGACATTCATTTGCATAATGCTCCATTTCTCTACAATTATATCATTCCACGTTGACAGCTACACTCTTTCCCTTGTAATCATGAGCTTGGTGGCCTTTTTCACCACACTTGTAACAGACTCCCATTCCCTTAAAGCAAGTACCAGGGTGTTTCTTCCTACATTTACTACAGGATGGATAATCAAATTTTCCCTTATTCCCTTTATTTCCATTTCCAGAGTGGTAAGAATATCTCTTCTTCTCTTTCTTTTCTTTAATGTCATAAGACATAGAGAATTATTTTTCGGTCTTAATGGCACACGAGACAATTTTTTTGTAGGACGAGAAGGATTGTGAGACCAATGAATGATGGAGAAATGGTTTTAACCCATCAAATAAATGAACAAACTTACTTCTTTGGTTACATATATATTCTACAGCATACCTCGCTAACGTTGTAAAGTTATCCTCATACATTGTGACATTCTCATCATCCTTTTTCCTCACACTCAGAAATTGCCTTTTCCATATCTGCTTGATAGTCATGAGGAAAGTATTTTTCTAAGAAAAGCAATTTAAACTCACTACATTCCATATTTGATACTTCACCATCTTCCTTCGTGTTTTGAATCATTGACCATCATTGATCAGCATCTCCAGTGAGGCGGTAAACTACCATGATAACTTTTTCCCTTTCACTACAACCAAATTCCTGAAATGTTTTCTCTAGGGAACTTTTCCATTGCTCATCTACTAATAGATTTGTAATCCCATTTAATATTGGTGGTTGTTTCCTCATGAAGCGATCTAACATTGATCCTCCACGCTGCGGATCAGGGTGCTCCATACGGGTACGGTTATTATTCATAACATGAGTGATTTGTCCCAGTATGGTGATTAGCTTATCAACACCAGTTGCATCACCAGATCCACTATAATTATCTTGAGTAGGAGAGAAATCCTAAAATGGAGTGCGTGCATTGATATAGTTTCCATTCCTTACACTAGGCGCCATTTCTAAACAATGGAATAAAATAGATCAGTTTATGAATCAAAATACATAATTCCATACTTGTAAAACACTTAACATAAATTGAACTATTTATGCATATTATCCATAATCATAAAAAAATTTTTTCTTTGAGGAAGTATATACTCATAAACCAATCATAATGGTTTGTAATGAAAATGAGAATTATCCTATGCATATCCCCTAGGAGTGTCGTAACCCAGAGTGCAGTATGGCATGTTGTTGTCATGCACCAGTTCCCATTCAAGTCGAGCTCAAAATGGTGTTTTCTGGTTTTACCCCTAGGTACATCTATTCCAGAGCCGCCTCTACCTACTTGTATCCAGACAGGGATGTATTTCTCGGATAAATCACAAACTCTATACAATACCAAAATTCTTGGAAGTTCTTCTATACTAATTCTCAAATTCCATCTTAGATCTATGTGCTCTAATCAGAGTTTATCTAAATCTAGCTTCCAAGGTTTGTACTAAACCTCCTATGAAACCAACTATAATACCCTGACCCTAGTTACCCAGATTTGGTGCATTATTACGTATCATTTTCATGATCACAATAGATCATGTCTCCAAATAATGATTAGTTTAGTATCTTTGGAATAACTAGATACATTCATAAAGTGTACGTTACATCATAAAGTGAAAACTAAAAAAACATTTTGTCTCCACACTCATATCCCCTTATACTATCCATACAGGTCATTTATAAAATACTTCTTCACATCCTGGGAAAAATAAAACACAGAATGGGTGATCTCAAATACCCAGTAAGGATAACAATATAGCGGAAACTTTTATAAATAGGCATAAACATTTAAGGCAATGTATACCTAAAACGAAATACTTTTAATATTGAACTTAAGCATAATATGGCTGAAATAAAATTAAATAATACCATTTACTGATTCAGATGGATATTAGACTAGTCGAATAATCACATGCAATATCAATAACCACTTTAATAATGATGGAATACATAATGCCAGACTATCATAACCACGTAGCCAAGGCCTAGTGCCAAGACTACAAATAAGATTTTTTCAAGGCCACATGCCAGGACACTAGTCTATCTAATGAGACCTACCGATGCATAGAGGAGCTATAGCGGGCTCCACCCTTTACTTACTATGTCCAATGCATTCCCATATGAAAAGGTTTGAACATTACAAAACATTCATATTAAAACTAGCATAAGAAATGTAAATACTTTGTCCATAAACCATGAATGGTATAAAAATAACATATCCACAGTCAATCATATCACAAAACCTTAAATACAATATTTAAGTTTTGTATCATAATAAATCAAATTCAAAAGTCTTAAAATCCATCAAAATATGTTGACATTGATGAAATCAAAACTATTTGATAGAAATATATCTTTTTTTGAAATAATTTAAAAGTCACATAATTATAAAAGATACCATTTACTTCGAAAATACTCATATATGTTTGTAAGGGAATCTTAAATGATTTTATAATGGTGTAAAATAGCCGAACTCTCTATATAAGTTAAAAAAAGACATTCTTACCTTAAGTTTGTCGAAAAGGTTAAAAAAGACCTTGTTTGGAAAACGACAGAATGATTCCTTTCAAAAAAAAATTAGAAAAATTCAAACAAGTGTATAAATGAATTTAATGGATAGTATAGTAAAAATTAATAAAAAATGATATACATTTTTAAGAAACATGGATGTTGATAATAAAGAGATCCCAGTAGATAATTACGTATAAAAAACATCGGATAATAATAAGGTTGTGAAATTAACCCTTACCTTGTACTTTTCCTTGGTTGAGGGTAGGTAATCATCCTGTATAATGGTGAAATAATTTTTATTAAATTATACAATAGTAATATACATTAATATGATATCATATATTATCTTTTTACATTGATTTGTTAACAATATCTTAGTATTATCATCATTTTGGGTGTTAACAGATTCGTTTTTCTTTATATTATTTGTTATGTGAGCCATATTTTCAATGGATGGGATGTATATTATTCATATCCAGAATGATATCATGTCTCTAAAAATTATTTTTAATCATAAAATAAAATTTAATCTTGAATGGATACGATGGGGAATGAATCTCATCGTGTTCGTGGAGACGGTAATCCGTATGTACGCACGAGGGACAATATCATTCTTTTGAAATTAAAATAATATATAATTGGATGGTATATCATATGTACAGAATCATTATCATGTTATATTTATTATTTACACGAATTACACATCACTATTATACCCATCCAAATAATAATGTATTGATTAACAATTACACCACGACGTGGAGACGGTATGTCGTACGTACACATGTATGGTGACATGACATTCAAAGGATGGATAGAATACTGAATCTGGTTGTACAATATTTATAATAATATCACAATATATAGAATATATGGGAGTTATTATTTTATAATGGAAATAACAAAGAAATAATAAGTTTAAGAATAAAGGAACTTGAAAGAGGTTGGTGAAAACATTACCTCTTCTTCGGGTTGTTCCTTTTGATTTGATCAAAAGGGCTCCTTAGGATTGCTTTATGACTAAAGGAATGCCTCTAGGATTAATTAAGGATAGTTAATATTGTATTTGGACAGATTTTGGAAGAACAAAAAGGCTTTTATGGTATGAAGAATTGGTTATAAGTGGTGTCCTTTTATAAGGGGAAGGAGGGGATGTTTAGAAAAAACATAAAGTATTAATTTATAATAAACAAATATTCAATTTATAATGGCTAAATATTGGATTATTAATAGTAAAATGTGGGGATGGGTCAAAAAACAGTCAGCCAATTTATTTTATATAGGTTTGGGTCACTATAGTAACCTTATCTTTTAGATTTAACTCTTAGTTAAATAGTTTGACATTTAACAAGTCTCTTTGTATTTTTATATTATATAGCTAATAAACTTACTATATACTTCCAATTTAACCCCAATTGGTCCATTAATGATAAAACTATAATTATATAAGTTCTTTGGCATAACCTTACATTTTTAGGAATATAATATTAATTAATAATATAATATTTATTTTAAAAACTCTTTTATGTCAATTTTGACACTATTGGGTATTTTGTTTTTGATAAATTCATAACAGCATTATTACTTCGAATAAAATTCATATAACTAATAATAATATGTCATATTAACCTAGAAAAGTATTGTAATTCATAAAAGGTCTCAAATTACATTTATTTGGATATTTATAATATCAATTATTTTAATATTTCATTAATTAGGTAATTACTACATTATCATTGTGTCATAAATAAATTACATTATTTAATGTCTAAAAATTATAAATAAAATACTATTATGTATTAAATCTTTTTATATTTCTAATTAATATTTATAATCAAAATTATCTTATGCATAACTCTATATTAAAAATGTTTTAGTTATTAATCTTTGATTTTAACTCTATTTACTCTTCTTTGAATTAAATAGTAATAAATGTCCTAATCTAATACAAGTGGACCAAAGATGTTAATATTTTCTTTATAAGGTTTTTTTTGTCGAATTATACTTATCCAATAGAATTAGGACATGTGTTAGGGTAATAATAATATCATTTTTCCCTTAATTACCCTGTTTACTTTTAATTGGGGTAAATAAAATTAAAAAGTTATTATGCAACAAAAATTATTTATATTTTATTGAACTAAATTTTACTCCTTGATATTAACCGTGTCTCTTTGATTTTTGAAATTCCACTCACATAATTGGTAAAATTATTTTTTGTGTGAATTTGCAAATTTTCCTAGGAGATGGGTAAAAGATGGTGAAAAGTTCAATAAAATTTTTATATATCTAAATTAATAAAAACTGGCTGCAATGGATTAAATTGAAATTATATAGGTATTATGTATCTATTTTGACTAAAATGAGTTTATATAAAATAAATAATTATTTAAATAAATATTCAGTTTCAAACTATAACTCAGTGTTTTTCACTATTCATCAAAAATTGAATATTTTCAGAAAAATACCAAAATTTTACCCTAGGATAATTTCGATATATTGAATCCAAAAATGAAGCCCATTTTGAAAGATTAAATGTATAAAATTTCAAATACTGGATATTATTATCAAGAACGACTAGTTTTATTGGTTTTGGTGTGTTAGAACTCGATGTTGCATACAACACACACTACTGTATTATTCAAAGGGAAACATACCATGGAAGCTTGGGGTGTTACAGAGGATCTCATTACTTGTGAGGAAGATCTCACTCACATGGAGACGAAAGGGCATAGATAATATATGAGATGAGGCACCCCACGTTTGGTGCACGGGGTGAGGTCACCGTTTTATGTCATGTGCTGATGAAGATATCGCATGGAAGTTTGACATCCTGCAGGTTGGACGAGGCGGGTTCACTCGTCACCATAGGACATACATAATCGACATGCTTTAACCACTAGTGACGGGAAGGCACTAGAAATGCTTTGGTGAGAGGGTCTTATGGAGTGATCCATTTAGGGGCGCACGTTAGTGTGGCTACGTGAAGAAGAAATATCCATTAGCGTACCTACAAAATTATGAATAAGGAGAAGAAAAACAATGGGAAGCACTACCCAATGGACCCTAAAATCTCATAGTACAATCTTGGAGGGCTGTATGGGATAAGGGTTTGTAGAGAAAATGGGTTCACATGAAGATGCCCCGTAATGCTTTGGTGATCCATGTCATGGAGGGGCTTCACGAAGGGGTATGCTTTGCAAAGTGAGGTGGCATGACCTATGCATAGGGTAAAAGGTGCATATGGAAGTTACTTCATGAAGTGGAAATGATTTCGTGAAGCAGTGCTTACCAAAGCAATGGTGCCTTGCAAAGTGTAGCACTGCGAAGCAGTGTGATACGCGAAGCACATTGACCCTACCTTAACATGTGGGTTACATGTTCATGGAGGGCACTTCCTGAAGCACAAGTGCTCCACAAAGACCCAAGTACCCTTTGGGATCCCCTTCCTTTGTGGATGCTTGTGGGCTCCGTGAAGGGCATCCCTCATTGAGGAGGTGTTAAATTTAAGCTAAGAAAAAGGCACTTCACGATGCTCAAGTACATTGAAAAGCTCATTTTCTGCAGAGTTGGAATTGTTTCACAATTTGAGAGTGGAGAAGGTGAAAGGTTGGAGGATCCATCCTTCGGGCTTGAGGGAATCCCTATATTTATTAGAAATAGTTTTCAAGATCCACAGATCACTCAGCGTAATGCTACATGGAACATTGTCGAAACCGTAGAGCCTCTCCCCTATTTGCTTCGTGACGGCTTCAAAAATGTCAATCGGATCATGGATCCCCCATACCTTTCTTAATGGAGTCTCTGAAAAATTCAATCGTATCTTAAAGACTCCCACCTCTTTGATTTGTATTGGATTCAAAAAAATCAATCGGATTGCAGAGCCTACCACCTCTTTACTTCGTAGCAGCTTCGCAAATTTCAATCGGATCGCAGAGCCTCCTGCTTCTTTGCTTCATGGAAGCTTCAAAAACATCAGTCAGATAGTGCATCTTCCTGCCACTTTACATCGAAAAATATTTATAACTGCCAATCGAATCATGGAGCCTCCCACCTCTTGGCTTTGCGGAGGGTGCGTAGAGGTATCTTCGCGCCAGCCGCGGTGCAGCAGGGCTCTGCGAACAAGCTTCGCGAGGAAGCCCCGAAGGCTTTGTGTTTTCTCTTCCTCTTCCAAAATATTGGTACCAAAAAAATTATACATAATTTAAATGAAATGGATGTTTTTAATTAAAATTTTTTATTTTCAACTCTTCTTTAAAAAATGAAATATTTTTTAAAATTCCAAAAAATACACACTAATATAATTCTGATATTATGATTTTGAAATGTAATTTTAATTTTCAAATATATTTTCTAATTTTTTTAAAAATTATTTATAAATTATGTGCACAATGAGCGACCAAACTTTATTACCAAGAAATATATTTATTCAAAACTCATTTCCACCACTTAAAAATCATAATTTTAATTAATACTTTGAAAACCAATGTTTTATTTTATACATGGTTAAAATATAAAATATTCATAATTTATGATTACTATTCATAAACAAAACTTGGTGGATAATTTATAATGTTAAATGTTAAATAAAAATAGGTTAATGGGGTATCACATATCATTCATACGGGATGTTTCTTCCATTGAATGATATCAAAGAGGTTTATTTTATTTCAAAAAAAATTTATCGTGAATTATTAATTTGTTAAATTGTACTATAATATTGGTGATGCATCTATTATATTATATCTAACATGATGTTATTATTTTTAAAATTATAGTATGTTACATAAAATCTAGAATAGTATAATATGATAATCTTATAATATATTATTAATAATACATAAGATACATTATATAATTTACATAATTTCATATATACATGTGTGAGTATCATGATTCATGCATTTTCATATAGGATGTTTATGGAATATACACAAAATAATAATTATGAACCCATATATCATATAAATTTAGTGAATCATGATCCATATTTGATCATGATATTCATTGGTTTTTGGATGTCAATATTCCATGAATATACTAGATATATAACTAATGTAAGTCCAATCATATATAAACCTTTGATAATTTCGTGAAGAACTCTTTATCATTAAACATCATTTGAAATTTCTCAACTATATCTATATCGTAGTGAAAAATTTATATTTACCGATTTAACGGTATAAGAAATAAAATCCCATGATCATGGAACACATCAGTTTGTTCCACCTTTTATGCGTTATTTCCTTACACAAGATAATACATAGGAACCATATGGTTGGGTATCATACACTTAATTATGATGGTCAAGGGGCTCTCATATATTTGGGTCTCCTATATACATATTTGGGGATTTAATAATATAATTAAGTTCTAATGCAACATTAATTCAATATGTGTTCAATTAATTAGAATTACAATTGGTTACATAATTTTTATATAAGAAATGTAATATAGTTTTAGAAATGTTTTTACATAAATATAATATATTATGGATGATTAAAAGGATTATATTCAAATTTTATATTTTTATTGGATTATTTGATTTACAATTTAATGATTAGTTATAAAATTGGAATTAAGGATATTTATTATTAAATAAAATTATATTAAATGATTTAAAATTCATAAAGTCCTATATTTAAACATGTTAATAGAAATTTTTTGAAAACATCAAACATGTTATGTTTATGAGTAAATTTTCTATTTATAGTACCATTATTGACCCATAATAATTAAAATACTTTTTATAGTAGTAAAGGACAAAAATAATAAAAATATTAATAAAAATTTAATCTTTAAAATGGAACAAAAACCTATCAAACATTTAGAATATGATTTGATTTTAACAAAATTAACTTTTTATATAAATTCATGTCAATTTTGAATCATTTGGATTGAGAGTAAATTTATTTTATTTTAATACTTTTAAAAATTCCCTGTTTTTCCTCTCCCTCCCTTATAAAAGGTAACCCCTCCTTTCACTTTATTACTACACATTGATCCATATAGCTCAACCATACCATAACAAAATCCATTTAAAAAACTTTTTCTCATTATATAGGTTATGGACTTCCGAAATGACCAACCCTAGGAACCCTGACATGTGATCTATAGGAGTTCATTCAATGTAGAGGTATTCCACATAACCAATTACTTTCGTTTTTTACTTAATTTTTACCTCATATGAGTATAAGTGATTTATCTTGAAATAAAAATTCAATATTTTATATACACAAAAATGTTTTTTTATTATTAGATAACCATTATACATCATATGTCCCATAAAATAAGGAGTAAAATTATTCCTCTTGCATACATATGACTTAAACCCTCCGCATAATGATATAGATCAATTTACACCACCATATTTTATGGATTTAAATTATGATGGGTTTAATGTTTATATATGATACTTTTTTGTAACAGACTAACCTAGGTCAATTATACAAGCTACCTGAGTTGAACCATTGTTGTGAGGTATAAAAAAGATAAAGGAAACAAGTCTATATATAACTAAAATAGGACTTGAAAGATGATTATAAAGCACAAAATGTAGATAAAATTGATATCTATTAACCCTAATACCAATTTTATAAAATAGAGATATATGAATCATAAAATACATCATGTCTCCAAAAGACCAAGAGTCACCTCCAAACCTACCCCAACCAAAGGCATTAACCGTCAGAGAAGCCAACATTATACAAGATTCCATTCCGTTGTATCAAAAATAAAATAATTAAAAACATGAAATGTAAAAAGTTGGGTGTGAGAAAAATACATATAAGATAGAACCATATAGGCTATACATGTTCTATAATGAAAAAATTAACAGTTCTATTGAAAAAATATATGTACATGCGTTTTCAAAAATTCAAACTAGTTTTAAATTATTTTCCATTTTGTTTTTATAAAAAACATCCATATTATCAAACTGGAAAGATGAAAATTAAAAGTGATAAAATTATTATTCCAATCCACACATCAATAGGTAATTAGGTAAAATGATATTGATAAAATAAACTATCAAGCGATGCTTTTCGACACATCCTCATATAAGTGAGAGAAAACCATGATTAAACAATTGCGAGATAAATAAAATTAAATGAAAATGAACTTAATATTGGGACCTAGAATATTGGGATATACAATAT
The DNA here is from genome assembly GCA_963277665.1 of Viscum album. Lineage (NCBI taxonomy): Eukaryota > Viridiplantae > Streptophyta > Magnoliopsida > Santalales > Viscaceae > Viscum > Viscum album. Next base: position 1,896,588,498 of record OY728123.1, read on the forward strand.
ACACTAATAATCATAAACATGAAAAAAATTGGATACATCCTATACTTATTCCTTCTATAGTCCATCGATATTCCAAAGTTTACTTCCCAGTGGTTCCAAACAAACTAAGTTTACACATGTCTATTTCTAAAATCACACAAGGATCCAAATGTTCATATTGTCAAAATGAACATCAAACCTAATTTAAAAATTATATAAATCATTTTAAAATATAATAAAATATATTAATTTTCTATAAATCCATTTCCAAATCATTTAGTACCAATTTTTCAAAAAAAAAACTATTTAAGAAAGTCACACTTCCTAAAAAAGAATTTAAAACGAAGTATTACATTGAAACAATGAACGAACAAAATAAATTTACACAAATTTTATTAAATTAAATGAATTAACCCATTTTATAGAAACACTTATATAAAAATATAATAAACCTATCCACATTCAATGATAGTGCTAGTAAAATTTGAGATATACTTTCGAAATATAAGTAATGACAACAAACTATAATGCAATAATAAAAAACACTATCAAATCAGGAATATTAAACCTAACTATATAATACATGACACCTTTGACCTAATAATTGAATAATCAGAATGAATTCTTACCTATAAAGGAACCCCACAACAACCATGATGATTGATCACTGATTAAAGTAATTTGGAATGGTGGGAATCACCAAAAACCTCATAGGATGAAATCTAGGTCAAGAGAGTAAAGGAATTAGGATTAATGAAAAATAAATTTGTTTTACATAGAATAAAATAGAAAGGGGATGAGACTTACTTGGTGTTAAATCCAATTGTAAATATTGTACACCCTAAATATTGAAATCATCGAAAAATAAGTCAAATTTTTATAAAAACACATTTTTTTACTTTACATGACATGGACCAAATACATTACATCTAAAACTTTCACACCATTAAATTATTTAATAGAATATTACCAATGACCATAGAGGATGTATAATTCCTTTACATTTCATGTTATAAACTTGATGTTTTCAAATAGATCAAATTCTCTTCGAAAAACACCAATGAATCCAATATGTTCCCCTAAATTAGAGAGAACCCCTCAAATATGTTGAAAAAATTGTACCGAGAATCTGTTAATGAAAAAATTCAAACATTAATAAAAGATAGATCATTTTCACCAGAAAATCCTACTCATTCCCAAGGATCCCACTATCTCATCCAAACAAGTAGGATAAACATAGAATGATAAAATTATTACCTACAATGTATGATATAATGTTATAATCACCAAAATATGAACACAATTTCCCCATGAAAGCTCTCATATTATTAATCATTAAAAAGATGAGTTGACAGCTGCCTCATCATTGAATCCAACTCCCAAATCTCGTGGCTATGATATCGGAACTTCCACAATACCTGAAGTAGAGGAATCATTGTATTTCACAACAAATTGTCCTAGTGATTAATAACCTGAATTGGCTACTAAACCAAAGTGGTTCTGGTATCAATATCAAAATCTAACATTCCTATAAAATGGTAATTATCTGATATAATTCTCCACAAATGGAATACATGAAACACATCATGGAAAAAATTCAAACCATATGGAATGTCCAACTAAGAGGTTCGCTTCACCAGTCATCCAATGATCTCAAAGGGGGAAAACCCATATTATCTGTATACCGTACATACCCAATTAAATATGTCCAAATATAAGTGAATCCAAAATAAAACCTCATCACTAACCTCAAAATCCATTGACCAAAGTTGAAATCCCATATAAAATTTTTATGACTCATTTGCACATTTAATCTCACCGAGATCAACTGCACCATCTCTATAATCACTTGATCACAACTAGTCCTAACCAAGGACCACTCTCCCAAATCATCCAAGAATAATGGAAATCTTTATGGACTCCCATACAAATACCTAATGGGATCTTTTCTAATCATGGATTGATATCTAAATTTATAGGAAAAATGTTCAATAAGACAATTATTTTACCTTGATCCTTTAATATAATGTGCTCAAACCTGTATAATATTCTCCAGAACTAGGATATTCCTCTCTATATGTCCACATGTCTATGGGTGTTATGTTGTACTCAATGTCACTTGATAATCCATCACCTCCTGTAAATATTTCCAAATCTTATAGGTTATCCTCGGTTCCCTATAAGAAACAATAATAGATAGAACACCATGATGTCTCATAATATCTTAGACATAAAATTCTAAATGATGTTACAACTTACTTATGTATTTGATAGGGAAAATTGTTATTGTTTTGTATGTTAATCAATGAATATCAAAATTTCATCCTTCCCACTAGGAGTCAATGGAAAAACAATGATGAAATATATGGAAATATCATCCAATAAACATATTATAATGAGTAAGGGATAGTACAAACCCAATGGTATCTACTATTTTACCATATTTCTTGGAATATTATGACACTTTGAAATGGTATATTAAATCGACCACCTCATCAACATCCTATAATAATTAAATCTAAAATGATGATGCAGTTTGGTTTCACTAGGTCATACAAACTAGCAAGAATCGTTTCCACTATAAATAAAATCCTTCCTTAGGGAATATAGAAAAAATGACCTACTACGAAAGTATAAATCGACACTGGGAGACTAGGACCACTTACTAGAGGTCTACCCACCATTACTGATTTTACTCAAGAATTGGAACTCAATGTATGTAATTTTTTGAGATGAAATTTGTCATTAATAGAAAATTTAGCTTTATTAACATCCATATACACCATTCTACCAACCTATTTTAATCCCATTATAATCTCCGTAATCATACTCATCATTTACCAATCATTAATAGATTCCTTCAACGATTGTGTCAAAACGTTGTTATTCAGTGCACTGACAACAACATTTCCCTTTCTAGGGTTATACGCAATATCAAAATTAAAATTCTATGGTTCTCCATATGATCTATCTATCATAAATTTTGAACCCTATAAGTAAAATTAGGTATGTTAAGATCTTATAATTATAACACAAAAAAACTAATTCTCAAATAGGGGTTTTTGCTAAATTTTGAGTGCCTTTATAACCACTTCCATCTCAAGATCATGGGAACATTAATTCTTCTAATAGGGGTGTTAGTAGTGTGATCCATACAACATCACATATTACCCTACACTATGACACTTCCTAAACCCAACATAGAATCATCATGGAAAACAAAATACCTAAACATAATTCTATAAGATTCAAAACTGGTTCTTAATTGAAAATGGCCTTCATCTCATCAAATGTAATAATAAACATGCAATTCCATTATAACATTGAACCTTTCAAATTTAAATAATTAGTAAATGTTATACTCTTGTATAATTAACATAAAAAACCTATTACAGTACCTTTCTGAACCCCAGAAGCAACAGATTTCAAACACGTGTATGAGATGCTCTTAGGATATAACTAACTGTATGTTTTCCCAATCCTCTAAGATTATATTATTAGATAACAGACACCCATGAATCCCCATTTCATGGATCAAAAAATCAGATTTCGAAAAAATACCATGTAGAAAATGTAATATCATGTTTTGAGGAATGATATCCAAATAGCCCTTCTACTCCCCTGTATTAGAGTGAACCAAACAATCATCCAAGCACTACTCAGTTAAAGAGTTTAATAAATAATGAACAATATAGATCATCAAATTAATAAAAACTATTGCATAATAAGTCTAACTGAAGTACATTACTATAATTTTAAATTTACCATATTGTATAATCATTTTTTTCTTAGTTATATCCCTTTTTTAGACTCTCCACTAAAAAAACCATGACCAAATGTCAATCATTTAAATATAAAATTCCCCTATAAGCTAGAAAAAATGTCAATAATCCAACATAATTGATAATTATTATTAACAGTCTCCCTATTTAACTTCAATTAGTCAATTAGATGTTTAAGGTTCCCAAATACCTTCTTAGAAAATATGAAAGGATAATCCCAAAATGAATCTCTAGGAAGAATAAATCATTTAGCCCATAGGTCCCCAAGCTAGACTGTAACTTCCTTTAATAAACCATGCCTCATTCGATAAGGTGGATTAGAAATTTGGATTGTACCAAGGAGTATATGTATATTAATCATGACATCTCTGTATAGAGGTCAACAAGAAAAATAATCTAGAAATTTTTCAAGGGTGCAAACACACAAATGTAGGCTGTATAACACCCCAAAAGGTTCAACTACATTAAGAAAAATAACAACAATGTTTAATGAGTTTATCCAAACATAAGAAATTATAACACTCTACATTCTAAATATAGAGTCCCACTCACCCATCAAAACATGAGTGACCCCATGGAAAGATAATAAATGATATCATTAGTGATAGATATATATCTATCCCTTATCACTAATCATCCAATATATATCAATAACCAAGTCAAATATTTCAATATCATGATCAGAGAATTCTCATTCCCCAATGAATCCATTTTTAATCACCAGACCATTAAGACACTTGAAACCATGTATGCACCTCATTCATAAAGGAATGGTAAATCCGATTACTTGGACAAAATATCATAATGCACACCCATCTCGTAAAACAAATTTAAAGATATAAATGAATGAGTACCACCTCTATCAAAAAATTATAGCACTTTATAATTTGAAATAAAATACATACCCATAATTTTAAATGGAATTGATTCTCATTCATCTTTTTTATACTCAACTACATAAAGATGTTTTATATAAAATCTTCCTTGAGATTTCATAGGAACACAAACAACCCCATAACCAAAGGATGCAACCCGCCATTCTTTTTATCTTTTAAATTAATCTGAAAAACATTTGTGAAGATGGAACCTTTCTTAATTATTTGTGATATCATGTAACAAAAATGTTTCATATGGAAAAATCCTCCCTAAAGCTGAAATTTCTTGGGACCCTCCACACAATTATGAATATAATGAGATCACCTTCAACATTGGTAGAAAAAATTATTTTTCTATCATGATGAGGCCCCTAAAACTGTTCCTGGTGAATAATTTCTACCTTAGTGTTTCCTTTTCTAGCTAGAAGATACACCCTCGCTAATAACTGAACCAACTGATGCGCCACCCAACCCATTCTAGTTAACATTGTATTCCTTTCCAAAATATTACATATCAAATAATACCATAATGATCTAAAAAACATGTAAATCAACATAGACCTAATATCAGACCTTAGTTGCAAATAAAACATTCGAGCCTTTAGTTACTCATTAAATATAAGTTCCAATTCAAGTTACACAAGCACATCAAAATGGGTGGAATAATATAGAATGATAATCCCCTAAATATATAGTTAGAAACTACCATGTCTTCACTAAATGTAAAATATTATGGTAAAATAGATGATTAAATATTTTCTAGAAAGAACCCCATGTATGACCACAAGAAACTTATCTTTCACAATTATGTCCCACCATCTAATTACAAAACCCTCGAGCATATATGCAGTGAAACCAATTTTAGATTATTTAGGATTCATCATAAAATTAAACACCTCCTCAATCATATCAAGAATAACCTAAGGATCCTATGGACTTTTTTCAACAGAGATGATGTGTGGATGTTGTATAGTGAATTTGGAACCATGATCCACTACATGTAAGTGGTTCCTAACAACCATTAAACCTAGCCACTGAATTGTCTGGATAACTTATTCGACCATGGAAAGGGATTCTTGAATATTACTCTAATAATCATTTCTCAATGGTTCCTATCGAATATTTGGAAGATCATTTTTTGGTGGAATTTTCTAATAATCAAAATAAAATAACAAATTTGATAATGAGAATATTCCAAAATAGAAGCACTGCTTCAAAAATAAAAAAGCAGTGATTTAAAACCGTAATAATTTATAATACACATAAATTCAACCAATGAAATACTTATATAAAAAATTAATTGTATAATTTAATTAAACATCACATATTGTTCATTAAAAAAATCATACTCCAAGTCTCAACCCTGGTAAAAGTCCATAGCCACATAAGTTAACTCATGTTCAGTCATGGATGGGAGCTTTCTTGGCCCCTTTCCATACTTATTATATAAATAATAATGGTCATAACTCCTATATAACAAAAACATGAAACCAAAAACTAGTTTACTAACAAATATTTGAATGATTTCTCCTGTAATACCAATTTTTAATAGACCACCCCGAGTCAAACTGACAAGCTACCCAGTTAGGAAAATCATGATGAGACATAAAAATGATAAATATAACCAGTATTGATACAAGTAACATAATAAATACTATTATAACAAAATTTTATAATCAAAGGAAAACAAATGATTTCCATACAAAACACTCTGAATAGAAAAAACAAGAAAAGTAGTAATATTAAAACACCACAGTTCTCTATGTGACCAATAATCACCTTTAAATCAATATGAATCAAAACAAATGACAAAAATAGAATCCATCTTGCTATAATATTCTCATTATTTTACATATACACTAGAATAACACATCTAAAACATCCAAAATTAAAAGGTATGGTGTGGGAAAAAATCCATATAGGACCCCACATTACAGTCTATATGGAGTATAATATCAAGAAAGGAAATGTTATTTCTTTTAAAATAAAAAAAATTAAAAGTGTTTTCATAAGTTTAACCCATTATTAAATATTTTCCCCATTGTATTTTATAAAATAAATTATAACAATCATACAAAACATTTACAAAATTGAATTGATAAAAAGGGATGTTAATCCATACATCCTAAGGTTGTAAAATAAACAAATATCCATGAAATAACCAATTATGTGAATCTATGTCATACATCCTCATATAGAAACCCATGACCAAAAAATCATGATTTGAAAATATTGTGATAAGTAACTATAAATGAAAAATAAAATCATATTAGCCTCGACCCTATGGGAATATTTATTATAAACTACTGATCTAAATCTTGCATTACATTAGAGGTAACCAATATTAAGTCATACCACATTCCATAGATATCCAAATGGTTATCTCCTAGTGGCGAGATACACAATATGATTATCTATGCATTTTTTCTAATGCACCCAAGGTTCCAAAAGTTATAATTTTCAAAATAAATATCAAAACCATGCTCAAAATTTCATAATTTTTTTTAAATTCAATGCAATCAACTTTTATGTTTTAAAATCTATTTCCATATGAAGAAAACAAAAATTTAAATAAAAAACTCTTCAAAAAATGTACATTTCAAAGAAACCAATTCAGGCCACATATCACATAAATTTTATTATCAATGAAAATTAAAATTACAACAATGTTATGTAATTAATTTAATTAAAATATTGTTTTGAAATACCTACCACAATATGGTATAGACCAAGATGCCATCGACAATAGGTATTTGAAATTTCATGATTTGACTTCAAAAGATAAACAATAGAAATAAGAAAAAAAGGATAGATAAAAACTACAATCTGATTATGAATCTAAAAGTTAAATATATCCAATACTACAATAAGGAACCAATTAAAGAATAACTAGAAATAACAATTACTAAGAGAGGGACACCATACAACCCTAATGATCACTCATCAACCAAAGAAAAATAGATGTTAGAGAATATCCCAAAATCACTGATGGAAAGGACATGGTTGGTAAAGGGATGGATGTAAATGTAATAAAAACGAATTCATGAAACTAACTTCTAAACACTATATTCTAAAATAATTACAAGGATTGGGACTCTATTACACATAGTTTAGTACATAAAGGCTAAAATCACTGAAAAACTAGTAGCTTATTTTTTAAAAACCTGATTATTGACATTCAATGTTGTGAACCAAATACACCTCATTTAAATTATTCATTCCTTGACACTTTTTTATGTAATATTTCAAGATGAATATTAAATAAAGTGTAATCCCTTTATGTTGTGTGGAATTTCTCATTAGATAGAAAACATAGTATTTTCCATCAAAAAATCACCAAAGTACACTGATTTGTTTCCAAACACGGTGAAAATCCCCCAAATACATTAAAAATTTTTACCGAGACACCATCAATTCAGAAAAACATTTATTCCCAAATGTTTGATAATTTCCCCCATCAAAGGCTCTCCACCCCTGAGAATCCCACAAATGCACCCAGACAAAAGGGATAAAGAAAGCAGAATCATAGGAGTACCAAAAAATCATGAATAAGTGTTAAAATTAAACAATAATTTTATGTATATAATTATAATATCCCACCTACCCTTTTGAACATCCAATCCATTAGAATATAATAATATCTCTCATGCATACGTGTGGACCACCACCACCATAGAGTAGTGTAATTTTTTTCATTTTTTTACATAAATATTTATAAAAAGATAGATTTCATTAATATATTTGATATATATGATATAATTATTATTATTTGTGATGAAATTCAATTTATATTTAATTAATTCTATGCACCAAAAAATGAATACACCGTTCATGTATAAGAACATCCTACCATCTAAATGAAAATTTTAATTTATTTTTCTATCTATTTAACATATGGATTCCAATAAATATGAATATAGTGAATATATAATATATTAATATCATGATTAAAACTTTCAATATTATTGAAAAATGATCAATGTACATGACCAAAAATACTAAACCCAATCATACATGAAAAAAGAATCAAATATTACATGAAAAAATGGTTCTAATGATGAATTATTAATCAACAGATAATAAAATATTTTAATAAATTAACATGGGGTATGATATAAATAGGTGTGGTTCAGTAAAATATATATAATAAATTTATATTTATTGAATATAAGGGACATATTCATATGATAGAAGTCAAACCTGATGTAAGAGTTTATTTCATAATCAAATCCTTATTTGGGATTGTTTATATTGATGCCTCTATTAGGTGAATTATTTGATCATTCTATCATAAATGATTTATATTTCTATATACGGTAATAATTTAGGTATATTAGATTTTTTTTCTTTATTTTAAACTCTTCTGGTAGTCAATATACTAAATTTATTCTTTTTGTAGATATAACATTTTGTTTTTCTACCCAGTAAATATTTTTTTCTTCCATTTATATATGTTACCTAAAATTTTGTAATGAATATTTATAATATTATCTAATTAATTATTTAGGATTTTTGTTAAAAAAATATTATAAAAATGGGATACAATTAACCATATTTTCATTTTCTATATGATGTACATTTTGACATTTCATATATATGTCGGAAAAGAGTATTTTTTACGTATATAAAAAAATAGAATATTCTGTCATCATGATTGATTTATTTTTTAAGTTATTTTTACATGAATAACATTTTATTCTAGGAAAATGGTTTTCATAAAATTTGTTAATTATTTATTTAAAAATGAAATGAATATATTCCTTAATACATATTCCAGTGATACTTTTAAAATATACTTATCATTGTAAAAATGTTTTTGGGGATATTATTCTTTACTAGAGATATTCTATTAGGATAGAATTATAAAAATTAATATATATGATTTAGGATTATATTTATTGATTTGGGTAAATTATTAACATTTAATGTTATAGTATTTCTATATAAATATTTTCATTTATTGTTTTTACTTTATTCATATGATGAATGCCATTGACATAGATGGTTATGGGTAGGGACCATTATAGCCCCTCAATGAATCTGTATGTATCATGAGACAAAGTATTTTAGGTATTTGAAATATGTAGTTCCTATTTAGATACATATTATTTTGTAATGTCTTTAAAAATAATATTTTAATTTCCAAATTGAACTATTTATTTTAACCCATGTGATTAATTACGTTGTTATGATATACATGGATTTGAGTACACATATTTATATTATAAGTTATATGTCATTTTTATTAATATTTATCTCAACCATATTATTCATTTTTTTTATAATTTGTGTTTGAACATTACATGAAATTATATAATAAATCATTTTCATATTTTAATATGAGTTAAATATTTTTACTTGTTAAAAATATATTATGTAATTTTCCAATCAAAAGGAAATAGTTACATCAATGCTTTTTTAATATAAGTTTTCATCTAAAGGATTAATTTTAAAATTTTATAATTATAATTATAAAAAGAAATAAATTTCCTAAATTCAGAATATCAGTTCATAATTTTTGTAATGTGTTGTGATTTTTTAGAAAATATTGTTTTTTTAGTGAATAATGATTTTTTTTGTGAAAAAAGAAATTTCTTTTTAATATGTTATGAAATTTAAAAGTCCCACGATATATTTAATATGATTTAAATTAACTTATATATTATTTAGTTATGTTTAATTCAATTATTATATTTTAATTCAACATTATATTGGAATTTAGTATAATGTTTTTATTCTTAAAATGTGTTTTTCTAAAAACTATTGTAATATAATTAATGTTTCTAATTCTTAATTAATTAAAATAATAGATAATATGGACTATTTAAACATAAATTTATATACTAAATATCATAAAATATTACTTGTATTTCATAAAATGATTGTTATTAGTCATTTGTTAATATAGAATCATATTTTTCTAAACAAATACTCTTCTTAAAAATCAGTTGTCTCACCGCTTTTACAGTATTAATATAAAACTAAATATATCCAATTATATTAAGTGAATTGTGAAGAATTTGTTAAATGATTATAATGAGAATAATTTTTAATTTATAATATGTACAACATAATTTTTGTGCATAATAGTTTCTGAAAATCATTAAGTTAATCTAAGTGATTAACTTAAAAATGAGGTTACTAGGGTATTAAAAATTAATGGTAAGGGGAAAATGGCCTAAAAAATATCCAAACCCCATTACCTAGACATATATTTAACTTATCTCCTCTATTATAAATAATTCAACATTATTATGTCTTGTAAAAAACAAATACACATTGGTGGAATTCACTCTTTCAAAAAACATTAGAAGCTTCCGAGTAACCTCTCTAATAAAAGGTCACAAACTATATTTCCATCTTCATACATTATAAACTATTAGGTTTGTCCCAAAAATACCAAAATAAAATACCACATTTTATTATATAATGATAAAATCCTTATTTCTACAATAAATCTATAAATGTAATGACTTTTAAAAAATTAAAAAGTTATTACACCAATAATAGGTAAAGTTATTCAACCTGTGTTTTTATTTAATTTTTTCTCCACCACCTTAAATTCTTATTAATATATGATTATATAATAATTTGTTTTACTATATTTATTGTGATGTTATTATTTTATTGTGAAATCATAAATCATTTCATTAATCCATCAAATGGTTTATAAATTTATCATTCTTTTGTACGGTGTGCTACTACTTCCTAAACCATTATCATTCCTTTTTTTATTACCACCACTCAAGGTTGGGTATAATAATAGATATAAAGTTTATATATGATAATTATAGAATAATTATACCTATTAATTAATTATATCATATATACCATTTTTTATTCCATTATTTATTGGATATGATAATGTCATTCATGTCTATAGTGAACCACCATGTCGCATATCGATGTGATTAGTTTTTCACTAATGCATAAAATTGAAGAAACTAAGAGTAATTATAATTAATATATGTTATATAAATGAAATAATTATAATTATTTAATAGTAAAATATCCTTTAGATTCTTACATTTTCACTCACTAAAAATGTTATATTGTCATTCGTGGACGTGTGGACTACCACATCCTCTGAGTGATGAGATTATTTTTCAAAAAAAACACAAAGATGATATATTCAATTAGAAATAACTAAATAATTTGGTATTTATGATATAATTATCATTATTTCATGATAATTTATTACCTACCTAATTTTTTCTAATAATCATTGAAAAATATAAATGTTTCTCTTGTGTGTGTATGGATCATTGTCTCCATGATCATAACATTAGATCATTTATCAAAACATATTTCGGGATTTAGATTAAAATTATAATTTAATTATAAATATGGTAATAATTTCTGGAATATTATTCAAGAGATTATTGAATATTGTCCCCTTTAACCATATTGTACCTACCAAATCAATTTTTGAAACATATGTAGAGTATGGTCAAAATATCTTAATTAATCTTAATAAATTTTTTAATTATAAATTAAATGTTGAAGAGTTAAATAAATGTAATAATATACAATGAAATGGTTCTCAAGGATTCTAATAAATAACATAAGTTTATTATTTTGGAATATAAAAACACTCATGACTTTTTAGACTTATGGTATCAGACATTATCTCAATTTATATTCATTTAAGAATATTTTGATATTATGTACATTTATTCATTTATAAAGTGTATATACATCCCCTTTGACATGATAAATAATTAATTTCCATATTATCATCATTTTTATTTTTTATTTATTTTTTCGTTCACGTATCTTTTGATTTAAATATTTCCAAAGAGATAATGTGCTTTTATTTAAAAAATTCACCTTAATATTTTCTTTCAAACACTTTATGTTCCATGCCCTTAATTTTATAATTTATTTGATAAAAAAAATTTTATGAAAAAAAACATATAGTATATTTTCTGTCCATTTTTTCTTTATTTTCATATTTTTTCTTATGTTATATTTTTACATGTTTCATACAGTACTTCTAAAACAAGACAAAAGGAATGACCTATTGATAATGTATATATTTACAAAGAATTTTCATCAACTATAAATATATTTTTTCTGTATTCCATTAAAATATTAAATTTTTCCCTACAATGAATTTTTTTTCCATTTTTTTGATATTTTTGTATTAAAAATTGTTTTTCAAATGAAAAAGATATTTTTATGTTAATTTATTTTAAATAAAATGGGTATTTTGAAATCTGAATGTTATTTTTTACGAGTTTAAAATATTTTTAAATTGATTTATAATTGAAAAGTTCTAGAATAATAAAAAATTATTCATGAAATAGTACTTGAGAATTATAAATGTGAAATGGTGATTTTAAATAGAGTTGGGGATCCCTTTGAAACTTATATGATAGGGTATCCATTATAGCATTGGGTGATCCTATTACGACTTATAATAAGTGGTGGGCTATATAGCACCATGTGATCATGTTATTGTTTATACAAAAGGGGCACCAAGATATTGCACTATTCCATTGGGTAATTTTTCTTATCTTAGAATTAAATAATGTGGTACTAACCAATTGGTTTTCCTATAGATTTAAATGGGATCTAGATACTTCTAGAAATAGTTTTAAATGGGCTATTAATGTGATTCACTATGTTACTAAGATGGGAGTTTAATTTCTTGGTTTGGGTTTTAAAGGGTTTATTCAATAAAAATATGACAGTTTCATGTGACAATGTTTTAATTATATAAATTAATGAACATTTATTTATATTTAAATATTCTATGGGTTTTTATATTTTCACACGTCTAATGGACTTCATTCTTTTTAAATCCATTAATAATAATTTTTTTCTCATCCCACCATTTGTTATGTTTTTTACAATTTGGGTTATTTAATGGATGAATTAAAATTTTAGTTTGTAAAGTGTTTTCATGAAAGAATTAATGTTTAGTTTTAAAAATTAATATATGGTGAGAAATGTGATACAAATTGGTATTGTAGAATTTGTATTGTATGGGTTTTTATTGTATGATTTATGACATAATTCTCAAAAGATCTAAACCTCAAAATACATTCAATGTGAAAGAATGTAATATCATTCCTAAAACAAAATATTATGTAATTTTTAAGGACGAGTCTTTATAATTCATAAATTATGTCGGTTTATGTAACTTTTGAGGTTATTATAATGATAATATTTTACCTGAGGTTGATTTCACATTATTGGTAAGTAAGAATGATTTAGAATATATAGATTACCATTAAACATTATCTAAATTACTTCTATTCATAATGGTTATCTATATATAAAGCATTGATGTTTTAGTGGGATTAAAGTGAGGGTAAAATATTTTATCAAATAAGAATCTTCATATGGTTAGAATCATAACCAAATTGTTTTTTACTGAGAAGGATCAGTTCACACAATCAAAATGTGTGGTGGTATCCATTCCAGATATGAACTATATCTACTATGAAAAAACATTTATATTGTGTATTTTTCTCCTGAAGAAATATCACCAATCATTTATTGTATCTTTAGAAATTTTGATATCCAAAGGATGGAATAATTCCCTTGAGAAAATATTTTATTTTTTGATATGTTCAAAATTAAAAAAAGAACTATTGCCGTTTAGTTTCTTGAAGTTATAACTCATTGATGGTTGAATTATTTAAAAAAATACAAGATATAAAGATGATCTAGATTCCATATAAAATGAATCATTTAAATATATTTTTCTTCAAAAATATTTTTTAATGGTTTTTAGTCTCTTGGAGGAAAATAATTCCATGAACTATGGAAAACATATAAATATTCTATAACTCAAATTGAAGTGAACTTCCTAAGATATTCCATGAATGTGCTAAAATTTATTCAGGAACTAATATAAAAATACAATGGTTTTAAAAAATGTCAACACCATGATTATGAATAGATTCAGATGTATGCAATTTTAAATGTTATCAGAAAGGCTTTTCTTGTGATTAGAATGTTGATATGGATATCACAAAAACATATATTTCTCGATATTCCAACTGTCAGAAATGGTCATTATGGCCGAAAATGGAGAAAAACCCATTTATTATTTTTGGAGGTATGCTCACAAAATTTTCCATGTGTGGAAAAAGAAATTTCAAATAATTATTGATGAAAAATGTTATGGTTTTCCAGTGGGGATTGTTCATTTACATGCCTTGTGACTGTAAATAAAGGTGTTATGGAGAACCAAAGATTAGGGTAATCTATATCCAACCAATGGTGATGTTTTTTAAATTCAATAGGCTGGTTCATTTGTGTAATTATTGTTTGAAGTTAGATCCATAGGATATAAATCGTCATGATTAGAAAACGGTATGGGTATTAATGTCATTTCCTTCAATTATATATGTTGTTGGGAAATCAAATAATGTGTTGAAATGTATTTTACTTATTTATTATAATTGTTTCAATACTATATTTGACTTTGGATCTTCGTATCATCTCATTTATGTCAAATTTGAATGTGAATTGGTAATATAACCTAATAATTATATGATATAAATTTTGGTGAAACATCTGGGTGGTAGAATTAATGAAAATAAAATTTATAGGAATCTACATTTTATTATTCATGGAATGGTCTCTCCTAAAAATATTGATTTAATAACCATATTACAGTTTTATAACAATCTTGTTATGGGTTGGATTTCATTTTAATATTATATGATAGATTTTAGATCCAATAATGTTATATTCAAAAAATTTATTCCTTTGATAACATACCTAGAAGCTGATTAACTTGTTAAATATGGAAGTAAAAGTTACATAGCTCATATTATTAAAAATAAATAAACTATTTAAATTAGTGATATGACATTTTTAAATTAATAAATGATTGTATTTATGAAATAAATTACTAGTATTATTCTTTATTTTCAGTTTGGTATTACTATTAACTTAGTACCTTATGATAAAAATATTTTTACACCCCCTTATCAAATAGTTCAAGTGGAAATTTTACAATTAAAAATGAAATTGTCACAGTTATTAGGTAAAGGTTTCATCAAACCCAACACTTTACTATTGGGTGATCTTTTTTTGGTTATTAAATATAATGATGGTTCAATGATACTCTTCATTAAATTATATCTATGGTTACATATGTTATATATATATTATTATATATTCTCATCAGTATGAGATAATTAAACCTTTGAGAATACAATTTATTTATTGGGGAGTGAATCAAAGTCACCATGATTTTGAAATATTATGTTTTCCTAAATTAATACTTTGCTTGATATCATGTTTTCCCCACACAAAAAAATACACAAGAAATATTAGTTTAATATTATTAATAAAATGTATTAATAAAACCACTAGTAAATGATTTTTATTATTATTTATAAATTCATTAAAAATAATTTTATGAAAATAAAATGTTTCTATAAAGACACGAAAATTTCAAGGAATTTTTTTCTTAATTGATTTGAAATTCTATAAGTGCGCAGTTTCTGACTGCACATGATTCTGAGGCCCTGTGTGCCCGGAATCAATTTACAATGTTTAGCTCAGGTACATTCAGTAAATGAATGAGCGGGTTTTTCTATCACTTGAACTGGTGCTCGAAATTGAAATCTGAGGGCACCAATGAACTCACAACGCCGGTAATTGCTTAAGGGTACCTTTGTTTTAGTTGTGTTTTGAGCGGGTTGAGGTTTAATATTTGGGGATTAGTTGAATTAAATAAAATTGGTTGTGTACAAATTTTATTCAAGGAAGGTGGTTATTTTCATCAAAGGGGGAGTTAGATGTGAGGCCCACACCCACCTAACCTCCCATGGGAGAGTTTACTGTGGTGGGTCCCACACGAACCCCTAACTCCTCCCCTCCCCATAACTCCCCATGACCTATTTAATCCTTCCTTGATAATTACTTGACAAATTCCCTTCATAAGGGGAGCCTCTCCACCTCCCAAGCTTGATGAGCCAATTATGGTGATTAATGACCTTATTAATTAAATTTGTCACACCTCTTGACTTTTTTTGAATTGTATGGTGATCTTTTAAAAGAAGGGAACTTAATGAAATATTGGACTAGCAAATATTTTGGGAGAATTTGAGAAGAGATTTATTCATCCACGAAGAACGACTCCCTCCCTCGACGAAGAACGGTTCTCCATCCATCGGATCTCCAATGAACGACGATCGAGCCAGATCGAAGGCCCTTGAGGAAATGACTAACACCAACGACCATCGTCAGATCCACCTCTTACCTTGAGACAACAGCAACGAACGAACGTATACTCCCTTTCATGAAATTGTCAACGAACGACGAATGACATGAGGTAGGGTTTTTAATTAAGTATGATTTCATTCCCTTGATTCTTTCATTCTAAAAACAAAGAACGTGGAATAACTTATTATCATGTTGATCCGTGAATGTTTTCCTTGCGGGTTGGGAATAAATTGTTGTTGGAAGTTGTAGGGTTTTGCTCGTTAATGTTTTATTTACTGATTTTTGTTTCTTAAAGATTGTCTGCCTATTATCATCATAACGGGAGGAGATCAGACCGCACAAACAGACCGATCCTCATCCCATTTTTATTGTTGATCAATGATGATGTTCGAGGCAAAGGTGGTGTGGTGTCGTTGCACCATGCGGGAACGAAGAGGACCGTGGCCGGTGCAGGCCGCAGTGATGAAGCGCAGCGCCGTCGCGCCGCGCCAGGTAGGCCGAAGTGACCGCGGCCGGAGCGGGCCAAGGAGGAGGGGCGCGACGCCGTCAGGCAATGCTGGTCAAGGAAGAGCTGCGGCCTTAGGCTGCGGCAGTTCGGGCAGGGGCGGCCGGCCAAGCCGGCCGCTAGCGCTCCAGGAGGCGGGACACCCATGGGTCCCACGGTAGCTCATAATTAGATGGCCATTAAGGACGAACATTTTACAAAACAGGGGGGATTTTACCCCCAGATGATCCATATGGCGGACCCCACGGGTCTTCCATTTCCACAAACAGGGGGCGGCGCCCCCTTTGGGCCTGGCTCGGCCAGCGCTGTGTCGCGGTCGGCTTCCGAGCCGGGCCGCTAGCCACACGGGCAGGTCTGGCCGTGACCGGCCAGGTCAGGCCGCATCTAGCCAGGCCGGGCCGGGCTGCGCCGGCCAGGTCGGGCCACGCCGAATCGTGCCGAACCCGGACCAGGGTCGGATCGACCCAGTTCGGGCTGACCCATGGGGTATTGGGCCGGGTCGGATCAGGCCCAGACCCCCTATTTCGGACAAGGTTCGTTCAAAGGACAATATCATGGGCTAAAAACCTTTAATCTATGTGACATAAGTTGCCTAGGGATCCTTGTATTGAGACAGTCGTTTCGGTATATTGAACACAAGATTTCGGTGAAGTTTGGGTATGGCATGGTTGGTTCGAACTTGAAACCAACCAGGCCCTCGGAGCAGAAACGGTTATAACCTGAGCTCTGAACATCCGAATGGCGTACCGTTGACTTTTTTGGATTCCATTTGGTGAGACGGATCTTTTGGTATACTTCATCTGAGGATTGGATGCAGTTGGAGAATGGCAGGGTTGGACTGTACCCGAAATCCAACAGGGCCCCTAGAACAGAAAAGCTAATGACTCTATGACCGGACGTCCTTTTGATGAACCATCAACGGAATTGGTAATCACATTGAGAAATGGTCCCTATGAGTATACCCTATGAGATTTCGGGGCACAGTTGATATACGGTCAGGTTGGTTTGTACATGAAACCAACCGGGCCCCTGGGACGAAAAGGCTAATAACTCACAGACAGGGTGTCCGATTGACGCGTTGTCTATTGCGTTGATACCCCAGTGAAGAGGTGGTCTCTTGTGATACTTCTTTGTGGGACTTTGTGATACTTGGAGTATCGACCTGTAGCTCATGGAGCGGATCCTCCCAGAGTCGAGCGTGCAGAGTGCGGAGACCTAGTAGCTATGGACTTGAAGACTGCTTGACCGATTCAACATGGAGTGAGTTGACTATCCTAGTGGATGGAGCACCCGGTATTTGGCGGCATACCCATAGTGGACGGAGTGCCTTGTAGTTGGAAGCAGACCTGCGGTACTCGATAGGTGGAGTACCTCTGTAAGCTCTTAAGGGAACCTCTACTATGTTTGGGCGGCAGACCCCTCGCGGGGAGCACTACTGTGTTTGGGTGCAGACCCATGGTACTCGATAGGAGGATTACCTCAGCAGTCTAAGGTTAGTGAGTAGCACCTCAGAGTCGTGACATGGCTACTGTACTCGAGAGAGGAGGAGTTCTCCAGTAGTTGTGGTTTTGGTATCATTAATGAAAATCCTAGTTTGATCTGAGTCGTTGACCTTGGTGAATTTCTCATGATTGAGAAGGGTTACTTGTTAACTTAGGTATATGTATGGGCATATACCTAAGTAGTGGTTATCCGTTTATTTCATATCTGTGTGATACCTCATGATTGAGTTGGGTTACTTGATAACTTAGGAATAAGTATGGTCTTATACCTATGTAAGGGTTATCTGTTTAGATCATTCTTTGTGGTTATCCTTGTTAGATTTAGTGAGACCCTGAGGGTCTCGGGGTCCCTACTGAGTATCGTCATACTTACCCATGCATGGGATATGCCCACACCTCGTTGTGTTGGATACAGACAATGGACAACGCTGACGGAGGCCGAGTGTTCGAGAACTGGATAGTACTCGGAGGTGGACCTCACGTAGATTCTGTATCCAAAGGTGTAATTCATGACGAGATGGTACTCGGAGGTGTTTGACAGGAGAGAGCATTGAGGAGGCTATCAATACCTACCCTTCAGGTAGGATCCGTGGTGGATGACCAAGGAGCTACTTCTATTTTTTCCATCTATTTGTCTTTTCTGTTGTATTTTCGTTCAGTTGTAATTGTACTTTTTAGTTGGGTTTGTATTCTGGAACGTTTATTTTTCAGCACTTTCTTTTGTACTTAGTGTATTACTTCCGTTTGTACACTGGTTGGATGTGTTTATGTTTATTTAAAGTTAATTCCTTCCCAGTTATCTGGATTTATGCCTTTGGTGCTAGTCACCAACCCCTAGCTTATGGATGGTAGGCTTGGGGTAGTCACGTCACGGGCCCCTAGGACGGGTCATGAAAAATTGTTATCAGAGGAGTCGGTTCTACCGCAGATCTTAGGACTCTGATATTTTTTCTTTCTATGAAGCAATCATGATAAGGGTACTGCATTTTGTTTTTAGGTTAGGGAGTCCATTGTTGGTGTGGGCGGCCGACGTATCCATACACCAGGAACCTAACAACCGATTTCTGACTGAGTGCACGAAAACACTGATTGCATTTGTGTTTTCAAAAGTTTCATTAAAATTAGCTCAAACCAGGTCTTCTCACTAGGTATAATCATTTGACCGTGTCACGTCTGTTTCTTTCAGGATTTCTTCACCTAATCAGACAGCGTGGGTACCAATTGGGGAGTGTGATGATAGCCCACCAAGAAGCGAGGCCTTAGTATAGGGCCCTCTACCAGTTGAGACACTAACAGAGAGTGCACACCACTTGACCGCGATGCACGAGTTCTAGCGTCTGAGGCCTCTGACGTTTCGATGCAAGTCGGATTTTCAGACAACTAGGCAATGGCTCGAGTTTGTAACATGAGCATTCCACACATCTGGGACACCCGCAGACTTGATGGTGTACCTAGAAGTTAGCCTCTTCCAGGGAGCAGCTGAGAGGTAGTGTAGCCACATGTTCTAGTTTTGCGATGGGATGAACTTCACCTGGGGAGACATTGGGACCTTCTTCAGGGTGGAGTTTATACCAGCGACTCTACACTCTGAGCAAGCTCAGGAGTTGTTGCCCTTGCTGCATGGTTTTTCGTTAGTAGTTGAGTCATCTTTAGGCAGGAGACAGATGATGCAGAGGTCCAAGAGGACTAGGCGAACAGGTGGGCGACCTCGGGTTTTAGGTTCGGTAGTGCAAGTCACAAGGGTAGAAACAGAGCCAGTCATATGAGGATCAGGAAGATCTATTCATGCAGAAAGCAGGGTCACATGGAACGTGACTGTCTGAATCCCTGTATAGTTGTTCCGCAGGCATTGGAGGAGCCACCAAGATAGAAGCAGCGATGAAATCTTGAGGAGCAGCCTAGCGGTGGACAAGGAAGTGGAGCTCCGGAAGCAGGTGGATAGGAGCGTGACTAGTTCCAAGCATGGAGACCTTTCTTATAGGTACTTCTAGATTCCTTTTAGTTGTTGTTGTGGTTGTATGTGTCTTTGTACTTTGAGCTGAAGTAATAAAAGACACCATTATTTGTGGCGTTTACTTTCCTTTCCACTCTATATGGTTGTTACTAAGAGGTTCCAGTTTAAAACCTTTGACATGACCCTCACTTTCGAGATTCCTACTGGAGAGACCTAGCGACTATGCACTAATGCCGATAGTGTGACTCAAGCCTTGGAGGTGAGAGTGATGGTTGGATCTCTTAGTAGTAGCATCGAGGCCTTACGACAACATTCAAGACATGAATTGTATAATTCAAGTCAGGATTGACTGTATTAGGCAAAGAACGTGGTTCATCTAGGGGATGAGACCAGATTTCTCTTTTCATTAGAGGAGAAATCCCGAAATCTCTTTGGTGTAACATAGACAAAACATGGAGGATATGGGTTATTACAATTGGGTAGTCTCACCCATTTTTTGTTGAGCAAACCGTTTACGGTTCTCGCCAACTCAATAGTCTCAGGTGTATCTACTCTTAGAAGGACATGAAACTGAGACAGCGGTGATGGATAGAATTCCTCCAGGGCTATGAATTTGGGATAGTTTATACTACTGGGGAGGGGAACATTGTATTAGATGCTCTTGGTAGGAGATCAGTCGTTCAGCTGTTAGGAGTGGGGACACAACAGGTGGCCGCGTTTCAGATCTCCTTTGTGGATAATGCTGGAGTCATCACGTGTAAAACCAGATATGGTTCAGGCCACGATGGAGAAGGTGCAGATAATCTAGGAGAAGATGAAGACTTCACAGAGTAGACTAATTCCTATGTTGATAGGAGACGAGACCACTAGAGTTCGAGGATGGCGACCATGTCTTTATACAGGTCTCACCTCGACAAAGTCTATGAAGATGTGGCCGAGGCCGCAAGTTATCTCCGAGGTTCATCTGGCCTTTCTACCTCAATTGCATCAGGTGCATGACGTCATTCACGTATCTCAGATGAGGAGTTGTGTGCAAGACCTATTCGTCATCATCGACCACAGAGAGATGGATATCTATGATGGGGTGACTTTCATGGGGTTCCGGTAGAGGTTGAGGATCGACATGAGCAGGTCCTATGGGGATGGTTGATTCCTCTTGTTCTCTTTCATTGGCATCATGGGAACCTCCAGGAGTGCAAATGGGAGCAGGAGGCTCATATTCATTCTTGGTATCTCCTTTAGTTTCCCTAGTTTTTGTTGTAGCTTTATTGGGACGTAAAGCCTTGAGGTGGGAGTAATGTAAAGACCTGTAAATTTCAAGGAATTGTTTTCTTATTTTATTTGGAATTTTAGAAGTGCACAGTTTCATAAGGCACCTGATTCCGAGGCCCGGTGTGCCCGGAATCAATTTCCAAAGTTTCTCTCGGGTACGTTCAGTAAAAAAACGAGAGGGTTTTTCTATCTCTTGAACAGGTGCTTGAAATTGAAATCTGTGGGCACTGATGAAATCGCAACACCAGTAATTGCTTAAGGGGACCTTTGTTGTAGCTGTATTTTGAGCGGGTTGAGGTTTAATATTTGGGGATTAGTTGAATTAAATTAAATTTGTTGTGTACAAATTTTTCAAGGAAGGTGGTTATTTTCAACAAAGGGGGAGTTAGAGGTGAGGCCCACACCCAACTAACCTCGCATGGGAGAGCATAGTGTGGTGGGGCCCACATGAACCCCTAACTCCTCACCTCCCTATAACCCCCCTTGAACTCTTTAATCCTCCCTTGTTAATTAATTGACAACTTCCCTTCTTAAAGGGGAGCCTCTCCACCTCCCATGCTTAATGATCCATCTATGGTTATTAATGACCATATTAATTAAATTTTTTACACCTCTTGACAATTTTTATGAATTGCATGGTGATCTTTTAAAATAAGGGGACTTAATGATATATTGGCTTAGAATATATTTTGGGAGAATTTCAGGAGAGCTTTCTTCATCCATGAAAAATGACTCCCTCACTCGACAAAGAACGGGTCTCCATCCGTCGGATCTCCAACGAATGACGCTCGAACCGGATCGAAGGCCATTGAGGAAATGACGAATTCCAATGACCATCGTCACCTCCACCTCTTACCTTGCGACGATGTCAAAGAACCAACATCTACTCCCTTTCGCGATATCGTCACGAACGACGAACAATGCGAGGTAAGGTTTTTAATTAAGTATGATTTTATTACCTTGATTCTTTCATTATGAATACAAAGAACGAAGATCAACTTATTATCAAGTTGATCCTTGAATGTTTTCCTTGCGGGTTGGGAATAAATTGTTGCAGGAAGTTGTAGGGTTATCTTCGTTCAAGTTTTATTTACCGATCTTTGTTTCTTAATGATTGGCTGTCTTTTATCGTCATAACGGGAGGAGATCGGACCACACAAACAGGACCGATCCTCATCCCCTTGTTATTGTTGATCAAAGATGATGTTCGAGTAAAAGGTGGCGACGTGCCATTGCACCGCGCAGGAACGAAGAAGATCGTGATAGGTGCGTGCCGTGGAGATGATGCACGACGTCGTCGCACCGCGCCGGTGAGGCTGAAGGGACCGTGGCCAGAGTGGGCCGCGACTGAGTGGTGTGGCGCCATCGTGCAGTAGGGGGCGGCCGACCGAGCCTACTGTCGGCACTCTAGGAGGAGGGACCCCTGTGGGTCCCGTGAAAGCTCACAACCGTCAGGCCATTAAGGCCGACCATTTTCCAAAACAGGGGGGGGTGTAATGTAGAGACCCGAATCTTGACATACATGGACATTACATTACTTTTGCAAAATACTTAATACATAACAAAACAGACACACAAGGACCGTAATAGTTTAGTGTCTTTGGAAACTCAGAATAAAATCTTCTAATCGTGGTGAAAGATCTTTAACATCTCCCAATAAAGATCTTAACATTTTTTTCTTACCTAAAAACCTTTTTTATATCCTAGGGAAAAGAAAACATAAAAGGGGTGAGCTCAAATTCCCAGTAAGGGTAAACATATAGAACATAAAACAATCCATAAACATTTGAATGGAAAAACATGAACATAAAATCTAAACATCAAAATCTTGAGCAAAGACATGAATCTTGGATGTATGTAAGGCATATATCATAAGGGAACATCAATCATGATAAAATAGCATGGGAATAAATCATTTAATTGTGGAAACCATTAAGCACCTGATATGATTTCCATAGTAGCCAAGACATTTCTACCAAGACCATCTTAGTGGACAAAGTCCCTTTCTGAATTGAGTTCACTCCTCGTTCCAGTCCTGTATTACTGAACTAGTTTAACATGACGTTCCAGACATGTCTATCTCATGAGATATAAAATCTTTACCCAATTAATTGGAGGGAGATATAGGTCCCACCCATCTCATAATGATATCATTCTTACTTGTTCCACAAAATAAACATACATCATTCATAATAACCCAATAAATAAAATGGGTTTCATAAACATCATTCCATCATCACATAATCCACATAAAAGAAATGGATATCATTTCATAATAATAAAATTGAAACCATGTAAATCATAGAGATATTATATTTGAAACATATGAAATAATTTCATCTTAGGTGAAAAATGGTTTTGATAAAACACTTGAAATGAATTCATGAGGAAAATATCCTTTCTTCTTCAAAATCAATTTCTTTTCAAAAAACGTCATGCAATTTTAAAAGAAAGATATTTTGTTGAAAATAGTTATGAAATCTTTTGGAGGAATCTTCATGAAAATAAGGCTTTATAAAACTGTAAAAATCCTTTCATTCCATATAAGTTAAAAAAACATTTTTCTCGTACATTTGCCTGAAATGTAAAAAAAAAGTACCTCATAACGTAAACAAAAGAAAGATTCATTACATACCTTGTAGTAAAAGTCAAAAATGGGTAAAAAGGACTTTAAACATACATGAAAACACTTTTATATAAAATGGATATGGATGATAGAAATAACCCCAGTAAATACTTACGAATAAGCAATCTCGGATAAAAATGAGATTTGCAAAATTATCCTTTACATTAGGTTTGATATGCTTAGTATGGTTCCGAACCTCCTGTATAATGATTTAAATAATCTCATTGACTTATTAAATGATCATATTCATTGTTATGATATCATATATGTTTCACTTATGACTTTATATTACCTGTTCTTTTGTAAATTCCATGTTAAATTAGCGTTTTGGGTAAAATCATTTCATTTATCGTATGCGCTTCGACTTGTCGTTTCTTGATATTATTAATTATATACTGATTTAAATAATTCAAGAATGTATAAAATGATTTATATATAATATATATTCATCCTATACATATATATTATAGATCGATAAAACGAATGAAATACACCGTTCATGGAGACGGTAGGCCTTACGTATGCATGAATGTTGTTTTCGTTTCCTTATTGAATTGAATGAAACTAAATAGATGACATACATATATATAAATAAATAAAGTAGAATTATTATTTCATATATTTAATTATTATTCATTATATAAACTTTATGATCATTCATGTATGGTTAATCATGGAGAATGAATCTCATCGCGTCGTGGAGACGGTAGTCCGTAGGTACGCACGAGTGATGATATCGTTCCCATAATTATAGAATTGGAGTGGATGGTATAATATATCAGAATCAGTATGATGTTATAATAACCATATATAGTTTTTCTTTACACCATTATACCCATACATGTAAGGTGTTGGTGGAAAAACAGATTACACCATGGCGTGGAGACGGTATTCCGTACGTACGCACGCGCGGTGATTTTGTTTTTTGTAGGATAGATAGAAGGTGAAATAGGGTTGTTTAACATTTATAATAACATATCAGTATATGAGTGATACTGATTTTATTACTTCATAATGAAACAACTAAAGAAGAATAATTTTAAGAAAAAAGAAAATTGAAAGAATCGGTAACGGATATTACCTCTTCTTTGACACGCCTCTTTGAATCCTCCTCTTAGGGTACTACGATTGGACTTTGAAGAAGACCAGGACCTCTAGGATGTTACTAGGGAAGTTGAGAAGGGAAATGGGCAGGGTTTGGCCGAGCTTAAAGGCTCATATTTGTGTGAGGAATAGAGGGAGGAGGTTCCCTTTTATAAAGGAGGAGAGGGGCACCTTTGGAATTCTTAAAAATATTAATTTATAATAAATCTAACCCCAATTAAAAACCGCCAACAATGACTCATATTTGAATATTAGATGATAGAGGGTTGTAATATAATCAACAAATAAAATTTATACATGTTTTGATCTTATTTTAAACCTTATAATTTTGATTTATCCTTATTTAATCTATTTAAGTTTATTTGTGGTAATTAAATTATAAATTTTAAATGGTTATAAATAATCACTTATGTGTTGTTAAGTTTCCATAATTGGATACTTTATGACATTTCAGACTATATAAATTTAAATTTATAATTTTTAAATATTTTTGTGAGTTTTAAACAATTTAATAATATACTATTTTTATAAAATAATAATAGTGTAAAATTTGACACTATTCATTTATTTGAATTTAAATAAAATCTAAACAGAGGATATATTCCAAATAAAATATTTATTAGATTTATAAAAGGTCATATGTATCTATAAAATTAGTGGAGCGCATTAAATAGTTAATATAATATTTATTGTATTATTTTTAAAACCATTTATTTGGTTTATCACTTAATAAAATAATTACTACATCATTTTTGTATAATTATTTAATATACTTATTTATTGCATAAAAATTAAAAAATAAATCCTATGATGAAGATAAATCTATTACCTTTCACAATAATACTTTTACTCAAATGTATCATCTTAAAATCATAATATTTAAATTGTTATATTAATTAAATTTTGAAGGTGAAAACTTTGGAATCATTTAAAATAAAATAATATAAGTGTCATAATCGCTTTTATAAGGATCCAAATGGTAACATATTCGACAATTGGATGATTATGGTTTACATTTACATGACCAATAAGTTTTTTTCTGTGTTTTGTGCCTTTTATGGTCACTATTTGTTTAATAAAAACTATATTGTTTATTTTTCACTAGATAAACAATTTCTGCATCACTATTGTGTCACAATTAATGATAATTATTTAATCATTAAAAATTATAAATAAATTTATATTATTTAGATAATTTCATTAGATCTCTGGAGACTATTCATGTTTCAATTTTCATGAAGTTTATCACTAAATTAAAATTAATATAGTTATAATATTTAAGAGAGTGACATGTTGTCACTTTCTTTGGTTTTAATAATAATTATGTTATTTTCATGGAAAAAAGTCCATTAAATGATTCTAATATCACCCTTAGGTGATATGGGTCTACTTTTAGTCATCAAGTAGGATTTTCGCAGGTGTTAGGGTAATTTTATAATCTTATATTTACCCTTAATTACTCGATTTACCTTTAACCATGGTAAATAAAATTTACCGTAGTTACTATTCATAATGCCCAAAAATAAAAAGTAGTCTATTAATAAAATTTGGACCCACTGATTCCAAATATAGAATCCATTTTTCCAAATTCAATATATAGAAGTTGCAGAAATTAAATTAAAATTAATCTCGTTGTCGAAAGAAAACGGGTTTTTGTTTAAAACATTACAAAAGATTGAATTGATTTAACCTGCGAATTCAAGGTAAAATCAATTCTAATGACATAAATTATATTAAATGGTAAAAATAAATTCTATTTATAATTTAAGACCATTAAATATTATAATTTATCCACATAAATTAATACGCTAAAAAAGTTATTTTTAATTAAAATACAGCGTGTTTTTAATATTCATTAAAATATGAAAGTTATCAGAGTAACATGAAAATTTTAACCAAGGTAAACAAAATTTATCATTATTTCAAATAAAAATTTTATTTTGTAAAATTGATCTTATAAATTTGTCAAAACTAGATTTAAAGTGGGTGCGCCATCAAAAGGCGGCAAAACTGCATTTTTTTAAAATTACTTATTTTACCTGAAAAATTTATTTTGTTCACATAAAATTTTTTAGAAAATTTATAAGATGAATAATAATGTTATAAAATTCAAAATGTGGTTAATTATATTCATAACGGCTAGTTCGTTATAATATTATAACCATATATCGTTGTTTAGTGAAACTCGGTATTGTGTACAACACATGCTATCGAGGAAGGTCGTGATTGCGTGTAATGAAAGCCAAGCCAGGGTTGAGTGTAGTACAAGACTCTTTTTTCGTTGCATATAACAGAATCCAACCATATTTCATTTATACATTGAATATATATAAATAAATACACTCAATTTTTCGTAGAATAACTTCTATCAAATGAACTTGAAATTGTGTGCAACAAGATCCATGAATTGTGTTTTGTATACTGCAAGCTAATACGGTGTTGCGTATAGAACAAGATAATCTTGGTGTAGCATAAGACACATGACATCAAATAAATTAAAAATAATACTTATCATAAAATCATGGGGTGTAACATTCTACCCCCCTTAAAATGAATTTCTCCCTCAAAATTCATCGGGGTTATAAATGGTATGTCACTTGAGAATTTCTTTCATAGAAACCCACATAAAAAATGTAATGATAACACTTAATATTAAAAAGTGAAGTATGAAACATAACGGTTACCAAAATTAACTCTTCACAAGTTTTCCACATAAAAGATCATAGGTGAAAATATGGATATGTAGGAGAGATCTAACCATCACGTTCTAATGGAGAGTGGTAGAGAACATGGCTATGAAAAATCCAACAATAAAAAAGTAATAGATTTGTGATGATATAAGGTACAATCTGATTAATAAGATATAATGGAATTAAGACAACATTTTTTGTTTTCAATATCATTTCCCTAAAGTTGAAAACTTTTAATTAGAAGATATACTTACTTGATTTTGGTACAATCTCACTGTTGTTCATGAATTGAACAATTTCCACTTCATCTCTTAAAGAAATGAAGTTGAATTTGTTATTCATGAAGCGTTAGAAGATCATGTGATAAAATGATGGGTCATTCCATTTATTTCAAACAAAAGGTTAGAAAAAGTTATAAGTCCATATTATGTTGAGATTAATTGTATATGGTTCCAAAAATGGACTTATACATTATTTATCATACCGCTTAATAAAATAATACTACTTTTCACTAACCAGGGACTTCTTGTAGGCCAATGGTAGGAGATAAAGGCATGTCACACTTCGGTTGTGGGCTCGATTTCCACAGCCTTGTCCGACGAGAAGGGTTGTCGCTCGTCCTGTAGGTTGTCTTTTTTCTAAAACTACATTACTATATCATGCCATCAATAATATTGAAAAAGGTTCTATCTTTAAACAATACTAACTTATGTCCAACATAATCCATTACAATCTTTAGGCTTATCCATAATATTTCATTCCATTGTCATATTATAGTGAAAAAATATTACCAGATATTTCATATAACAAGCATGTTAATACCATCGTTGATCCCCATATATCATAAGATATGTCTTGTTGGTCACATTCCAAACGTTCGAAGGCCTTAATCATGTATTCTCTTGAAAAATGAATACCATTTGAATCTTAGTGAAAACATGAGTGCTGTCAAAAGTTAACTCCTTCCACATACCAAAACCCCAAAATTCTATTTACTCAAACCATGATATAACTTAGTCTTTATATCAATCATAAGCTCTTGAATACAATCAAACATATCATTATCTATTTATCCCTTCATTATGCGCATATCATCTTCCTTACAAAATATTTGAATCACTTTTCCTGGTTACCAGTATCATTCAACATATACGTTCAAATAATTTAGGAAAAACAATAGTGTAATAATCCTTAGATGATTCTTTATTCCATAGTACCATTAACTATACAACATAACTCTTGTTAAACAAACAGTCATTCCACTACCTTCTTAAACCATTGATCGAGCTTCAACCATTCTTTCACTTCACATATCATTTGTAGTATCTTCATCATCATCCACATAAATACTACCCATATGACCATGTTGATTCTCTTTATGAGTTTTTCCCTTAGGGAATTGGTTTTCATAATTCTCATACATTCCACATTTAAAACATCTAATCATTGTTGATGTCGTAGAAATACCATTATCCATGTCCATGCTGTTAACTGAACCTTTTCCTTTTCACTTACTGGATTTGTGTCCTTCTTTTCCACACCCAAATTATCTTCCAGTTCCTTTGAAACAATCTTCCCGATGCCTCTTCCCACATGATTTACATGAGGGAAATTGAACTTTCTTTCCTATATGATCATCATGAAACTCCATCTTTCTCTTATTATCTGAGTCGGGAAACTTACCAAAGTTTAGATTATTGATCATATTATGAGATTTCTAATTAAGAATAATAATGATTTCTGGACTTCCAAATCCCTTTTAATTTGGTTTCTCATGAAGAATATCATTCCATTGTCCGTCATGTCCTCCATTATCGTGAATATTCTTGTTTCCAGCCATTTTCTAAAACCCAAAAAGAATAGTGTGAGAGGCAAAAATCGTGCTATGGAAAACAACATAGTAAAGGGGAATTACCCTCAATATATAACATCTTAGGTTAAATTCTAATATCATTAGCGCAATTCTAGGACTATAACCTATATGTATACTTAACCTTAGGGACATCCTTAGACATACCATAAACATATCTCTAGGGATCTCACTAAAGTTCTCGCATCCTAGTTTTCAATGGATGACTAAACTATTCCTCTAATACCAACTGTAGAGACCCGAAACATGACATACATGTACATTACATTACTTTTGCGGAATAGTTAATACCTAACAAAAACAGACACATAAGGACCGTAATAGTTTAGTGTCTTTGGAAACTCGGAATAAAATCTTCTAATCGTGGTGAAAGATCATCAACATCTCCAAATAAAGATCTTCCCTTTTTTTCTTACCTAAAACCATTATTTATATCCTGGGGAAGAGAAAACATAAAATGGGTGAGCTCAAATTCCCAGTAAGGGTAAACATAGAGAACATAAAACAATCCATAAACATTTGAATGCAAAAATTTGAACATAAAATCTAAACATCAAAATCATGAGCAAAGACATGAATCACGGAAGTACGTAAGGTATATATCATAAGGGAACATCAATCATGATAAAATAGCATGGGAATAAAACATTTAAATGTGGAAACCATTAAGCACATGATATGATTTCCATACTGGCCAAGGCATTGCTGCCAAGACCATCTTAGTGGACAAATTCACTTTCTGAATTGAGTTCACTCCTCATTCCAATCCTATATTACCGAACCGGTTTAACTTGACGTTCTAGCAATGTCAATTTCATGATATATAAAATCTTTACCCAATTAATTGGAGGGAGATATAGGTCCCACTCATCTCAAAATGAAATCATTCTTACTTGTGCCACAAAATTAACATACATCATTCATAATAACCCAATAAATAAAATAGGTTTCATAAACATCATCCCATCATCACATAATCCAGATAAAAGAAATGGATATCATTTCATAATAATAAAAGTGAAACCATGTAAATCATTGAGACATTATACTTGAAACATATGAAATAATGTCATCTTAGATGAAAAAGGGTTTTGATAAAACACATGAAATGAAATCTTGAGGAAAATGTCCTTTCTTCTTCAAAATCAATTTCTTTTCACAAAACGTCATGAAATTTTAAAATAAAGATATTTCGTTGAAAATAGTCATGAAATATTTTGGAGTAAGCTTCATGAAAATAAGGCTTTATAAAATATTAAAAATCCTTTCATGCCGTATAAGATAAAAAAACATTTTTCTCGTACTTTCTCCAGAAAAGTCAAAAAAGTGCCTCGTAACGTAAACAAAAGAATGATTCCTTACATACCATGTAGTAAAAGTAAAAATGGGTAAAAAGGACTCTAAACATACATGAAAACACTTTTATAAAACATGGACATGGACGATAGAAATAACCCCAGTAAATACTTACGAATAAGCAATCTCTGATAAAAATGAGATTTGTAAAATTATCCCTTACCTTAGGTCCGATATGCTTTGTATGGTTCCGAACCTCCTGTATAATGATTTAAATAATGTCATAGACATATTAAATAATCATATTAATTTTTATGATATCATATATGTTTCACTTATGACTTTATATTACCCGTTCTTTTGTAAATTTCATGTAAAAGTAGCGTTTTGGGTATAATCATTTCATTTATCGTATGTGTTTCAACTTGTCGTGTGTTGATATTATTAATTATATCCTGATTTAAATAATTCCATAATGTAAAAAATGATTTATATATAATATATATTCATCATATACATATATATTATTGATCGATAAAATGAATGAAATACACCGTTCATGGAGATGGTAGGTCGTACGTACGCATGAACACTGTTTTCATTTCCTTTTGAATTGAATGAAACTAAATAGATGAAATATATATATACATAAATAAATTAGTATTATTATTTCATATATTTAATTATTATTCATTATATAAACTTTATGATCATTCATGTATGGTTAATCATGGAGATTGAATCTCATCGTGTCGTAGAGACGGTAGTCCTTACGTACGCACGAGTGATGATATCGTTCCCATAATTATAGAATTGGAGTGGATGGTATAATATATAAGAATCATATTGATGTCATAATAACCATATATAGTTATTCTTTACAACATTATACCCATACATGTAAGGTGTTGGTGGAAAAACAGATTACGCCACGGCGTGGAGATGGTATTCCATACGTACGGACGCGCATTGATTTTGTTTTTCGTAGGATGGATAGAAGATGAAATAGGGTTGTTTCATATTTATAATAACATATCAGTATATTAGGGAAAATGATGTTATTACTTCATAATTAAACAACTAAAGAAGAAGAATTTGAAGAAGAAAGAAAATTTAAAGAATCAGTAACTGATATTACCTATTCTTTGACACACCTCTTTGAATCTTCCTCTTAGGGTACTAAAATTGGTCTTTCAAGAAGACCAGGACCTCTAGGATGTTTCTAGAGAAGTTGAGAAGGAAAATGGGCAGGGTTTGGCTGAGCATAAAGGCTCAAATTGCTGTGAGGAAGAGAGGGAGGAGGTGCCCTTTTATAAGGGAGGAGAGGGGCACCTTTGGAATGCTTAAAAATATTAATTTATAATAAATCCATCCCCAATTAAAAACCTCCAAAAATGACTCATTTTCGAATATTAGATGATATAGGGTTGTAATATCATCAACCAATCAAATTTAGACATGTTTTGATCTTATTTTAAACCTTATCATTTTTATTTATCCTTATCTAATCTATTTAAGTTTATTTGTGGTAATAAAATTCTAAATTTTAAATGGTTATAAATAATCACTTATGTGTTGTTAATTTTCCATAATTGGATACGTTATGACATTTTAGACTATATAAATTTCAATTTTTAATTTTTAAAGATTTTTGTGATTTTTAAAGAATTTAATAATATGTTATTTTTATAAAATAAAAATAGTGTAAATTTTGACACTATTTATTTATTTGAATTTAAATAAAATATAAACAGAGAATATATTCGAACTAAAATAATTAATAGATTCATTAAAATTCATATGTATCTAGAAAATTAGTGGGGAACATTAAATAGTTCATATAATTTTTATTGTATTATTTTTAAAACCATTTATTTTTATTAACTCTTAATAAAATATTTACTACATCATTTTTTTATAATTATTTAATATACTTATTTGTAGAATAAAAATTAAAAATAAAATCCTAAGATGCAGATAAATCTATTAAATTTTACAATAATACTTTTACTCGAATTTATCATCTTAAAATCACAATATGTAAATTTTTATATTTATTAAATTATGAAGGTGACAACTTTGGCATCATTTAAAATAAATTAATATAAGTGTCATAATCGCTTTTATAAGGCTCCAAATGGATAAACATTTGAGAATTGGATGATTATGGTTTAAATTTACATGAACAATAAGTTTGTCAGGGTTTTGTGCCTTTTATGGTCACTATTAGTTTAATAAAAACTATATTCTTGATTTTTCACTAGATAAACAATTTCTGCATCACTATTGTGTCACAATAAATGATAATTATTTTATCCCTAAAAATTATAAATAAATTAATATGATGTAGATAATTTCATTAGTTCTTTGGAAACTATTCATGTTCGATGTTTCATGATGTTTATTACTAAATTAAAATTAATATACTTATAATATTTAAGAGAGTGACATGTTGTCACTTTCTTTGGTTTTAATAATAATTAAGTTATTTTCATGGAAAAAAGTCCATTAAATGAATCTAATCCGACCCTTAGGTGATACGGGTCGACTTTTAGTCATCCAATATGATTTTGGCAGGTGATAGGGTAATTTTATAATCTTATATTTACCCTTAATTACCCGATTTACCTTTAACTATGGTAAATAAAATTTACCGTAGTTACTATTCATAATTCCCAAAAATAAAAAGTAGTCTATTAATATAATTTGGACCCACTGATTCCAAATATAGAATCCATTTTTCCAAATTCAATATGTAGAAGTTTCAGAAATTAAATTAAAATTAATCCCGTTGTCGAAAGAAAACCGGTTGTTGTTAAAAACATTACAAAAGATTGAATTGATTTAACCTATGAATTCAAGGTATAATCAATACTAATGACATACATTATATTAAATGGTAAAATTATATTCTATTTATAAATTAAGACTATTAAATATTATAATTTAACCACATAAATTATTATGATGAAAAAAATTGTTTTTTGTTAAAATATAGCGTGTTTTTACTATTCATTAAAATATGTAAGTTATCAGAATAACATGAAAATTTTATCCAAGGTAAAATTTTCTATCATTATTCCAAAGAATAATTTTATTTTGTAAAATTGAACTTATAAAAATCTCAAAACTAGATTTAAAGTGGGTGCGCCATCAAAATGCAGCAAAACTGAATTTTTTTAAAAAATACTTTTTTTACCCGAAAAAATTATTTTGTTCACATAAAATGTTTTAGAAAATTTATAAGATGAATAATAATGATATAAAATTAAAAATGTGGTTAATTATATTCATAACG
The DNA here is from genome assembly GCA_963277665.1 of Viscum album. NCBI lineage: Eukaryota > Viridiplantae > Streptophyta > Magnoliopsida > Santalales > Viscaceae > Viscum > Viscum album. The sequence continues at coordinate 1,896,623,446 of OY728123.1, forward strand.
GCTAGTTCGTGATAATATTATAACCATATATCGTTGTTTAGTGAAACCTTGTATTGTGTACAACACACGATATCGAGGAAGGTCGTGATTGCGTGTAATCAAAGCCAAGTCAGGGTTGCGTGTAGTGCAAGACTCTTTTTTTGTTGCGTATAATAGAATCCAACCATATTTCATTTATACATTGAATATATATATATACACTCAATGTTGCATAGAATAACTTCTATCAAATGAACTTGAAACTGTGTGTAACACGATCCAAGAATTGTGTTGCGTATACTGCAAGCTAATACGGTGTTGCGTATAGCACAAGATAATCTTGGTGTAGCATAAAACACATGACATAAAATAAATTTAAAACAATAATTATCATAAAATCGCGGGGTGATACATGTCACCCTTCCGACAGATTCCTAGGGAAGACCCCACAGGTCCTCCGTTTCTACAAACAGGGGACGGCACCCGCTTTGCGCCCCACTCGGCCAGCACCGAGCTGCGGCCGGCATCCGAGCTGGGCCGCTGGCCGCACGGGCTGGGCCATCCCCGCCCCGCCAGGCCGGGCTGCGTCCTGCTTGTCCGGGCTGCACCAGTCACGGGCCGGACTGCACCGACCGGGTTGGGCCGCTCACAATCGGGCTGGACCTGGACCAGGGCCGGGTCGCCCTGTTTGGGCCGACCCAGGGGTATTGGGCCGGGTCGGACCGGGCCTAGACCCCCTATTTTCGGACCAGGTTCGTTCAAACACCAATATCCTGGGCTACAGACCTCCGATCGACGCACCGTCAGTTGCATAGGGATCTTTGGATCGAAGTGGTCATTTCGGAATATTTCACTCAAGCTTTAGGTGCAGTTTGGATATGGCCGGGTTGGTTCGAACTTGAAACCAACGAGGCCCTCGGAGCAGAAATGGTTATAACCTGAGCTCCGGACATCCGAATGGCGTACCGTTGACTTTGTTGGATTCCTTTTTCTGAGAATGATCTTTTAGTATACTTAATCTGACGTTTGGATGCATTTGGAGTATGGACGGGTTGGATTGTACCCGAAATCCAACCGGGACCCTGGAACGGAAAAGCTAATGACTCTCAGACCGGACGTCTGTTTGACGAACCATCAGCAGAGTTGGTAATCACGTTGAGAAACCGTCAATATGAGTATACCCTATGAGAGTTCGGGGTACAGTTGAAATACGGTCGGGTTGGATCGTACACGAAACTAACCGGGCCCCCAAGATGAAAAGGCTAATAACTCACAGACCGGGTGTCTGATTGACGCACCGTCTATTGCGTTGAGACCCTAGTGACGAGGCGGTATCTTGTGATACTTATTTGTGGGACTTTTTGATACTTAGAGTATCTACCTATAGCTCGTGGAGAGGATCCTCCCAAAGACAAGCGTGCAGAGTGCGGAGACCTAGTAGCTATGGACTTGACAACTGCATGACCGATTCGACATGGAGTTAGTCGACTCGCCCAGTGGACCGAGAGCCTGGTATTTGGCGGCAGACCCACGGTGGACGGAGCGCCAAGTGGTTTGCAGCAGACCTGCAGTACTCGGAAGGAGGAGTACATCTGTAGGCTATTAGGGGAACCAATAATGTGATTGGGTGGCAGACCCCTCGCGGGGAGCACTACTGTGTTTGGGTGCAGACCCATGGTACATGACAGGAGAGTACCTCAGCAGTCTATGAATTGTGATTATCACCTTAGAGTTGTGACAGGGATAATGTAATCGACAGAGGAGGAGTTCTCCATCAGTTTTGGTTTTGATATCATTAATGAAAATCCTAGTTCGAGCTGAGTTTTTAACCTTTGTGAATTACTCATGATTGAGATGGGTTAACTGTTAACTTAGGTATATGTATGTGAATATACTTAAGTAGTGTTTATTCGTTGATTTCATATCTGTGTGATACATCATGATTGATTTGGGCTACTTGATAACTTAGGTATATGTATTGGCTTATACCTAAGTAAGGGTTATCTGTTAAGATCCTTCTTTGTGGATATCCTTGTTGGATTTAGTGACACCATGAGGGTCTTGGGGTCCCTACTGAGTATCGTTATACTCACCCATGCACGGGCTATCCCCGCACCTCATTGTGTTGGATACAGACGACAGACAGCGCTAACAGAGGCTGAGTTTTCGAGGACTAAACAGTACCTGGAGGTGGACCTCATGACGATTCAATATTCAGAGGTGGACTTCACGATGAGACGGTACTCGGAGGAGGTTCACGGGCGGTATTGTTGAGGAGGATATCTGTACCTACCCTTCAGGTAGGATCTGTGGTGGACGACCCAGGAGATGCTTATATTTTTTCCAGCTGTTTTCCTTTTCTTGTTGTATTTTCATTCAGTTGTAGATGTACTTTTCAGTTGGGTTTTTATTCTGGCACATTTATTTTTTAGCACTTTCTTATTTACTAAGTGTATTAATTCCACTTGTACTCTGGTTGGATGTTTTTATTTTTTAACAAATGCAATGCCTTCCCAGTTATCTGGATTTATTCCTTTGGTTCTAGTCGCCAACCCCTAGCCTATCTTACGCGGGCTTGGGGTAGTCACGTCACGAGCCCTGAGGACGAGTCGTGGAAGTTGCTAATTGATTTTTTAAAAAATTTAATTTTCTGTTATATATTTTTTTCCAGATAAAATCTATTTATCTAATTTTATAATATTCATATTAAAAAAATTAACTTTTTGACTCATGTTATCAATAACATATTAGGACCAAATTTCTGTATTTTTTAAAATAATTGATATTTAGGTGACTAATGAATAAATATTAATTTTTATAATATCATCATTTTATAAAATTATCATTAAAAATTAATGAATGGAATATTTTGGAAAATATATATATATATAATTTATATTTATATTAATTCAAATTAATAATTTAAAAATTATACATCAAATTTAAAAATCCAATGTTTATCATTATGGAATATTAGTATAATTTTACTCTAAAAACTATATTTATTCCTTTATATTGAAAAATATTTTTTGTCGCCTTTCATAATAAAATCTAAAAATTTTGATTTAATATTTTATATAATAATTTCAATATTGTATTATAATTATTATTTTATATTTTAGAATAAATATATTATTAAAATTAATAAATTAAATTGAACTGATAACTAAAAAACAGTTATTTTTAAACAACTATTTTTAATAATATTGGATAATTCTTATCTAATCAAATTAATAAGTCAATTATAATTAATAAATAAGATAAACATTTTCACCATATATATTTAAATACAATAAAAAAATTCATTGGTTTTTGATTTTATATATGATTTATAACAACTAGTTGTAAAAAATAGTTTTCTATAGAAAATTGGGTATTCTTTATATTATTTATTTTAATATATAATTTTTTTTACAAAATTAATTGGAATATATAGAGGGTAAATTTATTTTTAGCACACCTAAATTTTATAAGGGGTTATATTATTAAAAAAAGATAAATTATATAGTAAAAAAACTGGAAACCATAAAAAAAACAAAATTATAAATTGTAAAATTCTAATCATAAAAGACTGGAAACAATTTTGAGACATGTGAGCAGGTGAATTCTTGAGGATATCCTAAAAATAGAATTCACCCACTTATGGACCACATTATTAACCATTTACCATTTAATAATTTCATGAAATCATTAATATGTAATTAGTAATTAAAAAAATACATTTTCCTCAACTTGTAAATACGGATCACTTCCTCCAATTTAATAATACCCATACCCAATGAAACATTCTCTAAACTCTAATGAATTTAACTCAATGTTAATTCCTTTTCTCATAAATAATATTATAGTTTTAAGATGTTATTCTTGTAACTTTATATCTAATAATGTATTCATGAGAAACCTCTAGATCCTATATGAGTTAAACATAATCATTAAATAATTCTAATTAATAATCCCATTAAAAATTTAATCTATACATGAAATTTTGATATCATCTGTAATTATAATATTAAGAAATTTTATTTTACTAATTGAATATCACTTGTCTTCTTTCATTAAAAATGAATTTAAAAAAGAGGACATCGTGATGAATTTGTTTGGACTACATATCCCATAAATGACGTGTTCTATTGTTCATTAACTCCTTAAATATTTTTCCCAAAAGTGTAATTTTTTATAAAATATAATATTTATGACATGAATAATATTCATAACAAAAAATAATTTTATAAGAATTTCCACTCTCATTTAATTAAAATTGAGAGTATCATCTATGAATGTGCGAACAATCACATCCCAAAAAAGACATATTTTATTTTTATGTTTACATATAAAATGGATATTATAGAATCCTGCATTTTTATTATATAACATTTCATTACATTTTACAAACAGAGGATCTTTAAAGTCTACTGTCTTGGAAATCTGGAAAAAAACACATGAAAACAAAAGAAAATATTCTTTTAATCCACTTTTAAGGCTTCATCATATTTTCATCCTATGTACAATTACTGCATCTCATATCCTGGAGACGTACATCAATGGAAAGGGTGAGATGAAGGCCTAGTAAGGGTAAACAAGGGAATCAGTTTACTTGTGACATCAATAAGAACTTGAATAAAAACATAAGAACATAAGAAATGGATGTATAGGAATATCATAATGAAAATAACTTGAAACATAACTTGAATATGTGGCTAAAACATTTCATTTAGACGTTCATGAATGTATCACAAAGGTCCATCCCCTAGGTGTCATAAAAACTACCAAGGTTATTCACCATGGTATCGAGAAACTTGTCGACTCTAGAGATTAATTCATTACCCAATGCATTGAAATTCTACCAGGGAGCACCCTTAATATTTATTTACATACATGTGATCCACATAGATCATAATCAAACATTTTATAAAGAACCCATAGAGAATAAAATAAATGGGTTTCATTTCATAATCGCGACGTTTTAAAATCTCTTAAAAACAATATCATTACATCATTTATAACCCATCTAAAGGGAATGACAGTTATATTTATGTCAATCCCAGAATCAAATATATCATATTTATATATTTTTTAACACCCATAGAAACAAAAAAGGTCTGTGTATTTAGATAAATAAACAAGGAAATTTCTTGAGAGAAAGAGATAGAAAATTTTAGACGGAATTTCTGCAGCATAACAGCTATATAACATGGTCTTGAAAAACATTGATAAGAGAGCGGAAAAGGTTCAACCACTCATATATAATGTATAATATAGTATGGGTACTGAATATGAACCTGTTATGGGTATTTTAATGACATACCGCATGAAAATTAAACCTGAAAGAAAAGAGAAGATGCGATTTCTTTTATGAGAAATTTGGAAGCCAAACGACGTCAATTAAAAATTCAGAAAACAAATTTTGGAGAGAAGAAAGGGTCTCTCATCATTTGGATATGAAATGGACAGTAATAAGAACATATAAGAACATACCATAAACATAAATAGATGAAAAATATAAGAGATAGCATAAAAGAAGTCATGACTTAAAAGATGAGGATGAAAGAATCCCTTACCTTGATGAGTAACTTCAAAATAATGAAGGTCGGGACCTTGGGAGGCATGAGGTCGCCTTCAGAGGACTATTTGGGAGTAAAGGATACCAGATCATTGTTGAGGATAATTTTGGAATAAGATGAATGAGGTAAATGTCTTGGTATTTATAGGAAAAGTGTGTGAATAAATTATTAATTTCTCAGGGACACCTCATCGGTGGTATTTGCAAAACCATGGGCTTGCCCATGGTACTTTCCCATGGTATTGGCCACATGGGACCCCTCCTAGAATATATCACTATTCATAAGTCGACCAGAATTATTACATCATTATTACATCATTAATGATGTCATTAAACACACAAAACTCAAAACTATATTTTTACTATTCACTGAAAGTTCAACTGTCTCAGAAAAATCCCAAAATATCACCCAAACCTAATATCGACACTATGAATTCCAAAATTAACTCCATTTTATGAAAATAACTTTCTAAATATTTTTAATTTAATTTTAAATTAAAATCATTATTTATATAAAAAATACAACTTTAAAAATATAACTCATTTTGTAACACATTTAGAATTTAATCAATATCCAATAAATTATCGTATAACCATAATGCAAAAAAGTAACAATTTATTATTAAATTTTATGAAAATATATTTCTATTTTAAAATATTAAATCAATTATAAAATTTTAAATAAAATATTTATGACATACAAAAATACCAAAACTTAAACTATGATCGTTTTTTCAATTTTAAGATGTCTAAAATGTATTTATAAATTCATGGGTGAATTTTATATTTTTTTGGTTGATTTACTATTCAGTTCTATTTTTTACTATTCATAAGGGTAGGTTACTATTCACCAAAAATTATTTTGATCTCATTGAACCGTCATGATGATTACAACCATGTATGACAGATTTTTGAAAATCAATATACAAAAAAGATATTTAATAATAAAATATTTTTTTTACTATTCATCAAAATAAAACTAATCATAAAAAACTATTCATCAAGAAAACAAAATTCATGAAATGATATTCTTCAAATGAAATACTATTTATCAAAAAATTGATGCTTCTTAGAAAAGTTCTAAAAATGTTGCCTCTATTAATTTTGACATTTGAAATTCAAAAATGATGTTTATTTAACCCTAAATATTCAATAAGTATTAGAAATTTTACTTTAAAATATAAAAATTCATAGTTATTAAAAATAATAGCGGATAGAAATTGAATAGTGAAACTATTTTTGAATTTTATGACACAAAAAAGTTTTTTTATCATTTAAATTTAAAAAGGGGAGTTTTAATCATACAATTTAATTAAAATAATCATTATTCCATATACCTTAATTTGTTATAGTAATTATATCATTTTAAAAAAATATTATTTATGTCTGAAGTAATTCATTATTCTTATATTATAAAACATAATAAATATTTATTAGGAGGAATGAGATACATAAATAAAAGAAGTTCATTTTTTTCAGGTCATTACATTCTTCCCCACTTAAAGAAATTGCGTCCGTGCAATTTTCTCATATTAGAAATTTATTTCTATTCTGAATCTTCTAATTATAATGTAATTTAATGTACTAAAATTCATACCTTAAACATATACTATTCTTTAACAACAATTACATTTTCTATAAATCTTTCATAATGATTCATGAAAATCTTATGATTAACCAAATATATCCCCCAAAAGTGTCGTAACGAAGAGTGCAGCACGACCCGTTATCGTGTACCTAGATACCCCAGGTCAAGCCTGAAACTCTTTGTCGAAGTTTCCACTCCTAGGTACCTCTGTGTCAGAGCCGCCTCTACATACGTGTATCCAGACAGGGATGTATTTGTTTGATAAACCAATTAGTTAATACTCACCAAAATACCAGGAAATTTTCCTATATGTAAACTTTTATATAGGATTATTCCTAAAGTTTTCATATCATCATTTCCAAAAATAAATAAACTATCCCTTTATACCAACTATGAAATCCATCCTTTTTATTACATAACTTTTCATTACATTTTACAAACAGAGGATCTTTAAAGTATAGTGCCTTGGTAATCAGGAACAAAAACACATGAAAACAACATAAAACATTCCTTTAATCCAATTTTAAGGCTTCATAATATGTGCATCCTATGTAAAATTACATAATCTCATATACTAGATACATACATCAAAGGAAAGGGTGATCAGAAGGCCCAGTAAGGGTAAACAAGTGAATCAGTTTACTTATTACATCAATAAGAAAATGAATAAAAACACAAGGAAATGAGAAATGCAAGTATAAGCATATCATAATGAATAAAACATGGAACATAACATGAATATTTTGATATAACATTTCATTTAGACATTCATGTACACATCACCAAGGTACATCCCCATGGTTTTATAAAAATTACCATGGTTATTCATCAAGGTATCTTGAAACATTCCATCTCTACAGATTAATTCATTACCTAATGCATTAGAGAGATATCATGGTGCACCCTTAATATATATTTACTTACATGTGATCCACATATATCATAATCAAACATTGTATAAATAACCAATAGAGAATAAAGGAAATGTGTTTCATTTCAAAATGGTGATGTTTTAAAAGCTCGTCAAAATAAGATCATTATATCATTTATAACCCATGGAAAGGGAGTGAGGGTAATATGTATGTCAATTCCAGAATCAAATATATCATCATTATATATTTATGAACACAAATAGAATCAAAATAGGTCTGGGTATTCACATAAATAAACTAGTTAATTCCTTGAATGAAAGAGATAGAAATCGTGAGACGAAATTTCTGCACCATAACGGCTATATAACATGGTTTTAGAAAACATTTAAAAGAGAGGGGAAAAGGGTCACCCAAAAATAAATAATTTATAATACCGCATGGGTACTAAATAAGAACATGGTATTGATATTTGAATGACATACCACATGAAAATGAAACATGAATGAAAAAATAATATGTGATTTCTTTTACAAGAAATTTGGCATCCTAACGACATAACTTAAAAATTCAGAAAACAAATTGGTGAGAGAATAAAGTGTATATCATCATTTGGACATGAAATGGACAGTAATAAGAACTTATAACCACATACCATCAAAATAAATAGATGCAAAATATAAGATAAAATATAAATGAAGCCACGACTTAAAAGATGTGGGTGAAAGAATCCCTTACCTTGAAGAGTAACTTCGAAAGCATGATGGTCGGGACCTTGGAAGGCTTGAGGGCACCTTGGGAGGACAAATTGAGAGTTTAGGAGACAATAAATTCGTTGAGGAAGATTTTGGAATAACGTAATTAGGGAAATGTCTTGGTATTTATAGGAAATTCAGTGAATAAATTATTAATTTCCAAGAGACACCTCATCGGTGGTGTCTGCAAAACCATGGGAGTTCCCATGGTATTTTCCCCTGATATTGGCCACTTGGGAAACCTCATAGAATATAGCACTATTCATAAGTCTTCCATAATTCTTACATCATTTTTACATCATTAATGATATCATTAAACACACGAAACTCAAAACTGTATTTTTACTATTCACCAAAAATTCCACTATCTCAAAAAAATCCCAAAATTTCACCCTAACCTAAAATAGATGCTCAGAATTAAAAATTGAACTCTATTTTATGAAAATAATTTTCTAAATAATTTTAATATAATTTTTAAATAAAATCATTATTTTTTTCTAAAAATACAACTTTGAAACTATAACTCATTTTGTAACACCTTATGAAATTAATCAATTTCCAATAAAAATATCGTATAAACATAATGAAAAAAATTAAAAATTTATGATTACATTTTATGAAAATATATTTTCATTTTAAAATATTAAATTAATTATAATATTTTAAATAAAAGATTTATGACATACAAAAAATACCAAAACCTAAACTATGATCCTTTTTTCCACTTTTTAGATGTCTAAAATGTATTTATATATTCATGAGTGATGTTTCTATTTTTATGTTTGATTTACTATTCAGTACTACTCATAATATTATGTTAGTATTCACTAAAAAATTATTTTAGTCATTTTGAACCACATTTTTCACGCTGATTACAACCATGTATGATAGATTTTTGAAAATCATTTCAGAGAAAAAGTTATTTAATAATAAAATATTGTCCTACAATTAATAAAAATAATTCTATTCTTCAAAAAATATTCATTAAAAAAACACTATTCATCCAACACTATTCATCAAATAAAATACTATTTATCAAAAAATTGTGGGTTCTTAGAAAAATTCAAAAAATTCAGCCTATATTAATTTTGACATTTGAAATTCAAAAATGATGTTTATTTAACCATATAAATTCTATATGTATTTTAAATATAACTTTTAAATATAAAAATCCATAGTTATTAAAAATAAGAGTAGATAGAAAATGAATAGTGAAATTGTTTAGTGAAATTTCGGACACAAAAAAATTAAAATTATTTTATCATTTAAATTTAAAAATTGGAGTATTAATCATACTATTTATTTAAAATAATCATTATTCCATATACCTTACTTTTTTATAATCATTATATAATTTTTGGAAACTAATATTTGGGTCTGAAGTAATTCACTGTGCTTCTTTTGTAAAACATAATAAACTGTTATTAGGAGGAAAGAGATCTATAAATTAATGAAGTTCATTTTTTCGGGTCGTTACAAATATCCTAAGAGGGTATCAACTATATAAACCTATTATTTATAAAACTATTAATATTTTTTAATTAAAATACCTGAAAATAAATATTTAATATTAATAATAAATGGTTATAGTACTTTTAATCATATAAATGAACCAATCAAGGAACCATTCTTAATTTTTTCCAATTTTAGAGACCTATAAACACTTGAAATTTTTCCAATAATGGATCAAAAAAAGAGATAACCATCAATTTTCATGGATATTTTGAATCTATTTTATTAATCCTTTGGGAATGTTGAAAATAAAAATATAGTTATAGATAAATTGATCATAAAATAAAATGTAATTGGAATCAATGAAAAATATATATAAAATTAATAAAAAATTAATTTATAGCCTATAAAATATAAAATATTGATGAATAAGGGTTAAATAAATGTTTTTAATAAAATTAATTTTAATATTCAAGATGTTTTTGACCAAGAATAATGGATCTTTTTCTGAGTTAAGATATATTCAAAACCACACACATTACATTGGAGTTATATGTTCTCTTTTTTTTCTCTATTTTCCTCGATATTATTATAATTTTTTTATTCTAATTTTTTTCTTAAATATTCACCAGATTTAATTTACCTTTGGTTTTATATATGACACATGAATTATGATCCCTTTGGAATTTAATATTTTTAGGAATCGTGATTTAATTATAATTCTTAGGGAATTATTTCATAGAATAAACCATCCCCATAAAATATATTTACCAATGAATATATTCTAATGACTGTCATTATTTTTATAGAAACGTATTGGTTTAATTATTTTTTGAGGTTATATGTTACCCCATTTCCTTCTTTAAATGATACTTGAAACATTTTAAAACTTATTTCAAATAAGGCTGATTTTTTATTCTTACCAATCCTAGATATTTATCAAGGATTTTTAATCATAGAAACCAAATGATCATGAAAATTATTCTTTATTATAATATTAGAATAAATATTGATCTAATTTCTTTATTCTCTTAGAAATCCTTGTGATATATACCACAATTATGCTTTTGTTTAATATTATGAAACCCACTTATCTCTCATGAATTTTATCATACATATGAATTATGAATAGTTTATTTTCATAATGTGGAAGACATATATAAGTATAGATTATGATTTTAATTACGTGATAATTCATTGTAGAATTATCTATACATTCACATTTTATATCTCATAAAATAAAATTTAAGATAATGTGGAGTTAACCAAATCCAAATTGGGACACTTTCCACTACTTTTATAGGAATGGGGAGTAAATATAAACAACGATGGCACTCTATAAAAAATTATTAAGGGAGGTAGTAGTTAACCAAATCCATTGTATGACTATACTGTACATGTTTAGAATATTATAGAGTTAGCATAACCCCCCATGCAAATCTATCCAATATCATTTGGAAAATGGGGATCGAGCGCAATCCACTTTGTGGATATGTCTATTTTGATATTATTAATAGGTAACCAGGACTAGTGATTCTGATTTCATGTTTTATAATATAGCAGGAAAATTAAAATTTTCTGTATTTATAATATCATTCAATTATTAAAATATTGTATTCTTATATAACACTTTTATTAAATGGAATATTATTTTTCATTGAGATTAAATGTTATATTTTTCAATAATTATAAAAGAATATTATTACAAAATATTATTTATAATATGAAATTTATCCTATGCAGATGTTCTCTTATATGCATGTAATATATCTGGTGATGAAATGTTGTTATGTTTTTCCCTCACCATGCTTTTCAGATCATCAATTTAAATGTTTTCACTATATTTGTTTACAATTTGATTACATCATTTTAAGTGTCAAGAAGGGAGTCTAGTGTGGATCAATTTTTGTGATATGATCAAGAGATTTGTAAAAAAAATTCTTTTTTTGTAGTTTTAAAAAATAATAAAACATTTTTTTTCGGATTATGAGATTCTTATATGAGATATAATGTTTAAATTATGAAATTGTTGTTAAAAATTATTTGTGTATGTTGGGATTTTATAATACATTATTCAAAATAGATTATATTTTGTTATAACTCAAAAAAACTATGTATAAACGTTATTCATCAAATAAATTCATGATAATAACTACAACTAACAAAAATTTCTAGGTAGTTTTTAAATATATCTTATGTTCTGATAGGTGACATGTTATCATAGATATTCCTATTTATAAGAAACATTTTTTCATATATGTTATGGATTACAAAATATTCATATTTCATAGAAACATTCTAAATATTAATATTTAAATGGAATAAATAAATAAATAAAAATTTGGTTTATTTTTTCAAAAATGAGATATGAATATTAAAATTGAAAATTTTATTTACGCATGGTAATTTTCTATTTAATATTTCAGGCACTTGTATTTGATAATTATTTTAGAAACCATAATCAATATTTCAAAAAAAATGTGATTTTAAAATAAATACTTATATCATATTTTGTGATTAATTAATGAATAATTCATTATAATGTATTTTTTATATCATCCCTTATGATAAAGTCTTTCCTAAGGATCATACTGTATTTTATGATATATTATATACATTTATTAAACTGTAATGGTCTTCTTTGGTAGATCAAAAAAACATGTTGGGTTATTGCATAATGTACATTACCAGTCCAAAATAGGCCATATTGAATCGTAATTTAATTTTATTAACTAAAATATAGTTCATGAAATATATAATTAAATATCTATGTCTCCATTGGTATTATGTTATTTCATAACATATATTCATGAAGAATAAATAAAAAACATATTCACTTATTAAATAATGTCTTGTAGTGTATCAAAAATTAAGTTATAATTTAAATAATGTTAGGTAGTTAACCAAAAAATATGTTATCCTATAATGTGATGTCATGTAGAATGATTTTCAGATCAGGTAGCTGACATTTAGCACTTATATATAGTATGTTATGATATGGTCTTGATAACATTAAAATACATAGTTTGTTTAGGAAAATTATAAATGAACCATTTGATTCGAAGATGAGTGTGGCTCTAATAAAATTAACGGTTTTTAAAGGGTCAACATGCGATCATTTTTGTGTAATAAACCTATAAAATTATCAATATAACTTCAATGAAACTAAATAAATTGAAGAATAATAAACATAAACAAGAATACCTAAAATATATAACCCTATATTTCTATTTACCGTTAATGGATCACATTTTATTGATATTAGTAACTAAAAATAAGATTATTATATTCATTAAAGATATTACATAGAACACTAGGATAAAATTTTGTAATGAGATGACAAATGAAAACCGAATATGTGGTAGAACCATCTATTTGCATATAAATTTTGAAACATAAATGAAGACAGGGCATTGACTATTAATTGATTTTTTTATTCAACTTATAGAAGGATACCATCATATTAATCCATAAATAATTGAAAAATGTGATGTATCAATTTTATAATTCTTATAATCAATCATGTGTGACACATAGTATATTCATGATGGTGTTTAGATCATTTCAAAGCACTAAAAATTATTTAATTCGAAAAATTAATTATCCAAATGACTCATAACCCAAATATACTGATTATAATTCATTGAACTAGACATTTACTTGATTTTATACTCCCATCATATATTTTTTGAAAAATAATATGAAGATATGCATTATATGCATATTATATTATGTCATATTCCACATACACCAAAAAAAATTAATCGATTCTATGGAAGTGTAAATGTATCCTCAATATCGATATGCTTAATTTTTATATCATAGGATATGACTTAGGGGATATTATGTAGTAATAAATACTTAAATATACAACAAAACATTAGTATAAACCCAATATAGTGACCCTAAATGTTTTTAAAACATTTCCTCAAAATGAGAAAATCATGAAAAAAAGTAAGATATGAAAATAATTACAATGAATAAAAAAATTAAATTATTTGTAGATGAAATAATTTCATAAAAATTTATTCAATAATTTTTTTATTTTTTTAATAAAATGAGGAGTGAAATTTAGTGATGGATTTTTCATAAAAATAATGTAAAAATATTCAATATGGAAAGACCCAAACGCACCATACTCAATTTTGTGGTAAAATTTGACTTATTATGTGAATAAAAGTTTAGGATAGTGGGTTATCACTAGGTTTATCATCTCTAGCTTGTAAATGCATCATATACATTAAATAATATCAAAATATCTAAAAAATAAATACTTTTCCATAGTATAAATATTAATATATAAATAAAATATTTAAAACTACTAAATATTTATTTCAATATAATTATTTTATCTCCCTAGTATTGTGAGTAGAATTTTAGAAATTAGTATTTATATTCATCTTCATATCCATTATTATGATAGTTTTTTTCTTCTTCAGCAAGTACATAAAATTCCCATAGATTCTCAACTAAAAAATTTCTTATGGTTTTAAAAAATTTATACTTACATCATACATAACACCCAAACATTTTATGAAAAAATTTATTTTTCAATCAATTGTAATTTCATTAATAGCTTTAATTACCCATAATACTATGTATAAACTAACCATGATATATTATCATAATAGTAGTAGTTAAATATGACTATTATATCCTATCCATTAAATTGATGGGTAGAAATAAGATTAAATGATTTATAAAATATGAGAAAATAAACTCCACTTAATATATATGGATATGTTAATTCTTAGTTAATAAAAAAATAATTTTTATCAAACAGACATTATACTTACAAAATATATTCCCTTAAAAATGAAGATTATTTGTTTTTATAATGATATATTTTATTTATTTTTTGAAGATACTATAAATTTTATTTTTCAAATTGATCTAATTTTTTAAAATAATCTTATCAAAATTTACTGAGTTACAATTTAAATGATTTTTCTGAAAAGACTATTTTTTTAGTGAATATTGAGAAATACTGAGTTTTATTGAAAATTTTATTTATTCTTGGAATGTATAAAGTTAAACATTATATTAAAATGGATTCAATGTAAAATTAATTCTGATAAATTATAGATAATCCAATTATTTTTGTTGATATCAATTTTTTGATTTTATTTAATATAAAATCATTTATATATTTAACAAGTCATTTTCATGAGAATTTTTTTTGCACCCACTATGTTTTTATATAAATAAATTAAATTGATACATTTTGGGCTATAATTATAATGAATGTTATATATTATATATTCCATAAAAAATTTAAAATTATTTTAATAATTTTCTATACATGAGTTAAGACTAATCCATGTTTTATGGAAACTTTATTTTCAAAATGGTTTTCTTGTTGTGTTTTTAGTTAATTATTTATGATTATTTTATTTAATTTATAGACATTGATGTTGATTAAAATAATTCCACATTTAGAATCATGATGTCTAAATTTTTAAATAATTCCTTTTTAATTTTTTTAAATATTAATAGTAACTATGGTAAAATTTATCTACATAGTAAAGGTTTATTTTTCTTAATCTATGTTAATAATATAGGATAAGGCCATTATTTTTCATCCAAAACGTTTTAGACGATTCTAATTAGAAACTTTAATCCTTAGTCTAGAATTTTATTTAATTAATTGATAAGTGTCTATGAAAATTCCAAATATAATATTTATTTCAATAATAATTACAAAATATCACACTCATTTTATTAAATTTATCTTATATATCCACATTGTTAGAAAAGAGAGTTAGAAATGAATATAAATTTCTATTTTTCATTACTAATACTACTTTACTTATAATAAATTTTTTTATAAGATTTTAAAATTATATAATTAATTTAAATTCTTATATTGTGTTGATTTGGTATTTATTTAATTTGTAGACAAATAAAATAAAATATTTTAAAAATATAAAAATTAATATTATTTTAGTGACTTATAGTGTTTTGTGATTTTTTTGGAAAACTAAATATTCTAATGTTTTATGTAGGAATAATAATCAAATTCCAAATTTTTCATTATGTCTATTAGGTGAAATTATATAAAGAGTGTGAATATCACTATTTATGTTTTTTTATAGAAATATATATTAATTAATATTTTTTAAAAAAAACATAATAATTTTGATATATTACACTACTGAAAATATAATGTAAAGTAATTTATCCCTTATCCACTTGTAATCCATTTTCACCTTAAATGTCAAATTAAAACCTTTCAATACTGAAAACATCATTTTCATTTTTACTATTTAAATTGGTTGAATATGGGGTTAAACAAAAAGACAAGGTTTCTAACAACACTTAAACCTATAATACTTTATTTTTTCATGAGATATCAACCCCATAAAACCTTGTCTTAAAATCCATGGCCATTTTGTATAATTGTTCTAGATAATGGCCATATTATGTTTTTGTAATTTTTAATATTCTAAAAGAGAACCTCACTTGAAATATAAATGGACCCCCCCCCCTTATCCCATTCACACTACATTGAGGATTATTGTTTGAAAAAACCCTAAAATGTTTACTTCTAAACTATATTATCAACATTCTAGAGGTTTTGGTCTTCCTAAAATATGAAAATGAGGGTAAAGAAGAAGTTATTTTATGTAGTTTTTCATTAAACAAGCTATCACCTAAACCGAATAATTTTTTTTCTATTTTTTATCTTCTATATCTAACATCTCATTACCCACTCTCAGGTATTTTCCCTTATCATTTGTTACATTCCTCTTTAATTGGGTTAAAATTTGATCTCTCAACGATGGGGAATATTTTTTAGAAAAAATAACCATATTTTTGGGTATTTATGTTTTTTTAATTAATGGAGTCCATGTATAAATGTGTTAATATATTTGTAGAGTTCTTCTTGAGTTTGGATAATTTTTCGTTTTTTTGGATTTTTATCAGGAATCTTTAGTTTTTCTTGAATTTATGAAATTTATTTTCATTATAAGGAGAACATAAAATTTAATTTTTTTCTAGACTCATTTAATGAGCTCTATAAAAATCATGAACAATTACACTTCATATAAGGGGTAGATGCAATGTAATCATAATGAATTAGTTTGTAATAAAAAAGAGAATATTTTTTGGTGTATTTGATCTCCATGGATTACACGATGTGTAAGGGAATTAAATACCTTGTAATTATCATATGAATATATTTTAGGATGCCATCTGAGTGATATGTTTTTTCATTCGATGTGTATCTTATTCCCTCAAACCAAGACATCTATTTCCGAGATTTTTGGAGCCTCGATTCATGTCATTTTGATTAGTTTAACCGTTGATCACTTTTGTGGTTGGGTTTTATCTCTCTATGTGAGAAATCCTTTCTTCTTCTTTTTTTTTCAAATTTTATTAGCATTATTTCATTTTACAATTCGATTTTTTGATCCATGGAGATGAATCTTAATGACTTCTTGTAGAAACACTATATTATCATGTTATGGGGAACAATACTTATAGGTTGTGGTGTTTTGGTTGTGTGAACATGAGGTATTTGTTGTTTCATGTCCTTGGAAATACCTGTTGTTAAATTTGATCACTTCTAAGATGTGTGGATTGATTTTAGGACCACTATTATCATTTTTATGTTATCATTCTTTGATGATCCCCTTGTTAGTGTGTGTGGCCCATGTTATAATATTAGTGGTTTCATCTCTATCCTATGATGGTGAAATGAGTTTCTATTGTTATTAAATAAACTATTTTAAATATTAAATCGATATATTGACTAATTATATATATATTTTTTGAAATCGGTTTTCATAAAAGTTGGTTTTCACCTAGTTTTAGTTAAAATGATAGGGTTTTTTAAATAATTGTTAAATGATATTCTAAAATGGTATTCGAAGAAGGGTTTGATAAAACATTCATTAGTATAGATTGGAAAATTTAGAACATGGGAAGACTTGGGTACATATGTGTAAGGTATAGTAATAGTGCTTATCCTTTATCAGGTGGTTTTCGAAAAGTTATATCCTCGACTCCTTAGGTATGTTATTCTAGGGACATATCTATCATATTTTGGGGAATAATATTTTGCGGAGTTACTATGATCTATTGAGTTAATATATAAGTCTATTTAATAGCTACTTATGAGATTTACAATGTTAGGTAGGAGTGTCATACCTATCTTGACCTATTGTGATCCCTGATGTGATGTTACAAGTGATTTTAGCATATTTGGTCTGAATGGATTGTACATTTTTATTTTACTATAATGGATTGGATATGATATGTGATGAATTCATTATTTTGTTTTCATATATCTATTTTGAAATGTTTTAATGTAATTATTTCAAACTGATTTACCCATTTATTTATATTGTGGAAAAAGGGGGAAAATTAATTGTCTTTCCCATGATTTTGATAAAATAATAGTAAACTATTATCATTCCATGATTTCATTAAATTTTATAAGTCATGGATTATTGTACTGAGACTTATTACAGACCACCTATGTGAAACTACACTAATAATGTTATATCACACCATGCACACCCCTTTGATAGTGCATAGACCTTGTTATATATTTTGATGTTGGGAAAGGAAAGGCACAATAGTGAGGTGTCAAGGTTCTTTTCAATCTATTGGATTTTGGGGGGTTGGTTATGGAACATTGGTCTTCTCCCAAACTATAAAATAGAGATATTAGAGTAGATATTATATTATCTTCCTCATTTTTAGTTAGAATTTTATCTTGACTATTTCTATGGAGGTATACTCATAAGCTCTATGATAGAGGGAAAAAACATATGAGTTTGTGTGTGTGAATCCACCATAATTTAATGGTTTAACTGAACAATAATAATCCATGAAAATGTATAAAAAGGGTTTTAAGTTCATTTAATTCCTATAAACACATTATAGTTTTATGGAGAAGTTCCTAACATTTATACTTGAGGGTTCCAACAAACTTTTATAGGATTCAATTGTACTAACATATTGATATGTAGTATTGGGTTATAAGGTCTTGTAGACTGTCTTATTTAAAACATTTTTCATATAGTCACTGATGATAGTGAGTTATCTAGATTTCATATCCTATTATAAGAGAGTGGATTTAGTGTCGGTGTACCCCAACTAGGTTGGTGAGCATGTTCATTTTTTACTAGATGTTATAAGAAGTTACCAACTAAAATATCAGGCACACCTGTAAGGTTTATGACTGGATAACATATCATAGGTATTAATTCTAAATATTAAGATCTATTTATAAATTTTAGGCATCTCTATGAGGAATTAGATGAATATGGTAGGAATGGTTCAAAATTTTTCCTATTATCATTCACATTGTAGACGCATCATTTGTATGAAAGGGAAGAAGATAATGTGGAAAGATCCTCATAGGAGTGGTGGAGGAGGTTCTCAGCAATATGGCTCTTCAGTACCACCAGTTAAATCTAGTAGTGTTCTTCTATATTGCTATTAGTATTGAATGGTAAAAAAAAATCATTTTTCTTATCCATCAACTACAATGATGTGAAAGAATTATAGAAGTTATGTTAATATTAATAATTTCTGTAAGACTATGTCTACACCTCAATATGGTTAGGGATCTTCAGTTACATTTTCATCTATGGTAATGTTAGATTCATTAAACACACCAAGGATCCTGCTACCGGTATAATGTGTGAATCACCTTCACACAATAGGTATGTTTCTAGTGAAGGAAGATCCATGTCCATTGACTATTAGATACCATCTTTATTATATCCTTAGTAATGGATTCTTTATTCAATTTTGGCGCTTTAAACTCACTTATATCTGGATATTGTTTATGATATTATTAAAATTACAATGGATTTAATTTAAATTTTTAAGGATTTACTAAATTCAATTTGGAAAAGGAATGATTAGTTTTTTTGGTATCTTTCTTGTATGCTATAAATATATGATGTGAAGATAGTCTTAGATTTTCATGTTCTTGATTATGATGTAGGGATTCATCATTGGGAAGGATTTTTTTATTTCTCATCATGATGATGTTTATTTTTATCGTAAGTATATAAAATATCTTATGACTGATGGGAGATCATGGGTGTCTCAGGGAGAGTGGGATCCAAGGACTCATCATGCCGAGCCTTACTACCTAGAGATCAGGAGTTTTTTATCTATTGTAGTAGTAGAAATATATGGAATATCTATTGTTGTTCAATTCCTCATTATTCAATGAGGGTTTCTTTATTTTTCCCAATGTATTTCTCTTGTATTCTTTTATAAAGGGAGGTATAGTATTTGATTGACCTAGTACCATGTATGTAGCTTATTTTTATATTTTTGTATCATGTGGAAGTAGTGGACCTGAAAGATATCAATATTTTATAGGAAGACTTATTGTTGAAGAGTTTTTTCTTCCCTATAGTTTCACCCTGGGAGGCCCTAGTTTTATTTTCTGAGAAGGTGTATGGTTTACTCAAATTTTTTGAGGATTATTAGAAGTTGAACTAGGTAATAGTTAAAATCATTTATCCATTTCCTAATGTAAATGATTTCCCTGATGACTTAAAAGGGTAAAAGAGTGTTTTAATATTGATCATGGGGTGGGTTATCATCAAATATATGATTGGGAGTGTGATGGTTCAAATATGTCTTTCAAGAGTAGGTATATAAAATATGAATTTATTATAATGTTGTTTGGTATGGCTAATCCTTCACTAGTTTTTTTCTGTTTTGATGAATTGGATATTCCATCAGTATCGTGAATCATTTGTGATAGTATTCATGATTGATATTGTGGTTTCATAATGACTTGGGCATGATGACAATCCAAATATGAGATAAGTTTCTGAAATATTTAAGATTTTTCATTTGTATTGAAATATTTCTAAATGAATTTTCTAGAGTCAATCATTGAAGTTAATGGGGATCATTATATCTAAGTATGTATTATCATTTGATTCTGAAAAGGTAAAGGCATTTTTTTCAAGGGAAGAACCATGGAATCTATTTTAGATTCAGAGAATACACGGTATTGGTGGATACTATTGATGATTTAGTAATGATTTCTTTAATCTATCATCATCTTTGACAGTACTTACCTATAGAGTTGTAAAAGTCACATGGGATTCAATGTTTTTGTCAACTTTTGATGAGTTTAAATGGAATATATCATCAGAACATATTATGATCATACATAGTCCCATTAATAGGTATGTGGTTTTTTTTATGATTCTTCTAGCATTATTTCAAGTGTGTGCTCATAGAGGATGATGACATTGTGGTTTATTTATCTCATCATCTTTGACCACATGAGAACAATTTATCCCACTAAATATTTAGACCATGACACAATTATTGATGCACTCTAGTGATAGAGGAATTATCTTTTTGGGGATATGTAAATAATTTTCTCTTATCGGAAGAGTTTTAAGTATATATTTTATCATAATGAATAGTATATTTGATATAATACGTTGATGGAATACCTTCAGTTGTTTTCCTCTAATATAATATATAAAACATGGAAGTGGAATATTTTTGAAGACACTATTACCCAGAAAGTTTCATCAAAAGAAGTTTTGGAATCAATGGACAAGTTGAACCTTACGAGAATATTTTCTTAGTTTCATCTAAATACACAAGATGATGTTCTGGTTATGCTTCTAAGAAGTATATACTTATCATAATCTCTCATTGAGTGCATTTTGTAGAGTTATTAGTATTTTGATGAGTTTAAAAGAAATAGTGAAACCCTATATTGTATGGAGACCATTTTAGGTTTGTCTGTCACCTTAGATGGTATTCATAGGGTCAAGGATTACTTTTTCATCACTAATCACTAAGGGGGTCTGTTTTTTTTGAAATTTATTCTTCTTCCAGGGATATTCATCAAGTTACTAAGCGAATTTATCATAAAAAGAGATGTTGGTTTTGGTGGATGGTGCGATTCATGATTATTATGATTATGCGTCTTAATATTTCACCTACCAAAAGATATATGTAGAGCATAAAAATACTTGTGGTTTCATCCTTCCTCTTATGCTTCCATTTTGTAAATGGGATGTGGTATATATGGATTTTTATTGGATTAACATATATATTCCAAGGGAAGAACGCTATCTATATGGTGGTTGATCAATTTTTGAAGTCAGCTCATTTCATTCTAATCAGATATGCCCCAATGGTTAAATACCTGGGTATGATATATGTGAAGGAAATTATTATGTTATATGGGGTTACTTGTACCATTTTTAAGATAGGGATCCATGTTTTTTTTACATTCTCGAGAATTCTTCAAGAGGTAATGGGGACTCATATTACATTATTCACATCTTATCGTCCACATATATATGATCAAAAAAGAGTTCAATTCAGGGATTAAAAGACAATATGTATGCCTTCTTATTGGATATTAGTTGATATTGAGACATACATCTATGAATTTTTTAGATTTATTATAAAACTAGATATCAGTCATCGATCGAAATGGATCCATTACAATATTTCTATGGTCACACGTGTAAATCACTTATTTGTTTGGAGGGGTGTGTGAAGCTTTATTGGTGGGACTATGTTTGGATCATTAGGCACCTATTGGGATTTAGGATATATGTTATTATTCGGTTAGATAGTTATATGGATAAAAATTTTACGTGGATCAATGGTTTCATACCATGTATTTTTCTGTAGGTGACCAAGTTCTGGAAAATTTTTCTTCTAATTTGGGTCATCGCCGTCTTAGAAAATAGTGAATTTTGGATCTGAGATATGTTGGACCATTGGAGGTCTCTTAGTGTAATGAGCATGATTGTTATTTTTGTTCATTTCCTATTTAGTGGACAAAAATTCATAATGTTTTCTATATATCACAGCTCAATAAATGACATCTTGATCCCTCCCATATTCTGGGTTGGAAAATGATCAACTTATATCTAGATGTTTCTACTGTTGAGAAGCTAGTATAGATAGTTGATTCTAAAGTAAATGTCATTAATGATAATTCAATTCTATTGTTAAGAGTGTTACATTTTCAGAAATCATATTCCCATAAGATAAGGGAGTGAAATTCAAAGATAAGGGAGAAGTGGCCAATCTTCATTACTTGAATAAATTGTTCCTTTGGACCACCCGAGGATTTAAAGCCATATAGTGAGGATATTGTAACATTAAGTAAAATTACTTTTAGGTATCTTTATTTTTAATTTAATGATTTCCTATTTAATTGGGTTCATCTTTGGGCTCCCATAGATGGATAAAATTTTCTTAAATAAATAACCTAATGTTCATGGATGTATATTTCTTTGAATTATTGAAGTTCATGTATAAATGAGTTAATATAGTTATTGGGTTCTCTACATGTCTGATGAATTCCAATGTTGGTTTGAGTTTTTTATAAGGAATCTATAATTTTTACTACATGTACGAAATTGACATATAGGGTAAGGAGTTCAAGAAAAGTAATTTTTATAGGATCCTATCATGAGTTGAGTAAATAACGTGAACTATTAAATGCTATGTAATGATATTATATTTCTTTTAAAATAAAAAAGTGATTATTTTTTAGTTTATTTGATCCCCATGAACTACCAGACATGTATAAGGATTGCATGTCACAAAAGTTTGAAGGAAAAATATTTTAGGGAGTCATGTGAGTGATTTGTTTTTTCATTTGATGTGAAAAATCATCCTAATCGACCAAGGCCACTTTTCTAATGATTTTGAGATCCTCCATTAATGCATAATTGAATCATTCTATAGTTGATCACTGTTTCATTAGGGTTGTATCTCTCCTTGTGAGCAATCATTTATTCTTATTAATTTTTATAATCTCAGTAGCGTTGTTTCATTATGCTTTTGGATTTGTTTATTCATAGTGATGATTATTCTGAATTCCTAAAAAGATCTATTGTGTGGTCTTTTTTGGAAGGCCAATCCTGATTGGTTGTAGTGAGGTAGGGTTGTGTTATTGTGGATTGTGTTGCTTCCTCCTATCTTTTAATAATTTTGGTAAGATGAATTAATTATAATATGTGTTCATTTATTCTATCAAATCTATTTTCATTTATTGGTTATCATTATGGGTGGATCCCATTATATACATGTGAAAACTGAGTTTTTTGGTAGGAGGTTCTACCTCTTTACATTATTAGATAAATTCATTTCTAGGGATGTTTTATTAATTGTTTTATAAATGAAATGAAATTACAGAATGATTATATTTGTATATGTGGAAATGTGTTTTTATAAAAATGGTTTCCTAGTATTTTTGGGTAAATGAAAAGCAGTTATAAATGAATTTTGAAATGATTTTATTAAATGGTTTTTAGAGTAGTGCTTGATGATATTTAATTGATTAAAATGATATGGAATATACTGAATCTGAGATATTGGTAAATGATAGCATTCCACGTGCATACCTATGGACTAAAACTTTCTTGAAGACATGTGATTATTTTTTCAATTATATTTTACATTGGAGATAATATAGTTGTTATTTATGAATATATATGAATTAGCTGATTTAACAAATATTTTACACAGTTGAATTAATATTTTTCTTCTTTTAATTCCATTTGTAAAAATTAAATATACATATTGTTGATGTGTAAGTATGACCTACTATCCCCATGATAATTGTCATTAATTTTCCAATATATAAATTTCAATATGAATATAAACGTTAATATAAATAATATATTTTATATAAATATCAGTATAAACATTTTTTTAGTTGATTTAATGATTATTAATGTAAAATGACTAAAAATACAAACACAGAACTGTATAGACCAAGTTATTTCCTTGTAAGTCTTTAAAAAATTTCAAAATATATTTCCAGAGCCAAGCACTGAGAAAACATGAAATTTTGAGGCCTTATTTTCCTAGAATAAATTATACAAAAAATATTTTGTGTATTTGTATTATTCATAGAATAGAAATTGGATATCTCTTAAATTGTTGATCATATTGTAAATATGAGACTACAGTTGGGTTTGAAATGTGTCGTTTACACTAGGAGGGGTATAAGCATTGTCAGAGTGTGTCTTCTAAAGAAAAAAGTCATGGATGGAAAAACCGTAAAAAAAATTATATTAATTTTAGTTATTTGAAACACTACGTTGAATAACATCCAAATTGGGACTCAGGTACGAAATCTGAGACTGCCATTGTGTTCGTAGCGTTCTCTTTACCCAAGGGGTCAACTCAGTTGAGGGGTGTAGCAGTTTCAGATTTCGCATCCACCGGAAGATTCCTATAAATTATAGGTTAGAGGAATGATCCAAGGAAGGCTCATTTCCATTTCGGATGGTGGAGCTTCGACTGACGGTGATTTGACATCTGAACATTGTTAGATCGTGATGAAACACTGTATATTGATAGATCAGAGTGCAACGAATGCAACAACAGAACAAAATTCAATTTAGGTTTTCTATTATGGATTCAACAGCCCCCTTTTTAAATATGTTTCCATAATTTTAGACTTATGTTAATTTTCGCAGTTATGTAACCCTTTAATAATGGCCAAACAAACAGCGACCCTAATCTATTTAAATTAATGATTGCCCGTTATTCACATTCCTCTCGTTCTTCATCACAAATATTTTTCTCTTGAAAAAAACCTTCAATCTTCAAGTTGATCTCATATTCATGAATCCCTCAACCCAAGGGGTCCTAATATGTTCTCATGATTGATATTATAGTGTTGGATGATGTGCAATGGTGAGTGGAATCAGTATTTACTTTTCGTCATGTCGAAATGATGACGGATCATCGAGTGGAGTCTAGTGCTGTGAATGTCTCATCTCAAGGATCTCAGATCTTGTCTCATATCACTTTTTTGATCACAGGGGTGCTCACAATGGTCTACAAATTGGTTTTAGGTGGATTTTTGTGGCTACGGTGGTCGTCTGGTGGTCGGGTGTCGGTGGTTTCCAGTGATGTGGTGGTGGTCCAGCTGGTGATTCGGCAACAGTCCTGCCAAAATGGTCCAGGGGCGTTTAAACCCTCATATATTTTAAACTGGGTGTCTGATTTGTGTTACTTCTATTGAAATGTAACCCTTGCATAGAGTTGGACCTTTATAGACTTCTTTGAGGTATTTTTGTTTCAGATCAATGATTAGTGGTATGGAATGTAATGAAATAATAACATTACTATATTATTATCTTTTTGAAAAACTTGTATCAGACGTTTCTCCTATGACTGAATTCTTATTGATGCATCGTAAGTTGTGTTGCATCTATGAATTCATGGTGGTTGAATTTATATTGATTTTGGATGCTTTAACTATAATAGTGTTGTGGGACCCATGAGTCCTTTTAAGGCATTTGTAGTGGAATGTGAACTTTTCACCATGTAACCATTTTGGAAGATCGAGTAGTCGAACTTGTGGGTTTTTTCATGAGGATCACAATGGCATGATCTAACCCACCAAATTCAAGGCCAAGGCTAGGGCCTCATGGGCAGCCTTTTGAGCATAATGAACTGTTTTACATCTCATGCATCAGAAGTTCGTTTTGGGAAATTGAATAGTCTACCTTTGGTGTTTTTTCTCATGGATCACAATGGTCAGAATATTTTTGGATGTGTAGAGACTTTTCATGACCAGCAGTGATCAACCACCAATTGGGAATTTATTGTGAAAAGTACCCTTTTCACTAGTGTTCCATTTTGTACAAAGGAGAAGTCATTCTCATGTGTTTTTTCAAGGGGATCACAATGGAGCAACCCGTGTGATGTCTTTCGGGAAAGAGTGGTCGCCATGGGGAACTGTTTTTGTGCATTTTGGTGGAATTAATGGTTGATCATGTTCACTTTTTTATAAGGATCTTAATAGGATGACCTTTTTTTCAAATGGGGCCATTTTCAAGAGGAATTTTAGTAGACTACCATTTTCACCCTTTGGTTCAGTAACGAGAAACCTGTACTCATCAACATTTTTCCTAGACATGTCATGTGCTCTAGGAGTACACTAGAACGACTTATATGTACTTGATAAAAGTTTAGTTTCTATGTATGGATAGGTACACTAAGAGATGATTAGGTGGGGTCACATTCCATGTGGTCCCCACATGTGTCGTGTATCACTTTATGAATCCTCTAGAACTAGTATCTCTTTCTTCTAACCTTCGACATCATCCTATGAGTAGCTAATCCTGAGTATTGTTTTTTATAGAATGTGATGGTTCCATCCATTGTGGATTTAGAGATATGATTAGAGATGTTATGATTGTGATACTTATTTTAGGAGACACTTGATGTTCTAGGCATGACACTTATCGAAGGCGATGCTCAATGATGATAATGATGATGGTGATTTTTTCAGAATCACTAGTGAAATACTAGCTTACCCTATATCGTTGTTGGGAAATGAGGTTCTCTATTCTCTCTCAATTACTTACCCTCTACTAGGGCGAGGTAGTGTGTTTTTTCATTTACTCTAGGGCTTACCCATCAACACAAATGGGTAGTGAGATTTTCTGTTTACTCTTTTAGGGCTCACCCTCCAGAGTGGATAAGTAGTGAGGTTCGCCAGTTACTCTTTTAGGGATTACCCTCTAGCACGATTGGTCAGTGAGGTTCACCAGTTACTCTTTCAGGGATTACCATCTTCTGTGGTTGGGTAGGGAGGGTCCCTAGTTAATCTTTCAAGACTTACCCTCTAGCAGGGTTGGGCAGTGACGTTCATCTTGTACTCTTTTGGGATTACCCTCCAGCTGGTCGGGAAGTGGGTTCGCTGATGTCTCTTCTATGTATAACCTCCAACAAGGATGAATAGTGGGTTCACGACTTTGTGACACGATCTATTGACTATGCGACATAGTGATGATACATGTTTGGCACGACTATGATTCTAATGAAATATGGGTGATTTTACCACAAAGACTTGTCCTTGTGACATGACCTAAAACTGTGCAGGCGAGATAGACCCACCAAAAGTGGATAGAATGAAGGTGTGGTGAGTGGGCCCCTTTGACTTGTAGTTTATGGAAGATTTGTGGGATGCTGGGCATTGATGGTTGTCACTATTGGGATTGTTGGTCACCCTTTTCATAGGCAGAGATAGTGATATAAATATTCCCTTACTCTCTTGTTTGAGCTTCTATGGTTTAGAATATATATATATATATATATATAATATTTTCATTACCCACTCCTTAAAATTTTTTATCTCCTTCCAGGGGAGGCGAAGACATGCACGGTATGCCACGTGCTTTTCATTACTAGATTCTCATGGATGGACGAGTCTAGTCTCCTACTAATGTTAGAGAAGACTTGATAAAAAGTCTCTTCTTATTTCCATTTCTATCTCCATGTGTTTGGACATTCTTAGTTCACTTATTTGTTGGGTAGAGCTATACTCTTTTACTGTACATTGTTCTATCAACTTCTTCCCTCTTAAATACCTCTCTTGTTTATCCCTAGGGAATTCAGGGCATCCTACTGATTATCTTTCTACTCACCCATGATTGGGATTTTCTTGCACCCAGTATTACCATTCAGACAACAGACATGTCGATCCTGACATCTGAGATTCATAGAGGTATGGTTATTTTAGAATCTGTGTGGTGGGCATAGCTTGGGATTTAGGAGTTGGGCTCTAATAGTGATTCTACATTTCCTCATGTATTTGTGTTTTGAAACTTTTTTGGTTAGGAATGTATTTTTGTCTCTTTTCCATTTACTTTACCATTCTGTATTTTTACTTTTTAGAGCTTGATGCATATTTTTTGTTTATATATATTGTTGTGTTGTATCTTTTTTCCCATTCCCTATGCACTATTTTCATTGAGTTGGTTGTGTGTGTGTGTACAAGTTCTTAAGAAAATTACTCCCTGAGTCTATTGTTCCATTGTCATTAGTCACTAGATCCTATCCTATGAAGGTGGGGTTTGGGTAGTTATGGCTCGAGCCTAGGTTGGGGTTAGGCATGAAAATGTTGTATTAGAGGTGGTTCATTTATTGGGATGTTGTTCAAAATATTCCTAAAAACGAATTGGTTTGGGTTTAGTGAAATAGTGTCAATGTGTCTCTAGAGAACCACTCAGGCCAGGGAGTCCAATGATGGCCCGACGACCGATGTAGGCATTTACTAAGAGCTTGATTACCCACTTTTCAACTCAGCGTGGTGAGACACTTTTTGCATGGAAAATTATTTCATGCATTATATATGATTTAGACGTTGAATATCCTAGATTTAGTTCACCATAATTGTTGACATATATATATATACTCATTTTTTCCATGGTACTCCTTTATCGGATTCAAGATACCACTGCGACAAAAACAAGCTAGAATACTATCTCATTTTCATGACAGTGATTCTATGAGAGACGAGGCCTCAATTCATGATCCCTAATACATTCCCCCATTATCCAGGAGGCAAGAAAGTGGAACCTCCACCTGGGGATTAGTAGTTAGTCCCAGCAGTGTAGGATGAGGATGTGCGCATGTTGGGAAAACTTCCTGAGTTTTAGAATTAGAGACTATTATGGTTCTACAGTAAGACAGACCCTCGGTAAGTGAATTGTTGGCTAGAGTCGGTGGTTCACCTATTCATACATATTCAGTCACTGAAAGATTATATAGTGTCTTTGATAGCTAATAATTTTTCCTGTCGCAGCTCGGTGTTGGTAGAGCCTAGAAACTTATATGCACGATGAGTCGGAACTCTTGCGGGATGACTTCAAGTGCCTTTTTTGTGAGGAATATTAACCCTCCTGATTATAACAAGT
The DNA here is from genome assembly GCA_963277665.1 of Viscum album. Lineage (NCBI taxonomy): Eukaryota > Viridiplantae > Streptophyta > Magnoliopsida > Santalales > Viscaceae > Viscum > Viscum album. The sequence goes on from OY728123.1 coordinate 1,896,653,352, forward strand.
ACAGTTTCATGAGCTACTAGAGAATCATCATAGAGGGATTACAGTGGTTGAGTACGTGACTAGGTTCATAGAACATACTTGGTACTCTATGGATGTGATCCATGATGTCAACTTATAAGCACGAAATTTGGAGTAGGGTCTCTCAAGAGAAGATTCACACCGTCATAGTTCCCTTGTGCATCCCCACCTATCTCGAGGTGCTGGAGCAGGCACTGGTGGCATAGATTTTTCTATCAAAGGGGCACCATTTGGCTGGGATTGGTAGTGGATGCAATAGATTTGGGTTGTCTTCAAAGCTAGAAAATGTCATCTGGAATGACTTTGATGCAGGAGGCATCCCCTTTATAAGACTCAAGCATGTGATCAGGGACACAATAATGACCAGGGACAACCCAAGGAGGGATAGTGATATTCTTGGGATGGGCGAGGACATGTGGCATGACACTACTTGACCAGATGTTTTGTTCTTTCCAAGAAGTTGGTAGATGCACAGCCAAAGTAGAGGCAATGTCATGATTAGAAATCTCCCAGGAGGGGACAGGGTGGTCCCAAGTGTGATACCCAAGATTACAAGAGATAGCTTCTTTTTAATTTTGTTGATGTCTTGTTTTGTATTCCACACCAATATTAGCTTCCACTATACACAACACCGTATTAGCTTCTAGTATACACAACACTATTCTTCCCTTGTGTTACACACAAGTGCGACCTTCCTCGATTGATTTCATTGTACGCAATATCGAGTCTCACTAAACAACGATATATTTTTAAAATATTATTATTTAATGGGATATAAACTAGACATTATGAATTTTAGTAACAAAATATAGAATTTTATATAACATTAACATTCATCTTATATATTTTCTATACATGATATATAAACAAATTCAATTTTTCAGATAAAAGAAGTATTTAAAAAAAAAATGTTGTTTTGTCACCTTTTGATGGTGCACATATTTTAAATCTAGTTATTAACACCTTTATATATTATATTTCACAAAATAAAATTTTTATTTGTTATCATAACATAAACTTTTTCTTTAGTTGAATTTTTCGTATTTTTCTTATAAAATATATATTTTAATAAATGGTGATAAATATTGAATTTTAATACAAAAAATGATTTTCATATAATTTATTAATATATTTAAATTATCTTTTTAATTGGTTTTAATTTATAATTGGATTAGTTTTTCATCATTTAATCCATAGTTGGTCATTTTATGTGATTTCACATTTAAATTGGACATAAACCCATGACAATCATTTTATATGTTTTTCCTTCTTAAAAAAACTATTTTTAGTTTTAATAACGAGAATTATTTTTAAAATAATTTCTAACAATTATGTGTTTTAAATTATGAATATGGATCCCATATTTGGATTTAGTGATTCCAAAGTATGTTAAAAAGTTACATTTATAATTCATCATTATGAATAGTAACTTTTGTAATTATTTTTATTACTATGGTTAAAGATAAATTATTTAATTAAAGGTAAAAATTATATTATAAAATTTTCTAAACACCTGTAGAAATTCTATTAGATGATCAAATTAGACCCTTATCATGTATGGTCTACAATTGAATCAATTAATTACAACTTTACCCTGAATATTACATGAATATAGAAAACTAATGAATGTGACAAAATGCCACACTCTTATTTTATATAACTATATTAATTTTAATTTAGGGATTAAAAGAAAATTAACTTGACTATTGTTAGTCTTTTGAAGTATAATTGAATTAACTACAACATATAAATTTATTTAAAAAATTTAGAGATAAAATAATTATCATTAATGATGACTCAATATTGATGCAAAAATTATTTTATTAATAGAGATATCAAATAAATGATTTTAAAAAAATGAAAATAAATATATTTTGAGTTAATTAATGTAATAAAAATATTTTATGGATGAATATGAAAGGTTATTTATTATTTCAAGGAGTTTATTAGAAAATATCTCAATGTTATGATACTTCTAAACAGTCAACTAATGAATAGTGTCAGAATTGACAATATTGCTAATTAAAAAATATAATATTTTTTAAAATTATATAAAATATATAAAAATGGATTCTTCAGCCAAATAATTTGGATTAAGTTAAATACATCACCAATCATCCATTTTTGTATCATTTGGAATTTTAGAGTGACTATATTAACCATTAACAAATAAAAAGACATATTTCTCTTTTTAGAGTTAAAAGAAGTAATTATGGGTAAATCAAAATTATATATTTTAAAACAGAACCATAACATGTCCAAAAAATTATTATAAGAAAAATATTCAATAAATATCACAATATGATTGATTTTTGGATTATTAATGGACACTTGTACATTAAAATAAAATATATATTATTTAAATCAAATATAGTTACAAAATATGACTATCTTGTATTTTAATATCTTTTATGTGTCCGCATAGGGCCAAAATAAAGATATTAATGAATCTAAATGTCTATTTTGATATAAATGAAACAATTTTCAGGATATAAATTTATTTGAATTTTTTAAATTTTTTTTAATTTCTTTAAATTTATCATCAATTCTAAAACAATATTTATTCAATTAACATAATAACATAATAAATGATTTTGATAATATTAATTTTGTTATATTTTAGATTATTTAATGTGACTATCAAATTTAAAATCTCTATAAGAAATATTATAGATTTTTTAAAGCATTATATTCGAAATCACACTTTGTATTATTGTATTTTATGTCAAATTAAATGAATATTATTAAATGACTAATAATATCTTATTAAATTAATTTATTATTAAATTATTTAAAAATCCGAAAAATGATAAATAATCACAAGGGGATAATATATGGTAGAAAATATATTTGTAATTTTATTTTTGGGCCATTTTTAGTTATTTATATCTAGAATAGTCTTATTATAATTTAATATTTTGAGAGTTTCTTAAAATGCCCCTCTATTCTCTTATAAAAAAGGCATATACTCCTCATTTTCTAACACCCCCTTGATCCTTATAGATTGAAAAAACCCTACCCAATTCTCCAATAAAATTCCTAGTTATCTTATGGAGGTCTTGGTTTTTCGAAAATCCCTCCCCTAGAGTCCCAAAGAAGGGATCCAAAGGATTTCCAATGAAGAAGACGCAATTACTTTACAAATTAAATTCTATTTCATTTCTTCTTCTACATAATCTTTCTATGTTGATTCCATAATAAAATAAAAAATCTTGAATATAATACATGATGATATGTTATTATAATTATGGGACAACTTTATACCTCCTTTTATTCATCCCACGAATAATAATGTCACAATTCATGCGTACGTACGGCTTACCGTCTCTATGTCGTGGTGTAATTATTTATTAAAATAAACTTTATTAGGATTAGTATAATGATGAGTATAATGGATTCAAATAATGAATATCACATGATAATTATTCATTATAATTAACTGAAGATCCAATTACACACCATTTAACCATCAAGAAAATGATATTATCGATTGTTCGTACGTACAACCTACCACCTACACATCGCAGTGAGATTCGTTCTCCATGTTAACAACTCATGAATGATTATAAAAATTATATAATGACTGAATATAATAATTATAAACATAATTTCATGAATAAAATAAATCCCATGTATAATAAACATGGATTACATGGAAACATAGGAATGGTAAAATGGAGCAGTTACCACCTGAAATAATGGTAATATTGAAATACTATTAATAAAATGATATAGTAGGATCATATACGACATCAAAAATATTGATATGGTCTTAGTATAATTTAATAACCTGATTTTACCATTATATAGTATGTGACCACACCCTTAACTAATAAAAAGTACAAGGTAAGGGATACTTTTACAATATTATTTTTTTCTAACAATGTTTATATGTAAGTATTTACTATGGTATATTTTGCATAAAAATCAATGTTAACTAATAATGTAATATAATTTCTATTATTCTCTAATTTTTTAATGTTAATTTTAACGAATATTAAATTTTTGTTAAATTTTATGAAAGGACTCTTTTTTCATTATTCAATTTGATGTTCTTTTTGAATTTTCTGGAAGAATTACAACAATAATGATATATTAAACTTCTAAAACATGAATGGTTTTAGAGTTTCATGAAACATTATTTCCATGAAGATTCCTCTACATGATTTTAATATTATTTTCATTTAAATTATATTCTTTTAAAATTAATTATAATAACGAGAAACTAATGTATTTTAAAGAAACTATATTTTCCTTTGGAATTATGTTCAGGTGTTTTATCAAAATTATTTTTCATCTGTGATGACAAAGTGTTAAGTTTCCATTCATATGATTAATTTTATTTTTTGGTGTCTATGATGTAATTATTTTTATGAAATTAATTTATTTTAAATTTATTATTATGGAATGATGTTTAAAATGTGATTTTATTTCATGGGTTATGTTATGATAAATGATTTTTTTGGAACACGTAATAATGATTTCATTATTAGATGGTTGGGACATATATCTCCATCCAATTTATTAAGTAAATATTTATAACACATAATATATACACAAATATAATGGAAATTAAATCTATTTCAGTAATACAAGGCTAGAATGACAAGTAAATCTTGTTCAGTAATACATGGCTAGACCGACATGGAATCCCGATTCAGTAATGGAATTTGTTCAATATGATGGTATTTGAAACAATTCCTCGTATAATATGTAAATAATATTATATGGTTAATTTTTTCCCACAATTACATTTTTATGACAATGCTATTTTATCATTTTTTTATCATCCATTATCATATATTCCTTAAAAACTGCAAATATTTTTTTCATGACTCATGATTTTGATATTTAAAATTTAAGTTCGTATTTTTTAAGTTATTATATTTATGTGTTGTTTTATGTTCTCAATGTTTACCCTTAAAGATCATTTGAGCTCACACTTATTATGTTTTTTCCCCAGGATACAAATAATGGTTTTAGGTAGGAAAAAATTTAAGACATTTATGGGAGATGTTGAAGATCTTTCAACAAGATAGAACATTATGTTTCATGTTTCCAAAGTCACTAAACTAATACGGTATTGGGAATAGATTTGTGTCTTGTATTATGTATTCCATATATGAAATTTAATTTCCACATACATTATGTTTGCTTCGTTATAGATGGTATTAGAATAAAGGTTTAATTATCCTTTGGTAACTAGGATGAGAAAACTTTAGTGAGATCCATAGAGATATTTATAAGATATGTATAGTGATGTATCTATGGGTATGTCTATCTATAGTTTATAGTCCTATAATTATGGTATTGATAATAAATAACATAGGATTAAACCTAATATGTTAGATATTGAAAGTAATCCCCATTGATTATATTTTATTCCTAGTAGGCTTTTTGCCTCTCAAACTATTGTTTTGGGGTTTTAGATGATGGCTGGAACACGAATGAGCTGTGTTAATGATCAATGGACTAGGAAATGCAATTATTGTCCTCAAAAATAACAAAATGTTATGGGATATGGAATGAAAAATATTATTTCTATACATACATAAGTTTTGAATCATTCTAGGCTTCCAAATGTGAATAAAAGGGAACAACGTTATATTGAGTCTTTCATTGTGCAATGTCCACATTCTTCCATTGGGTCTTCTTATCTAGTTGTTGCTAAAAAATGGATTATTATTACTAAAAATATATTTTCCATCCCTCTTTGTTCGAAACATGAATATATCATTATGGATATCTATTATTTATAAATTGTAGCAGACTATTGGTGCAATATAATAAAGAATACAAGGCATCTAGATGTAATTGAATTCATGGAATGGGATGAGTTCAAGAACATTTTTTTTTCAAAAATTAGAACCCTAGTATTGTTCGAAAAAATATGGAAATATGTGTTCCTAGAGAATAAGAAAAATTATGATGAACTGGTTGGTACTTTTGAGGATAATTTTACAACACTTTCAAGGTATGCTTCTAGATTTATCACCCCTCCTGAATATAATTTTTTCAATTCTTCATTGGCTTAAAACCATGTATTTAAGAGTATTAGCTATAATATACTTCAATATCAATAAAGATAGTGTGTGTTGTTATATCAAGGAATAAAATTGATGTTATTGTTACATATCAATCTCATGGTTTTGGAAATAAATGAATGATTTAGTTCAAAGGAAAACTCAAAATAATGGTGAAAAGAATATGAATGTTTCCTTATGATCAAAGTGTAGAAATAAGAGTGGTAGAGATTGGAAAAAGGGGACTAGAAAATATCTTATGTATATAAAAGAAGTCCATCATGTAGTTAATTGCCGATGTGATGAGAAAAGGGTTTCTAATGATGTTAATAGATAAAAGACTATAGAGAATGCACCAACCGCACTTCAATGCTACAATTGCAAGGAAATAGGGTATTATGCTAACTTGTGCCCTAATTCAAGGGTTAATGATGATCGACATCATCAACCTATTAAATCCAAATACAAAAGGTAAATAACATGGAATCACTTTTGGGGATTTTGTGTATGACAACATAGTGGTGGAATGATAATGTGTTTATATAATGGGACTCCAAAATAGGTCTGTAGGATCTCTTTTATGTATTATAGAATATTGAATATTTACTTATTAGTACATTATGGGTTTTTGTAATTATATTGTATTAGTAACCATAAAAATTGATTAAAATATTTTTTTTTGGAAAAAACATGATATACACAAAATGAAGGGATAAAAAGATAGTGAGATGATTGATAGTGATATCATGGTTTGAGTTTATATAATTTTAGTTAATTTTGGTGTGTGGAAATAGTTAATTTTGATAGAATGCATGGTTTCACTAAAATTATATGGTAATTCATGTTACTACCATGTTTCAAGAAAATACTTTAATGAGGTATCCACAAGTTAGGAATGTGGAAACCAGGAACTCCCAAATGAGATGTGTGAGACAAATGTTACGTCAATTTAGTTCTCTTTTTACAATTTTATATTTTTAGTTTCTGGAGTGATTTTAATGTTACCCATTGATGGATAATATATATTATATTCTTGTCATGACCCGCCCTCAGGGCGCGTGCCATGACTACCCCAAGCCCGCCTTCCATAAGCCTGGGGCAGGCGACTAGCACCAAAGGCATAAATCCTGATAACTGTGAAGGCATTGCCTTTATAAAAGAAAAAAAAACACCACAAAGTACAAGAGAAAGTAATACACTAAGTACAAAAGAAAGTGCTGAAAAGTAAGTGGGCCAGAATACAAACCCAACTGAAAGTACATCTACAACTAAATGAAAGTACAACAGAAAAAACAAACAGATGGAAGAATAGAAGCAGCTCCTGGGTCGTCCACCTCAGATCCTACCTGAAGGGTAGGTACAGATAGCTCAGCTCCTGGATCATCCACCATGGATCCTACCTGAAGGGTAGGTACAGATAGCGCAGCTCTTGGATCATCCACAACGGATCCTACCTGAAGGGTATGTACATATAGCATCCATAACGCTCTCGCCCATCGACTGCCTCCATGTATCGTCTTGCCGTGACGTCCACCTCCGGATACTAACTCGTCGTGAGGTCCACCACCGGGTACCATCCAGTCCTCGAACACTCGGCCTCTGTCAGTGTTTCCCATCGTCTGCAACCAACACAATTAGGTGCGGGCATAGCCCGTGCAGGGGTGAGTATACGATACTCAATAGGGACCTTGAGACCCTCAAGGTCTCACTAAATCCAACAAGGATAACCACAAAGAAGGATCTCAACAGATAACCCTTACTTATGTATTAGCCCATACTTATACATAAGTTATCAAATAACCCATCTCAATCATGAGGAAACACAAAGTTGATAGACTTAGCTCAACCAGGATTTTATTCATGATGTCGAAACCATGGCTGTTGGAGTACTCCTCCTCTGTCGAGTACAGTGGGCCTGCCGCTACAACCAAGCGCTCCCCACTAACCTTGGACAGCTGTAGTACTCCACCTGTCGAGTACTGTGGGACTGCTTCTACAACCAAGATTTTCCCACCATGGTTTTGCTGCTACAACCAAGAGCTCCCCCTCATAGCCTCCTGAGATACTCCGTCTGTTGAGTACCGCGGGTCTGCCGCTACAACCAAGCGCCCCTCCGCCATGGTTCTGCCACTACAACCAAGCGTACCCCCTCATAGCCTCTAGAGGTACTCCTTCTATAGAGTACCGCGGGTCTTCCACTACAACCAAGAGCTCCTCCACTGTGGGTCTGCCGCTACAACTAAGCGATCCCCACTGGGCTATCCGAAACCCACTTGGTCGATAGATCAGTAGTTGTCAAGTCTCAGCCAGCTACTAGGTCTCTTCACTCTGCTAGCTTTTCACCGGGAGGGTCTGCTCCACAAGCTATTGGTCGATAATCAAAGTTTCAAAAAGTCCCACGAAAAAGTATCTCAAAGTACCGCCTCGTCATAGGGGTCTCGAAGCAACAGACGACGCATCAATCGGACGCTCGGTCTTTGAGTTATTAGACTTTTCGTCCCAGGTGCCAGGTTGGTTTCGTGTACGAACCAACCCGACCGTATCTCAATTGTATCCTGAACTCTCAGAGGGTATACTCATAGAGACCGTTTCTCAATGTGATCACCAACGCTGCTGACGGTTCGTCAAATGGACGTCTGGTGTGGAAGTTATCAGCTTTTCTGTTCCAGGGACCCGGTTGGATTTCGGGTTTAATCCAACGCGGACACTATCCATTTGCATACAAACCTTAGGCGAAGTATTCCAAAAGTTCCATCTCATCAAAATTAATCCAACAAAGTCGACGTCATGTCAATCGGACGTCCGAAGCTCAAGATATAAGTGTTTCCGCTCTGAGGGCCCGGTTGGTTTCGTATCCGAACCAACCTGCCCATACTCAATGTTCTCCGAAACCTTGAGCGTAATACCCTAAAACGACATTCTCAATCTGAGGATCGCTACACAACTGACGGTGCATCGATTGGCGGTCCGTAGCCCAAGATATGGGAAAAAGACTATAAGTGGTCTGAAAACGGGGGGTCTGGGCACGGTCCGACCTGGCCCAAGCCCCTCTGGGTCGGCCCGAACCGGGTCGGCCCGACCCAGCTCCAGGTCCGACCTGGCTGGGCGGGGCCCGATCCGGCCAGGTGCAGCCAGTTCGGCCCTAGGTGGCTCGGCGCTGGCCGAGCGGCTGCGCAAAGGGGGCAGCCGCCCCCTTGATTGACGTCGCGACCCCGCGTGGGGGCCGCTCCTTGCCAGCGGACGCGGCCGAGCGCCACGTCCCCCACTCGATCCCGTGCGTTTGCGAGACCTGCTGCCTGCCACCATGGCTGAAGTCGCGGCGGTCCTTCCTGGTGGCGCGTCGGGCGCTGCCGCCTACAGTCGCGGGCGCCGCCTTGCCGGCGAGGCGCGCTGGCAGGGCCTTACGCGGACCACTGGATGCACTCCGGTGGTCCGTTTTTCCTACCATTTTCGTCGGCAGTCCTCCCAGGACCTACCCTTCACTGAGAAGCCTTCAAAATACCTCTGCGGCACGTTCCGTCAACGCCTGACTATCTTCCATCAAATAAACGATCTGTGGAGCCTTCGAATCGCCGAAAAGGCGCAGCATGATGGCACTGCGCTTCTTCGCTCGTTCTTCATTGTTTCCGCGCGGTGCCGCTGCACCGCGCTTCCTTTGCTTGTGCCGCAACAAGAACAATAATAAAATGGGGGAGGAGGTTTGACCATGTTCGTGCGGTCCGACCTCCTCCCGTTATTACGATAGCAGGAAGCTCAATGACTATTAACAATTTAAACAAAGGCCGAGGATATAATTCACATAAATTAAATTAAACCAAACCCCCTACCTCATGGTGTCGTCGAACGAAGGTTCTTCTTGGGAGAAGGAACGTCGCAGAAAAACCACCGCAGATGGAGGATTGTCGGCGTCGCGGTACACGGCACCGCGTCGTCGATCTATGAGGAATCAGCGTCCTTTGTTGTACTTCATCGGAGGCCGGCGTTCTTCGTCGGCGATGGTGCGTTCTTCGCGTTCTTCAAGGAGGAAGAAGAAGTTCCATGGCCTTGTGTAATTCTTCTCCCAATTCTTCCCACACAACGAAACAATACTTAATAAAATAAGGCTTTTCCTTATTTTATTTCCCATGCAAATGTTTTTTGAAATTCAAAAATAGATCACGAATTAATTATCGAGCGTTGGCAAATTAATGAGGCTTTTAATAATTCAATTAAACGTGAGGGTTGACTTGGCCTTTAAGATGGTGGTGCAGGTGAGTTACCATAATTAATGCATGTGGAAGGTAAAATGAAAATAAAGGGGTGGGGTTCGTGCGTGCCCCACCTCACTAATATCCTACCTAAGAGTAAGGGTATTAGTGGGTCCCACTCGAACCATCAAGCATGGGGTTAACCTACCTTAATTAAAAATAAAATTGGTTGCACAAATTTTATTTTATTCATTATTTAACCCACCATTTTTAATAACCACACCCAAGGAAATGAAACTCCAGAAAAAGGTCTTCATAAGCAATTACCGGCGCTGCGATTCCATCAGTGCCCTCGGATTTCGATTCCGAGCTCCGGTTCAAATGATAGGAAAACCCACTAGTTTTTTCACTGAACGTACCCGATGTAATCTTCGGAAATTGATTCCAGGTACATCGGGCCTCGGAATCAGGTGCCGTCAGAAACTGCGCACTCGTAAAATTTCAAAGAAAATTAATAAAAAAATTCCCTTGAAATTTAAGGGTCTTTACATTACTCCCACCTCAGGGCTTTACGTCCCCGTAAAGCTATAACACAAACTAGGAAAACAAAAGTGGAACTGAGCACGCATCTAAGCCTTCCGCTCCCATGTGCTCTTCTGGAGGTTCTCGTGATACCAATGGAAGCGCAACCGAGGAGTCAACCGTACACATAGGACCCGCTCCTGTCAATCCTTGATTTCCACCCAAAACTCCGCAAAATTCACCCCATCGTCAAAGATATGCGTCCGGTTGTGCACGAATCTCCTCTGCTGAGATACGTGGAAGACGTCGTGCACCCGGTGCAATTGAGGTGGATGGGTCAAGCGGTAAGCCACCTCGCCTACCATGTTGAGGACCTAGAAGGGTCCAATGAAGTGCAGAGACAACTTTCCGCCACAGAAAAATCTCCGTAAACCACGTCGAGGTGGGACCCGCAAGAATACATGGTCGCTATCCTCACACTCTAGTGGTCTCCGCCTCCTATCAGCACAAGGATTTTTTCTGGCTCTAAGATGTCCTCATCCGCTCTTGGATGACTTGGACCTTCTCTAGTCCTATAAGAGCTGCTATGATTTATTCTTTGCCAATAAGAGAAATCTGGTCTCATCCCATGGATGAACCACGTTCTTTGCCTACTACAGTCAATCCAGACATGGATGATACAGATCAAAACCAAGGATGATGTCGTAAGGCCTCGACGCCACTACCGAGATATCCAACTGTTACTCTCACCTCCAAGGGTCAAGTCACACTATCGACATCAGTGTGTGGTCACTAGGTCTCCTCCAGTAGGTATCTCAAAGTGAGGGTCAGGTCAACAGTTTTCAAAATGAAACCTCTTAGTAACAAAAAAAGAGAGGAAAACCAAGTAAATTCCACAAATAAAGGTGTCTTATATTACTGCAGCCCAAAGTACAAAGACACAAAGCATCTAAAAAAAACATCAACAAAGATAGAAGCAACATGAACATAAGTCTCCATGTCTGGAGCTATTCCCGCTCCTGTCCATCTGCTCCCAGAGCTCCATGATCGTAGGCCTCAGCTGCCTAAAGCTGAGCTCTCCCCAATCCACCCATTCCCTGTGGTCGGGGTGGTCTCCCTGTGGTGGTGGTGGAAACACCTCGAAGCGTCGACCACCTCCAGCTGCACGGCCATCTCCCCTGCCACAGTCTCCTGCTCCTTGCGGTCCGCCTCGATCGAACCTCTGTCTCTGCCTGGGAGGTCCTTAGTTTATCTGTTGATCATCTGTATGGCAGGTCGGACCATCATAAGCCATGTGACCAACCCCACCCAGTAGTAACACTGTCCGCTCATGGTAAGTCATTCTCTACCCCGGGTGCCTCGCACACACGATCTTGTGTCATGCGGTCGATCACATGTAGGTATGGTCCTCTTGGACCTCTGCGTTATCTGTGTACTGCCCGCTGTAGAATACTCGGCCGCATGCCAGCTAGTGGTGGGTCCTACTGCTGGAGACTGCTCAGCAAAGAGACTCTCCACTAAGAGGGCTCGCTCCAACACCCCTGCCTGCGTTGGAATGTTGAGGGAGATCATCGATGCCCTGATCTCATGCCTCAGTCCCTGGTCTACGGTCCGAGCCCAAAAGAATGGGTCTCGTACCATATCTTTGGAGTAGCTGCGAGATATCAGTAAACCTCACCGAGTACTAGGCTACAGTCATACTGTCCTGCCACAGCTGTAGTAGCTCCTGGACGCACACTACACAGTGAGTGGCTGGGACGAACTCTGAGCAGAAGAGGCTCTCAAAGTCCTTCCAAATCAGAGATGCCTCATCATGCACCTAGAGCATCAAGTTCCAGCATCTTCCTGCTGCCGCGTGTAGGAGGCTCGCTGTGAGGATCACCATGAGGTCAGATGGTGTCCTCATTAACCTGAAAACTCAAACAACCACCTCCAGCCAATCCTTGGCTGCCTGAGGGTCCGTCTCCCCGCGGAACCGGGGTGGTCTCTGGTGCTGAAACTCGTGCAGCACACTAAGGTGACATGCACTATCAGCGGCTGGGGCTGGTAGCATCGTTGGCTTGGCGGGTAGAGGTATCACCGGGGCCACTGCTGTCAAAGGGCCCTGCACCGAGGCGTCATCGCTCGGTGGGCTGTCGTCACGTACAAAACTCGGAACCCTAGTTGGCTGCTATCGTGGGGCCATCCTAAAAAGAAATAGATGTTCCACAGTTAAAATAGTATACATGGTGAGCTGACACAAAGTAATCAAAAAGAATACTTTTAAAACACACAAGAAATCAATGTTTTCGTGCATTGAGTCAGAAATCAGAAGTCAGGGTCCTGGTGTACGGATACGTCAGCTGCCGCACCAACACTAGACTCCCTGGACTGATAACCACACTCAATACCCTTAACACTATTGCTTCACATAGAAGATAGATTAGAGTCCTAAGTTCTGTGGTAGAACCAAACCTTGCCTCTTATACCAATTTGTCGTGACCCATCCCTGGGGCCCGTGCCGTGACTACCCCAAGCCCTCCTTCCATAGGCAAGGGGCTGGAGACTAGTACCAAAGGCGTAAATTCCATTAACTGGGAAGGCATTGCACTTATAAAAGAAAACAAAATACCATAGAGTACAAGATAAAGTAATACACTAAGTAAAAAAGAAAGTGCTAAAAAGTAAGTGGGACAGAATACAAACCCAACTGAATGTACATTTACAACTGAACGAAAGTACAACAGAAAAGACAAACAGCTGGAAGAATAGAAGCAACTCCTGGTTCGTCCACCTCGGATCATACCTGATGGGTAGGTACAGATAGCACAACTCCTGGATCATCCACCATGGATCCTACCTGAAGGGTAGGTATAGATAGCGCAGCTCCTGGATCGTCCACCATGGATCCTACCTGAAGGGTAGGTATAGATAGCCTCCACAATGCTCTCGCCCGTCGACCTCCTCCAAGTATCATCACGCCGTGAAGTCCACCTCCGGATACTGACTCGTCATGAGGTCCACCACTGGGTACCGTCCAGTCCTTGAACACTCGGCCACTTTCAGCGTTGCCCATCGTCTACAACCAACACAACGAGGTGCAGGCATATCCCGTGTAGGGGTGAGTATATGATACTCAGTAGGGACCCCAAGACCCTCAAGGTCTCACTAAATCCAACAAGGATAACCACAAAGAAGGATCTCAACAGATAAACCATACTTAGGTATAAGACCATACTTATACCTAAGTTATCAAATAACCCATCTCAATCATGAGGAAACACAAAGGTCATATACTGAGCTCAACCAGGATTTTATTCATGATGTCGAAACCACCTCTTCTGGAGAACTCCTCCTCTGTCGAGTACAGTGGGCATGCCGCTAAAACCAAGTGCGCCTCACTAACCTTGGACTGCTGTAGTGCTCCACCTGTCGAGTACTGTGGCCCTACTGCTACAACTAAGCGCTTCCCACCAGGGGTCTGCCTCTACAACCAAGCGCTCCCCCTCATAGCCTCCAGAAGTACTCCTTCTTTTGAGTACCGCGGGTCTGCAGATACAACCAAGTGCCCCTCCGCTGTGGGTCTGCTGCTACAACCAAGTGCTCCCCCTCATAGCCTCCAGAGGTACTCCATCTGTTGAGTACCGTTGGTCTGCTGCTAAAACCAAGTGCTCCTCCACCGTGGGTCTTCCGCTACATCCAAGAACTCCCCACTGGGCTATCTGAAACACACCGAGTCGATAGATCAGCAGTCGTTAAGTCTCTTCCAGCTACTAGGTCTCTCAACTTTGCTAGCTCGTCACCGGGAGGGTCCAATCCACGAGATACTAGTCGATACTCCAAGTATCACAATGTCCCATGAAAAAGTATCTCAAAGGACTGACTCGTCATAGGGGTCTCAATGAAATAGACGACGCGTCAATCGGACGCTCGATCTCTGAGTTATTAGCATTTTCGTCCCAGGGTCCCTGTTGGTTTCGTGTACGAACCAGCCCGACCACTTCTAAAATATACACCAAATTCTCATAGGGTATACTCATAGGTATCGTTTCTCAACGTGATCCCCAACGCTGCTGACGGTTCGTCAAACGGACGTCCGGTCTGGAAGATATCAGATTTTCTGTTCCAGGGGCCCGGTTGGATTTCAGGTTCAATCCAACACGGAAACTATCCATTTGCTTCCAAACCTTAGTCGAAGTATGTCAAAAGTTGCATCTCATCAAGAGAAATCCAACAAAGTCAACAGCACATCAATCAAACGTACGGAGCTCATGATATAAGTGTTTTCACTCTGAGGGCCCAGTTGGTTTCGTATATGAACCAATCTGGCCATACTCAAAGTTCTCCGAAACCTTCAGCGTAATATACCAAAACGACCTTCTCGATCCATGTATCTCTATGCAACTAACGGTGAGTCGATCGGAGGTCCGTAGCCCATGATATGGGCAAAAGAATGGAAGTGGTCTGAAAACGGGGGGTCTGGACCGATCCGACCTAGCCCACCCCCATGGGTCGGCCCGTCCCGGCTTGGGCGGCCTGGCCCGGTGTATCCGGTCTGGCCCTGGGTGTCTTGGCGCTGGCCGACCGGCCACACAAAGGGGGCAGCTGCCCCCTTGATTGATGTCGCGACCCCGCGTCGGGGGCCGCTCCTTTCCAGCGGACGCGGCCTAGAGCCGCGTCCCCCCCTCGGTCCCGCGTGGCCGCGGGACAAGCCACCCGCCATCGCAGCTTCAGCCGCAGCGGTCCTTCGTGGAGGTGCGCCGGGCGCCGCCATGCCGGCGTGGCGTGCCGGTAGGGACATTCGCGGACCACCGGATGTGCTCCGGTGGTCAGTTTTGCCTGCCGTTTTCGCCAGCGGTCCTCCTGGGACCTCCCCTTCACTACGAAGCCTTAAAAACACCTCTGCGGCCCGTTCTGTCAATGCTTGACTATCTTCCATCAATTAAATGATCTTTGGATCCTTCAAATCGCCGCAAAGGCGCGACATGATGGCGTTGTGCTTCTTCACCAGTTCTTCATTATTTCTGCACGGTTCCAGTGCACCGCGTCCCCCCCTCGGTCCTGCGCGGCCACAAGACCAGCCGCCTGCCGCCGCGGCTTCAGCCGCGGTGGTCCTTCCAGGCGGCACGCCGGCAGGGCCTTCCGTGGAGCACCAGACGTGCTCTGGTGGTCCGTTTTGCCTGCCATTTTCGCCGGCGGTCCTCCCAGGACCTACCCTTCACTACGAAGCCTTCAAAACACCTCTGCGGCACATTCTGTCAACACCCGACTATCTGCCGTCAATTAAACAATCTGTGGAGCCTTCTAATCGCCGAAAAGGCATGGCATGATGGCACCACTCTTCTTCGCCCATTATTCATTGTTTCCGCATGGTGCCGCTGCACCGCGCCGCCTTTGCTCGTGCCTCAACAAGAAAAATCATAAAAAGGGGGAGGAGGGTCGGCCGTGTTCGTGAGGTCCGACCTCCTACCGTTATTACGATAACAGGAAGCTTAATGACTATCAACAATTTAATCAAAGACCGAGGATATAATTCACATAAATTAAATTAAACCAAACCCCCTACCTCAAGGTGTCATCGAACGAAGGTTCTTCGCGGGAGAAAGAACGTCGTAGAAGAAGCGTCGCGGAAGGAGGATTGTCGGCATCACGGTACACGGTGTCACATCGTCGATCTCTGAGGAATCAGCGTCCTTCGTTGTCCTTCGTCGGTGGTCGGCGTTCTTTGTCGGCGATGGTGCGTTCATCACGTTCTTCAAGGAGGAAGAAGTTCCAAGGCCTTGCATAACTCCTCTCCCAATTCTTCCCGCACAATGAAACAACACTTAATAAAATAAGGCTTTGCCTTATTTTCATTCCCATGCAAATGGTTTTTGAAATTCAAAAATAGATCGCAAATTAATTATCGAGCATTGGAAAATTAATGAGGCATTTAATAATTCAATTTAATGCGAGGGTTGACTTGGCCTTTAAGAGGGGGTGCGGGTGAGTTACCATAATTATTGCACGTGGAAGGGAAATGGAAAATAAAGGGGTGGGGCTCGTGCGGACCCCGCCTCACTAATATCTTACCTAGGAGTTAGGGTATTAGTGGGTCCCACTCCAACCATCAAGCATGGGGTTAAGCTACTTTAAATAAAAATAAAATTGGTTGCACAAATTTTATTTTATTCATTATTTATCCCACCATTTTTAATAACTACACCCGAGCAAATGAAACTCCAGAAAAAGGTCTTCATAAGCAATTACTGGCACTGCGATTCCATCAGTGCCCTCAGATTTCGATTCCGAGCTCCGGTTCAAAAGTTAGGAAAACCCGCTCGTTCGTTCACTGAACGTACCCGAGCTAAATTTTGGAAATTGATTCTGGGCACACCGGGCCACGGAATCAGGTGCTGTCAGAAACTGCGCACTCGTAAAATTCCAAACAAAATTAAGAAAAATTTTCCTTGAAATATCCGGGTCTTTAGAATTCTAGTTAATTTTATTCATATTAATTTATTATCTCGCTATAGGTGGACTTATGCATATTTGATAACCCCTTCAAACCATTTTGTGGAGACAGATGGAATGACCTATAATTCTATCACATGATCTGCTAACACTTCAAAAATGGAAAATTCAACATCATTTCTTTAAATAAGAGATGAAGTGGAAAATTTTCATGGAATGAACAAAAATGACATCGTACTGAAATCATGTAATTATTTCTTATCATGAAAAATTTCATCAGCATTAGGAAAAGGATCATGAAACCAAAAATGTTATCCTAGTACCCTATAATCCGATAGAATCTTATCATCCCTTAAATCCTCACAAATTTATGGTTTTATAGTAGTTATCTTTATCCAAATCTTATTCTCATTCACTATCCATCAGAACATGATGGTTAAATTTCCCTTCCATATCCTTGTTTTCACTTTTTACAGATGTTCTCTTAAATGGAAACCCAGTGATGAGATAATATGGGTAATTGTGATGTTTCTAAAATTCCAGTTTAAAATTATGTTTTTGTATTCCTTTTTATAATGTGTGTTTCCACGAAAGAACCATTCAAATAGTAAACAATTTATAACTACAATGAATTTCAAGGGAGAAAATCATTTTAAGGCGGGTAGAACGTGACACCCCAAGATTTTTTAAGATAGATTTTATTTTAATTTCATTGATGTCTTGTGTTGTATGGTACACTAATTTTACCTTGCATTATATGAAAAACCATATTATCTTGATGTATATACAACACTATTGTTTGCTTCTGTTACACACAATAGTGACCTTCCTCGATAGTTTGCATTGTATGCAATACCGACTTTCACTAAACAATGATATATTCTAAAAATATTACTACATAATGGGATGCAAACGATCCGTTGGGAATATTATTACCTAATTTTTTATTTTATATGATATTAACCTTCATATTATAGTTTTTATTGGAATTATATAAGAAACAATTCAATTTTTTAGATAAAAGAAGTATTATTCAAAAAATGAATTTTGCGGCCTTTTAATGGGACACCCATGTTAAATTTATTTTTTAACAATTTTATATATTCTTTTTGAAAAAAAATAATTATTTAGAAAAGGAACATAAAAATTATATTTTTTTGAATTTTTGGATTTTTTATTATAAAATTTCTATTTTAAAGAATACAGAAAAATATTGTATTATAATTCAAAACATTCACTTAAACTATTTAATTTCTATAGTTTGATTATATTTTTAATTGGTTTTAAAGTATAAACAGTTTATTTATTTATGATGTAATATAATTTTTGTCATTAGAAGTAATTTCACATTTATATACGACATAAATACATGACAATCATTAAATAAGTTTTTAATTCATAAAACCCCACCTTTTATTTTTAAGAAGGCGAATTAAATTTAAATAAATTTCAACCAATTATGTGTATTGAATTATGAAACATGGATTCCATATTTTGAAATAGTGGGTCCAAATTATGCTAATGGGTTACTTTTATTTTTTTCCATTATGATTAGTAACTTTAGTAATTATTTGTTTTGCCATGCTTAAAGGTAAATCGGGTAATGATAGGTAAAATAATATTATAAAATTATCTTCACACCTCTTAGAATCATATAATATGTATATATTCTACCATTATCATCTATGGTTCTAAATGTTATCACTTAATGAACACTTTCCCATGAATATGACATGAGTATAAAAATTATTAATGAAAGTGACAAAATTTTACACATTTATTTTATATAAGTATATTAATTATAATTTTGGGATTTTCAGAGAATAAAATAAACTATACGATGTTTCTACAAATCTCATATAATTACCTTGTTCATTTTAATTTATTTAAAATTTTGAGAGATTAAATAATTTTCATTAATGATGACTCAGTAGTGATGTAAAAATTATTTGATTAATTGAGATATGATCAAATGATATTAAAAATATTAAAATAAATATAATTTGAGTGAATTAATGTCATATACTAATTTATATGGATGAATTTGACAAGATATTTATTATTTAGATGAGGTTTTCGATCTTATATTAAGTTATGATATTTCTAAAAAGTCAACTAATAAATATTGTCAACATTCACATTATTGCTATTTTAAATAAATAATATTTTATTAAGTTATATTAAATTCATATATATATATAATAACCTCAGAAAACTAATTTTGTGGTTGTTAAAAACGTCATCAATGGTCCATTTATGTCTCTTTTACATTTTAGAGTGACTATATTAACTTTAGTAAATAAAAAAGGCATGTTACCATGGTAAGAGTTAAATGAATTAATTAATGGTAAATCAAAATTATACGGTTTAATATAAAACCATAACATGTCCAAATTAATATTTTTGGACAAATAAGATTCAATAATTATAAAAATAAGACCGTTTTTTAGTTATTTAATAGATACTTTTACATGAAAATAAATTATGTATTATTTAAATCAAAGATAGTAACAAAATATCAATATCTTGTATTTTAATATATTTTAGGTGTCCACATAGAGACAAAATCATGATATGAATGATATAAATGTCTATATTGATATAAAAAACCATTATAATTATATAATTTTTTTTTGAATTTTTATGTGCTATATATTTTCTTTAAAAGTATCTTCAATTATAAAACAATATTTATTCCATTAACAAAAAATAGAATAAATGATTTTAATAATATTTTTTTTATATTATGAATTATTTAACATATAGTTTTTTTAAGATCTATAATATATAACATAGATGTTTTAAGTAATTATATTCTAATTACCACTTTGTCTTATTATATATTAAGTCAAATTAAATGAATTATATTAAAAATGGAAATAATAATAACTTATTAAATTATTAAAAATCACAAAAATGATAAATAATCACAATTGTATAATATATGTTCTAACATGTATTATAATGTACATTTAAGGGCCATTTTTTATTATTTAGATCTATAATATTCTTATTATAATTTATTATTTTGGGAGATTTTAAAAGTGCCCCTCTCCTCTCTTATAAAACGATATCTCCTCCCAGAATTACTAAGACATACATGAGACTTATATCTCAACCAAACATTGTAAAATTATCTTATAAAAAATTTTAATTAACTTATGGAGGTCCTAGTTTATCGAAAAATCCATCCCTAGTATCCCTATGAGGAGATCCGATGGATATCCAACGAAGAATAGTTAATTACTTTACCATTTTAATTCAATTTATTTACTTCTTATACAAAATATTTGTATATTTATTCCATAATAAATTAATAAATACTATATAATCTACATTATTATATGTTATTATAATTATGGGAAAACCTTATACATCCTTTTATCCATCATACAAATAATAATATCACACTGTGTGCGTTCGTACGACTTACCATCTCTACGCCGTGGGGTAATTTGTTATTCAAAAATAAATTTTTATGATGGGTATGTTTATGAGTGTAATGGATTTAAATAATTAATATAATATGATAATAAATATTTATAATTAATATACCATCCAATTACAAACAATTTAACCATCAAGATAATGAAATAGTTGCTCGTGCGTACATACGAAGAATCATATTCACGACGTGGTGAAAATCACTATCCACATTATCAATTCAAGAATGATTATAGAATTTATATTAATAGTGAAAATAATAATTATGAACATATTTTTATTTATGTAATATATCACATTCATAACAAACATGACTTACACAGAAAAATAAGAATTAAAAAACGAAGTAGTTAACACCTAAAATAATGGTTATATTGAAATACTATTTACAAAATGATATAATAGGATAATATATGATATCATATATATGTATATGGTCTGCTTATAATTTATTAACATGATTTAACCATTATAAAGGATGTTAACACATGCTCAACTAATGAAAAGTACAAGCTAAGAGATAATCTAAAATCTAATTTTTATCTGAGATTGTTTATTTGTTAGTATTTACTGGGGTATAATTATCATCCCTATCCTTGATTCATAATTATGTAATATTATTTCTATTGTTCTATAATTTTTTAAAGTTAATTTTACCCTTTGGTGAATTTTTATTAAATTTTATGAAAGGAATCATTTTTCATTATTTGATTTTGGGTAGTTTTTGACTTTTCCTTCAAAAGTACGAGGATAAAGTTTTTTAACATATACAGAATGAATGGATTTTACAGTTTCTTGAAACATTATTTCTAGGATGATTCTTCTACACTATTTCATGATTATTTTCAATTAAATTATTTAATTTTTAATGTACATGTAATTTTTAGAAAAGGTAACATTTTTGAAAAAGAAAGGATATTTTCTTTACGAATTAAGTTCAAGTGTTTTATCAAACTTATTTTCCATATAATATGACATAGGGTTCTGATTTCACCTCTATTATTAATTTGATTTGATTTTGTTTATGCTGGAAATATTATTATGAAATCCTTTTATTTTAAATTTATTCTTCTGGAATGATGTTTAAGCACCCCGTTTTTTCATGGGTTATGCTATGATAAATTATATATAATTGTGTGGAACACATAATAATGGTTTTATTGGGAGATGGGTGGGACCTATATATCCCCCAATATATGGGTTAAAGAATTATATCTCATGATAGAGAAATTAATAAAATGAAAAGTAAATATGGTTCAGAAATATATGTTTGTAATGAAAAGTAAATCTAGAATAGTAATACATGGTTGGAACATCATATAAACCACCCAGTTCTCTAAAATAATGTTGACACTATGATGGTCATGGAAACAATTCCTTGGATATTATAAAAATCATATTATGTGATTATTTTTTTCAAAAATCCCATGTTTTATTCCAACTCGATTTTATCATTGTTAATGTTCTTTTATGATTTATTCCATACAAAACTAAATGATTTATTTGATGACTTGTGATTTTGATATTTAAACTTTATGTTCATGTTTTTATATTTTTATATTTATTGTTTTTTTATATTCTCTATGTTTACCCTTACAGAGCTTTGAAGTTCTCTCTTTTTATATTTTCATTTCCCCAGGATATAATGAATGGTTTTAGGTAGGAAAAAATGGATGATCTTTATGGGAGATAATGATAAAATTTCACCAAGTTAGAAGATTATGCTCTTAGTTTTCAGAGACACTAACCTAATATGATCTAGGATGTCATTTAATGTCCTATATTAAGAATTCTGAAAAATAAATGTAATGTCCATGTACATAAATATTAGGTCGTTATACCTAGGTAGGTGGTGATAGTAGAATAGCAGGAAGAACTGTGGTTGGTGGATGACGTTGTGAGGTTCATCCACCACGACTAGGTGGCCCGCGTTATGCTTAGTGAGATGGAGGCCATGGCCATGGGCATCTGCATGCTATGGATGTCTATAATCCGGTAGCATGTGAGATTATAATAGCTATTCTCCTTGACTTCTATACATTTTATATTATAATTTGTTAGAAACTATGTGAGGTACTCTTTTATTCTAAATAATTAGTTGAGGAGTAACCAAGGGTGATGCAGGGTGTCAGTGTAACCCTTTGACAATGTTGTTCTATGTAGCTTTGAATGCACAAGAAAGAGGGGTTATTACACCACTGAGATGTGTTTTAGTTGTCATAAAAACCATGAGTGAGATTCAGTTCCACCCAAAGAAGATAGTATTGGGGTTTAGTGGATAAATACATCTGACTTTTGCGTTCATTGCAGGGTTGTGTAGTCAGGTATCAGAGAAGGTCCCGGCTAAACCATTGGAGTCTTACTGATTTACCTCCCTTTTCATTAGGTACCACTAGTGGGTTGGGAAGAGTTCATTTTTTGGGGATTACTCTCCTTCCAAGAAAGGATAAGACACGTGGGGTATGCCACATTATTTTTGTGTCTAGCCTCTTGTGGTTGGATGAGTTTTCTCACCTTCCCTATTCAATGGTACCTTGTGTTCTCAACATAAATCTTGATACTATTATCAAGTAATGGTCGATGTGATGGAAACCCCATAAAATGAACTAGGTGACTCACTATGTGGTGTTGGAAATGATTGAATTTCTCTTGAGAATGTGGAGATGGTACCTTCTAAGAGATCACTTTCTGGTTTGTTCTGACCAATGGAGCCTCAAGTGTGTCTTCCTACAGAGAGACTTGAACCTAAGGTAGTGATTCTTGTTTTAAATTCCTATAGTATTATGACTTTAAGGTATTCTATGCTCTGAATATTGATTGTGTCATAGTATATTCCCTTAATAGTGGCTTTTAAGCTTGCTAGGTGTGGGATATTTCATCCATTTAGCTTCCTTGCAGCTGGCCCTGGTAGGAGAGGAGGGTAAAACATTTATTCACTCTATGGTGTTGACTACTTCGCTTCTTGAGCATGTTGGAGAGTCTCACTTATGAGACATCGACATTCATATATTTTATGACCATATATCCTTAGTTGTTTGACCAGATGGATATTCTAAAGAAGGTAATCACGTGACCCTATTCCAGGGACAACAATGATTCAAGTCATGACATGGAATGTAGAGGTTCATCCATGGATGCAAACAATACATTGAGTTTTGTCGGGCCTTTCAGAATGATTCATGAGATGGAAAGGTTTCCCACCACTTTTGTCTACCCCCAATAGCTAGAGAGGGAACATGAAGTCTTTTACATTTCATGGCTAATGAAAAATGTGCATGTTCCTAAAGGATAAGTCCATTGGAGTATAGATAATTTATTTTGTTCACATGTTGTCCTAGTATGATAATGTTTATGTTTTCTTGGGAGCAGGAGAGCTAGGTGTGAGATTTGTATCCCATGTTACTTTTCCTCATTCTGCTTTTCAAGGACACAAATCATTAATGTGGGAATGATGTAGAGACCTAGTTTTTGTTTTATAAGACATTCAAATATTTCTACATATATTACTAGAGCCAGGTACTAAGATGGCATGTGATTTGGAGGATATGTGTGCCCAGAATAATTTATAAAAAAATATTTAGTGATTTTTTACTATTCACGAAATAGAAATGGGAAATCCCTTAAATGGTTGATCAGATAAGAAACATAAGACCACAGTTGGGTCCGAGATGGGTTGTTTACCCTTGGAGAGGTATTGGCTGTGTCAACGCATGCCTTCTATCAAAAAAAGTCCCAGAGGGAAAAATGTATATAAAATAATCAAATTATTTTATTTTAATTGAAATAATATTATGAATAAATTCAAAATAGGGACTCATATTGGAAATATGAGGGGACCGTTGAGTTTGTAGCGTGGTTTTTACCTTAGGGGGTGACCTAAATTGAGAGGGTGTGGGAGATTAAGATTTCACATCAACTAGATGTTTCTTTGAATAATAGGTTAGAGAAATGAGCTAGGTTTGTCTAATTTATCTCTAAGATGGAGGATCTATGACTGATGGCGATTTGAGGTCCAAACATTGTTGGATCATGAAAAAACATTATACACTGATAGATAAGAGTGTAGGGATCACAATGGTGGAACCTGATTCGATGTAAGATTTCTATTTTAGATTATTTAGGCCCCCAGTTAAATATGTTGTAATCATTTTTGACTTCTGTTCATTTTCTCTATTGTGGAACCCTTTTGTGATGGCCAAACAAACAATTACCATCATCTATTTAAAATTCGGATTGCCCATTATTCGCGTTATTCATCCCAAAACTTTTCTTCTTGAACAAATGAATTAATATCATGGAGTTAGACCCATATATGTGAATCCCTTGACCCAAGGAGTCCCTATTTGTGCTCAGGATTGTGTTTTAAGAATCAAAGGAAGTGTCTTAGAGAGAAAATGTGGAAGTTACTTTTTGTTAGGAAAAAACAACGATAGATTGTTGAGTGGAGGCTAGCACTATAAATTCCTCCTCCCAAGGATCCTAGATCTGGTCTCAGATCACTTCTTCGACCACCGGGGTCCTCCCGATGGTCTGCGAGGGATTTTCTAGTGGATTTCTGGTGGCACCGGTGGTGGTAGCTTCCGGTGAGGTAGTGACGGTCTGGTAGGCGCTCCAGCGATGGTCCAACAAGAATGGTATGGGGGAGTTTAAACTCTAGTATCATTTAAAATGAATGTCTGGTTTGTGTGCCATCTATGACCAAACGAACCTTGCTTCAATGTTATAAAATTACACCTTCTTTGAGGACTTTTGTTTCAGGATCGATGCTTAGTGGCATGTAATGCCCAATAATAATAATAATAATAATATTTTGTTATTTTATGGTGAATTTTTATCATACGTATCTCTTGAATTTGACCTATGATTCATGTGAAATCATTAGAATTGCACCCTTGACATTATGGCGGACGTTTTGACCCTGATTTCAGGTGCTTGAACTGGAACATTTTTGTGGGGCCCATTAGGTTTTTTCGAGCGTTTGCAGTGGAATGTGACATTTTCATTGGGAATCAATTTTGTATGATCGAGTAGTTAATATTTTTTGTTTTTTTCGAGGATCTCAATAGTGTGATCCAACGGACTAAATTTGGGGTCGAGGTGTGGGCCTAATGGTACACCTTTTTTGCAAAATGTAGCATTTCACATCTTTTGCATTGAATATAATTTAGGGAAATCTGAGTAGTCTACCTTATGTATTTTTTTAAAAGGACATAAATTTTATGATATGATTGGATGTGAAGAGCCATTTTGTGATCGATAGTGATCAAGCACCAATCAGGCATTTGTAGTGAAAAGAAACCTTTTCACTAGTTGTCCACTATGGACAACTAAGTAGTCATTTTCGATTGTTTTTTCAATGGGATTTCAATGTCCTGACCCATGTGATGTGTTTTTGGATCGAGGTGTGGGCCCCATAGGGCACTATTTGTGTGTAGCATGGTGGAATACAGTTTCTTCACAGAGAGTCCGTTTTGGGTGATTTAATAGTGGATCATTTGTACTTTTCCACAACGATCACAATGGTGTGATCTGTTTGGTTAATCATAGTTGTTTTTAGGTGTTATGTTGGTAGAAATACGTTTTCTCCCTTCGGTTTTGTAATGAGAAACATGCACTCATCATAATTTTTTCTAGACGATCCATCTACTCTCTGAGTATAATCGCATGTCATGTGGGTACTTGATCACACTTTAGTACCTGAGTATGTCTAGGTACATGACTATATGATGAAGTAGGGTTACACATCGTGTGATGCCCTCATGTGTCATGTATCACTTTATGAATCTTATACCTCTCATATATCATTCTTATGAACTCAGACATTATCCTACAGGTATCCTATCCTTAGTGTTTTTCACACAGAATTCAATTGTGCCCTCCATAGTGGCTTTCAAGGAATGTTGTAATATGTTCAGAGTGTGATGCCTATTTAAAGCATAACTTGATTTTCTAGGAATGATGCCTATCTGAGTCAACACTCGATGATGAAAATGATGGAAGTGATTTTTTTATAATCACTAGTGCGATATCACCTTACCCTTTAGTGTGGCTTGGAAGTGAGTTTCATCGTTCTCTCTTCAGTACTTCCCCTCTAGTGGGGATAGGTAGTGAGGTTCATCGTTTACTCTCGAGAATACCCTCCAACATGGATGGGAATTGATGATTGTTGGATACTCTTTCAGGGCTTAACCTCTAGAATGACCAGGCAGTGAGGATCACTGGTTACTCTTTTAGGACTTACCCTCCAGCACTGCTGGGCTATGATATTCACCAGTTACTCATTCAGGGCTCACCCTCCAATGCACTTGGGCCATGAGGTTTGATAGTTACTCTTTCAGGTATTACCCTCTTGTGGGGCTAGGTAGTGAGGTTATTCATTTACTCATTCGGTCTTAGCATCCAGCTGGGATGGGAAGTAGGTTTGCCAATGACTCTTTTATGTACACCCATCAGCAGGGCTGGATAGTGGGTTCACAAAATTGTTACACGATCTCTTGACCATGCGGAATATTGACAATATGTGTTTGACATGACATTAGACTATCATTAAAGATGAGAGATTTTCCCACCAAGAAACATCCTTTTGATGTGACCAAAAACCATGTGAGCGAGACAGTCCCACCCAAAGTGGATAGTATCAATGTGTGGTGATTGAGCCCCTTTGACTTGCAGTTTAGGCAAGATGTTTGTGATGATGGTCATCGATGGTGGTTACTTCTCGGGATTTTTTTACACTTTTCATGGGCTCATCAAGTGATATATAGATCCCCTTACTCTCTCTTTTGGGATTCATTGGATTATAATGTATATATCATATTTCCATTACCCACTCCTTGGATTTTGGTTACTCTTCTTCTAGGAGAGGAGAATACGCGAATGATATGTGACATGATTTCTGTTTCTAGATTCTCATGGTTGGATGAGTTTACTATTATACTAATGGTAGGGATGAATTGAAAAAATATCATCTTCTTTCCATTTCTAGATCCTCATTTTTGGACAATCTAACTTCACTTCTTTTTTGGGTTTAGTTGTACACTTTTTCTGTACATTATTCTATCAATTTCTTCCCTCTTCAGTACCTATCATGTATCTCCATAACGCATTCAAGGAATCCTGCTATGTACTTCATTACTCACCCATGCATGGTGTTTCAACAGACTCAATTTTCCCTTGCAAAGGACTGACAAGTTGATCGTTACATGGGAATATAAAAGGGATATAGGGTGATTAAACCCAATGTGGTGGTTGTATCTTGGGATCCAGTAGCGATGATTTCTTATTGGTTCTACTTTTCTACCTGTTGCGAGGTTGTGGAACTTTTTAGGATGGGCATGAATTTTTCCCATTTCATTTTGTGTTTACTTTTCTATAATTTAACTATTTATAGGTCGATTAATATATTTGGCTTATATATATAGCAGTGTTGTTTCTTGTTTTCCTTTCCTTATGTATTGTTTCCATTGAGTTGGTTGCACGTGTGTGAAACAGGTTCTTAGGAATTGGCATCCTCGAGTTTTTTAGCCTTTGGCACTAGTCTCCAGCCCCTGGCCAATGTAGCTGGCTTGGGGTAGTTCAAGAGCTAGTACTGGTTAGGTTGTGACAAATAATACGTAAAAAATCTAATATTTCTCGAACTAAAGAAAACATTAAAAATTGATTTTTAAAATAATGTGTTATAAAATGTTATAAGTAAAACATATATGGTTTGTTAAATATATATATATTTTTGTGTGTTTTCTATTGGTGTGTGTGTGTTTCCATAATAAATTTATAACAAACCTAAATTTATTATATAGGAGGTTCTAATATGTAAAAAGGATATCAGACCTAAGGTAATATATTTTCATCTCCCTTTCTATGACACACATTGCATATTCACCATGTGTCTCTATTTATTGGGGTGCATAATAAACATTGAATTCCTTTTATGATGCTTATTATGATATTTTTGTGTAGTTTCATATCTATACTTCTTTTCATTCATGAATCTTTTGATTCAAATGGTACCAAAGTGAGAAGGTTTTTATGTTATAATATAATTGGTTATTGAGATTGTATATGATTATGTTTCTCATATTGGAAAATCATGATCCATGTTTCATAAAATGATGGATTTTTATATAATTATATTTACTTCCAGAAAATATGTTTTCTCCTTTCATTTTTCTTACAATATGTATTAATGATACAAAAAAATTGTTTTAAGAAATCCTGAATATATTTCTCTCTTTATTTTATGATCATTTCTCTTCCATGTAAATGATTTCCAAAAAAATGAAGAATATATGTATTATTCTCATATGGTTCTTTAAAAAAAAATTTATCCATGACGGAATTTTTATGTAATGAATATAAGTTGATTATTTTTATCACCCTTTAAATAAGGTATATGTTTTGGCCTTTTAAAAAAGTATGAGAGGAAGGTTTTTTATCATATATGGAATGAAACAAATTTTCTTCCATTCTATCAAATTAATGATTTAATTATTCCTTTAAAATATTCCTGGGTAATTTTGAAATAAAATTTATCATATAATGTTTTAAATGTTTTAATATTTGACCTAAGTGATTTCAATATAAAAAAGGATATTTTCCTTAATAACATTTTTATGATAATTTATTGGAATTTATATTAATCAATATCAACAATAGTTTATATAACTCCGTTGTTAACACTCATATAATTAAATAATAAAATATTTTTTCGTTCTAATGATGTTTTATGTTAATCATTATTATATATTTATGAAAAACACTTATTTTCCATGTGTTATATTGTAATTAAATGACGATTTTGTTTCAGCCTATTATTTTATAGATGTTATTTTATGATAAAATGTTTATGAAACCCCTTTTTTTCATAGGTACTGATATGATGAATGTTTTACCTTCTATCGGATAATGTATACACTACTTCCATTATGTAATGGGTGCTACATAAATCCCCATCTAATTCATTGAGTAAATATAAATATCTCATTAGTAAAATATGATATTCATGAACCTAATTTCATGTTCTCAGTTTCATGCATGGACTTGGTTTTAATGTCGATAACATTAATCATGGACCACTATTTGATGTTCATAATATTATGTGTGCACGTAGTTTTCATTTCCATAGTATTTAGTGTGGACCTGATCTTCAAGTACATATTATAATATATGGATATGGTATTATTGTATATAAGATTATTTGTGGACATAGATTCCAAGACCTTATGATTTTGAATGTATTTATTTTTCATGTACATATTTTTAAGTGTTTTCTGATATTTCATTACCATAAAATTATATTTGGATAGGTATCTGTGAGATATCTTGATTTCCTATCAATATCAAGATGAGTGAACATTTTTCTATTTATACATTTTCAAAATGTTATAAGATCATGTGTATGAAATAAATTCATGTCTTATTCCATTATTTTAATCCCATAGATAATTTTATTTTATTCCATTTTGATTAATTTCTTATAAAATATCATTATTTATTCCTTAACTCAAGATTATGGTCTAAGATATTTTGGGCATAAATTTTTAATGTTATAATCATATTATTATACCCTTATGCATATATTATACTAAGGTGGCCATTAATACATCACTAGTTCTCCCTTACTGAGAATCTATGGACACACTTTCTTATAATTCATTTTTTGAGGTTATAATGAATGGTTTTAGATATGATATATCTAATATGGGTTCTAGTTGTCAAGAACATAATGGGAGACTCATATAAACCAATTATTCACGTATCCATATTACTTAAGACACTAGAGCTGATTGATTTTGGAATTTAATTTTATGATAAATAATGAATATTCATAAAAAAAAGATGGAATAACTATGTTTTAAAATTAGTGGTTGTTATAATTGGTATATAGAAATGTTTAGTTATCCTTTGTGAACTAGGAATAGATAACATTAATAAGAATCCTGGTGATAAATCTAAGAATATGTTAAAATATGGATGTATTACTTACAATAAAGAATGATCTAGGTTAAACTAACTATTTCATTGAACAATGTGTCCTGATTTATACTTCTAATAACTGATTTTTCTTGATCATGTTGTTTTTGGAGATGATTCTTTCTAAAAAAATGATTTCATTTCTATTCAATGGTCAAAACAAAAGTAGTCATGTTAAGGTTGGTTGTGATTTCCAATGGGGGGTTTTCCTTAGGATAAACCATGTGAAATAGGAGATACAAATTGAAACCTTATGATGATGCCTAATAATCTGTCTCACTATGTGATTGATAGTCTCAATATTGGTAACATTCTTATCACAATGATTAAGATAAATATGTTGTTACATGAATACCATATAGGAATAATGATTAATCTCAATACATTTTTAGAATGTGGGATGAATTAATAATGTGAATGAATAATAGAAACAAAATGTTGTTTTGAGTATGGGGTAAAAATACACAATGTATGTCATTACTTTTCAAAAACTAAATTGTTCAGTTCACGCAATTGATGAGAATAATGGTCTCCCTACTATATCATTAATGTTTGAGTGTTTTAAATGTGTAATTATTGGAATATTAATGGTATGGGATATTTTAATGCTACATAATATTTTTTATATGAGACTCATGATGAAATTTAGATTGATGTATATTAAGAGATGATTTATATTTATTAATAATTGAAATAAGTGGTAGAGATTAATATGATTATGCTTGGTTAATGATATCGAAATGATATTGAATGAATTAATTTATCATGTAATTTTATTAAGGAATTATGTTTTATATATTTTATACTAATTATATTTTGGTTATAATAATCCTAATACATCTATGTATTTTTCTGCCATAGTTTTTCCTGATGGATTTGAAAAAAAATTAGTAATGGTAATTAAAATGTAGATACATTGTTCAGTGGTAAGGTGATATTTTATTAGATTAATAGATCAACAGAAGGAAAACCCTTAATATGTGTCTGATGTTTCATAATAATGATTAGTTATGAAAAAAATTTGACTAACATTGATAATGATGCAATCCATCAAATTTCTATGTGATATGAAGAAAAAGTGATTTATGTCATCATTTATGAAGTTAATTGACATTACAGATTAATATAGTATGTTACAAAGTCTATATGTTTATATCAAAAATATCGATTCTATTAATATTTGAATACTATTTGATTTCATTATGTTTTCATGGTGAATTATGTTGTCAGTATTATTTTAGATAATAAACGATCATGTAATTTAAATGGGTGGTGGGTGACATTATTATCCATTTTATGATATTATGTTTTAATATAATATATTTCAAATATATTTATTTTGAATTTGGTCCACAATATTTTGGGAATATTGTATAGTTATGTATTTTTGGAATTGATTAAGTCGATCTATGGTGATTACTATTGATATTTATAAACTAATTAATTATACAACTTTTGGTAATATTTTTTTTGGATTAATATTTTTTAGAAATGAGTTGTGGCTTCCAATTATTTTTATTGATTTTATTATTTAATAAAACATAATTTCAGTATTTCTGAAATGAAATATTATTCTTGTATATTTATTTATTGGAGTATGTGATGAAGTTTAAATTGATGGAAGATAATCTAGTGGATGTAATTGTGCTTATAATATTAAAATAAGTCATATAAGAATATTTACTTATGATAGTAATATATTAAATTAAAATTAAGAAACAAATATTAATATTAATTTTTAAATTTAACTAGGATTTTCAATAAATTAATATTCTCTTTACTAATCATAAATTTGATTTTTTTGTTCATTGTATATCCCTTGACCATGAAAACTATTATTCATTGTAAATCCATTGTAGTTTTTTTTTCTTTTCCTGTCCAATATTTTCACTTCTGAATTTTATTCTTATTTTCAAAACTATTTTTTTGTTATTCAAGATGACCATCATATCTTCATTTCCCACTTTTCAAGCACATTTTACATTAACCCTTTTTATGATGTTATATTTCAATAATATAATTTTCAAATTTCAAACATGTGATTACCGAATACAAGTTCAAATTGTGAGGATGAATTTTATTAATGGGTGGTGTGTAAGAGAATATAAAAACCCAATATTTTATGAAATAGTTTATAATATAATTTAATTTCATTATTAACTTTCATTATACAAAATACTGAGTTTAAATAATCTGTGTGATACTATATAAATATTATTTTTAAAATATGATCATTATAACCAAGTTATTAAAATAATGAATATGAACATGATTAACTAAATTATGAAATATATATAGATAAATATATCCCACTTTATATAAAGACATTAATTAATATTTAGTAAATAACATTTAGTTTTTTTGAAAAGTAATACTATACTTAGAAAAATATATTCTCTTCCAAATAGTTTTTATTTTATTTTGGGAGAAACAATTGAGTAAACATTTTTATAGTTTTTAAATATTTTATTACATAAAATCAAATATATTTATGAAAGTTTTATATCCAAATTATCACAAGGTAAATTGAATGAATTTTTTAGAAAATATTCACTTTTTTGAATAGTGAAAAATACTGTTCTTTAATTAATAAATTTATTATAGGAATTTAAAAAGTTAATTTTGGTTTTATAATCAATTTAATGTAAAATTAGTTCTCTTAAATTTTATGTAATCCAATTATTTTCAGTTTAATAATTTTTTTAAATTTACTATGATTATATTTGTATACACAAAAATTCATTTTTACAATGAACTATTTTTACCTGTGAAAAATAAATTTTTAATAGGAAATCAAATATATCAATCTAGAGAAAAATGTTATGTAAATTTATATATTATTCATTAAATATAATTTATTATTATTAATTTAATATTATATATTTCAGGATATATAAATGAATGATGTTTTATACTCAAAAAAGTAATTTCCCGAAGTGTGTGTCACTAAATTTTACTTTATTATTTTAAATATACTATTTAGTAAATATAAGTAATTAATATTATAATATATATTGCATATTTGGAATTTATAGGTTCTTATTTATTAAATTAGTCCCTTTTTGTTGTTATGAATAATAAAAGTGGTAAAATTTATCACCTCAACAAAGGGTAAATTCAGTAAGTCATGTTTAAAAATAAGTATTAGGGAATAATTATACATCATATTTCTTGATGATTGAATTTAATTATCCAATTATCCTATTGTTGTTTAATTTTTTATTTTTAATGGACACGTATCAATGAAACATACAAATATAATCTTTAATTCAACCAATGTTTCAACTTGTCGCTCTCATTGCTTTAAATATCTCTTGCATATCAAGTGATGACACACCAATATTTTTCTATTGAATTTTTTATAAATGAGTTTTTAAAGATTTTTTGAGTAATAAGGACATCTTTTATGTTAATTTCTATTTCCAAGCATATTTACTGATGATTATGTTACATCTATTGAAGATCAAGCACAATTTTTTAAGATGAAGTGGCAATGATTTTTCAATTATTATGGATTCACTAGGAGTCATTTATTAATAAAATATCCCATATAACTATAAATAATACATAAGTTACCATAAATGATTAAATATATATGAAAAGGATTTAAAAAAATGCAAGAAAAGGTTATTCATTACATGGAAGATGAATAATTGGAAATGACCATGAAAATATTAATTTTCTAAAATAATTTTTTGTCGAAGAAGGATAAAATATTTTCCAACAGAAATAAATAACATATTGCATGATTAATAAATAGGTGGTATTTGAATTTTATTCCATACTAAGTATTTTACTATGTAAATGAATGAAATGTAAGTAAAAAAATTGTCCAAACATTACAAGCCACCAAGGTAAGTTCGTAGACCTCACATGAGGGACCCAACATTCAACCTCATGGGTTAGCAAGGCCTAAGAACATTCATAATATAATTACAGAAACGAGATGGATATAGGCCCATAGGAAGATACACCCTTGATAGAATTCAAGCAATTGGGATAGAAAAATGAGTTGTTCTAGTGGGACAGAGTGGCCAGTATGTGTGATGGTGTATGTGGGGGTTAATACTCAACTACCATGCAGCAAGTCACATGTTGTTGGGTTTTTGAAAAAAGTAATAACACATATAAGCTGATAAATAATGTGTGATAATGCTTGTCCATTATTGTTGACCAAAATAAAAAGATATACTGACATATCATGCCCTTTCTATCTAGAATATCTGGACCATCTAATCAAGGAATCTAGTGTTATTAACCACTACTACACCTATAGCTTATAAAAAGAAAATAGTTTGATACTGAATGTTACACCAGATGTCTTAAAATATCCACTAATCAGACCACTAATATGAGGTATGATATCACATCTCAACATCATTCAAGAAATCCATGCCTTTCAATGAGGAGTTAATATGAAAAATAATCTTTGGCCGAATGAAAACAAATTATCAAGGGTTTTTTTATGAATCCATTATTCACACATGATTTTATGTAGTTCATATATTACAGTTTATGTGACTATTCTTTCAATAATGTGTTCAATATAGTAAAGGATATTAAATAATAAATAATTAAATACTCGTGTGATATAATGGAATCCCATGTTTTATGGAGTCAATGAATCCTAAAACTTTAGGCATTCAATATGAATGTACATGACATTATTATTGTTGTTTTGAACATGACATCAGATATATATTGATGTTAGTGATCACAGTTTATAACTATTGTGACTTTAATCAAGATGAATTTTGTTTTTGATTATATGATATGGAGAGAGTGGTATTTCTAATAAATATTTTGAATCTATGGGGTTCCCTATTATTATAAGGAATAGACAGTTCATTGAGCCTCTCCAATACAATAATAGGAGTGTTAAACAATCACCTATTGCATGAGGTATAATCTGTAAGACACTCAACTATGCGAAGTATAATATGTAGGACCCCGGGACACCCTGAGAGGGGATGGGTGAATCAGGGTGTCAACTTTTTCTTCTTAAAGTTGTGGATCTTGTTCCCATGTTGGTAGGAACTACTTAAACCTATATGCAGGATATGATCAGCAATGATACATTCACATTCAGAGAGATGACACAACGATTTTTACTTGGTTCACCACTAAGGGCTACGTCCAAGGAGCATACGCCGACAGGTTTTCGGTCGTACCTGAATCCACTATGCTTCACTAGCTGTAGATTACAATTGTTCGGGAACAGTGACTATGTCCCAGGCTCACTGCCTTTACAAAGGTTCAGGGATAGCTCACTGCTTCCCTCAGGTCACTCCCGTTGACTCCCCCTGGCTCACTACCGTTGGTGAAGTCTCACTCATTTTGTAGACGTGAAGGTCTCTTCAATAGATTTGCATTGAAGTCTTTGTCTCCTATTCAGCATGAGACTTTGCTTGCATCAGAGACTTGAGTTGATGCTCTTTTGTATTCAACCTTTTACTTTAGTGCAATGACTGAATGCACTAGATCCCCTTGTCTTCGTTTTCCTAAATTACAATCACTTGTGTGCTTGCTCAATAAATGATTCTCTTTTGAAGTCCAAATTTCATCCATTGATGAAGACCCCTTTTTCCCTGTCCGCTAGGTGAACAAAATTTGGAAAGGGGCCTTAACAAAGTACCCTACTTCGCAAGGCTCCCAATTTTGGAAAGCTCAAACAAGTCTTCGCAGAGCCCCTTCCTTTTCGTGAAGCTCAATCGTGAAGCACTCTTGGGATGCTCCAGCCTTCGCAATGCTGAGCTATCGCGGAGCTCCTGCCTCTTCGCGAAGCTCACTGCGCCAATGTGGGGCGCAAGACTTTCGCGGAGCTAGAATAGCCGCAGCGAAGCTCCTCTTTCACGAAGAAGACTGCCTTCGCGAGTGACCTTTGCGAACCGAGAGCAAAGGATTTTCGTTGAGAGCTCTATTTCTTTATTTTGAGGGGGTTGGCCTCTATTTATAGGCAATTCCACCGACCCTCGACCCTTCCGTGCGAAGTCAACACCACGTCATCTCAAATCGCGAAGCTCCAAAGATTCGGCCGGAATTTTGTTCAAATCGCGAAGTGCCACGGCACTTTTCCATTCGCGAAGCTTGAAGTAGTCGCGAAGAATCATCATCAACATACCTTCGCACCTTCGCCGCGAAGCTCCCTCGCAAAGACCTTCTCTGCCGCGATGCGCTTCAGCCTCTGCCGCTCGCGAAGCTTGACGTAATCGCGAAGAATGACCATCATCATTCCTTCGTTCCTTCGCCGCGAAGCTCCCTCGCAAAGCCCTTCATCGCCGCGAAGCTCTCCAGCCTCTGTCATTCGCGAAACTTGGCGTACTCGCAAAGACTCACCGCCTCCATTCGTCAGGTCTTCGCGAAATACAGTCCATGCATCCCATCTTCACGAAACTCATGCCTTTGCCATATTAAATTATGATCTTCCTGGAAATCCACATTTCGCAATGCCCACCAACCTCCAAATTTTGGACCCTAAAAATTTGGAAAACACTGGAAAATGGTGCCACCTTGTATCTGCTCTTTTAGTCCACCACCAGATCATCCATTCCTTTGTCGATGTTCCATGAATAAAACATGGATTATTATCCACAATCTGTGAACTCGACATGCCACCATGGAATCTCCTTTGTCAACAAATTTTTATGTCATCTGTTTGCTTTGTTAAAAAGCACGATCACCTCAATAACACCTCTTCTTTGTGATAAGTATCCTTCAACAACTCTTCTGCTTTTATCACAAACTCCTATATTGTGATATGTAATCTTTGAAGGCATATATTTACCATCTTCATCTTCAATGACAATGTGATGTGCATGGCTATATCAGAATTCCAATCCTTGCACGACCATCTTAGATTTCCAATCATTGAAACCTTGTCTTCTTCATCAACCATCATGATCTACATCATGCTAACCATGTGATTCAATTCGTCAAGAAGTATCTTGCATGGTTCTCATGCAATCATGAGTAATTGCATGGTCTTCATCAAAACCCATGGTTCTCATGCAATAAGGACGAATTGCATGGACTTCATCCAAAAACTCCTTTCTTCTTTAATCATCGTCAGATGGATCCTTTGACACAATGTATCACCTTTGACACATGTTATTTTGAACTTACGATCAGTACAACAATCGTCTGAATCACCATTCCTCTACTTCATCAGAGTACTTCTTGATCTCCTTCATTTAATCTTCCATTCCTCCATTTCGTTGGAGTAGTTCTTTTAAACTTACGATCAGTACAACAATCGTCTGAATCACCATTCCTCTACTTCATCGGAGTACTTCTTGATCTCCATAATTTAATCTTCCATTCCTCCATTTCATTGGAGTAGTTCTTGATCTCCTTCATTTTTATCTTCATTGACAACTATTGAAAAGAAATACAAACTTATACGCAAAGTGGTTCCAACAATCTCCCCCTTTGTATTTTGTTGTCAATACCTTATACATCTTCTGAAATGAATTCGTCACTGACAAAATGAGAAACTTCTTTTCAATCAACTATTCTTTTCAAACTGTCATTTCAGTTTCTCTCCACCTTATTGACAAGAAATAAAAAGCGCAGGTTAGGGAGGGTATCAATCCACACTTAAGCAATGTTACGTTAATCATTTCACTCTAAGTCTACTTAAGCAATTCTAGATGTAGAAAATAAGAAAATTTGATTAAGTTAACAAGGCTGTCCATTATTCACAGATCATGATACCAACATGAGATGATAAATCATGTATTTTGTCTTCAAGGGTTTACCACTTTTATTTTAGGTAGAAGAAAAAAATATGTGATAGGGAATAATAAACCTGAAACTCCTGCACTCACATCAGCAAACAGATCAAAAAAAACATTCAAGTGCTATCGGCAGGACAATTGACCTTGGGGCACTTCCATTCCCTTTTTTTATGTCACTGATCAATTCAGTTACTCCCCATTTGAAGAATGGTCTTTTATTTGAGTAACCAAGGAATAGAGATTGAGAAATGTCGTACCTTCTCCAGTGATATGTTCTTCAAGAAATTCACAGAGTAACTGCTTTTGAGTCCAGCTGGAGTTGATATTGATTGAGATATTGATTATGGAAGCTTCTTCATTTTTCTCCCCCTCAAGGGAAACACTCCGCATCATCTTCATCAAGAGTGATCCTTCATCATCATAATCATTGAATATCAATTGAAGAATCTACTAAATATGGAAACTTCTTCAGCTTGGCTATCAAGAGTTGACAGCATTCACTACTTCTTAGGTTCTCCCCCTGATTGCATGCTTCACCTTCAATTCCCTACATTATTAGCACAAATACAATAAACACATGATTACGGGAATAAGGTGGTTCCTTATTTCTTCATCAAGAAGACTTGCTTGGTTGAGGTTATTTTTTTAACCAAGTTCCCCTGCTCACTCCTGTCTTCATGCCTGCACATTTGAACATATGTTCTGATATCTTTCGGTGTGGCATGGCTCTGTTCACATTCTCTTCTACATTGTATGGATAATTGTTCTTCTCAGTAGCCATCATGAATGATAGATTCTTACTCCTCTTAAGGACTGCTTCTTGCTTTGGTATTATGTTTTGGAAACCTTTTTCAATGTGACCCGATTTATTGCATCTCTCACATAGAACTTCTTTGACACGTGTGTTTATCTTTGTTTTCAATCTCTCCTGCACTGTGTCTTCATCATGTGAAAGTTTTCCTTTTCCTTTGTCACCAGCCTTTGACTTTTCATCTTCAAGTTTCCTTATTCATTTCAAATCTTCTGGCCAGATGACCAATATGTCATTTGGAACTTTTGCAGCTGGTTTAGGACATCCTCATGGGTTCATCCGATATTCCTCCCACTTAGTGATTCTTTTGGATGAATGACTCTTTAATTTCATGGATCTAAAATCCTGGGTCTTCTCAGCTTCCCTACTTGAGATCTTCGTGGGGAAATGTGTGTTCACAACAATCTTATGATTTCTCCCCAAGGTAGCTGCTTTCTTAATTTTCGGCATCAGAGGTATTCTATTCTTATCAACAGTGAAAGCATGTTGATGTGGGCATGTACTTGCCACGAGACCTCTGTCGTTACATACATCACCGATGTTATTAAGAATTCCAAATCTGTTTGCGGTGAACAGATGCTTCTGGATCTGCGGATGTTACTTCTTCTTTTCTGGATTCCTTCCCTTTGAAATAGGCTTTCCCTATGCTTTTCCATCTTAGGGATTGTAAAAACAATCCAGTGCATAGTGCCCAAATCCGTTGCAGCACCAACATTGGCCCACAAATCTTTTCTTCTTTGTTACTTCTGTATGAGGTTGTTGGGCCATCTTCTTAATATTTTGTGCTCTATTTGAGGAACCAACTTCCTCCTTTTGCTTCTCATCCACCCTAGACATGGTGGTAGGTTTATTCCTTTCACCTTTCCTCATCCATACTTGCGTAGAACTTTTCTTCCAACCTGCACTGATTGTAGGAACGTATTTAGAAACATGAGTACAAGATGGTTTGGATGGTACCGTCACTTTCTCAGTTGCTTGTGATAGAACAATGAGTGAAGTCATGATCTTCTTATCACATTTTGGAGGTCTTTTGACAATAGAATCCTCCAGTGAGCATTGAGTACTAGCAGCGACTGATTCTTGAGGTGGACACTCAAGAGTTGTCATAATCTTCTTGTCACATGTTGGAGGTACTTCAGCTTTAGTATCCTACAATGAACATTGAGTTCTAGCATCTCCTGTTTCATTCTTTTGTGGAGTCTCAATATGTGTCTTCTCAAGATTATTCAATTGGGCTTCCAATTTTTGACTTTCATTATTGAGTATGATCTTCTGATCTTCAATCATGATCATCTTCTCTTCACAAGTCTTCTTCAATCTTTCAACCTCATCCTCATGCATCTTAACATTTTTTTGTAACAAAGAGTCAAGTTCCCTGAATTGCTTGGAAGTTTCTTCCAAACAAAAACTCTTGACTTCATTGCTCTTCTTCAGATCATCTTCAAGTGCATGGATCCTTTCTTTTAGAGTCTTATTAACTTCATCTTTTTCTTCAAAGACTTTCAACTGTTTGGTGTGCTTTATACTTTCCATATCTTTTCTTTCTAACCCCTCTTCTATATTGTTAGCTTCCATTTCTAATCGAGTGATCTCAACCTGCATAGATTGGAATATGCTACAAATAATCGCAACCATTTCTTCAGGAATATCATGCAGATAGGTTTTGAGTTTTTCCTAAAAGCTTGAATTAGGGGTGTCATCCTTTCCTATGGAAGAATCCAGAGCCACCTTCTTGATACTTTCCACGCCTTATGTTTCTTCATTATTGGAATGGCATGGAGAACAAGACACTGAATCTTATTTAGATATGAGGGACTTCTTTAGCTGATTCTTCTCTTTCTTTTTCCTATTTGTCATGGTCTTTCTAGATGTATACTTCTGCTAAAAAATGACTGAATCTTCATCAAGACTGCTCTTCATTGTTGAATTTAGGAAAGAAACTCAAATCCTCTTCTCTATAGAGTTACTGGAGAATATCCAACATACGTTAACCTCCCTCTGATACCACTTGTAGGACCTCGGGACACCCTGAGAGGGGAGGGGTGAATAAGGGTGTCAAATTTTTCTTCTTAAAGATATGGATCTTGTTCCCATGTTGGTAGGAACTAATTAAACCTATATGCAGGATATGATCATCAATGATACATTCACTTGCAGAGATATGACACAACGATTTTTACTTGGTTCACCACTAAGGGCTACGTCCAAGGAGCATACACAGATAGGTTGTTGGTCGTACCTGAATCCACTATGCTTCACTAGCTGTATATTACAATTTTTCGGGCACAATGACTCTGTCCCAGGCTCACTGCCTTTACAAAGGTTCAGGGATAGCTCACTGCTTCCCTCGGGTCACTCCCGTTGACTCCCCCTGGCTCACTACCGTTGGTGAAGTCTCACTCAGTTTATAGACGTGAAGGTCTCTTCAATAGATTTGCATTGAAGTCTTTGTCTCCTATTCATCATGAGACTTTTCTTGTATCAGAGTCCTAAGTTGATGATCTTTTTTATTCATCCTTTTACTTTAGTGCAATGACTGAATGCACTAGATCCCCTTGTCTTTGTTTGCCTGAATTACAATCACTTGTGTGATTGCTCAATAAATGATTCTCTGTTGAAGTCCAAATTTCATCCACTGATGAAGACCCCTTTTTCCCTGTCCTCTAGGTGAACAAGCTTTGGAAAGGGGTCTTCACAAAGTACCCTACTTCGCAAGGCCCCCGATTTTGGAAAGCTCAAACATGTCTTCGTAGAGCCCCTGCCTTTTCGTGAAGGTCAATCGCGAAGCACTCTCGTGATGCTCCATCCTTCGCAATGCTGGGCTATCGCGGAGCTCCTGCCTCTTCACGAAGCTCACTGAGCCAACGCGGGGTGCAAGACATTCGTGGAGCGAGAATAGCCACCGCGAAGCTCCTCTTTCACGAAGCAGACTGCCTTCGCGAGTGACCTTTACGAACCGAGAGAAATGGATTTTCGTTGAGAGCTCTCTCTCTTTCTTTTGAGGGGTTCAGCCTCTATTTATAGGCGATTCCACCAACCCTCGACCCTTCAGCGGGATGTCAACGCCCCGTCATCTCAAATCGCGAAGCTCCAAAGATTCCGCCAGAATTCTGTTCAAATCGCGAAGCACCACGACACTTTTCCGTTCGCGAATCATGACGTAGTCGCGAAGAATCACTGTCAACATACCTTCGCGCCTTCGCCGCGAAGCTCCCTTGTAAAGCCCTTCTCCGCCGCGATGTGCTTTGGCTTCTGCTGTTCGCGAAGCTTGACGTAATCGCGAAGAATGACCGTCATCATTCCTTCGTGCCTTCGTCGTGAAGCTCCCTCGCAAAGCCCTTCATCGCCGCGAAGCTCTCCAGCCTCTGCCGTTCGTGAAGCTTGACATACTCGCAAAGACTCACCGCCTCCATTCTTCTGGTCTTCACGAAATATAGTCCATGCATCCCATCTTCGCGAAACTCATGCCTTTTCCATATTAAATAGTGATATTCCTGGAAATCCACTTTTCGCGATTCTCACCAACCTCCAAATTTTGGACCCCAAAAATTTGTCAAACACTGGAAAATGGCGCCACATTGTATCTGCTCTTTTAGTCCGCCTCCAGATCATCCATTCCTTTGTTGATGTTCCATGAATAAAACATGGATCATTATCCACAATCTGCGAACTCGACATACCACCATGGAATCTCCTTTGTCAACAAATTTGTATGTCGTCTGTTTGCTTTGTCAACAAGCACGATCACCTCAACAAAACTTCTTCTTGGTGATATGTATCCTTCAACAACATTTCTGCTTTTATCACAAACTCCTATATTGTGATATGTGATCTTTGAAGGCATATATTTACCATCATCATCTTCTATGACAATGTGATGTGCATGGCTATATCATAATTCCAATCCTTGCATGACCATTTTAGATTTCCAATCATTGGAACCTTGTATTCTTCATCAACCGTCATGATCTAGTTCATGCAAACCATGTGATTCAATTCGTGAGAATGTATCTTGCATGGTTCTCATGAAATCATGAGTAATTGCATGGTCTTCATCAAAACCCATGGTTCTCATGCAATAAGGATGAATTGCATGGACTTCATCCAAAAACTCCATTCTTCTTTAATCATCGTCAGATGGATCCTTTGACACAATGTATCACCTTTGACACATGTTCTTTTGAACTTACGATCAGTACAACAATCGTATGAATCACCATTCCTCTACTTCATCGGAGTACTTCGTGATCTCCTTCATTTATTCTTCCATTCCTCCATTTCATTGGAGTAGTTCTTTTGAACTTACGACCAGTACAACAATCGTCTGAATCACAATTCCTCTACTTCATCGGAGTACTTCTTGATCTCCTTCATTTAATCTTCCATTCCTCCATTTCAATGGAGTAGTACTTGATCTCCTTCATTTTGATCTTCATTGACAAATATTGACAACAAATACAAACTTATACGCAAAGTGGTTCCAACATAATAGTAATCATTTAAAAATATTATCGTTTTCTATACTCTTTGGTTGTGATGTTTTGATCCTGAGACAATAGATCCATGTTATTATACTCATTGTGTTTTGTTATGAATTATTTTTTATGAACTTCTGTACATTACTGTATTGTGGTACATGGTGGATAATGAAGTATAAGACTGGTGTATACAAACTCTTATATGAAGGGGGAAGTTTCTTTTTACAATTTTTTTTCATGGATAATAAAATTTAAATGAAGATCCACTCTGCTGGATAAAAATCCATAGCTAACCAGGATTGCATAATATAATGGAACGCAAAATAGATAGTGGATACATTGATCTTAGATGAATTAAATAGGTTATTTGAGATGAGTTTCTTGTATACATGATCACATGTAAATAACAGTCATGAAATCATGAACATGAAGTAATGTAATAATGTTATTCTTGAATACGTCCTAACCACATTCAACTATAGATCGTGTTGAATAAGTAATATTGAAAAATTAATTTTGAGTTGTACAAAAAATAATAACAATATCATTTTCAATATGATAATTGAGAACCACGAATGAATAAATTGATAATGAATTTTGGATATATATAAAAAGTAATTTGTGCCTATGTTTTTTATGTGTTGGGAATTCGAGAAATCATGATAAAGTAAAATTAAACTATATTGAGGAATCTGATGTTTCAAATTCTGATATAATAATAACCTAACATAGAAGTGACATCATTAACTAATATTGAACAATATACCATGATGACATGTATGAAGTGGTTCTGATAATATATAGTGACAGTCAAAAACATTTAGAAATGTTATGAAAGACCATCTATTAATTAGAATAAGTTTTGACAGAGAAGAATTTATGTGGAATAAATATAAAATAAACATTGCATCGGTATTCAAAAGTAGTTGCAACCTATTAAAATGTGTTAATTCATGATCCATTGATGATAAAGTTTTAATA
Source organism: Viscum album (assembly GCA_963277665.1). Classification (NCBI taxonomy): domain Eukaryota; kingdom Viridiplantae; phylum Streptophyta; class Magnoliopsida; order Santalales; family Viscaceae; genus Viscum; species Viscum album. Next base: position 1,896,697,956 of record OY728123.1, read on the forward strand.
GCATAAAAAATCCAATTATCTATTACTAGGTGTAGATATTATGTATATATAATTGTTTTCAAATGATATTTCAAATTTCATCACTACCAATAATTGTGATAAAAAAACCTATGAAACAACCACAAGTTGATCATGAGAATGAGTATAATTTGTGTGAGCCTTGTAAAAATGATTATATAATTTTCATTAAGATATTCAGTTTCTATATGGGATATGTGGAACTAAAAATAAAGAGTTATCTAGGCTATAATAAGGAATATAATTTAAATTAAAAATTATAATTCAATACATATTAAGTTTTATTACCCCATATATAGTGGATCCGATATAGGGATTTACAACTCAAATGAAATCTTGGATCCCTCTATTATATTCACTGAGAATTATGTTTTTCTTTTTATTATGTGATATTTTTTCTTGAAAATATAATAAAATACATCTCTCGAGTGTTTTGTAATGTTTCATCTCAAAAAATATCTTCTTTCATGAATATGATGATCCTAAAAAATTAATAATATGTCATTATTTCAAGAGAGGAAGAAAAAACATTAGTCTATGAAGGAAATAATGAATTCAGATTTAAATATTTTGTATTCCACTAATTTGTTTAATAATTAATGATATATAAATCACTATCAACATTGTTGGATCAAGGGATTTTAGTGATCATGAGTTTTATTCACATTTTTTCCGAAAGAAAAGCTAACAACATGATAAATTTATAACATGATAGTTTACTTTTTAATAGATGAATCATGAATGATGATTAAATGTTTCCCCAAATTACTTTTTTCTAATATTTGTGAATTTTTTTAAAAAATGAAAACTGAAATCAATTTTCTTGCGAATGGGTATGATAAAATTGAGTACACACCATGAAGAAAATTTTTAACACTTTTGAAAATATATCTATTAAAGTTGTAGTAACCAATGTATAGTGTCTATATATTAATGGGTGATACTCCAAATATTATATATAGTAGAAAAACATAATATAAGAAAAGTATGTTAAGACTAAATAATTTTATAATAAGATCCATGAGTTAGAATAAAATATAAAAAACCACAATGATGCGAAAAATGGATATTTTTAATATAAATCCTAGGTAATATGATTAATTAATGATAATTTTAATAAAATGATGTTACACATTAATAGGTTGTTTAGAAAATCTGAATTGAATGTTAACAAATAAATTAATTTTTTTAAAACTAAAAAATTTACATCAATATGATAGGTCTCGATTTGGATTTAAAATTAAAAAATCATAAAAAGGATCATGTTGTGACTTCAAATTTCATGAAGTATGTTACATCTTCCACATAATGGTCTATAGTGTATTTAACATATAAAATTCTAACTTACTATTAAAATAATATAATTTCATCAACAAATAAAGTCCCCCAAGAAGTTGGGAAAGAGATACCATTTATATCTCTACATAATAATTTTGTTAAATAAGTTTTGTAAAAAAAGATAATTCATACTTTTTTTACAAATATTGATGAGGAAATAAGAATATTAACCTTTTACCATGAATATCATATGAAGAACAATTGTAGAAGCTGGTTCCACCAGTAGAGCACAATAGGTGGTAATGAAGACCCATACGTAGTGTGCTGATTGTGCTGGAAATTATAGTCACTATATAGAAGATAAATAGAGACCATCATTTGTGGTTTAATGTTGGTACTATAGTAGATTTGGGAATTGTTCACTATATTGATGGTAAAATATCATATACACTAAATTGGAAAATGATAATTTTCTATGGGGGGAGAATTCTAGCAAAAAATAAACAATAAAAAATATTCATAATATGTGTAAAATTGCATTTAATTAACTTTAATATTTTGATGACGTTAGAAGAGGTGGTGGTCAAAAAAGTGAACCATGTATATGTCAACAAGTATTTAAAAAGAATGGTTAGAAAATACCATATAATAAAGAATATCTAGAACTAGGTATAAATAAATATAATTATTTATAATAGATTACTCCAAAAAAAATTATAAGAATTCATCCATGATGAAAAAGACAAAAACAATTGGAATTAAAATAGTTCAATGGTTACAATCAAGAATATTTAAAATTCATATATTAATTAATTGGTAAAAGGAGTGCATGTTAATCCTTGTGGAAACTATAATGAGGTTTTGATTAATCCAAAATATATATTAGTTATTTTTCCTATAGATTTATAGGGGGAAATATTTTTTGATTAAGAAAAAGAAAATTCTTATGAAAAAATAATACATTAAGTTTCTATATGAAGATGATGAATTTAATGAGAGGATGTCAACAATTTAAAACTTATATCATACTAATTTTCTATTTTTGAGATTCAACATGGCTGGAAAAACCTATAATGTATGTTCAATAATAATTCCATCATAAAGTGATCTATTAGTAATGTTGAATTTCTCACAAGGATATTCACAATATTTTAAAAAATATTTGAAGTGAAAGTCCACAAATAATGAAATAGAAAAAACTAATAACAACCATTCTTCTACTAAGAAAACATGAACAAAATATCATATAATATATAAGGATTAATGAATAATGTATACCATATTTATGGGATATTCTGTCTTGAAAATGTTTCTAACATCGAGAACAAGAAGACCCACCTTATTCTATTTATCTTTATATATTATAATTATTATTAATATACATAGAATTTATGGTGACACAAATTATCAAGCAGAAATACTGAGATGTTTTTATATAGATAATGTTAATATTGAAAGGGATAAATTATTAATATTCCATTGTTGATTTATCTCGGATGTTGGTATTCATGATATCATCTAATAAAAAAGGTTATACTTGATGATTATGTGGAGGTATTCAACATTTTAAAATAAATATTTGAAAATCCATTTTGGAGAAATATATATATTGTTAAATCATGACATTAATTCATCTTAATATTCACTATTTCCAATATGACGATGACTATTTACCTTGAGGGGAAAAGAAAGAATATTTTGATGATTTCAAAATTATTTCTCTAAAAAAAACGTTACTGAATGTTTTTCTGAATGTTTCACTGACGAGGTATTCATTATTTATGTATCATTATTAAAAAAACTAATTTATATTCCATATAAAAAGTGGGGGGGGGGGGGGTTATTAGTTACATGAAAAATGAATGGATGAATAATCTCTAATTATAATATAAAATACTAATATTTTAATTTAATGTTTCTATTTTTTTTGTGAGTGCAATAATTTCAGTTCTATATTTTCCCTCTCTAAAATTTTATATTATATTTTTATTATCCTATATGTTATTTGGTAAGTCCTTGAATAATGTTTGGTATTATAATTTCAATTTGTATCATTAAAATTTCAAAGGGAAAACCTTTTTTCTTGATCAAAACATATTATTTTCAACATCATTCATGGCACAAGTAGTCTTAAAATGGATGGATTTAAGAAACTCTTATAAGTATGAATTGGTAAATATTTTATTCTAAAAATATTATTTATATTCCATTAGGTGTAGGGAATATGAAATTAATGGTTGATAATAAAGGTTCTGAGAAGGTATTATACATATTGAAACATAATTTATATATGGGTATTGATATAAAAATATAATGGTGAAGATTAAATATACTACATTGTGTTTTAATTGTTATCAATTAGTTTTTTAATGTTTGTTAATGTATAAAAACATAATGTAATATCATTACTGTTTGTAATATTAGGTGTTGAATACCCATCCTCATATATGGAAGAAATGAGATAAATTTTTGAGATGAATTAGTGATTCCTAGAGAATTGTTATTATCGCTGTTGGTGGAATCTAGTAAGATAATCCTTAATGTAAATATAATTATTTTATAAATGATCCTCTATGATTGGAGAAATTTTATATAGTGTTAATAATGTTTTATTAAGGGGAAATTATAATCTCAGAAGAAGATTAATAGAAGAGAAATAGAAAATATTCAATTTCTTGTTGAATTACTTATAGAATAATATTTAAAAGTTCACATATTTTAGGAGATTACATATTTGAGGAAGAATACATGACTTGGGATTGGAAATATATTCCATAAATAGTATTTACAATGAATATGAAAGATCACGTAGAAAAAAAATATGGACCATCCATTAAAACCCCACAAGGGGAATCCAATATACTATAAATGAGGGACCTAAGGATTAATCTTATGGGAGAGATAGCCCAAATATTATAAATAAAGGAAGTGGTTAAACTATGCTAAGTATATGGGTATAGAAATGGGAACCAACGTGAGAATTCATGTGGGTAGGCTGGCTAAGCCAGTGGTGCAGGTGGTCCAGTGATAACTTTGTGTTTGAACAGTTATTCTGGTGCTGATCACTCACTACGATGTCATGATATTCAATCCACATGGGTTGAATCAGTTGTATGAAAACATTCAAGATGATAAATTATATGGGATATGGTGTTTTTTAAGTATTTAACCCCATAAAAATATATATAGACATAATGTTTAATCCATATTGTGAATATAAACCATATAATTGAGGCAACTAATGTCTTAAACTTCCTCTGCCACTATATCTCCCCAAAAGCCATTGCTTTGATGTCACATTGTACACCTGATTTTATAAAATATACTTTGATTGAACTAATTAAATTTTTTATTCTTAATCATTTCTCCCTCATCCAGGAAATAAACATATATCATGGATGTATTAATACAACGAATATGCTTTAACTAAATGAAAATGATGTTTTAGAGGTAGTTTCATGCAACCAAAGATCCTGAATAAGTCAGTCACATTAAAATATGATCATTTACGTGATTAATAAAAAATACACATTTACTAGATCACGAAGGCTGGGACACTATAATTCTTGGTTTTATTATGTGTTAAATGGTTACCCTATATTATATATTTAACGAACTTGTCATATTTAGGAATAAAAAATTAATTGAAGAACATTATTATTGATGGATTTAATATTGTATAAAAAATAGATTTAATGAATTGCTCAAGGTTTATGAATATTATTATATCAAGATAGATTATTTTTTTGATGATTTATAGAGAGAGAACTTATTTTTTAGAAAATAGATCATCTATGGGTCTTCCTATTCTACAAAGGATAAGAGAGTTTTGTGGGAATCTCAACAAAATGAAGATGATAGTTCAAAAATCATATTCATTGTGAGGAAGAGTCCATGATACACTCTTCAATGTATTGAAAAATAATTAACATTCAAAATGAAAAAAATGCATGATCTGTTTTTCGAAAAAGTCAAGATCCCACAGAAAATTGATCCCTATCAAGAACAACCAAAGTGTTTCATGATGAATCATACTCCATGAGAAAGGGTATGCACCTCTACTATGGTACATGAATAATAAATAGGAATAAAAAACACATATACAAACTATTATGTAAAGGGGAATTTCTATTTTTATAACTATTTTAATTAGATAATGGAAGATAAATCTTGTTTATGTCTCCATGATCAAGAACCACACCTATTCAGGTTTCAATGATTTATATTGATTGAATTAATAAATTACGTTCATTGACCACAAAAGAACAAATAAGTTATTAGGAGAGGAATTTCATTCATACATTAGATCATGAAAATAAAATGGATGGTGGAATGAACATGATTTGAATTAATAAATGTAGTGTAGAATCCAATAAAATCACATTCAACTATAAAAACTATTGAACAATGCATATTGAAGAATAAAAACTAAGTATTACATAAAATAATAACAATTTTATTTTTTTCGGCTATTTGAGATGATATTAAGAAATATTTGAGATTTAATTTGTGATATTCCCCCGTATCATGGTGGTTTAATTAATTAATTAATTAAATTTTTTCTATCATGGGTGGTAGATAATTTTGGGTGGAAATTTTTAAAAATAATTTGGTAAATTGGTGATGTCAATGGGTTCTTAGTATCCATTAATAAAAAATGTGTGTGGTCTTATAATTTTTATGATACTATTTTGCTTGGATTGAAAATTTCTGCATAAACTACGAAACATTTTTAAGAAAAAACCATACAGGGCCTTTGGGAAGGATACATGGGTCACATGGTCACCTCATGGTTTTGTATGCTTGGTGGGTTATCTAGTTAAATGAATATAATTTACTATTTTAATATTTAATTTTCTTTTATATAATTTTTATTATTATTTCATCTTGTTCTCCCTCCCTATCCCATGACACCCTGATATCCTCCTCCTCTCCATGCCTCACACACAACCCATGTAATCACATCTTCTCCACTTTTATGTTTGATCACATTTCTTCATTTTTCCTGGTCAAGACCCTAATTTTAGGGACTCACCTCTATCCTTTCTCCTTTTCCATCAATATTTCATCTCCTATCCGGGCACATTTTTTTTCGAACCCTAATTTTAAGAATTAAACTAATTTTATGCATTCACCTCATATGTTGGTATTCAACCTTTATTTGTGTGTTATCATATTTTTAAAATTTATTAGAATTTTAGTTCACCTGCTACCTTTGAAGGTATTTTATATTTTCCCTTCTTATTTGACCAATTTAAATTTTGATTTTTTTGTGATTTTTTGTTTCAACTTGGTTATTTTGAAGTATTTTTCATCCTTGAAAGTTAAATTTCATGGTTATTCATTAGTATGAACATATATAACTATTTCTTATTTGTATATAGTTCCTTATGTAAAAGGAAATATTCAAATGGGTTGTATTGGTATAAATATATTTGTGAAGGTACATATGTGTGTATGAATAAAGGGGTGGTTTCATATGGCTATCATCAAAACCAACATATTTTGACATGGGTGTTTCCATTCATATCCATTATAAAAAATTCTATATTATGTTTCAGGTTTCAAAAAAAATGAATTTTATTTGTGTACATTATGTGTGGGGTGTGTTATGATGAGTTTTTATGGTTTTCATTGTTTTTGGTTTGTTTGAAAATGGGGTTTCCAAAGGTTTTCCATAAATATACTTATATGAACATAACATGTATATATGTTGGGTGTTTTTTCTAACACATGGTGGTAATCTTAATATAATTGGTTGTTTTAATGTGATTCTAAGCCATATGTTTGTTTTAGTATAATTAGTTTACATGAGTTTATGTGCATTGGATGAGATTATGAAAATGTATTGATTATTATGATTTATTGTGACATTCCTTATGTTATTTTAAAGAGATACTTCGGAAAAAATTGGTTATACATATATATTCCTATTAATATGGTAATATTCATTTCCTAATGAGGTGTAAGTATAGATAAGAACATGGGATTAAACATTTTTCCACATAAATATCTACCTTGGAAATATTGATTTAAAAAACACTCTCCCCCACCTTCTTTATTTTTTGATTTCATTCAAAATTATCTTATAAAAACCATGTTTTTCTAAAAATTGGATTCATTGTTTCTAAATGTTTTCAATTGTGATTTTCATGTTCTTAATATAACTGTTTTCTTGATTGGAACCTTAAAAGAATAAATTAACAATCAAAATGCTTGTTGGATAATTTAAAACTTTGTTCATGGAAACAGCTTTCGATTTTAACTCATACAACATATTTGGTACTTTAAGGTGTTTATTGAGAAATGGTTTGAATCACCATGATTTTTAGAGCAATTTAGTACATGTGAGTTTTTTCCATTGGGATTGAAACCCATATTGATTAAACTTCTAGAGATGGTCTTCACATCAACAGTGTAAGAGATTAAGAAAGGCATTCATAGTGGAATCTCTGTGACATATTTATTGTCATGAATTTAATAAATTCATAACTTTCCCATTATAATATTATCATGATATTCATGGGAATAATCTAGGGGATCTTGTATTTGTTTCATTCTACTCACAATTAGCAATATTATAACTTACTTGATAGAGGATACCCAATGTTGGTGTCAGCACTGGTGAGGCTTGTTTTGAAAAGACAGGTTGGTTATTAAGTACGGAGTTTCACCATATGTTGTATGGTTGGATTTAGCTGGGTATGAACATGGTCACTTCTAGATATTTTTATGGAATTACCATGATTAAATATCTTAATATTATTATATTATTTTTATGTCACATTTTTTTCTTGATTCTTTTTTTTCACTGCCTATACACAAGTTATTTTATTAGTTTCTCATATCATTTGGTATGGCATGCTACCAAGGAATAGTTGTGGTTTCTTTTGAGGAATTGGTTTTTGAACTGGGTTTTTTAAATTTGAATTATTTTTGAAAAAATAAATTCATGTTTTGTTTTCAAAATGGATTTTGTAAAAATATTATAGGTTTTTTAAAACCAAAAAAAAATTATATATGTATTTCCAAACTAGTGATTATATACTATCACATGAAACGACATTCATGGATTCGTTGGTTCTTACAAAATACTATATTTTATACTCACTCCCTACTTCTTACACTCAATGTCTATAGACCCATTCTGGTTTTAGTGTGTGTCTAATTGTCAAGGATTTCTCATGGAGCATAATGGTCTTGGAGAGGTTTGTGTCCCAGTAATCTCATAGAGGTATGTTTAAATTTATTTCATTCCACTTTCAATGATTATATTATTTTTATCTTAAATGATTATTTATTTACCTGTTTATTTATTGGGAAAATCATTCCCAATTTCATTATATTTGATATAAATAAATATATTCCATCCTAGTAGGATTAATAATGTCTATCATACATTGTTGTGGGTTAGGTCATTTGACTAATTTGGTGTTGACATGGGTTGTTTTGAGAAAAAATGCCTCCAGATGATACCTTGATATTTTGGGAGTCATGTAAAATTAAAAAAGGAATATCAAAACTCAACCTGTTGGGGTTGTAAGAGCATCGGGAACTCGAACTCATTATAATCCACGAGATACCAAGATTATTCATTGACCGAAGTATTTTACTATAGATTTTAGGTTTTTTTGCTGCTTGTTGGGATATTTTTTGAAATGACAATGGGAGTGAACTATTGATACATGGTGATAATTTATTGATTATAAACCCATGTAAATCCTGAGTGGACAATTCATTATATTTATAAGGGTCAGCATATGGTTTCTATATGGTCAACTAAACCACATAGATGTGTAATGCATGATCTCTAGTTTACTGATTGAAATAAGTTGTTGTGGATTTTGTTTTAGTTGGTGTGAGTTGACATTAAAAATTAAATGGTCTCTGATAACATGTTTTATAGTGAGATGAAATGGTTTTTGATATATTAAAACATATATAAAGGAGTTTTTGTTTATAATGAGATTATATTTTTAAAAGGAAAAGTAGATGATGTATTTGGTATTTAAATATTATGTGTTTGAATGATCCTAATTTTGAAATGGGGAATTGGGTTTGGATAAAAAAGGCCCAATTTAATTTTTCTTTGTATATTTATAGTGGGATTTTTATAAATCATTTAGGTTTACTAAATATTATATTTCTTTTTGTACATTTTGGGACATAAACATGTTATTTTGGGGAAATAATTGTGAAATGTTATATATCTCACATCGTTTTTTATAAACCTCCCTGAAAGGTCTAGTGTAATGTAGATAATTTTTATGAGGGGTTCTCTAAAGTCCTATTTGACACTTCTGAGACTCAAATGAAGTGGAATGAATTTTTTCCTATTTAGAGTGATGTGATATTTATATAGGGTTGTAAATATCTTGTATACCCATTATATATCCTTTGGTTCAATGGTTTAGTCCCACAATTCATAATTGGATGGATCAGTGAAGATCATTTTTTTGTTGGATTTTAATCTATGAGAACATGTTGGGAATGTTTTTTGGTTCTATTGGAGTCATTTTAGGATTAATGGATGGTTGAAATTTATCGGTTATTCTTGGTTTTCCGTTGTGGGTTCTCATTTTATTCGGAATTGTTTGTTCCTATTTGATTATTGATTATTAAAAATTCCCTTATGTGATGAATACCATTTCGTGACTTTTTATCCTTCTATCAGACATGGGAACGAACATATGGGGAATATATAGATACATGGGTGTAGATGTTTTTTGGATGTGATGTGGATGAAATGAGGTTTTTTTCTATTATAATTACTATGTGTTGGTATTAAAATTACATAGATCTAGACACCCACATTTTCTAAATGAGACATTCATTTCATAACGAGGCATGCACATCTACTGTTTTTGGGCTACATTGTGTTGGTTTCCTTGACTTTTTCTGATCTGGATTATAGTCCATCGGTATGTTTAATGTATGTGTTTTTCTTTTCATTTTGAACTGGTTGTTTTTTTTGATTTTAAAGGAGTGTTTTTTATTAATATAACATATTTGGGGGATGAGATTACTTTTTGAGTTTCTCATATGGAAAATGATTTTTTCAGTTATTACAACAGTTACACATAATTCTAAATTGTGGGGAGACAGATGATAGGTCTTTTTTTTCTCCATCATTATTGTTCCATATTTTTCATTAATGAATTGGTTGGCTGGGGATTTCTATTTCTGTTGTAGATATGTTGATAAAATTCATTCCCCTACTGACCTCTACAAATTCCTATGACTTTCTTGGGAATGAAAGTAAAATGGTGGAGATTTTGTAACATTCACCATGTCACTATGGATTAATTAATTAATTAATAAAAATTAATCATGGGTTACAAGTATTATTTGGTGTAAATATTAAAATTTTCAATAGAAAAGGGGTACTACTCATTAGCGTTGAATGATTAAGATTACCCATGGGAAAAATATACAAGATGGTCTTTCATTTGGGCAATGAAAATATTTATTTCATGATCGTGGATTTCTTAACCGTGTAAAATACCTAAGATAAACCATGTTGGGTATTTGTGAAGTAAGCATAACCTACAAAACCATTACACTGTTTGGTAAACCATGTATGTTATTGAGTCACAAAAATATAATTTGTTATTTTTATCTTCTTTTTTTCTGCATTTATTTATTTTCTCTATAATTGTATTTTTCACTTCTTTCCCCCTATCGTATGGCCCCCATCCACTCATCCTCTCCATGCCATGTGTGCCACATCTACAAAAACCCACCTCTACTAGATGTTTTCAACTATGTTATTTGGATTTCTTGGATGAGAAGTCAAAGAATGACCTCTTCCCTCCTCCTAGTTCTAGAAATTATTCCTCTTCTATCTCCCCTATTTGTTCGCACAAACCAAAGGGTGTGGGTTTACATATTCTTTTGGTATTTTCATTCATTATTATGGTGTGTAAAGGGTCCCTTGAGAAGGGTTCATGTGTGTCTCTGAATCTCCCACCAAATTCATAGTGTATTTATTTTGTTTCCAATGATTGGGGTTAGAATTTATTTCCCTTTTTATTAGACCACATTATATTGGGATTATTTTGGGGATTGTTGTTTTCTCCTTGGTTGTGTAAAAGTTATTTTGGTACCTTTAAAAATACATATACATGTACAAATTGGAAAGAAAATATATAAATATTATCTCTATGTATAGATTCCATCATGGATTGGGGGTTATGTAGATGCAGTCCGAGTGTGTAAATATACATGTGATATTCAATATGAATGTAAGCGTAAAGGGGATATTTTGTGTGGTCATCGTGAAAATACACATGTTTTGAGATATGTGTTTCCATTAATTTCCATTATATCACATTCCAAATTATGATTTATGACTCAAAAAAAGGAATTTTAAAAATGTCTTTTGGGATTGTGGTGTTCTATAATGTTATTATTGATTTATTGGTCAACAGCTGTTTTGAAAATGTTATTTCCAAATGTTTTACATGAATATGACTATATTTAACGAATATGTATATAAATTGTGTGTTTTATCCAATATATTGCGTTTTTAGTGAAATTCTATTTTTTATGTGATTATTATCCTAGTTTGAGTTTGGGTACAATTAGTATACCTGAGAATTTGTACTTTGGATGGGTTTGGTTCCAATGTTCGAATCATTGTACATTAGTATGACATTTCGTTTATTCTTTTCATTGGAGTGATTCAAATATTTTATGGTTATCCATATTTATTTAGTTGAATATTTTAATATCCATATTTTTGTAGGATGTAAGTGTATATATGAAAATACTTATAAATAATGTCTCAAAAAACATATCATTTGGTAACTTTGGTTTTTAAAAAACACTCTCGTATAACATTTTTTTACTTTTTTCATTCCATAAAAATAATATTCTAAAATATTCTTACATTTATAAAATGTAATATTGGTTTCAAAAATAAATCAAATTCATCTTTTTGATGCTTCATTTCTAATGATTTTATTTTTTCTTAGCACTAAAAGGTTCATTTAATAATCAATTGTCTTTTAGATGAGTTTGGAAGATTAGTAATGATAAAACAATTAATTTAAATTCAAAAGATAATTTTATAATTTATATTGATTCATAGACAATGGTTTAAACCCTTATTATGTGTAGGCCTAGTTGTCACATTTGAAATTTTTTCTTATGGGATATGAACACCTGTGGTTGTCCTATTTTGAATGTGGTTTTTACAAAGAGGATTTCAAATAGTGGGAAATACATGCAGTGTGGAGTTTGTGGGTAATATATAATACCAAACGTAAGTTTACCTCATCGTTTTCTATTTATAAATTTCTTATAGGATTCTTGACATTTCTATAGAGTTTCATGTGATTGTTTTATTCAATTATAGAATATATGGATTAGATACCCTTAGAGACAGGGTAGGTTAGGTGGGATTTCCCATTTTTTTGCTTTTTCTGAGAATCCAGGTTAGTTAGCTGTGTAGTTTCACCATACACACGAAGTAGATAATGAATCGACTAAATACAAGGATAATTATAGATATTTTTATAATATTTCCAAGAATATATATATATATATATGTATGATCCTGAATTATGTCTTTGGAACATTTTTTAATTGGGTTATTATTTCATCACTTATACTTGTACACATTCAATAGAATTTATTATCATTTGGTAGGCCCTGATACTAGTGATTAGTTATGGTATCATTCTGGGAAAGGGTCATTAATATAGGGGGTTCAAATAGAATTTAATTTTATAAAGATAAATCGATATTTTTTTCTGGGGATTTTGTAAGAGATGTGTTTTGTTTCATAAAAAAAACATATTTTCTATATGTTTTTACAAATTAGTTTTTATGGAAGGAATCAGGAAATGAAATTCACGTATTATATGGTTCTTAAATACTAATAATTTTTATTTTCCTACCCTAATTGTCCCACATAGAAATGGTAGAATATAGATGATTTATAGGTTCATCTTCTTATCCAGGTTCACTCATGGAGTAGATTAGTCTTTTCGATTGTGGTAACCCAGTGATCAAATGAAGGTATTCTCAATTTTATTTATTTACACATAATATTCTTGTTTTATTTTTACTATTTTTGATTATGTATTTATTATATTATTTTTTTGGGATAAATCATTCCAATTGCATTATATTTGATTCCCAACACTAGTTTCCAAATTGGGAGGATTGGGAATGCCTCCTGGATCGTGTTGCAGGCCGGCTCAGGTGACCAGTTGATGGATGACCATTATTAGTCCATGATATAATTAAAGAATTATATTATAATGTAATTATACCTATGTTATTAATGAGCTATTAATTAAATAATTATTCATGATTAAAAAGTCAATTATCTTGTCTCAAGAAGTTCATTCTAATATAATAGTGATATAAAGTAGAGGAGATATATTATGATCATTGATAAGAGTATATTGAAATAAATTTTATGATGTGTTCTGGATAATATATAGTGTAATTATATTTCATTAAATATAAGTGAGTAAGGTATGTATTAAATTTGAAGAAACATCGACTATGTGGACATGAAGTTGAAAAAGTCCAACATTCAGACAACATAAATAGGTAAATATAGTTGAAGGTATTTTTAAAAAAGGATGTTGATGATCGATTGAAGAACTAGAGGTTCCACTATAAATAAATAAAATAATAAGTTATGTGTAATTTATATTAAATTTATTGAATTTTGTATTAATGTTACTGCACTTGCGATCAAAATTAATAATAGTGATATGAAAATACATGAAACAACCACATGTTGATCGTTATTAGGAGTTGAATTTTGATGAAACTTATAAAAATTGTTGTGTTATTTTTTTCATTAATTTTTTTTATATATAGGATAATTGTGACAACAAATAATTAGAGTTATAATATTTATCAAGCCGCTATTGTTGAATTATATAAGAGAATTCGTAAAACTTATCACAGGATTCATCCCCTTATTGTATCCAAACATGAGAATAAACGTTTAGGGAGAAAAGAAATTTATGAATTAATTTTAACGACTATTCATATATTAATGAATATATTTTTTGATAAAAAATTATGGATGTTGTTTCCCTCGGAATTTGGGGATGACCTCCTGGATGGGAGATTAAAACGTTCTGATCGGTTTCTAACGGGTTTGTTCGTAGAACCGGAAACATCCAATGATTCCACATCCATTTGGACCTACTTTCTAAAGGTATGCGCTCATTAGCTTGTGGACTGATGAGGCTTAGGAATTTGCATTGGTCGAGAGGATGGGAGGTCAGACTCATCACACCTTTTTGAGGGGAATTATTGTCTATTCCGGGACTGTCTTTATAGATTTAAGTTATGTTCATGAATCCTTATTATATTACCAAATATAAAATGAGCTTTCCTTTAGTTTAACAATCAATGATTAAATATGTAGGAAATTTAGAGATTCTTTTATATGTATTCGAGGTTCTTCATCGATAGAGAATCATCTATATCTATTTAGAGATTCTTGGTCAATGGTATCCTTAAAAATATTTATATAAAAGTCACTTGGTCATTATGGTGACTAGGCTGGTTTTAAAGCCACTCAGTGGGGTACTTGATGTTTATTGTCATTCAAATGGACATGAATTATTTCAAAGTTGGGATTGAACCCATAGATGGGCTACCTACGTATCCTTTGTTTTGGAAAAGGAATCAGAACCCACGTAGTTCGAATAAGGGAGTATGATGTTTATGATTGATGGCTCAAAGAAGGATGTCACAATTACTTTTACCCTCTAAGCTCATGTGAGTCATGCTAGGTGTGAGAAATAAGAGGTATTGGTAATAAAATGGACAATTGGGCCATGAAAGATGTAATCATAAGAAATGGTTTTGGGCTTATGTATGTATGACTACCCAGATAGATGAAGGTTTAGGATTTACTTAAGGGAGAAAATCTAGGAACATGGTCCATAAAGGTATATGTGCTTCATGGAGATTTGAATACTCTAACTTGGGACTTATTCCTGAAAAGGAAACCCAAATTATGAGGAGATTGATAATAGGGTTTTACTCCTGAGAAGGAATCCCAGAATAAACGTAAATTAGGACTGGTTAAAGAGAATTTAAGGGACTTAGGGATTATTCCTAAAAATGAATCACAAGATTTATGATTGGGACTTACTCTTGAAAAGGAGGCCCAGGTTAAGGCATTTATGACTGGGATTTATTCCTGGAATGGAAGCCCAGGTTAAGGATTAAGGTTTGGGGCTTACTCATGAGGAGGATGCCCATATTTGAGACTGGGGCTTACTCCTAAAAAGGAAACCCAAATTAGAGGATTTGGGGCTTACTCCTAAGAAGGATGCCCAAAAATTAAGGGACATGGGGCTTACTCCTAAAGTGGATGCCCATAATTATGACTGGGACTTATTCCTGAAAAGGAGGCCGAGGTTAGGGGACTTGGGGCTTACTCCTGAAAAGGAAGCCCAGGATTGTGACTGGGACTAATTCCTGAAAAGGAGACCCAGGTTAAGGATTCTCTCATCTTAAAGGATGAGGTTGAATGAATGAACTCTCAATATTTAGTGACATAAAGATATGTAAATCACTAGGTTTTGAGAGATATGTCACATAATTCCTTTCAGATAAGGAAGTCAAATTAATAAATCATGCCATAAATGGATTTGGAGAGTGTCTTAAAGACTGAATCTTAAAAAGTAAAGGTGTAATGGCTTAATAGGGGTGAAATGGGAAAGAAAGGCACCCAAAAAGGAAGGGGCGTGCAAGTCTTGGAAGGCGCGCAGGTACTGCGGCAGCGTGCAAGTATTGGTCGCGTAGGTATACCTGCGCGACATGGTGGTTACTTTCATGATATTCAACCAGCATTTGAAATAATTGAGTGACTCTTCATTAAAGCCTTTAGAATCCTCTTGTGGTTCTTCCAAAAAAGGGACGCGCAAGTTCTATCGAAGGAGTAAGGCGGAGCACAAGTGTGACCACTTCCCTTAAGGTCTGACCACTCATGCGCGCATGTGTTGTTGAGTTTCAACACTTAGGCCTTACTCCCTCTCTTTAGATCTTCCGTTCTAGGTAATAAATTACCTTAGAAGTGTTCTGGAAGCTTTGAGAAGAGACTTGGGCGTTGGGAGCTTCAATCTGAGTTTCTGGAAAAAAAATCCTCTCGAATGGGGGGCCCACAGGGTCTATTTATAGGCAGGAGAAGACCATGGGCAGTTACTGGGCGGTTATCACATAGAGCGCGCAAGTCACTTGCATGACCATAAGGGCGCCTCGCAAGTGGACTTGCGCGACAGTGATAGAACATGCACGGTATAGTTTCTTTTGATCATTTGTTCATGCCTTTGTCTATTTTTTATATTTTCTTCAAAGGTTGAATCACTTTGAGCTCAGATATTCCCCTTTTCTGATCTTTAGATTCTATGACGAAAGGAAGGTCAACAAAATTCCCCCCTCAGAGTTGGATCTGGAGAGAAATAGAGGATTTGACTCTGAGGAAATCGAATACATCCAAAGGAAAAGGGGGCGTGCAAGTCTTCAGGGCACAGAGGGAGGCGTGTAAGTTTTCGTCGCGCAGGCTTTGAGCGCACTTTGTACGGCGCGAGGATATGCTTCCTGGCCTATAAATACACATCTTTGGCCGCGTATAGTATCTGATCCCAAATTTCTCGAGCTCTCGCCGCGCAAGCAATCTTTTCCGCGCAAGTCTCTTTTTCCACTATTTCCTCGCTGCCGCGCTACTCTCAAGGTAATAGGACTTGCGTGGTGATACATGCGTGACAAAAACTTGTGCGGGACATGTAACACTTGCGCGACATCTCCATACTTGCGTGCCTTAATTCCTTTAGCCATTTTTTTATTTCTTTCACAAGGTTTGTGGAAAATCAATCCATTTTTGAATTAATTTATTCAAATTTTGTGCAGAATTAATGGCTCTTAGACCCGGATTAATTGATGAACTGGCTAGCAAGCAGATAGATGATATGATGAGCATCATTGGCCATGATTATTATACTGTCAGAGATAGCACTCTTCCGAATTTGGCTAAGTATCTGAAGAAATATCATCTCAACTTTTTTCAAGGCACTTATCTACCTTTGTATGCATATGGTCATCTACAAGAAGTCACTATTCCAGAAGTAAAGAATTATCTTCCATTTTCGTGGTTTCAGAATTATATCAACTTTGCTTCAGAAAATAACTCAGGTGGAGGAGTATTTATAAATGCTGGAATAGTGGAGAAGGCCTATGTGATGCATCATAGCCCTTACACAGCAGATATGAAAAAACATACTCCTGAGCGTCAACCACATTGTCATCCTTCGATATTCTGAAATGCTCAGATGAATCAATCCAAAGGCTGGAAGAAAAGTTGGGACTTCCGTCCTGGGGGAGGTGTGAATCCAACTTGGATGTGGGCATACTGGGTGCGACAGACCTGCGCAGAGTTTATCGAGGATCTGAAGAGAGCTGCAATATATGAAGCTGTCTGGGTTGGGAAAACATATGTTTACAGACATGATAACTTCGTTCCAGAGATACTCAGCCACTGGAGCCCAGCAACTAATTCTTTCCATCTGACTCATGTAGAAGTAGGTATCAGTTTGTGGGATGTCCACAAGATCTCAGGGGATCCAATTTTGGGCGATATGTATGATGAATTCATTCCTCCCAAGGTGACTTGGAATGATTCAGAGAATACTCCTGCTTTAGCTCAAGAATTGTTTAAGATCTTCCACAGGCTCAAGAGTTCAGAGACCTCATTAACTCATTTTAGAAAAGATATTCATCCGGATGAATGGATGAATGTGTTTCTTAATGAGAAGAAAGAGATGGAGCCAAAAGAAAACAGATCCAAGAAAAAGAAATCCAAGGATACCAGGCCCAAACGTCCTACCACCTGTCCAAAACCTGAGAAGAGAGGAGCTCCTGGCACATTCTGGCCAACTCTAGAAGTAGGAGAGTTTGAAAAGTGGGGATATTAAGTAAATCAATTAATTCCAAAGAAAACTCATCTGGCGGGTTTCTTTGCAGTGTGGCTCAGTGTTTGTCTCTTGCCGATCAGGGATTCGAAAGGAGGCATTAGGCCAGGGACGTTCATCATTGCGGCAAAGTTGGCTGAGGGAAAAATGGTTGGGTTCGCTACCCCCATTTTAGCAATGATTCACAGGAGTTTACTTCATGTCTTCATGGGTAAATCTACTTTTAGAATAGTGGGACCATTCCAGGTTTTTTGGGGATGGATCGCCACTCACTTCAGGACTTACAATGTACAAAATGTGTTACAAATTCCTGGAAGCTCCTTCAGACCGTCAGTGCAATCATTCTCTAGAATTTATCCATTAGATGTTAATGGTTATGACATGAAAGTGAGGCTGAGCATGTTTAAGGAATTCAACTTCTTTCCCTATGGAAGTCCGCCATCCGGGCGGTTTTTCAATGATGGGACAACCCATTTGGATTTAAGGGCATACATGCTAGCTTGCAGGGATGGCGTGTTAGTAGCCAGGATTGATGGAGAGATCATATGTGACGCCTATGCTTCATATATATTTGCACGTAAATTCAAATGTCTGCAACAGATTGTTGTATCCCCTCCGGTACATGTCAGGTTAGAGAAACATCCGATGGTTTCTCGACAACTATGGCTGCTGACATCAAGAGAGAAGACTGGGGAAATATATGATCTACCAGTTGAAAAAGTGGCACATAATTTGACTATATATTATGCCAAACACTGGATAGCATCATACCCCAAAGGGATATTGAATCACCCAGTATATCAAGTGGGAAAGAGGAAGAGAACTGTAGAGAAAGAAACCCTTCCTCATGAAGGTGATTCTTCCTCACCTGAAATTGGTTCAACAAACTCCTCTTCTAGAACCGATTCACCGGATTATCATGATGGGGATGATGAGGCACAACCGGCAACAAACCGGTTTCGTGCCCGATATAATCCTCCGGCCAGAATTAAAAGACCCACTCCATCAACTCCTGGTGAGTTGTTTCATTGTAGTAATTTTAATCACTGCCACTTTATAAAGCAATAAGTCTTACTTTCATATTCTCTATCTATAGCTGTAGGAGCAGGGAAGAAAATAAAGTCAAAAATTATAGGACCTTCCTCACAGCCTTCATATCTAAGACCAGAGGCTGTTCAGCTATGGCAGGGCTTATACTGTGGTACTGAGACCGCCTGGCTGGATTTGTGTGAGGGCCTATAACTTCCTGGAATAGGAAATATTATGGCTTCTAAAAATCTTCAATACGAAGATAACCCTAATGAAGTGTGAGCTTACATCAGAGAGCAGGAAATGCTCATATATGCCACTGATGACTCTCTTCCTATCACCAGGAGGGTGAAGGAAATGATTGATCGCGACACCACTGAGGGGGATGGTGGTTCTGGAGATGAGGAATGGCAAGAGTACGTGGCTCCTAAAGATGTAAGTTTTCATTCCTTATTTGCTTTGCAACTTGATTTCAGTTGAAGCTTTGTTACTTAAGGAAGTTATTTTCTTCATCTCGCAGCTTGCAAAGAAAGGAACTGGGGTTCCTTCACCACAGTATATCCCTGGTGGTACTACTGTCAGGGCTGCTGCTGATTCTCCTCGCGAACCAGGTGAGATATCTCCAGGCCAACAAGCCATGAATGAGGCGTTGGACATAGCCTTCGATTCGCCAATCCAAGTTCCTATATGGGAGACTACTGATACTACAAAAAAACAAAAGAATCAAAGTAAACGAAGGAGGAAATCCACAGATAAATGCTTCATTAGCAGTGGTAAGTCCTTCGAACAATCATTAATTTATACCCATAATCACATGGTTACTCATATTTATGAGGATTGCAGGGGCTTCTTCAATTTCCCCCTTGAGGGAAGGGACTGATCCTCCTTCAAAGGCCATGGAGGGTGATGTAGAACAGTAATAGACCCAAGATGACATGGCTGCTCCTGTAGAAGAGCGAACATCAATTCCCAGTACCCCTCCTGCAGCTGAAGACGCTGTCCAGGGTTAGGGGATGTAGGACGCAAGTTAGCAAGAAGATGTGGCAAATGCTCCCACTGGTGAGACTAACCAGGATTCCGAAATATCATTGGATGAAATGATGAATCAAAGAATGACTTTTGAAGAATGTTATGATCATGCTAAGTTTTCATGTGATTTAGAAGACCTTGGGCATGAGTGCTACCCTTCGCCCAATTTTTTTTTTAAAAAATTTACACTTCTAACCATGACTGAAAACAATATGCAGTTTCTCTTGTAGAAGCTGCCGAACTGCCAATGCCTGAAGAGGGTGTGGACATTG
Organism: Viscum album; assembly: GCA_963277665.1. Taxonomy (NCBI): domain Eukaryota; kingdom Viridiplantae; phylum Streptophyta; class Magnoliopsida; order Santalales; family Viscaceae; genus Viscum; species Viscum album. The sequence goes on from OY728123.1 coordinate 1,896,718,537, forward strand.
ATGTCAAACCTACCATTGCAGAAACATTATCACAATTAGAGATAAACCCAATAAACCCTCCTGAGACCCATCTTGAAAATCATGTTGAGACCGGGAAAGATGGGGAGAAGTCTTCTGAGGTTGGTGAACCATCCTTGGGTAAGGGATAACAATATTTGTGATTGTACTTTATTCTCAAGACAATCTATTCTTTTGTTATCCTTTGAAGCTAACCAAATCATTCAATTAATCGTGTAGGGACATCAACTACAATGACTAGATCCGGAGGTGAGGCCTCAGCCTATTCCCCAACAGGAATTGAAAGTGAAGAAGCATAAATCATGGGGGAAAAAGAAGGACAGGGCACTTCTTTAAGTGCATTAATTCCAGATTACATGCCCCCCCTATGACGATGATGTTGAATCAGATCCAAGGATGCTTAAAGCGTTCATCTTTTCACGACTTAAGGCATGGATCAACATATGGAACATCCTATTAGGTGTGACTTTAGAAGAGATACCATCGAAAATTCCTCGATTGTCATCCCAATTTGTTATACTAGGACTTCGTGGTTTTGGATATGAAAAGATCCACGCCACGGTGAAACAGATCATTTTCAGGAGGGAGCAGGCGCAAAAAAGTCGCGAAGATTTCAACAGAGTGAAACTGTCTGTCAACATAGGCGAATTTGAGGTTGTGGTATCCCAAGATGAAGCTGATTATGCTTCCAAGATGAAGGAGTTTGAGCATAAAATCAAAGAAAAAGTCATTCAGCAGGTGCAACTCCAGCAACAGTTAGATGCTGTTATTGGGGAACTTGATCAGCTTAATAAATCATTGGATGAAACTCATATGAATGGAATGAAACCCATCGCAGATGCTAAGAAGGCACTTCATCAAGCTGAAAAGAGTGAAGCTGGTCAAGTTCACGAGCTTCAAGTAACTGCTGATAAATCTCAGGATTCCGTAAATCAAATGAAGAGTTTTGTTGAAAGCCTCTTGTAATTCTTGAAAAATAGAAGAGACTCTAGTCTGTCGATGTCCTTCTAACTCTTGTGTATCAATGGAAAACACTTTCATCTTCAATCATACGTACCTACATTCTTTCACTACCTTCTTCAAATTTACTTAAACCAATTGGCCTAGTAAGCATAGTTTGATTTTTACTAGGATTATTACAAATAACCCTAAAAACTTTGAACCTTTTAATTGCTCAATATTACCTAAATCATACAAAAAAAGTATATTTAGTGAGTTGTAACTTGACTTTTATTCAGAGTTCCTTTGTCTTTTGTGGGCAGTTTAAAGGCATGAATGTCGGACATAAAGGGGCTAATGTTTAAGGTCAAAATAGATTTGACCAAAATGGATTAAAATTGATTCAATTCCTTGACAATTTATCAGAAAACATATTACCATACTCAAGTATGAGAGAAAATATGTAAACTATGGCTTAAGAATATTTGAATATGAGGAATGATATGAAAAAGATCTTAAAGACATTAGAAGAAGTAGTTTCCAAGAATGAAGTTACTATTATTTAACAAAACCCGTTAGGGGTTGAATTATGCAGGGCCACCTAAGGGCATTGGATGCATAGTTAAATAAAACAGTGTCTTTTGGCTAACATGTATGTTATGTAGACTGTTTATGCAAGGCCACCTATCGGCACGTGCTTCATAGTCAGGCAAAAATAACTCTAAAAAATTTACATTCCTAGTGCTAAAATCCAGTGAAAGTTTATGGAGATTCAAATCTTCCAAAGTATAGAGTTTGATTTATGGAAAGAGGTACTTGAATATGGAAAAGATATTTCCAAACAAGATTATCGAAGAACGGGATGAATATTAATCCTACGAAGGTCTGACCCAAACGTAGGGAAGGAGAATATAAGCCATAGACTTTAATACTTTTAGATCTTGAAAAATGATATGGGACAAATATGTTAAGGATGGATATTTTTTGCGAATCCCTACATACTGTCGTTTATGACAAATAAGGACAAAAGAGGCATTCTTCCCAAGAATGAAGTTACCACTATCTGATAAACCCGTTAGGGGGTTAAATTATGCAGGGCCACCAAGGGCATTGGCTGCATAGTCAAATAAATAGTATCTTTTGGCTAACAAGTCTGTTATGTGGACTGTTTATGCAAGGCCACCTATGGGCATGTACTACATAGTCAGGCAAAATAATTCTCAAGAGTTTGACATTTTTGTGACTAAAAGTCATGAAAAGGGTTATAAAGATCTGAAAATATTTAAGGTTAGGATTATAACACATAAATATGGGTATTGTCCAATGTATATAGAGATACATAGGTCAATGATAACCATAATCATGTTGTGGCTGGGTCCTGAATTGAAATTTTGGACTTGTCTACGTACCTCATAAAAATGAGAATCAAGCCATACGTAGTTCTTGAATTGCAGTTTAACGTCGTGCAGGACGAAATTATGAGAGATCTTAGTTTAGGGTCATAGAGTTCGGACCATAATAATGAATACACAGTGTGTGTTTTCCTGAGGAATTTTCAACCGAGGGATTGAAAGTGAAATTTGTGGTTAGGCCCAAAAGACTTGGGACTGGATTTGAGGGACACTCGAATGTTCCTACGTATCCCATAATGATGGGAATCAAGTCCACGTAGTTCTAAAACTACCCTTTGTACAAATTTGGTTCGTACATGTGAAGGGTGAAAGGGGACTTTAGTGAAATGATTGTTTAACCCGAGATAAAAAGTTTAGGCATTACCATATATGCACGTAGTCTTTTGAAATGAAACATGATTGAAAAATCAATGTAAATAATGTTTCCCTCTCAAATGAGGAAATCAGAGAGTATTGTAGTTTATTGTCATACCGGAAAATTTTTTTGTATAGTTTAACATCATATAACAAGGACGAAAGTGAATCAATATAAAGATATTGATTCTAGGGGCGGTTTCATGAATCAAGATCATATGAGATGGTGGTGAACCGATGTGAAGAGATTGTTTTTGGGCTTGAACCCTGGGAGGTTGCCTACATACCCAGCCTGGAAGGCAAGGATCAAAGTCCATGTAGTTCAATTAAAGAGTGAATTAATAATCAAGTTGTTCTTGGGGACAACGACATAAAAAAAATGTTGTTGGGACTTATACATGGTTAGCGGCCCAAAAAGAGAGTGTTACGGTTGATGTTTTCTCTAAGCTCACGTGAGTCATACTCGGTGTGAGAAACAATAGGTAACAACAACCTTATCGATGCATAGTTTAATGTCATGTAGGACATATAAAGGGACTATGCAGTTTAAAGTCTTGCAGTTAGGACTATTTGTGATGCACAGTTTAATGTCATGTTGCAGGGACAAAATACAGTTTAATGTCATGTGGGACGTATCAAGGAATTTCTATATAGTTTAGCATCATGTAGTTAGGATGATGGGGACAATACAGTTTAACGTCATGTTGGACAAAAAATGGGGACTGCGCAGTTTAATGTCATGCAGTAAGGACAAAATAACACACCATTTACGTCATGTTGGACGCATTTGGGATTTGTTTTCTATAGTTTAGTGTCATGCTGGACATAAGTACAGTTTTAAGGTCTTACAGTACCTTTGATGATTAGGTAGTTTAACGTCTTTCTGGATGTAAGGGACTTTTAAATAGTTTAGGGTCATATGCATGGACCATGGATGGTGTGGTTTAATGTCATACAGGACCATGGTTTAGTTTAAAGTCATACAGGACTTTTTAGGGAATTTTTTCATAGTATAACGTCGTGTGGGACACAGTTGAAGTTTAAGGTCATACTGGACCATTTCTGTATATTTTAACGTCATATAGCATGGACGAACTGGTGCTGCACAGTTTAGTGTCATGTTTCAGGGACAACTTGTGAATACTTTGTATTTTATACAAAATATTTCTTCAAAAATATGGCATTAGTTGGAGTAGTAATGAGTTCTCCATCCATCGAGATTAATGAATAAGCTCCATTGGAGTAGAACCTATGTATTAAATAAGGTCCTTCCCATTTTGGCTCAAGCTTGGGAGGTTTCTTTCCTGGTATCATTGGAGTTCTGAGAACTAATACTAATTCTCCCTGAATGAATGAACGATGATGAACTTTTTTGTTAAAAGCTTGTTCTATTCGATTCTGAGAGATTTCCAAGTGGTGCAAAGTGCACAATATTTTTTCATCTAACCGTTCCAATCCATTCAATTGCTTTTGGGATTTCTCATCTGTAGAGAACTGATCACAAATGGCTACTCTGAGTGAGGGAAATTGAACTTCAATTGGCAAGACTACTTCTGTTCCATATACCAACGAATATGGAGTTGACCACGTTGCATTGCGGGTGGTAGTCCGATAATCCCATAAAGCATGAAAGAGTTTATCAGGCCATGAACTCTTATCTTTATCCACCATCTTTTGTAGTATATTTGAAAGAGTCTTGTTAAAGGCTTATATTTTGCCATTGGCTGCCGCATGATACCGATATGAATGGTTGGATTTAATGTTGTATTCTTGATACAATTTCTTCACCTCAGAAGAACAGAAGTTAGTGTCGTTGTCCGTCAATATGGTATGAGGGACACCAAATATAGTAATGATGTTAGACTTGATGAAGCTAACAATGCATTTAGAACAGAATTCTTTGAGAGGTACTACCTCTGTCCATTTGGAAAAGAAATCAGTAGCAGTTAGAATGTACTTAAACTGCTTGGCCGTAGCTGAAGGGTAAGGTCCCACCACATCCATTCCCCATGTGGCAAATAGCCATTAGTATTTAGCTGTATGAAGCAACTATGGAGGTTGATGAATGAATTTGGCATGTACTTAACATGAATGACACTTTTTTGTGAAATCAACACAATCTTGTTTCATTGAAGGCCAAAAGTATCCAAGCCTTCGAATTTGATCAGACAATCTATGTCCAGACTGGTGGGCACCACATACTCCTACATGCACTTCTTTCATGACAGCCATTGTCTCTTCACCATCAATGCATCTGAAGAGAACTCCATCAAAACCACGTTTGTAGAGAATTTTTTCTAGGTGGTTTGGGCCATCATAAAGAGTAAAATTGACCACACGTCGCCGAATATGTTCTTTCTCGGCTCTATCAGGTGGAAGTGTTCCATTTTGAAGGTATTCCCTGATAGGTGACATCCATCCTGTAGTATGACCATACGGTTCAGGAATGGGACTAATTTCATTAATTTCCTCTGTTCTGTCTTGAACATAAGGTGAAATTGCACGACGATGGGCAATACTGATGGTTGTCTCGTCCCGATTTGGATCTACTAGAGCTGTGGCTATATTATCCAGTGCATCAGCTTGAGCATTTTGTGATCTTGGGACATAAGAAAATGTCGGTTCTGAAGGGAATTCCGCTATTAACTTTCTGACATAATCATACAAAGGGATTAACTCTTCTTTTCTGATGGCATAATCCCCATTGACTTGTTTGATTACCAGGTCTGAATCACCTTTCACCTTTAAGTGATTCACTTGTGCTTGAAGCGCTAACTCCAAGACTGTGATAAGAGCTTGGTATTCGGCTTCATTATTGGTACCACCTTCCCACAATAAAAAGGAATAAGGTAACAATGCATTATCTGGAGAAATGAGTACAATTCCTAAACCAACTTTGTTAAATTTAGGATTTCCCATTTTCTTCCCTGTTGGACTTCTGGAAGCACCATCAAAATACATTTCCCATTTTTGAGGACACTCTTGAATAGAAAAACATTACTCATCAGGGAGTTCAATATCTGAAGACGTGTCTTCCACTGAAGGATGTTCAGCCAGGAAATCAGCACGAGCTTGGCCCTTTATTGCCTTTTGAGATACATACTGAATGTCGAATTGCTAAAAAATAACTGCCCACCTTGCTAGATGTCCTGTAAGCATTGGACGACTAAGGATGAATTTGATCGGATTATTGCGAGATACTAATTGGACCTCGTGATGTTGCAAGTAGTGTCTCAGTTTCTGTACTGTAATGATTAATGACGGGTAGCACTTCTCAATACTTGAATACCGGGTTTCTGCTTCAAGCATAGTTCTACTGAGATAGTAGAGGCTATTTTCATTCCTAGCATCATTCTTTTGAGAAAGAAAAGCACCCAATTATCTATCTAGAGCTGTCACATAGAGGATAAGTGGTCTACCTTCAATAGGTGGCATGAGTACTGGTGGACTCAAGAGGTATTTCTTGAGAACATCAAACGCTTCTTGACATTCTTCAGTCCACTGGTAAGTGACTCCTTTTTTAAATAATTTGGTAAAGGGTAAACTTTTGTCTGCCAAATAGGCAATGAAATTCCAAATATAGGCTAAGTGTCCTTGAAGTCCTCTTAATTCATTCAAATTATAAGGAGGTGACATACCAAGGATTGACTTGGTCTTCTCGGGATCGACTTCAACACCACAATGCCGTACAACAAAGCCGAGGAATTTTCCTGAGGTTACCCCAAAAGCACATTTTAAGGGGTTCATCTTCAAATTATGTTGTCGAAGCTTATGGAATATGACTTCCAAATCAGCCAAGTGATTAGAACTTTGTTTGGATTAAACCACCAAATCGTCTACATAGAATTCAACAAACTTCCCTAAGAAAGGTATGAAGATATGATGCATGGCGCGTTGATATGTTGCACCTGCATTCTTTAAACCAAAGGGCATCACCCGGTAACAAAACACACCTTGAGGGGCTCTAAAGGCTGTAGATTCCTCATCTTCTGGGGCCATTCAGATCTGATTATATCCAGAATATCCATCCATGAAGGAAAGTACTTCATAGCCAGCCGTCGCATCAATTAAGAGTTCTGTAATCGGAACTGGGAAATCATCATTAGGAAAATACTGATTAAGATCTCTTAAATCAATGCGAACCCTAATTTTTCTGTTCTTCTTCTTTACTGGGACAATATTAGCCAACCACTTAGGATATTGAACTTCTCTGACGAAGTTAGCTGTGATCAGCTTATCCACTTCAGCTTCAATTTTGGAAGCATAAGTTGGGTGTGTTCATCTCACGGCTTGCTTAAATCCTCGATGTTCTATTGGTAAACCCAAATGATGAGTAGTAATATCAAGATCAAGCCCAGGAATTTTTGTATAGTTCCAAGAAGAAATATCTTTATTTTTCTTTAGAAAAGAAGTATACATTTCTTGCTCTTCAAGGGTCATGGCCGCACTAATTAAAGTGGGGCATGGATCTTTCTCTGTACCCAGATTTATTTCTCTGAGTTCATCCACAGTGGTAGAGATACCCTCTTCAAATGTTGGAGGAGCATCTCTAAGATCTTCCTCTGCCTCTTCATCATGTGCTATTTCTTCTGTTTCTACTTGCATAGTAGATGATAAAAGGAAATTTTCATGATCAGAAGCGATGTCAAAATTTGCACATTTTGAAGAAGAAGCTTCCATTTCCAACCCTGTTGATGATAAAGGGCCTTCTTTGGGAAATACATAGGAGATGATGGATTGAGAATTGACATCATTATTCACCTCCGATGTTGCTATAACTTCTTCTGGCCTGATTGGAAGAGTATAGACCTGTTGGATTTCAGCAGTTGAAATGAAGACGTCACCACTTGTGCTTTCATCACTGTTTGGTAGGTTACCAATTTCTCCCATGTTGTCTTGCTCAATTGCTGTAATTGACATTATGGATCTTTCCATAAGTGTATTTTGATTTGGTCCTATTTTGTCAATTTGACTGATAGGTAACACATAATCTGTAATCAGATGTGTAAATGGATTTATTGGAATTTTCTCCAAAACATATGGAGCATTAACTTTGGTAATTTCCTTCATTATAGATTTCTATCTTCCCTTCATGTGATAAAATTACGCCTCAATGTACTGAGATTCACATGTCTTGAACGGGGTCTTATCACCATACAATGTTCCAACTTGACCATTGAAACAGTATTTGGGACATTGATGGTATGATGAATGGATAGTCGTATGCTGATGTAGCCAGGGTCTTCCAAGCAAGACGTTGAAAGCTGAGTCTTGATCAACAATCATGAAATCCGAATTGGATATAAGATCTCCAAACTGAGTTCTGAGTCTAACATCACCCAGTGGTTCTTGTTCATTTTTATCATATCCTTGTAACATCATGGTATAAGGAGAAAATCAGATTCCGTGAGGCCCAATCGACGAAGTGTACGAATGGGCATGAGGTTAACTCCTGAACCATTGTCAATGAAAGCTCTTCGAATATCTACACCATTGACTTTGCCAGATAATTACAGAGGTTTTATGTGCCCATGCACAACATCATCTTCATCTTTATCAGTAAAAGATATTACTGCATGGCATTCTGCAGGATTATTCTCTATGTGATAGACTTCATCTACCGCAATTTCTACTTCAAACTCCTGAGGACTTGAGAAAGCATTGATGAGTGCTTCCTGAAGATCTTTTGACAGATTCAAAGCATCCAAAATTGATAACTTGGATGGTACTTCGGCCAAGTGTTTCAATATATCATACTTTTTATCTAAAGGTCTGCGTTTCCCAACAGTAATATGCGGTTTACCATGTACCTTGGAAGTAGATGCTTTGGAAGCTGATGCATCTTGTATTGGGATAGAAGTTGACAACATCCTTGGTTTTGGAATATTAGACCAATTAGATCCATTTACTTGCTGATATAAATAAGATAGAACCTTCAATCGGTCTTCTAAAATAACTTTTCCAAGACTGAGTTGGCTATTACTAGAAAAACCTGCTTGTTCTTTTTGAGTTCGCTGAAGGGCTCTACCACGAGTTTCTACTGCATACACAGTGCTAGAAGGGGTAGAATTGGAGTAGTGGCTTCGAAAAGATCCACGTCTTCCCCTGTATCCTGAACCTCGGGAACATCCTCGGATTCCCTTATTTGAAACAGGGAATTCAGGCTCATCAAAATTGAAATTATGACTGGAATACCGATCTGTTAATTGAATCATATTAACAGAACCGAAGATTAACTCTTCTTATAATAAAGACTCTACCTGGCTAGCATGTTTAGGCTTTTCCATTTGATGGGGCGGTGCACGTGGTTTTGAATTATATGACATAAAGTCTGCCAGAGACAAATACAATTTAGGCTTTGACACATACTCATCTTCTTCTGATTCTTTTTTCTTCTTTGAATCAAACTGTTTCTTTGAGGACTTTCCCTCTGATGAAGAGGGTTTTACCACAATATTTATGGCAGAAGACAGAATTGGTTTCTTTAATTTTTTTTGCAAAATGGCATGAGTCTGGTTGATTGTCTTTCTGACCACCCTATCATCATACTTCTGTGTATTTCTGCTTTTGACTTATTTCCATTCATCTTCCTCCTCTAGAACTGTAGCAGTAACACATGCTACCTGAGTCGTAGAACCTTTCAACTTGACTTGTCCCAAGTCGACCATCTTTTGCAGGAGGTCTTTAAAGAAAAAACACTCCTGGATAGGATGCCCCAACATTTGATGAAAGGGAGAATAATTGGGACGGTCTTCATCTCCTTCCTTGTTTGGCCTCTTGGGCACTGGTAATTGAACCAAATTATTTTCCAGAGCTGAAATGAAGTAACCAGGAACATTATCATTTCTGAAATAGTATGTTTTACTCTTCAAATCCTCAAATTGTTTTCGTCGTTGATGTTTTTGATCAATTGGACGAAACGGCCTTTGTTTTTGGCGTTCAGGAGGTAGAGCCCTTTGAGAAGATGAAGGTTTTGAAGTAGAAATAGGTACAGGCACTTGTTTAATCATAACTGTAGCAATTTCTTCTTTACCCATTCTCCTTCCTGAAGCTGATGGAATTACATGAGAATTAACCTTAGCCTGTATAATGGAATTTTCAATCTGCTGAGCGATTGAAGTAAGGTCTCGAAACCCTCCTGTGTATTTCACAGGGATCAATGGAGTGCGTAATTCGTCACACAAATTTTCCACACAGATTGGCAATAGCTCTTCCTGAATGAGTGCTATACTCAGAGAACATGTTAATCCCATCCAGTGAGCAATGAAATCAGAGACTCTTTCATTCTCCCTTTTCTTATAGTTTGTAAGATCGAAAACTGTCGTTTTTGGAAAAGTTGAGCTGAACTGAAGAAGGAATTTTTGACGAAGATCCTCCCATCTGATGATTGACCGGGATTGCAAGCTTGTATACCAGACAAAAGCTGGTCCTTGCAAGGTTCGCACGAAGCATCTGAGTTTCACTGCTTCTTGCTGCTCTGGAGTTCCCATCATAGGATCACAACAAGACATGTAATGCGTCAAATGTTGTTCAGGGTCACCTGATCCATTAAAAGTAGGAAAAACAGGGTTTCCAAGACTGGATGGAGGAGAAATTGAATCTACCCATTCAGGGTAAACTTTCTTTTCTGGTTGAACTTGCACCTGTTTCCCTTCCATAGTTTCTAACCGAGCTGTTAATGACTCAATAGTAGTTATTAAATTTTGAGAAACATCAGGTTGAATTTGGTCTTGGGTAGGTTTAATGAATGGAGCTTGGACATACATGGTGATTAGTGCTGCAACTAATGGTAGCACTGCCAACCATTGTTGCGTTTGACCCATAGGATTAGACCTCTGAGGGTGTACTGATAAAGGAGGATATTCCTGATCCATCTCAGTAGCTATAAAAAATTCCTTCGGTTGTCAGACTTCAGCATTCTTAAGAAGAAGACTACTCTGAAGTAGTTCTGCACTCAACCTTCTTATTTATTTCATTTCTTCCTCTTGTTGTGCAAACCTTTTCTCTAACAAGAGCGATTGACCTTTTCCAGAGGAAGGATATGTAACCTGATTCTTTCCCCTCCCTTGGTTGGATACTTTTTGGATAGAAGGGAGTGGATTACCTAGGTTATGGGTAATCCTTTGACTTCGTGTACGCACACCTTCTTCATTTGTATCGGCGCGTACATTTTTTTGAGCAGGACGCTCTTCATCTGAGTCCCCTGAGTGAGTCTCATCTAGTGGATTAGAAACAACAGCATTGATGACATTGATTGATGTATAATGCATCGCATCCCTTTTATCAACATTTCTGTGATATTGTCTTCTTTCATGTCTTTGATGAGACATTGCCTTTTGTTGATTTAATCTTTTAGGAACTTCTTGACGAGCTATAACTTGGAGGTAATCTCCTGATAATTTGGCTCTTCGGTCCTCTTGGGGTTTCTTCCCCAATCAAGAAAAGACCGATATTCTCTGAGAAGGGGATTGATGATTTGAAAGACTCCCCAGTATCGAGAACTGGGGATGTTCCTGCTGCTTCCGCTCAACTCCTCGAATCCCATTTGTTGACTCTGAGGGTTGGTTTAAAAGAGTCCCAAGTCTGACAAGTTGGTGTGGCTCTTGACATGCTATGTCTGAGACCTTCTTAAAAGATCTCTTGATCTTGCGAATCATAGTTTGGAAATTAGCTGGATGCATTAGCATGTATCCACTTTTATCACCTGGTTTAATAGACCGTTGGATGATTTCTGAAACTTCTATCATTTGATGATGTGTTTGCTCCATACGAGAGGCTTGTGCAATATTATCTCCTGCTTGATGTAGAAGCAATTCAGCAACTTGTTCTCTATATGATTTATTTTGAGAGGAACTAGTTGAAGCATGTTCTTGAGCAAGATTTTGATTATGAACAAATCCCATTGACTGTGGCTGGCCATGGGCAATAACATTTCATGATACCATTTTCGGCGGGCTTTGCTGACTGGAAAGCACTGTGAAATGTAGTGCTCCGTGAACACCCCATCCTCTGATATGAACACCAGATGGAGCATTGGAAATTAACTGACACAATTTTCTTAGTGCGCCAATGCATGAACGTTGAAGGGTTCTCTGTTGCTTTTCAACCTTCGGATACCGAGAGACTGATAGAGATGCCAAATCAATCTGACGTTGTAGCCCTTCTATTATCTTAAGATGATTTTCATATATATCATAAGATAATACCTTATTCTTCAATTGAAAAAGATTTTTCCATATGTTGAGACGAATATCATGGACTCCATCTTCCGTCAACATCATTGGAATGTCATACTGGGAGTCAGCCAAAGGCCAAAACATGACTGGTACCTCACTTTTCGCCATTTTTTTCCTTATGTTCAGCATTTCCTCTTCATCATTAAATGAAGATTCTTCAACCTGTTTTGACCATAGTTGGTCTTTCCTTGTTTATTTATCAGATTCAAAAATATTGGTAGAGAAATCATTGATCAAACTAGAATATGCATGACTTAGGGGTGGTTCGGAGAATGACCTACACCCTGGGCTATATTCTGATTGAGAAATTATTTCACTTATTATAGATAAAGCATCAGACATGACTGGTTTCTCATTTGCAAGTGCCTCAAGATAAGAGGGATTTCTCGGAACTACATTGTCCACTGGAGTATTTTCCAGGAAATGTGAATCACTACTGCAGAGAGGAATTTCACAGCGAAAATCATCATCATGGGGAGGACCACCATAATGGGTTACAACAAAAGATGAGATCTCTTGCTCCTTGGTCTTCTGACCACACAGAGGGTTCCTGTGGCTCTCATCTGAAGACGAAACATGAAGATTGACCTAATTTTCATGAAGCAAGCCTTCATGAGGAAGTGTCTGTTGAAGACTTTCCGAATTAATGTTCCCGTTATTGGGAACTAAGGGAGTAGAATCTTTAATTCCAACAGATAAATGTCTGAGGGCTTTATGAACTCCAGCATCGAGCAAGACCTTGTTGCAGATTGACCTTTGATCTCCTTACTGTGCTGGGCAGATCTTTTTCCTAGATGCATTCTTACTCGCTTTGGAAACCACTTGTTGACAAAAGTGGTTACTCTGAGCAGGTGTATGTGCCTGATCAGAAAAGATGGTCAGGTTAGGCTGATGATCTCCACTCAAATCTGGTGTATGTGCCTGACTTGGTTGTCTGTATGATATGGAGGATTATTCTCCATAACCCTCTTGGACTGGAATAGATGTGTGTGTCTATTCCGGAGTGAATCGTTGATGTGTCACTCCACTGCTAGGGATAAATTTATGTGTCTGTCCCTGAGATGATGCTGAAGCTGTTATGATATCCTGGCAAGCATCAAGAATATGAGCAGGAATTTGCTTCTTCTCTTTCACCATTGAAAAAATATGTTTGGTGTCTTCAGCTGCCGGAACGGGGATATAAGTCCATTCCGGGATTGGAGTAGGTGTATGTGCCTGCTTCTGTCCTCCTTTTCTTTTCAGTGAATCCTGACAGTACTCAAGTGTGGAGGCAGAGAGTTGAGTCTGCCTCCTGTTTGTCGTCGGAGCTTTCCGACTGACTTCTCCGTGCGCTACCAAGCGAGACTGTTGGTAGGCTTGATTAGTACTAGCAGGTGTATGTGCCTGCTGATTACACTTCGCCAAACGCAGTTGACGAGATCCATCATATGTAGTCAGGCGATCCTGCTGACTAACTAATGATGTATAAGCAGGTGTATGTTCCTGCCTATAGTACTGCACCGGAATTGCCTGGTGGGATTGACTTGATGCTGCCAGACGAGTCTGCTGGACAAAGGAATTAAAACGGACAGGTGTGTGTGCCTTTTCATTGTTCGCCACCAAGATAGGTTAGTGGACTTCTCTGGAGATGGCAGGAATGAAAACCTGCCCATTGTTAACCGGATTCTGTCTTTGGCGGTTCGTCTTCCCTACTCGGGTTCGAGGAACCTGAGGTGAATGCCTGGAGTCGGTACCCTCATCATGTTGAGGGCCCACTGTCCCACGAGTCTAGCGGCGATTGTTTATGGGAGCCCTCGGGAAGGACTCTTGTCTTTTTTAATTAAGGCCCTGAGGGACCAGCTCATTCACTTCCTCAGAGTACGTGAGCGAATGGAAATTGCGTTCCGGGGATAATGACCTGAAACGGTTTGACACGGTAGTCAGCACTGCCTGCCTCTTGATCACTGGTCGTCGTTGTCCGGACGACATGTGTGAGTTTTTCACTTGGAGGGCATGTCGGGCAGCCTCCAGAGTTGGGATGGTACCGTTTTGACTGTACTCCTTAACCAGTGCATTTGATACCCAGCGTTGAAGACGCTGAGTAGGTGATGTCATCCTCAGAGCGAATGACGATCTAGTAGGAATAGCAGTAGTGGTATTTGCAGCAACAATATTCATAGGTGTGAATTTGAGAGCAACAATTATGGAAATACAAAATATCATGGAAAAGAGTGCATGTTTGATATAATAGACGTAATCAAGATAAATTCAGCTACTTCATCCTTTGGATGAGTAAACATGTCAAGGATTGTTTTTGTTAGCCCTATTATTAAGTTTTAAATAGGGTCTTAACAAAATAGGTAAAACATCATTTTAACTTTGGTTAAGGATTCATGTCGGGTTCACCATTTTCTGTTTCCCTTGGAATTTGGGGATGACCTGCGGGATGGGAGATCCAAACGTTCTGATCGGTTTATAACGGGTTTGTTCATAGAACCGGAAACATCCAATGATTCCACATCCATTTGGACCTACTTTCCAAAGGTAGGCACTCATTATCTTGTGGACTGATGAGGCTTAGGAATTTTCATTGGTCGAGAGGATGAGAGGTCGGACTCATCACACCATTTTGAGGGAAATTATTGCCTATTCTGGGACTCTCTTTATAGATTTAAGTTATGTTCGTGAATCCTTATTATATTACCAAATATAAAATGAGCTTTCCTTCAGTTTAACAATCAATGATTAAATATGTAAGAAATTTAGAGATTCATTAATATGTATTCGAGGTTCTTCATCGATAGAGAATCATCTATATCTATTTAGAGATTCTTGGTCAATGGTATCCTTTAAAATATTTATATAAAAGTCTCTTGGTCATTATGATGACTAGGATGGTTTTAAAGCCACTCAGTGGGGCACTTGAAGTTTATTGTCATTCAAAAGAACATGAATTATTTCAAAGTTGGGATCGAACCCATAGATGGGATACCTACATATCCTTTGTTTTGGAAAAGGAATCAGAACCCACGTAGTTCGAATAAGGGAGTATGATGTTTATGATTGATGGCTCAAAGAAGGATGTCATATTTACTTTTACCCTCTAAGATCACATGAGTCATGATCTGTGTGAGAAACAAGAGGTATTGGTAATAAAATGGACAATTGGGCCATGAAAGATGTAATCATGTGAAAAGGTTTGGGGCTTATGTATGTATGCCTGACCAGATAGATGAAGGTTTAAGATTTACTTTGGGGAGAAAATCCAGGAATAGGGTCCATAAAGGTATATGTGATTCATGGAGATTTGAATACTCTAACTTGGGACTTATTCCTGAAAAGGAAACCAAAATTATGAGAGGATTTATACTTGGGTTTTACTCTTGAGAAGGAATCCCAGATTAAATGTAAATTAGGACTGGTTAAAGAGAATTTAAGGGACTTATGGCTTATTCCTGAAAAGGAAGCCCAAGATTTATGACTGGGACTTACTCTGGAAAAGGAGGCCCAGGTTAAGGAATTTATGACTGGGATTTATTCCTGGAAAGGAAGCCCAGGTTAAGGATTAAGGTTTGGGGCTTACTCCTGAGGAGGATGCCCATATTGGAGACTAAGGGATTACTCCTGAAAAGGAATCCCAAATTAGAGGATCTGGGGCTTACTCCTAAGAAGGATACCAAAAAATTAAGGGACTTGGGGCTTACTCCTATAGAGGATGCCCATAATTATGACTGGGACTTATTCCTGAAAAGGAGGCCGAGGTTAAGGGACTTGGGGCTTACTCCTGAAAAGGAAGCCCTGGATTATGACTGGGACTTATTCTTGAAAAGGAGACCCATGTTAAGGATTCTCTCATCTTAAAGGATGAGGTTGAATGAATGAACTCTCAATCTTTAGTGACATAAGGATATGTAAATCACTAGGTTTTGAGAGATATTCCACATAATTCCTTTCAGATAAGGAAGTCAAATTATGAAAACATTCCATAAGTGGATTTGGAGAGTGTATTAAAGACTGAATCTTAAAAAGGAAAGGTGTAATGGCTTAAGAGGGGTGAAATGGGCAAGAAAGGCACCCAAAAAGGAAGGGGCGCGCAAGTCTTGGAAGGCGCGCAAGTACTGCGGCGATGCGCAAGTATTGGTCGTACAGGTATACCTGCGCGAAATGGTGTGTACTTGCGCGATATTCAACCAGCATTTGAAATACTTGAACGACTCTTCATTAAAGCCTTTAGAATCCTCTTGAGGTTCTTCTAAAAAAGGGACGCGCAAGTTCTATCGAAGGAGTATGGCGGCGTGCAAGTGTGACCACTTCCCTTAAGGGCTGACCACTCAGGCGCGCAATTGTTGATGAGTTTCAACACTTAAGCCTTACTCCCTCTCTTTAGATCTTCCGTTCTAGGTATGAAATTACCTTAGAAGAGTTCTGGAAGCTTTGAGAAGAGACTTGGGCGTCCGGAGCTTCAATCCGAGTTTCTGGAAAAAAAAATCCTCTTGAATGGGGGGCCAACAGGGTCTATTTATAGGCAGGAGAAGACCCTGGGCGGTTACCAGGCGGTTATCACTTAGGGCGGGCAAGTCACTTGCGCGACCATAAGGGCGCCACGCAAGTGGACTTGTGCAACAACGATAGAACTTGCGCGGTACAGTTTCTTTTGATCCTTTGTTCATTCCGTTGTCGATTTTTGATATTTTCTTCAACGGTTGAATCACTTTGAGCTCAGATATTCCCCTTTTCCGATCTTTAGATTCTGTGACGAAAGGAACGTCAACAGATGTTTTATAACTGATATAATTTCCCTTAATTTTAAAACTATGTAGATGAAATATTTATATAGATAACAGGAAAAGAAAAAAACAAATTTCAAAATAGTGAATTTAATATAATTTTAGTGATTTATAATTTTAAATGGGTTTATTAGATAAATATAATTATACAATTACATGCATAATTATTATAATGAAATCCTATATTTTTATTTTTATCCATTAATTAAATATAAGTGACTAGTTTCATAATCAACATTGATTATTTTTTATCAAAATTTTATTTTATTAAATTATGTAAAAATAATCAAAAAAATTAAAGTGGTATATGTGGAAAATATATGGTGTAAAATGTTATCCCATGGGATTTTATGATCCATCTTATCACCATATATATAAAATTTTAACCATTTAAGAGTGGAAAAGTTGTAGTCATAATTAATATTCAAATAGCATAACTAAGGGATTAAACCCGACAATAAAGTTGGGAAAACACAATAAACATGTTAAATTTGTATTTCTATTTTTATTTGATTTTCATACCATGAAACATTATATTCTATTGCATATCTATTTTGACTATTTGTTCAAGAAAATGTCCTTATTATATTTTATTAAAATTCTAAAAGTTCTTCTCACCTCAATAATAAAATAACAAAATTTATTTCTCTACTTCATACCAATTTAATCCTTTTAAATTACATAAAAAACTTAAAAAATACTATTTAAATATAATTATACCTATTTTAGTGGGTTTTTCTTTCCAAAATTACAACATTATGGCCCTAATGCAGAGATCTAATGGAGATCATAGGAATAAGATGGAATCACATAAACTAATGTAAATAATTTTTATTCTTCTTCTACCTCCTCTAAATATTTCATATTTTAAATTAAATAATAAAAAATGTATAAAAATTAAATAAATATTATATTAATTATGTGACCACCGTAATTAACTTTATTTCAATCAAAGGGGTTGTGCAAGTATCGCTTGTGTGTTCGAATGTCTTACTATCCACATGCATAGAAATGATTCATTTCTCATTACAATACTTTATTGATGGGTATTTTGATTATTTTACTATTTAAATATTTTACTTATGACACAATTATACTTATGGAATGATAATTTAATATCATCATTTTTTTCCATCCAATCCGTTTGGAAATGATATCGTCACTCGTGATTACATGTTGACTACCATCTCCACAAATAGAAGTGATTCATTTATCATTTTTATTTTACATGGATGGTACTAATAATGTAATTTAAGAATATATATGGTATATATGATATAATAATTATACTTTAATAGATAATTAATATTAAATTTATTTCATTCCATCCATCACAAAATTAATACAACTTTCATGCATATGTACATCCTACTGTCTTCAGATATGGTGTAATTCATTTTTTGCATTCAAATTTTTGGGTTACTATAAGCATATTTATAATGATTATATAACATTTTTATATCATGAATCAAATTATTGGTATTTTTTTAACATAATCAATTTATATGGAAAAAACTAGAGAAAAAACATAAATAAACAGACAAGGTAGTTATCACCCAAAATAGTAACTTGAATAATGATTTATTAATAAATGGATTTTTGATGGTTATAAGATAATATTTTATAGTTCGTTATATATGATTATTTTTACGGAGTAAAATTAAAATAATTATATATTTATATATATGAGGCTTCAATGTGTACAAAGGGTGTCATAACTAAGGTAGGGGATTTTTATCAAACTGTTATTTCTATGAGAGACCAGACATTTTAACATGTTATTATTTTATATAGTGTGTTTAATATTAGTTAATGAAATTTTTTATGATTCATATAATATTAATTGGTATTTATATAACCATCAATGGTGATTTCTGTAGTGGGTATTATGATTCAAATGTTTCCAACGAATTAAGGAATTTATGTCATAATATTATTGTTTACCAACATTATTTATGATTATGTTTTTGAATATGAATTATTATGTTATAACAATGAAGAATATCATTTAATTTTTTTAATAACATATCAATTTCATTAAAATATATATTTATCCTTTTAATTTCCTCTCTTTAAGTTCTCAGTAGACTGAAAATATTTTTTAAATTAAAATAGACATTATTTATCTCTTATGTCAAAGATATCTACTCTTCTATGTACATGGTTTCTATAAATATTTTCATAAAGTTTTTTACAGTTATCCTAAATCACATTAAAGTAATTTTTATCCATTTTTTAATTTCTAAAAATGGGGTTAAGAATAATCTTCTTATATTTTTCTAAACAAGGCACAATTTTTCTTTTTACCAAAGGATGCATGAATTTTTATGAAGATATATGGAATGAATTAAATTTACCCCATCATAAACACTCAGTAATTAAAATTTTTTAAAAAAAATTCAATGGTTATATTCTAATAAATGTTTCCCATAAAATTTTGAAAAATTTTATATTTTTTAATGTGATTTCAAATTATAAAGGATAGTTTCTTTAATAATGTTTTAATGATCTTATAGTGTTGTTTCTATTCATAATAGACAACAACCATTCATATTACATATTAATTATAGGTTTTGATATCTAAATATTCCATAATCATTCTTTATACAGATGATATATGTTTATGTTTAAATATTTTTATATAACCCATTTATTTCCCATGGCTTATACTATGGTGAAAATGATGAATTGTCTATGAAACCTATTTCTTATAGACTAGTTTTTCATGGTTGAGATGTTTATGAAACCCATTTCTTTTAATTTTTTTTTGATATTTTGAATGTTCAATGATCATGTATAACACATATGTATGATTTTCATTATGTGATGGGTGGGACATATATATCCCCCAATGCATTAGTTAAAGAGGGAAAACTTATTAAGAAAATACGATATATATAAACCTAATTTCATTAACATAATTTTTATTTGGAGGGGTGGTATTTCTTTTTCACACATTGACTATCCACAATGAATCAATTTTTGAACTAGTTACCATATTTATAAATAAGGTTACTCACTTTTAAAATTTTAGTCTTCTATCATGGTAGCTACGTTTTTACTAGATAGACTATTAATTATGAAAAATAATTAAGATGAAATTATTATATAATATTAATTATTATGATATGAAATATTTAATCCATTTTATCAAATTCAAATTATAGAAATGGAAAAATATTATTTAATATTTAATAATAAAAAAACTGTTTTTCAAGAAATCTATTTTTAAGAAATAAATGATATTATATTAATAGTATGGATAAATATAACCATTCTATGAATTTAAATAAATTTAAATGGATCTATAATATGTAAATATATTTTATATATTTATTTAAAATTGTTTATTATAATAAATTATAATGTACAAACATTCGAAACATAAAAACATAATGTAGAAAACTACGTTTTTTGTGACAAAATAAACATAATGAAAAATAATGATTTATTTATTAAATTAAAATTATGAAAATTATTATAAATAAAGTTTTTCATATTATACTTTAAAACCCATTAAAAATTTAATTTTAATATTAAATTAATTTTTATAATTAAAAGGAATGGAATAATTCGAAAAATCAAAAAAAAAATTCTACTCACTGAAAAATCTAACATTTATGATGGAAAAAAATTTAGTATAAGATTTTTATGATACGATCAAATAGAGAATGATGTAAATTTTATAGATTTACATTTATGAATGTTTAAAAAATAATTTTTTATATTTTTTAAAAATATATTAGTAATAAATAATTTTTCAATTAAGTGAAGTTTTTAGAAAATATAATTATTTCAATAAAAATTTTGTGATTATTTATGGAGAATGTATCAATAAATTTATTTTATTGAGGATCTCAATATAAATTTCATAAAATTATTAATCATCAACAAACTTTTAAATTTAATAGATAACTTGTAATGTTAAATTTTTAATAATAATATTTTAATTGAATATCGTTGTCTATTTATTCAGCATGTTGAATTTTTTATGCCCTATCAAGAATATTATTATTTTAATATCATGATGATTCTTAAAAGACTCTAGAAAAAACCTTAATAATTGAATTATTATTCACTCCCTTAATTTTTAGAGGCGTCACATATTTAGGGAGAAGTTGAATATAAAATTTTCCCATTAATGTATTCGGTACATATTTTATTAAAAATATCATATCATGATGAATAGGTGATGGGTCAGGTATCTTTAAACATTGTTACTTGAAATCAAATAATCTTTAGAAAAAAATATGTCCCTCATTTCTATTAGTTGGAAACAGTATTCTATATCATTGAAAGAGTCCCATGAAGAATGTAATTGTATAGGTTCTTTATCATTAATGAATTTAGTGATGGAATAGAGAAATTAGGTTTCTTATCACTAATTATTAGTTAAACAATTCTCTAAAAAATCTAATTTTCCCTAATAAACATATAGATGATTTTCGTAAAAACCAAAAGTATTATAATTAGTGGTATGACCACTAACAATAGTTCTCTATATTTTGATGGTATATTCTATTTTGGAATTATGTGTGTGGTCATCTTGTCTATGAGGGTGACTGGGATGAATGAATATAATAATGCATATAGGTCCACCCTCCTAGTAAGCTTTATGTTTTATTATAATCTAAGGCACCAATAGTAATGTTTATGAATTAGATGTTACTTCATTAATTTTTTTCCCAAAACAATAGTTTCGGTCTTATCAAACCCACAAATCAACATCTATATTTTCTTCTCCACTAAAATCCTATACACACCATGAAGTGTGATGATATATCCATAGAATTCATTATAGTGTTGCCTCATTCCACTCATGGTATGAATTATTTCTACTTTCTTCATGGTCAACTGAATAAATCATCCCATTTCATTATAATTAGAGATACCACACTGGTGGAGGGTCATGGGAAACTCTATATTTTAATTTTTATGAATTTGAAATTATTTATTAAATATATAATTTATAATAGGGATAAATAGTCAACCTATTAAAATTTTAATTTCCTTGATGTGGAAATTGTATAACGAATGAAGGTGACCATTTCCCACCATTCAAAGATAGATGCCCCAGTGGATGGAGAAATCATGAATCAAGAGGCTCTTCATAATGATTGAATCAATTATTATAGAATAACGTGGGGGTAACCATCTTGTCAAATTAATGTTTTATTATAATTAAATTTTCCAATTATAAATTATGATGTATAAATTTAAGGGATCATATGTTAAAAATTTGTAGTCCCTGTTATACTAATCTAAGGTGGTAGAGACTTCATTAGTTAGGCCATATATTATACAGGATATTATAGAAAATATTCAAACTATCATAATTTTTCTTTTAATATATCAGATATGAATAAACAATAATACTATCATCAACATCATGCTCTTAAATTTTTATTGGGTGATATTTTTTTGTTAATTGTTTCAGTTAGATTTTATCACTATCATGTTAAATATTATTGTGTCATTTATTCATGGAAAGTGGGACCATTTGATCCATTTGGAAGGATGATAAATGATTTTTATCTCATGGAATTGCAACCATAGTTTACATGCACTTATAACTTATTACACATATCTCAATTACACTTGAATAACATGGACCCCTCTAATATTTTCAAATATAATGATCTAAAAAATGAGATTATTGTTTTAGTGACCAAATATTTAGTTCTTATTGTTGACTTACATGAGAATTTTCATCATGTTATATATATCATATTTTTTTATGTTTTATGGAAATATGGGTGTTATTATGACGATATATGGTTTAGATAGTAATTAATGAGTGATAAATTACCTCACCTATTTATATATAAATGTTAGAAGAGATGAATATTCATGGGAAACGATTATATGGTCATTTGGATTTTCACTCCTCTAGTGTGATTTTGGTTTATGATTTATATTAGGTATTCAATAATATAAATAAATTTTATTTTCCAATGTATTCTCCTTGTTATTTTATGATAGATTGGGACAATTAATGGTTCATGTTTAGTGCATGGTTTGGACTATATTGAAATAATTAGTTTTATATTGGGGTGATTTTCATTGTTAGAGGATGGTTTTCTAAACCTACATCCAAATTGTGATAGAGTTTAGGTCAAACCATTTCCACCAAAACAATAGTGAGGCAATTTGGGAACAATATTTTCCAAACCACATGACCTTTCTATAATGTTAAAAAATAAAAAAATTCCATATATTTTTTAAAACAAACAAACATTAATTTTTATCCCTCAATTTACTCATGCATAACTTCATCACATCATTCCTTTCATCTCTTAATACATGGTGTTGATTTTAGAGTAATTTCTACAAGTTGTTTTGAGAACTCTTCATTTAAATGTCCTCCACTCCCTCTTCATTGTGGTTATCCTCCCCTATTTTGTTTTCTCTCCCCAAAAGTGAAAAAGTTCCCAATCAAGATAGTTGTATAACTAATATGGGGAGCATAGAATCAGTGATAACATTTTTTATTAAGTTTATTTCTTTTGAAATAATATTTTCCTCTAGTTAAATATTGTTTTCCCTTGTCAAAAAAAGCCAAACACATATTCAATGGAATACAAGTACTCATATTGTTAGTTATTTAAAAATAAAATATTTTTCCTTGGGATGGTATAGAAATTATCCAATACAACACAATACATTAGAAAAAAATACTTTTGTGTGGAATTCAATGAGTTTTGTGTGACTTTTAAATTTTATTGAAAAATATAAGCAATTCAGTAGTGTGGGTGCTCCTTCTAGCACAAATAATGTAATATAATATTTTTGTTAAAATAACATTATATGGTACTCCTTTTTTAAAATTAAAAAATACAAAATTTCAATGCAGTTATTTTTTTTCTTATCATGAAGCTATTAAGAACTTCTTGTAAATTTTAGTAAATGTGTGTTTGATTTCCCAGTCCAATTATCCATGTCTAATTGCTCAATACGAAACACATACCTATGTTAGAATACAGTTGGGAAAATTTTGAACACATTATTCATTAGTTTGGAAATAATAATATGACAATAATATCGAATATTATAATTGAATGAAAATAATAACCAGCTGAAAATGATGATCATCTAAATGCATTGTAAACTCATCTCTTCTCCTTTATCTTTTTATAGTGTAATTTCATCAAAAAAAACTCAATCTGGAAAATATTATTCTATATAAAGCTTTTCTTTCTCTCTAAATCTCATAAAAACTCCATTTAAAAAATTATAATTCACTTTTTATATTTATACTCACCCAAAATATGTTTTGGGTGGGATTCCTAAAAACATTCTCTCTCAACCAAATTACTCGAATTTTAATATTTCAAAGAATTTTGGGTGCATCTTGACTCATCAAAGTTTCTCAACTAATCTAGATTCTTCTCATTCCTTATAGAATATTCTAAACACTTTGGATATCTTCGGTTTTTTTTACAAAGTCAACATTTCGATTCTGATTTCCCATTCTGATTCACTCAATATGATTTTTTCATTATGATTCTCTATAAAAGTTAAAAATCTGAAGAAACAGACACTATTTTGATTTTATAGTTTTTTTTTCTTTATTAACATTCTATATATCAATATCATTTAAAATAATTCATGAAAATAAATCTTCGCATTTCTAGAACATTTTTATCTCCTTTAATCCCTCAGAAGTCTGATTCCAATTTTGATTACGATTTTTCTCAATATGTTGTAAAAACATAAATAAATGGATTCTTCATTATCTATTATCTAGACCAATTATAATGATAAGAAATTTAATTAAACCTGTTGTAAATGGTTGAGTACATTGTTTATTAATCTTTGAATTTCTTCTTCACATTGGTCACTACATTCTTTTCTTTTTTAATTGTATTCATTAGGTCCAAACAATTATTCATCTAATGATTATAATGGAACACATAATATAGTGGATCATTATCGGTTGTTTTACCTTCATATTCTTATATATCTTTTTTATATGATACCACTTAATTCTCATGTACAAACAATTTTTCTTATGATGAATACGAAGAAACACTAAATTTTATTTATTGGTATTCATAAACATCAACTTCCTTAAATTGATTCATTAAAAAATGTATCCATGTATCATAAATTCCTTTAGGACATTGAATACATTTGATATCAGCTTTGGCATCATCTTACCTGATATGTAATGTATTAAAACTTCTCAATTCTACAACCAAATCTTTCTATCCCACTCAACCTAAATATTATTCACATTATTATTATGAGAATTAATATGATGTCCAGTAATTTTTATCTTCTATTATTTTATCAAGAGTTCATCACATATTTTACAAAATACTAATAATTTATGATAACTCAAAATTATTAAATCAACATCAAATTTGGAATGGAACATATTAGAAATTATAAACACTTTGATATTGCGTCCAAGGTAATACCAATGAACCTTTCCATCCAGAAAATGTCTTCGAAATTTAATGGGCCTTTTTAAGTACTATGAGAAAAAAAATTTTCATTTTTCTGGTTCATAAATCCTGAATCCGATTTCTATGAAAAAATTCCTAAATTTTATTTTGATTCCAGATTGCTAAATATGATTTTGAGCTAGAGTTTTTGAATACTATTTCTATGTCAGATCACTATTTTTAAAAGGTGAGGTGATTCTATTCTTTAAAAATTTCTTGGAAAATAAATGACTACAAACATCTTCAAACATCTAAAAAAATTCACCAAAAACTTCTAAATATTTATCAACATATTTTGAACAACATCCAAATAATTTCCACAATATTGACTCATGTCGATGCACTGGATCTGATTGGATAATTCATACACACACCCATCTTCAATGCATATGTACATCACCCTCTCAACATTATGAAAATGTTGGTCTATTTTAAATAAATACATCTAAAACAAAACTTATAGAGAACAATATCCCCCATTGTGTTTGTAAACTATACCCACTCCAACGCATTCAAAAACATAAGTGGTACTATTTTCCATTCACAAAATTTCTTCTCTACATTCATTTTTTTCTCCTATTGTTTATTTTTTCTCACCCTTTCTCTTATAATTCCCCTCATTCATAATAAAATTAAAATGGACCTTTATGATATGTTCCTTTCTTATTAAAAAATTATCTTATTTACTATGGTTGTAACTTTTATTCTCTGAATATTGAACCTTTTATTTAACATAATTATCACATGAGTTTCTTAAAAATTAACATTTAACTAAACATCTCTAACTCTACATGGGAGAAACTAGTATAGAAGAGGAGGTCGAGTAGTCAAGGATATTAATTATTTCCATTTCCCAAATTTAATGTAATAACATTTTCATATTTCTTTCAATATTCTCATGGTTGGGGAAATCACTGATGGAATTTTTTTAAGATAAAAGTAACATGAAATTGTATAAAAAAATATTAAAATATCCATGTTTATATATTCACAACATTTAATGAACTCATATTTTTCATAACATCATTAATTTATTTTTAACTAATAATAAGAGACTAAACATTTCCTGTATCCTTATTTCAACTACTTTAATTACCTTCTTGTTAGTAAAAATATCCAAATGTTTTGGGAATAGGGAGGAAAATCAATTTTTTTGTAGAAAAAACAATTATACTGAGGGTCCCCTCTCAGTATTGAATTTTTGTCATTTTCTCTTGGATTTTTCATTGGATTTTCCTTATTACTTAATTTCATCTTTAGAATCATCTTTTTTACACTCAGATTGTAACAACTCTTTAATGTTTGAATTTTATTCTTAAAAGATAGTTCAAAAATTTTTGATATTGTGACCTTCTTTCCCATATCCCTATTCATTTGATATATTTTTCTTAACTTTACTTATATCTTCTAATGTATAGTTATTCCTCTATATCTTGTCTTATTTTTTTCTCCCTCTAACTTTCTAGACTAGTAAATTTGTTATTGCCATATAACTAATCTCTCCTTCTTTTTAGACTCAATATAACTGTATTTCAACACATCCCAAACATTCGGCTTTTGAAATTTATTTTGAATTATTTTTAATAATTATAAGTAAACAAGAGATTATTTATCATCTTGATCAGATTTGTCACATATTTTAGAAATATCTTCCATAGGTTGGATCCTATTTTTAATTTTCAAATCAACCTTTTTAGGATTCATCATAGATTTTATCTTATAAATATTTATTTGATAGGATTGAATCCCCCTTAAAAATTTCTTTTCATAACATGTGGAATAATAGAATTGTTGTTGATTGAACCAATAGATATTTTCCATATATCAAAATCCCTTATTCTACTAGTAGTGTCCATATAATGAATATTTAACCTTGAAATAGCCATACTACCCATATTTGTGAGCATGTTTCTCGTCAAACTTCTTGTATTTATTACCTATACCACCAAAAATTATTTTATCAATTAGAATCCTTCTTTTTTATCCTTACCAGTATAAGAAATAATAAAAACCATTTTGGACTCATAATATATAGTAACATCTGATTTCCAAACATCACCGGTCATGGACCAGTACATAACATTAATAGCTTTCTTATTTTAAGAAACAATTATATATTTTCTATCATCCTATGAAGGTAAATATTTTTGATCCTTCTCGGGTCCTTTTTTATATTAACATTCACTAACATCAGAAATCGAGTTTTAGAAGCTTTAAACATTATGTTTAGCTTTAGAAATTTTCTATTGGACAATATCCCAATATTGTTGTTTTTCCTTCACCATATCTTCAAGATGTTTATTAGGATTAATTTCTTCATCCTGAAATTTATTCAAATCATCAATATCATCCATCATATTTACATTATCATTAGGAATAAATTCTTGGTTTATTTGAAGATTGTTTCACTTTTCAACTCCCTAATATTCTTTTTAAGTATCCCAATCATCCTCAAACATTAATTGAATTTATTTTGATGATGATATTATAATTAATTTTATTTTTATTCTTCATAAAATCTACTTAAAAAATAATTATTATTAACTATTGAAATGGATGTATTCTTAGAATAATTATTAACAGGTTTTATGAATTCAACTTTAATTTTTTATTCTTCAAAATAAATATATTCAATGCATGAAAAGACATTCCTTAATAACTATTTCAATAAAAATGTTCTCATCAACAAAATTTTTAACATTCTCACTATCATAATCATTGGACAAAAATAAACTCTTTTTTGATTTGGCGAACATTGTATCTTCCCACTTGGGATAAAAATTTTATTATCACCCCTTTTCATCAATGATATGCTAAGAATTATTTCTTCTTCATCACATTATTATTTATAAGATTCTTTTTCATAAACTCTTATAGGAAAATTGGAAATAAAATTCCCAGTGGATCCATATCTAAATTTTTTTAATGGAAGTTTACGTTTATACCATCTCATTTTTATTTTTACATTTTTAGAAAATGTGGATGAAAAGTCATGATGATTTTTACATACCGAATTTTTGTAGTCAAGGTCTGCAATATCATGTTCCTTAAAAACCTTCATAACCTTCTCTTTCCGGTGCCTTTGATTGATGTTTATCAATAATATTTTTTTCTTTCCTTCGCTAATGTTTTCCTTCATATCTTATATGATATGAGAGTACTATTAAAATCATTCAATGATAATGTATCAAGATCTCTATATTTCAATGAAGAAACATTAGTATCAAAATTTTCAGGAAGACTTATAATGGTATCTTCGATAATAAAAAAATATTCTATCATTTCACTAATACTCTTGATAGTTGTAACAATGTCATCCACCCTAGTAAAGAAGTCTCCAATGGAATCATACTCAACCATCTTAAGATCTTCGTACTTCAATCATCATATTTTTAACATTTCATTTTTTTAATTTTTTATTACCATAATAAATGTTATTTAGTATATCCAAGATACCGTTGGAAATAGAAGTATCTTTTAATCATAGAAAATCACTTTAAAAAATTGATGAGAGTAAGGCATTCTTAGTGAATCCGTAATTCTCAAGGATTTCCTTATCATCATTTTTGAGAGGATAATTCTCAATACAATGAGTTAAATTATCTGTAACATCTCTTGAAACATCATTCTCATGAGACATAAGATATGATCTCATTCATCCTTTATCTATATAACAATTATTATCATTTAAGATCATAATCCTTTTACCTTTCACAAAAATCATATTATCCATCATATATTCTTCTTCAAAACATCAGAAAACGAAAAAAAAGGGATGATTTGGCTCTATTACCAATTATATGTTCATAGTCCGGATAGTTTAATGATTGAGAGAGGGAGTGGTTGAATCATTCATACCTTTTTATTTTATGATTATCGTATAAAGAAACCTCTTCTTCCTATAAATGATATATTTTCTTGATAAAATCAGTTAAAACAGATATCTATAGGATCAAAATTATTTTGAAGGTTAACTATTCAAAAATAATAATTACGTAATTGAAATGGAATATAAATTATCAAATACCACACAATCCACTAGACAGAAATACATTCATATGGAATATAATTAATATGATATGAAATTTCAATCGTATAGAATAATATAAAAAATCCAATAGTACATATACTCATTCTATCACAAATGGTGTAATATATAATTTTTTAAAAAACATGTTATGATGCTTCTTAATCCAATATTACAAATATAAACTCTCAAAAAAATCACTTTCATACTAGAATCCAGTAAGAACATCCCAAGATTTGTAATAAGACTCAGTCTAATTTCCCTCTCCAATATTCCCAGTCTGATTTATCAATATGAAAAATATCCCTCTCACAGAATATGTTTCAGAATATTTTGAACACTTTATTCTTCAGTCAGGAAAGACTAATATGATAATACTTTCTAATACAATCATGAGCTGAATATAATAATTATTTCAATACAATGATCATCTGAATATGTTGAAAACATATCTCTTATCCTTTCTTTTTTTCTGACAAGATTTATTCAAGAAAAAAAAATCTAGAACCTCAAATTCTCTCTTGAGCTCTGCCTACTCTCTACTTCTTAGGAATCGTAATTCAGTTTGAAACGAACAATGTGCTTTTCATCTTTTATAATCACCCCAAATATGGTTTGGAAGGGATTCTTGAAAAATAACCCCATCAACCAAATTACTTGTATTTTCATATTTCCTTTAATTTTGTGTGTGGATAATGACATCATTAATGAATCTCAAATATTATCATTTCATGTCGATCATTCTAAAATTTTCTAAATACTTCATCTCACTTTTGGATATCTTCATAGACATCAGTCCAATATTTATTTCCCATTCTGGTTCACTAAGTATGATTTCAACATTACCATTATCTACACCAGTTTTATAAATGAATAAGTAGACAATATTCTGATTTGAGGGTCTATTTTCATCATTTTGATGCTCTGTTTCAACTACATGTAAACAAAACATCATCTTTGAAATTCAAGATTCGCCTTTGCATCACTTTTTCATATTCTTCAATCTCTCGGATGCCAAAGTTAAATTCTAATTATGATTTTCTCATTATGATGAAGATAACTATAAATCAATAAATTATTCATCATCTCTTATTTTGATCTATTGGAATGATAACCAAAATAATTCAACCCATTGTAAATGGGTTTTTACATTGTAGATTAATATATGAATTTATTTTTTTCTTTTTTCAACAAATTATTTTCTTTTTATTTTTATTCATTGGTCCCAAACAAATATTCCTCTAAAGATTATGATGGTATACAAAATATAGTTGATCGATATCAAAAGTTTCAACATCGTAAGCTTATTTCTCTTCTAAATACGATACCAATTACTATTCCTACCCAGGGAATTATTCCTCAAATGACTATGATGGAATATTGAATATGGTGGATTGATATTCAGTGACTTCGAATTTATAAAAATCATTCACTTAAAAACATTTTCTTATACCATGAATTCCTTAATAACATTGAATAAAATTGAGATCATTTTTAGAATTTTATGAATTAAAATGGAAATTATTGTATCTTCTCATTCCTCCAATGACATATTTATTTCTTGAACATCCTGAATATGATTGACATGATTAAAATCAAACTGAATATGATTCCCAGCACCATTTCCACCATTATTTTCTTAGGAATGCATCAAAAATTGTATATAATAGTTATGATTTATTATAAATTAATGATCATTACAAAATCATCACATTTTAATGGGAACTATTATAACATCCCATTCATTCCATACCAGAACCATGTTGGGCCCAATGAACCTTTCCATCTAGAAAACATATTCTCCATACGATGGACATTATTAGGCAATGTGAGTCTGAATTTATGAATAATATTTTGAGTAATGAATTCTTGAATATGATTTTTGAGTCATAATTCCTGAATATGATTTCTGAGTAAGAGTCACTAAATACAATTTGATTTAGAATTCTGGAATACAATTTGAGCGATAATTACTAAATGTGTTTTGTAAGTTAGATAACCATGTTTTACAAAGTAAGTTAAATATTTTCCTTTGGAATTTATTGGACAATAAAATAAAGAAACATATTCATTATTCTAAAACCCTTCTCCAATGACATATGAATTTTAATCAACATATTTTTATCAATATCTTAGTAAGATCTCTTTTATTTACTCATGTATATGTTTTGGATCTGATTGGATACATCATACACCGACCATTATTCAATCTATATCTCTATCACCTTCTCAACATAATCAACAAGTTGATCTTTTGACAAAAAATACAACCAAAACACAACTTGGGCCTAACATGTTAGGGGTACCTTATTGCTTGATTTCTTTTAAATAAATATTATAATTCTTTAGAAATCATCAAATATTATTTGAATAA
This sequence comes from Viscum album, assembly GCA_963277665.1. NCBI lineage: Eukaryota > Viridiplantae > Streptophyta > Magnoliopsida > Santalales > Viscaceae > Viscum > Viscum album. The sequence continues at coordinate 1,896,750,113 of OY728123.1, forward strand.
TATATTTAATGGGAAATAATTGTATGAATGTTCAAACAAATGGAATTGTAAATCAAAATTTTTTATAAAAGAATTTTCAAAAAATGAAATTAGGGACTATTTTTTCTTGTTTAATCAATTTTCCCATATAAATGGATGTTGAATTGATAATAGGAATATACTTTCATTGAGATGAGGAGTACCACATCAGAACCATGTTATCTAGTGGGAAGGAAAGAATTATATACCCATTTAGACGTAGACAAACAAACTAAGTATACTAGGCTGGGATTCCATAGTCATGGTTCCTTTCATGGGCATCAACACACCATTATATGGGGACATTTATTCCACTGTGATTATTTAGATATGGTGTTGATGGATAGATTCCAGTATTCCACGAGGCTATGGATTGATTTTCTGTATTTTTTTATAATAATTTCAATAGAACCATTAGATCATGATATAGAATGTTGGTTCTAGGGTTCCCTTATCCATAGATACAATATGTATCTCCCCTAATGATTTAATATATTTTTTTACATGATATATCTTTCATTAATGAATTTTTTTTAAAGTTGAATGTTTTAAAAACAAATTAATTTTAAAATAATATATTTATCATATATTTTTTTGAAAAGATAATTCATGGATTCGTAAAGTAAATGATACTTATTAAATAATGTTTTTGATCCTACTAATCTAGTTGTAATCACGATTTAAAAATATATATGGATTGTATATAGAAACATTTTGGATCGATACATTTTAATGGAAGGTTTCATGTGGAGGTGATGAGTTTTACTGTAATAGAGATCTTGTTTAATGTGGTAACATACTGGGTATTTGGCCCTAATATATCATAATTATTTGTATCTATCTAATATTTTGTTTTGTTTTGGTTGGTATACATGTGATAAATATTCTAATCAGTTTATGTCTCATCCCTTTTGAATATGTAGGTCGGTTTTATTCATTTTTGTTGATGTTCATATTGTCTTATATAGATTCCATTATCATTTTATTATTTATCTATGTTATTTCATGTTTATTATTTTAGTGATATAATTTTATTGGGTCATTACATGACATGTTGAATTGAAATCATAAGAGTTTTCAATTTCTAAACCACTTAATATATTTATTAGGTTAAAACATTAATGAGGTTTGTTTCATGGTTCCTAATGACTAGTTTATATCCCTTGTTTGTGACAACCCATACTATTATAAGTAAAATTACATTTTTTTCAATAAATTAATAATTTATTAATTTATTAATAGGGAAAACATTTTTCACATCGGTAATTTTAAACTGTTATAATATATAGTCTTTTGAATGTAAAAGACTTGTTGGCCTCTTATTCCATCCTAGTAATGTCATTATACAATTAATTTTAAGATATTTATTTACTAACTGTAGTCATAAAATATAATTGACATAAAAAAGAATAAGTGATGGACTCTGCTAGTAGGTTCGTAGCATGTGAATCCATTAATCAGAACTTCCATGGGAGATGGAATTAGTTTGATTTTCACTTATCCTATTACCGAACATAAAAAAAATTAAACATGAGTGAAAAATTTAATGAGATATGTTGAGGTTTATAAATATCACCATCTAAACTATGTTTATATAACCACTCTAAGAATTTACTATTATCACACACAATACTATTAAAGAGTAAGATGGCATAATAAAATATTATGTATCTAAAACCTTTTAGTATGTTATTGAATATTTTATATTTAAAAAAAATTATTATATTTTTCTTTTTATGTTATTAAATTTTATATATAATTGATTATTGGAAAATATTAACCAAAAATATATTTGGATATAAAGAAATATGTATTGAAATTTTCAAATATATATGTATATTTTATAAAAATCAAATCCCACTTATTGGTAAATTCATTATTTTCCGTAATAAATTTTTTTTTCATGAAATTTTTTATTTAATTAATATATATCTAAATAAAAATAAAAATAAAATTTAATGATTTCAAATATAATGTTTACAAGTTTTATAAATTTAGCAACATTAAAACATGTATTTTCCACTAAATCAATATTTTCATTTAAAATTATACATTTTCAAATTATGAAAATGTATTTTTAAAATAAAAACTAATTCGGAAATTGGCACATATAAATTAGTGAATGGAGAAATTTTAATTATTTTCTAAAATAGTCAAAACAATTTGTAATAAGAAAATACAATATAAATATAATGTCTATATTATGAGATCATAATATCCCAAATGTGATGTAATAAATGAATTATATAGAATAAATGACTAGAAAAGACCCCCCATTTAAAATAATGTGTTTTGATTTTGTTGGATTAATTTTACTAACTAACAATTAATGATATGAAAAGTATATTAATTTTTGTAGTTTGGAAAACAATTATTTATGAACATTGACTCACCTCCACATCATGAATTGTATTATTTTAATTATATTAATCATAATCTAATGAAATATTCCCAACTACTCGTCTATGTGATATACCAAGGGAAACAACCATTGGATGTTTATTATCTTCGATTAATTTATCACATTGAGTATCAAACCTATTATTAGAATTTAATAAATAATTCCCCTATATTTTTATAAAAATAATTATCTAATCCCCAATTACATTTAGTGTAAAACTTATAAAAATTATATTTCCCAACCTCTCCATCTTTAAATCCCTCTAATGGTGTTCCCAAGATCATAATAACAACTTTGACATCTTTTGGAAGCATTATCTCGAGGTAATGGATTTACTAAAGATTATTTTTATTCAATAACATTATTTTTACTAATTTTTTAATTGATATTTTTTTATTTAATTGTTTTTACTTTAGTAATGTCTTGGATCAATGTCGATTGATCCTTTTCCCATTTCAAAAGACCAAGGTTCTTGGAGGAGATTCAGAGAAATCAAAAAGGATTTTGAATGCTAAAAGATGTAAGTGAGGATGTTTATATCCATGTAAAACTTTTTCATTATGATATAGTAGGTTTAATTATATGTAATAATTTGGGGTTTAAAAATAAATAAAATGAAACGGTGATGTGTTTCTTTCAGTGGAAACTAAACCCTATGGATACATGATGCAAACAGGGATTACAAATCATGTAAATCTCTAATGTGGCTTGTTTGAAACATTTTATCCAGCTTGAGAATTAAAAACCTATGTTTGCAGTGGCTCTCCCTCTCATCCCCGATGAACCAATGTCCCTTAAAAAACATTTGGGATATTACTTCTATTGTAATAAATCATCAGGATTCTGTCTTCAAACTGTGGTGATATGTGGTGATCCAAGGTTTTCTCTTCCACCATTATTATGGTTAATTTGATTAGTTTCATCAAGTTACACATTTCCATATTATAGTTATTGAACCGCATGTTTTAAAACGAGTTTTTTGGTTTTTTGTTGGTGTAATTAAGGTGTGGCATCCTTGGGTGGATGTAGTTGTTATGGGATATGCGATCAAGATCTAGAGTGTTGGTCTGTTTTTGTGAAAAGAATGTTGACACCCTTTTAAAGTAGGGGATTAATTTATTCTCTTTTATTTAAATGAAATTTTAGAGCTATTATGATTGATCTCCTTGGATATTAATGAATTTAACATAATATTTACATGAACTGGATTAACAAATTGTTAATGATCGTATGTCGATGTTGTTGTTTTTCACCATGATAAAATTTTACCTCTTATTTATAGATAGTTTCATGCCAATGATCTTGTTATTATTCATGGATTATATTTTTTTATGGAAATTGTTAATGATCGTAAAAATGGGATTAAATTATAATTAATTGTTTAAAAGAATTAACGAATAATGTTTAATTAATCCTTTAGACATTATAATTTTATGAAAATCAATTTAATAAAAGTATGCATGTTTAATTGATTGGTAAATGAGCATGAATCATGATAATTAGTGTTTATAAAATAATTAAATGCATGTCAAAATAATTGTTTAATTAATTTGGGATAGCTTATGATAACTTTCTTCATAGGATGCATGTGGTTAGAACCTATAAACAATGAATCAGTTAATTCATTATTGAATTATAATTTGTTGTTTGATAAAAGGTAACACCCTTATAGGGCCTTAGTTTCTCACTTAATTTTAAAGGATTTGTTCCTTGATCCTTGAAGCTGTGTGAGATCATGGTGTGTGATAGTTGAATGTATTATTTTAAGGCAAAGTGCTCAGTTTCTATGTTTGTTTCTTGCAGCTTGGGATGTGTTGTGCAACTAGTATGGATGATCATGGAGGGATGTTGAGGTATGTTTGATGGGGAGGTTTTGATTTGGATTTAACCTAGGATGGATGATCCTGAAGTGTTGTTTTGGTATGTGGGGTGGGGAGTTCTGGCTGTTTTGGTAGCAGTTATTGCTCTTGATGGAGAGATTCATTAGGATATGCATATAGATGTTGGGGAAGTCACAATGAGTGGTTAATGGGTAGATTCTAGGCTTTCTTATTGATATGAAATTAGTATTGTTGTTGGAATATATTGTTTGGTGGATAGCTAGATTGTTTTTTTATCTTCTTCTGTTTCCCTAATGCTTTAGTAAGATGGATTTTATTATTTGTATACCATTTTTTGTATCTTAGGATGTTTTTCTAGAATATCTATTAATATTTAATGTGATAATGTTCATAATTGAATAAATTTTTAACCAATGGGGGTTGGAGCCAACTGGGATATAATTTTGTGTTTTTAATTCTAAGAACCCATGTAATTATATTGGTTATACCTATAGGGAATATATAATTGTTGTAAAGCTAATGTAATGAAACATGGGAATGTGAATGGATAAACAATGCTTAATAATTAATTAAAATAAAGATAAACTAATGAAAAGGAATAAAATGACTTAATTTATCTCTTTAAATGGTTGTATGCCTATAGGTTATCTGGTCATAGTTGTGGCATGCAAGAGTTCGAGAGACATTAGCTACAGTTTATTCTGAGACAATATTATTCCTATAGTGTAGTTATGATATATATTATATCTTTAAAATTTTGTGTTTTTATATTCTAGTCCATATTATCATTTAGGGAAACTGACACCCTAGGGATTCTGAGATCTTGGGGGGTTCCCTACATCATTCTGTGGGGATGGATGGCTAACTTCCTCCCTTTGCCTCATTATACACTCTAGGCAGTTGCTTTGTGCTAGAATTTTAAGTGTATTGTTTTCCACATATATGTTTGTATAGGGATGTAATGGATTGGGGAAATTTTAGAGAACATTTATTGTAAATATATTTTCTTAAGTACAACTATATGAATAATGTGTATAGGTTGTGGTGTCTTGAGATTCCATACACAATATATGAGATATGATGGATTGAGGTATAATACATGATTTATGTTATAATTTTTATAGGATTTTATGGATCCCAAAATGTACCTGGTTATTTTTGGTTATGTGTATGTGGTGGTGTGATGCACAAGATTCATGTTGCGGGAAAACTAGTGGATATGTAGTAGAGGTTTACCCTTGATATTAATTATTATACTATATTCTCTTGTATATGGTAAATTGTGAGTGTATCCATGGTGAGGCTTGGAACAGAGTATACCCATTTAGGTGATGACTTAGTTTCACTTGTGGTTCATGGCGGTTTATCATGATTTCATTAACTTTTACATGATAGGATCTACGAAGTATCCTATTGAGTATACATAAATACTCACCCTATATATATATATATATATATATATAAATTTCTAGTCAGTAGGAGTAGGATGGAAATCAGGTTCGTTACTGCAAACTACGGGGTTTTCAAGAGTTTTTTGAGCTTCATGGTCACTAATTCCAATAATTTAATTTTTTTACTTTCAATTTTTCATTTCAATGTATTAGTTCATGCTTTCCATTGCATATGTGTACTTTGGATTTTATTTAACATAGTAGTTTCATCAAGAGTTGGTTGGTTCCTATCTTATTTCCTCTCTTTGGTAGATTTTATTATAGAGGGTAATGCCTCACATTTATGTGTTTATTATACCTTCAGTGCTAGTTTCCAACCTGGGTCTTACTAGAAGAGGTACTAGGTTGTCCATATCTCTCTTCTCCCATTGTCGGACTAGGAGGGGTACAAATTGTGGTGAGGAGGTCATGATAGAGTGGTAATAGAGGCCTAGTTGGGGGATATGATGCATTTTATAGTTAGTCATAGGCGGGGTTTAGTGCGATTGTTGGAAAATGTGTCTCCTTTTTTTAGAAAGTACTATAAACACATGAGACTAGCTTAGACATGAGTATTTAGGGCCCCATGTGATTTGATTCTCGGACCATTATAATTAATGCTCTTAATGAACCGGGTGATACTGCATCTAGGGTGGAGTCCTAGGAAAGTATGATACATGATTAATCATTGAGACATTGTTTCAATATGTGGACCTTGGGATAAGTTCACTTGAAATGATTAAAATAAAACAATTAATTAAAGTAAAATATTTCCACATTTATAGTTAGAATCTCTATATATTTATTTTTCTATAAGAGTAGATTGATGTCAATTAACAGATCATGTTCATGCTGAAGATGTTTAGTTGGTTGCATCTGCAAATCACCATATACTAGAGGATGACAGTAAAGACACTTGGTGAAGGACACTCTATGAGTTTCATCGGAATATTATACAAGGGTATGAGATCTCTATTTAAAATAAATTCATGGAAGAATTTTTGGAGGAGGTTGACATATACTTCTATTTGATCTATGATCAGAAGGAGCACTGGTTATCGTTGGCTTTGAAGATACTGCATGGGGAAATGAGGAAGTGTTGTTTCTTGTTCCTAAGAGATTTTGAGGAGCCAAAAGCCTCATGGGAGGAGTTCCAATACCAATTTAGAGTTTAATTTTTTTCTTAATCAATGAAGGTGTCCATTCACCATGACTTAATTACCTTTCAGTAGGGGAGATCCGGTGTGCAAGAGTTTATGATCCATTTCAAGAACCATCTATGATATGCTTCAGACATATTTCCAGATGGGGAGGCCAAGGAGGGGCATTTAGAAGAGGATTTTCATTCATAGATCCTGGATTAGGTAACCCTATTTATTCTAATGACATATGTTGAGGTTCTAGAGAGGGAAGAGTTAATCAATATGACGTTAGGAAGAATCATATCATTATGAGAGGGGGTCATTAGGATTCCTCACACTGCATAGATGTCATTCGGGTTTCCCATTTTTCATGATAGAATAGTTTCTGATCATCCATTGTTAGGTCCCATCCATCAGTTTCTTATTCCTCTATGGGTGGTGTCTCTCATGTCTATGCTAAAGATCATATGCATGTTTTTCTTATGAAGGAAGAGGTAAAAGCGGACCAGAGTGTTTGATCATTATTAGTACAAATTATGTGAATCTTTTTCCTCTCCAGGATCCTTTTCTGAGGTAGTTCTAGTTGAGACCACAATCAGATATTTCTCCATTTTGGGATCAGTATATATTAGACTTGTTTGGTAGTATATATCCCTAGGATTCTCCGCATAATTATATAGTACAACATGATATTGGAAGTGGTCATCAACATGGCTAGAGAGTCCATAGAGCAGGTCATGATCATCTTCACACATTATAAATTCAAGTGCTAGGAGAGAGAGACATTATTTGAGGTAATATTTTCATTTTTTATTCTTGGGTGAATGCCTTGTTTGATCCATCAAATATACATTTACTACATCACATTCCCTTGTCCATGTTTTAGGACTTTAGGTAGAGGGAAATCCAGTTACCTTGTAATTGACTACACTAGTTGGAGGTTGAGATGACTTGTTTGATCTAAGTAGAGACTATGAGCTAGTGATGGGGTATGACCACTCTTAGGGAGATTTAAAATGTTAAAAGATAAAACCATATTACATAACCCTTATAATATATTGGTTTTATTTGTTGTAGGATATCATGGATTTATTTAGGAAAAAGGTTATATAATTTGATGGTGGAGAGGGGACAACAATGTTTGTTAGACAGTGAGACCCTCATAGGGGTTAAAAAGGTTCCATACTTGTCATCTTTGATGGATTAGTAGATGATATATTGAACAAAAGTTTAGCAATCACAATTTCTTAGGTTCATAGAAGTGTACCCTAATGCCTTTATAGATAAAGTTGTAGTGTTACCCCCTCAACAATAGATTGAGTTTTTATTGGCCTCCAACTAGGTGTATCTTCTTTCAAGATGTCTCAGTATAGGATGGATCATTTAATGTTTCGAGAGATATATATCCAGTTCGAGGGAATGTTTTTTTATTGTTTTTTTTTATGAGTGTTTCACTGTGGGGTACACTAGTTTTCTTCATAAAGAATAATAATGATAGTTTTATGTTGTGGACCAACTATCATCTCTCAAACCAAGTGAAACTGAATAAACAGTATCCTCTCCCATGGATTAATGGATTATTTTATCAATTGATTGGAATTTTTTGGTTCTCCAAGATTGATTGTAATCAGGATATCATTATATTTCTATTAAAGATGAGGATATCCTGAAGACTGACTTTCATGTTCTTCAAGTGAATTACGAGTTTGTTGTGATGTCGTTTAGTGTAGTGAATTCTCCATCTATGTTCATGGTGTTAATGAATGTAGCGTTACAAGAGTTATTAGATATTGTGTTGGTGGTTTTAATCAAATACATCCTTCTCTACTCTATGTATATAGATGAGAATGTGTAGAATCTTTATTTCATTTTGATAGTTCTTTATCAAGATTTGGTGTTTGGGATGTTTCTAATGTGTGAGTTTTGATCTTGATAACCGTTTTTCCTTGGGAATGTTGCATCCCAGAAGGGATTAAATATTGATACAATAAATATAGATGAATATGTATCTTGAGAATCCCCCAAGATAGTGGAAGAGGTGTGATGTTTTTGTGGTGTTATGGGCTATTATAGGAGGTTCATAGCTGATTCCTATTGGGTTGTGACTCCTCTAATTGTGTTGAACATAAAGGATCATATGATCTGGTAGACTAATTAGTTTCATATATATTTAGAGTGTCTAAGAATAATTTGGTCAGTGCTTCAATTCCTTTTCTTACAATAAAAGGAGTTCAGTTTGATACTTTTTGTGATTCTTCACATATTGAGTAGGGTTTTGTTCTCATGTAGTAGAGATCTGTAATTTCTTGTGGGTCTTGGTAGTTACATCCCCATGACCATAACTATTCCATTGATGATCTTGAGTCGAAAGAGGTAGTGATTTCCCTAATGGTGTGGATACACTACCACATTAGTGAGCATTTTGTGGTATTCTCTGATGATAAGATTCTGATGTATGTTTTCACCCAACATGACATGAACATGTTCTAGCGTCAGTTAGAGGAGTTCATATATCATTATGAATTTGATATTTTGTATACACCTATATTGGGGACTGTTTTGGAAGATGATTTGGGATGTTTAACAGTGATTTAGTGTGTGAATTAAGTAATTTATGGATATTGATCGAAGATGTTTCAACATTTCATTTAGATATGGGAGAAATCAATGGAAGATATCATATTTTTTAGAAGATTCTAAAGTTATCTCTAATGAATTAGGATGATGAATCCATGTTGGGGGATCTTGAGGTGTAGATATGGAGAGACTGAGTTGTTTTTGGTGAGTCCTCAGTTGGATGGTCTAAATATTAACAATATCACATGTTGTTTTAGGGAAGGATTTAATTTCCTTTGGTGATGTGTGAGATAGTTATCAAATAGTTCCATAGTTTACTATTTTCGGAACATCATGGTGTAAAAAATAAATAGCGAGATTTAACAATTAAATTTTGGTGGCTTTGGTTGAATCTACAGTTGAAAAGTTTGTGTATCAATGATTGTTCTGACAGAAGTTGAAGGCTAAGAACTATGTTACAGATTGTTTTCAATAGCTATTATATGTTCCTTTGTGGATGTTGGAGGAAATATAAATGGATTTTTTTTGTTGGTATACCTTGAGCTGATAGAGGATATGACACTATATGTTTGGAATTGAATTATTTGAAAAACTCTTCCCACATTATAGCAATCAAGTAGTCGAGCTCAGTGGAGGTTTTATTGCGGATGTATATGGCTGAGGTGACAAGACTCCACAAAGTCCCAAGGATGATCATTTCCGATTGAAATCATCATTTTACCTCTAGGGGTGTAGATTTATCCAAAATTAATTTGGTTCTCAGTTATGCCTTAGCTCTACTTTTCATCCATAGAAAGTCTATCAGATAGAGTGGACCATCCAGACTCTTGAAGGCATGTTGTTCGATTGTTTCCTATAGTTTTGTTCTTTTTGGATTAGGAAACTTAACTTGGTAGTGTTCTATTGTAAAAATATTTTTCCCTCCACCATTATTATTCCACTATTTGAAGGCTTTTTTGTCTGACCTTCCCATTATCCTTTGAGTTGGGCTCAGGTTAGTGGTCATCGATTGTCAAAATGGAACCAATATAGAATACAATAGAGAGGGTTCATGGGATTCATGATTGGTTTAATGCATTATGATATAGTTTTAAATCTTATTTCAATCATCGAATGAGACCTCTAGAGTTAAACTTTGGGGATCATGTGTTCCTAGTGATGACTCGCTGTCATAGGTAGTAAAGGCTTGTTCAAGGGAGTAAGCTTTATCCCTAGTTTTTTGGGCATTTATAGGTGTTATATCATGTTGGATCTATGTAATATTAGATATCACTTCCCCATAGATATGATGGATAGACAATGTTTTTCAAATGTGGAACCTCCATTATTATATTCATGATGACTCTCATGTCATTGATTGGGGAGCTATCGATGTTGAAAATTATTTGATCTTCATGGTGCATCCTTTAGAGATCCAACAAAACCCAGAGAAGGTGTGGTGTATGCATTCTGTCTCCTTGGTTCATGTCTTGTGATGGCATAGTGGTGTGGAGGATTGGACCCATGAACATGATCAGCATATGCATGCTCAGTACCCCGATTCGTTTGATGTATTTCCATTCAATTGTAAAATAAATTTAAAGTTGTATACCTTTTCTAGTTTATGATATGGATTTCTATTGTTTCTTGTTTTTTCTTACCTTATTTTGGGAGGTATCTCCCTTGAGAGAGTAATTATGATCTTATTGTGGTTTTTTAATAGTTTAGATCTATTAGATTGGTGAGGGGTTGAGCTCCTATGGTGGCGAGGGCCTTGAGACTTATCTCACGGGGTAGCTACTCAGATGACACTTTTTTGTTTCCCCTTTTGGTTGGTTTTTGATTCTTGAGGATGAGAATTTATTGATTGGTATCTAATGTAATGTCCCAGATTCACATGGATCAACCCTTTGTGTGTTTCTATAGATTAAGGTTCTTGGAAGAGAATCTAGGAAAATATGGAAGAGTTATGCGTCTAAAAGTTGTATATATGGATATTTCACATCGTGTCAAGCATTTACATGAGATGAATGTAGGATTGATAATGTTTAATAAATTGGGTAATAAAAAAATAAAATTGAAAGGTGATTTTTTAGGAAACTGATCCCAGAGGATTACTTGATGTGTAAGGGGATTCCATGTTTTGTTAATCCTGAATTCTAAATGAATAAATCATTTCTAGCTACTCTAGTTGTCAAATTTTAAGGCTTTAGTGTATCTACACCTCTTTCTAGGGGACTTGGTATCCCCTCATCAACATATTAGAGAATATGTCAATGGAAATTGATCATAGGCCCTCCATCATTGATATGTGGTGAAATGTGGTGATCTAATGTATGTTATACCTCCATTCATGGGGTTTCATCAATTAGTTTCATCACTTTTACATGATATGTTACATGATATCCTTGTTTCTAAATGAGCAGTTTTGTTTTTTATTTGAAATTTTATAGCACATCATCGTTGGGTGGATGCAGTTATTACAGAAGAGGAAAGCTAGATCTGCCGGGTCGGTTTGTTCTCAGGCAAAGAATGTTGACTACATTTTGTGTTAGGGTATTCATTACATATATTATATTTATGTTCAATTATAGACCTGGAATAGTTTAACCCCTTGTATCCCAATGAATTTTACCTAATAATTACTTGAACCTAATTAGATAATTGTTATTGATAGCATCGAGATTTTGTTTTTTTGTATTGTGAAATTGGTTTGAGACTAGTTTTTATATATAGTTTGGTTTATATGATATGTTTGTTATGCTATGATTAGAATGTTCTTCTTGACTGAAATTGGAAAAGAAGGTAATGTTGGGATTATTTGATAATTAATTTACTAATAGAATTAAAGATTCTTGTTTTGGTGAATTTGGTTGTTGTCATAATTTGTTGATAATAACATTCATAAAGGTATTCATGTTTTATTAATTCTTTAATAAACAGGAATCATGGTATTTAGAATTGATAAAATAATAAATGTTTTTTAAAATTATTTTTTTACTTAATACTGGTCAGAATGTGACATCTTTCTACTTAGTATTCCTATGGTTGGAACCTATAAATAATGAATTGATTAATTGATTATGGAATAAAAATTTGTTTTGTGATAAATGATAATGACATTTGAGGACCTGAGTTTCCCATGTACTTATAAAGGACATGTTCCTTGGGAATTGGATCCATGAGAGATCATTGTGTGTGATAGATGAATGCCCTTTTAAGGGATAAGAGCCCAGTTTCTCTATTTTTCCCAACGGACTGTGATGTGATGTTATACTAGGATGTATGAGCATGGAGGGTGGTTTTTGTTTGATTGGAGTGGAGGTCTATATGTGATGTGAGCCTCTGATAGTTGATCCTGGAGGGTTATTGTAGTATGTAGGGTGGTGGCCTAGTTTATTTGGTATTGGTTGATGGATACAATGGATAAAAGTATATGGATATGAAGGGGGTGTCAGGTAGGGAACTTGGGATTATTAATTTGTTGAATATTGTCTTTCCCATTGGTATGAAAATTGGATGATTGTTTTAATATATTGTATGGATTATGGCCATGTTTTTTTCCAAATTTCCATTCCCCACTACTTGAGGTGGATGGTTGTAATTGGTTTTATACCTTGTTTGGTATTGTAGGAGTTTTTCCTACAGTACATGGTAATATTGAAAGTTATATTGTTAATAAATAAATAAATTTTAACTTATGGGTTTTGAGCTTGTTGGGATGAAATGAAACAATTTTAATTCTAAGATTTCATGGACATGAATTTTTTATTCCTTAAGGGTGTGAATCATTTTTTTGGAATGCTTATGTAATGTATCTTTGAAATGAAAATATTTATTTAATGGTTAATAATTAATTAAAAATATTAAACTAATTAATGGAATAAAATATCATAATGAATCTCTTTATATGGTTGTGTGATTATAAGATATCTAATATTGATAGTGGTAGACGGGATTCTGAGAAACGTTAGGTGCAGTTGAGTCGGATGTTAGGTAATTCCCATAGTTTGGTTGTGAGATATATTATATCATGCACATTTTTAGGATTTATATGATACTCCACCATTTGTTTTAGGGAAACAGACACCCTGAGTATTCTATTCCCTAGGGGTCCCAACATCTTGGTGGGAGGACGGATCACTGACTACCCCCTTTGACCCTTCTCTCTTCTCTTAGTATATACATGTGTTGGTATGCAAGGAAATGTTTTCCCCATAAATGTGTTTAGAGGGATATAATGGATTGTGGTTATTTTCACTGACATGTACTTCAGATATGGTTTTTTAAGAGATACTATATGTATAACGTGTATAGGATGTGGTGGCTTTAAGTTCCTTACATAGTGTATGTTATATAAGGGCTTGTGGTATAATACATGATACATGATATATGTTGTATGAGATGTAGTGGGTCCCTGACACTACCTAGTTACTTTTCGTTATATGGATATGGTTTTGTGATGTACGATGTGCTTGTTGTGGGGATTCTCCATGGTGTTTGAAGGCTAGTGGTTTGGAGAGTGATGCTCAGGGTGTGTGAAATTGGAGAATAGGGAAAAACTGGTTGGGAAGTAGTAGTAGGGTGAACATGATATTATTTATCATATTATGTTCTCTTGTGTGAAACATTTGGTTAGAGTATCCATGGTGTGTCTAGGATCTTAGTATACATGTTTCGGTGATGAGTTAGTTTCAATTTTTGTTCACTATTCTTTAGTATGATTTCATTACCTTTTCCACATGAGGTTCTAGGGAGGATCCTATTGAGTATATAGTTATACTCACCCTACATATAAATAAATTTTTTTAGGTTAGTTGGAGCATGGCATGGATAATACTGGTTATTATTATCTTTGTCTTTTTCATGAGCTATTTGGGATTCATGGTCACTACCGTGTTTACATTCATTTAGTACTTATAGGTTTCATTTTAGTTGTACTTATATCTTATTATTAAATATGTTAACATTGGATTTTGCTATTGTAGTTTGAGTAGGTTTTTTGTGTCATTATTGTCTATTTTTTCACATATATTCACATAGAGGGTAATGTGTCTCCTCTAGGTGGGTACTATACCATCTGTATAAGTCTCCAACCTAGGGCGTACTAGAGGTGGGACTCAGGTGTCACTATCTCTCTTCTCCTGTTTCGGACTTAGGATGGGTATACCTTGTGGGGAATGGTTAATGGAAACACATCATGTTACTATCCCATTTTATTAGAAAGTAATTATATACCACATTTCACACTTCTTAAACCCTTCCATGATCAATTATATACACCTCTTATGTTATCAAAATTATCTGATGATTTTCCATGTATAACTTTTTATGAGAATTTCCATCCCCATTTCTATACTTAGGAATTCAGCTCATTTTACCTATCCTTCATATATTAATGAAATACATGTATATCAGCCACACATAATAATCATGAGATTATTTGTGATGATATAAATTCTTATTTTTTATGATAATTTGTTGCAAAAATCATGTGCATAATATGAATGTGATAGGTGGACAAGAATTTATATCTTCTTATATTATATTTGAAAATGTATTTATCTTAAGAGATACCACATATGGTTCTTTTTTTGGTTTGAATAAGAAAACTATAATATGATTTATTTTAAATTATCATAACAACCAATAACCCATAATCATGGATCTTGTATTGAAATCATATACATTATATTTCCTTCATCGAAATTGATGATGGTCACCCATATTTTACCATAAAAAACATTTAATATTAAAAGAAAATACTAGGTCAGTTAAATTCTCAAGAACCTTATTGGTTTATAGTTTTATATAATTAGGAAAAACTCGTACATAAATAGTACCCATGTTATTTAATGATCATTACTCCCAAATAAACTATGTTTTGTTTTTTCACATGAATCCATCATTATCATCCATATAAAATCCTAATAAATAAAAATCATTAAACATTAATCTTCATAACCTGGGGAACAAAAAACATATCATGGGTGATCTAAAATTCATTTTATCAGTAATCATAGTTTCAGAGAGAATTCTAAACTAATACATACCCATTAATACTTGAATAATCCATCATGAAACTTTTCATAATGCCTAAAAATGTAACAATTTATAAGAATCTATAACCCGAATCCATGTGATATCAATCATGTTCAAAAGAATCATTATAAACTGATATAAACAATATAAAAATGTGTTGTATCTTGACAAATTATCTTTATAGAACCCAAAAAAATCAATTTAAAAAATATATAAATTGAATTACTATATTTTCAACATCAATATACTATGAAATGGAGCACAATATGTGAACACCCATAATATAATCTATAAGAGGGTCATCCCACACAATGAGGGTGCACCCATCATATAAGAAATGTCAAATAACAAAAACCTTAATAATGTACATAGATCATTGCATTATTCATAAAACATAGAAAGAACCCATTTTTCATTTAATAACATGACTAAAAGTTGAAAAAAAATTGGTTTATATAAGGATATCACTAAAACATGAATAACAAATTAAAAATAAAAATATTCCATAATGATCACTTTGAAGCATGGTTAACCCATGGAAATAATCAAGTTCCAAAATAATCTTATTGAAACATGATTAACTTGTGGAAGATAGAAATGTTCTATGATAATAAATTTTAAATAAACATAAACCATCCAGATAAATAATAAAGTTGGTGTTCATAAAAAATAACTCCATTGTAGAAAAATTAACAACAAGGGTTTTTATCATTGATGAGTATAAATAAAATTAAAATATCATTAAAAATGTTGTATAGGAAAATAACTATTTCATATTGAAAATTACATTTCAAAATTAAAAATTAGAAACATATATCATTCTAAAAAACACATTAGAAAAATATAATGGAAACCTCAAGGAAACTAAATGAATTGATGGTGGGAAATTATTTTAATATAAAAATTTTTTAAAATAAAAATTATTTTTAAAATATATTTAAAAAGGGAGTGAAAAGTTATCAATTTGGAAATTATTATGAAATTTTTTTTAAATATTTTTTTAAAAAAGGGAAATGATCATGTATTATATCTTTAAGAAATCAGTTATTTCTAGAAAAGAACATTTTAGAAAAAAATTTATAAAATATGGATATATAAGCTAATGATACTATATTTAAACTAAAATACACGATAAATATCTCTTATGAAAAAATCTCTTGAAATATTTTAAACAAATAAGTGATGAAATGGAAATAAAACATGTTAAAAAAACTCAGAACCATTGGAGAATAAGGGGATGTAGTTCATGAATATAATATCATTTTATTTCCCCTAATGAAACCATTAAGATAAATAATCTCAAAATTATGGTTATTAAAACATAATGGAATTTTTATTTTGGTAAATCTTAAATCATAGGCCCCGTGAATGATTAACATCAAATAATACGTTAAATATCCTGAACATAATGTGTTTCAAGATATAAAATTGTAAAGGGAATTATATTCCCCTAACCAATGAATATTGGTTCATATCATAAATGTATACATCAATGAAAGATAATTTTTGAAGAATAACCATTAGAATAATGAAAACATTAAATTTTAGAATTAATAAATGAATATATTATGTGAATAAAATTTAATTCCATGAAAAAATTAAATATGAAATAATATAATCAAAATTATTTACACACATAATCATATAATATCATATATAGTGAATGTGTTATATAACCCAATTGAAATAAATTCAGTTATGAAATTATTTCCCACACGGTATTATTCAATTAAATTAAATCAGGATTCAATCATTCAAATTAAAACGTAAATTACCATTATGTATGAAAAATTAATGATATTACATGTATATTGGTAATTATATATTCAAATTAATATAAATATGTCGTTAATATTTCATGTTCCCCACATGAATAAAAATTGAGCTGAGAAACCCTTACCTTGAGTCCAGACTTCATATTTTTGTCCCTTAACTCATGTATAATAAGATTATATCTGTTATTTTTTAGAAGTAGCATTTTATGTCCTAATAAGTTATAATTAAACATTTTTATTAATTTATTTATAACATATATTAAAATAAATAACTATTTATGTCTATGTTGGGTGCTTCAAGGGCATTCAGTTTATTGTTTCAAAATAGCTTTAGTGTGCTGACCATTGCCAAATTTTTATTATATTAACATATATAAAATAATAATCAGGAAATAATTATAATAATTAATCAACAATTATACTTTTTTAAACAAATCATAAAATATTGAAATGATAAATGAACCATGTTATGATCTTGAAGTGGGTAAGTTGTACGTGCACATGAGTAATATTTCCAATTTTTAAAGATCATTATAGAAAGAACATATACATTATTTTTAGATTATAAAAATTAGATTCATATTATAAATATAAAAATATTTATTTAAATATACTGATATATAATCCATTTGACTTAGTTATGAAAAAACAATGAAATAACTTCTTGTAGTAAGTATTCCACTCATCCAAAAACGACGTTATCATTTTTTCAATGTGTGAAAAACTATATATTTTCTGTTAGAAAAATAAATAAGTGATTAACATAATTATTATGTCATTATATATCTTATATAAAATATATTTATCATTATTTGCTTCAATGTAAATTTTTAGTTAAATAGCGAATCACATTTCTTTGTGAGGTAGTAACTCACTGTACACAAGAGAGACATATTTGAATCCCCCACGGAATTAAATTTAAGAAGTTATATAGGACATAATTACCCAAGAAGTATAAATCAGTTACAAATATCATATATATATATACATATAAATTAGAAAAATAATTAAAACAATCCATGATAGGTTATAATGGAAAAATAATGAGATAGGTTCACGAAGTGGTAGAAAGATGTACATATTGAAGATGATTTAATATCTCATTAGATGGAAGATGATATAGATATAAGTTATAACATGAAAGTAATAAATTATAACTATATGGGAGATAATTTTATTATTATATATTCATAATTTAACAATATTTGAATGAGGTGGAAGAAAAAATAATATAATGACACTCAGTTAAGGATAGAACCTCTTACTCAAAAAATATCCTTAGGTAAGAACCAAAAGGATTCATAGGATAGATTTGTAATGAAAACATTTCTCTACGATTCAGTGAGGGATATAAATGTGTCATTTGTGATATTATTTTTTGAGAAAAGTTCTTTGATGGTTTAAATACTTGGGGAGAGTGTGGTGCCTTTAATAAGTGAGTTGGGTGTCACACTTTAAATTTTTGTAGATAGAAAGGTGTATCCACGATTTCAATTCCCCAAATGCTATATATAGACCATTATTAATTCCTATATAGTATAAGTTTTTAATATTAAAATAAAATCATTTTTATAAAATTATTTACTTAATGTTTATCCTTATCATTTTTGTTTAATCGTTGGTAAAATAGTTTTCTCATTAAAAGTAATAATTAATTTTCATTATTGTCCCTATTCATTAAGGTGAAAAATTATGTTGACTTTATTAGAGAATATAAATTATAATTATGAAAAATATGGAATCTATTTACCCAAATTTAATACACATAAATAGAAAACTGAATTTAAAATTAATCAAACAAATGCAACTAAAAATCAATGTTTAAAAAAAGCAGTTATTTAGGAAAAATATAATTTTACATTAAACCTGTGATTAATAATAATTATATAATGAATCCAAATTTAATTTATTGATATTTAATATATAAATATAAATAATTTAAATCAACCTTATAGGTTGTTTAATAAATAAAATGGACATTTTCTAAAAAAAAATTAATGTAAGATCCCTTCTAAAGATGATTAAAATTTAATTAGTTGATTTCTTATTACTAAATTATTCCTAGTTAATTTTAAATAATATTAAAAACATATATGGTATTTGAAATTAATCTATGTATTGAAATTGATAGACATTTTAACAAAACTATTTTTATTTTACACTATTCAGTGAAAAAATAATATATTTGTAAAATCCAATTATTTAACCCTATGTAAATTTTGATATCCTGATTTCAAAAATAATGTTATTTTTACCAATTTTTCTAATTTCACAAAAATTATTTATAAAATTTTGACAAAAAAATATCTTTTAAGAAATCTTATCTTTGAAAAATAATATACTTTAATAAAAATTAATTAATTGTTTTTTATGAATTTATAAAGAGTCTAAATTGAGTATGGAATATATATATATATATATATCATATATTATTTAGAATTTTTCATTCAATCCAATTTAATAGATAGGTTATAAAAGCTATATATTTCATGGGTTATATAAGTTTGGTGTTGTGTGTTTAATATACTATTGAACATAGTTTCCTTTCCTAAAATATTGGGGTGTCATGTACTACCCAACATTAATAAATTGAATCCTCAAAATTTCAACAAGAACATAGTAATCAATGGGGTTATGTTTTAACAAAATACATATGATGAAAACCCACATAAAAAGGGTTAATAAAAAATCATCCATATAAGTGTAAAAAGGTATTACAAGGGTTATATTGAATAACACATTTTAGTTATCGAAATAGAAAAAAAGGTTAGATGTAAATATTATTATACGTAAGAAAAAATAATGTCTAAATAAGGATATTTAGTGAGAGATACTATTTTGGATTAAAAATTGAATGATCAAGAGAATGTTTACCACCACAAAACTATAAACCTAAGTGGTATGAAAAAGGTCACTTATATCCACAGAAATGATGTCAATAAGAGAAAATTTTGTTTTAGAATCCTTTTCAATAATATTATTAATTATTTTTCCATATATACTAATATAATTATGAAATATAATTTCCTTATTAGTATAAATTCATTATTTTATCAATTTACACAATTATATCATCTTTTTCTCTAAAAGATGAGTATTCATAATGAATTATTTTTCATTCCTGAAGTACTAAAATAAAAATCAACAGTACCAAATAACCATCAAAATTATAATCAATCTATTCCAACTATAGTTAGACATTAGAAAACCAAAATTTCTATCACATATTAAATTCTTTTCTAAAATTATTAAACCACCTATTTCTAAAATGATACATCAATCTAAAAAATTCCAAAAAAAATACCCATGGTTCTATTTTAATTATTCCTAAATAACCAAATAATTAAATAGTGTTTTCAAATAATCTTATATCATTCATTTCAACAATTATGCCCAAATATATGAAGCTATTATTTTAAATTAATATTATTCCTTTAGACCCCAAATTACTTTTCTATCTCATGGTAATCTATATTATAAGATTGTGTTCTTAATATTTATGTTAATATAAAAAATAAATGATATCAGTAAACTATATCTTATTTAAAAAAAAATTAAATGCATACATCACTATAATAAAAATGATTATATATACCTAAACCTACTAAAATACCTTCAAAAATATCATTAGTCACATTAGGATCTCATCACTTAAAACCAAAAAAGGGTTGTCTAAGAATTAGACAATTTGGAAGTGTAAAATGATTCTATATAAATCACTGAGTTCTTCAATTCTTAGTCTAAGAGTTTATCTCATTCCATAGGATTTTAATTGAATGTTCATATTTTCATAATGGAGTAAAATATTAAAAGAAATGTCTATTAGAACTTAGGATGGATAAATGGGTTGTGAATCCCCGTTCGAAGAGCCCATTCGCCATGATCGAGTTCCTAAATCTCCCAATGTGACCACACAAACATCTTTGATATATGGATCCCCATGTCCGAAGGATACTTGGAACTTTCCAACTCTTTTTTTAACCGAATGATTCAAATCATCTCAATACCCCCATTTATATAAATACCCGTGTATGCCTTCATTAAAAAAAGTGATGTCACTGGGTTGCACCCTCACGCTCTCAATTATCAAAGCTCATTTGCACCATGAATACCCTCTTCCATGGATCCCATAGTCATATCAAGGATTCCTCCCTTATTTTCCTTAGATCCCCCACCCCAAAAAGATATGCCCTTATGAAGGCGGACACTTTTTGTGAAGAAAGAAGGCCATCAGAGTTAGTTGAGGCATTGCGAAGAATTCATCTTTCATAAAGCAGTCCTCAAGGGAATCAAGACATCCTTCATGATCCCATAAGATCCACGAACACACATCTATCATGGTACTATGAGCTATGAGAACCCCTATCCTTCACGAATCTCTATCCTTCAAGAAGATTCCTCTTTTGTGAAAATATCATGTCGGGTCGAGGAAAATTTCACTTGCACAGTTATACATCCCCATCATATGCCCCTAGATAACCATGATTTGGGATACTCATATATACTCTTAAAAAGACCTTGAGATGACATATTCTTATTTTTCTTTTCCGATTTCGTGATTTGAGGGTCTCATCTTGGATACCATGATCACAGTGAGTCGAACCACTTCTCAAGAAAAACATTGATTCTCATCATCTGGATCCCATGCCAGGTTCACCCAGAAATAGAAATCCCTAGATTATATACCACACCATACATTTCTATGAGTATTCCTATAAGACATCCCTACAACATGAAGTCAAACATTGTTTGTATAGTCCCTTCTACCAGACATTAAATTTTAGTTTTCCCCATCACTTACGAATAGGATGCCTTATGCTTCAAGACAATATTCCAATATTTTTAATCATGAGGAAGATATTATGTTCATATTAGTGCATAATCCCTACACAAATCATCCATTAAAATGATGTTAATCTCAATTATCACCTCATGCAATGCACATGGGATGCTATAATGGACATACATGAGGAATACATTATGGGATGATCTCATGTGTATGCACCATTCACCTTATATCCACTCTATTGAGGAACTCAGGTTTCTCCTACACATAAGCCACATTAACACCATTGACACTCCTAAAATAACATGTCCATCTTCCACACATAATCCCCACACCATATTACATTGACGCATCTTCCATGAAATGATTTTCTGGTCTACTACTTCCTTTTTTCTCAAATGGAGCATAACTAGAATGGTATTAGGGGTTATTAGCTACCATGAAATCAATTTTACATCCACTAGGAAGCTTCTATAAATATTACCCAACAACATGTTTGGGCCTCGTCCTCATGTGTATGCCCCAATGACTTTCTTGTTAAACTACATTAACTTCGATCCATATCTTCTAAATATGGTACATAGGAAGCCTCCCTGGGGTTGAAGATTAATAATCCATACATTTTGTCTATTTCATGTTAGTTCACTCTCGTTGTCACTGTATAATGACAAAACACATGGTATTCTTGATCTATATCATATTTGATCCCTACCACCTAGTAAGTGTATTTAGGTTCCCTCTATGAGGGTCAATCCCAACCAATAGGTTAACTTGGGTTTCCATCTAGGGGTTCACCCTCACTAATCCACCTCTTGGAGTACTGAGATCGTCCTTCATGGTGTGAAATAATCCCATAAATTGGTACAACACCCAAGACCCACCTCCCCATGTGTTTTGATCCAACCAATAGTAATCCTTGGTGCCACCTCCTAGGGGAGCACCCCCACTGATCTACCTCAAGAGGTGTTTATTTCAGCCATCGTGGTGTTACATCTTCCCTTCATGGGAAACGCCACATAGGGCCGACCTATATAAGAATTATGATCCATCCATATATAAATCCATTCTTGGATATATCCAAAGAATTCCATGCCTATCACCTTGGAGAACTGATCTCCTCAAGGCCCATCGAGTATCCCTGATCAACTATGCCCCAAGCCCCGTCATTCTGAACTACATATTGTTCTATCTCTGTCTTCTAAACTGGGTATGTGGGAAGGATCCCCGAGTATCAAGACTTTCACCACTCACACTTCATAAATTCTATCCATTACATCTCTTAAAATTCATCCATATCCATATTTATTCATACCTAATCCACCACATCTCAGTGAGATCATGAAATCCGTTTGGTGTATCTCAGTGCATAATCCTCATTCACATCATCACTTCTCTAAACATCACTTGGGAGGGTAACCATGAATAAGCCCTACATAATCCATATTCAAACTTAAAAATGTGATCCTATTGTGACGGTTTGATAGCCATGTGTAATCCCCTATTCCATCGCATTTTTAAACTATGTGGGTTTTGATCCCTTTATTCTATACATTGTACATAGGAAGCATCCCTAAGGTTTAATCCCAACCAATGGTAATCATTGTTTCCCCCTCATGGGGGTCCAACAATTCATATCCACCTCCATTGGTATCCAGATAAACCATAATGGTGTGATGTATTCTCTTCATGGGATACAACATATTTTGTCTGATATCATTGGGAATTTTTCTCAATCCATCAAAAAACATTCTATGTGTTCCCTCCAAGGGATCCACCGCTTTGATCCATCTACATGGTATGCCCTAATAAATATTATCCCAATCCAAAAAGATGCTAAACCTATATACTACCCCAAGAATAAAATGGGATTCTTATATAGAGGGAAAAAATTTCTCTTTGGGAACAAGATACTGTTGGATCGCTACAATATTTATTGGTTTTCGTGCTAGTGAGAATCCCACTCCAAAGATGAATAGAGGTGCTCCTATGTTCTTGTCTTTATACAGGCCACTAATTCCCAAAATTATTAGTCTATTAAGTTAAGTTTAATTCCCTGAATGGAATACATAAAATTTCTATACCATAAAAGAATAATTAGCTATCATCCATAAAAATATGGCACTAGGAATGAGTTTCATGAACTACGACTCAAATATATGATGAAGACCCAGACTATGAAACTAATTTATGGGGATGAATCCATGAAAGTATGAATACAAATCCTATTATCCCATTTCTATAAATGTTAATAAATCACCAAGAGGGTGATGAATGTTGTCCACCTTTGGAATACTGTAATATGGAGCAACATAAGTGCACCAGTGGACGATAACACACGATTAGGGAATTCCCTAGGGAAAGCCTCGAAAACATTAACCATCAGATTATCCATAATATTAGACATATGTTTTTATCCATAAGTATTAATAAAAACATAAATGAACACATTATAATCTAAAAAGTGATATAAAACCTCCTATGATACTAATAATAATAGCCCAAAATATACACTCCAAGATCTGATGCTAAAATTAAAAAAAGTTATATTGGAAAACGATGAAGGTGGCCCAATTTACACAATCCAAAATAGGAAATATCAATACTAAATATTTTTAACCTTGTATTCTAATGAAAATATTAGGACTATTGTTTTATATAATTATTAAAAAATCAAACATAATCCATACCCAGGTACTTAAATGATCTTTTCTCCCAATAAAACTAGAATATATTATTTCACATTATTTATCATCATCATCCATGTGAAATCCATATAAAAACAATTAATTAAACATTATTCTTGATAACATATGGAAAATGAAATAATTGGTGGGTTAGAAACAAATCTCTATAAGTGTAATCAATGAAAATAGAATTTATACAGGGATCATAATAATTTATAAGCTTTTGAGGTCATAATAATAGTCCACCAATGACTCATAAAGACCTTATACACATCAATACATAAATCATAAATAAAAAAAATCTCATAAAGACATAAAAAAGAATTATTGATAATTATAAGTAATGATAATCAATGTGATATAAGTCGTGATAAAAGGATAAGTTACAAACCCATGTAAAGAATAGATAAATTATTGTTTCATCCCGAGACATTGCCTTTGTAGAACCCGTATAGAGCCCTTAAAATGGAATAACCATATTTTATACCTCCATATACAATTAATTGTAGTTATATCTAGGTGTAACCATCTCATAAGATATAATGGGCTCACATGACACTATTTGGGAACACACATTATATAAGAAATATATAAGAACCACTATATGAATAATGTATATAGATAATGAATTTCATCAAAAAACTCATATAATAATCATTGTTTCATTCATAACATTTTTGTCCCATGTAAATGAAATGGATCTAATAATGAGCTTTTTGAATAATGATGAACCCATAAAAATGAAATGATTTTCATAACAATCCCATTAAAACATGATTAACCCATCTAAATGAAATGAGGTCCCTAACAATTTGTATTGAACATGATTACAACATGGAAAAGGAATGGGTTCCATAAAAATCTATTTGAAATGATTATATTCCATTATGTGAAAGAATTAGAATGGTACATTACAAATTATCACCAATGGATCATAGGTAACTATAAGGGTCATTAATGTCGACGAATAGAAATACCATTATAATATCATTAAATTTTTTTTTTGATGAAAATAACTTTTTCATTTTGATATACACTTTTTAAAACATATAATTAAATAAAAACATTAAAAATTAATTTATTTAAAATACCATGGAAGAATGTAAAGGAAACTTCAGGTTTAGTAATGGACATGATGGTAGGAAAATTCATTAATGTTATAATTTTAAAAAATATAGATTTCATTAATTACTTTTCAAAATAGTAGTAAAAAATTACCTATTTGGAAGACATTAGGAAAAATCCATTTAAATCCTATTAAATTAAGGTAAAAGATCCAGTAAATATTATTTATGAAATAATTTATTTATAGAAAATTTAATTTTTGAATCCATTTGAGAAGACAAGTATAAGGAAGTAAAAGATACCACACTATAGGGAAATTCAATATCAATATCACCAATGGATGACATTAGTGGTATTTATTCAAAGAATAACGTATGAAATGGGAATCATTCATATTTACCACATTAATAACCAGTGTATAATAAATACATATAGTTATAGAAAATTATATTATATGATTTTCTCCAATTTAAAATTTAACATAAAAAATCTTGAAATGAATGATATTGAAACTAATTTTTTCCCATTATTGATAACTCATCAATCGCAAGCCCCATGAATTATTCACATCAAATGAAACTATTAAATACCATGAAAATTATGCTTTTCATGATATAAAATGTAATAGAGAATTATATACATATGAAAATTTATTTTAGGTTCATATGATAATTTTTTTTCTCAAAGAAAGTGAATTTGTAATGAATATTACTTACACAAATCATGAAATTTAATATGAGAATTAATAAATGAATCTATAATTTTTATTAAATATAAATCAGTGTAAAATAAAATATAATGATTATTCCAATGTAATTATGTTGAATATATGCAACTATTTTACATTATTCTATTTTATATCATATTCCAAATGTAATTAAACTTTTAATTTACTTAATTTATTAAAATAAAATGAAATTTCTACGAAAAACAATATTTTAAATATTCAATGAAAAATGAATTCATTCCAAAAAATTAGAAAAAACCTAAAAATGTTAATTTTGATTTAATTATTTTAAAAATTATTTTAACTTTATCTAATACGTTTGATAATTGTTCTAAAAATTAATTTTAAAATTTAATGAGAAAAAATTATAAGTTTTTTTGAGGAAAATATATTTTTAAAGAATACAATCACATTACAAAACATGATTGTTTATTAAATAATAATTTATAGATAATTTATATTTATAAGAATAGATATATAAATTACAAAATATTTTTAATACTTTTTATACCTTCAAACTTATTAGCGAGATTAAAATATATATATATTTCATTGGTCTTTTCAGCTCTTTGTTAAATGTTGAATATTCCATAGAATGTAATTTTATTTTCTTAAATCATTGGTTATTATATTTACCTCTTAATTATTCATTTTATTTCCTATTTTATGTGTTTGACACGTTTCAATGATTCTTTGTTGTTTCTATTTTATATTATACTCTGATATTCAGGATTATAATTCTGACCATTTTTTTTAACCATGTGATTCCACTTGTATCACTTGTGATTCTTTATGTCAATCAATTCTTTGACTATTAAATTACAGGTATTTATATTTATCCCCTTTATAATCTACATCCCAATGTTGTATTTTATTTTAAGGGAATATTATTTTAGCGGAATATTATTTAGTTTTAAATATCTATATTTCATATCATTATGATACATATAAATATTTTACCAAATTTAGAAGGTCTATAAATATTTTGATATTGATTAATTTCAATAAATACATAATATATCATTAAATGTTGTATATTAAATATATTAGTTTTCATAGTAATTATTAGTAACTCCCTTCAAGCTATTCATAGGGCTAACTAATATTTTTTCCCTAGGGTTTTCTATGGATGGTTCACAGTTAATTTAGTCAAAAATATAAGTTTAACCCTTCAGTATTATTTACATATAATAAAATATTCTAGAATTCAATAAAATTTATAGCTATATTTTAAGGTGGTGTGTATCTGATTTCTCATATAGTGTATTATTTAGAGAAACTTTTAACGTTCTTATTAGTAAAATACCATATCACCAAGGTTATTAATTCTTGGATGATTGTAGGGTATTAAATGGTGTTTCAATATATTTATTCATGTTGTTCTTAATTGGATTTCAATTTTCTCAAAATATCATTTTGTATTTATATTCTATAATATATAATTGTTTATTTTGAAATTAAATATTCATAAAATATTTGATCTCAATGATAAAAGAATATGTCTTCATTATTAAAGATTTAAAAATAAGGTACGACCTACAAGTGATGAAATCAATTATGGAATTTTATAATATGTGATTTGTTAGTAAATAACTTATAAGTTTTTGTTTTCCCTATCTCATATATTATTCTATTTATGTTTTCTTATATAGACATAATATATATCCTTGTTAATGTAAATATATTATAGTTGTGAGTTCTTATGTTTTAATATATCAATTGTTTCACCTTTCATTATGTTGTTTAGTGTTTTAGGATATATTTCTGGATAATATAGATGGTGGTGGGGTTTCTCACCCAAATACACCATTATAAATTGATATGAATAATTTTTACTTGTTTTTTCATTAAAATAATATTTCGATGATTATTAATTTGGACTATTTTTTTTACTAAATATCTATTTTGATTTTTGGGTTATAAATCATTATTTTATGTAATATATAGAGATATGTAGTGTTTATAATGGACATTATGGAATTGGTAGAAGGAAATATAAATATTCTTGGGATTGATGGATTAATTATTTATTTGGATAATATTTATATAGTGGTATTTCATTATCAAATGTACAAAGTCTTCACTTTTCATAAGTTAAAATAGAAAATATAGTGAAGAAAAAATAGGTAAAGTTAATTCGAAAGACATGTGGGATTATTCATATAATTTTAGAAAAAAATATTTCATTAAATGTGAACGTGGTTAAAATAGTTGAACTTATGTTTATAATTTTAATTTTTTTTTGGAAAACTGTATTAATGAAAAATTTATTAAATATGGATAATCTTTTTTATGAAAATGTTATATTTAAGGTAAATAACTAATCATGATTGTTTATTACATGTAATTCTATGTCTGTATAATTCATTTAAGGATAAATATTGAAATATATTTATGTAATTGATTTATCCTTATTATTTCTATAATTTTTGAATGTGATCGTTATCATTTTTAAATATTTTTGTATTATAAATTAATTGGTGTGAGAGGATGTTTTAAATATACCATTAAATAAATAGAAATTATCTAGATGTATTTTCAAAAAATATATTGTTTTTGATATAGATTAATTCTATCACATATACATAAGTTCTTCCAATAAAAATTTATTATATTCATGGATGTTCATGTAACACCCCAAGATTTCATAGTGTGTTATTTCTTCAAAATAATTAAATAACTTGCACTACACGCAACACCGAGTTCAATCACACCATGACATACAAAAATAAGCCATTCAAAAGCGGTTATGAATAGTATTATCTAAATTTTAAACTTTATATAATCCTTATAATTTTAGAATCCATATTATGAGTTTCTTTGATATAATGCAAGAACAAATTCATTTTCAGTATTGCACTTTTATCAACTTTTAATAGTGAACCCTTTTTAAATACAATATTTTAAACATATTGACTAAATGGGGACATCAAAAAAAATTTAAAATGAAACATCGCAAGCTTCCACGGTACGCTTTCCTTTGAATAATACAGTAGCGTGTGTTATACGCAACTTCGAGTTTTAACACACACCACAACCGATTAAACTAGCCGTTGTGAATAGTAATACCTAATTTTTGAAATCATATATATTTTATATTTCAAAATGGACTTCATTTTTGGATTCAGAATATCGAAATTAGCCTAGGGTGAAATTTTGGTACATTTCGGATAACTTTCATATTTTGATGAATAGTGAAAATTTCTAAATTTTAATTAAAAACAACTTTTTTAATCAAAATAATTAATAGTGATAAATTATGAATTTTAGTGGTTTTAAAGTATATTTAGAATATATTTTTACCATTTAATATAATTTTGGTCATTGGACATAATTTTACAATTAAACCGAACATAAACAAGTGTCAATCTTTTGATAGTTATTATCTCTTAAAAACACGCTTTTTGTTTTGACAGCGGGAATTAATTTTAAATTAATTTCTGCCACTTCTGTGTTTTGAATTTAGGAAAATGGATTCCATATTTGGAATCAGGATGTTCAAATTGTGTAAATAGGTAACTTTTATTTTTAGACATTTTGAAAAGTTACTGTGGTAAATATTTTATTTACCATGGTTAAAGGGTAAATCCGGTAAATAAGGGTTAAAAAAATAATATTATAATAATACTAAATTACCCTAAAACGTGTCTTAACCCTATTGGTTGATACATGGTCGACCATGGGCATCTTTGGGTCTATTTTGGGACCCCATGGATCCACTTGTAAGTGATAATGACACATTATATTAATAAAGTTAAAATAAAAATAAAAATGGCATAAGCTTACATCTTTTAGAAGAACAATTTTTACATAGGGTTATACATGTTGGATTTTCGATTATAAATATTCATTAGAAAGATAAAACTATTTCCTACATAATTATATTTTATTTATAATTTTTAGACATTAAATAATTTATTTTATTTATGACACAATGATGATGCAGTAATTACTAAAATAGTGAAAAATTAAAATAATTGATCTTATAAATACCCAAATAATTATAATATGAAACTTTTAATGAATTAAAATAATTTTCTATGATAATATGATATATTAGGATTGATTTAATTGACTTTGTTCGAAGTAATCAATCTGTTAGGAGTTTCACAAAAATCAACTATTGAATAGTGTCAAAATTGACATAAAAGAGTTCTTAAAACAAATATTATATTATTAATTGATATTAAATTCCTAAAAATCTAAGGTTCGGCCAAGAGACATATATTATGATAGGTTCCTCATTAATGGACCACTTGGGGGTCTCTTGGATGTATATAGTAAGTTTATTAACCATATTATATAAAAATACAAAGAGACATTGTAAAAGTGAAACTAATTAACTTAGAGTTAATACTTAAAGATAAGGTTAATATAAGTACCCAAACCTGTCTAAATTCTATTGGTTGAGTTTTTTTCGACCTATCCCCACCTTAACCTTTGAATAGTCAACTTTGGAGCCATTAGAAACCGAATATGAATTTATTATAAATTAATAGTTCAAGCTTTTCCAAAGGTGCCCCTCACCCCTCTTATAAAAGGGCACTCCTCCTTCTCATTTCTTCACACCTCTCAAGCCACTTGGCTCGTCCAAACTCTGCCCAAATAAGCTCCCCACATCCCTCTCCTCCTCCTTGAAGCTTCCCCTTAGGAAGAAAGCATTTCAAGAAGTCCTTTGGTTCCAACCAAAGTGAGTTACCTAAATTAAAGGTAACGATTTCTCTTAAATTATTTTCATTTATTTTGCTTCTCCAACCCCATAAATCTTTTTATTTCCTTTATTTTGTAACAACACCAGTATCCTCAATATACTAGGATGTTGTTATAAGAAGGATTCAAACTACACATACACACAACTCCATCTAATGGATGATGAACATAATGTTTCTGTGGATGGCAAACTAACGCCTCACGAAATGATGATTGTTCAAATACATCTTACCACCTCTCATGGTGGCCATTATGATGGAACTGTAATTAAATATGATATTAATGATATATATTTTATATATAATCTTCTGTAATTCCATTTTATTTCATACCATTATTCGTTTCATGTTGTATATACATACGATAATTTCATTTGAGGAAGTGCGGACTACCGCCCCCTTAAAATGATATGACTCGTTCATACCACACTTGGAACGTATAAAGGATGGTGTTAATGAACTTAAGTAACATATATAAAATATTATATTATACTGGAATAGTAATATACCTATGTATCATTTGGATTCGATTCTTTTAAAATAAAAATTAAATGGAAGTAGCGTTCGTGCGTACGTACGGACTACCGTCTCCACGAACGCGATGAGATTCATTCTCCATCGTATCCATTCAAGTATAATTATCATTTAATGATTTAAAAATGATGTTTAAGGACTTGATATCATTCTGGATATGAATAAGATACAACAAACATGACTTATGTAACAAAACATATAAAAGAAAATGAGTAAGTTAACACCCGAAACGACGATAATTCTAAGATATTATTAACAAATCAATGTTAAAAGATCATATATGATATCATATTAATATATATGATTCTTGTATAATTTAATAACAATTATTTCACCATTATACAGGAGGTTAACCTACCCCAACCAAGGAAAAGTACAAGGTAAGGGTTATTTCACAATCTCTTCATTATCCGAGGTTGTATTATACGTAATAATCTACTGGGATCTCTTTATCATCCACATCCATGTTTCTTCGAAATGTATTTCAAAACATTTTTACTATTTACAAGAATATGGGTTAAAGTCATTTATACCCTTGTTTGACTTTTTATAAGAGTTTTATAAAGGAATCTTTCCGTCGTTTTCAAAACAAGGTCCTTTTTAACCTTTTCGACAGAATTGAGGTAAGAATGTTTTTTTTAACTTATACGGCGGGTGCGGTTATTTTCCGCCGTTATAAAATCGTCAAAGATTTCCTTACAAGCTTATAAGAATATTTTCAAAGAAAATGTTTTATTTTATATGGATCTTAAATGATTTCAAAATAAAAGGAGATACTTCTTTTAAAAGAATTTTGATTTCATCTATGTCAACATCCTTTGATGGATTTTATGATTATTTGAAGTTGATTTATTATAATACAAAACTTCTATAATGTATTGAAGGTTTTGTGATATGTTTGAATGTGGATGTGCTATTTTATACCATTCATAGTTTATGGTGAAACTATTGACATTTCGTATGCTAGTTTTAACACGAATGTTTATGTTATATTTCAAACTTTTCTTCAGATGAATGTGCTAAACAAGTATGTTCCGGGTTGGGGACCGGTAAAAGTAAGCCCTCCAGGTTGGGGACTGGTTAAAGTAAGCCCTCCAGGTTTGGGACTGGTTAAAGTAAGCCCTCCAGGTTAGGGACTGGTAAAAGTATGCCCTCCGGGTTGGTGTCCGGTTATTAGAGGCACTCCGGGTTGGTGTCCGGTTATTAGAGGCACTCCGGGTTGGTGTCCGGTTATTAGAGGCACTCCGGGTTGGGTTCCGGTTAGAAGTAACCCCTAGGTCTTGGGATGAGGCCTAGACAATGAAATTAACGTTTGGCATTATGCATTCCAACATTATGAAAGTGGTTATTGATATTGCATGTGATTATTCGATTAGTAGAATATCCATGTGAACAAGTAAATGGCATTATTTCATTTTACTTTTGCCATACTATGTTGAAGTTCAATTTTTAAAAGGCTTTTGTTTTAGTAATTCATTGCCTTAAATGTTTATGCTTATTTTGAATGTTCCGCTTTATTGTTATCCTTACTGGGCATTTGAGCTCACCCCTTTTTTTATGTTTTATTTTTCCCAGGTAGTGAAGAAGTAAATTATGATTGACTTGCAGGGATATTATGGGTTTATAGTGTGGACGTTGGAAACATTATGTTGTTGTAGTAGTTTTTCATTTTATGATGTAATGTAAAACTTATGAATATATCTAGTGTTTCCAAGGCTACTAAACTAATCGGTCTTTCGGGATTTGATCTTTCTTGTGATCATGCCAATGTTACGTAATTAATGCACCGACTCTGGGCAGCTGGGGTCGGGGCGTTACAGTTGGTATCAGAGGAAGTTTAGTACAAACCTTGGAAGCTAGATTTAGATAAACTCTGATTAGAGCACGTAGACCTAAGATGAACTTTGAGGATTAGTATAGAAGAACTTCCTAGAATTTTGGTATTGTAGAGATTTTGTGAGTTTTCCGAGCAATACATCCCTGTCTGGATACGAGCAGGTAGAGGCGGCTCTGGCACAGATGTACCTAGGGGTAAAACCCGAAAACACCGCTTTGAGCTAGACTCGAACGGGAACTGGTGCACGACAACGGGCCTTGCTGCACTCTTGGTTACGACACTCCCGGGGGATATGCTTAGGATAACTCTCATTTTCTTTACAAATCATTTTGAAGGGATTATGAGTATATACTTCCTCAAAGAAAACATTCTTATGATTATGGATTATATCCATAAATAGTTCAATTTATGTCAAGTGTTTTATAAGTATGGGATTATGTATTTTGATTCATAAACTGATCTAGTTTATGCCATTGTTTAGAAATGGCGCCCAGTAGAAGGAATGAGAACTCCAGAAATACACATGATTCAAAGAGAAGGAAGGATCATATCTTTCATGGTCTTAAGCTAGAATTTATAAGAGAAATAGTCACCCATGTATTATCATCATATGAAGAAATAATATCATGTGTTGATAAGATAAGTAAAGAGTTTACTGAGTCCTATGCCTTTGAAGGGAAGCAAGAGAAGAAAAGGCTGGAAGAGAGAAAGATGGATAAAGGGAAGAGGGAAAAGAATAATTTTCCCATATGTGGTAACTGTGGAAAGAAACACCCTGGAACTTGCCTGAAAGGAATGAGAGTTTGTTATAAGTGTGGAGGAAAAAGGGCACAAAGTACGTGACTGCAAGGGTGAGAAAATGGTCTCAAATGTACAATGCTTCATTTGCAAGGAGTTTGGACACTATGCGAACCTATGTCCTAGTCATCAGACTATGCCGCAAATGATGCTATTGGATAATAATCAAGTTATGATACTACCACAGATGAGGAGGAATGATTAGAGTTCTTATGTTGATTATGTCAATTGAGTGTTGTATCAACAATGTACTTGTTATAATAATTATGGAGTATATAAGGATTCTACTGCAGTATTATTTCATTAAGGACTTGAGATTGTGTGGAACAACGAAAAGTGACTCAATAGCAGGATAAATTTTTGGAAAATATATGGTTGAGAGAATGATAAACCATAATATAGTTCTGATACTGAGTTAGTGATTTTGGAATAATACATGATTGTTTTGGATAAATTATATTGGATATTCTTGACTACCTTGGAACTGATTAATGATCTGTATATTCCATTATTGTTGGGGTTTAAAACATTTTTGGATTGATGAGGTATATCCAGCATTCTATATGGAATAAGGGAGCATGAATGTAATCAATAAGGAATATGGTAATTCAGGATGTTTCAGTGTATTAAAAGAATACATGATGAAGTCATTCATATGCTATTACGTGGTAAAAAGGATCTACATTATTTTTAACTTCCTTATAAATGTTGGACTGTGAGTTTGGTCAGAAATATTTTGGATAAATTCTAGTTTGAGATTAATTTTGGATGGCCATAAAAGGACAACCCGGAGGTCGGGCGGCAACCCGTCGCGTCCGGCAAGGCCGCGAGACTTGAACCCGCAACCGAAGGGCGACAAGGGTGTATCACCTACCACTGGCCCACGAGATGTCCTGGATTAAATAATTTAGTTTTTATTAAAATATCTGGTATATGAATTATAAATTCATTTATTTTGGAACCCTGTATAAATTTTTTTTTACGTTCTATTATCTCTTAGAGTGAAAGATGAGTTTGTGGTAGAAATTTATTATTAGATAAAACTCTAATTATAAAGTAAGTATATCTCCTTATGATCTTAGACAAACTCATAAATAAATTCCTCAACATTAATAAAAGGAACTTAGAACAAAAATGTTGTCCTAGATGGTACCTTAAATCATCACTAATTTATGGCTTTAGGATTGTTGGCCTTTTCATAGCCATGTTCTCTACCACTCTCCGTCAGATAATTGATGGTTAGATTTCTCCTCCATATCCATATTTTCCTACATGGAACCCTAGTATGTGTTATTTTCGGTAATCTTCATACTTTCCACTCTTTATTTTAAATAGAGGCCTCATTAATTCATTTTTCGATGTGGGATTTCAACTAAGATATTTTGAAATGTCAAAAATGTGTTATCCCAATACCCTATGTTTTGTTGAACCGATGGTATTTCAAATCATCATAGATTGATGAGTTTAAGGACCTCAATTTTACACTTGTTTGTGATTGATGACCTCAATCACTACCTATAAATATTTACGTTTTTCCTCCAATTGTATGTCTCTAATTGCCACCAATTTTCTCCTAATCGAGATCATAATTTGGTGGTGACCCTTTCATTTCTCTTTTCCTCATATTAAGACTAAATTTTAGTAACCCAATTTCCGATGTGGGTTTTCCCACAAATATATTTTCTATTTTCAACCTTTTATTTTTGAAGAACAATTTCAAATTGCGAGGACGCAATTTATTGAAGGAGGGGAGAATGTAACACCCCAAGATTTCATAGTGTGTTATTTCTTCAAAATAATTAAATAACTTGCACTACACGCAACACCGAGTTCAATCACACCATGACATACAAAAATAAGCCATTCAAAAGCGGTTATGAATAGTATTATCTAAATTTTAAACTTTATATAATCCTTATAATTTTAGAATCCATATTATGAGTTTCTTTGATATAATGCAAGAACAAATTCATTTTCAGTATTGCACTTTTATCAACTTTTAATAGTGAACCCTTTTTAAATACAATATTTTAAACATATTGACTAAATGGGGACATCAAAAAAATTTAAAATGAAACATCCCAAGCTTCAACGGTACGCTTTCCTTTGAATAATACAGTAGCGTGTGTTATACGCAACTTCGAGTTTTAACACACACCACAACCGATTAAACTAGTCGTTGTGAATAGTAATACCTAATTTTTGAAATCATATATATTTTATATTTCAAAATGGACTTCATTTTTGGATTCAGAATATCGAAATTAGCCTAGGGTGAAATTTTGGTACATTTCGGATAACTTTCATATTTTGATGAATAGTGAAAATTTCTAAATTTTAATTAAAAACAACTTTTTTAATCAAAATAATTAATAGTGATAAATTATGAATTTTAGTGGTTTTAAAGTATATTTAGAATATATTTTTACCATTTAATATAATGTTGGTCATTGGACATAATTTTACAATTAAACCGAACATAAACAAGTGTCAATCTTTTGATAGTTATTATCTCTTAAAAACACGCTTTTTGTTTTGACAGCGGGAATTAATTTTAAATTAATTTCTGCCACTTCTGTGTTTTGAATTTAGGAAAATGGATTCCATATTTGGAATCAGGATGTTCAAATTGTGTAAATAGGTAACTTTTATTTTTAGACATTTTGAAAAGTTACTGTGGTAAATATTTTATTTACCATGGTTAAAGGGTAAATCCGGTAAATAAGGGTTAAAAAAATAATATTATAATAATACTAAATTACCCTAAAACGTGTCTTAACCCTATTGGTTGATACATGGTCGACCATGGGCATCTTTGGGTCTATTTTGGGACCCCATGGATCCACTTGTAAGTGATAATGACACATTATATTAATAAAGTTAAAATAAAAATAAAAATGGCATAAGCTTACATCTTTTAGAAGAACACTTTTTACATAGGGTTATACATGTTGGATTTTCGATTATAAATATTCATTAGAAAGATAAAAAGATTTCCTACATAATGATATTTTATTTATAATTTTTAGACATTAAATAATTTATTTTATTTATGACACAATGATGATGCAGTAATTACTAAAATAGTGACAAATTAAAATAATTGATCTTATAAATACCCAAATAATTATAATATGAAACTTTCAATGAATTAAACTAATTTTCTATGATAATATGATATATTAGGATTGATTTAATTGACTTTGTTCGAAGTAATCAATCTGTTAGGAGTTTCACAAAAATCAACTATTGAATAGTGTCAAAATTGACATAAAAGAGTTCTTAAAACAAATATTATATTATTAATTGATATTAAATTCCTAAAAATCTAAGGTTCGGCCAAGAGACTTATATTAGGATAGGTGCCTCATTAAGGGACCACTTGGGGGTCGCTTGGATGTATATAGTAAGTTTATTAACCATATTATATAAAAATACAAAGAGACATTGTAAAAGTGAAACTAATTAACTTAGAGTTAATACTAAAAGATAAGGTTAATATAAGTACCCAAACCTGTCTAAATTCTATTGGTTGAGTGGTTTTCGACCTATCCCCACCTTAACCTTTGAATAGTCAACTTTGGAGCCATTAGAAACCGAATATGAATTTATTATAAATTAATATTTCTAGCTTTTCCAAAGGTGCCCCTCACCCCTCTTATAAAAGGGCACTCCTCCTTCTCATTTCTTCACACCTCTCAAGCCACTTGGCTCGTCCAAACTCTGCCCAACTAAGCTCCCCACATCCCTCTCCTCCTCCTTGAAGATTCCCCTTAGGAAGAAAGCATTTCAAGAAGTCCTTTGGTTCCAACCAAAGTGAGTTACCTAAATTAAAGGTAACGATTTCTCTTAAATTATTTTCATTTATTTTGCTTCTCCAACCCCATAAATCTTTTTATTTCCTTTCTTTTGTAACAACACCAGTATCCTCAATATACTAGGATGTTGTTATAAGAAGGATTCAAACTACACATACACACAACTCCATCTAATGGATGATGAACATAATGTTTCTGTGGATGGCAAACTAACGCCTCACGAAATGATGATTGTTCAAATACATCTTACCACCTCTCATGGTGGCCATTATGATGGAACTGTAATTAAATATGATATTAATGATATATATTTTATATATAATCTTCTGTAATTCCATTTTATTTAATACCATTATTCGTTTCATGTTGTATATACATACGATAATTTCATTTGAGGAAGTGCGGACTACCGCCCCCTTAAAATGATATGACTCGTTCATACCACACTTGGAACGTATAAAGGATGGTGTTAATGAACTTAAGTAACATATATAAAATATTATATTATACTGGAATAGTAATATACCTATGTATCATTTGGATTCGATTCTTTTAAAATAAAAATTAAATGGAAGTAGCGTTCGTGCGTACGTACGGACTACCGTCTCCACGAACGCGATGAGATTCATTCTCCATCGTATCCATTCAAGTATAATTATCATTTAATGATTTAAAAATGATGTTTAAGGACTTGATATCATTCTGGATATGAATAAGATACAACAAACATGACTTATGTAACAAAACATATAAAAGAAAATGAGTAAGTTAACACCCGAAACGACGATAATTCTAAGATATTATTAACAAATCAATGTTAAAAGATCATATATGATATCATATTAATATATATGATTCTTGTATAATTTAATAACAATTATTTCACCATTATAAAGGAGGTTAACCTACCCCAACCAAGGAAAAGTACAAGGTAAGGGTTATTTCACAATCTCTTCATTATCCGAGGTTGTATTATACGTAATAATCTACTGGGATCTCTTTATCATCCACATCCATGTTTCTTCGAAATGTATTTCAAAACATTTTTACTATTTACAAGAATATGGGTTAAAGTCATTTATACCCTTGTTTGACTTTTTATAAGAGTTTTATAAAGGAATCTTTCCGTCGTTTTCAAAACAAGGTCCTTTTTAACCTTTTCGACAGAATTGAGGTAAGAATGTTTTTTTTAACTTATACGGCGGGTGCGGTTATTTTCCGCCGTTATAAAATCGTCAAAGCTTTCCTTACAAGCTTATAAGAATATTTTCAAAGAAAATGTTTTATTTTATATGGATCTTAAATGATTTCAAAATAAAAGGAGATACTTCTTTTAAAAGAATTTTGATTTCATCTATGTCAACATCCTTTGATGGATTTTATGATTATTTGAAGTTGATTTATTATAATACAAAACTTCTATAATGTATTGAAGGTTTTGTGATATGTTTGAATGTGGATGTGCTATTTTATACCATTCATAGTTTATGGTGAAACTATTGACATTTCGTATGCTAGTTTTAACCCGAATGTTTATGTTATATTTCAAACTTTTCTTCAGATGAATGTGCTAAACAAGTATGTTCCGGGTTGGGGACCGGTAAAAGTAAGCCCTCCAGGTTGGGGACCGGTTAAAGTAAGCCCTCCAGGTTAGGGACTGGTTAAAGTAAGCCCTCCAGGTTAGGGACTGGTAAAAGTATGCCCTCCGGGTTGGTGTCCGGTTATTAGAGGCACTCCGGGTTGGTGTCCGGTTATTAGAGGCACTCCGGGTTGGTGTCCGGTTATTAGAGGCACTCCGGGTTGGGTTCCGGTTAGAAGTAACCCCTAGGTCTTGGGATGAGGCCTAGACAATGAAATTAACGTTTGGCATTATGCATTCCATCATTATGAAAGTGGTTATTGATATTGCATGTGATTATTCGATTAGTAGAATATCCATGTGAACAAGTAAATGGCATTATTTCATTTTACTTTTGCCATACTATGTTGAAGTTCAATTTTTAAAAGGCTTTTGTTTTAGTAATTCATTGCCTTAAATGTTTATGCTTATTTTGAATGTTCCGCTTTATTGTTATCCTTACTGGGCATTTGAGCTCACCCCTTTTTTTATGTTTTATTTTTCCCAGGTAGTGAAGAAGTAAATTATGATTGACTTGCAGGGATATTATGGGTTTATAGTGTGGACGTTGGAAACATTATGTTGTTGTAGTAGTTTTTCATTTTATGATGTAATGTAAAACTTATGAATATATCTAGTGTTTCCAAGGCTACTAAACTAATCGGTCTTTCGGGATTTGATCATTCTTGTGATCATGCCAATGTTACGTAATTAATGCACCGACTCTGGGCAGCTGGGGTCGGGGCGTTACAGTTCATCTAGAAATTTGTAGGATGAGAGGTAAATTCATCACAAAATGTAGCTTTATATCTATTTCATGGCAACGTCACCGAATCGTAAAATTATTTAGAAATACATATATGTACAAGAGTTTTTTAATGAATAAATACCATCTATTTATTGTATAGTTGGGGAGGATTTTGGATTAATTAAACTAAACGATGCTTATGAATTTTAGGAAATTACAGATATTAATTTTTTTATCCTCAAGAAATTATGAATATGATGCTTTTCTCATATGCTGTGACCATTATACTATAGTCTATGTAAATATATTATGTTAATACAATGTTTAATGATATGAATGAATGATTAAAATGTTATATAATTGCTTAAATCCTACTTGAATCACGTGATGGTTATGGTCGAGATATGTAATATTTGGGATAGTGAAATGAGAACACTCTAGAATAAATATGCAAAATATTGTTTAAAACATTATACTAATATATTATTATATTTATAAAGGTAATTATTAAAAAATGTAATAAAAATTAAAAATTGATGGAATACAGGACATAACAATGTTTTCTGTTATACAAGAAAGTGAAATGGGTAAACTATAATTTATTAATATCTAGTAAATAATTATGATTTGTCAAAGATTTTCATCCATTAATGACTTTTAATATTTCATAAATTAGTATAATTCTAAAATATTGTTTCATAACGTATTCTATTGTTTTTTTGTATCAATGAATTTTAATTCGGATGATAGTTACAATGATGTTGAGATTGAACATGAAAAGAGACTAAAATGTATCCAAATTCAGGGTATATAAATCTATTAATATTAAGAAAATAGTTTAAATATATTTAATAATATTTTTGAAAACCCTTATAAAATAATACAATTATTTTATGCTATTAAAAAGGATATAAATTGTAGTTTAAATAATACCTAGAATGGACTAATTCCAACACCTGATAAAAGATCGTAATATTTTAATTCCATGCAAGAATGTAGTCATTACATTTCTTATCTCATGTGGAGAAGATGGTTCTCTATAAATATTTTGTTCGTGAAAAAATAAAAATACAATTGAATTTATATCTATATATTATAGAATCATCCATATGGTTTTGGGTGTTATAGGGTGTACTATATTTCATTGTGTTTAAGGCATGAAGCAAGTTTACAATGACAATATTATAAGGATATAGAAATATGAAAAAATATTTTTATTCCATTGTCACATGATTAAGTCTCTAATGTTTTAAATAATATGACCAAGAACATTTCAGAAATATATTATGACTATAAAAAATCAATAAAACCATAACTATGGGTTAATTTATTACATTGAAACATTATACATATATTAAAATTCAGATGATCTAACTGTTTTTATGTGTCAATAGAGTAGATATAAAAATGATTATTACATAACATTAGAAATATAATGTGCATAATATGAATAAAATAAGAAATATTAATTTTCAATACATATACATAGTACAGATGTAGTGTTTTTTTGGAT
This sequence comes from Viscum album, assembly GCA_963277665.1. Lineage (NCBI taxonomy): Eukaryota > Viridiplantae > Streptophyta > Magnoliopsida > Santalales > Viscaceae > Viscum > Viscum album. Next base: position 1,896,792,155 of record OY728123.1, read on the forward strand.
TTTAAGTAAAATTACGAAATAATTCAACAGAGTGAGCTCAAATTATTAGAAAATGGGTAATCTATTGAAGAATACTATGTGTGATAAATGGGGTCGAAATAATGATAGAAGAATAAATAATTAAAATGATTCTTTATGAGTATAAAACATTAGTTGACATGTAAATATGGGAATAAATGATTACATAGATAAAAAATATTTAATTGATAAGAAATTCATAAGGCCAGATTTCATAATTACACCATAAAATCCATGGAGAAGACATCATAAACACACTTCCAAGTCCTTATGACAAAACAACATATATAATGGTGAATATGTACACCATGTATCCCAAACTAGATTCACCATTGATAAATACTAATTAATTACAAGGATGTATAATTTGATTCCCCAATTATCATGTAATATCTTAAATTCACTAATTATATTATAGATATTTTTTATAATATATGTCATAATGTTAAAAAGAATCATTTTCAATGACTTATTTTAGTAATTAATACATTCCCAAAGATATGCAGTCAAATTACTCATTCTTAAACCATATCAATTAATTAAATTATATATAATTCAAATAAAAAAATCCATAAATTTATTTGGAATTATTATTGCTCAAAAATTATTATAAGGTATACTTGATTTTCTGTAGCATATTGGGATTAGTTTATAATTTTGATGTATTATTTTGAATAAATCAATAAAATATTTTTTGAGGATAAATGTATTTAATGAAAAATATAATCATTCACTATATGATATAGAATTATTTCTTGGTGTAAATTTCTATGAGGATGGAATAAAAAGTGGAATATATTATTAAATAATTATTATATAACCAGGTACATGTAATAATAAAATATAATATCATTATATAAGGAAAATTAATAAAATCACTAGTAAATTTATTAGAGATGTGAAGATAATTTTATAAAACCCTTATCTTGATATGTGCCATCTAAAATAATAAATAGTGATTTTTATATACACAATTTTCTAAAATATAAGAGATAAATATAGATCTGGATTTTTAAATCCATTCCTCAATGAGGCTCTTATAAAATACTTTAGGACTTCGGTGAAGAAATTGAGATATTGTTTGAAACCCATATTTATTAAATTGTATTCCCAAATATTATGTATATGGAAAATGTGAGGAAACCCATTCTAAATAAATTAATGGTTGAGATAAATTGGATTATGGATGGGTATTTTTAGAAAATGAGTGACTTTTTATATTTAAAATCATATGTATTGAAAATTAGGTGGTTTCTGAATAAAAAATAATAGGATATCATAGGATTTTAAACCATGTTATTATGAAATTATGATATATTTTATGAGAATTAGATGATTATGGACTCGTATTACGTACATTATATTATATTTTACATTTTATGAAATCTTTTTCAAAATATAATAATGGTGATGCTATTTTTCCTAAATAATAGAATATGTTGAAAGCTTAAGGACACAAGGGATGAATTAGTCTCCATAATATTATTAACCTGTCGATTATACTCTCATTAATAATTAATAATCCACTAATAATCTTCGTACAGGTGATTAAATTATTACAGAATGGATTTTCTAACATTGTTCACCTCCTATAATAGATGAAAATGAACCATGGGTTTTATTGTTAATATCACATGAATAATCCCTCCTTTTTTATTTCAAAAGAATAATGAGTAAAAATATGAGTTTAGAGTCTTTAGAGCAAAATTGTTCTTCTAATTACTTACCCAAATGAAAATAATATTACAAATATTTATCTATAATTATTGTCGAGGAATATTTTAGTCACCATATGAAAAACATAGATAACCTTATTCCTCTTCCTTTACTGATTAATTTGTATTATATTGTAAAAATTTGATTTTTACTATTATACTTCATCATACGTATCTTCCTCATGTGTTTTTATTTAATATTCACATTATTATGAGAATCTTCTATTTGAATAATCTATTATCAACAAAATTCATGTTTCTGAAATCATGATAAATTATTGATCGACTATTTTTTGTATTCTTATGGACTCAAACTAAATAATTCTTCATGATATATATATATATATATGTTGATTTTTTCCAAAAAAATCACATTCAATAATTCCACCCTCATGTGTTTGAATTTCTGTTGTAGCTGATCTTCTTGGTATGGAGAAAAAATCACAACATCCTTGTATGAAATAGAGATGTATTCTACAACATGGTTAACCATTAAACCCTATAAAAATATCATTTATCCATGAGTTGACAATAAAAATCTATTATTTAGTTTTGAGGACTACACTAAAAAATGTTCTTCTTTTCCAAGATTAACTATGTCATCAAAATACACAATTTAAAATAGTTTTTTTCTTAACATAAAAGTTATTATCCACATACCCTATCTATAAATTTAATTTTTTTTTGAACTCATATAGTTATATATATATTTCTCTTTAAAATAGTTTCAATCTACTTCGGTCTTTCATCATCTTATATACTTTTTTTTAATAGAGTTTGGTAGAAATACCTTTGGCAAATCTATAAACACATACTCATCAAACTCAAGATTATGAAAAGTTGTTTTAATAAGTATCTAATGTATTCAAATGATTATCTAATATATTATAGAACAGAATAACATGAAATAATAAAGTGTAGAAATTATGTAAAAGGATTCATTAATTTCAACCTATTTAATTTTGTAATATCCCTATAAAATAGAATAGAATTGATTCAAAACATTTCACCATTGTCATTATGAATATTTAGGGGAAAAATTTCACTATTCACTCATTCTACATCATGGGTTATAAAAATCCCATTTTTCATTCATTTTAGTCAATTTATTCTAGTCCAATTCATCATCCTTGCATATAAATTAGTTATACTGTTCCAAAAAATCCTCATCATTTTTTGGAACAATATTTGAATGAAACAATTTTCAGATTTCATTTAAGATTTTCTCATATTTTTATCATATATATTCCCATCTACTAGTAGTTTTTCATTTTCTATAAGTTTGATTTCAATTTTTCCATGCTATATTGTCATCATAATTTCTCTATTATCACCGTAATAAAATTAATTAAATCTGAAGACTCTTCATTATCACTATAGATACTATGAACTTTTTCTATTACATAAATATGAACTCACTCAATAGAATATAACATATATTTTGTTCTTTTAAAATTATCAAGAAATTCTATAAAAAATAGTCTTAACATAATATTTATTTTCATGATCTATGACATTATCGAATTCAGCAATTCATTCTAATTAGTTATTATAGCATATATGGGAACTCCCACTTAGTGTATAACCATATAAAATTACACTATCAGAATTATAATAAAAAATGCCTCCACCTTTTTATTTAATAAAAATAAAAAAATTCTAGAAAAAAACACTCTAAAATTATTAATAATATTTTAATTTTTTATCCACCTCCTAGATAGTGTAATCCACAAATTGGGTTTTTGGAGATCCAATTTTTTTATGATTACCACATTTATGACAGAATTTATCTAGAAAAACATTAATGTGCATTTATAAACAATCAATGTTCTATCCACATCTACAAGATTTATGTTATTCCATTTATCCAATATATTTTTTGAGGGAGCATAAAAGGAACTAATTTCATCAATGATACAATGATTTTCTTTGTATCAAGTACTTATCAATAACAATACTAAGACAATATTTATATCTCCACAACTTCAAATATACTATTTTTGATTCTATAAAATCCATCCAAAACTACTTAAGAGCTATATTAGATGTAAATTGTGTGAAATAATCATAATATATATCAATTCATCTATTAATTTATTGTTTTAACATTTTTCTATTGGTTAATTTCATTGTTATATAGATCCACACATTAGAATGGATAATATCTCTTGGTTCTTGTGTTTAAGTCGCACCTCCCATGAGGGACTTGTTTCCTAACATTCAATTCATGATTTTTTACAAAATTAATTTTAAATTTCATTTATTATAGTTATTTTTTACAAAATATTGATTAATTAGTTTCATCTTACAATATTGACCAAGGTGGAAAAATCATTTTTACAGTAAGATAAATTAGTCTTTTGGACATAGATAAATATTAGTAATTGTGTCTCTAACATCAAATAAATTACAAGGGCTTCTCCATCATTTTATCATAATATCTCCAATATTATACCTAATGAAAAAAGTTTGTCTTTTCTAAAAAACTCACTCAATAATTAAATTTAAATGATAAACTCAGTTATTATTATATAACCTATTTAAAAAATTATTTTCAGGAATTATATGATTTTGAATAATATATATTATTCTAATGCCTCTATATATAGAGAGTATTAATTACCAAATGTTAAATCCCCCCCATCATATTTTTGATCATTTTTTAAAATATTTTTTCATATGATTATCTAATATTACATAAATCTATCACATATATATTGTTTCTTCCCTTCATGATCACATATAAAACACACCACATAAAAACATTGAAATATACTTTTAACTAAAAAAATTTATTTGATTCATTTTTATTTCTATGAAATATCATATATGGTTGGATCCTCAATATTGATTCTTGATGTCAATATGATCATGGTAAATTAATATTTTTTTACATTTTTTAAGGTTGTGTACAAAAAAATCATAAGGAAAAAAACAACACTATCATCATTAACGTTAACAAAAATTCATTAGTTTAATGGTTTAATGGATTTTTATATTTTCATCATATAAATGTGTCAATATCCTAGTGATTTTATAAAACAAAAAATTTTATATTTTATCTTAGTCAGACACAATTAATATATTTTTCAAATATATATTTTATAATATTTAAATGAATCTTCATGAATTATAGATATTTTATATATCAATAATATATTTTACTCTTCATTCAATGTGTATTCATTATGTACAATATCACATAATGTCATTAAATTTTCACATAATATATCTTGTATATAATAGCTTCAAATAGAAGGTTTATTGGAAAAATTACCATTCTCACTAATAGGATTATTCATATTACTTTTCATTATATCGTTCTTATCTTCAATCTCAGCATTATTTTTTATATTTTAATTTTTTGCATCTAGAGAAACAATGGTAGACATTCTTTTCTCAATGATTATTACCTTTATTGAAATATCAAGATTCAAAATACAAATTTAATGATCTGTAAAATCTTTTTTAGGATTTAGTTGACTTGTTTCTAATCTTTATTGATATGTGATGACTACTATCAACCATATTATTTATTTCAGGAAAATTTAATTACAATTATCTTAGTAATTTATTGTCTGATCATTCATTCCATAATATAAAACACACATTTTGATTTTAACTTGTTGTCTAATGGTTTCCATTCTTCTCTATCAACCATGAAAACTATTTAAAATTCAAAAATTTAATATTTTAAAAAATAATAAATTTTATCAATTTTAGACAAACCTTTTCCCAATGATAAAAATTTATTATTAATGAAAAAGGTGAAATAATATTCTTTCCCATTGACTAAACATTCAATTGATCAATCATATTTTAACATTCCATTGAATCTATTGTAGTATCATTTCTACTAAAAATTTTACAAGGTAGTCAGAAAACAATTTCAACCTTCTAATAATTAAAAAATTCAAAATGATTTTTATCTCTTTACATTCTAATTCATCATCTTATAAATTTTTTTCATATGAGGTAATGTGTGTTAGAATAATAATTAAATTTTTTTCTCTATTTCAGTGACCTTTCTTCTATTACATATTTATACATTGAAAACATGTGAATGAAATTATTTTTTTATATGTGATTTTTTAATGTGTAGGTCCTCTTCTCATTTTAGAGTAAATATGAGTACTGTAGAGTTCATCCAGGATAAATTAATCAATATCTATTTCATTTAGTGTTGAATTTGTTATATCAAAATTTTCTTATATGATTATCCATAATTTATTGTCCATGTTAGATTTATAATGGATTTTTCAAAATTTTATGATTGTGTTTAATATCATATTTTACATGAAAACAATTCATCAATATATTCGTCTCCCAACATTATAATAGAATTGAATTATTGTTTACTAATAGAATGATTTTATTAATTGAAATATTTACATTCCTTATAATATCCATTATACTTTTAAAAATAATCATATAAACTATGGGTCACAATTTTTTTAGCATAATTTTTTGATAAGGATGATATTAAATAATACCTATATTTTCCACAATTTTCAGTCTCCCTCTTGATGATCATGGACTATATAAAGATTCCATTGGTCACAATGAATCCAGAGTAGGAAGATTCAAGAATATACAATCTAATATAAGGACATCAGGGTTCTAATATCTACAAAATGGATTTTTTTTCAACCTAGACTTTTTCATTTTCAATACTAATATAAATTTTGGGATCTATATTTTGAACATGAGATTAATTGTATATATTTTTCGAACAAGGTTATAAATATTTAAGCTCTCTTGATGGTAAAGGACCCTTAGTGTACATAATGTGTGGGAGGGAGATGAATTATTATCTCTAAATTGTAGACCCATTTGTTTAAAATTTCGTTATTTTCAGTACACCTCAATCAAGATTATCACTAATGAAAATAATAATTCAAAAAAATAAGTTTGTTAATGATTTTTAGATCCTCTATAGCATGAAAACATCGTCATTGTCACTTGGTTATTATCCAACAGTAAATAATATATTATTATTATATAAAGATAAAATTAATGGGATAAACATAAACTCATAAAAACCATTTCCTTATACTAGTCAAGAAGTATTGAAAAAAAATAATGAGAAATCTCTTTGAAGTATTACACCCATGAAAATTTGATCCCCCCAAATGGCTACGAATGATTTTCATGTTCTTATTTTCATAACCACTTCTTATATATGATATTATCTAAACCTCATGAATCATTTTATCAACAATCAAACAAACATCACTGATTTTCTGTCATTTTATTATCATTTATGTTTGAATATTTCCTTTAAAATATTCTATGATATTCAAAATTAATATTCCTAAAACCAAATAGTTAAAATTTATTTCCTTCTTTTTTCATTCAATAATTTCATACTCATTAAATCTCCCACATATTTTATTATATATATATGCTTCATGTTTTAAAAAAATTTGTGTGACATCTTTGACCCGGATGCCACATAATCGGTTCCCCAAGCCTCTTGGGCCACATGGCCTCAAGCTCATATCCCCAAACACCAGAGGCTACCAACTAGCAGAGAAGGCCTATAGTGTGTCTATGGGGAGATAATGCCCTCATTTGAAAAGTTCATTATAATACTTAAATATAAACTGAGGTAAATAGCATAAGAAAAATATGTAAATAGAAGGAACACTGAAAATAAGGGCAATAGAAAAAATAACTAAAACAATTTGAATAACATGAAACAATTGGTGATAATATACCATGAATCTTGGAAAATAGAAAACATGGATACAATATATGAGAAATAACATGTTCTAAAAAAGTATAATGGAAATTAAAAGACTATACCAAGAATCCTAAGCTTTTACTTGCTCATATTTGATCAAGTTCCATACTAAACATAATACAATCAAATGTTAAAATTTGTGCACTTAACCCTATCAATAACATCATTTATATAATCTTCAACTGGTATCAAATGGCACATAGAGAGTGTGTGAGATAAATATTAGTGTTCCATCACCAAAAGTGTTTATATCTTGTGCCTCCTATAATGTAAATATAACAGTGTGCATGCATGAATATATAAATTAAAGAATAAATGTAACTAAGTAATCATGTACATGATTTATCCCTCAGTTGTTGTCTAAACATGTAACCAATTCAGTATTTGATTATTTCTAGTCTACAAACAAGCCTTATAGAAGCAGAAGTTTCAGTTTCAAACTATAATGAGGCAATTGACAATGATATTTAATATTGATGTTCCAAGGTAATAACGAAGGAAACATAGACCTCAGGGGTCACAAACATTGTAATAACTATATCCTATATAATGGTAAGGGTGTCATCGAAGTAGAATATTCCAAGGAATTCTACAATAATATTCATACCAAATCCAAGGTGACCATCCAAGGTAATATAGGGCTATGTAGTGACTGGAACCTATAGGATTTAACCATGCCACCTTCTTGTTAATGATGGATCCAAGGAGTGTATCTAAGGAATCCTTTCAAACTATGCGAGGGATCATATAGTCTCATGATGGGAATCCAAGAATATACAAGGATCTGTATCTTGGTGGGTCTCAACCTAATAAATCCTCATCCTTGAATTGGAATGGGGTTCCTGAGTTCTCAAGGCATTCCATGATAAGAATCCAAGGCAAGCATGAGTCATGAAAATATTATTTGATAATAAATTCATATATAATTGAAATTGTTTCAAGTATTTCCTTTCATTAGTATGAATAGGCCATGTATCATGCAACCATTTAATCAAGTCATAATTAATCAATAAGTCCATTTGGTTCAGGCCTTCCCATTAATTAGTGTGACATGGTCATGTAGGATGAAACTGTTCATCTAATTCATTTAAGAATATTCAATAATCATGGTTCATTCCACTATTATCCATTAATGTGGAATGGGATGGCCCAGACATGAAACCCACTATTCATTTACATTTATGTTCATGTCATATACTTAGTATATTTTTCAATTTCTATTTGACATTTAATACGGTTAAATTGATGTAGTTACGTTATGCAGTTCAAGGGGTGAGCATACCTGGTACTTACCATTATGAAATTCAAAATTAAAAAAGACAATTTGATATAGAAAATTTCATACTTAAAATGGTCATGCCAAGGTAAACCTAAATGATTTATCAAATGTGTCAAATACTAAAAACCCAACTATATAACATTATCGTACATGGGATGGATGGAGTTATGGTTGTAACCAATAAAAAATAATCAATTCTTTGTAAAGATAATAACCATACGGTTCTATAGATTATAATCCTTGCCTATAAAATCAATAAATGACACCCAAGGGAAGTAGTGGTCCCCACATGACAATTCCAAACTCAATGAACATGAGGGATGAGATATAGACCACACATAAAAGGATTTCATGCCATTCCTACACCATTACTAACATCTAATTCACCTTCGATTGGAGTATATATAAGAAAAAAGAGAAAAATGATCACAACTCGATAACTCGGTCAATTAGAAGAGATAATAATATCTCAAATGGACTCAAGCACTTATTGTTTCATATCCAACGTGACAAAAAAAAAGCTCAAATGGGTCTCGGATGAAGGAGATCTCTTGATCTCAACCTTAGGCCTTCAAAATTCTCTAAAATCAGTGAAATAGAGGCTAAACCAACTGGAATTAATATGATGGAGGAGGAATGGATTAAATATTTCATTAATGGAAATTGTAAAATTACCAAAAAAATATCATATACATGGTATGTCAACATGGTTTGACAAACCGTGTGCTAACCATGCATGTGTACCTATAGATGAGGGGGAACTACATGGTCAGGCCACGTGATTAGGGAAAGCATGCATCAACCACGCGATATGTCTCTACCCAAAATTCAGACCATTTGTACAGTTAGATCTAATTATCTAGCCAACCTACATAGTCGTTTATAATAACTATATAGGCCCAGTTTTCTTCAAAAGATGGATTTCTGGCTCCAAACAAGCCCCAAAATCCCATGGATCCTTCGCTGACTCATTATGAATCCATGTCTGATCCCAAATAAATAATTAGAGAGAAATTTATAGGATCCAGACCGGAGAGGAAAACTAGGTTCTTATAGACTTTTCCATTAAAAGAACTTGTCCCCTAGTTCACCATCCATGGGTGGTTAAATATTGTCTTTGAACAACTCGGGAACATGGCAAGTACTTTGTCCCCTCACTCACAAGTCACATCATGCAGGTGGTTTTGCTGCCATAACACTCGAACTAGGAGATAGACTGGCCAAAAAATTCCTTTATGCTCTGGTCAATGATGTGTACTAGATACTCCCCAATGGTAGCATTGACATCTAACTCAACTTCATCAAGACCAAAGGTATGAGAAAGGTCGATGTGATATTGGAAAAGTTCTGATTCATGGATGATGTTATACAAGGCATGATACCTCATGGTTAACAGCTAATGATAGGCTTCCAACACATCTTTCTCTATAACCTCAAAAACACTAGCATAATGAGGCAATTTTTACTCTTACTTTCGTAAACTTATATACCCTAGCATGGGAGATACTTGAAGGAAAAAATGATCTACAGACTTGAACTCTATAGGTTGTCAAAAATGATCAACATAAGGTTTTTATCTTGATGAATTATTATTCATACACTTTATTATCAGCTGAACATATTACAAAGTCTCTTGAATGAGATAAGGACCAAGTATTGTTTCCTCACCTGCCTCTAGCCATCACATAGGTGAACGGAACAACCTACCATATAAGGCCACAAAAGGATCCATCTGAATTATCACTTTGATTCTATTATTATAAGTGAACTCGACTAGGGGGATATTATTCTCCCAAGAACCTCTAAAATCAAGAAACAATTCTGAGAGCATATCCTCTAGAACTATTATTATCCATTATAATTGTCCATTGGTACTGGGGAGAAAAGATGAGGTTTAAAGAATCAATGTTCCTATAGATTTTTTTAATACATGCTAGAACTGTGATGTGAAATTTGTATCCCTATCTGAAAAAATATGATAAGTACTCATTGAAGTCTTATGATCTCACAGAAATACTATTATCCAAGATTATCAACTATAAAATTCCCATGAATAATGATGAATTGGGATAATTTCTTTAGTCAGTCAAAAACTACACATACATAGAGGTGGGTTTCCTCCTGATATACTTCCATGGAGAACCAAGTGACTGAGATATAAAAATTCTCTACCATTCACATTCTCAGGGATGAAAGATGTTTCTATCTAACATGAAAGGTAAAACTGCATAGGAATACCATGAAACTCTAAATGAAACTTAGAAAATAAGTCCATTATCATCCATTCTTCATTGTTTTCCTATACGGCCTATGTTGGATTTCTCGAACTCATCACATTTTCAACCAAATTTCAGTTACAAGGTTTATAGAAAAGATCAAAATAAAAGAATTATAGATATTAGACCCATATCCACTGCCTGAGGTTCATTTCACGTTGTGAAAAAAAATATTTGAGGCTCTTGTGGTCGTGTACCCTAAAAAGAACCCATGCAACAGTTAATGTCTCCAGCAATGTAATGTGTGGACTACTACTGCTAGATCAAAGTTATGTGTTGAGTAATTTATCTCTTAATTCCTCAACTATTGATATCCATATGCAATGACTCTATCCTACTGCATTAAAACTTCTCCTAGAATGATGTCTGGTGAATCAAATAAGATTGTATAACATATTCCTAGATCTGGAATAGTTAGTATAGGTTCAATGATAATCCTCCCTTTGAGTTCTTATAAGGATTTCTCATATTATACTAACCATAGGAACCTGAAATCCTTCTTTGTAGGAAAAATGAATGGAAAAGAAAGGTGTGATAAGTCTCATATGAAACAAATGTAATATTCAAACATCCCCAAGAAACTTCATATATGAAACACGATCCTGGGCTTCTACCAAGAATATATAGAACTAAAATTTTGTGGGTCAACAGATACAGTTATTTTTATTATAATATGACCCAATACATAACTTATTTGATATTAAAGTGGAACTTAGAAATATTGGCATAAAGCATATTCCCTCTTAATTTTCTCATAATGATATCAATATTTTTGGAATATTCGTTACAAGTATGAGAATAAATGAAGATTTCGTTCACAAAGACCCTAACAATAGAGTAAATATAGGGATGTAAACCCATATTTATTAGATCCATGAAAATGGAGGGTGCATTCGTCAGATAGAATGACATAAAAAGGTACATATATAGACCAAATATACTATGAAAATTTGTACAAGGTATTTCTATTGGCCTTACACATACATGGTGATATCCAAATAGTAGGTGGATCTTAAAGGAGACTCTGGCTCCTTAGTGATGGTTTAAGAGATCATCTATTCAAGGTAGTGGATATCTATTCTTAACCGTATGCTGGTCCAACTGTCTATTTTACATATCTAGACATAAGTATAAATTCCCATTCTTGGTGAAAAGTATGGTAGAACCCCAAGAGGATTTAGAATGTTTTATAAAACATTTGGACTCTAAATCCTCTATCCACTGCTTGATCTCTAAAGCTCTGTAGGTGCCATCCTATAAGAAGTAATGAACACTAGAATTTCTCTTCAAAAAATGTTGATCCTAAACTCCACCTATATCTGAAGAGGTAATCCATAAAATTAGTCAGTAAATAAACCCCTGAAATGATCCACTACTAGAGGGAAATCAGGTTGACGTAAATCTTGATACTCCATGGAGATGTTTTCTATCTAAGAAGTCACTACACATAGTCGATGATGCTCTGGTCCTACTCTTCTAGCCTGGACATCCCACTCACCCTTACGTTGATAACATCTTTACTATCATGAAATAAATGATGTCCTTCGATGACATCGATCTATAAAATAATGATAATGAACAAACCAATCCATCCCGAGAATTACTTTGATACATGTCATCTTGAGAACAAAGAGGTTCCATAAAAAAGGGTAACTACCTACCTCATGGGGACAGTCCCCATAATGGAATATTCCCTCTGACCTTACTTTTAATGGTTCATCTAGGGTCATTAAACCATAGTAATATATTATCTCTACTCTAAGTCATTCCACAATATATAAAGTTATAAAATAGTTTTAAGAACCCATGTCAAATAAAAAAGATACTATGGTAGATGCCACATGAATAGTACTTGGTACCGTAGATGGCCCATCAACCTAATACATGGGTATAAGATATATGGAATGCAAATAGACAGATCCAAGGACATTCATAATTGCTGGATTTCATGATAAAAACTCCTCTTATGGTTCTGCTGGTGATCAAGAGTCTGACTACTGGGGCCACAACTTCCTCCTCATCTTGTCCTGTTGGTACTATTCCAACTCCACTCCTCAAACTATGCAAAAGATCCTTCTCTTGAAGTTGGAGCAGACATGGATCCTTTTCCACTCAAATATTTTGGAATGGTCCTATAGAACCTTGGATGATTCCCCATATGGATTCAAGCCAGACACTGCATTGGGTCCCTATTATATTGAGGATTTTGGTTCCCCTATTGACCACACTAATGAATCCATATAAATCTATTGAAATGGGCACACTAGTTGTCACTACCTTAACGAGAAACCATAATAAGGAATTTATTGCAAATGGGATATCTACTAGCATATTGTGGAACTGATCCTTAATAATAGGTACTATTGGAATCCCTTAGGTGACACACAGTAATAAGAGCCTAATTGAATATCGAATAAAATATTGGCATGTGAGAGACATTCACCTAAGTATGAATGGAATATCAGAGCCTATCCATGAAGTGTCAGGCATGTGAAACCTCATCGCCATCTAAGGGATGTGAAAAAAATTGTAACTCATAAAAACATTCTTAATATTCCGTAACTGACATAAAACAATGCTCGAGATGCATGAACTCCTGGTCTATGTCAGCTCTCGGAGTTTTAGGATATAACTGATCATAGAAGGTAGTCTGGAATTCATTCCATAACATTACATGATGGAGACCATCCTTGGTAATCTCATCCCACCAATACATAGTTTAATCACTAATCATGTCTTTAGAAATCATCACCCTCTACTCCGGAGGCATCTCTATATGCTCAATGATAGATAGGGTGACCTCTATCAATTACTCGGCAGCCTCCAGACCACAATCTCCTAAAAACTGTAGGAGGGTGCTTCTGCTACAACTTCCAAGTCAAATAAATCACCGTAGGTGCATATTGTGATGTACAATTCAAAAACTACATCAGATGTAGGAAACAATAAAAAAATATGGGATTTAGTTCCTAGATTATGTACAACACGTTGTACTTCAAGAGGAACTCTTGGAGGTAAGACCGGGGGATCATGGGACACCTTGTCTAGAGAAGGATCGTCATCACCTTCTTAGAAAATGATACTAGAACTTCATGACATCAGAGGTCTAGAAATTTCAAGAACATGCCCCATATTATGGTTTATGAAGATTGAAATCAATTCTTATAGAAGCTAAATAAGGAAAAACTCACTACCAAAGATATACTACCCCAACTACCCACATAGATGGCTAGATAATGGTATGTTCCCAAGAATAAGTTTTATTTTAGTTTACATTTAATTACCAGGTTCACTTCTTTACCATTCATAGACACGGAAAGGCTAGATAAGGATGTAAAACCATTTTATATTAGATGACATGTCGCACATAATAATTCACATTTATTCCCATTGAATTATGCCCATACAACTTATCGATGAAAACAAAACCCATCGATTTATATCATAATGGCTTGGCTCGGTAAATTACTCACCACAACCCATGAGAGTGAAATAACAACTCATGAATTGAGATAGTAAATCACTCAAACATAAACAATAATAATACAAAAATAAGCTAACTATAACAGTATCACTTGAAAATCACTTGCATGTCCATAAATTCCAATTAGTGATATGAACATTTATGGCATGGAAATATGAATTACATGTGAAATATATTTTCCTAATATGAAATATGTAATAATTATCCTTTCCCTTATATAATTAATTTATGGATAAAATATAATATTAGCCTGATGAATAATCAATAACAGCCCCATATAATTTTCCTTACCCAATGATGTAATAATGATAATTATAATAGGAAAAATATAACAACAATTTTATTTTATTTTTCAAATTTTATTTTACCTTGAATATGGGTTAACAACTATAACACCTCGAGCATCCACGACACGCTTCTATTTCAATAATATAATAGATTGAATTGTACGCAAGTTCGAGATTCTAACACACCACGACCAATCAAAATAGCCATTATGAATAGTAATACCCCTTTTTGAAATTATTTATATTTTATATTTCAAAATGGACTTCATTTTTTGATTCGAAATATCAAAATTATCCTATGTTGAATTTTTGGTATTTTTATGAGAACTTCCAATTTTCTAGGAATAGTGAAAAATACATAAAAACAACATTTTTAATAAAAATAATTTAAAGTGATAAATTATACAATTTAGTTGTTTTAAAGTAAAATTAGAATATATTATTACCATTTTATCCAATGGTGTTCATTAGAATTAATTTCACTTTAAAATTTGACATAAAAAATTGTCAATCTTTTGATATATATTGTTTCTTAAAAACACGCTATTTGTTATGACATCAGGAATTAATTATGAAATTAATTAATGAAACATATATTTTTGGAATTTTTTAAAATAGACATCATTTTTGAATTTGGAATATCAATTATAGCATAGGGTGAAATTTTGGCATTGTTCTAAAAAACTTCAATTTTTGATTAATAGTGAAACCACTAAGTAGTAGTTAAAAAACTGATTTTTCGTTTAAATGAAACATTACCACTTCTATGATTTGATTTTCAAAAATCAAACATAAATGGTTGTCATTAGGAAGTAAAATTTTGTTCAATGGGTTGAAAATATTTTTTTGTGAATAGTAACTTTTAAGTTTAATTAATCACGATTAAAGGTAATTAGTGAAATTTAAGGTAAAAATGATATTATAAAAATATGAAAATATATTTACACTTGTACTACCCCTCTTTTATGAGTCATTTCCGACCATGAAAATCCATGGGTCAACTTGGGGACCCCATGGAGCCACTTTGGTAGGAAAATGACATAAATAACTCTTTATTTAATGTTAAAATAAAAATGTCACAAACAAGAGTTGTTTTACTAAAACAATTTTTAAATGGGGTTATACAAGTCATATTTTTGACAATAAATATTCATTAGAAAGATAAAAAGATTTAATACATCATGATATTTATTTTATAATTTTTAGAAATTAAATAAATTAAACTATTTATGACACCATGATGATGCATCGATTACCTCATTAATTAACAATTTAAATAAAATGAAAAGATAATGTAAACTATAAGACATAAACTTGTCAAAAACCTATTGGATGAGTATATTTAGAACCCTTATCACCTTTTACTCGAAATATATATGTTTGGGACCTTTAGAATCCGAAAAATCATTTCATAATAATGTAACATTTCAATCTTTCCAAGAGTGCCCCTTCTCTCCTCTTATAAAAGGCCCCCACCACTACCACCTTACTCACACTTTCAAAGCCTTTTGGCTCGGCCAAACTCTTCCCAAATACTCTCTCAACTTCCCTCCCTTACTATTAGAAGCCTCACATTGGGCAGAAGTCTTCCCAAGGAAGCCTTTGGCTCAAATCAAAAAGAGCTACCCGATTTTAAGGTAATGTCTTCTCTAATGTTGTTTTGTTTTATTTTGATTCTCCAACCCCTTAAACTCTTTTTATTACATTATTCTGTAACAAAAACAGTATCTAAAATATAATAGTATGTTTTTATGATAATTATTTGGTTTACACTTACACACACCTTCGTCTAATGGTTAAAGAACATACTGTTTCTGTGGGTGGCGAAATACTGCCTCACGAAACGATGATTGTTCAATATTCTTTTAAAACCTCTAATGGTGGCCATTTGTATGACACTACTTTCATATATGATATATATATTTTGTTTATTTTTTCCTTATTCTTATTTATTTCTCATTTATGGCATACTTTATGATATCCATTATGGGTAAACACGATAATTTCATTTTAGGAAGTGCGGACTACCGCCCCCTCAAAGTGAATTGAATCGTTAATGCCATATATGGGATGTATAAAGGATGGAGTAAATGGTATTATACATTATATTTTACTGGAATTATATTATACCTTTATATAATTATAACATCATTCCCTTAAATATGAAATGGAAATGAAAGTAGCGTTCATGCGTACGTACGGCTTACCGTCTCCATGAACGATGCATTTCATTTCTTACCTCTAAATGTTATGTAATATTATAAATGAATGTATATACTGGATATATATGATAAATATGATATCTACATCATTAATATAATTCTAGATATAATGTATATTACACCACATGAACAACTTGTAATTATAAGAAGTTTGTTTTTGACTCAAGTACCAAAGATCGAAAAAATGACCGTTATTAACTTAAATAATTACATAATGTTCATAACATGGTAATAAGTAATATAAAAGGAATAATGAACATTAAAAAGGTTCTTAAGTAAATATAAATTAACTCTAGTTTATTATTCAGGAGGTTAAATAACGATCGAGTCAAGTCGAACACGAGGTGAGGGAATTTCTTAACCAAATTTCCATTCTTTGGGTTAATCTCCTACTTTCAAATTATGTTATGATATTATGATGTCCTATCTTGTATTTGTACTTTCTTTATGTGTACATATATTGAATACACATAATAGATCTATTTTATATAAAAAAATGATCTTGGTAAGGACTTTGTCTCAATCTCCTTTCATTGAGGCGTATTTTGTTTTATACACAACATTCATTTATACGGTGTATAAACCCCTTTGACTTTTACGTTTATTCAAAATGAATCTCTTTTATATGAATCATTTTACTTAACGACAGAAAGGAATTTTTTTCTTGTCGTACGTATGCGGCGACAACGACTTCTCCACCTCTGTGAGCACTATTTGAGTTTCGGCTTCCTCTACAAGCCATAACTTCTTTTTAAAAGAAAAATAAATACCATGTTTTTATATTCTTTTATTTTGGTATTGAAAATGGTTTTGAAAGTGTTTTTATTATATAAATGTGTTGTATTTATATCTTGTGATTGAAATGGGGACATTCTATGTTTCCTTTATTCATGTTTTATTTGATATGATTATGTTATGGTTTATGATATGTTTAAACCTATTGATATGTGGAATGCATTGAACTTAATAAGGGATGGGTGGAGCCTGCTATAGCTCCTCGATGCATCGGTAGGTCTCATGAGACAAACTACTGTCTTGGAACGAGGCCTTGAAAAAATATTATTTGTGGTCTTAGCACGAGTCCTTGGCTACATGGTTATGATAGTCTGACATTATGAATTCCATCATTATGAAAGTGGTTATTGATATTGCATTTGATTATTCGACCGGTAGAATATCCATGTGAATAAGTAAATGGCGTTATATCATTTTACTTTTTCCATATTATGTTGAAGTTAAAGTTTGAAAGGCTTTTGTTTTAGTTATACATTTCCTTAAATGTTTATATTTATTTATGAAAGCTTCAGCTATATTGTTATCCTTACTGAGCATCTGATCTCACCCATTTCAATGTTTTAATTTTTTCCAGGATGTGAAGAAGTATATTATGAATGACCTGTAGGGATATTATGAGGGGATATAAAGAGAAGATGTTGTTGAAGGTTTGTTTTACTTTATGATGTAATGTACGACTTGTGAACATATCTAGTGTTTACAAGGATACTAAACTAATCGGTCTTTCGAGACTTGATCTTTTGTGATCATGCCAATGTTACGCAATAATGCACCGACTCCGGGTAACTGGGGTTGGGGAGTTATAGTTGGTATCAGAGGCAGTTTAGTACTAACCTTGGAAGATAGATTTAGATAAACTCTGATTAGAGAACATAGCCCAAAGATAGACTTTGAGGATTAGTATATAAGAACTTCCTAGAATTTTGATGTTCTGGAGATTTTGTGAGTTTTATGAGCAATACATCCCTTTCTGGATACGAGCAAGTAGAGGTGGATCTGGAACAGATGTACGTAGGGGTAAAACTCGAAAACACCACTTTGAGCTAGACTCAAATGGGAACTGGTGCACGACAACGGGCCTTGCTGCACTCTTTGTTACGACACTACTAGGGGATATGTTTAGGATAATTATCATTTTATTTACAAACCATTATGAAGGGTTATGAGTATATACTTCCTCAGAGAAAACATTTCATTTTATGATTATGGATTATATCCATAAATAGTTCAATTTATGTTATGTATTTTACAAGTATGGAATTCTGTATTTTGATTCATAAACTAATCTAGTTTATGACATTGTTTAGAAATGGATCCTAGTAGAAGGAATGGAAACTGTATCAATGCACGCACTCCGTGTAGGGATTTCCCTCCTGCTCAAGATAATTATTTTGGATCTGGAGATACAACTGGTGATGATCAACTTATTACCATACTGGGACAACTCACTTAGGCTATGAATAATAACCTTACTTGTATAGAGCACCCTGATCCGCAATGTGGAGGATCAATGTTAGACCACTTCATGAGGAAACAACGGTAAACATTTAATGGGGGTACAAATCCATTAGTAGCTGAGCAATGGAGAAAATCCTTAGAGAAAATATTCCACGCCTTGGGGAGTAGCGAAAGGGAGAAGGTTATCATGGCAGTTTACCACCTCACTAGAGATGCTGATCAATGGTGGTCATTTATTCAAAATACAAAGGAAGATGAAGAAGTATCAAGTATGGAATGAAGAGATTTCAAATATCTTTTCTTAGAAAAATACTTTCCACGTGACCATCGAGCATATATGGAAAGGAAATTTCTGAGTCTGAGACAAAAGGAGGATGAGAATGTCGCAATGTAGGAGGCTAACTTTACAAGGTTAGCGAGGCATGCTGTAGATTATCTACGTAACCCAAGAATTAAGATCGATCATTTATTTGATGGGTTAAAACCGTTTTTCCGTCGATCACTAGTATCAAAATCATTCTCAATGTACGAAGATATAGTCGCATGTTCTATCAAGACAGAAAAGGAAATCTCTAAATCTTATAACAATAAAGTAAAGTAAGAGAAGAAGAGAATGGAGGAACACGAGATAGATAAAGGGAAAATGGAAAAAAGGATTTTCCATTATGCAATAATTGTGGGAAGAATCACCTCGGTACCTGCCTAAAAGGAATGGGAGTTTGTTATAAATGTGGAGAAAAAGGTCACCAGGCTCGTGATTGCAAGGGAAAGAAAGAGGCTATCAATGTTGAATTGTAGGGAAATGGGGAATTATTCAAATGATTGTCCTAATCGCCAAGTAAACTTACCTTAGAAAAGGCCAAGGGATCAAGGCCAAGCTTATGTTTTTTCTACAGATGATGTTGAATAATTAATATATTTGTGTTTTTGGAATCAAGGATTATATTCTGGTTATAAGAATACTGTGATATATAAGGATTATACTGCAGTACATGATGTTTTTATTAAGGTTTTAATTTGTTGAAGTTCACCATATTTTAGTATGTGACACTAAGAGGAACTTTACTTTGTTTGAGAAATCTGATGATACAATTGATTTTAGAATTTAGAAACCTTTTAGAGAAATTCTGGACAGAGGTATTTTGGATAACTAGAACGGTCAGAATGAATTAAGTTGAACTTTGGATAGAATTGTTTAAGGTTAAAACATTTCTGAAGATTATTTTTGGAATATTATAATACTATAGTGTTAGGAAAAGTACAACCTGCATGGTGGGGCATAACCCGTCACGTCGGACAAAGCTGCAGGAATCGAACCCACAACCATAGTGTGACATGCCTTTATTACCTACCACTAGCCTAAAGGAAGTCCCTGGTTATTACAAAATATTTTTCCTAATCTAAATGGTATGGGGTAATATTTAGAACCTTATACAATTAGGATAAATAGAATATTTTTGAGTTCTGTTACCATTTGGAGTGAAAGATGGGTTTGTGGTAAAAATTTATTAAAGAATGAATGTCTACACGACAAGTAAGTATATTTCCTTACATTCTTAGTAAATCTCTTAAATTGATTCCTCAACTTTATGAAAGGTAACGTAAAACAAAAATGTTTCCAGTTATCTTTTCCATTAGGGATTCAATGACCGTTTAACCAATCACAAGTTTGTGATTTTTTTATGGTTAACATTCTCCTAATCCTATTTTCTACAACTCTCCATCAGACCATGATGGTTTTTTTCTCCTCCATATCCATATTTTCATAGAATCCTAGTATGGGCTATCTCGGGTGATCTTTGTACTTCTCTTTCTTTATTTTAATGTTATATTCTTATTAAAACTATTTCTGATGTTGGTTTTCCACAAAGGTATTTTCTATTTTCAACCTTTTATTTTTGAAGAACATTTTCAAATTGCGAGGACGCAATTTATTGAAGGAGGGGAGAATGTAACACCCCGAGATTCCACGATACACTTCTCTTTCAATAATACAATAGTTTGCATTATACGCAAGTTCAATATTCTAACACACCGCGACAAATAAAAATAGCCATTATGAATAGTAATACCCACTTTTTGAAATTATATATATTTTATATTTCAAAATGGACTTCATTTTTGGATTAGAAATATCGAAATTAGCCTATGTTGAATTTTTTGTATTTTTCTGAGAAATTCCAATTTTCTATGAATAGTGAAAATACATAAAAACAACATTTTTAATAAAAATAATTTATAGTGATAAATTATACTATTGAGTGGTTTTAAAGTATAATTATAATATATTTTTACCATTTTATCCAATGGTGTTCATTATAATTAATTTCACTTTAAAATTGGACATAAACAATTATCAGTCTTTTGATATATATTGTTTCTTAAAAACACGCTATTTGTTATGAAAGTGGGAATTAATTATGAAATTAATTAATGCAACTTATATTTTTGGAATTTTTTAAAATATAAATCATTTTTGAATTTGGAATATCAATTATAACTTAGGGTGAAATTTTGGCACTGTTCTGAAAAACTTCAATTTTTTATGAATAGTGAAACCACTAAGTTGTAGTTAAAAAACTGATTTTTCGTTTAAATGAAACATTACCACTTCTGTGATTTGATTTTCAAAAATCCGACATACAAGGTTGTCATTAGGAAGTAAAATTTCATTCAATGGGATGAAAATAATTTTTGGGGAATAGTAACTTTTAAGTTTAATAAATCACGATTAAAGGTAATTAGTGAAATTTAAGGTAAAAATGATATTATAAAAATAATAAAATACCTTTACACTTCACCTACCCCTATTGGATGAGTCATGACCGACCAATAAAATCCATGGGTCATCTTGGGGACCCCATGGAGCCAATTTGGTAAGAAAATGACATAAATAACTCTTTATTTAATGTTAAAATAAAAATGTCACAAACAAGAGTTGTTTTACTAAAACAATTTTTAAATGGGGTTATACAAGTCATCTTTTTGACTATAAATATTCATTAGAAACATAAAAAGATTTCCTAAATCATGATAGTTGTTTCATAATTTTTAGACATTAAATAAATTAAATTATTTATGACACCATGATGATGCAACGATTACCTCATTAATTAACGATTTAAATAAAATGAAAAGATAATGTAAAATATAAAACTTAAACTTTTCAAAAACCTATTGGATGAGTAGATTTAGAACCCTTTTCACCTTATCCTAGAAATATATAAGTGTGGGACCTTTAGAATCCTAAAAATAATTTCATAATAATGTAACATTTCAATCTTTCCAAGAGTGCCCCTTCTCTCCTCTTATATAAGGCACCCACCACTACCACCTTACTCACACCTTCAAAGCCTTTTGTCTCGGCCAAACTCTGCCCAAGTATTCTCTCAACTTTCCTCCCTTACTCTAAGAAGAATCACTTTGGGAAAAATTCTTCCCAAGGAATCCTTTGGCTCAAATCAAAAAGTGTTACCCGATTTTAAGTTAATGTCTTCTCTAATGTTGTTTTTTTTATTTTTCTTCTCCATCCCATTAAACTCTTTTTATTCCTTTATTTTTTAACAACACCAGTATCTAAAATATACTAGGATGTTGTAATGATATGTTTTTGGTTTATACTTACACACACATTCGTCTAATGGTTAAAGAACATACTGTTTCTGTGGGTGGCGAAATACTGCCTCACGAAACGATGATTGTTTAATATTCTTTTAACACCTCTAATGGTGGCCATTTTGATGACACTATTTTCATATATGATATATATATTATGTTTATGTTTTCCTTATACTTCTTTATTTCTCATTTATGGCATACATTATTGTTTCCATTATGGGTAATCACGATAATTCCATTTTAGGAAGTGCGGACTACCGCCCCCTCAATGTGATTTGAATCGTTAATGCCATATGTGGAATGTATAAAGGATGGAGTAAATGGTATTATACATTATATTATTCTGCAATTATATTCTACCTTGATATAATTATAACTTCATTCCATTAAATATGAAATGGAAATAAAAGTAGCTTTCATGCGTACGTACGGCTTACCATCTCCATGAACTGTCCATTTCATTTCTTACCTCTAAATGTTATGTAATATTATAAATGAATGTATATACTAGATATATATGATATATATGATATATACATCATTAATATAATTCTTTATATAATGTATATTTCACCACATGAACAACTTTTAATTATAAGAAGTTTATTTTTGACTCAAGTACCAAAGATCGAGAAAATGACAGTTATTAACTTAAATAATTACATAATGTTCATAACATGGTAATAAGTGATATAAAAGGAATAATGAACATGAAAATGGTTCTTAAGTAAATTTAAATTAACTCTTGTTTATTATTCAGGAGGTTAAAGAACGATCGAGTCAAGTCGGACACGAGGTAAGGGAATTTCTTAACCCAATTTCCATTCTTTGGGTTAATCTCCTACTTTCAAATTATGTTATGATATTATTATGTCCTATCTTGTATTTGTACTTTATTTATGTGTACTTATATTGAATAGACATAATAGTACTATTTTATTTAAAAAAACTATCTAGGTAAGGACTTCGTCTCAATCTTGTTTCATTGAGGCATATTTTGTTTTATACACAACTTTCTAATATATGATGTATAAACCCCTTTGAATTTTACGTTTATTCAAAAGGAATATTTTTTTATACGAAGAATTTTACTAAACGACAAAAAGGAATGTTTTTCTTGTCGTATGTATGTGGCGACAATGACTTCTCTGCCTCCATGAGAACTATTTGAGTTTTGGATTCCTTTACAAGCCATAATTGTTTTTAAAGAAAAATAAATACCATGTTTTACTTTTATTTTATTTTGGAATTAGAAATGGTTTTGAAAGTGTTTTTATTATATCAATGTGTTGTATTGATATCTTGTGATTGAAATGTGGACATTTTATGTTTATTTTATTTATGTATTATTTGATACGATTATGTTATGGTTTATGATATGTTTAAACCTGTTCATATGAGTAATGCATTGGACTTAATAAGTGACAGGTGGAGACCTCTATAGCTCCTCGATGCATCGGTAGGTCTCATGAGACAAACTAGTGTCTTGGCACGAGGCCTTGACAAAATCTTATTTGTGGTCTTGGCACGAGGCCTTGGCTACGTGGTTATGATAGTCTGACATTATGCATTCCATCATTATGAAAGTGGTTATTGATATTACATGTGATTATTCGACTAGTAGAATATCCATGTGAATAAGTAAATAGAATTATCTCATTTTACATTTTCCATATTATGTTGAAGTTCATGTTTAAAAGGATTTTGTTTTAGTTATACATTGCCTTAAATGTTTATATTTATTTATGAAAGCTTCCGCTATATTGTTATCCTTACTGAGCATCTGAGCTCACCCCTTTCAATGTTTTAATTTTTTCCAGGATGTGAAGAAGTATATTATGAATGACCAGCAGGGATAGTGTGGGGGGATATGAAGACAAGATGTTGTTGATGTTTTGTTTTACTTTATGATGTAATGTACGACTTGTGAACGTATCTAGTTTTTCCAAGGCTACTAATCTAATCGGTCTTTCGAGATTGGATCTTTTGTGATCATGCCAATGTTACGCAATAATGCACCGACTCCGGGTAACTGGGGTCGGGGCGTTACAACAACACCCAACACAACTTATGTCCATGTCCCAAGGGTTCATAATCTACTGAGTAATGGATCCAAATAGTAAAGAAATAAAATAAATTTTTTTGACCACTTTGTGATGTCTCAAACCCAGATTCCACCTAAAAGGTGCCCTGATCCTAGTGGGAAACATGGAATAAATGTTGGTAACACTTATTGTATGCAGATTGTATTTTTTGTCATCAATTGTCAATGATGGTCAAAATGAAGAATGAGATGAAGAATGATTCCAGATTTGATAGATATTGGATGAAATGAGGATTCTTGGAGAATTATTATAAAATCATAGCATTGATTGTCATGCTTGGAAAATTCTCCAAGAAACTAAATCAAAGGATTGATAAATTGATCTCAAGTATCCAAGAACCTGTGTCAAAGGTGAAACATTGTTTACAAAAATGGAGAACGATGAAGTATCATCCATATAATTATGACTAAATAAGAAATGGTTGAAGGTTATTTTTTATTTTTCATCATGAAAAAGAAAATAATTATATGATTTTCATGAATAGTAGAATAAGATAAGTGTGTGCATTCAGGTTGGTTGAGAAACCATCATGCATTAAATCGCGTGTATAAATTAATAAACCCAAAAAATTGTAAAATAATGAGAGAGATGAGGCCATGAATGGAATTGAAATTCAAAATGTCCATGCATGAGATCAGAGTTAAGGTGGCACCAATCATATTTAGTTAATATTAGAAAGAAAGATGTTGTTTAAAGATAGAGAAGTTAGAATACATTCCTCAGTAAATTATAAGATTCTTTTCTGGTCTGTATTTTATAAAGATCATAAGTTTGTTGGAGAACTTATGATAGAAAAATTATGATGGAAAGGGGGAGAAAATATGCGCCAATTATTATGGTTGGCCTTACAGAAGTAGGTTTCCAAGGTTGCATAGTTTTCTAGTGTTTTCCAAATTTTAAGGGTCTAAAATATGGGGTTGGGATAACATTGTGAATAGTGTATTTCCATGAAGATATCATCAAAACATGGAAAAGGAATGAATTTTGTGAATATGTGATTCATGAATTAGATTTCATGAAGACATAAATAATGTTAACAATGTGATACACAATTAAGATTAGCTTCCTAGTTGGAAAAGTTGAAGAGCCTTACAAGCGACCATTATGGCGGCGAAAATAATTGTGAGTAGATCATTGCAGAGGTGAAATAAAAGAAGGAGCGTCACATTGGAACAAATTATTTGATGGAACTCTTTGAAATTACAAAAATCTTTGTGATTCTGGAAAATTGTCATGGTGCTTCATGAAATATAGTGAATTTCAGAAGAAAATTTCAGATCTCTGTGATTTGGTGCTGACGTGGTATTGAGGTGGATAAGAGTTTCCTGAGTTAGTGGGGAACACCTATAAATAGTCCACATACCGCATCAAAAAAGGTAGAGATACTTAATGAGAAATATATAACACTTGAATTGCAAAGAAACTTCATGAAGTAAGTTGTTTTGTGAATGCAACGTGCTTTACAATGGCTGGTTGTTCCACAACGTATCAGTGAGCTTTTTGAAGTTGTGAGCTCTGTGAAGGCCGTTTTCATTATGGTGGTTGCGGGTTCTTCAAGGTTTGTATTCTCTATGAAGGCAGAATTCTACTCAAATTATATTTTCATTGCGATGGTAGTGAGCTCTGCAAAGGGATAGAGCTCCATGAAGGTGTGTGTTTTGTGATGGCCAGAGCTCTACGAAGCAGTGAGCATGGAAAACTAGTGAGATCTAAGAATCAGTGTGATCTACGATGGAGCTTTCAGAAGGAACTTTTCAAAAGAATTTTGAAAACATCAATTTATAAAACCTAGTTTTGGTGAAATAGTTCTTGGGTAGACACAACTACACCATTCCATATTATAGTGTTTCCAAGAAGAATCAAGTGTACCCACTTAGAGACTGATTATTACTTAGGGTATAATAAGTGTGATGATTTTAAGTTAATCTGAACATCATTTATATAACAATCCAAAATATAATATTATTATTCTACCATGAATAAGAAAAGGGTCTAGTGTTTTTGGGGTTGCACTGATGGATAGCTTGTAAGGAAAAATAAGTTTTAATGCAACTCCTTTTTCACTGATAAAGTAGTAGAAGAAGAAGAGTGTTTCACGTACAGGTTTCCTATAGAGAAAGAAGAGGTTTGTTACTTTCATATTTCTATTCAAGTGACAAATAGAATAACAATGTTTTTGAATAATAAAGTAGCACTGTTATAACCAACATGTCTCAATAGGTGGAAGACATTATTGGTGTTATAAACTCTTTCAATAGGGAAAAGTTTATTGGACTCACACTGTTAGTATATTATCTCCTACCATCCTCTAAGTGTAGGGATCTACACTAGCTAAATTATTGTTTTCATAGACAGCCACTTTTATAAAATATCACTTTATAGTGGAGAATCCAAGTACTAGACATCTCCATCGATAGAAATGACTATCTACCCACATTGAGTATTGAACCTTGTAAACGTATTGTGTATAGGTTTTTACTTCTTTCTATTATTACATGTTATATGGAAAAAAGAATAAGATAATTGAGATCCTAATAGGTCAGGAGGTACAGGGATAAAAAATTTGGATTTGTTTTAAAATCCCCCTTACAGTGATTCACCCCCCTCTCATTATTAGGTATATCCAAAATTGGTCTATTCAATTACTATCATACCCAGATGTTCACCTCTATTTGATTCTCAACATTAAAGTTATTCTCTTTTGAATACTTGTGTTTCTTTGCTGTGTTATCAATGAAGTGACATTTTGATGAATATTTAGTTATATCTAAGGAGAAGGATATTTCTCCCAAGACTATGATGAACAGAAAAAATAAGGAGAATAGAATGTTGAAGAAGAAGCCCATGTCATCTAAAGAAAATGAAGCATCTGGATCTCCATATCTGGCTAACATTGAAGACACACCAGACATGGAAAGTATTGAAAATGAGGTTCAAGTCCCCACCAATATATTGGATAACCTTCCTACCTCAACTGATCAAGAGGTATGTGTTATTACATTTAGAAATTATTGTCATGATGAAAATGAAAGCACAAGTGATGATGATCAATATAAAACATCATAATAAATATTAGTTGATAGATTAATAATGATTAGTCATGGTATACCTGAAGAAAGCACATCCTTGGTTTGTAGAGTATTTCAAAATATACTGGAAAATATCACTCATGAGGAAGGAGAAACTAATGTTTTAGACAAAGGTATAAAACAAAAAATTGTTAATTGTTTAATGGTATCCACATAGGTTGTAGCCTTTTAAGCAACAAAGAAGAGATTTGAAGTAAGATATTAAAAATGGCACAAAGCTGTTGAAGAAAAAGAGGTAGTCAATAAGACTCTATAAGAGAAGATCCATGAACTTGAAGATGAGTTGAAAAAGGTCAATGATGACAAGGATTTATATTTGGAATAAGACTCCAAGAAGATCAAAGAACTTGACTATTTGTTACAAAACAGTGTAAAGATGCATTAATATTAAGTTTATAGATTAAAAAGGATTGTGAAGAGAAGATGAGTGTGATTGAATACCAAGAATTCAGCCTCAATAGAATATATATTGAATTTGAAGCTGGGTTGACCAATCTTGATGAGACACATATTGAGTCTCCACAAATGATGAAAATAGTTTTTTTCAGTTATCAATACTCACTAGATGATTCTACAATCAAAAGACCTCTAACATGTGATAAGGAGATTGTGGCTTCACAAATTGATCTATCACAAGAATTTGATAAAGTGAAGGTACCATCCATACTAACTTGTACTAATTTTTCTAAAAATAATTCTATAAAAAGTGCAGGTTAGATGAAAAATTCGAAATAAGTATGGATGAAGAGGAATGAAAAGAAACATACCACAGTGTCGAGGGTGGATAGGGAAAAGCATGTGGAATATTTCTCCCCAATGAAAGAAAACAAAATACCAAGAAGAAGATTCAGAAACCCAATAAAGAATATTTCAAGAATTCATGGTTTGTTGGTCAAGTTGGTGTTGCAATAGATTTGGGAATTATGAACAAGATTGTTGGCACAATCCATTAAATGTAAAATCCCAGAGAAAGCCCATATCAAGGGGGAGAAATTCAGAGAATAAGAAGAAACATCCACAAATCTAGAAGAATCTCTTTACTATAAACAGATTTTGAATTCTTAATAACATCTGTGATATATATATTGGTATTGGTCACATGTTTAGTACATGTTCATCTCAACATGAATCCAAAGCTGATAACGGATGAAGATCACAAGATCTAGATAATAAATAAGAATCATCATTGGGATTTATTCAGAAGAATGTTGTAAAAAAAACACCCCCAAGAAGACTCCCTGTATGAAAGTTGAAAATTATATAGATTCTAAATCCAATAATATAAAAGGAAGTTCACAAAAAACTACTAATAAGGATTTCAATTAGAGAAATCCATGTAGAATATCCAATCTTGATTCCTCAGTTCATATTGATGTATTAGTTATATAGAAAATATATTTAGATATAATGAGAAATATAAAATATGATCAAGCTATGTCTTGTGTAAAAAAAATATTCTACCTAAAGACAAGTAAGTTCTATGTGTAATGTTCAACAAGGTTGGTCATACTGTTATAAAAAGCTTGTAATTTATTCAAGAATAATAATAATTCCTCAAGAAGAAAAAAGTGGAACCAAGAGATTATAGTGAGTTGAAACCCTTAAAGAAATATGATTCACACTCAAAGAGATGGATGAAATAGTGAGGTCCACACAATCACATCCATCATTAAAGATCTATTGTTAAAGTGTAAAGAATATAGATTCTGGGTTGAGAAAATCATCTCTATCTTATTGTTCATATTGTGGAGAAAGAAGGATCCACCTTATTCCCTTAAATTTTTGGGTATTGTATTTGTTCTTATAATAATGGGAATCGAAGGTGAATAAATATATAAGGTGGAGAACTAGATAAATAGTGATGAAAAGTGTTCCTGTGAGAGGTAGACATATGAAGAAGTTGCGATAGTCATTATCTCAAAATGTATCAACTACAGTTGGTATCAAATTCAAGTATTCTAAAAACTATCTATGGACTCTTTAATTGGGAAGTGTATGTCATTTGTTAATATCTAATACTTTTTTACTAAAAATAAAGATCTTTTTATAAAGGGTGGGGGTAACTATGTTATTTAGTGACATAAGAAGAATGAATGGTCCATAAATTCATGTATCCTTCAAATTGCACTAGATTGTTTTAGATCTATTTGTTAAAGTAAGTGAAGGAGTTTCAGGTTGATTATTTTATATCACAATTATTATCCTATTCTTAGAATTAATGTTTAAATCCATTGATGACATGTGAATGAGTTCTCAGATCATAGGTATCATGTTCATTATATAATGGATTTCTTTGTTGGATAAATCAAATCCTCTTATTTTCTACTCCTAGCACTACTCAAGTAAACGTAGAGAGAAATGATTAATGGCACACTTATTGAGTATGGTCTGATACCCTCTCAACCATGAACATGGTATTTCTTGTCAATACGGGGGATATAAAGTGAACTGCATTTTTAAATATGTAAATGGGAGCAAAAAATTCTCATTTTGACATTGAAACATTCATTTTAGGAGAACATTAAAGTATTGAAAAATAAATACAAATAGGTAGATTGTTGGGACCACATTGTCTATGAAGATTGAATTTTTTGTCAACATTTGTAAATAATGGAAAAAATTATGAAGGAAATGGTTAATGAATAAAACGTTAATAGATATTAGATGAAATGAGGATTCTATGAGATTTTTTATGAAATCATAGCATTGGATGTCATGCTTGGGAAATTCTCCATGAAGTAAAATTAGGCGATTAATAAACTGATTTGAATGTTCAATGAACTTGTGTCAAAGATGGCACATTGTTTACAACAATCAAGAATGGTGAAGTATCATCCATTTAAGGATGAATGAAGAAGACATGGTGAAAGGTGAAGTTATAAGTTTGATCATGAAAAAGTAAATAATTATGCAATTTGCATGAAGAGGAGAAGAAGAGATGTGTGTGCATTTATTTTTGCTGAGAAAGCATCACACATGCACTCATGTGTATAAATTAAGAACACCCAAAACAAGTAAAAAAAAATTAGAGAGAGTTGGGAATTAATGGGATTGACATTCAATATGTCCATGAATGAGATTGAAGTTAAGGTGATTCCAATCATATTAAGTTATGATTTGAAATAAATATTCTTCTGAAAGGTAGGAAAGTTATAATACTTTCCACAGCTAATCTGTCGATGATATGTTGATCTACATTTAAAATATATAATAAGTTGGTTGGAGAAATTAGGATACATGGTTTATGTAATAAAGGGGGAGAAAAGATGCGGCTAATTATTATGGTTGGTCTTGCAGAAGCAGGTGTATAAGGTTGAACCGTATTCCAATGTTTGCCAAATTTTTGGCGCCCAGAATTTGTAGTTGGGATTGAATTTTGAAAATTGGATTTCCTTGAATATCTCATCAAAACATATAAAATGAATTAATTTTAGGAATATGGGATTCATGAAGTATATTTCTCGAAGACCTGATGAATTTTGACAATGTGTTCTGTGATTACGACGAGTTTCTCAAATGGAAGAGCTGAAGAGCTTTGCAAGTGAACATTATGGGGGAGCAAATAATTGAGAGTGTATAATTGTGGCGGTCTAAAGGAAGAAAGAGAAATGTGTCTGAATAAAAGATTTTATGGAACACTTTGTGATTACAATGGACTTTGTAAATCGATAAAAAAGTTATGCTTCTTTGAAAAATAGAGTGAATTTCGGTGGAAATTTCTAAGCACTTAGATTTGGTACTAATGTGGCACAGATGTGGATAAAAGGTTATGGAGTTAGTGTGAAACTCCTATTAATAGGACCCTACCCCATAAAAAAAATTTATATAAACATAACAAGAATTATAGAGGTCTCTAATTTCGAAGATTCAGCGAGAAGTATGTTTTCTCGCAAAGGCAACGTGCTTCGCGATGACAGGATGTTCAGCAATGGCTTTGTGATATTTGTGATGTTTTGAGCTCTATAAATTCAGTTTTCTTTTTGTGAAGGTTGTGGGTTCCACAAAGGTTGTATGATCTTCAATGTAATGGTGCTATGAAAATCCAATTCTCTTTGCAAAGGTAGTGAGCATTGAAAAGGCAGAGATCTCCATGGAGGTGCATGTTCTGCAAAGGCCAGAGCACTATGAAGAATTGAGCTTTGTGAAGAAGTGAGATATGTGATGAAATGTTCTTTTCAAAGGAGGTTTGTAAAAAGTCTTCATAAAAGTTATTTTCATACAAAAAATTTGAAAACCCGGTTTATGTGAAACTTTACATAACATTTAGTACATTTAAAAATTGCATAATGGCTGCCTCTTGCTATCAGAGTAACACGCCCCACGTGCCTAGT
This sequence comes from Viscum album, assembly GCA_963277665.1. Taxonomy (NCBI): domain Eukaryota; kingdom Viridiplantae; phylum Streptophyta; class Magnoliopsida; order Santalales; family Viscaceae; genus Viscum; species Viscum album. The sequence continues at coordinate 1,896,824,578 of OY728123.1, forward strand.
GTTTTTCAATCAAATCTAACCATTTCTCCTTTAGTACTTCATCCCCCAATGGAATATTTGTCTCTAGAGGTATTTGATCCGGGTTTTGGCCCTCCAGATGTGGCCCCCTTTCTCCCCTGGGTGTCACCTAACGCTTCTCCTAGGGTAGAATGTATATTGCAGTCTTTCAAGGATGTTTTTGGTAGCCCGGATCCTGGCACTTCATGTCCTTTCAACCTAGAGATTTTGTCATTTTACCACTCGGTTTCAAGTGATAGATCAAGATTATTGATGGTGGTGCCTTCGATGGAATTTAATGAAGTCATAGTGGCCATAAAATGGACTCCTGTAGCATTATTTGGTTCTTATAAACCTTCTCTTCCTATTTTTAAAATATTCATGGATTCTTGGAATTTGTAGGAGGGATCTCATATCTCAGTTATCCATAGAAGCTAGTTCTGATTTGTTCTAGCTTCAAAGGTGAATTTCATATACGCTTGGGGTAATTCCTCTAGGGATATAGGTCACTGGTGTTTTAAATTATATCTCTGGTTGATAGAGGGTCACAAGGGAAAGGAAAGCCCTCATGATGCGGTTTGGGTTAGCCGACCAGGTCTCCCACGTCAATTTCAGAACAGTTCTTTCCTCCAGACCTTCAGTGACACTCGTGGAGGGTATCATTGAATAGTCGAATGCACCTGTTGTGGTGGGGGGACCATGGTGGCCTGAATCTATGTTGATTGGGACCTTTCTCTTCTGATTCTATTGGATATCTCCCTAAATGTTTCAGACTCTGTTGTTTGGTCTCCGGAAATAGATTTACTGGTTTTTCCTAGATATTGTTCGTCTTGTTTGTTAAAGGGTCCCTCGCTGTAGAATTGATGGAAAATGCACCATGGGGGATGTCACCAAGCTACCATTCGATCCAATCATTTTGTTCCATCATCTCTTACTCGGGAAGAGTTGACCTTGGCCTCGGGCCAATCTCCAGTTTCCGGGCCCATTGCTAGTGCACCATCTATCTAACCAAACAAGGTCCCAATCCCTCCTTCCAAGATTATTGTAGACCCTCTAAGCCTGGATTTTGTCCCTTATTAACCGTAGAACATTCAGTTGCTTTCCCGGGATTCCACAGACTGGTCGGGATTACCTGGATTGTTTTTGTCAAAAAGATCTTTGTTAGAAATTTAAATGATGGGTATCAGGGATTCTTTGGCCTCCCATTTATTTCATTATCCCTATTCATATTTTTCTTCCAGTTTCTATGAAGAGATTCAGTTCATAGTGGTAGGAGGTCAGGAGGGAACTCTCTTCACAATTGAGTTCCTTGCAGGTACTAAGTCATTGACATGCATTGTTCCACCTGTTGGATCCAGTTCTCCTAGAGAGAAGTCCTCCATGAAATCCAACTACTTGGGTAGATGATGATTTTATGCCTCTTCCAGACCATTTGAGGATTGGGGTCCTCATAAGGATTGTGTTACGGCATGGCTGGATCACAAGGCGGTAGGAGAGGTATACAAAAATTCACCTTCTAGACTTGTAATCCCATACTCAGGTGCACCTATCTCAATCCCATAAGTCTGTAAAAGGAAGAGGATGATAATTTTGAAGGACAGGGAGAGTATTTTATAGACATTTATGATGACCATGAATCTTTGGTCTAGAGCCTGGCCATCATTGATTTAATGATTCCCATAATGATATAGAACTCCTGTGGAATTGGGGCAAGGGTGAAAACTGATTCCATATCCTCAGATTCTACGATTTACAATGTCAATTTGGTTGTGATAATTGAGCACAAGAATAACACTGCTACGATTCAAGAGATTACTTGTAAGGTCAAAATATATGACTCCATGCACGTAGCCCAAACCAATAACCACATATGGATATTTTGGAAGAGGGATGTCTCAGTGGACTTGATCCAAGTGGGGGACTATCATATCATGAAGATGGTGTTGAGTGAAGGTGATTCTTTTTTATGTACTTCATCTATAGAAGCTGCAATTCCCATAGAAGGGAGGTGATGTGTTCAGAGTAAAATGGGTTTGACCAAGGTTCCCAACCCTAGGTGGTGGGATGGGATTTTAATATTGTAGCACAACCAGATGATAAAAAGGGGAGTGGTGAATTCTTCAGGAGGGGTATTATGTATTTCGTCCATTTTATGGCTGGTCAGGGGCTGATGGACTTGGGATATTCCAACGATACTTTTACCTGGTGCAACAATCAATGTGGGGATATTCAATGCTGGAGCAGACCAGATCGGTGCATTTCCAATGTTCATGCCATCTATACATTCCCAAATTCAATTTTTAACAACTTTATCCGAAGAATTTCTTACCACTCTCCGCTACTACTATCTCTCAGCAAGATGGAGGACATGGAGGTTCACTTCATGTTTTCCAGAAAGTGGGTGTGTAACCCGGACTACCACCACATTGTGACGAAGGCTTGGAGTGAACCTTCTTGGGGCCACTCATGGGTGAACTTTCACTCTGAGATGTGGAGGATAAAGTAGGATCTCATGGTATGGGATAGATCCTTGCCCCTAATTGATAAGGAAATGGTTGCGCTTAGACAATACATTGAGAGTCTGGAGGCCATTATTGAGGATACTTGGGATGATGTTGTATCTGATGAACTCTCAGAGAAGAATACTTCTTTGGCGGTGATGTTTCTTTCTAAGGAACGAAAGGTGAGATAATGTTCCCAGACTGTGTGGCATAGGTATGGAGTCATCAACACCGCATACGTTCATGCATGCATTAGGGAGAAGAGGTACATTGTAAAACCCAACCATGTTATGGTGGATGGAACGTACACAGATGACCTAGATGTTGTTGGGGGCATGGAATTATCATTTTATAATGACATACTTATAGGATAGAATGAGAATATTTCTTGGTGTAGCCATCAAGGGAGGCCCATCTTTGGGAAGGGATTTTGAATCTTTTATCCATGAAATATAATGCATTGCTTGAAGGAATTGCTAAGGAAGATGAGGTGCATGTGGCCATATGGAATCTGAATCCAGAAATCCCAGTGGGACCAAATGGTATCTCTGGCTCATTCTATAGAGGATCCTCGGAGGTTGTAAAATGGGATCGTATTCCTTCTATCCATGACTAATTAAGAGGGAATGACCTTCCTCAGATCACGTTAGTAACTACATTGGATATCTTGATGAAGACCAATGACCCATATTACATCCTCCATTACTAGAATGTGAGAATGTGCAACATTTTTTATATTGTTTTACCAATTATAATCAATCAGAGTTTATCCAGCCTTCTTCCTCGGTGGGTATCCATGGATCAACATGGCTTCTTTCATGACCGTTCGATCTAGGGGGCCATGGAAATGGTGCAGAAGATGATGAGAGATATAAATACAAAATCTTTTAGATCGGACGTGGTGTTAATATCGATATGAATAAGGTATATGATAGGATGGAGTGGTGATTTATTAATGTTTTTCTTGTCAAGATGGGGATCTCTAATTGGGTATGTGATATCTTATTTAGGTTTTTTTTCTCTCCATGGGTGGCATAGTCTTTTATGGGGATATCACATGGCTTCTTTAAGTCTATTTCTGGACTTTGGAAAGGTGATTCATTATCATCAAGCATCGTTAACCTAATTCCAGAAACTCTTAGTAGGATGATTAACAAAGGTGTTAATAAGGGGTACATTATCCCATAATGTAGAAAAATATAGCCTCCCCCCAAAACATCACATTTGATATATGCTGACTATATGATAATATTCATGAATGTTAGAGAGAGGTCTCTCAATGTGCATAGTAAGGTCCAGGTGAAGTACTACCACTTAAGCAGGAAGATCGTTAATAGAGAGATGAGTAGATTCTATATATCTAACACATGCGACTCGAGTAGGGTGGAAAGGATGAGCAGTGAGCCGGGCATGGGGTGAGGCTCTTTTCTAATGGAGTATCTCAGTATCCTAGTGTCCCCAGGAAGACTGTGAACCATTGACATCAAAGAATTGGTGAATAAGATTATGGAATTAATTCTGAATTGAAAAACCCATTTCTTATTATTTGGGGGGGGGTTCACTGTCAAGAATATGGTACTATCAGCTATACTGGTTCATGCTCTAGCCTATACTATTGTGCCAAAGGGGGTTATTATGTTCATAGCTAGAATATTTTCTAGTTTTATTCAGGTTGTGTCATATGGGGGGAAGAGACATTGTGTGTCATGGAGAAAGATGGCTCGAACCATTGGTGAGTGAGGAATCAACATCAAGATTCTGGTGGATACAATTCATGCCATGTGTGTAAATATTTCATGTGAAATCATTGAGGAATGTAGCCTTTGGGGAGGAACATGTCTTGAAGATACAGGGATGGTTTTTCAGCCCCATTTCCCAAGGGGTTGTCTTTGTGCCCTAGATATTTAGTATCATCTCGTCTCTCCTCCCACACTCAAAATGGATTATTGGGGAGTAGAAAATTCTCTATTTTTATAACAACTGGTTGGGTAGTGTATTGGGGTATCCAGGATGTCCAACTCCCAGTATCTCCTTCAGGGAGGCAAGCATGCATCCTATGTTTTTCAAGTCGGTTCTGGACACACCTCAACAAGTAGTGTTTGACTTTGTTCTTATTAAATCTAAGAAAGATAGGTGTATCTATACCCCTTACACCTCTATTAAGCTCAACTAAAAGGATTTATGTAGGTGTAACATTACTCATGGGAAGCATAAGGGTTAGAATAATGTTGTGTGGGGAAACTGAATCCCTACTAAAATAAACTTCATCACATGGAGGATCTGAAATAATTATATACCCTCTCATGATAATATAAAATGTTTAGGAATTATCATAGCTTCCTGATGTCATTGTTGTATGATTAAAAAGGAAGAGAGCATAAACCAAATATTCTTCGAGGGAGAATAGACTTTACAGGTGTGGAGCATCATTGGTGTGTTCAAAATGTACTCCTCTCAAGCTAATAATAAATAGAATCTCATGGAGCACTGGTTACAGGGGATCAAAGGGAATTCTATGGAGGCCAAGATGCAATCTATCATTGACAATGAGGGCAGTTGAAATTTACAAAAAAAAAAGAATCAATCGAGGTTTGAGGTGATCTCTACTATAGGTAGATTGGTTGTGGCTAGAAATAGATGTATACTGATTGACTTGATCTGTTTGGTTGGTATCAGGAAGGAGGTTCCATCCCTTCATGCGTTGCAAGCATCACAGACTATGGCTCAACAGCGTGAATCTAGGGTATAAGGGAGATGGATTCACTGGGTTCTCCCAGAGGATTGTGTTATGCTTAATACAGATGGTTCTTGAGTAATGGGCAGCATGCAAGGATGAGGGGTTCTCCGTGACCACATAGGTAGTGTGGTGTTGTATTTCACGGTTCCTTTTGATGTGGAAATTCTATTCACGTGAAGGTTCGTGTGTCTCTTATTGGGCTGCCCATGTGGAAATAGAGGTACATTATCATTGTGAAACTGGATACAGACCCCATGATTGTTAATGATCCTCTCTATGGTAATGGAACCACTCCCAGGTCAATTACATATATAATTAGACAATTCAAGGATCTTGTTAACAATATGGTCAGAGGCATCCATACTCGGCGTGAGGGGAACAAAGTGGAAGACTACCAGGCCTATCATCTAGTCCCTTGTATACCAGTTTGTTGCCTTTCTAATGTGTCTCATTTTAAACTAGAGGGGGTGGAATTGATTCGTGGCAATGCCCTTGGGATTCGTTATTTCTTCCCCCTAGATATGGGTGATCTCTTCCTTGTATTTTAACCTTTTGAAATAAGAACCAAAATGATGGATGGATAGTTTAGGAGAACCGATTCTTGAGAGAACACAATGTAACACCCTGACCCCAGTTACCTAGAGTTAGTGCATTATTACATAACATTGGCATGATCACAAAAGATCAAGTCTTGAAATACCGATTAGTTTACTAGCCTTGGAATCAGTAGATACATTCATAATGTTTACATTACATCATAAAATGAAAAATTAAAACAACATCTTTTCTTCATATGCCACACTCATATCCCCTCATATTATCCCCATAGGTCATTCATAAAATACTTCTTCACATCCTGGGGAAAATAAATCATAGAAAGGGGTGAGCTCAGATGCCCAGTAGGGATAAAAATATAGCGGAAACGTTCATAAATAAGAATAAAAATTTGAAGAAATGTATAGCTAAAAGAAAATCCATTAAAACATGAACTTCATCATAATATACCGAAAAAAATGAAATAATTCCATTTACTTATTCACAGGGATATGCTACAAATTGAATAATCACCTGCATTATCAATAACCACTTTCGGAATGATGGAATGAATAATACCAGAAAATCATAACCACATAGTCAAGGCCTTGTTCAAAGACAATAGTTTGTCTCATGAGAACTATTGATGCATCGAGGAGCTATAGCAGACTCCACCCGTCACTTACTGAGTCCAATGCATTCCTCATATGAACAGTTTTAATCATAACATAAACATTCGTACTAAAACTATCATAGGAAATGTCAATACTTTATCAATGAAACATGAATGGTATAAAAATAACACATCCATAGTCAAACACATCACAAAAACTTCAATACAATATTGATGTTTTTTATCATAATAAATCAACTTCAAATAATCTTAAAATCCAACAAAGGATGTTGACATAGATGAAATCAAAACTATTTGAGAGAAATATCTGTTTTTATAAATCATTTAAAAGTCACATAATTATAAAATAAAACATTTACATTTAAAAAATTCTTATAAGATTGTAAGGTATGCTTAGATGATTTTATGACGGTGGAAAATAGTCTCACCCGTCGTATAAGTTAAAAAAAGACATTCTTAACTTATTTCTGTCGAAAAGGTTAAAAAAGACCTTGTTTGAAAAATGACAGAAATATTACAATATAAACATCTTATAAAAAGTCAAACAAGGGTATAAATGACAATAACCCATAGTGTGTAAAATATTAAGAATGATTTGAAATACATTTTTAAGAAACATGGATGTGGATGATAAATAGGTCCCATTAGATAATTACATATAAACAACCTCGGATAATGACGAGACTGTGAAATAAACCCTTACCTTATACTTTTCCTAGTCAAGGGTAGTTTAATCTCCTGTATAATGGTGAGATAATTGTAATTAAATTATAAAATAATCATATACATTAATATGATATCATATATGATCTTTTAACATTTCTTTGTGAATAATATCTTAGTATTATCGTCATTCCAGGTGTTAACTTACTCGTTTTCTGCAATATGTTTTGTTACTTAAGCCGTGTTTGTTATTGATAGGTTGTGTCTTATTCATATACATAATGATATCAAGTCCTTAAACATTATTTTTAATCATCAAATTATAATTATATTTGAATTGATACGATGGGGAGTGAATCTTATCGCGTCCATGGAGATGGTAGTCTGTACATACGCACGAGCGACCATATCATTCTTTTGATATTAAAATAATATAAAATTGGATGGTATATCATATATAAAGGATCATTATAATTTTATCTATATTATTTACTTCAATTACACATCATTATCATACCCATCCAAATAATAATGTTTTGAATAACAATTACACCATGACGTGGAGACGGTAAGCCGTACATACGCACATATGGTGACATGTCATTCAAATGATGGATAGAATAATGAATATGGTTGTACCATATTTATAATAAAATTACAGTGTATATAAGATACTAGATTTATTATTTTAGAATTGAAATTACAACGAAAGAATAAGTGGAAGAGGAAAAGAATTTAAAAGAGGGTGGTGAAAACATTATCTTTTCTTTGGGTTCTTCCTTTTGATTTGATCAAAAGGGATCCTTAGGTTGGATTTCTGATAAAAATAAGGAATATAGGTTCATGTGATTGAATTTAAGCTAATATTTTGTTAGGGGTTGGCCGAGCCAAATGGATTTGAATGTGTGAATTAGAGAGATGGGGGAGTTCCCTTTTATAAGAGGGGTGAGGGGCACCTTTGGAAAAGATAGAAATATTATTTTATAATAAATTCATATTCAATTTTTAATGGATCAAAAGAGGATTATTTAAGTATTATGGTGAGTACAATTAGAAAGCCACTCAAAAAACTGGTTTTAGACAGGTTTGTGTCACTATATTAACTTTATCTTTATGATTTAACTCTTAGTAAAATAGTTTGACATTTACCATGTCTCTTTGTATTTTTATATTATATAGTTAATAAACATACTATATACTTCCAAGAGACCAAAAAGTGGTCCATTAATGATAAACCTATGATTATATAAGTCCTCTGGACGAATCATAGATTTTTAGGAATAGAATATAAATTAATAATATAATATTTGTTTTAAAAACTCCATTTTGTCAATTTTGACACTATTTAATAATTGATTTCTGTTAAAGATTTAAAAACAATATTAGTTCAATATAAATTCATTTAATTAATCCTAACATGTCATATTTACCAATAAAATATGTGTATGTCATCAAAACATTCAAATTACATTTATTCTAACAATTATAATACCAGTTATTTGATTCTTTCATTGATAAAGAAAAAACTCCATCATTATTGTTTCATAAATAAATTTAATCAATAAATGTCCAAAAATTATAAATAAAATCCCATTATGTAGGAAATATTTTTATATTTCTAATGAATATTTATAGTAGAAAATATAAAATATATAACCCTATGTAGAATTTGTTATTTTAAAAGATATATGCATATGTCATTTTTGTATAATTACATTAACTTAATTAATATAAAGTGTCATTATCACTTACATGTGGCTTCATGGGGTTCCAAAATAGACCCAATGATTCCAATGGTCGGAAATGTATCAGCCAATAGGGTTAGGACACATTTTAGGGTAATTTAATATTATTATAATATTATTTTTTTACACTTGTTTACAGGATTTACCCTTTAACCATGGTAAATAAAATATTTACCAAAGTAATTATTCAAAATGTCTAAAAATAAAAGCTACCTATTTACACAATTTGGACCTCCTAATTTTTAATACGGAATCCTTTTTTCTAAATTAAAAACATACAAGTGGTAGAAATTAATTTAAAAATAATTCCCATTGTCAAAACAAAAAGCATGTTTTTAAGAAATAATAACTATCAAAAGATTGACACTTTCTTATGTCCAATTTTAATTTGAAATTATGTCCAATGACCAACATTGGATTAAAAGGTAAAAATATAATCTTATTATACTTTAAAACCACTCAAATTCATAATTTATCACAATTAATTATTTTGAATAAAAGAGTTGTTCTTAATTAATATTTAGTAATTTGCACTATTCATCAAAATATTAATGTTATTAGAAAAGTACCAAAAATTCACCCTAAGCTAATTTTGATATTCTGAATCCAAAAAAGAGGTCCAATTTGAATTATAAAATTTATAAGATTTCAAAAAGTGGGTATTACTATTCATAACAGTTACTTTGATTGGTTGTAGTGTGTGTTAGAACCTCGAAGTTGCGTACAACAAACACTATTATATTATTCAATGAGAAGAGTACCGTGGAAGCTTGGGGTGTTATATTATCCCCTCCTTCAAATAATTTCATCCTAGAAATTTCTAGAATACTACTGCATAAAAATACTCAGGTGGTTCTTCATCATAAGTTTCTCTGGTTCCCACGTTGCCTCTTCCATATTATGGTTTCTCTATAGAACTATTACCAGACGAGTCGTCTGGTTTCTCAGAACAAGTTCTCCAATATCTGGAATCCTGACGGGCTCTTCGCAATAAGACAGATCACGTTCCAGTTCTACTTCCTCATAAGTGAGTACATGAATTGATTCAGGCATGTATTTTCTCAAATGTGATACGTGGAACACATCATGAACATTCGAGAGACTTGGCGGCATTGCCAAATGGTAAGCTACAACCCCAATTCGTTATAGAATTTCAAACGGTCCTATATACCTGGGACTCAATTTACCCTTCTTACTAAAACGTATAACACCCTTCTATGGAGATACCTTCAAGAAAACATGATCTGTTATTTAAAATTCAAAATCCTTTCTTCAGTTATCAGCATAGCTCTTCTCCCTACTTTGAGCTGCTTTGATGTGGGTTTGGATTACCTTTACCTTTTCCATTGTTTCCTCAATAAGTTCAGGGCCTAAAAGTTTTCTTTCACCAATATCATCCAAATAGGTTGGTGTGTGACATATATTTCTTTATAATGCTTCATATGGTGCCATTTGAATACATGAATGGAAGGTATTCTTATAGGAAAATTCCACCAGAGGTAAATATTGATCCCACATACCCTGAAAGTCAAGTGAGCAAGATGTCGACATGTCTTTTAAGGTTTGAATAGTCTGTTTTGATTGTCCATCAGTTTGGGGGTGGTAGGCAGTGCTCAAACAAAGTTCAGTATCCATGGATTTCTAAATACTTTTCAAGATTCTTGATGTAAAATGGGTATCACGATCCGAAAAAATTTATAGGGGTACTCCATGATGTCTCAAAACGTAATTAATATATAGTCTTTCTAGACAATCAAGTGGTATATCTTCTCTTATAGAATGCAAATGTGCTGACTTGGTAAGATGATCAACAATGACCCATATTGCATCATTCATTATAGGATTCTTTCGTAGCCCCATCAAAATGACCATCGTAATATTATCCCATTTCCACTCAGGTAGGGGAAGGGGTTTCATGAATCCTCCAGGCTGTTTCCTTCCATCTTTCACTTGTTGAAAATCCATATATCTTGACACAAAATCAGAAATCTCCATCTTCAAGTTGTCCCACCAAATATGTTCCTTCAAATCTCTATACATCATAGTGCTACGAGGGTGTATAGAGATATAGGAACAATGAGCATCATCCAAAAATTCACCTTTCTCAGATTAGGTATATCGGGAACACAAAGACTCTTCCCAAATTTCAAAATATCATCTTCATACACAAACTCACTCAATCTCCCATCATTCACAGCTTCAATCTTCTTTTGAAATCCTTCATCATCGGTATGAGAATTCTTAATCCTTTATAGTAATGATGGTTTGGCAACAATTTGAAAAAGTATCGATGTTTCACCTTCCATGGTTATTAAAAAATCCAACGTTACTAGATCCATGTAATTTGGATCCCTTTCAACTCTCATTTGGTTCAAAACTCCATGATCCTTTCTACTGAAAGTATCTGCCACCATATTTTCCTTCCCTGGTTGGTAGTGTATCGTTCAATCATAATCCTTGAGTAGTTCAATCCATCACCTTTTCCTCATGTTGAGTTCTTTCTATGATAAAATATACTTCAAACTCTTGTGATCATATATATCTCACATTTTTCACCATAGAGATAATGTCTCCATATCATCAAAGGAAATATTACAGTATCTAACTCCAGATCATGAGTATGATAGTTTTTCTCATGAATTTTTAGCTATCATGATGCATAGGCAATAACCATATAATTATGCATTAGGACACAACCAAGTCCTTTCTTTGAAGCATCACTATAAATAACAAACCCATCCTTCCCCGATGGTAGAGTCAATATAGGGTCATTGACTAATCTTCTCTTCAGTTCTTCAAAACATTAGTTACACTATTTTGTCCAAATAAATTTATCCTCTTTACGTGTGAGCTTCATTAATGGATTATCCAATCAGGAAAAATTATAGATGAAACGCCGATAATAACCTGTTAATCCAATAAAACTACGTACCTCAGTTATACTCGTCGGTGATGGCCATTCTTGGATTTCCTTTGTCTTATAAGGATAGACGGAAATTCCATCCTTGGAGAAAATATGGTGAAGAAAAAAAATCTCATGAATCCATAATTCACACTTTCTAAACATCCCATATAATTCATGTCTTCTAAGAGTCTTAAGGATAATGTGCAAGTGATTTTCATGATCTTTGTAGATTTTATAGTATACCAAGATATCATAAATAAATACCACTACAAAATCATCGATGTATTCTTTGAAAACTATGTTCATTAGATCCATGAATACATAGGGTTCATTAGTCAATCCAAAAGGCATTACTATAAACTTGTAATGCTCGTACCTGGTTCGAAATGTTGCCTTCAAAACGTCTTCCTTCTTCCTACACAACTGATGGTATCCAGATCGAAGGTCAATCATTGAAAAGTATTGATCTCCATGAATTTGGTCAATTAAATCATTAATGTGAGGTAGGGGATACTTGTTCATTGTTGTTTTAGCATTGATTTCTCTGTAGTCAATACATAACCTCATAGATCCATCTTTATTCTTAACAAAATGGATAGGGGATCCCCATGGAGAAACACTAGGGTGAATAGATCCCTTATTACTCAATTCCTCTAATTGTTTCTTTAGTTCCACTAATTCCAAAGTGGCCATCTTATAAGGGGTCTTTGATATGGGCCTTGAACCGGGAATTAAATCAATGGAAAACTCAATTTCACATTCTGGAGGATGTCCGGGTAAATATTCTGGAAACACATCAACATATTCTCTCACAATAGTTTCAACCTCTATTTAAACATTCCTTTCCTCACCCATAGTAATTTCATTCTCCCCTCCCTAATAATTGAATTTAGTTGAGCTACTGGGGGTGGATCTAAATAAGAATTAGGTGGTGACGATTCTGCTCCAAAGATAAGGTGTCATTTATCATCATCATAAAAAATCATAACCTCCTTCTTCTTAGAATAAATCTGTGCATCATAGTCCAAATTCCAATCCATACTGAGGATTATATCAAATTCAATAATGGGTATGACGATGAGATCAGTTTATAAAGAACATTTATGTGCTCTAATGGGGACAGATTCACAAAAAATTATTGCAATGATACCTCCCTTATGAGTTTTCACTGACTACTCCCTTGTAAAATCAAATTGGAAATATCTAATTTTCAAATAAAACTTGGAAGATATGAAACAATGAAATGATTCAGAATCAAATAAATCATTTTCTAAACTTGAGGAAATCCTTAAATTACCTACCACCACATCTTTCGAAGCTTCTACCTCAGTAGTAGTGATAGCATAAGATTGGCCTTGATCTCTTGTCCTTTTCTAAGGTATGTTCGATTGATGCTTAGGATATTCATTTTTATAATGTCCCATCTCCCTACAATTGTATCATTGAACATTGGTAGCTTATTTCTTCCCCGTGCAATCAAGAGCTTGGTGGCATTTTTCAACACATGTGTAACAGACTCCCATTCCCTTCAAGAAAGTACTAGGGTGTTTTTCCCCACATTTACTATAGGATGGATATTAAAATTTTCCCTTATTCCCCTTATTTCCATTTCTCGAGTGATCGGAAGATCACATCTTCTCTTTCTTTGCATTAATGTCATAAGACTTAGAGAATTCATTTTCTGTCTTGATAGCACATGAGACAATATCTTCGTACGACGAGAAGGATTTTGAGACTAATTTTCAACGGAGAAATGGTTTTAACCCATCAAAGAAATGAACAATATTACTCCTTGGGTTATGTATATAATATGTTTCCGGCCTCACGAACCTTGTAAACTTATCCTCATACTTTGCGACATTCTTATCTTCCTTTTATCATAGACTCAGAAATTGCCTTTCCCTATCTTCTCGATGGTTAAGAGGAAATTATTTTTCGTAGAAAACCTCTTTGAACTCCCTCCATTCCATATTTTATACTTCATCATCATCCTTTGTGTTTTAAATCAATGACCACCATTGGTCAACATCTACAGTGAGGTGGTAAACTGCCATGATAACTTTTTCCCTTTCACTACTCCCCAAGGCATGTAATATTTTCTCTAAGGAATTTATCCATTGCTCAGATACTAATGGATTTTTACTCCCGTTGAATGTTTGTGGTTGTTTCCTCATGAAGAGATCTTATATTGATCCTCCATGCTATGGATCTGGGTGCTCCATAAGGGTAAGGTTATTATTCATAACCTGAGTGAGTTGTCCCAGTATAGTGATTAGCTGATCAGCACCAATTGCATCACCAGCTCCAAAATAATTATCTTGAGCAGGAAGAAAATCCCTACATGGAGTGTGTGCATTGATACGGTTTCCATTTCATCCACTAGGTACCATTTCTAAACAATCGCATACACTAGATTAGTTTATGAATCGCAATACATAAATCCAAACTTGTAAAACACTTAACATGAATTGAACAGTTTCTGGATATAATCCATAATCATAAAAATTTGTTTTCTTTGAGGAAGTATATACTCATAAACACTTCCTAGTGGTTTCTAAAAAAATGAGAATTATCATAATCATATCCCCCGGGAGTGTTGTAACCAAAAGTGCAGTAAGGCAAGTTGTCGTGCCCCAGTTCCCATTCGAGTCTAGATCAAAGCGGTGTTTTTCGGTTTTACCCTAGGTACATATATGCCAGAGTCGCCTCTACCTACTTGTATCTAGACATGGATGTATTGCATGTAAAACTCACAAAATCTCTACAATACCAAAATTCTAGGAAGTTCTTCTATACTAATCCTCAAAGTCCATCTTAGGTCTATATGCTCTAATCAGAGTTTATCTAAATCTAGCTTCCATGGTTTGTACTAAACTTCCTCTGATACCAACTGTAATGCCCTGACCCCAGTTACCCAGAGTCAGTGCATTATTACATAACATTGGTATGATCACAAAAGGTCATGGCTCGAAAGACCGATTAGTTTTGTAGCCTTGGAATCACTAGATACATTCATAAAGTTCACAATACATCATAAAATGAAAAATAACAACAACACCTTTTCGTCATATACCACACTCATATCCCCTCATACTATCCCTACAAGTCATTCAAAAAATACTTCTCACATCCTGGAAAAAATAAACCATAGAAAGGGGTGAGCTCAGATGCCCAGTAAGGATAACAATATAGAGGAAACATTCATAAATAAGCATAAACATTTAATGAAATGTATAACTAAAACAAAAGCCTTTTAAACATAAACTTCAGCATAATAAAGCAGAAATAAAATGAAATAATTCCAATTACTTATTCACATGGATATTTTACTAGTCGAATAATCACATGCAATATCAATAACCACATTCATATTTATGGAATGCATAATACCATACTATCATAACCACATAGTCACGGTATTGTGCCTAGACTACAAATAATATTTTGTCAAGGCCTTGTGCCAAGACACTAGTTTGTCTCATGAGACCAACAGATTCCTTAAGGATCTATAACAGGCTCCACCCGTCACTTACTATGTCTAATTCATTCCTCGTATGAATAGGTTTAAACATAACATAAACATTAGTATTAAAACTATCATACAAAATTTCAATACATTCTCCATAAACCATGAATGGGATAAAAATAACACATCCACTATCAACCATATCAAAAAACCTTCAATAAAATATATAAGTTTTGTATTATAATAAATCAACTTCAAATAATCTTAAAATCCATCAAAGGATGTTGACAAAGATGTAATCAAAACTATTTGAGAGAAATATCTCTTTTAGTTGAAATCATTTAAAATTCACAAAATTATAAAATAAAACATTTAGTTTTAAAATATTATTATAAGCTTGTAATAGAATCTTCAAAGATTTTATAATGGTGTAAAATAGCCACACCCACCGTATAAGTTAAAAATATACATTCTTACCTTAATTCTGTCGAAATGGTTAAAAAGGACTTTGTTTGGAAAACAACGGAATGATTCCTTTATATAAACTTATAATAACTCAAACAAGGGTATAAATGATTTTATCACATAGTCTATAAAATATTAGCAATGATTTGAAATACATTTTTAAGAAACATGGATGTGGATGATAAAGAGGTCCCAGTAGATAATTACATATAAACAACCTTGGATAATGAAAATATTGTGAAATAAACCCTTAACTTGAAATTTTCCTTGGTTTAGGGTAGTTTAACCTCCTGTATAATAGTGAAATAATTGTTATTAAATAATACATGAATCATAAAAATTAATATGATATCATATATGATCTTTTAACATTACATTGTTAATAATATCTTAGTATTATCGTTTTTTCTGGTGTTAACTTACTCGTTTTATTTTATATGTTTTGTTACATAAGACATGTTTGTTATCGATAGGTTGTATATTATTCATATCCAGAATGATATAAAGTCCCTAAAAATTATTTTTAATCATCAAATGAGAATTATACTTGAATGTATAATATGGGGAATGAATCTCATCGTGTTCGTGGAGATGGTAGTTCATACATACGCACGAGAGACAATATCATTCTTGTGATATTGAAATAATATTTAATTGGATGTTATATCATAAATATAGAATCACTATAATGTAATAAATATTATTTAGTTCAATTACACATCATTATCATACCCATCCAAATAATAATTTTTTGAATAACAACTACACCACGACGTGGAGACGATAAGCCATACGTACGCACGTGTAGTGAGATGTCATTAAAAGGATGGATAAATTACTGAATATGGTTGTACCATATTTATAATAACATCAAATTATATAGAAGATATTGTAGTAATTATTTTTGAATGGTAATAACAAAGAAATAATAAGTGTAAGAAGAAAGGAACATGAAAGAGGGTGGTGAAAACATTACCTCTTTTTTGGGTTCTTCCTTTTGATTTGATCAAAAGGGCTCGTGGGATGGCTCTCTGATTAAACTAAGGCCTATGGGTTTAAGTGAATAAAGTTGAGAGAATATTTGGTCAGGGGATGGCCGATCCAAATGGATTTGAATGTTGTGAATTAAAGAGAAGGGGAGTGCCCTTTTATAAGAGGGGTGAGGGGCATCTTCGAAAAGGCTAGAAATATTATTTTATAAAAAATTAAAATTCAGTTTCTAATGGCTCCAAAGTGGATTATTTACAGGTTATAGTGGGGTTTGGTCGAAAAAAACTCATCCAATATGTTTTATACAGGTTTCAGTAACTATATTAACTTTATCTTTCTGATTTAACTCTAAGTTAAATAGTTTGACATTTACCATGTCTCTTTGTATTTTTATATTATATAATTAATAAATATACCATATACTACCAAGATACCCCCATGTGATCCATTAATGATACACATATCATTATATATGTCTATTGGCCGAACCTTATATTTTTAGTAATAGAATATAAATTAAAAATATAATATTTGTTTTAAAAACTCCTTTGTGACAATTTTGACACTATTTAATAATTGATTTTTGTTAAAGTCTTAATAACATTATTAATTATAAAAAAATTAATTTAAGTAATCCTAACATGTCATATAAACCAATAAAACTTCTTTATATCATCAAAATTTTCAAATTATATTTATTTTAACATTTATAATACCAATTATTTGATTCTTTCATTAATAAGGAAAATACTGCATCATTATTGTGTCATTAAAAAAAATTAATTATTCATTGTATAAAAATTATAAATAAATTCCCATTATGTAGGAAATCTTTTTATATTTATAATTAATATTTATAGTCTAAAATATAACATATATAACCCTATGTAAAAATTGTTTTTCTAAAAGAAATATGCTTAATTCATTTTGTATTTACTTTAACTTGATTAATATAAAGTGTCATTATCACTTACAAGTGACTCCATGGGGTCCCCAAATCTACCCCAAGATTCCCATGGTCAGACATGTATCAAAAAATATGGTTAGGATACGTTTTAGGGTAATTAAATATTATTATAATATTATTTTTTCACGCTTATTTACTAGATTTACCCTTTAACCATGGTAAATAAATTATTTACTGATATAAATTTTCAAAATGTCTAAAACTAAAAGGTACCTATTTACACAATTTGTCCCTCCTGATTCTAAATATTTAATCCATTTTTCTAAATTTAAAACATATAAGTGGCAGAAATTAATTTAAAATTAATTCTTGTTGTCATAACAAAAAGCATGTTTTTAAGAAATAATAACTATCAAAAGATTGACACTTTCTTATGTCCAGTTTAAAGGTGAAATTATGTCCATTTACCAAAATTGGATTAAATTGTAAAAATATAATCTAATTATACATTAAATCCCATAAAATTTATAATTTATCACGATTAATTATTTCTATTAAAAATGTTGTTTTTAATAAATGTTTAGCAATTTCCACTATTCATCAAAATATGATAATTATCAGAAAAGTACCAAAAATTTACCATAAGCTAATTTTGATATTCTAAATTCAAAAATAATGTTTTATTTAAATAATAAAATTTATAAAATTTCAAAAAGTGTGTATTACTATTCATAACGGCTACTTTGATTGGTTGTGGTGTGAGTTAGAAACTCGAAGTTGTGTACATCACATGCTACAGAATTATTCAAAGTGAAGCATACCATGGATTCTTGGGGTGATACAATCAACCACACCATTCCATATTATAGTTTGTCCAAAAAAATCAGGTGTTCCCACTTAGAGATTGATTATTACTTAGGGAAAATAACTTTGGTGATTCTAAGTTGACTTGGACTTCATTGATATAACAATCACAATGTGGAGCCTGTGATTCTTGATAAAAGAATAAAATGGTCCAGGGAAGTTAGGGTTTCACTAAATAATAATGTGTAAGGAATAATAGGTTTCAATATATCTGTTTTTTCACTGAATAAGAAGAAGACAAGTGTGCAGCTTATAAGCATTCTACAAAGAAAGAAGATGTTGGTTACTTGCATGAAGCTAAGAAAGTAACAACAATAAGAAGAAGGTTTTAGAAGAATAAAGTAGAACTATGATACCCATAATGACTGTGTAACACCCCAAGCTTCCATGGTACATTTCCCTTTGAGTAATGCAATAGCGTGTGTTGTACGCGACTTCGACTTCTAACACACACCTCAACCAATCAAACTAGCTGTTATGAATAGTTATACATATTTTTTGAAATATTATAAATTTTAACTCTCAAAATGGACTTCATTTTTGGACTCTTAATATCTAATTTATCTTAGGGTGAAATTTTGGTACTTTTCAAATAACTTTTATATTTTGATGAATAGTGAAAATTACTAAATTTTAATTAAAAACAACTTTTTTAATCAAAATAATTAATAGTGATAAATTTTTAATTTGAGTGGTTTTAAAGTATATTTACAATATATTTTTACCATTTAATATAATGTTATTTATTGTACATAATTTCACAATTAAACCGGACATAAACATGTGTCAATCTGTTGATAGTTATTATATCTTAAAAACACAGTTTTTGGTTTGACAGCAGGAATTAATTTTAAATTATTTTCTGCCACTTCTGTGTTTTGAATTTGGAAAAATGGATTCCATATTTGTAATTAGGATGTCCAAATTGTGTAAATAGGTAACTTTTATTTTTAGACATTTTGAATAATTACTTCGGTAAATATTTTATTTACCATGGTTAAAGGGTAAATCTGGTAAATAAGGGTTAAAAAATAATATTATAATAATAATAAATTACCATAAAACGTGTCCTAACCTTATTTTTGGATACATGTCCGATCATGATCATATATGGGTCGATTTTCGGGACCCCATGGATCCACTTGTAGGTGATAGGGACAGTTTATTTTAATTAAGATAAAGTAAATACAAAAATGACAAAAGCTTATATCTTTATGAAAATAAATTTTCCATAGGGTTATATATGTTATATTTTCGATTATAAATATTCATTATAAATCTAAAAACATTTTTTACATAATTATATTTTATTTATAATTTTTAGTCATTGAAAGAGTGAAAATATATATGACACAATAATGATGCAATATTTTCCTTATTAATGAAAGAATCAAATAATTGGTATTATAAATGTTAAAATAAATATAATTTGAAAGTTTTGAAGACATACACGAATTTTATTGGTTAATATGACATTTTATTATTGCTTAAATGAATTTTGTTTGAATTAATAAATTTTTAAGATTAAAAAAAACAATTATTGAGTAGTGTTAAAATTTACATAAATGAGTTTTTAAAACAAATATTATATTATTAATTTATATTCTATTCCTAAAAACATATGGTTGAAAAAAAGGACATATATCATTATTGGTGTATCATTAATGGACCACTTGTGGGTCTCTTGGATTTATATATTAATTTTATTAACTATATATTATAAAAATACAATGTGACATGGTAAGTGTTAAACAAATTAACACAGTGTTGAAACTAAAAGATAAGGTTATTATAATGACCCAAAACTATATAACATCTGTTGGTTGAGTGGTTTTCGTACCATCCCCACATTAATCTTTAAATAATCCACTTTGGAGCCATTAGAAACTGAATATTAATTTATTATAAAATAATATATCTAGATTTTTCTAAGGTGCCCATCCTCCCCTTTATAAAAGGACACCACTTATAACCAATTCTTTACACTTTAAAAGCCTTTTTGTTCGGCCAAAACCTGCCCAAATACTCTCTCAACTTCCCTCACTTCATCTTAGAGGCCTTAGTTTGATCAGAAAGCCAACCTAATTATCCCTTTTGATCAAATCAAATGGATGAACCCGAAGAAGAGGTAATGTTTTCACCACCCATTTTCAAGTTCATTTCTTCTTCAACTTCTTCTTTCCTTGTTATTTACATTATAAATAAATAACTCCAGTACCTTCTATATAATTTAATTTTATTATAATTATGGAATAAACAAATTCATTATTCTATCCATCCCTTGAATGACCAGTCACCATACGTGCGTACATACGGCCTACCGTCTCCACTTTGTCGTGTAATTGTTATTCAATATAGTATTATTTATATGGGTATAATAATGATGTATAATTCATGTAAATAATAAATATAACATGATAATGATTCTTTCTATATGATATACCATCCATTTATATTTTATTTTAATATCAAAAGAATGATATTGTCGCTCGTGCGTACGTACAGATTACCGTCTCCACGAACGGGATGAGATTCATTCTCCATCGTATCCATTCAAGAATAAATTATATTGGGTGATTGAAAATAATATTCAAGGATATAATATCATTCTGGATATGAGTATGATACAAACTATCCATAACAAACACATCTTATATAAAATAAAATGAGTAAGTTAAAACCCAAAACGATGATAATACTATGATTTTATAAACAAAGCGATGTTAAAAAATCATATATGATATCATATTATTATATATGATTATTTTATAATTCCATAAGAATTATTTCACCATTATACAAGAGGTTAACCTACCATCAACCAAGTAAAAGTACCAAGTAAGGGTTTATTTCACAATCTCTTCATTATCCGAGGTTGTTTATATGTAATTATCTACTGCGACCTATTTATCATCCACATCCATGTTTCTTAAAAATGTATTTCAAAACATTCTTACTATTTTATAGAATATGGGTTAAAGTAATTTATACCCTTGTTTTAATTTTTATAAGAAGTTTATAAAGGAATCATTCCGTCGTTTTCCAAATGTTGATGCCAAAAAAAGCCCGCAACTCCCGGAGGAAGTTTCAGAATGACGAAGTGAAGTCATATTCGGAATTTGAGGCCTGACCCGGAGGCCCGGGAAGTGGTGCGTGAAATAAAGGAAGTACCGTGCGCAAAAATGTTCTACGCGCGAAGTGCTCCCTGGATTCTCGGAATTGGACCGGTGAGGCGGGCAATAATTGCGCACCCCGTGTCTCTGCGACGAGATTTTGCGCGCAAGCGGTTCCCGGCGTGGAAAACTTCGCGTGCCGCCTAGATTCTGCGCTAAAGGTCACCTATAAATATAAGGTTACCCCGAATGGTTTGGGGGTTGAGGAATCCGAAGCGACTCTCGTGCGTGCAATTCGGCTCCCCCCGCGCGAAAGATGACATCCAGGTAATCCCGAATTCCGCGCTACCTTGACCCGGAGTTCACCTTTGCGCGCAACTCCACTGGCTTCAGTGAATTTGCCCCTTCCCCCGGTTTCCCCACTTGTGCGCAATCCCTTGTCTGTGCGTGCAATACCCTACCTTGCACCCAAAACCTTGCACATAATTCCCTCTTCGTGCGCAATTCCAATATTCCAATTGCACACCGTCCCGGTGTTTTGCGCACAAATCGTCCCTTTTGCACGTGCAAAGCCGAGGACCCCTCACCTTGACGCCCCTTGGCTGCCCCCTGCACCGGCACCTGATGTCTCCCCTTCCCGGCATGCACGCCATGCGTTGTTTTCCCGCACGGCCTTCCAGGCTCGTGCGAAGTAACCTCAAGGTCCCTTGGGTCGTGTTTCCCGTTGCGTTTCTTTGCCTTATGCTTCTCTGCATAGGAACGCTAACGGCTATTGCTTTTTCGCATAGCCGCGCTAATGTGGACACCCCGGTGGTTTTCCCTACGGCCCCCTTTCACCATGGCCTTGCCAATGCCTTCCCTTCCACAAGGGGTAGAGAGCATTGGGAATGTAAGCCCTAGGGGTGTGGAGAAAACCCACCTCGTCCAAGCTTCGGGATGTTAAACTGCTAAGAACCTAGTCCTTAACACAAGATGTTAAACTGTGGTCTGACCCTGTGCTTCCCACGCAGGGTCCCCCAAGCTCAGAAATTTTTTACGCCCACTCGTCTCCACGAGAGTGGACTCTTCCTCACATGGAATGAGATCCTCCTTGTTGGAGCAGCGTTTGTCCACGGGGGAAGGGTTGCCTCAGAGCGTAAGCCCCTAACCTTTCGTACGAATGATTGCACCTGTGCATCTCCGTACTTCCCCCATGCCAAGGCCAGTGGAGTACTTTCCCACTGTGCTTTGTCTCATCACGGGCCTCCACCCTGGAGTAATCCCCGACACCAAGGGCCGCTAACCACGCGTAAGCCCCTATTTTCTCTTTCGGCCGCTCAATGCGTAAGCCCCATTCCACTTCTCATGGACGCACCCTTCGCGACGTGATCGCCTGGTCCCTGCTACCTCTTGTTTCCCACACTGAGCATGACTCACGTGGGCATAGAGTGCGCATCGACCATGACATCTTCTTATGGGCCGCCTCAGAGTGTAAGCCCCATCCCAGTGAACTACATGGACTTTGATCTGTGCTAACGCATGGTACGTAGGAAGCCTCCATGAGGTTCAAGCCCACCACCCGGTCGTCCAGACCTCTCAATGTCGGTTCCCTGACCACCTTGGGCCTCCTCAGAGCGTAAGCCCCAAATCTCGCGTCCCACATTACGTTAAACCGTATCTCTTCCCGCATGACGTTAAACTGTTTGTCGTCCCGCATGACGTTAAACTGTATTCTGTCCCGCATGACGTTATACTGTGTCCCCCCTCTTGGGATGTCTTAGAACGTAAGCCCCATGCTTCACCCCACCATTCATCCCGATCCTTACCCAGCCACCACATCCCAGTGAGATCATGCCACCCTTTCCCACTCCATGTCATATGGGAGGCCGCCCATGTGCTGGCCCCAACATCGGTGTTTCCCCCTAGGGATCCTTTAACCCGATCCGTCTCTACAAGATGTTAAACTCACGACATAACCCGTGTTAAACATGGGAAGCTGAGGAAAACCTCATATGGTACACATTCCCCATGTTCGATGTGGGATGCCTCGGGCTTCCGCTCCCTCGAGAAGTCGTGTGATGAGGGACCAAAGACAGGCATTCCGACGAGGCCCCAACATGACCATTCTCCTCACCGCAGGTTGCTGTCCCGACAAGACCCCTTGGAGTTTCTTGACAGAAGCAGCATAATTAACTGGCGTCCATGTAGATATGGCACCGGGAATGAGCTTCACGAACCCGTCTTAAATCTTTGAGGCAGACCCGGACTAGGTGACGAGCTCCGAGGAGGAATCCACGGAAGGATGAACCGACATCCCATCATCCCGGTTTCGATCAAGGAGCAGACATCCCTGAACAAGGAACAGATTTCGCCCGCCTTTGGAAAGCGGGAATGCAGGGCCACAAGCAGCGCGCGCCCCGGAGAAAGCGTCGGAAACACCAAACAGGTTCTTTTTTAACCTTTTCAACAAAATTAAGGTAAGAATGTTTTTTTAACTTATACGGCGGGTGCTAATCAGCTTATCACCATACTGGGAAAACTCACCCAGGTTATGAATAATAACCTTACCCATATGGAGCACCCAAATCCACAGCGCGGAGGATCGATGTTAGATCGCTTCATGAGGCAACAACCACCGACATTCAATGGGAGCAAAAATCCCATAGTAGCTGAGTAATGGATAAATTCCTTAGAGAAAATATTACATGCCTTGGGGAGTAGTGAAAGGGAAAAGGTTTTCATGGCAGTTTATCGCCTCACAGGAGATGCTGATCAATGGTGGTCATTAATATAAAACACGAAGGAAGATGATGAAGTATAAGATATGGAATGGAGGGAGTTCAAAGAGCTGTTATTATAAAAATAGTTTCCTCGAGACCATCGAGCAGACATGGAAAGGAAATTTCTGAGTCTGAGGCAGAAAGAGGATGACAATGTCGCAATGTATGAGGCTAACATTACAAGGTTAGCGAGGCATGCTGCTGATTATATACATAACCCAAGGAGTACGATTTATCGTTTCTTTTATGGGTTAAAACCATTTATCCATCAAGCATTAGTCTCTCAAACCTTCTCAACAAACGAATATATTCTCTCATGTCCTATCAAGACAGAAAAGGAATTCTCTTTGTCTTATGACTTTAAATCAAAGCAAGAGAAAAAGAGATCTGATGAACACTCTGGGAAAGGAAACAAGGAAACATGGAAGAAGGGTACAATTGAATTTCCACCCTGTTATAATTGTGGAAGGAAGCACCCTGGTGCCTGTCTAAAGGGAAAATAAGCATGCTACAAATGTGGAAAAAAAATGCCATCTAGATGGTGATTGTAATGGAAATAAAGATGCTACCGATGTTCAATGCTACATTTACAGGGATATGGGACATTATGAAAATTAATGTCTTAAGATTCAAGGAAACTTACCTCAGAAAATGCCAAGGGATCAAGGCCAAGCTTATGCAATCACTACTACTAATGTTGAAGACCCGAAAGACATGGTGGCAGGTAATTTAATGGTTTCATCAAGCTTTGAAAATGCATTATTTGATTCTGGATCATCGCATTGTTTCATATCTTCCCAGTTTTCTATGAAAATTAGTTATTTCCAATTTGATTTATCAAGGGAGTTGTCAATTAAAAATCCTAAGGGAAGTAGCATTGAATCGAAGTTTTGTGAATCAGTCCCCATTAGAGCACATAAATGATCTTTATCTACTGATCTCATCAGCATACCTATGATTGAATTTGATATAATACTCGGTATGGATTGGATTTCAGACCATGATGCGAAGATTTATTGTAAGAAGAAGGAGGTTACAATTCTTGATGATGATAATAAGGAACACCTTATCTTTAGAGAAGAATCATCTCCACCTAATTCTTATCTGGATCCACCCACAGTAGCTCAACTAAATTCAATTATCAGGGAGGAAGAGAATTAAAAAAATGTGGATGAGGAATGGAATGTTCAAATAGAGAATGTACCTATTGTGAGAGAATATGTTGTTGTGTTTCCATAATATTTACCTGGACATACTCTAGAATGAGAAGTTGAGTTTTCCATTGATTTAATTCTTAGTTCAAGGACCTTATCAAAAAACCCTTATAGAATGTCCACTGTGGAATTAGTTGAACTAAAGAAACAACTGGATTAATTGAGTAATAAGGGATTTATTCACCCTAGTGCTTCCCCATGGGGAGCCCCTGTCCTTTTTGTTAAGAAGAAAGATGGATCTATGAGGTTGTGCATTGACTACAGGGAGATCAATGATATAACAATAATGAACAAGTATCCCCTACCTCGCATTGATAATTTATTTAACCAACTGCATGGAGCTCAATACTTTTCAAAGATTGACCTTCGATCTGGATATCGTCAGTTGTGTATGAAGAAGGAATACATTCCGAAGATAGAATTTCAAACTAGGTACGAGCATTATGAGTTTACAGTAATGCCTTTTGGACTGACTAATGCACCCTCTGTATTCATGGATCAAATGAAAAGAGTTTTCAAGGAATATCTTTATGAATTTTTAGTGGTATTTATTGATGATATCTTGGTATACTCCAAAATCCACAAAGATCATGAATATCACATGCACATTATATTGAAGACTCTAAGAAGACATGAATTATATAGGAAGTTTAGCAAGTGTGAATTATGGCTTCAGGAGATTTCTTTTCATGGCCATATTGTCTCTAAGGATGTAATCTCCATTGATCCTTCTAAGACCAAAGAAATCCAAGAATGGCCAGCACCAACGAGTATAACCAAGGTACGCAGTTTTATTGGTTTAGCAGGTTATTATCGATGTTTCGTCTTGAACTTTTCCTGGATGGATAACCCATTAACAAAGCTCACATGTAAAGGGGTTAAATTTGTATAGAGAAAAGAGTGTAAAGAATGTTTTGAAGAACTGAAGAGAAGATTATTCACTGCTTCTATATTAACTCTACCATCAGGGAATGATGGGTTCATTATTTATAGTGATGCATCAAAGAAAGGTCTTGGTTGTGTCCTTATGCAAAATGATAGAGATTTTTCCTATGCATCACGACAGCTGGAAATTCATGAGAAAAACTATCCTACTCATGATCTTGAGTTACCTACTGTAATATTTTCCTTGATGATTTGGAGACACTAAAAATGTGGGATTTAGACTGATCACAAGAGTTTGAATTATATTTTCTCACAGAATGAGCTCATCATGAGGAAAAGAAGATGGATTTAACTACTCAAGGATTATGATTGCATGATACACTACCACCCGGGGAAGGAAAATAAGGTGTAAGATGCTTTGAGTATAAAGGATCATGGAATTTTGAACAAGATGAGAGTAGAAAAGGATCCTATATACATGGATATAGTAAAGATGGATATGGGAATCACAATGGAGGGTGAAACATAAATAGTTTTCCAAATGGTTTCCAAACCATCTTTACTAGAAAGGATAAAGAGTTCTCAAACCAGGGATAAAGAGTTTCAAAAGAAGATTAAAGCTTTGAATGATGGGAGAATGAATGACTTTGTGTATGAAGAAGGAATTTTGAAGTTTGGGAAGAGACGTTATGTTACCAATATACCTGATCTAAAAAGGGAATTGTTGGATGATACTCATAGTTCCAATTTCCCTATACACCATGGGAGCACCAAAATGTATAGATATTTAATGGAACGTTTTTGGTGGGACAACATGAAGAGGCAGATTACTGATTTTGTGTCATGATTTATGGTTTGTCAACAAGTGAAAGCTGGAAGGAAACGGTCTGGAGGATTCATGCAACCTCTTCCCATACCTGACTGGAAATGGGATAATATTACGATGGACTTGATCATGGGGATACCAAAGAATCCTAGAAGGAACGATGCAATATGGGTCATTTTTTTATCATCTTACCAAGTCACGACATTTTCTGGCTATAAGAGAAGATCTACCACTTGAACGTCTAGAAAGACTATATATTAATGAAGTTGTGAGACTTCATGGAGTTCCCCTATCGATTGTCTCGTATCGTGATCCTCATTTTACATCAAGATTCTGGAAAAGTCTTCAGAAGGCCTTGGATACTAAACTTCGTTTGAGCACTGCTTACCACCCTCAAACATATAGACAATCAAAACAGACTATTCAAACCTTTGAAGACATGTTGAGATCGTGCTCACTTGACTTTTAGGGTATGTGGGATCAATATATACCTCTAGTGGAATTTTCCTATAACAATAGATTCCATTCAAGTATTCGAATGGTATCATATGAAGCGTTGTATGGAAAGAGATGTCGCACACCAACCTGTTGGGATGATGTTGGTGAAAGGAAACTTGATGGCCTGGAACTAGTGGGGGAAACGTTGGAAATGTATAGGTAATCCAAATCCACATCAAAGAAGCTCAAAGTAGGCACAAGAGCAATGCCGATAATCGAAGGATGGATTTGGAATTTCATGTAGGAGATCATGTTTTCTTGAAGGTATCTCCAGGGAAGGGAGTTATACGTTTCAGTAAGAAATTTAAATTGAGTCCCAGGTACATCGGAACATTCGAAATTCTAGAATGAATTGGGGTTGTAGCTTACTGATTGGCAATACCACCAAGTCTCTCCAAAGTACATGATGTGTTCCATGTATCACTACTGAGAAAATACATGCCTGCCCCATCACATATACTCACCTATGAGGAATTAGAACTGGAACACAATCTATATTATTGCGAAGAGCCCTTCGGGATTCTTGATACGAGTGAACAAGTGCAGAGAAACCGAATGAACTGCCTGGTAAAAGTTTTATGGAGAAACCAAAAGATGGAAGAGGCAACATGGGAACCTGAGAAACTTATGATGAAGAACCACCCGATTCTTATTATACAATAATTTTCAAGAAATATCGAGGATGAAATTATTTTAAGTAGGGGAGAATATAACACCCAATGATTCCATGGTACTTTTCCCTTTGAGTAATGCAATAGCATGTGTTGTACGCAACTTCGAGTTCTAACACACACCTCAACTAATCAATCTAGCCGTTATGAATAGTAATACTTAATTTTTGAAATTTAATATATTTTATCTCTCAAAATGGAATTCATTTTTGGAATTATAATATTGAATTTATCCTAGGGTGAAATTTTGGTACTTTTAGGATAACTTTTATATTTTGACGAATAGTGAAAATTAACAAATTTTAATTACAAACAACTTTTTTAATCAAAATAATTACTAGTGATAAATTATGAATTTTAGTGGTTTTAAAGTATATTTAGAATATATTTTTACTATTTAATAGAATTTTGGTCATTGGACATAATTTCACAATGAAACCGGACATAAACAAGTGTCAATCTTTTGAAAGTTATTATATCTTAAAAAAACGCTTTTTGTTTTAACAGCGGGAATTAATTTTAAATTAATTTCTGCCACTTCTGTGTTTTGAATTTGGAAAAATGGATTCCAAATTTCGAATTATGATGTACAAATTTTGTAAATAGGTAAATTTTATTTTTATACATTTTGAATAATTATTTCAGTAAATATTTTATTTACCATGGATAAAGGGTAAATCCGGTAAATAAGGGTTAAAAATAATATTATAATAATAATAAATTCCCCTAAAACATTTCCTAACCTTATTGGTGGATAAATGTCCGACCATGGACATCTGTGGGTGGATTTTTGGGACCCCATGGAGCCACTTGTAGGCGATAGGGACACTTTATTTTAATTAAGATAATGTAAATACAAAAGTTACATAGGATTATATCTTTTAGAAAATTTTTTTACATATGGTTATATATGTTATATTTTCTATTATAAATATTCATTAGAAAGCTAAAAGGATTTCATACATAATGATATTTTATTTATAATATTATACCTTGATAATGTAAAATATATATATGACAAAATAATGATTCTGTATTTTTCTTATTAATGAAAGAATCAAATAACTGGTATTATAAATATTAAAATAAACATAATTTGAAAGTTTTGATGACATAAACGAATTTTATTGGTTAATATAATATGTTATGATTTCTTAAATGAATGTTTTTCAAATTAATAGATTTGTTAAGACTTTAACAAAAATAAATGTTTGAGTAGTGTCAAAATTGACGGAAATCAGTTTTTAAAACAAATATTATATTATTAATTTATATTATATTCCTAAAAACCTATGTATCGGCCAAAGGACTTATATAATTATTTGTGTATAATTAATGGACCACTTGGGGGTCGCTTGGATGTATATAGTAATTTTATTAACTATATATTATAAAAATACAATGTGACATGGTAAGTGTTAAACTAATTAACCAAGAGTTAAAAATAAAAGATAAGGTTATTATAATGACCCAAACCGGTCTAAATTCTATTATTTGAGTGGTTTTAGACACATAACCACCTTAACCATTAAATAATACACTTCTATGCCATTAGAAACCGAATATGAATTTATTATAAAATAATATTTCTAGATTTTCTTAAGGTGACCCTCCTCACCCTTATAAAAGAACACCACTTATAACAAATTGTTCACACATTCAAAGCCTTTTGGTTCGGCCAAACCCTGCCAAAATACTCTCTCAACTTCCCTAACTTCAACATAGAGGCCTTATTTTGATCATAAATCCAACCTACGGAGTTCTTTTTATCAAATCAAAAGGAAGAACCTGAAGAAGAGGTAATGTTTTCACCACCCCTTTTCAAGTTCATTTCTTCTTCAACTCCTTCGTTATTTGTTATTTCCATTCTAAAATAATAACTCAAGTATCTTCTATATACTGTGATGTTATTATAATTATGGAACAAACAAATTCATTATTCTATCCATCCGTTGAAAGACATGTCACCATACGTGAGTACGTACGGCCTACCGTCTCCACGTTGTGGTGTAATTTTTATTCAATATACTATTCTTTATATTGGTATAATAATGATGTATAATTCATGTAAATAATAAATATAACATGATAATGATTCTATATATATTATATAATCCAATTATATATTATTTTAATATCCAAAGAATGATATTGTCGTTCGTGCGTGCGTACAGATTACCTTCTCCACGAACGCGATGAGATTCATTCCCAATCGTATCCAATAAAGACTAAATTTTATTGGATGACTAAAAATAATATTTAAGGACTTATTATCATTTTTTATATGAGTATGATACAAAATATCAATAACAAACATGTCATATATAAGAGAAAACGAGTAAGTTAACACCCAAAACAATGATAATACTAAGATTTTATTAACAAAGCGATGTTAAAAAATAATATTTGATATCATATTAATATATATGATTGTATAATTAAATAACAATTATTTCACCATTATACAAGTAGTTAGCCTACCATCAACCAAGTAAAAGTACAAGTTAAGGGTTTATTTCACAATCTCTTCATTATCCGAGGTAGTATATATGTAATTATCTACTGGGACCTATTTATCATCCACATCTATGTTTCTTAAAAATGTATTTCAAAACATTCATGATATTTTACAGAATATGGGTTAAAGTCATTTATACCCTTATTTGACTTTTTATAAGGTGATTATAAAGCAATCTTTCTTGTCCTTTTCCAAACAAGATCCTTTTTAACCTTTCGACAAAATTAAGGTAAGAATTTTTTTTTAACTTATACGGTGTGTGCGGCTATTTTCCGCCGTTATAAACTTGTCGAAGCTTCCCATACAAGCTTATAAGAATATTTTAAAAATAAATATTTTCATTATGTGACTCTTAAATTATTTCAATATATAAAGAGAAATATCTCTAAAAAAATGTTTTGATTTCATCTATGTCAACATCCTTTGATGGATTTTAATTATATTTGAAGTTGATTTATTATGATTCAAAACGTCCATACTGTATTGAAGTTTTTGTGATATGATTGACTGTGGATATACTATTTTTATACCATTCATTTCTTATCATTAATGTATTGACATTTCATATACTAGTTTTAATACGAATGTTTATGATATGTTAAAACCTTTTCATATGAAGAATGTATTGGACTTAGTAAGTGACGTGTGGAGCCCGCTATAGCTCCTCGATGCATCAGTAGGTCTCATGAGACAACTAGACGTGGAATTGGAAGAGGCCCTTTCCCAATTTGATTTATGGTTTTGGCAGAGGCCTTAATCATTTTAGACGTCTTGGACGAGGCCTTGAAAAAATGTTTCTGACTGTCTGGCATTATACATTCCCTCATTATGGAAATAATATTGATGGTTCATGTGGTCATTCGACTAGTAGAATACCCATTATTATGTTTTATTATGGCATTATTTCCTCAGCTCATAATATTTCTATAAAATTATTCATGTTTATTAATGGTAAAGGCATGTGGTTTTTAATTATTTACCATGCATAATATTTATGTCATTTTCCACTGTATTACTTACCCTTACTGAGCATTTGAGCTCACCCCTTTCTTATGTTTCATTTTCCAAGTATATGAAGAAGATAGTGATGAGTGACCTGCAGGAATAATCTAGGAGGCTTGGATGTTTCTAATGAAATATATTATTGTTGTATTTCTCTCCAAGCTGTAAAGTGGATCATATGTATGAATCTTGTTTCCAATAATACTAAACTAATCGGTCTTTCAAGACTTGATCTTTCGTGTGATCATGTCAATGTTATGTAATAATGCACCGAATCTGGGTAAATGGGGACGGGGTGTTACCGACTTAATATGAGGAATAATTTATTGGTTCTAAAAACTCTTTTAATAGGGAGAAGACTATTTTCAAAGGCAGTATAAAGAACCAGCTAGAAATCGTCATGTTTGAAGAGGATTATTTCCCTTCCCCCTCTAAGTGTATGTACCCACACTGGGAAGAGATTATCTCCTTCCCTCCTTTAAGCGTATGGATCTACAAATGATAAAGGATTGTTTTATTATCCAACCAATTTAATAGAATATAACTTTATAGTGAAGAATCCATGTATTGGTAATCCCCATACATGGAAAGGACTAGCTACTCACATTGAGTAGTGAACCATATAAAAATATCATGTGTATGTTTTTACTACATTATATTATTTAAAGCGATAAGGAAAAGATAATAGGAGAATCAAGATCCTAACAGGTCAAGAGGTACATGGATACAAATTTTGAATTTTTTAAAAAGTCCCCAACACTGATTCACCACCCTCTTAGTGGTAGGTATATCTCTAACTAGTCCACTCAATAAATCAAATCTCTGAAAATTACAAAGGTTGACGACAAGTAGTACGGGAATATGGTGTGTATGTATGGAAACTATTCCCCCATCACCAAAGTGTAACACAAAATATAAATATAAAATTTGGTAAATATTATAAGCAATATAAGTAAACTGAATGAAAAATAGAAATTTGGGAAAAAATATAAATAATTAAAAAAAAAATGTAATGACATTCAACAACTGATGATTATGGGTCATTTATTTAAAAAATTTGAAAACATCGACATAATATAACAGACATAACATGATCCACAGAAGTATAAAGGAAATTAAAAGACTATCCCATGGATCTTCAATTTTGGGTCGGACATCTTCTATCATGCTCCATCCTAAACAACAAACAATAAAGGGTTCAAAGTCATATGCTTCCCTTTATCAATAGCTGCATTCATGTAATCATCCCCAGGTACCAAACTGTGGCTGATGTGGGTCTGAGATAAATCTTAATGGGCCACAACCAGTGGTTCCTATATCCTCCGACATATGAAATGGAATTGTAACAATGTGGAAGCATGACTTTATAATATATAGAAGAATAATATAACTAAATACCCAAGTACCTACTTCATCCATTTTCTAGTGTTGGAAATATAACTAAATAATTGTTTGATTATAACCATTTTATAAATAGGCCACTTGTAACTAATAGTGAAGGGTCCAAGATATTACAAGGTAACCTTTAGTGATATTTATTAATTAAGTTACAATGTAGTAACCAAGGAAGTGTATACCTCAATGGTAACCCACTCTGTAATAAATATAGCTTGGATAAGGGTAAGAGTATAATATAAGGGGAATATTCGAAGTCATTCAACAATAATATGCCTAAGAAATCCAAGGTGATCATTTAAGGTAAAATAGGGATAATCAGTGACGGGCCCCTGTGGCCTTTAGACACAACACCTACTTGTCAATTTTGGATCCAAGGTGTGTATCCATGAAATACATTAATACTATGTGAGGGAACATACATTTTAGTGCTATGAATCCAATAATAGGAAATGATTGGGATCTAGGTAGGTCACATCATAATAAAGTTTCATCCTTGAATAGAAATAGGGCCACTGAGTGCTCATGGAATTCCCCGATAAAAAAGTGAGGCAAGCTCAAATCTGGCCACTCTTATTTGATGATGAATTAAAATATAATTTTAATTTCTTAAATCCATTCCTTTAATTACTGTGAATATTCTAATTAGCATGAAAACCTTTTATCACGTCATAATTAATCAATAATTTCATTTTGTTCAATACATGCCTTTAATTTGTGTGACAGGAAAATTAGCATGGAATCATTCATTTAATTCATTTAAGAATATTAAATAATCAAGGTATATTCCCCTACCTTCCATTTATGTGTAATGGGTTGTTATGGATATGAAACCCATTATTCATTTACATTTATGGTCAGGTCATATACATATTATACTTTCCAATTCCCATTTCACATTTCATCTGGTCAAATTGAAGAACTTACCTTAGTTGGGTAATGTTGGGAGCATACATGGTACTTTCCATTATGAAATTCAAAATTTAAAACAAACCATTTAATATAGAAAATCTTATCTTTAGAAGGGTTGATCTTAGGCACTCCCAAAGGGCGGCTAAAACATGACAAATTCTAAAAACCCAATTATGGCATAACATCTTACATGGGATGGATGGAGTTGTGGGAGTAACCATTAACAACTAATCAAATATTTGAAATGATAATAACCATATGGTTTTAATTATTATGATTATGTCATCTAATATAAGTAAAAATAACCCAAGGAAATCAATATACCCCACACAAATATTCCAAAATCAATAAACCTGAGAGATGAGTTATAGAACAAACACCATAGGCTTGTATCACTATCCTCCTCTAGTATTTTAATCTCATTCAGCTTTGGTTAGAGTATATTTTAGAAAAATAAAAAAAATTGCACCTCGATAACTATGTTGAGAGTAAGAGAGAAGAAAAACATCTCAAACAGGCTCAAGTACATACTGTTGTGCTTCCAACGTGACAAACAGAAGCTCGAACAGATCCAGGATAGAGGAGATCTCATGAATCATAGATTAAGAAATAAAAATTATCCAAAATGAGATCAATGGAGGCCAATACTATTGGAATTCATATTTGGAAATAATTATGGTTTAATTATTTCATTAAGTGAAAAAATGTAATGTTACCAAAAAAAGTAGCATGTGTTCAATTTGATCACATGGTTTAAAAAACTATGAGCCATACATGAATGAGTACTTATAGAAGAGGGGGAATTGCATGGTTAGGATACAATGTTTGGGAAACCATTCAATAATCATGTGATATGAATCTACATGAAAATGTAGACCATCCTCACAGTCTAATCTAACCATCCGACCTACCTGCACGGTCTTCTCTAACTATGTGACAGGGTGAGTTTTCCCAAAATGATGGGGTTTCGACTCCAACCAATCTACAAATACCCTAGAAACATTCACTAACCCATTAAGAGTCAATGTTAGGTCCAAAATACAAAATTAGAAAAAAAAAATATTTAAAGGATCCAAACCTGAGTGAACAAATTGGTTTCTACAATTCTCAATTTAAAATCATCCAAAAACGTCTTACAAATATTTAAGTAGTGGTTATGTGGATCCTCTTTATACGTTATTGATCAAATATCATCAGTATACTAATTTTAATGTCTATTAATCTTTTAATCTTTTGTTATATCACATTTTATGTGTGGTAATGCTTTTTTGACCCCTGATAAGTAGATAATAAGACTAATTTAATTATATTATGAATCATATCATTCTAACACATCTTGATTTTTCTTTACTGTTTCAACACATAATCTATATTTTCATTCATTTCTCACCTCTAACCATAACCACTGCCACTCATCTACATGCGGACTTGGAAACACAAATATCAACCCAAAACATATTATTTCTTCAACTCTCCATGTAAAGTGTTGTATAAATTGACTTTGTGATCATCAGTTCTCTATTGAAGTAAATATCTTCTCCACCATTCACTGAAATAAATCAATTACTTTTGATAAATTCAACATCACCAATAATGTTTCAACACCCACTACAGTGTCTTTATTAGTAACCACACTTCTATAGTACTATAATACATAGGAATTACTATAAAAATTCACAAATACATGGATTTGAACATGGTTTTATAACCATTAATGAGTGGATTTTTCCAAATTGATAACCATGAAACTACAATTTTTACAGATAATAAATTATTTTCAAAATCATAATAAATATTATTATATTTGGAAGCATCATTATAGGTTTAAAAAATTTAATTATTACATTTGAATAAATTAATTTTTTTTTAAATTTTTTTTTTCAGATATACCCTATATATTATATATTTCACCAATTATATATATATTGTTATAAATTTTATATTAATAACATGAAATATTTTATTACTGGCCCGAATATTCGACTATATCAGGAAAATTAATAAAATTTCATTATAAAATAATATCTAAAAATTGATTTTATAATTGAGGTTCTTTTTTTAAAACAATTTTTTCTATATATGCAATAATTAATTTTCAAGTAAAAACCTATAAAATTTTGAATCTTGCATTAATAGAAAAAAATGTAAAAAAATATATACAAAATATGAATATTGTTACCTTCATATAAAAAAATTAATAATAATAATTAATAATTGTAGAATTTATAAATGTTAATTTTTAATTTTGTTTTACCTATATCTGTATATGGGTCATATTACTATTACAACATTTATATAGAGAAACTTAATATCCTATCATTATAATTTGAAGAAACATATTCCAACAGTCACCTTTCCCTTCTAATGATCAAATTATCACTTTTATATAACCATTATTATTACATCTATAATTATTAATATCCTTCTCAATGTTCATATCCCAGGTCTGTTTCACTGCATATTTTTTATACATTATATTTATCTATCATATATTTTTGTCATTCTATTTAGAGTATAATTATTCACATTTAATGATTATTATGAAAACCAAAATTAATATTTATACTATAGAACATGTTATAATGGTTATTATGAATCAACATTTAATGTTTTTTGGTTATAGGATTATATGTAAAAATATTATAATGAAATAATAGACTATGTATTTTAAAATACATATGTAGTGAATTTTTTTTTAACAAAAGTAGAATATTTTATAATACACACTTAAAAAAATAAATAATCTAATCTATATAATTTATGATATGAAATATTAAATTAAATGATATTTGTTCTTTTATCACTTTATCATAAAGATCTCATTTGTTTTACGTTAATTTATTTTTCCTCTAATGTAATTTCACCAGTTGAGAAATTTATTATGAATCTTTATTATATGAAAATTCAAGATATACCGAACCTTATTTTTTATTACATGTGATTATTTTATATACTTTTCCAATAGGGAGGCAAGAAAATCATCATATAATTTAGAGTGTTTTTTTGTCGTATCCAAATATAATTCCACAAATAAAATTCTCTATTCTCTATAAAATGGTCAATTTTACCTTAATGTTAGATTTACATATTTACTAAACCATATTAATCCATTATATATAGATAATCTTGAGAAGTTATAATACCCTACCTAAAATTATAAATCCATAATTTGGTTCAAAAATATATAATTTTTCCTTCCCAGAGTTTTTTTAAATGATTTTTAGTGAATCTAACTTTCTCATATTTCTCCTCCATAATTTATGTTCTAATTACACTCTTTATCCTAACACCATCCTATAATCTTAGAGTACGGAATGCATTTCAATAAAATTGGTCACATCATTCCATTAGAATGATTGAATGAATCTATTATTATTTCAAATTTTCTCCAATTATAGATTGAATGCCTCCAAATTTCCCATTGCTAAGGTATAGTATGTTTTGATGAATAACTAAACTAATAAGGATAGGTTGTATTCAGAATAATTTAATTGTTTATGGGATTCTGATTAATCCAGAAATAGGTGGAATTAACAATGTAGAGACTCTGAATCTAGATTTTAACACCTAGAAAATTTGATCACTAATTGAAAATAATATTTATATGTAGAATTAATATATAATATTGAAAAAAAATTCTATTTGAAAAAAACATCTGTTAAAAAACTAATAAATTTATTGAAGGATCATAATACTCAAGGATTTAAATGTTTTATAAATTGTGGTGGACAACATATTTGTTTTCATAATTTACCTATGGGGATGTATTGTTCATATTTAATTTCATTTTTTTCTATGGTGGGAAAAAATTTCATTTCCATGAATGAACTATGGGACAAAATTATTTTTTATAGCACTGAGATATCCCTTTAAAAACATACATATAGTCGATGAGAGAAAAAATTAAGAGTATAATATTGAGATTACATATAATTATAATATATAATCAATGAAATGAAAACATGTATACACCATATAGAGCATCTATTTTGACTTCATGAATCATATAAGAATGATTTCATTTTGGGTAATGATTATTTCACAATAAGGGAATTGGTTGGGTTAGAAGCCAATAGTTTAAACACCAATATACACATTTATGTGGAAATATTTACTCCTTGAAAGAAGTCTTATAAAAATATAATCATTTGAAATACATTCCCATTTCACAATACATCAAGGAATCATTCATATAGATTATAAATTCGATTCTTAGAAAAATAAAGGGACTCATATAAATTTGATTTCACAATTCCAATCTAATTTTAAAACTTCATCATGACTCCCATGTAAGATTATTTTTCTAGTTTCTTGTAAATAATCTTCACAATGGTATAACCATTAATTTAATTTTTGTATATAACAACATTTAAACACATATGACATTGGTATACCCATACTAATAACAAAGAAAAAAAAATTCTAAAATTTGATATTTTTATAGTATATGTTTGAATTATTCTAATGGAACAATCAACAGAATTGATTTCTAAAATTTTATTTTACTTCATTAGGGATCCCTATTATAATTTTTATGATCCCCTTAACATCCTAGTCCATACATAGGTTATATAAATAAGTTTAACATGAATATGTGACCAAATTAATCTCTTTTATCGATATTTCGTACCATAGATATCATATACAATTGAGGCCTCCACCAAATCCATTTGATGTACATGATTAAAATACCATTTGTCTTCAACTACTTTTTTTGTTCATTAATTACCCTAGAATTAGGGATCATTAATCCTATAATAAATCTCCCTTTTTTCCCTTGATAACCTATAGAAGAACCTATAAAAAGTATATCATTTATTGTTATGATAAAAAAATTTCAATATTGATAGAAAATTGAAAAATATCAAGATGAAACACTCTAATGCTCATCTGAATAAAAATATTATGGATTGAAACTAATTGGATAATGGATTCATCTTATGATTGGTTTTTAATCTATTGTCTTTTGTGAAGTGTTTTAAATTTTGAACATGTAATGTAAAATACAGGGTATGTTGGTTTTGATTTTGGAATGTATGGTAACATATAAGCCATAAAGTGTCTTTTAGGAAAATGTAAAAATATTATTTGGAGGTAATGAATAACTCTATCACTAAACATGTCACTCTATTTTAAAAAATGTGTTATATAATAAGTTATCATCCAATTAAGTGTAATCCCAAAATATTATCTATATTTTTTTCAGAAAATATTATGAAACCTAGATATTTAATAATTAATAAGTACCATAAGATATAATTGTTAGTTATTTTTTTCTACTGATCCGTTCGAATAATTCAAAACATTCCAAAATAAATCTGAATTGAATAACCATAAACTATGGAAATAATTGTTCATTCCATATAACATTAAACTACATGAAACCATGGTCAATTTTGTATGACTATAAAATCCAACACACGAAGATATATATTTCATGACCATAAAATTGGCGTTATATTTCAATGAATATGATCATAAAAGGTGCCACATTGTTTTTATTAAACACCCTTAAATTAAATATTTTTTTTTCTTAAACAAATTAACTTAAATTTCACTTTATTTTTTCAATTTTATGCACCCATGAAGAAAAATAAATTTAGAAATGTAAAAATGTATATATATGGAATTTCATTTTCGATCGATTCCTGATTTTAAATTTTACATCATGTAGTCTTAAGAGGTTGACCTAAAAGAGAACTAAATTTGGATCATGTTGAAAAATATTAACGGTCACAATATTTGGTTAGGGTTTTATTCCAATTAATGAAACAACATTCATCCATGTAACATAAAATTAAAAAGGATTGACATGTCGAACTATGCAGAATAAAAAAATATATGTTATAATAACCCTTTTAGATGATATATTGGAATCTTCTCTCATGGGATTTATCTTAACATTTGAACACCTATAACCTCACAAAGTGGATATAAGTCCCT
The DNA here is from genome assembly GCA_963277665.1 of Viscum album. Taxonomy (NCBI): domain Eukaryota; kingdom Viridiplantae; phylum Streptophyta; class Magnoliopsida; order Santalales; family Viscaceae; genus Viscum; species Viscum album. The sequence goes on from OY728123.1 coordinate 1,896,864,722, forward strand.
AGGCTCTAACTATGTGGCTTTAATCTATACTATAATCAACCAATCATGTCCTATATAGGGAACTATTAGTAATAACAATTAAATATATTAATTAATGGTATATATCTATTTTAATTACAATTTATGTAACTAGTTTTTTATCAGGAAGGATATAATGACTATATCATTAATATATAAGAGAAACATAGAAATAGTAATGAAAAACATCATGGGATTATTTTGAATCCCATTCACTGGACCTCCACACACAATTCATTATTTTAGTAGCTTAGTAAAATGACTAACAATCTTTTTGAATGAATTTTTAATGCCTAATGAAATTATAGAGGTGAATATATGGACAAAAAAATTCAGAACCCTGTATGAAATCAATTATTTTCTAAAGCAACATGATTTAATCGCAACAATGAATTGATATAAATATTGTCAATAAATCATATTATAAATGTATAAAATTAATGAAATAGAATCAATCATAATGAAAAATTATTATAAAATTACATTAAATATTGTATTAAATATTATGGATTGTTGAATACCATGGATGATTAATTCCATTCATAGGGTTCAAATTTAAATGTGATGATAATACTAAAATAAAAATATATTTAAAACTATGAAATACCCTAGAATGTTTTCATAGTTTAGAATAACATTTCTTAAAACAAATTCTATAAAAGTAAAAAATAACATAATGAATTGGGAAAATAATTTTTTTTAAAAAATATAATTGATAATCAATGGAATGAATCTTGAAGAGAATTAATTTATAAAACTTAATTTTTATAATATATACGTTATATATATATATATAAAATATTGGTATCTATCTATTGGGAATGATAATAGTAAATATGATATCATTTTGGAATAACTAATATTAAGTTAATATTTATAATGATTATTTATATGATAAAAAATATACACATGAATTATAAATAAATTATTTGAAATATAAGAAAATATTTCTAGTTGAAATAAAATATATTAGTTCTCTTGGAAAACTAATAAGGAATATATAGAATACATTTTTTATCTATTATATATATTTATTTAAATATATTACATGTAAAAATGTTTTCATTTAAAGTATTTTTTAATTTTCATGGAATGAATATTAATGTAACTGAAAAAAAATTAAAATAATTATATAACTATAAATTAAGTACATTAATTATTCCTAAATAAAAAATATTTTGTTGATAGAAATTAATTTTATTATGAAATATATATTTCTATTAAATAGTAAAATTTCACATATTTGGATTATATAATTAATGGATGTTATTTTTTATATCATATCTTGATTAAATATTAATTCATTTTTTATTTATTAATTAATAATTTTTAAATATGTTATTACTAAAAAGAACTATTTTCCAACGATTTTTCTCCTTTTATGTTGTTCATTTTTATTTTAATATGTGACATTAAACATTTTGAAAGATTATTTATAAGAAAATTAATTTATTATTTAGATATTCATCCAAATAATAAAAAAATGAAATATATTATAAAAAGAATCAAATTTTTATCAATATATAAAAAATTTGAAATTTTGGTAAACATATAATTTAAATAATATATAAATTACTTGTTCAAAGAAAATTACATGGTAAGACACAGTGTAAAAATATAAAAATATAAAATCAAAATAAAAAAATGTTTAAAATAGGATTAAAAGCAAATAGTATGGTTTTTATACCCATTACCTAAACCCAAACATGCATGTTACCAACATTGGGATCCATTCTCACATGGATAGTGTAATGTGAACATTGAAAAGGTATTGGGTATTTACCGAAAATCAATTCCATTCACAAATAAAAGGATATCACTTCAACAAAATTTCCTCATAATTTATAAGTTATTATATCCGTGGGATCACTACCATAGTCTCTATAAAAATATTTAACTTCAACAATGAATCTGTGGTCCTTAAAAAATAATAAGCTAAGAAGCCTTACGGTGTTAACCATGGGATACCATCCATTAAGAGCGGTAATGTTCTCAAATAAACACATTTACATAGTTCCTAATTGTACTACATAAAACTATATATATATATATATATATGATAATATAAATAATAATAATATTTTTAATAATTATTAATATAATGGATTATAAATTTTTTACCTTCTTTAAAACTATTTCAAAATGTATATGGCATCTCGTGTACAAGTAGTCTATTCACACTATGAATGATGTGATTAATTTTTTATCACCACATAATATGGTAGATCATAAATCTGAATTAGAAATAATAATATTATATTTATAAATTTAGTAAGATTGTTAATTCTAAATCATTCCATATCTTTTTCTCAATATTTGAATGAAAATAAATTTAATCCTCATGAGTACAGGTGAACTATCACATCTCTAAATGTTTCATCTATCGTTATTCACTGTATACTATTATTATGAGCCCAAAAATTTTAAAACAGAATTATCCATATTAAAAATTTAAATAATATCATTATTCTTTAAAAGTAAATATATTTGTCCTAATGGAACACCTTTATATAAATAGTCACCCATGGATTATAACATGTTATTATTTTAGGGATGTTTAGCTACCAATCTGAATTATTCTAAACAATTTATAACATGGGATGAGAAGAATACATATATACTTATGATTATGACATTTAATAATAAAATAATTTTTCTTGGTTTTGGATTGGTAATAATAATATATATCTTTTTATTAGGATACCACCCACTGTTGGTTAAACTTACTAAAACAGGCTTATCAATGGAATAATTTATTTAAATCATAACAAAAACATTTATGGAATTAAAATGGAATATGTTAAATAGTAATAAAAAATATATTTTAGTTCTTATAATAAATAAATAATGATGAATATTTCATATCTAAAAATGAATTATCATTTCCATTAAAAAACAAGTAATTGATTGTAATATCATCTAATGATGTAAATAATATATGACTGACAAAAATATTATAAATAATATATTTTAAGTTTAGTTTATGAATGGATATAAATATGAATAATGTTCTTATATAGTTGATTAAGACAATTAATATTTTTATAAGAGGCTAGTGAACATTATATTGGACATGAATTAATGTATGGGTATTAAAATCATAATTTTCTCTCATTAGGAGGGATATGATGTGTATTAAAAACATGTATCCATTTTTTGGTGTATATATTTACTATAGATCTATTTTATATTAATTGTTTTGGAATATATGGTATTTAAAAAATCATTTCATATTCATCCTTCTATGTGTTTTTAATTGTAATGATAACAATGATGTAATAGTTTCTTTCTCTAAATTTTCTAATCCACAAGAAAATATTGTTATTAAGCACTATTTTATCTTTTATATGATCTATTCACAATCTTATTTCACTAATCATTGATAAATATTATTGATAATATTTTAATTTCCATTTCATGATCTTCCACTGATGATCGATTGAATATTACATTACATAATCCATATAGAATTTTAATAACCCAAATCAATATTATTGAGTTATTATTTCGCATTATAAAAATATTTCAAATATTAGTGGTTTCTTCCTCTCTATGATTGTATTTTATTATAATGTCACTTATTCTATTTATCAAAATGTTTTTTAAATTTACATTTTTAACCTTTATTAATTTCATTCAAAAAAGTATATCAATCTTAATAATGATTACCATATTATTTAAGTACAACTTCTCTTTCATGTCAATTTTTTTCCACTACTACATAAGTTATACCTTATATTTTATTACCTATTTATGGGTTGTATCACATTAACTTCACATTCCACTTTTATCATTTTAGAAATTATATTGTATTATCCCTTTATTAAAATGTGTGTTTCAGTAGTGATATTTAAAATCACTAAAATGGGTTTCCTTTAATTATCATTTTTTTCATCTTCCACTACACATTTCATTGTTATGATATTAATGTGTTATCAATGATCCATTATTTTGTGTTCATATTATATGTAATTTGTTTTTAATGTTTTTGGCATCCTCATTTTTAAAATGACTCATAACTTATTTTAATAAATTTCTAAACAAATTTAGAAAAATTATTTATTGATATAGGTTTATCTTTATCTTTATATGAGAATGATTTCTTTCATTGGAAATTACTTTTCATGAACTATTAAAAAAATTAACTTTTATTATTTAGGTGGAAAATCATAGGGAAAACTTTTAGTATATTTTTCTAGAATAATCTTCCACTTTGTATAGATTCAATTATTCACCCATTTATATTATTCTAGGATAACTCAATATTAATATCCCTTAATTAAAGTATGTTCACCTAGATTTATTTTTTCAAATGATTGGTAAGATTTATTACCATACCATATAAAGTTTATCTATATTTTTCAAATATCATATATGTCTTCAATATAATTGAAGTTTGTTTACTAATAATTATACGGAATATTTTTGGGTATCCATTCATTTTCAATTAGATTTTAATTTTTTTTATTATTGATGGAATTTTATTTTATTTTATTATTTCATTTCATTTACAAATTTAGTGAAATACATTATCATTCATAGTTTCCTTTATTATATAACAAAATATTTATTTCAAGAGACACATATTTGTATGGATGATTAATGAGAAAAATCCTAAATCACATTATAAATCACCTAATACAGGTTTATATAACAAGAGAAAAGTATACATAGGTGAATTTATGTTTTTTATCAAGCTTGAGTTCTAGTGTTAACTGATGAAGGAGTGGGTGTGAGAACTAACTCACAAAGTCATGGTTGTGTGTAATGACTAAAACATATGATGATAAAATTTTCTTATGTTTATTCAAATTTAATTTTTATGAAATATTCCATATAAATTGTACAATTAAACTCAAATAGCCAAAAATTATCCACCATGGATCATTTTTTTTATTAAATTATTCTACTTTTTTTTGAAATGTTATTTTTTTCATTTGATATTTAATTTACTTTTATGAGTAAGTATAGAAAAATATTATTTGTACAAGTTATTTTAATAAGATATTTATTCCTTATTAATTTTTTCTCATAATCAAATTATCTAGAACTTGATGACATGTTGATATGTTTTTTTTACTTTGTGTTTGATCTCACCCCTTACTTCAGTTTCCTTTCCATAGGTTTTGAAGATTATAAAAAGTTATGGTCAGTCTATAAATTATTCTAGCGTGGATAAATTATGGTGAAATGTTCACCAGAGTTGTTAAATAATGATAGGTGTATTATTATTCGTTTCTATGAAGGTGTTTATGAAATTTTTTCTTCACTAGATTTGGGATTATTGGTCTTTGGAATCTCATATTATCCATGAACTATTTTTTTATCTCACAAACTTATGCCATGGTATGTTTTTTTCATTTGATATTATTCATACTTTTATCCGGACATATAGTGAACTTTTGTTGTCTTATTTTCATTTCAATCATATATTTCCCTTTATATGATCTTTTCTCAGATTATTATGATCAAACCCTTAATCATATATCGATAATTGTTTTTCCGACATATTAATTTGAGCTCATTAAATTATCTTTTCCTTTTACTAATGAATTTTAATATTAGAATATTTTTTAGAATGATTTTTTATGTATTGGTTTTTTTGGGTTTGTTTATGTCATTAAAATAAATTATTGTTATAGTGTAAGAAATATTTTATGGTTGATAAAAAAATGATATTTAATCATTAATGACATTAAAACATTAATTATTATCATTTTTAGACTTTTTTGGACTTATGATGTTTAATTGATGGAAATTTTTTAATGAAATGTTATGGTTTTATTGGGTTGTTTTGGTTGTTAACTAGGAAATGTTTAGTTATTTTTTATGATTTTTTTAATTATTTTGGGAGATTAATCATAATTTATACTACTAAAATGCTTCAGGAAACGTTTATATATAGGGTCAAATCGTAAAATGTTAATAAATTATTGAGTATGTAGTTTACCTATAAATTACATTTCATCCAAGATATAATTAGTGGATGTAGGCTCTTGAACAAGTGTGCCTAGGGGTAAAGACACCTAAAGGGGAATATTGGTTATTAAATAAAGTATCACATGCCTTATGGAAAACTCCAACACAATGAAACCTTTTTTGTGAATCCATTAGGATATGATATATTTTTTTGATAAATATTTGAGAATTACGATGAAATATTTAAATAGAATTTTATGGTATGATATATAACTTGTTTGGTGATAATTTTTTTTAAAAGACAATAGACAACCTATGTTAAACTGAATGAGATATAAGTTGGTTTAATTTTTTTGTTTTTGAAATGAATTCATCATAGGATTAAATGAAGGTTTCACAATCGAAGACATATTAGGATTGTGTTTTCATATAAAATGATAAATTAATCTCTCACTGTTGGATATTATCATAAGATTCTTGGATTTCATGTTTAGTTAGAGATAAGATATAGAAGATGAATCTATGAATATTATTTCCTTATAAACATTTATAACAATCTAAATACGAAAATTTGGTAAAATGTTTTATGAAAAAAGGAAAAAATATCAATACAAGCTCACATAAAAGGAAATGGAATGTTTATAAGGGTCTATGACGGTGTGTTTAATATCATAGTATGAAAATATATCTTCAGTAACTTATAGATCTATTATATTATTTTATTATTTTGTAACAATGAAAAATTATGATGCTAAAAGTTACATAGGTGGGAATATAATAACTAATGAGTTTAGAATTTTTTTCTTTTAATGAACAGAATATCAATACATTGTTTCACACATAACACCTAACTAAAATGAGTCAATATCATTGAGATGAAAATTATTACAAAAAATAAGAAAAATAAAAAATCTAGAAACTAAAATATTTTAATTAATTTGGATTTTATAAAAAGTATGATAAAAACACATAATTTTCAAAAATAGAATTTTCCATTTAAATTAGTTTTATTTAGAAATTTACTTTTTCATTTACACGATTATTTTATAAATATTATAATTTTAATCTTTTATAATTAAATACTTTTTTAAAATCATCATGGTTAAAATATCTTATTGAAAAATATTGAAATATTCATAAATAATTCATCTAAATGTGAATTGTGAAAAAATAATAATTTTTCCAATACCCTCACTTATAATACATTTTCATAAAATAAGAGAGATATATATGTTCATGAATCATTTTTAGTAAAAAAACTACTCATTTATAAATAATGAAAATTAATTTTGAAATACAATTTTTAACTTATATATCAAATTTTTATGTTTTTGAGACATAGTTAATATTTTACTCTCAAAATAGTATTTATTTTATTAAATAATTTTCTTTCTAAAAACATCTTGGGGTGAGATATAAAAAATTATATTTAATTTATATTATAGAAATTTTTTATTTCAAAGTATTTTAAATTTCTATTTTATGAACATAACTTTTATTACTAAGATTACTGTTAATTGCCCTAATAATAGTGAAATTATTGTTTTCATTGAAATATTTAATTAAAATTGTGTAATATTTTTATAATATGCAAAATTTATATATTTTATATATTTAAGTTGATATTAAGTTTCACATATATAAAAAATACTTACCGAATAGTTATTTTTAGCTATATTTATATAATATTAAGAACATATAATATTGGAAAATTCAATTTTCTAGAAATTAGTTTTATTAATATTAAATGTATTAAATAAAAGGTTAAATTTATATTTTTTATAAATTAAAATGAATTATATAGATCTTAACGGTCATTTTATAACATCCAGATTTTTTTATAATGGGTTAAATTTTATTTTTAGTTATATATATAGTACTTGGTTAAAATATGTTATCAAGGTACAAACCAATATAGTAAAAATTAAACTATAGATATAAAATACATAAAAAATCATTAGGACACATGTGAAAATTGATATTGGATTATTATTTTACCTTATTTCACCTTAAAACACATTATGTAAAGATTTTATATCAATTTACATCTTTATAGGTTCATTACATCATTGAAAATGTATTGAGTTTTTAGAGAAATTCCATTTTACTCAAATATAAAATGGCATCACATCTAAAAAATATATACATGTTTTATATGGAATTAACTCTAAAAAATATCTACATGAATGACTTCTCCAATTTACCCCTATATCCTAGAATGTTTTTCAATCCACAAATAACATGCTAAATATGGTTAAGGTCTAACTCATTATAGTGCATCCAAAGGGAGTGGTAGTGTTCTCAATAATGTTATAATAATTATTTCTTTAATTCACCCCTAAAGCCTGTTATATAAATTATATTATTATAAAATAATTATTATTTATATTTTTTAATTATTTTATAATATTTTTATTTCAATTTTCACCATTCCTCTAAAAACATTCAAAAAAATGAAGACGTATCCATGAATATGTATAGATTATTGTCTCGATGGCCGATATGAAAGTCTGTTCTTAATCAAACTACATGAATATATTAAATGTGGAATATAAGGAATTAATTTTGTATTAAAAAAAGTAATGTAATTATTAAAAAATAAAACATTTCATACATTCTATATTTTTGTTTTAAAGAAACGTGTCACCCAGGAATTGAAAAAGATGAGAGAATCCCTTCACCAACTTCATTATCTTGAATCATGACCAAAATGATTTTTAAATAATATTAATTCAATCTAAATATTCATAGAAAATAAATTCATATTAATTTTATAATATCATAATGATTATATTTCAGTATATAAATAATAATCAACAACAAAATTATGAAACTATTATAAAAAATTCTCAAATCTATTAACAACCACTGATAAAATTAAAATATATCATATTATATATTTGTAATGAATACTTATAAATGATGTATTTAATAGGATATAATTATAAGTATAGTTTAGATATTGGTTATTTAGATAGTTATTTCTATAATATGTGGGTTACAACACCTTCATCTATATATGATAAACATTCAGGGTTTATTCGACTCAGTTTAGCATCATTGATATATGATGCACATTCACCAATTATTTCATTTTATACTATATATATTTACCATTGATTTATTTTATCTAAATTTTAGAGGAAATATATGTTATTCTACAAATACATGTGATGTTCTACCTATATATATTTTCTATACAAAAATAAGGATGGAGTAAGAGTTATATAAAAACCCAATTCTCACACACTGTGTTTTGATAATACATATTGAACTTATTTCATATAAAATTGGAAAATTATTCTCTTTAAATTAAGAATGTAATAATTTATTTATATATATTTTTTATTTACATTTATACCATATAAAAGTCATTCTAAATGTATCTTGGTTCATGAATTATGATATTAATAAAATATTTGGATAATAGAAATTTATTTTTCTTTAAATTAAAAATGTATTCTGTGTCCAATATTATTTTTTTCAATGACAAATAAATATAATTACTATTTTATATGACATTTTACAATTTGAATATGAGTACAATTAGGGTAACATATAAATGATTCATTATTAATGACTTTCATTAAAATAATAGTACAACATTTATAAGAAAACTATTACATCCCCATTAAACATCATTTTTCATCAATTTACTTGTTTATTACACCTAATAAAGATTTACTTTGTAATTTGTAAATCTAAATATCATTTTATTTATCTTAAATTTTCTATTTCTATTAAAAATTTTATATTGGCTATTTTTTGAAAACCTTTTTAGTACTGTTGGTTCAAAACAATTACATCAAAATATTAAAATCATTTTACATCATTTAACAATCATGCATTTAATCTCCAACTCCACATTCATTTTAAATAACCCTTATTTTTCTCTAATTAACATTTAAGGAATTTTATTTTTTATATAATAATTTTGAAAATGATCACACTTCTATTTTTCAAATTCTACATATAAGTTTATAGGGTCCGTTAATAATTATTATTTTTAAATGTGTATTAGTTTGAAAAAACCCTCCATCATTTTCAATTATTTATCTATTTTTCCTGGATCCATAATTTATGATTCATAATAAAAGTAAATATTTTTTTTATAAAAATACACTAATACTTTATGAAAAATTACGTCTATGTCAATGTGTGTTACTGTAGATTTTATTAAAATTTGATTTTTAAGAAAAATCATTCCCCATTTTTGAAAAGTATATAAACATATTTTAAAAAATTTCATTATTGAGATTTAATTTGATATTTTTTTTAAAAAATATATTATTTTATTAACTCTGGTAATGGTGTAACTAAAAATTTATATGTTTAATTATATTTATGAATTAGATAGTTCTATTCATGATAAAACTATTAAGTAATTTTGAAATAAAAAATGACTTTTTATTAATTAACGTAATTTAATATAAGTATTTAAATACAATTTAACTCAAAACTATAGTTTTTAAAATTTTTAATATGAATTTTTGGTCAGAAATAATCATATAAATAAGAACATTTTATACAATTTTTAGTTTTTTTAGAAAATATTGATTTTTAAGTTAATAGTAAATTATTAAATTTTTCAAATATGGTCACTTTTTTAAATAATAAAGTAATTTATATTACCATTTTTAAGGGTTTTTAATTTTACATTTTGTCCCATCATGGTGATGTTGAGTTAAATATTTTGATTTGTTTTGTTTCGTTATCTTTAAACTTGGTAGTTGGGTATTCTCTAGAGACATAGTGCCTTTGGTTGGAAAAATGAATTAATGTTCAAGGATAAATTTTTATTTTAAGTATTAGAGTGTAGGTATAAATTTTAAAATGGGATTACAAGGGTTTTTCTGTGTGTTTATAAGGATCTAGTGTTGTTTTGTTATAGTTCACATAAGAAAAGTTAAAAAAAATTCATGCTTGAAAATTTTACAATATGTATGTGTTACATGATTTATAACTACCTATAGAAAAATATTGTAAACAATTTCACAACATTATGTGGTTAAACATATTGTACCTAGTTCAAATAATATATTACTTGATCAAGGATACAATAAACTAGAGGTGGTTATTCTCCTAGCATAAACCTTTATGAAACAATACAAGACCAATAAAAGGGTTTCACAATGTGTAATTATTACATTCATTGGTTTTAACTATGGAGAATGTCATATTTATTTCACTAAATGGTTTCAGCCCTCTAATCCAAATATTATGATCCTTTAGGAAATTTGGGAGTCCCCTATTCTCTTCTGGATTCCCATATTACACATTCGAATCTGGGTGAGTTTTTTTTCTAAGGTTATTCCTAAATTCTTTTGTTTCTCTCCATCACTATGGAGTAAATCACATGAGTTTTTATTCCTCGGATTTGGATCATGATTTTAAAAGATGTAGGTTCTATATTATGATATTCATCACCTCTATTCTTGTTAGAGATTCTGGTTGAAAGGTTTTCTTTTTTATTGATAATGTTAGGGTTCTAAACCTGAACCTGTGATCTTTTCAATTTTCATGTATATGCAACATTGTATTTGCATCAATGAAACATGTTATCACGTTATTATATTCAATTATTAGTGGTATATCATGTATTTTAATATTTGATGGATTCCTTGGATTGTATTGTTGTTGTGAGATGGCTTAAAGATACCTGTTGTTCATAAAAACAATTGAATAATAAGAACATGGAGAGTGGTTTAAAGTGTGCTCGTCTTGAGAAAAGATTGTGGGTGATTGATTGATATTGAATAAACATGGTTTTAGCTTATGGTATATTGATATGGTTGTTGATAAATTGATAAATAAATGATTATTTAGTTGAAATACAAATTTTAATTTATATAATTAACCATTGTGGACTATGATGTGATATTATGATATCTATGCTTTTATGAATTATTGGTTTGGATGTGGAAATGAAAATATTTCCATATATGGCTAGTTTGAGGCTGAAATGATTATATAAAGGGATTTTCCAAGAGGATGTAATTTTTATATTCAGGGATTGACTTACTGATACACACTGAAATGCTTATATAACATTTTTTCAACAATGATATAGACTGAAATGATTATATATAGGGATTCCCCAAGTTGATTATTAGGTGATTATATAAATGGATATTCATAGAGGCTAAAATGAATATATATCAATGTATTCCAAAATATTTTTTATTTCATTGTTTTTGGATATGGTTGGATTGATTTTCAGTATACTTAAAGACATTATAGTGTAGTGGAAAATCATGTGGATTGATGAATTATATTAATTGATTAATTAATAAACCATCTAATTACTTTATTATATACATTTATTATCATTTTTATTTTTTTTAGACATGGTGGTTTCGGCCTACTAAGTTTTACTAAAACCCTATTAATGACACCATATGGTTTTTGATCATATTAGATGGATCAATGTTTTGATAGGGGAAATAGACCATGTTCTTGATTTTGTTACATACTAGACTGGATGGATTCGGTGCTACATCAGATATGTCATTCACAATCAGGGCCTCTTGAGTTTATATTGTTTCACGTGTTACTATTATTTGTGTTGATTTTATTTTTTTTATTTAGATTCATACCATCTTTTCATTACATGATTAGTCAATGTTGGTTTATTGGTTCTTACTTTATATCCCAGTTACATAATATAATGTCTACACTAGTTTCCCATTACTATTATATTTATTATTATATTATATTCTACAATATTATTTTTTATATCAGGGGTCATAGCATCCCCATTATACATATCACACATTAGTTACTTATCGGTAGCCTATGTTAAACGGGGATTCATCCTTAAGTTTTCATAACCAACCAAATTTGTCCACATGAGAGATTTCTAGATTATGTGATGTTATAAAATGTTATCAGAGCTGTATATTTTTATTTTATATTACATTGCAATTTTGGAAAGGTAAAAAAGGATTATATTATGCTTCGGTACCTGGTAATGAGGTTTTCCATGGGAGTTTGTAATCCATGTATAGTGAAATCCATGGGACCATTGATGGGATTTCTATTTGGGTTGTTTTATAGATATGGTTTTTGTTTTTTCACATAGGGAAAATAATGTATTGTGTACTATTATTGTTTCAAGATGATTTTTTCTAGATATTTTTACTTGTGGATCATAATGGAACCAGATTACTATGAAAGCTTCATGACAGGCATATAAGGATTTATAATGACATTTTTTGTTCATGATAGGGTAGTATTTATTACATGAGTTCTATAGTTGTCTATATAATCATTTAGATGTGATAATTATTAAATATATTAAAATAAATTAAATGAATATTTATATCAATATTAGATAATTAAGAACCATGTTTTGGGATACAATGAGTATCGTTTCTCTATTAAAGTAACATGTTGAGAATGAACTTATTATTTTAACCAATTTTCTAAAATGTATGTTATTTTATATATGTAAAATACCTCCTAGTAATCATTGAGTTGATAATCATGAATGAGGAAATCAACACCCACATAAGGAATCTGGATTAGATCATCTAGAAGAAAATGAGGATTATATGGATGTCTGACTTCAAAAAATATTCTCCAAGGTTATGCAACACATTGAATGGAAGACTGCTCGCATAGTTCCATCAATGTTTAAAATGAATATAGAGTTCTAGATGCAATATACACCAATAATCATAGTGGAGGGAGACCCCCACTCAAATGTTTTCTTTTTTGAGTCAAACTATATGATCATTAATAACATTGGGGAACTATCATATAAGAGGGTGAATATTACTATGTATAACATTTTTGGACCTGCCAAGCATTGGCAGGACATTTAAGAGCATGCTTGGAAGTATGAGGAGTTATCTTGTAAGTACATAAAGGTAAATTTATTAATATAATTCAACATAGAATCTTTTAAGGAAAAAATAATCATGATTTTCTACATATAACACTAAATGACATGTTAGTGATGGATTACAATGAACATTTCAACAACCTGTAGTGGTTTTCCTCATGTTCTTCTACTAATGATATATCTTGGGAGAGGAATTTTATAGAAAGGTATTGTTATGATATCAGGTTACAGTTATAAGTTTTCATCTATGTAATTTCTCAAACACGATGAATCTGGAACTCATCATGGAAGGGAATCTTAGAGGGGAACCAAAAAGTGTCTAGGGTGTCTTAGCATTGTAGTGACCCTACCCTATTAATCCTAGATCCATTGTCTATTTCCATTACATTGGATTGATTACAAGGTATCAAGTACCAAAGGACTTATGTGTATTGTATTCATAGTAAATTAGATAGATATAAGAGATAGACATTACATTTTTAATATAAAATTTACAACATATTTTTTTATTGGATAACTTTATTCCATCAAGTATAATTTTATTTATCATTCTTAGTAGACTTCATGGAATGTATTGGAATGGAATAAATGTAAGGATGATATCAAATTATACGTATGATTTATGTATGTTGGAAACAATAATGAATAAATGAGGATAATAAATATTCAAATGCAAAAAATTGAACACACATTCCATGTAAAAAATAAACTGAGAGGGAGTGAATAAAAAATATTACACTGTAAAAAAATGAACACACTATCAATTTAAATAACATTTTAATTAATAATAAACATGTAAAGGACAAAAATATTAACAAAAATTACATGTAAACAATAAAATGAGAGTTAAATGCGTCCATATATTTTTTTCATAGTGAAAATATCATGGATAATAATGCTAAAGAAATAATAAATGAAGGAAATTTTTATTTATTGGATGTCATATTACCCATGAAAATAATACCTTTTCCATCAAAATATATCCTTAGGATACATTAAAAAATTCTATGTAAAAACTGATTAGCTTAGGCTATACAACATGTTTCTAAATGGGACTATAAATGCATTGAGGGGATTACATTAACTTTTACACAACATGTGTCTTTCATGTCTAATACATTCCCAACATACCAAGAAATAAGTATAATTCATAAATAATGATCCTAATAAAATATCTGTATTGATTAAAAGAAAAAGATATTTCAATATTTCAATATCTAATAAAATAACAGTCCTTCTAAACACCATATGTAGAAATGGATTATAGTTTATGAAATAAACATATCTATAAAAAATAGTATAAATATTTAAGTTAAATTTAATGTATAGTGATCATAGGAAACTAAGTATTTAATAAGGACATAAAAATAAATCATGGTTGTGAATTTCAATTATGTCCTTGATCAATTAAATCTTAAACCATCAAGAGGGATAATAGAGATAAAATTATGACAAAAAAATATGATGTTGAGTAAATAAAGTGTTTTTCCATTGATAAATACAAATACCATAAATATATATTTAAGACATTATATAGGAAAATATCAATTTCATGTTGATTTTTTGGAAATCCTTTCTCTTTAAAATTTTAATTTAAAAAATTATTATTTTAAAATATGATCATTAAAATTGAAATTAATCTTCACATAAATGATGGTGGGAAATTTTTTATAACCCCTACAATGTAAAAAATAAAATTCAATTTCAAGGTAAAAGGTTCAACAAGTGCGTTTATTGAAAGAGGGAAGAAGATTGTATTGAAAACAATTTCAATATAAAAAATTGGGTCATTTTTTTTATATAAATCATTATTAAAAATGTTGAAAAACATGGGAAATAATATTTATAAAACATATTTTTTAGTGAAAAAAGATATATGACTGAATATGGAAACGGTGTCCGGTTTTGTCAAAAACATTTTATAAATTATTTTTAGTCACAAGGAGTGGGAAAATGATAATATTATTTGAAAAATATCATGAATAACTAAATTATAATATTATTAAAAAAAATTTTAATGATTATAAAATTATCCACATTAATGGAAATTCTATAATATACAATCATAATTAAATTGTGATTATGGAATAAACCATTTAAATGATCAAAATTTGGAAGTAATAATTAATAAATGAATTGATTACATGTATCAACATTATATTCACCAAAAAAATTTCAACTATATTAATATATTTTAAATAGTGATTTAAAAGAGAATCTTGTAATATTAATGTAATGGGAAAAGTAATATAACTCGATGAACATTTATCAGATAATGAAATTATTTAACACCTGGTAGATTTTAATTCAAATCCCCTAAAATGAAATAAGTGAAATTGAAACATAAATTACCATTTATAGTAAATTATTTTATATTTTAAATGTCAGAGTTATATATATATATATATAGCATAAAAAATAAATTCAGTTAATAATAACAATTGAGTCTCAATGTAATGTTAGTTGAGATGAAATCCTTTATATTTTTTTTCCTTTTGTATCATGTATATTGAATAAATAATATCATTTATTATCTTTATATAATATCTTATTACCCTTTACTGAACAATATTTCATTATTTTCACAATTTGGGGAGTTAATCGCCTTGTTTTTTAAGTATGATTTGACTTGAGATTTTTTGTTCATATAACATAGATCATAATTTAAACATCTATTTAATGTAAAATATTATTTAAATATTATATATATTCAGTATATATGTTTTTATAGTTATCAATAATTTGTGGAGATATGAAATTTAATACACCATTCTAGAGATGTTAGGACATACATATGGATAAACATTATTTCCATTTTTTTTCATACTAAAAATATTTAATGATATATATGTATATTATAATTCCAAAAAATAATATTTATTACATAAATATAACATTATTTCATTAAAAACATATTTATAACACTCAATTTGTTTTTGTGAATGAATATTATTGCATTGCAGAGGTGTTAGTTCACACATCAACATATGATTTATTAATATTCCCTCAAATTGGTATGTATGAAGGAATGTCTTATATAATAATTTTAAAAACATTAAAAAATTAATATTATATATATATATATCATATATAAACTATTAAACCAATATTATTCCCATCAATGAATGGTGGTAATGGAAGAACGAAAGACATTAGTTCCAGAGGCGGTAGTATGTTATACAAATGAATGATGATTGTGTATCCCATTTTATGTAAGTGAGGATTAGTGTATGTCATAATATTTTCAAAAAACAATATTTATATAATTTATATGGATTTTTTTATATAATCATGATATATAATAAATAATTGGTGGAGAAAGAAATAAAACAGAAGTGCTTTTCTAAAGAACGTTACAACTTCTTTGGGTAACTCCGTTTAGATTTTACTAAAAACCTTCCATTGAAACCTTTCTTCCAAATGATTGGATTATATAATGAGGGGATTTATTTTGGTGATATATTTTCATAGGTTTTGGATGAGTAAAAGGTCTTGATATGTCGGATTAAGTGAGGGGTGATTTTCTTTTTATCGTGGAGGATGAGTCGCATTCTGGTAAATATAAAAGGAAAAGATAGTTCACATGTATCCCATATATCTTGTGTTTATAATAATGATAAAAATATGATAAAATTGGTAAAATGGTTGAATGATGTTCAAAAAATGGCTTTGTATAATTTTCTATGTAATTTTAGACCTTATGATGAAGGTTTAGCTCCTAATTATTCTATATTTTGTCCTAACCATTGTAATTAACATTAATTGATTTCACTAATATTTCTAGGCAAAACATATTTGATCATAATTCATATTATAAAAATTATTACTCAAAATATCAAATAAATTTTACCCAAATCTAATAATAAAAATTTAAGAAATTAATTTTTAATTAAACACACAAATGAGACGAAAAAGTAGTTTTTAATGTAAAAATATTCAAAATTTGGAATTTTTTTATATTCATTTTTAATTTTAAATTGATGAAAATGGACAAAATTAGATTAATTTATGTTTAATTTATCAAATTTTACATTAAAAATAATTTAAAATAAAATTTATCTTTATAAATGATTGATATATAATGATATTTTTAAATTAAAATACAGTATTTTCACTATTCATTAATAAACTAAAACATCACTGAAAAATACCAAAAAATATCCATTAGATAATTTTTATTTTAGGAAATCATAATTACTGTTTATTTTTTCATGTAAAAATTTCTAAACATATCAAAATCTAGTTTTAATATAAATTATCTATTAAAAGGTGGAAAACATTCTTTATAAAAATAAATATTTTATTGAGTAAAGATGTGTTTATTCTTATGTTATGACCATTAAAATGATTATTTTAATGTAAAAAATATTAGAAAATATATAACATATATATTTCATTAATATAATTCAATAATAGAAATTAATTTAATTTATTAATGAAAAAACCTGTATAGCTTGAAACTCGTTTGTTTATAAAAACCTTTCCATTATATTTAATTGGTTTTTATTTTCATTTATAATTAATCAGTAACCAATCAAAAAAATTATATTTGTGTAAACCATATATTTTCTTAATATAGATTATATTATTCCTAACTTCCAATTTAACAAATTATTTATATCTTATTATATTAAATAATAGTATTTTAATATCATATTAATGTTCAGTAAACTTAGTCATGTGTATAATGAAAGGATTAAAATAACGTAATTGTTTCATGTAACCTAATCCAAACATTGAGTTTTGTGTACAGAAATCTATATGTTGTGTTGCATGAATTTTTGGAAATATCATAAATTTATTTTATTTAATATAGATAATATATTATAAAGTTTTGGGATGTTATATTCCCTTCTACACTTGTTGTTGTGTATCATATATTCTTTGAAATAAAATATTCTTCTATTATAATTTTTGGGTGTGGCATTCTCCTGACCATAAATAAAATTTCTCCTAAAAATTTAATCCGGAATTTTTTGTCTGGGGATTGATATTTGAAAATTCCCATGTTGAAAAACACACATCATAAAAGATTTTAGAAAATGTCAACATAATATGTTAGAATGATAATAACAAAGCTCAAATAGATTAACCTATTACAAAGTTTCTACATAAATGAATAATAGTGGAAAGTAAAAAATATAGACATAAAGTAAAAGTGTAAATAATTATAGAGTGTTTTTGGGATCATTTATCAGAAACAAGTAAATGATCAATGTGATGTTAAGGAATTCAATTAATTTAATCTATGATGAATTAAAATACCAACGGTTCAACAAAAATTAAGGTATTAAGAAAACTCTTTCTTTTTATAAGCCATTTTTTGATTGTTGAGTAATTATTTCAATATCTTAGAATACATGAAAATATTATTAATTGATATATTTCTAAAAATACAATTTCATCATTTTCATATGATTCAATCAATTATTAATTCATCCTTTACTTCAATAAATGAATCCCCAAAATAAATTTCCTGCATCACTAAAAATAACTTTAAATGGATCGTAATATCTAGATAAAAAATATTTATATATGCCTCTAATTATTTTCCAAAAACAATATGGTAAATTCATTAATATATAAACCTAAAATGTGATACCACTGGTTCATCAGAAACATTTATTCAACAAATTGTATAGCCAAAACCAATAAACATTAACCAAGACATAATGTAGGACAATGGTATCACATTTGAGGTTTTTATTCTCTTATTTTACACACATAAATAATCTATCTGAGAGAGACATATTCCGGGGTGACTTCTTCTTATTTTTGAACATGATGGTAATGTATTCTTCATTTTTCCATGGTCTCCACAACTCATGCCATTTAAAAAATCCATCCTTCTCTTATTTGGGGAGTTAGGTATTTGTTTAATGTATATGTTGTTATTCAAATTTTGGAAAAAATAACTAGGAAAAAAATAAATTATTTAATACAAATAAACATTCCATGTGGTTTATCTTTTTCACCACCTTAACCTTCATGTTCAGTAATGGTGCATTTGTTTAGGTTCCAGGTATTTATTAATTCCAAAAAACTTATTCTGAGGAAAAATTATCATTGTACAGAAACCATATAATCATTTTATGAATGTCTAAATCATGACATGTTATGTTCAATATATGACACCTAGGTTTTAACCATGATCAATCATTGTCATTTTATATTCAATTTCATCTTTATTGTTTATAAAGAAAATATAAAACATCAAACTAATATCCCTTAATAGTTTGAATCCAAGTGCACGGTATGTACCATTTTCTATCATGTCATTCTGGATTCAAGCCTGATACACCCTTTTTTGATTTATTACCTCTTTGTACATTTTTTCGCAAACCACATCCCCTTGTAGTATTCTATCATGGATTTATTGAATGTAAAGCCACATAATATCTATCTAAACGAACCTATAATATGTTCTTATATACTTATCTTAAAATCTACATGAATCTTATGTTCTCTATTCTATGTATTCATATATCAAGTTCCTATGGTTTCTACAAAAATTATTTTGATTCCAACTATAGTTATATGACCCTGGTCAGCCTAAATCCATTGTCTATGAACATTAAATTTATATGATTACATGGAATAAAATCCTGATGGGATGATAAGTCTAGTAGTCTTGGTAAACTAGATACATCCATGGGTCTTATATTAAATTAGGAGTAAAAAATTACAACATAATTTTTTTAGGGTTACTTTATTATATGTAACATATCTTTGTATATCATTTATAATAAACATCATGAAATCATGGGGAAATGAATAAAAAAAGTGTGTCCTAAGATTATCAATAATGGTTAAGTAAATTTGCACCAATAATGATTTATTGGGAATAATCTATATAGAAAGGTAAATAAATAAAAACACACATTCCATGTAATCAAAAATTAGAGAATGAAATGCACCCATATATTTTTTTCAAAATGAAAATATCATGGATAATAATGATAACTAAATACTAAATTGAGGTATTTCTTAATTATTATAGTTCATGTTTCCCAGACACATGATAACTTTACAACTAATATATATCTTAATATAAGTTTAAAACATATTGGGTAAAAAACCACAAGCTTAGTCTATCTAAATGATTCATTCCATGAGACAATTGATTCATTGAGGGGTTTACATTGACTTCTCCCCAACCCATGTAATGAATTTCCATAAAATTCCTCATATATCAAAGTATAGATTTAATTCATTAAAAATGTTCCTTACTAAAAATCTGTATTGTGTGAATGATATTGATCTATCAATATTTCTTCTATTAATCCAAAAATATTACAAATAAACACCATATAAAAAATTTGTAACAGTTTCAAAAAATATTCGATGATAAATACTATGGATATTTAGTGATCATTTAATATCTAATGATCATATGAAATTTAATATTTCAAGGCAAATAAAAAAGGGAATCAAGGGAGTTAATGACAATATCATCATTGATCAATGAAATCATAATCCATCATGATAAAGAATAAAAATGTTATTAGTACAACATATCCCAAGTAGAGTATTTACAAAGTGTTGTTTTCATTTATGAATAGAAATATTGTAAAAATATTTTTAATACATTCATGAGGAAAATATATGTTTTGGAAAACATATTTAAAATATATATTCTCTAAGATTATCTTTTAAAACGTTTTCATTAAAAATTAGTAAATTATAGAGGAAGCTCTAAATAATTTACATCAGGTAATTCAAGATATGTTTTTAAAATGAAAAAAGAGAATTCCATTTTCATATTAAAAGGTCTAAAAAATTTAATTTTTTGGTTGGTGGCTGAAAGATTAATTAGAAAAAATTAAATAAAAATGGGAATATATATATATATATAATCTTTTGTAAAAGGGTAAAAAAATTACAACATTTTTTTAAAACATGATTTTTAATGAAAACATATCTCGGATAGAAGAGACAAATGGAGCTGGGTTATCATAAATTTTTTTTATAAAACATTATAAGTACCAAATATTGAAAAAATGGTACAATTATCATTAAAATATCAATAATAACCATAGTATATGAAATTAAAGGAGTTTTACGAAAATTATCAAATAATCCCCTTTAATAGATATTCTAGAATAAACAATCTCTTTAAAATTGGGATTATTGAATACATCCTCAAAATGATCATAATGTTGAATTTAGAATTAGTTAATAAATTAAATATTTGTATCAAATTTAAATATACAATGAAGGAAAATAAATAAATATTTATTAAATATTTATTATCCACAAAATCTTATAATATTTATGACAACGAGGAAGTAACATAACCTAATGAAAAGGAACCGGGTTATGAAATTATTTACCATTTGGTACCTTTTAATTCAAACACCCTCAAATGAATTAATTTAAACTGAAACATAAAATAACATATAGAATGTATTATATATTATATTACAAGTGAAATATAAGTAAATATGTAATTCAAAAGATATTAGGTTCATAATAATAAATATGTTTCAATGGAATGTAAATTGAGATGAAATCCCTTACCTTGTGTTTCTTTTTGGTTTACATTTTTTAACATAATGAACAATAGTACTAAATATTTTATTAACATATAACATAAACATAATAATATCTATAATTTTATATATGATCTTTTATAATAACGTATTACACATTTTTCAACAGTGTTTAATTATTTTCACTATTTCGTGTGGTCATCACCTAGCCTTTAGAGATTATTTTAACTTACTATTTGTTATTTCTATAACATTGGTCATGATTCAATCATATTCAAAATGTAAAATAAATAATTCAGTTTAATATGTATTCATTATATACCTATCTATCAAAATCCAATGTGTAAGGAGATAAGAAATTAAATACACTCTTCCTTGATGTGTATGTCATATATACGCATGAACACTATTTCGATCATCTTATAGAATTAAAAGAATTAAAACTAAATTATATATATATATTGTAATTAATGTTTATATTTATGTTATATATGTCATGTATTTTAATTTAAATCATTCTTACAACATTCCATGTATAGTGTGAATGAATCACTTTAATTTGAAATGGTGGTAGTCCACACATCCTTAAACGATGTTATTTTATTTCCAAAAAATTGAAATCATGTAGATGTGTTTTATATATGAATCATATAATATAACGGAAATTAGAAATGTCTTATATATAAATATATAAACTATAAATTTTTCAATTTTACCATCCCTAAAATGTGGTAATGGTTGAATGGATGACATCGGTATGCGAGGTGGTAGTCTATCATACAAACTAACTATGATTGTGTATCTGATATGATGCAAGTATGTGTGAGTGTATGTCATATTCATGAAAAAGAGTAATATTAGTATATTTTTATATTTAATTTATTATATATTAATTATATAAATTTAATGGGAGGGTGGATAAAAAAATAAAACAGAATTTCATCATTTAATAGTGTTACCTCTTCTAAAGGTAACTGCTTTAGGGTTATACCCAATACCATACTTGAATTTCTTTCTTTTTAAAGTGATAATTTAATTATGAAAAGATGTATTTTTTTGGAGATATTTGGTTAGGGTTTGGATTATCTAATTTTAATTATTAGTGTGATAAAGTGAGAGGGTGGGTTCCCATTTATATTGGGGGATGAGTGGTATTCATGAAAATATAAAATTATAATCACCATTGAGAAGTATAAATTACTTCATGTTCTTAAAATAATAATGAAAATTATATGAAAGAGTTAAAAGGTAAAATAATGGTAATAAAATGGTTTTTGATCACGTTTCTAAGTCATTTTGGCCCTGGAGATTAAGGTTTAGACCCCTGTAAACTAGTTTTTCTGTTAATCATTATAATTAACTTTAATTACTCTTACAAATAGTATTCATCAAAATATATGTTCTAATTACTAGATATTATAAATTATTCTAATTCGAATTATGGAATACATTGTTTCAAATTCCAAGCACATAAGTGTTATAAATTAATTATCAACTAATCATGTATGTGGGAAGACTAATAGGTGTTTAAAGTAAAATTATTCAAAAACATTAAATGTTTTCATAAGAATTTTCAATATTAAAATAAATTAAATGACATATTTTTTATTAGTAAATTTATAATAAATACAATATTACTTTAGAACCAATTTAAAATATAATTATTAATTATTAATTATTGAGTTGAAATGTTAGTTTTTAGTTAAAATCTTGTATCTTTCCCCTTTCATAAAAAATAAATTTTCACAGGAAAAAAATTTTCCTTTATTTTCAATTGGTTATTATTTTAATTTCATAGTAATCAGTAACCAATGATTTAATATTATATTTTTTAGAACCATAAATTTTCTTAAGTTAAATAATCATATTCCTAAAATCCAATTTAATGGCTATGATATCTCATATTATATTAGAAACCATATATACTAATATATTGTTGTTTGGTATACTCAATCATATATGTAACACAAGGAATCAAAATATGCCATTAATGCATAGAATGCATGAGAAGCTTGGTGATTTTTGTAGATTAATATTAACTTTTTATCTATCATTTTATGCTATATAATAGGTTGAATTTATTTAATATAGGAAATATATTATAAAATCTTAGGATATTATATTACATTATACACATGGTGTTGTGTGACATACAAATTACTGAATACTATGTTCTTTATGATTTCAATGAGTTATCAGTAAGGTAAACTATGAAAACATAATGTAGTGGTAAGAATAATCATTATGAATTTTTAATCAAAGGAAAAAATAGTAAGAGCATTCAAGGAAGTGGGGAGCCTTCTTATGACTGTATCCTATTGTAGTGCTATTATTGTGGAATTTTGGTCCACAAATGACTGTAGTTTCTATACACGTATTTGGAGGTTAATTTTTTCAGAAGGATGGGTCATCATCATTGTTTTTCTAACATCATTGTTTTGAGTGTTGGAATGGGATAATGATATATATCAGAGTTTGTGAAGGTCTCAACAACTCCTTAGTAGACATATAGTTGGGGTTCCTAAGGACATTTAGGTCTAGGTTGGGAAAATTGTTCCCTATCGTAGAAATGGAAGTAATATTGTTAGGAAATAGTTAAATGGAGTACAGATGATCCGACCAAATAATAGATTGTCAATAATATATTTTCTGGACTACTATTGTATTGTGTAGAGGATATTCTAAAGTCAGTGTTATGATTCTTAAATCATCTCGCTTTCTTACATTTTGTTTCATATAAGATAATTGCCTTTGTTTTTATCTTAATGTTTTTTAAAAATTTTGTTTTGTTTATTAAAAGGTAATTTTTTTCATTGAACATTAACAAACATTTGGGATTGTAGTCAGAGAATAAAAAAATTTCAAGCCGTATTCTCTATATATTGGTGGTTATCATTTACTTTGGGAATATGTTTTACTGATTTTTATAGGTTTTTATTTGATTCATGGTTTTTATTTTTTAGTCCTATACTAGTATGATATTCACTATTGTTGGAAGAGAGTTACCTTTGTATCTCCAAAAGGAGATAGTTTTTCTCACAAGGGTGAGAGGAACCGGTAGGCTAGTCATGCAGGACCATTCATTGTCAATTGCATTTTATCACAACCCAGGAAGCATGTCATGTTCTATATAATGGATGAATGAAATTGGATTCATTTCCACCAGTAGTAAACTATTTTTATTATGTATTACATGAAGTGTTTTAAAACATACCACATGAGTGGGAGATCATGTACACTCTCAAGTTGGGGTTGGGAGAAGATCCAGTTTTTATCCCATGTTACAGAATGACATCAACAGATCATCATGTGTTGAAATGTAGTTAGAATATAAATAAGATAAATTCATAATAAGACCTAGTATAAGTACATGGTGTTCCCCATTTCAATTATCTATAAAGGCTAATTGTAGATTTAAGTTATGTGGGAATTATCATATATTGAAACAATTAATGGTAAATGACCAGTATCCCCTTCTACACATTGATAGTCCCTTTGATCAGATGAGAGGTGCTAAGAACAAATAAAATATTGATTTGAAGTAGAATTCCAGTAGTATTAGGTGAGGCCATCATATATACCTCATGTTAATTTATAAAATATTTATTACCTATATGATTTTGTAGTGATTCAGTTTGTTTTGACCAGGGAACCAGAGTTATTAATAGAAATGATGAATCAAATAATTTCTCACTATATATAAAATTTATTAGTGGGTTTTGGTGAATAAATAAAAATTTTCCCAATTATAAAAATGATCATTTAAAATAAATTGTGACATTATCTTCAGTACAATTGGAGATCATAGACTTTATGCCCATATTTAGAAATATATTTTCTTAATTTATAATGTGATTGAAATAGTTAATGACATCTATGTAGAAAAGGTTTCTTGGGACCTAGAAAAAGTTTAATCCATGGTACCTTGTGATTTCCAAAATAATTTCCTTGAGATACATGGATTTTTAGGTTTATCAAGTAAACATCGTCCTTTTTTCAACAAATTATCCATTTTTGTAGTAGTAATTTTTAGGATACCCATGAAATGGGTTATGTTTATTGGTATAGATAATTCTGAAGGATATTTTCAAGAGATTGTTGGCCTTAGAACCTTTCCTAACATTTCATGTTATTGGAAATAAATATATTATATACCATTATGCATCTAGAGTTAGACTTGTATCAGTTATGATACAGGATTATTACGTAGCTTTATTTGTATCAAGGTATCTAAGACCACATAAGAGGAATTATCATACTCATGATCTGATATTGGAAGTGGTGGAACATTCCCTGGGATTTTGGAGACATAATATTTTTGGAAATTAGTATATAGTGTATGCATACCATAATATCATCAGGAATACATTTTCCTAAAAGTACATAGGCCGTTATATGGGGAGATGGGTTGATTTTATCCAGCCTTTTAAATTTTAGTCGGACTATATACTGGGAAAGGGAAAACAATTTGATGTTTCTATCCAGAAAACACATACAAATATATTGTGGGTTTCTTAAAATTTATGAAAGATGATAGAAATATTTTCAGACATGCGTAAAAATGATCCAGAGACCTAGTAATGAGTAGCTCTGACTTTCACATATGTTATACCCATGATTTTGGATATGATCAAGATAGAGTAGTTATTTGGTCCGTAGAACTTATTTATGAGAGAAAACTCATATTGTGGGGACAAACTATCTGGGTGGTCTAATAGAATTCGAAAATATTATCTTTTCTGTAGATGATAAAGGGTTTGTATGAGTTTGAATGTGGATATGATGAGAGAATTTCATTTTACATTATGGGATGTATATCCTAGTTTGAAAAAGTTATATCTTCATCTTCATAGGAAGTAGTGTTTGTTATAAATGAAAAAATATTTAGTGAGCTTCATGTAAATATGTTTTACCTATCATTAGGTGAATTCTAAACATCATAGGTCAGGCGAGTTCTCCCAATATTTTCAAAAAATTTAGTGGAAATTGGATGATGTAGAAATGGATTTTTTAGGCTTACCCTAGAAAACTCATATGAATTATAGTATATGGATGATAACTGATTGAATACAGAAGTTATCCAACTTATTTACTATTAGAGATAATTTTATTTTAAGGATATAAGTATTCTCCAGTGCATATGAAATTTTAATTGTGTGGTCTTACTAGGTGTATTATTTCAAACAAAGATCAACATTTGGCATATTGGTTCTAGAAGCATCATTTAAAGGACTTAGGGTCCTAGGTTCCTCTGGAAACAATATATTATCCTTCGACTGATGGTCAATATGATGTAACTATGTTGTATATGTTATGAACATATTTTTTGGATTTCTGTGGTTCCTGGGTTAATCATATGGATTTTGAAAATACTTCATATAATAATATTTACAAGAATTGATCACAATGGCTCTATTCAAGTAATTCTATAAAATTCTATTTTATTCACTTATTTATGAGTTGAAGGCTAGTTAATTAGTTCTTATTAGTCCTAGTCTCATGAATGAGACATCTGATAATTATCAGATGATAAGGAATTTGTTGTTTATTTTGTAGAGTATGATAAAATTGTATGATGACCATCAGGAAGGAACTCTAGATTTCGATGTTAGTCATCATGTTTTTGTTTGAGTGTTGCATGGGTTGGAGAAATTCTATAATATGAAAAACATAGAAATTTAGTTCCTATGCATGTTATGGAATTTGATATAGTGGTTATTATCGGCCAAGTGGAAAACTTATTATCCCTTCCATGGTGTTACAGTTCCATGCATGATGTGTTTCACAAGTCACAGTTTTGGATATATTATCTTGACCCTTCTCAAGTGGTAGTTATTGAATACATTTATATTTGTGTGAATGTGTCTATTAAGGTTCATCTTATATGGATTATGGAACATAGTGACATGATCCTATAGGATTGGAAAATACCTTTGGTTCGAGTGTAGGGATGGAATGGTAGATTTCATGATGATTCCTAGGGGAGAGGGTTTTATATGAATTTACACAGTCCAGAATTGTTCATTACGAATCCACATGGATTCATGAAGATGCTCTGTGATGGGTTATTATATGATGGGGAGGATGTAAGAACATGTATTTTTATTTTTACATCCCTAATTTAGTTTTTAAATTAAACATCTTTCTTTGGTTTTTCATTTATCAATATCCTTTGTGGATGATTCTTCTTTGGAGAGGGAGATCCTTAGTTATATAAAATAACATTATTTTTAGGGATTTATTATTTATTGACAAAATTGAGTCATATTATAGATTTTTTTTAATTTCATTATGAAGGGTTTTTATGAGTTTGGAATTCTTAAGAGCTATCTTGGGTTCTTTAATAGAATCTTGACAAAATTTTGTTCGCCAGACAATTATATATTATATATGTGTTATACGACATGTAATGTTCATCAAGCACATGTCAGAAAATGGTTCAATATGTGAAGTGGTTACATG
Organism: Viscum album; assembly: GCA_963277665.1. Taxonomy (NCBI): domain Eukaryota; kingdom Viridiplantae; phylum Streptophyta; class Magnoliopsida; order Santalales; family Viscaceae; genus Viscum; species Viscum album. The sequence goes on from OY728123.1 coordinate 1,896,893,459, forward strand.
TCATGTACCTAGTTCAAATTGATTAATGTTAAAACATGGTTATAATTATCTAGATGTGACTTATGTTTCTTCAAAAACCTTTTTGAACAACTACATTGTGCACAAATAGGTTACAGATTAGGAAATTCTCATGGGTAGTGGTTTTATAATGGATGTTCATATGACTTCTTTCCTTCCATCCATTCAGTACTCCAATCTCAGCCATAGTGTACTCTATGAAATTTTTTATTATAATTTTTCATTCCATAACTCTTGAATACACATCAGATCAATGGTGTGTTTTTTACTCAGGTTTTTCCTCAAATATATGGTTTTTCTATGTCATTGTAGAGGAAATCTATGGAATTAATTTTTTTTGGTTTTGATTTTGATATAATATGATCTAAGATCTTTCCAGTGATATTTTTCTCTTCTATTGTTTCCCTAGATTTCTGTTGGAAGTGTTTCATAATCATCAGATAAAGGTAGGTGGTCTAAACCAAACCCTATGGCTAGATAAATTGTCATGTCCAATAAATATTGTGTTTTTATCAATGTAACGTGCACCCTAATTAATTTATTCCTTGACTAACGTTAAATAGATTCTTGTTATATTATTTGGATCCTATGAATTCAATTACTGAGGAAACCTAGCTTATATATACATGTTGGGTGAGAGTTATTTTTAATAATAATAACATTGATAATGGTATAAAGTATGATTTTCATGACATGAGATTTTAGGATTATTCTAGGTGTAGTATTACATTGGTTATATGTTATTAGATATCAGTACGGTTATTGATAATGATATATATAATTAAATGTGTAATTAAATGAAAAATTGTAATCTACATAATTAACCATTGTGTTGTATGATATGATATTGGGATATCATTACTGTAATGAATTTTCAGTTTTGATGTTGAAATGCTTATATAGAAGTACAAGATAAGTTTAATGCTGAAAAGATTATATATTGGTAATTACCTAGAGTTTAAATTGTTATAAAGTGGGCCATTACTGGTGATATATGTTAAAATTCTAGTATAATGGGATTTTCATAGTGACGCATACTAATATGCTTATTTAGTAGGCCTGGCCTAAAAATATAAGCTAAAAATATTATATTGAATTCTAAGCCTAGGTGATTAAAAAATTATTATATATATGGATATGATCAGAGGATGAAATTATTCTTAATATGGATATGTAATGTTTTTGTTTATTGCATGGTTTATGGTTATCGTCGGAATGGTAATTCTACTTGGATAGAGATATTCCTGCATTGTTTTGATGTAGTTTCATTGATGTACTATATTAATTAATTAATTAATATACTTATTTGTCACTTTACTACATTCACATAATATAAGACTAATTTTGTTTAATCATCGTGGTGATGACCAACTAGGTTTTACTCAAACACTATCGAGTTCATTGTTTAGTACCTGAGTTGATTACATGGATGTAGGTTTATATAATGGCATGAAACTATGTTATTGATTTTGATTCCTGATGGATGGGTTTGAGTTTTGATATGGGTCCAACATGGGGGTTCGAACTAGTTTATTTTTATTTTATATTATTTCATCTAATTATTTTATTTTTATTTATTTCAATTTGAATTTTTTATTTATCTAAGTATTTCATTATATGATTTATCCTTATTGGTTTACTGGTGTCTCTTTAAATTCTCAGTTGCATTATATATTGTATCCACTATTTTTTCATTACAGTTATATTTATTTTTTTGGATTATTTCCCTTTATTTTACTATATTCGTGGGGTATAGTCTCCCCAATATATATATCAGGCACCTTATATTATTCGACATCCTCTGGCATATGTGGAGGCGTGCTTGAGGTCTCATTACCAAAAAAATTTGGCTACAAGAGAGAGTGCATTTCCCATGGATGTTAAACCATTTTTATTTGAATTTTATTTTAATTAACATAAATATTATTTAGTTATAATAATTATAATAAATTAAATTTGATTATTCATTATATTAAATATGGGTATGCGTTCTTTTTCGGGTTTAAAATGATGTTTTTCTAAAATATATTATAAAGTGAATAATGCTTCACCATTTTAACTGCTTTCAACAACACATAATGAGTAATTATTTAAATTAAATATAAATTTTATATTTCAATAAATATGAATTTAATTTCATAAAATTATGATTTCTAGTCATTGAGTTAATATTACATCATCTAATTCTATAAAAATATATTTCATAAAAAACATTTTCATCATATCTATGGGTAAAATTTTGAATTATATTCTATGAAATATTGTAGAATTATTTTCAAAAATGTATTATATTTTGTGAATAATAATAATATATATTAGTTAATATTATAAAATTAATTTTTTTAAAAAATTTGTAGTGAAAATATAATAAAATACTATGGTTATGTTGAAAATGGGTTAAATAGGGTTTAAAAAACAAAATGGGTCAAAATGACCTAAAATGTTTACAATATTATGTTGGATGGAAATATGTATAAATAAACTCATATATGTCTTGTTAAGGGTTTATTTTTTAGCTGCATGAATGGTTTAAAACCTAGTTATAGTAATGTATTTTAAAAAAATCATGTACATACACTCCCCAGCTTATAAATGGTCACCATGTCAGATCCCCTCATCAAATATTAATATTTTATTTTCCAAACCTAACTACCAAAATCACTACCCTAATTCACTCCTGTTGTTTGAGATTCCTTTTTTATTTAAAATTAAATTGTTCAAGGCCTTATATATAATTATAAAGAGGTAGTCCGGAGATGAGGGAGAATTCTTAACTGGGTTATTTTTTTATTATTCATTCACCTCCTTATAATCTTTATCATTCATGATTAAAAAATAATATAATTATTTACCATATATTAAGTTCTTATTTTGTTAATTTAATAAAATAAATCCTTATCATATTCCATCAAATAGTAAACATAACTATCATTCATGTGCAACATGGACTGCCGCCTCATGATCCGATGCAATTTTTTCACCATCACCTATTACATATTATTTTAATTATTTATTTAATATATATATTTATATGTTATTATATAAATTAAATTTATTTAATTATAAAAAGATAATAGATAATTTAATTTTTTCCATTTGACTTATAGAAAAATGATAATATTGTTCATATGTATGTTTGGACTACCACCTAAATAAAGTAATGTGACATTTTTTTCATCACCATAATACAAAAATGATATATTAGATATATACTCAAATATATTACTAAATAATTATTTATTTATTATATTATAACCACTCTATAAATTTAATATAACACTTAACTTATTTACACTATGATTATTGAATAATGGAAACATTAGCCCCATGAATGAATGACCTATCGTCTCAACAATCATAACATAGATCATTTTTTATAAACATAATTCCTCATTAGTTTTAAAATTTATAATTAATTAATACATATTATAAAAAAATTATTATTATTATTCTAGAGATAATTGAAAAATGACACATTTTAGCATAGTCATCATATAATAGTGATTATCGATATATGAGCTGAATATAAAACAACATTGAACGTGAACACACTTAATTTAGAAATATTATATAACATTTTATAAATGAAATAAACATGATTATATTCACTAAAAATGTTATAATGAGATAAATAATTAACATATTTTTATTTTTTAGGATGATAAATATGTACGTTATGAGTCAGACTCAAGGAAAAAATACGCTATCACTTAAAATGTTAATTAAAATGTTTTACATGTTTATTAAAAAAAATAACACACTTCAATATCCTTATCAATATAGTTATTATTAATAAGTAATTAATTATAAATTACTGCCTTATAGTGGAAATTAGTGACTATATTTCACTTTATTCATAGTATTTTTATAAACTGATTCTTTTTATTTTTTTATGTAAGGAATATTGTTTTTAAAAGAACATATTTTTTTAACAATTTTTTACTGTTTTACATCCAGGTCCATATTTTAAAATTTTATTTCTGTATTTTTTATGGATATAAAATACTTATAAGGGACATTTAATGCATATGTTCACTATATTTGAAGTGTTTTAAAAAATGGATAGTTGTATAGAATGTTTTTGTTTCTCACTAAATATAAAAGGAATGTTCAATTTTAATGTATATGAAAACAAAATTCCAATACCGTAAACATTATTTTATATTTTTATTCCATTAAAAAATTTCATTCCTTATTAAATTAAAATCCCTCTTTCAATTTTTCTAGGTATTTTGGAATTTGAAATTTTTTGGAATAAATGTGTATTTGTTTATTTAAAATATTTTTTCATATATATATTTAGGAGTTTATAAATGATTTTGAGATGAAATTTTTAAATTAATATTTATTTTATTAGTGAAATTTTCCTTAGAAATTATTTATAAAAGGATGATTTATATTAGAACTCATGGGTGAATCTTATATAGGTTAACAAATGGGTGTTCCCAGATAGAACTCTAATGAAATAAGTAATGCTTTTGTTCATTGTATAATTATATTAGATGTGATAAAAAAATTTATCCCATGTTATTCAGATTATAAATGGGGTTTTCAATGAAGATTAAGTCCCAAAGAAACTATGAGACTTTTTTATGTTTTCTAATGTATTTTTGGGGAAATAATTTTATTTCAAACGTTAATATAATTATCTCTATAAAAGAAAGATAATTCCATTTGTGTAAAAATTTATATTTTGATGATAATGTCTTTCATGGGTTTATAGGGTTTTCACTAGACTTATAATTATCATTAATTTATATCCCATAATATGATTTTTGTCCTCATCCAACATTTTTTGGAAGTTTTAAAAAGTGTTTTTGGATGGTGAATGAATGTAAGAATTAATGTCCAAGTTATTAACAATGTATAATGAAGATATATCATTTCATATACTAAATGTTTTACCTTATCAAAAAATGGATACTAATTTTATGTGTCTACACTTTAATATAGATTTTTATTATCTATGTATAATGAACTAATTCATTTAAACTATATATATGAAAACATCCTAAAAAATAATGGAATTTTTTACTAGTATAAAATTAAACACTATTTAATATTTGATTCCAGGACAATATAGTTGGTATTATAAAAAGGATTAGATAAAATTGTAGTTTCATATAATATTAATGCATTGCCATTGGAAGATCCTACATATGGATAGGTTAAAAATATATAACATTTGAAAATTATTATGTTTCCTCATTGAAAAAATATCTATTTGGAATGGTTTTCCATTAAATATGTAACAAAGCTATAGTAGGAAGGTACTAATTGGAAAATATCTTTCAAACTAATCATCCCAAGATGTTTTTATTTGGAACAAAGTAGTTTATTACTCTGATGCATTAGTTGACAAAGGGTGTTAATGTTGGTGGTATCCAAGATAAAGTTACATTAGATCCTCCATTGAGGAACATGAAAATTTTATATCCTTTTATGAGACAAAATCTTCAATCATTCTTTGTATTTTCATAGAGTTTTAGTTTAAGGATGGATCAATTCACTGAAAAAGATATTGAATGTCATCATATTTTGATAATTCCCATTGTATAAACTTTTTATTTATCAATTGGATGGTGAATCTAGTCAATTGTGGTCTTTTAAAAAAATAGAAAGATATAATATGATATTGATATAATAGAGTGAGATAATTTTAAGAATGTTTTTCTTGATAAATATTTATCAATGGGTTTTCAACAAAGGATTGTGAAAAAATTGTTCAAAACAAGTCGAAAAAATAAGTATCCTATATTATTATTTGAATATAATTCTATGATGTTTTTAAATTATGTAAAATATTTTATTTGTAACATTTAATATAAAATTAATTTATCTTACTCTGGAATGAATCACTGTTTATGAACAGCTTTGACTATTAGAGAATTTAAATTTTAAAAATTTTGTTTGTTGGGTGGTGGGAGTTGATATCAATTTTTATGTCCAAAGGTTCATTGAGATGATAATAGTATTAAAATATCTAAATGGAAGGAATCAAGGAAGTATTAATTGTTTAAATCCATGGTAAGAAGATAATTTTCAGATATTGTGATAATTTGTGGAAAATTCATCCTAGTAAATGTCTTATAAAATTGGTCAAGTATTACTAATGTAAAAGTTTTAGACATATTTCTTAGAACTATAAAGAAAATGAGCTGACAAATAATGCCAATATGATATTAATATTCATTAAATGAATTAAATTAGTGAATTTTGATAAAGTATATCTAGTGTTGTTTTCTTAATATGGAAATCCTATTGATCACAAATAGAAAGGCTTATAGAAGTTATTTCTTAATTATATAGTTGATTAAGGACTATTAAACGATGTGCTGAAAGGTATGGTACATGTTTCTTAGAATATGTCAACACTTGTTTTGACCCCAGATAGTCACATTCATTTATTTTTGATGAATTCTTTAACATACATTGAATATCACCTTAAGAAAAGTGGATATAATTTTTTTTGTAAAAATACATGTGGAAATATTCATTTAATAAATATTTTTTAAAATTTTCTTATTTTTATTGGTGGAATAATACATACATCAAATGCAGTTGAACATGTTATAGTATATTTAGAAATTATTTTAAAAACTGGTAGTCTTTTAATTTATAAAGATGTTATATATTTAGGAGTAATTAATTTCCAATTCAATGATTTCATACCATTGATAACCTATGATGAAACACAAAAATTTATTATAGATGACAGTGAAAGGAGTGAGGTCCATGTTGATGAAAATAAATAAACTAATCAATTTAGTATTGTACTAGTACTGAATGAATAAATAGATTTATTTCAGGATGATTTACATTTTGTTAGTAAATAATGGGAGGAAAATTTTTTTTTTGACTTAGTGTTTAGTGCTAATATTATTTCAAATCCCTCTAATTGATTGAATCAAATAAAACTATTATAATTAAAAATCCATTTAAGGGAATTTCAAGATAAAGGATTTATCAGGACAATACCAACCATATATGAATTTCATATTTTAGATGTTCAATAAAATGATGGTTAAATATGTGTTTTCAATTATTATATATCGTTTAAAAATAAACCACTTAATGAATTATATTCATTTCTTATATCGACGATTTGATTGATCAGTTCTTGGGTGGAGTAAGTTTTTCTATCATTTATCACTTTTTGAGGTACCGTATATTGATTATGAAGGAGGGAGATACTTTTAAGAAGGAATTTTAGAATATATAGGGTTATTATAGTTTGTAGTTATTTTCTTTTCATTAATTAAATGAACCGATAGTATTTACAGATCTTATGAAATGTGCTTTCAATGAAATCTTGGATAATTGTTTTGGAATTTTACATTGATGATATTTTGATATTATAATTTCAAGAAGGAAGATGAATGAAAAAAAGTATTTATTATACCATATAAAAAAAGAGTTTATTAGAAAAATTTAGTATGTTTTTATTTTGGTTACAGTTAACTTATTCCAATGGGTTTATTGTATCTTAATTTGGAATTACTATTGAACCTACTAAATGAAAATTTATTGAAGAATACAAAAGGTTGAAAATTTTAAAATATTTTTGTATTTTTATTGGATTATTTTGTTACTGCTGATAATTTTTTTTAATAAAGATTCTTAGTTTTCTAGCACCATATAATTTTTGACTTGAAATGAAATTAAATTTACTTGGAAAATATTATTTTATGACTAATATCATGATCTAAAATGATTATTTTGGAATTATCCAATTTTTTCTTACCCCCCAAGAATATGGAGTTCTTTAAATTTAGTGATTATTATTTTAATAGAATTTTTTATGTCCCAATGAACAATTAATATTTGATAACTTATTCTTTACTCTAGTTAAGAGATCATGAGTTAAATTATCCTACACATGTTTTGGAATTAGGTATTATGATTTTTTTCAATAAAAATGGGGGGGGGAATCATTTATATTGAGTAATATGTGAAATATATATTTACCATGAATGTTTGAAGTATTTTTTCACTCATATGTAATTGAAAATGATATTTAGAATATGGATAAAATAGATCAAGGATTATGATTTCGTGATTTTATATCACCTTAATAAAAAAACCGTGGATATGAAAATACCATACATCATTGACAGTTTATTTGGAACACGATCCTTTGATTAATGATTTGTGGAAACTTTCCTATGATGTTATACATTCAGTAACCACCTATATTTTACATTATTATTTAGTATAATCATCCATATTATAATGAATTAGGCATGCTCAAAATAATTATCATGTTTTATCGGAAAATGTATTATTAGTTGAGAGTGGAACATGAAAAAATTTATTGTTTAAAAGATGGTGTTTTGATATTTGTAAACGGATTATATGTTCCATGTGATAGGCATTTTAATGAATAATTTGTGATTAAGTGTCATCTGTCCCCATTTTATTCATCATTGTATTACTAAAACATACAATCACCATTTGGTGAAAAACACATGGGGTGGAAGGGAATGAGATATTGCTAAATTTAACATAAATTTTTTTATTTTTTAGTAAGTTTAGGTTGAATGAAAAATAAATAAGTGGATTGTTTTTCCTTTTATAGTTCTAGATTTGAAATTGGAAAAATAAATCAACGGGAATTATGATGGGTTTAAAAAGTATATTACAATGTAACAAAGTGATTTGTGTAATTGTTGATCGATTCACTAAATATGCACATTTCTAAGGAATAAAATATATTATATATTAGTAGAATATTTATCAACTAAAATTAATGAAGATAGTAAGGTAATATGGATTTCCTCTCTCTATTTTATTAGACCATGATCACATGTAAACATTTATTTTTTGGAATGTACTTTAGAAATCATTAAATTCTGAATTAAAATTTAGTACTTCTTTTCATCCTGAAACATATGTATAGTTTGATAGAATGGTTTGTACCATTGAATATATGAATCATTAATATTAAAGGGATTTATATGGATTTGGAATAATCATATTTATTTGGCTGAGTTTTCATGTTTCAAATGTTTTCATTCATGTATATAGATGGAACCATTTTTGGAATTATATGGAATGTGGTAATGAATACTGTAATTTTGTGATTATGTAATAGAAAATAATCTCATGGGACAAGAGTTGGTAGATTAACAAATTAAAAAGGGGTAGCCAAGTCAATAATATATTAGGATGGATTGTAGGAATCAGAAGTGTTATATGGATAATCAAAGGAAATATAGTAATTTTGAGGTAGGTGATCAGGTCATCCTCAAAATATATCATTGGAAAATTTGTAAGTGTTTTCATAGAAATATAATGATATGAAAATGGTTCATTGGACCATATTAAATCCAAAAGAATTTTTTATTGGTTACCCACTGACTTTAATTTCCTCAATGTATAACCCATGTTCACAATATATTTCAAGTTTCAATGATAATGAAATATGTTTCTGCTTCAACTCATGTTTCAGCTTTGATATAGCTTAGTTGGAAGAATTATTTTCTTATGTTGAGTATTTAGTTCAAATTATTGATCATTGAAAGTATTTTTTTTAAATAAGTTGATTCACTAGGTAATGGTAATATAGAAAAACTATATGGTTGAGGATGTAATAATGGAATATGAAAATTCTATGAGAGGAAGATATATACACATGTTCAATTACTAAACAAATTTACAAGGATTCAATTCCCAATAGGTGGGAAGAATTTTAAAAAACACTAGTAATGATATTTGAAATCGTCTAAATTTTTATTAATATTTTTAAATTATATATTTTTATTTATTACAAAAATACTATATAATGTGTATATGAAAATGTAAATATGTTTGATTTACCCCTTTCCTTATATGTATTAATTTAATAGTTTAATTTATAAATAATATAATTTTAAATTTTAACAAATAAATTTAATTATCTTATGATGATATCAAAATTAACAGAGGGTGTAATTTTTTGTATTTTTTAGAAAATATTAATTATTCAGTAGATTGTTAAGAATACTATTTTTTCAAATGAATTAATTTATTTTAAATAAAATATGTAATTAAAATATAATTTCATTCAATGCATTTTATTTCATGAGAAATAATTATTCATTGGTTATATTTAATACAATTAATTATATATTAATCATCTCTATAGTTGATTTTCTTCCATGTTTATTTAATGGTTTAAAGAATCCGTATAAAAAAATTAAAGTGATTAATGTTACTTCATTATAATTAATTTAATAGAAAAAATTATTATTAGTTGAAATGAATTATATTATATATATTCATTTATATTGATATAATTATATTTTACTATCAATATAATTAATATAAACACAACTCATTTTTGAAAAATACCTTTCTTTAAAACCAAATTTATTATCAAATGTTTTCATATAAAGGTAAATTTAATTTAACCAATTATATTAATTTAATTTATTAAAAATGAATATAACTTTTTATTCAATATTATTTTTACTATATAATCTAGGATAGATAATCTTGAGTCATATGGATTAGTGTTACAATTAATATTCTTTTATTATGGTTAAGATAGAAATAGGTTTACTGTGGGTTAATGAAAAATGATAATTATTGAAAGAAAATACGAACCTCTCTAAATTAAATATTATGAAAAAAAATTAACTCCATATCAACTAATTATCTTGAATTTTTCATTTTGGATCCTTTTATTATGTGTAAAATGTCGGTATAACTTTTACTTTTCAAAAAATACAATGTTTCCTCTCTACTACTAAAAAATAAGACCGAAAATATTCCCCCATTAAAACATTAATATCCAATTAGTTTATAAAATAATAGAAAACATATGTCCCTTTAACATCCACTAACTTCAAATATAAGTTATTTTGATCAAAAATTCAATCAATGAATGCTTCAGTTAAATTCCAATAGATGTTGTATAAAGAATATTTATCTTTCTTAACCGATCATTTTTTTTTGGTTTCATCTTCCTTATCCTAAAAAAATTATTCAACAGTGATGTTAAAATAGTAACTTTATATCCTATATATATATTATAATGGTATAACCTGAATCTATCTCCTCTTAAAAAATGTCAAATAAAATCATCAAGTGTACGGAGTACAACCACCCTGAGAACCAATAATCTTTTTTTCAACATTGCCTCTAACAACAAGTTTTAATGATGGATTTAAAGAATATATATATATATATATGATATTAATATTATATTTAAAATCCATAAAATAAAATATATAATTTAACTATTACCATTAAACTCAATGAAAATTGACATCATCGTTTGTTTTTTACATGTGAACTACCACCTCTATAAAGAAATGTGGCCATTTTTTAATCTCCAAAACCAATGGATGATATATATATATATAACTATATTCAAAATCAAATAATGGAATTTATTTTATTAGTAGAATTATTTAATTATAAAATAATAACTACCTTCATTCCATAATGATCGTTGAAATGTGGAAATGTTACTCATGCATGGGTAAGACCTATAATTACCATGATTGTAAAATAGTTCGTTTTTTATAGACATCAATCATTAATGTATTTAAAATTATTATAATTTATTAATTTGATAAATATGTCATTATTATTATTATGGTGGTGATGTAATAATTAACACCTTGATGATAGTAATCAAATTGATGTCATTTTTGAAAAAATGAGCGGAATATCTACAAAATTGACAACATGAACTTAATTAATATTGTATTTTTATATAAAATTATAATATGTTAAATTATATGAATAAAAAAAATTGAATATGTTTCTTGAGAGAGTAAATATAAGAAATTTTTTATTATTCATGATTACAAATAACATATGTGATGATTTTGACTCATGGTAAGGGACACAATAACTTAATACATCAGTTTAGATGTTGTAATTATTTTTTTATAAATCATTATCCTCCATGTCCATTTATTATAAATGTTTCTTTAATATTATTGGTAATTATTAAATTTATGATAATGTTCATTTTTAATATTTTCCTCATTATTTATAATTTTTTAGAAACAGGAATATTAATATGTATTTTTATTAGGGACTTTGTTTAAAAATATTCCCTTTAGAAGTGTTCATATTCAGATATTATTCCTCCATAACAAATTTTTTCAAATAATTTATAGATGTTTTTATAATTATATAAATGTACTTTTGAAAGAAATTTTTTGGTAATTATTTTTTTAATGTTTTCAAAAAGTAATCTTTTCATGGATTGTTAGATTTTGTTTACAAAATATAGAATGTATTTTTTATTTTACTATGAACTATCGAAATAACTTTTCCCACCAGCATAACCATTTCTGTATATTTGTATTCCTTTATAAAAATTCATGTTTTATTCAATGGAAAATACTATTTTACATTTTTTGTATTTTTTATTGAAAATGGGTTTCTAAAATAAATGGTAATTTAAAAATATTAACGAGCATTGCATACATTTTTAGAATAGTTTGGAAGGGTTTATGGTGAAAAATTGGATACCTAATTTTTTATTAATTATAATGTATTTGTATAATTTTTATTGATGGTTAAACCCCAATACAACTAACAGGTGATCTTGATATATCATATAAGATTGGTTTGGGTATATAGAACTGCAATTCATTAGTTAAGGTATATGTTATCATGTGAATTATACTAAAAGTCATCCATTTGGATATTGCAATTTATTAGGATTATATAAGGGTTACATAAAAATGATGTCCAATATAACCTACATGAAAACTCAATGTTTTATAGTAATTTCTGGTGGAAATTGTATCATCTCAAAAGGTGTTAAATTGATCTATATAAAAGGGAAATTTTTCCCATTTGGGTCAAATTATTGTTTTGGAGAAAATGGTTTTCTTGGTATTTCATAATTTTCATTAAAGAAAATTATCTCATCTTTTTTATTACACTAGCTTTTGTTTCTTTCTCATTATAAATTTTCAAAAAAAAATTCATTGGGTTTAATTATTGTTTAGGGAATTGATTATTTTGAGTTGAATTTTATGCTTATATTTCATGAAAAATAACATCACTCATTTTTTAGGTTTTTCATTTTTAAAAAAATAGATACCGATCTGAAGCTTCCACATTATAATATATTGTTTTTAAAATTATAAGTTATGGTGGAATTATCCGAAAAATTAAACCTGATAATTTTTAAAAAAGAAATAAAATGAAAGGGTTATATAAAATGAATAATATTAAATTATTTTTAGTTCCTTATACATATTTTATTTTTTTGAAACTGGTCTTTTTGAAAGTGAAAAGATAACTTCTTCTTTTCTATTTTAAGGTTATGAAATAATTTTATAAAACTATTTTTTAAAAAATATTTTCCTATTTATATTAATATAATTGCTCCAATGGATTTATTTTTAATAAATAATTTATTAAAATTTATTATGAAATACTCTTTTTGGGTGATTGAAATTTCAGTATCAACCATTTACATTCATGAGATCAATTTCAGTGAAGTAATCTAGAAATTTCAAGAAACAATATTTTTATATTTGTGGGCTCTTTTTGATGTGATAAATGATTATTTTATATTTGAACACATATTTTTATAAAATTTATGGTTAGGGTCCTATATCATCCTATAATGAAATGCCCATGAATTTTTATATCACAGGGAAATAATGCATGGAAAAAACCAATTTTTTACAACACAAAAATTGATCATTAATGGATTAAACTCATACCATATAGGTTTATTCTTATTGTACAATTCTAAAAAAATAAAATTTGATCAAAAATGGTTTAAACCAAAAAATAAATGGTGATTTAACTTTTATTACCCTCACAACCAAATTCTTGGTCATTAATAGATATTATCCCAATATAATTATTCATAGTGATTTTTATTTGTGCAATACCTTTTCATTTTGATATATTTCCATGATCTATATTTATTTGAAATACCCATGATTATTTTCAATAGATCATGATATTATATCAAAATATTATTCCACTGTACAAGTTTATTCTTTTAGGTGTATATATAATTATATCATGACTTATGGACATCTATTATTATAAAATTATATTTTAAATTAGATATTTATCCTATTATAATTTTTCTCATATTATTATATTATAATACTTGATGTCATATTAGAATTTATTTTTCTATATTTAATTTTTTTGGCATCACTCCATTCTTTTTGTTTAATTCTCTTTGAAAAGGGGTGAAATCATTGAGGAGTCTAAATAGGAGTGAACTGTGGATTCATTATAGAGAAATATTCATTAGTATTATTAAATAAATAATTTATATAGATCAACCTGATGACACCAACCAATCAATTTATTTAATTTTTATTTATTTCTGAGATAAAATTTTTATCATATGGGAATGATGTAAAATTAATACAGTTTCATCAAAAATTATGTTAAATCTTGTGTCTTGATAAAACTCTTTTCACACCAGATCAAAGAGAGTGCATCTAAAGTTAGTCATTACAAATTATAAATTATGAAATTTATATAAAAAAAGTAATATTATTATTAATTTTTTTTCAAAATGTGTTCAATAAAATTACTTTATAATCATACTCTTACATCGATTGTATTTTTTTAATATGGTCAATTTAACTACCTACATGGATGTTGATATAAAATATTATCATGAATGGTAATGAAAACATATTTACAAATGTGAAAATGTATTAATGATTAAATATTTATAGTTTTATGCAGTTATAATGGAAAAAATAAATTTAACACAATATTCATAAAAAACTGTATCTATGTTGAAAATTACCAAAACATGATCATTATTTATCTCATATTTATAAATAAAACCTGAAACCATGATCAATTAAACCTATAAAACCATAAATACTTATGGATCATATAATATATTACTATTAAAATCATATAGGTTATATTCTCAAGAACATGGATTGATTAATGAAACCATTATAAGAAATTAAAAAGGGATTGTTGAAACTTATATCACTATATGATAAAAATTATCTAATATATATAATAAATATTTTAAATTAATATTAATGATTAATATATATGTTGAAATAAATGATAAATATTTTGAAATAGATTTTTTATGATTCGCTAATTATTTTATATGAATATATAATAAATATGAGATTAAAGGAATTTATGATAAGGGTTTTTGTTGACTCTATCCTATTTCATTATGTCACAAAACATATTCTATTAATATTAAATACTATGATTGGTTTATTATATCCTATTAACATATTTATTTTAGTTCATATATATATATATATTAGTTATTTTAAATTATTTCACAAAAAAACACTTTCAATATATTCTTACTTAAAAAATTATGATTTCTATTAGGGTATCTCATCTGAATTTCCATTCAATGAGACGTGATACTCATTGACTTTATATTTTGGATGGAAGAGTATATATTATTTCCATAAATTCCTTTTACAATAATTTTCATGTAACTAACTAGGCTTATAAAAAATATTAAGTTCTCTCTTTCAATGGATATCAATTTAGATGTTA
Organism: Viscum album; assembly: GCA_963277665.1. Classification (NCBI taxonomy): domain Eukaryota; kingdom Viridiplantae; phylum Streptophyta; class Magnoliopsida; order Santalales; family Viscaceae; genus Viscum; species Viscum album. Next base: position 1,896,908,960 of record OY728123.1, read on the forward strand.
TTATATACATAATAGTTTCCTTTACAATCTTAGGTTGAAAAATATATTTTAAAATACTAAATTAATATTTGTTTAAAATTCACATAATATCTCTAGAAAAAAGGCTTTTCTTATTCCCAAATGGTTATTTAAATTTTTTCCTATCATTTCACTATTACCTATAAATAGGGATAACAATTCAATTAAATGATTTTTTGAGTATAATTTACTATATCTCTTTATTTCATCCTAGAATCTGACTTCTCTATACCAATTACTTTCACATAAATTTATATTTATCCTTATCATTATATATAGGATTTGAAATTAATTTTTTGTCATGGCTTTTTATTTAATTATAAAGTTTTGGAATGATTATTTATTATAGTTATTTTCAAGGTCTTATTACTTCATAGTATTATCCACATTTCATTATTTATCAACCGTTTAATTTTTTTTATAATTCCTCAAAGTAAATTTTCATTTTATTTACATTATTTCTCAAAAAATAATCTAAAATAAATTATTTACTTTTATAATAATTGTTTTTCCTTATGTATACACAATTTATTCTTAATTTTCAATGAAATATTATATTTTTCTTATAATTATCTTCAAAACTAAGTAAAAATAATTTAATGACTCTTAATATTCACTAAGTATTTGATCTATTGACTCCATAAAACATTTTTATATAGTTGTATTATCTTCTTTTATTTTGAAAATCATCATGATATTAATTTATTTCCGTGTGCTAATTCGAATATAATGTAATTTTAAATATTATCATGATCATGATAAAAATAAATACATATATTTCCATTGTGTAATGGGGAGCCTAAAATTATATAGATGTTTAAAAAATTGGGTAAATATTTATATTTCATTAGATACATGTTTTTGAATTATGATTGAATCTAAGCCCCCATTGTACCCTATGTAGATTATTGTTTTTACTTAGAGTGAACTGAATCCACTAGGTTTAGAGATTATATCCTCTATTAGATGATATAAATTTCAAGGATCCTAGATATAAGAAATGATTTTATTTGTTAATTTAATATCAAACATCGTATTCCTTATTCCAATTTTATAATTTATTCTAATTTTATTTCAATGTATTATGATAATTTTAACATTATTTTCAATTATGATATCTCATTTTAAAAGTTATATTGAAATCATGATGCAGTGATTCATAAATTATGATCCATGATTTATTGGGAATGATTCCCTTATATAAGTTTTATGTATCATGATTATGATATACATCCAATATTTTAATATGAAACCCTTTTATGAACTTTGATTTATATCTCCTATGTTTTCTTTTTTATTGGGAATATTAGCTCAATATTTATTAGTTTAACATTCTACAGGGAATAAATAAGAGTATTATATATGATACATTTGTAATATTATCCAGTGTAATGATTTTATTCTTGAGATATTAGAGAATAATTTTAAATTAATATGGTCATATATATAATCATTTATGATATTAAACCATTGGGTCATGGGTTTTTGATTTAATGATTAAATGCTATTTTTAATTATTTATATGATTTTTGGTCATCCTAGTTGAGTGAAGTCCCGACCTGGGTGCCACACACTGGTGCCCCGAGCTGGTCGGTCATGTAACCTATTGAAAGACACATCATAATCTATATTTTTCTTACTAGAAGTGAGCATCTATATATATAACATGGGGATATTATACCCTCTATGTCAAATCATTTGGAAAAAATTGGTGAATAAATAGTTTCCAAATGATATAACCATAACCAAAATAATACTAGTATCACACGATAAAAAAAATCAACACAATATCCAAACAAAAATAGTAGATATGTCATTCCACATATGTGTACAATTTCAATATGAAAACCCCCAAATAATGACACTGAAAAATCCTCAATATGGTCCCAATACAATGTTTTGTTCCCTTATCCATGCTTCATCATGACTCAGATACCAATATTCCAATATTACACTTATTATATCATGAAAAAATTATTTCTATTTGGGTACCAATTCAGATACCTATGTAGGGTGTGATTAAAACTCATTAGGACACCACCAATGGAATTTAAAGCAAAATTTAGTCAAAAAAATCTTATTCAGTTATATAAAAAAAGAAATTTAAGTGACTAAATAGGAATTTTACATATTCAATTATCCTTTATTGGACCATCTAAATCATTGGTTTACTAGGAACACCTAAGCCATCAGTAACTACTTCATACCATGCCAGATTCTGAACTCCTAACAAGGTATATCACATAGAGAATTATAACTAATCATTTAACATGGGTTTTATTTATCAATCATTTAATTTCAGTTCATATTATTTAATCTTTGAACCATAGTACAATATAAAACATTTTTTTCCTAGAATTCCATTTCTTGGATACTATGGGTATTTGAAGCATCATTTAATGTCACAAAACCAATTTATCAATCAATAACATGTGGAATTTTGATGAATTTTTCCATTTTGCACACTCATTATCACACAAAATCATTTGTGTCTAGAACGCCTTGTCATCACCTCATGATTATGTGAAGAATCAATTATTGTCCTATAATATATTTATCAATCAATCAAAATATATCACACATATCAGATCTCACATAATGACTCAACATTAACCCTCATTACATCATGGTAAACTATTTCAACTCCCAATTAAAACAGGTCCTGACACATTAATCCAACAAAACAATATGAAAATTCAAAATTAATCCATTTATGACAATTTGATCACATAAACTATTAACCCTTTAAAGTTAAATACAACCATCCCATAATTATAAATATTAAATTCATTAAAAATCCCATTAATCAACAAATTATACAATCCCATCAATTGACCAAATTCTATTCCCTAATTTCAACCAAATACCTTATCACAATTAAATCAATTAATAATTTTATTTGATTTAATTATTTAAACAATTATTTCATATAAATAAATATATAATTTTCTATTTTCGAAATTGAAATTCAATAATACATGCATGAAATTATATTTTAGTACTGTGATATTTTCAATATATACCTTATACATCATGATCGTTGATGATTATCATCTAATAGAATTTTCCAATTGAAACAGAATGGTCAAGAATGCAATAAAGAATGATATCTGGATCCACATCCAAGAAATATGATAGAAATGTTTAAAATAAAATGAAATCTATATTTAAACCATCATTATTGGAGAAAAATAATCCCCTTGTAATCAAGAAAGATAGTTAGGAGAGAGAAAAAACATATAATAAAGATATTATATGTCCAGATAGGTACAAATCCATCAATATTTTAATTTATTCTTCATTTATAGAGTTTAGAAGCCCTATAAAACCACATATGATCCTTTATATTCCTAATAAATGAGTAAGAATTGAGCAGAAGAGTTTAAGGACATAAATTAACAGTTTGATCATTTTTAACAACTATTTGGGTGATTATAATCATATGTGAATGGTTTCATTTACATGTATAATGGTTTTCCCAAACCATGTTCCTTATTTGTGAGTCTCTCACTAAGGAAATATGTTTTCAACGAATATATCACATGATTTTTCATACCATTCACTGACCATGCAACCCCCCTCTGATTGGGGTTGCATAGTTTTTTATGGAAGGGTACACAGTTTAGGAAAACCTTGTTCCAACTATAGACTACCCAACAAAAACATCTAAAAATATCCAAAATCACTCAAAATATAACTAATGTAAACCCCAACCATGGTATACCAAAAATAATGTTAAATAATACCTACAGTTTAGCTTAGTATATATCTATAAGAGGTTGGGATCTTACAATCACCCCATCATATAACAACTCATCTTGAACATATACTCACAAGAATCTCTAATATTCTGAGGAAAAGAGCTTGGATTATTTAGCCAGCATGTCATATTCTATCTCCCATGTTTCTTCTTGAACATGTCCATGTTTCAACAATACATGAATTATCATCATAGTCTTTCCCAAAAACAATTTCTCCCATTTATTCTCAACACATATCAGATGTTCCTCAAAGAATTCATTGGTATCAAGCTTAACATCATCCACATATATCAAAATATAAGGTTCATGGTGATATCTCCAAAGTTATTACTCTTAAAACACATAATTCTTATCACTTAACATTTATGGATGAGCAAGTCAGTACTCCATCATCCCGACATTATCCAAAACAATAAAAGGTCCAACGAACACAGGTGCTAACTTTCCCTATCTGTGAATCATATGTTGATCCAACCCATGTTACACCTAAAGGAGCACACGGTCACCAAAAGTATACTCATGTGGGAATTAATGTATATATGAATATTAATTCATCCTAGTAAGAGGCATAACTATTAGATTCTGAAAAGTATGAACAAATTAAAACATCTCCAACATGAGACTTCATCTGAAAAACTCTAATCCACCAAACTACATCCAGTATAGATGTGATCTTCATAGATACCATAAAGATCCACATATTGATCCATTCGAATTATTTCCTAATAACAATTATTATAGGAGATATAAACAAGGACTAAGTGTTTCTCCAAATACCCATCAATTTCAAGAATGAATGCTCGTACCATATCTTCATGTAAAAGTATAGTATCCTCTGAATTACCATATTTTTTATTCTAGAATAACATACTCATAAAGAACTATATACCAAGAACCTTATATATTATCTTATAAAAGTGTGATTAAAACATGATTTATAATCTAAATATATACATTATGTCACCCCGTAAATATATACTATCTCTTGAGCATACATATACCCCAAGTGATCCACTAGGAATGTATCCATGATAGGAAAGAAATATGATACAAGATTCAGTGGGTCAAAAACCATCCAAATAACATAATTCTTCAAAGTATTCCATGGGAGACCCACCACGATGTCCTTGGTAACATCGTCCAAATTGAATTCAAAATAGGAAATGGTTTTAATAAAAAACTAGGTTATTGATTCCCAGCCTTCCCCTATTGAATGGTGTAGCATTGTATTATGAACCATAAAGCCTATTATTTCATGCATGGACACAAATATTTCATATAAAAGTCACGATACATTTTGGCCAAACTTGTATGTATCGTCCCACAGAGTCATGACATTTGTGCATTATCTCTCATTGCATAAATGTAGGATCAGATCGGTGCACTAGTCAACTGTTTCTTAAATCCTAGAAAGCATTCTCACATGATTCATTCCATTTATACATTTATTACTTTTGGTAAAATCCCAAAAATATTTATTCCATGTGTGAAATTTTATAGATGGAACTTAGATAATAACCTACTAGTCCTTGAAATTTTTGTATATTGAAAATATTCTTTCACTACTCCAAAGAAACCACCACATTTATCATCTCATTGACCATTGTCATAAATTCCTCTGAAATTATCTTAACTATGAAGTGTACTTGATGAATCCATAATTTAAACATATATATCATGGAATATAGGTGATTTCATCTTAGTGTACTATATTTGATTCCATGATATTGAGAATGATAATCATGAGTCTTGGAGTACACCAATATTTCATCCACAAACACTACCAAAAACAGATCTATGTAATGGTGTATGATTCATTACATTAAGGCTGTAAACAAATTTGGATAGTTCTTCAACCCAAAAGACATAATGAAGAAATTATAATGGCCCTGACTTCATTTGAAAGCATTCCTTATGTATCAAAAGGTAAACCTCTCTAATTATGATACCCCAATATCCAATAAATTTTATTGAAGTCACAAGCCCCTCTCAAGTGTTCAAATAGATTTACTATATGTAGAATAAGATACCAGTTCTTCACTGTCTTCTAGTTCGACATTTAGTAATCTATATATAATCATAAATTCTCTCCATAATTGTTATGAAATGAAACTAATTATCCCCAAGGTGACCTACTCCTAGGAATAAACTCTTTGAGTAGATTATTTAACTATGGATTCCCTATTTGGGTAATTTTATATGGTGAAATATACACTATCTCAACCTCATACATGAGATCAATAGTACATTAAACATCTCTATTATGTGGTAACCATTAGTCAAAATCACAAAACATGTCCTAAAACATGACATATAAATTTTTAAAGACATATTTCTCCACACCCCATTATTTTTATAAATCCTGTAAATATGGGTCTTAATCTTCCCAGGTATCAAATGAACTATCCCTACTCAACCATCCCGGATATTCCATTGTCCATGATGAATATAATTTTTACCCTCATGAGGAAAAACGGTCACTCCCATGTAGTAACATTCTATGTGGAATTACTGTACTCTGAACTATTACATAAAAAAATTAATTAAAATACTAGCATTCCATGATTGTAGATATCCAAAAGGAAATTATGCTCTCTGTCATTGATGGAACACCATTGGTACAAACAAATGACTCTCAATTGTACTCCCAACGGTGTATCAATAATGAAAACCCGAATCAGTAAATTGACTTCTAAACTCAACCTACTCACAAGCTATAACGCCCGGACCCTAGTTACCCAGAGTCGGTGCATTATTACATAACATTGGCATCATCACAAGAAAGATCCAATCTCAAAATACCAATTTGTTTAGTAGCCTTGGAAACAATAGATATATTCATAAAGTTTTACATTACATCATAAAGTGAAAAACTACTACAACAACATAATGTATCCATTGTCCACACTATTATCCCTTCATAAAATCCCTGTAGGTCATTCATAACTTACTTCTTCACATCCTGGGAAAAATAAAACATAGAAAAGGGGTGAGCTGAAATGCCAAGTAAAGATAACAATATAGCGGAAACTTTCAAAAATAAGCATAAACATTTAAGGCAATATATAACTAAAACAAAACCCTTATAAACTTGAACTTCAACATAGTATGGAAAAAGTAAAATGAAATAATGCCAATTACTTATTCACATGGATATTCTACTAATCGAATAATCACATGCAATATCACTAACTACTTTCATAATGATGGAAGGCATAATGCCATACTATCATAACCACATAGCCAAGGCCTCATGCCAAGACTACAAATAAGATTTTTCCAAGGCCTTGTGCCAAGACACTAGTTTGTCTCATGAGACCTACCGATGCATCGAGGAGCTATAGCAGGCTCCACCTGTCACATATTAAGTCCAATGCATTCCCATATGAAAAGGTTTAAACATAACATAAACATTCGTATTAAAACTAGCATATGAAATGTCAATACTTTCACCATAAACTATAAATGGTATAAAAATAGCACATCCACAGTCAAACTTGTCACAATACCTTCAATAAAATATAGAAGTTTTGTATCATAATAAATCAACTTCAATAAGCGTAAAATCCATCAGAGGATGTTGACATAGATGAAATTAGAACTCGTTTTAGAGAAATATCTCTTTCTATATTGAAATCATTTAAGAGTCTTATATTTATGAAATAAAACTTTTTCTTTGAAAATATTCTTATAAGATTTTAAGGGAAGCTTCGACTATTTTATAACGGTGTAAAATAGCCGCACCCGCCGTATAAGTTAAAAAAACATTCTTACCTTAATTTTGTCGAAAAGGTTAAAAAGAACCTTGTTTGGAAAACGACGGAAAGATTCCTTTATAAACCTATTATAAAAAGTGAAACAACGGTATAAATGACTTTGAACCATATTCTATAAAATAGTAAAAAAAATTTGAAATTCATTTTTAAGAAACATGGATGTGGATGATAAAGATATCCCCGTAGATTATTACCTATAAACGACCTCGGATAATGAAGAGATTGTGAGATAACCCTTACCTTGTACTTTTCCTTGGTTGGGGTAGGTTAACCTCCTGTATAATGGCGAAATAATTGTTATTAAATTATATAAGAATCATATACATTAATATGGTATCATATATGATCTTTTAACATTGATTTGTTAATAATATCATTGTATTATCGTTGTTTCGGGTGTTAACCTACTCATTTTCTTTTATATGTTTTGTTACGTAAGCCATGATTGTAATGGATAGGTTGTATCCTAATCATATCCAGAATGATATCAAGTCCTTAGATACTATTATTAATCATCAAATGAGAATTATATTTGAATGGATAATATGGATAATGAATCTCATCGCATTCGTGGAGACGGTAGTCCGTACGTACGCACGAGCGACAATACCATTTTTTTGATATTAAAATAATATATAATTGGATGGTATATCATATATGCAGAATAATTATCATGTTATATTTATTATTTAAATGAATTAAACATCATTATTATACCCATCCAAATAATAATTTATTAAATAACAATTACACCACGACGTGGCGACGGTAAGCCGTACGTACGCACGTATGGTGACATTTTATTCAAAGGGTGGATAGAATACTGAATATGGTAGTACCAGATTTAAAATAACATCACAATATATATAAGATACTGGATTTATTATTTTAGAATGGTAATAACAATGAAATAAGAAGTGGAAGAAGAAATGAATTTGAAAAAGGGCGGTGAAAACATTACCTCTTCTTCGGGTTCTTCCTTTTGATTTGATCAAATTGGATCCCTAGGATGGCTTTCGGATCAATCTAAGGCCTCTAGGTTGTAGTGAGGGAAGTTAAGAGAGTATTTTTGAAGGGTTTGGCCGAACCAAAAGACTTTTATGTTGTGAAGAAATGAGAAGGAGGAGTGTCCTTTTATAAGAGGGGTGAGGTGTGCCTTTGGAAAAGCTAGAAATATTAATTTATAATAAATTCATATTCGGTTTCTAATGGCTCCAAAGTATATTATGTAAATTTTAAGGTGGTTATAGGTCTAAAACCATTCAAAAAATATAATTTAGACAGGTTTGGGTCATTATATTATCCTTATCTTTTAGTTTTAACTCTTAGTTAATTAGTTTGACATCTACCATGTCACATTGTATTTTTATATTATATAGTTAATAAACATACTATATACATCAAAGATACCTCCAAGTGGTCCATTAATGATACAACTATCATGATATAAGTATCTTGGCCGAACCTTAGATTTTTATTAATTTAATATCAATTAATAATATAATATTTGTTTTAAAAACTTTTTTATGTCAATTTTGACACTATTCAATAGTTGATTTTTTTGAAACTCATAACAGAATTATTACTTCAAAAAAAGTCGATTAAATAAATCCAAATAAGTCATATTATCCTATAAAATTAGTGTAATTAATTAAAAGTATCAAATTATATTTATTTGGGTATTTATATTATCAATTATTTTAATTTTTCACTATTATGGTAATTAATGCATCATCATTGTGTCATAAATAAATTAAACTATTTAATGTCTAAAAATTAAAAATAAACTCTCATTATTTAGGAAAACGTTTTATATTTCTAATTAATATTTATAGTTGAATATCCAACATATATAACCCTATGTAAAAAAAATATTCGAAAAGATATATGCTTATGTCATTTTTGTACTTATTTTAACTTAATTAAAATAAAGTGTCCCTATCACCTACAAGTGGCTCCATGGGGTCCCAGAATCGACCCAAAGATGAATATGGTCAAACATGTATCAACCAATATGTATAGGACACGTTTTAGGGTAATTTAGTATTATTATAATATTATTTTTTATCCTTTATTTACCGGATTTACCCTTAACCATGGTAAATAAAATATTTACCGCAGTAATTATTCAAAATGTATAAAAATAAAAGTTACCCATTTACACAATATGAACATCCTGATTCCAAATATGGAATCCATTTTTCCAAATTCAAAACACAGAATTGGCAGAAATTAATTTAAAATTAATTCTTGTTGTCAAAACAAAAAGCGTGTTTTTAAGATATAATAACTATCAAAAGTTTGATACTTTTTTATGTTCGGTTTAATTGTGAAATTATTTCCAATGACCAAAACTTTATTAAATGGTAAAAATATATTCTAAATATACTTTAAAACCCTTAAAATTCATAATTTATCAATATAAATTATTTTGATTAAGAAATTTGTTTTTAATTAAAATTTAGTAATTTTCACTATTCATCAAAATATTAATGTTATCCAAAAGCACCAAAATTTCACCTTAGGCTAAATTCGATATTCCAAATCCAAAAATGAAGTCCATTTTGAAATATAAAATATATATAATTTCAAAAAGTTGGTATTACTATTCATAACGGCTAGTTTGATTGGTTGTGGTGTGTGTAAGAACTCGAATTTGCGTACAACACACGCTACTATATTATTCAAAGGAAAGCGTACCGTGGAATCTTGGTATGTTTCATTGTAAATATTTGATGTCCACATTCTAAAAAGTAAATTTTTTAGTCAAATTGAATATATAAAAGTTTAAAATATTGGAATTAAAAAGTGTTCACTATTAAAAGTTGGTAAAAGTGCAATTCTGAAAATGAATTTGTTCTTACATTATGTCTATGAAACTCATAATATGGATTCTAAAATTATAAGGATTATATAAAGTTTAAAGTTTAGTTAATACTATTCATAACCTCTTTTGAACGGCTTGTTTGGTAAGTCTTGGTGTGATTGAACTCGGTGTGGTTTGTAGTGCAATTTATTGAATTATTTTGAAAAAATAACACACTATGAAATCTTGGGGTGTTATATTCTCCCCTCATTCAATAAATTGCATCCTCACAATTTTATATTGTTCTTCAAAAATAACAGGTTGAATATAGAAAATATCTTTGTGGGAAAACCCACATCGGAAATTGGGTTGATAATGTTTAGTCATAATATGAGGAAAAGAGAAATGAAAGGGTCACCACCAAATTATGATATCTATTCGGAGATCATTGGTGGTAATTAGAGACATATAATTGGAGGAAAAACGTAAATATTTATAGGTAGTGATTGAGGTCATCAATCACAAACAAGTGTAAAATATAGGGCCTTAAATTCATCTATCTATGATGATTTAAAATACCATCGGTTCAGCAAAACATATGGTATTAAGATAATACATTTTTTTAAGATGCCTTCACTAAAGTGTAAGAATTAATTTCTCCATTGAATAAGAGAAGAATAAAAATATATATTTGACAAGTATAGTCTCAACCATTAACTAAGTTCTTCCACAAACTCATCTTTTACTCTAAAAGATAATACAACTTAAAAATAATATTCTATTTATCCTATTCGTATAGTGTTAAAAAGGAATTTATAATTCATCTTGAAGAACCATAAAAAACGACATTATTCAGACCAAGACATCACATGAGTCAGTGGTAGGTGATACACCCTGTTCTCCCTTCAGTTGTGGGTTCAAGTCTCACGGCCATGCTGGACGCGACGGGTTGCCGCCCGACCTCCGGGTTATCCTTTTATGGCAATCCAAAATAATCCAAACTAGAACTATCCGAAATACTTCAGTCCAAAATTTATAAGGAAGGTAAACACAATAAAGATACATTTTTTGCCACATAATATCATGTGATAATCTTCATCATGTATTCTTTTAAAACACTACAACATCCTAAATTATCATAAAACCTTATTGATTACATTCCTGATCCCTTATTCTTTATAGAATAATAGATATACTCCTTCACTCCAAAAATGTTGTAAACCCCAACAATGATGGAATATATTTTCAAGGTAGTCAAGATTATCCAATATAATTTATCAAAAAAAATCATGTATTATTCTAAAATCACTACCTCGGTATCAGAACCATATTATGGTTTATCTTTCTCTCAACCATAAATTTTCCAAAAATTTAACCTGCTATTGAGTCACTTTTCTTTGTTCCACACAATCTCAAGTCCATAATGAAATTGTACTGCAGTACAATCGTTATATACTCCGTAATTATTATAACAAGTACATTGTTGATACAACACACAAATGACATAATCAATATTAGAACTCTAATCATTCCTCTTTATCTGTGGTAGTATCATAACTTGATTATTATCCAATAGAATCATTTGCGGCATAGTCTAATGACTAAGACATAGGTTCGCGTAGTATCTAAACTCCTTACAAATGAAGCATTGTACATTTGAAACCATATTATTACCCTTGCAGTCACGTACCTTGTGCCCCTTTCCTCCACACTTATAACAAACTCCCATTCCTTTCAGGCAAGTTCCAGGGTGTTTCTTTCCACAGTTATCACATATGGGAAAATTCTTCTTTTCCCTCTTCCCTTTATCCATCTTTCTATCTTCCATCCTTTTATTCTCTTGCTTCCCTTCAAATCCATAGGACTCAGTAAACTCTTTACTTATCTTATCAACACATGATATTATTTCTTCATATGATAATAATACATATGAGATTATTTCTCTTATAAATTCTGGCATAAGACCATGAAATATATGATCCTTCTTTATCTTTGTATCATGCGCATAGCTGGAGATCTCATTCCTTCTACTGGGCGCCATTTCTAAACAATGGCATAAACTATATTAGTTTATGAATAACAATACCTAATCCCAAATTTGTAAAACACATAACATAAATTAAATAGTTTATGGATATAATCCATAATCATAAAAATATCTCCTTTGAGGTAGTATATACTCATAACCCCTTTATAATGGTTTGTAACGAAAATGAGAATTATCCTAAGCATATCCCCCGGGAGTGTCGTAACTAAGAGTGGAGCAAGACCCGTTGTCGTGCACGAGTTCCCGTTCAAGTCCAGCTCAAAGCGGTGTTTTCAGGTTTTACCCCTAGGTACATCTGTGCCAGAGCCGCCTCTACCTGCTCGTATCCAGACAGCGATGTATTACTCAGAAAACTCACAAAATACCTACAATACCAAAATTCTAGGAAGTTCTTATATACCAATCCTCAAAGTTCATCTTAAATCTATGTGCTCTAATCAGAGTTTATCTTAATCTAGATTCCAAGGTTTTTACTAAAATTCCCATGATACCAACTGTAACGCCCCGACCCTAGTTACCCAAAGTCGGTGCATTATTACATAACATTGGCATGATCATAAGTAAGATCAAATCTCGAAAGACCAATTGGTTTAGTAGCCTTGGAAACACTAGATATATTCATAAAGTTTTACATTACATCACAAAGTGAAAAAACACTCCAACAACATAATGTCTCTATATTCCACACTATTATCCCCTCATAAAATCCCTGCAGGTCATTTATAACATACTTCTTCACATCCTTGGAAAAATAAATCATAGAAAAGGGGTGAGCTCAAATGCCCAGCAAAGATAACAATATAGCGGAAACTTTCAAAAATAAGCATAAACATTTAAGGCAATGTATAACAAAAATAAAAGCCTTTTAAACTTGAACTTCAACATTGTATGGAAAAAGTAAAATGAAATAATTCCATTTACTTATTCACATGGATATTCTACTAATCGAATAATCACATGAAATATCAATAACCACTTTCATAATGACGGAATGCATAATGCCAGACTGTCATAAACACGTAGCCAAGGCCTCGTGCCAAGACAACAAATAAGATTTTGCCAAGGCCTTGTGCCAAGACACTAGTTTGTCTCATGAGACCTACTGATGCATCGAGGAGCTATAGCGGGCTCCACCCATCACATATTAAGTCCAATGCAATCCCATTTGAAAAGGTTTAAACATAACACAAACATTCGTATTAAAACTACCATACAAAATGTCAATACTTTCACCATAAACTATGAATGGTATAAAAATAGCACATCCACAATCAAACATATCAAAAAACCTTCAATAAAATATAGAAGTTTTGTATCATAATAAATCAACTACAATAAGCGTAAAATCCATCAAAAGATGTTGAAATAGATTAAATCAAAACTCTTTTTAGATAAATATATCTTTCTATTTTGAAATCATTTAAGAGTCTTATATTTATGAAATAAAACATTTTCTTTGAAAATATTCTTATAAGCTTTTAAGGGAAGCTTCCACTATTTTATAATGGTGTAAAATAGCCGCACCCTCCGTATAAGTTAAAAAAACATTCTTACCTTAATTTTGTACAAAAGGTTAAAAAGCACCTTGTTTGGAAAACGACGAAAATATTCCTTTATAAACCTATTATAAAAAGTCAAACAAGGGTATAAATGACTTTAAACCATATTCTAGAAAATAGTAAAAATGTTTTGAAATTCATTTTTAAGAAACATGGATGTGGATGATAAAGAGATCCCAGTAGATTATTACCTATAAACGACCTCAGATAGTGAAGAGATTGTGAGATAACCCTTACCTTGTACATTTCCTTGGTTGGGGTAGGTTAACCTCATGTATAATGGTGAAATAATTGTTATTAAATTATAAAAGAATCATATACATTAATATGGTATCATATATGATCTTTTAACATTGATTTGTTAATAATATCATTGTATTATCGTTGTTTCGGGTGTTAACTTACTCGTTTTCTTTTATATGTTTTGTTACGTAAGCCATGTTTGTAATGGATAGGTTGTATCCTAATAATATCCATAATGATATCAAGTCCTTAGATACTATTATTAATCATCAAATGAGAATTATACTTGAATGGATAAGATGGAGAATGAATCTCATCGCATTCGTGGAGACGGTAGTCCGTACGTACGCACGAGCGACAATATCATTTTTTTGATATTAAAATAATATATAATTGGATGGTATATTATATATGCAGAATCATTATCATGTTATATTTACTATTTACATGAATTACACATCATTATTATACCCATCCAAATAATAATTTATTGAATAACAATTACACCACGACGTGGCGACGGTAAGCCGTACGTACGCACGTATGGTGACATGTTATTAAAAGGGTGGATAGAATACTGAATATGGTAGTACCATATTTATGATAACATCACAGTATATATAATATACTGTAGTTATTATTTTAGAATGGTAATAACAATGAAATAAGAAGTGGAATAAGAAATGAATTTGAAAAAGGGTGGTGAAAACATTTCCTCTTCTTCGGGTTCTTCCTTTTGATTTGATCAAATGGGATCCTTAGGATGGCTTTCGGATCAAACTAAGGCCTTTAGGTTGTAGTGAGGGAAGTTAAGAGAGTAGTTTTGGCAGGTATTGGCTGAACCAAAAGACTTTTACGGTGTGAAGAAATGAGAAGGAGGAGTGTCCTTTTATAAGAGGGGTGAGGGGTGCCTTTGGAAAAGCTAGAAATATTAATTTATAATAAATTCATATTCGGTTTCTAATGGCTCCAAAGTATATTATTTAAATGTTAAGGTGGTTATAGGTCTAAAACAATTCAAACAATATAATTTAGATAAGTTTGGGTCATTATATTATCCTTATCTTTTAGTTTTAACTCTTAGTTAATTAGTTTGACATTTACCATGTCACTTTGTATTTTTATATTATATAGTTAATAAACATACTATATACATCCAAGCTACCACCAAGTGGTCCCTTAATGATACACCTATCATGATATAAGTCTCGTGGTCGAAGCATATATTTTTAGGAATTTAATATCAATTAATAATATAATATTTGTTTTAAAAACTCTTTTATGTCAATTTTGACACTATTCAATTGTTGATTTTTGTGAAACTCCTAACAGAATTATTACTTAGAAAAAAGTATATTTAATCAATACTAATATGTCATATTATCCTAGAAAATTAGTTTAATTCATTAAAATTCTCAAATTATATTTATTTGGGTATTTATAAAATCAATTATTTTAATTTTTCACTATTATGGTAATTACTGCATCATCATTGTGTCATAAATAAATTAACCTATGTAATGTCTGAAAATTATAAATAAAATATAATTATGTATAAAATCATTTTATATTTATAATTATTATTTGTAGTCTAAAATCCAACATACATAACCCTATGTAAAAATTATATTTCTAAAAGATATATGCTTATGTCCTTTTTGTTCTTATTTTAACTTAATTAAAATAAAGTGTTCCTATCACCTACAAGTGGCTCCATGGGGTCCCAAAATCGACCCAAGGATGCCTATGGTCGAACATCTATCAACCAATAAGTTTAGGAAACGTTTTAGGGTAATTTAGTATTATTATAATATTATTTTTTAACCCTTATTTACCGGATTTACCCTTAACCATGGTAAATAAAATATTTACTGCAGTAATTATTCAAAATGTCTAAAAATAAAAGTTACCCATTTATACAATATGAACATCCTGATTCAAAATATGGAATCCATTTTTCCAAATTCAAAACACAGAAGTGAAAAAAAATAATTTAAAATTAATTCCCACTGTCAAAACAAAAAGCGTGTTTTTAAGATATAATAACTATCAAAAGATTGATACTTGTTTATGTTCGGTTTAATTGTGAAATTATGTCCAATGACCAACATTGTTTTAAATGGTAAAAATATATTCTAAATATACTTTAAAACCAATCAAATTCATAATTTATTAATATAAATTATTTCGATTAAAAAGTTGTTTTTCATTAAAATTTAGTAATTTTCACTATTCATCAAAATATTAAAGTTATCCAAAAAGTACCAAAATTTCACCTTAGGAGAAATTAGATATTCTGAATCCAAAAATGAAGTCCATTTTGAAATATAAAATATATATAATTTTAAAAAGTAGGTATTACTATTCATAACGGCTAGTTTGATTGGTTGTGGTGTGTGTTAGAACTC
Source organism: Viscum album (assembly GCA_963277665.1). NCBI lineage: Eukaryota > Viridiplantae > Streptophyta > Magnoliopsida > Santalales > Viscaceae > Viscum > Viscum album. Next base: position 1,896,925,578 of record OY728123.1, read on the forward strand.
GAAGTTACGTACAACACGCGCTACTATATTATTCAAAGGAAAAAGTACCGTGGAATATTGGGATGTTTCATTGTAAACTTTTTAATTTCCCATTCTAAAAAGTAAATTTTTTAGTCAAATTGAATATATAAAAGTTTAAAATATTGGAATTAAAAAGGGTTCACTATTAAAAGTTGGTAAAAGTGCAATACTGAAAATAAATTTGTTTTTACATTATGTCTAAGAAACTCATTATATGGATTCTAAAATTATAAGGATTATATAAAGTTTAAAATTTAGTTAATACTATTCATAACCTCTTTTTAACGGCTTTTTTGGTAAGTCATGGTGTGATTGAACTCGGTGTGGTTTGTAGTGCAAGTTATTGAATTATTTTGGAGAAATAACACACTATGAAATCTTGGGGTGTTACACAAGCGGTGTAGATATACCATAATTGGAGGGAGCATAATCAAATAAGGATCTTTAATGTATAGATTCTATAATAATATTACCACTAATTGCTAATTATCTAGGCCCATTATTCAAATGTATAAGATTAATAATACAGTAGACCTTAAAGGTACTTTGTTTGTAAATTGTAATGAAAATGTTTTGTAATAAAAAGGTGTGACTCCATAATTAATCACATAACAAAACATGTGCATTACATGATGTGAATTTTCATTCAATAATAACAAAACATGTCAATAAAAAAATTCACCCATGGGTCCTTGTATTATACACCCATATAGGGGTATGATACCCCCTTTCATGAGATATTAATCATCACTAAACTCATCCTAATATCTTGAGTACCTTTATAAAGTGTTAAGAAAAAAGATAGAAAAGATAACCACCATTTGGTACCACTTTGTGAAATCCCAACCTAGGTTCCACACACCAATGTCCCTAGAAATTTGATCATGTGACCTTAAACATGCATCCCCATAAAGTAGAGGTTGATTACTATTTGAGATAGTATATATATATATATATAACATTAGGATATTATGCCCTCTATATAAAAGTACCATAATTAGAAAAAAAAAGATAAGAAAATGACTTAATTATAAATATAATAATACTAGTATCAAATGATCATGAAAATTGGAATACATTATCTAGACAAAAAGAGTAGATATTTCTTGCAAGATATGTATCAATGGTTAATATAGATAACTAGAAATAATATCCCTAAAAACTCTCAACGTGAGTCCATATCACAAATCTCTTTCACTCATCCATGATCCAACACAACTCACACATATATCATAGGGATCATTCCTTACCTTTTCCTACAAAGATGATGTGTATTCTATTAATATTAGGATGCTCATGTTTGGATATAGTAAAACTCAGAAGGCCACCACTAACAAAATATAAAAAAATATCTAGAAAATAAAACATTATAATTTTTATTAATAAGGAAATATAAGTGATGAATTATGCAATTTACAATATTCAATTATTCATTATTTGAAAACATAAATCATCGGGTTCCTGAGGACACTTGAACTACCAATATTTTCTTCAACCCTATTTCTGATGAATTCTCTAAGAAGAGCATTCATCCATGGGGGGCACTTGCTAAAGCCTGACATTCACACTTTGAAAAGGTATATGACATCCATCTCTTATTCAGGGATGTTTTCTCCATGATCAAAATAGGATGATGGTAAGCCATCCCCTCCTTTCTTGGATTCCTCCTTGGAATTTTTTCCTAGTTCGAGTATCCCTCATAGATTTAGATTTTTCTTGTGAAACACCTTCTAGATGACATATTTTCCTGGAAATCAGTTTATTACACTACTTCATTCATGAAATTCCAAGGGGATTAGTCAGGCAAGCCTCCTTTGATATAGAATGTAGTTACATTGGACATCGTTGGCATTTTTGGACGTTGAAACATAGATGTGTCTGGGTTTTATCCCCTTATGATAGAGCTAATTGAAGATGAGGATGCCCTAGGAATCCCACTTAGAATGTGGTGTATTTTATTACAAAGGAATGTCCTTGATATTTCCACTAATTATCATGTTAACACATTGTATGTCGTGCATTTAACACCTAGAAGAGATGGATTGGACTGATCAAAACACTGATAGAAATGAATTAGATGGTTACATCACTAAGAGGGAGCACCAGAGCGGTTCACTAGATGAACGGGTCAAAAAATCCAATGAAGATGGATTTGAGGATTCATGGGACCTTATAAAGGGGATGAAAAGGTTTACCATTTGGTGTGATTGAGCATTAGGGAGGTTTCCTACATACACTACCAAAGAGACTGGGTTCAAAACCCATGTAGTTCTAAGGGGTGATGAATCAATGTGTATACGAAGAATGATGACCTGGAATCATGTTGGGGCTTACAGATGGATAGTGGACCATTCCAAGAGGGACACTATTGGTAGGATGATTATCGATTTTGGGGGTATTATTCGTGGTTAGATACCCAGGTACCGCTAGGAGCAGCAATGGGATGGATGACATGATCTCACCGGAATGTGGAAACCCAGGTAAGAATCAAGATGGATGGAAAATGGTTGAGTGAATTTGATGGTATTAATGGTATTGAACCAACATGAATATGATGGTGATGTTGGGATTGTACCTCAGAGAGGATTCCTACTCATCCCTATGAAGGGAAATAAAATTCCACATTGATTGGTGAGGAAATGGGTCCTCTTACGAGGTGGCCTGGGATAATGCATGCATGGATGGGACTTGGAGGAAGTATAGCCCTCGGGTTGGGGCATGATCTTCCTGAAACACAAGGGCACAATGGAGAGACCGAGATTGTACATGAATGATGGGATTTAACCTTAATGAATCATCCTACATATCTTCATGGTAGGGAATCAAATTCCACATATTTTATGATGGGTAATTGAATAAGGTTTAATGAAAAGGATAGTGACCCGACAACATGTTGGGGGTTACGTGTAGTTAGATACTTGAGAGATTATCTGAGGCCACTAAAGGATGGACCAAGGGTGTGGGTCCCAACGTAGGGGAAAAATAAATTTACCGGTGTTTGGGAAGAACCTCAAAGATGATTCTTACGTACCTTGTTTATAAAATAGGGATCCAAAACCATATTGTTCTAATTGGTTTACTGGAGATTGGGTTTAACCTCATAGAGGCTTCCTACATACCCTATCTAAGAGATAGGGATGAAAAACCACCTAGTTTGAATGGTTTTACCAGTGTTTGAGATTGCACCTCTGGGAGGCTTCTTACATACCCTACCTAGGGGAAAGGGATCAAAACCCATGTAGTTTGAATGGGTTTTTTCAGTGTTTAGGATTGATCCTTTGGGAGGCTTCCTGCATACCCTATCTAGGAGACAAAGATCATAAAACATGTAGTTAGAATGGGTTTACTAGTGTTTGGGGTTAAACCCTAGGGTGGCTTTCTATGTACCATGTTTAAGAGATATGGATCAAAACCCATGTAGTTTGAATGGGTTTAATAGTGTTTGGGGTTGAACCTCATTTAAGCTTCTTACATACCTTGTCTAGGAGACAGGGATAGAAACCCACATAGTTAGAATGGGATTACTAGTGTTTTTGGTTAAACCTTAGGGAGGCTTCCCATATACCCTATCTAGGATATAGGGATCAAAACCCACATACATTGAATGTGTTTACCACTGTTTATGGTTGAACCTTAGGAAGGATTCCTACATACCATGTCTAGGAGATAGGGATCAAAACCCACATAGTTTTAAAGGGTTTACAAGTGTCACATGTTAAACCTCGGAGAGGCTTCCGACATACCCTATCTAGGGGACAAGGATCAAAACCCACATAGTAAAAATGTGTATAGTCAAACATCATTCAGAACATGAGTGAAACGGAGTGATGTTTTAGGGACAGATGTGTAATATGATTGAACCTCAGGGAGGCATCTTACATACCTTGCTCATAATGGGAAAAGATCAAATTCAAAATTGTTCAATTCTGATGGATGGGTCTTTCACACTAAGCCATCCCGTTGAAGATTCCATGGTCAATGCTTGCTCTAGGCCCACATGAGTCGAGCTCAGTGTGAGAAGTAAGAGGTAACAAAGAACTGATGATTACATCTTTAAAGGTGTATCCTCAAAGAACGGAACGAGGCCTAACCGTGGGTAGTCAAACAAGGTGATGGAGATTGGGACTTACTCCATGATGGAGTCCCAATGAAGATAAATCCAAAAGGGAAATGGATGGGGTATCAAGTCCGCTATTCTCATCTCTCTCCTGGTCTCCGCACGTGGAAGAATAGAAGGGGAGAAAGGGGTGCAACCTCCTGCAACAAAGGCTAGGGGATTACACCAGGATTGTTTCCCTCCCTCATGGAAAGATGTTGTTTCATAAAAAGAGTATTGTATTCCCTTTTAGGAATATCTAACTCTTGTAGAGACGAGCGTATGAGGAAAATGTCTGCAGCAAATTACCCTGTGTAGATTTCATGGGGCGAGAAAACATTTTACCATCTTGTGTTGTAGATGGAGATTCTTGTAATATTGACGTCCTATAGAATAGATGATGAGGATTCACTCCTCACTTCTAGGACTTACATAATAGGCACACTTTAACCCTTGGCGAAGGGAAGGAATTAGAAATACTATGTTGAAATGGAGTTGTGGAGTGATCCATTTATGGGATCATGTTAGCCTGGCTATGCGATGAATCAATGGCCATTAGTGTGCCTTTAAAAAGAAGAATTAGTCTAAGAAACTCTATATGAATCACCACCCAAGGTACCAAGAAATCACTTCATAAAAAGCTTTAGGGCCATATTAGAAGTGGATTTGTGATGAAAAGGGGTTCACAGGGAGAGACCTTGTGAAGCACTAGGTCTCCAAAAAGAGGAGAGACTCTACAAATGGATATGATTCATGAAGGGGAGTGGCCTAGCCTAGTCATCCAATCTATATGCATTTTAAGGTTGATTCATGATTTGGAATGGAATTAGTGAAGTAGGACCTCACAAAGAAGGGTTGCCTTTCCATGTGTGGAATTATGAAGTAATGTACTTCACGAAGCACTGTGATCTTACCTTAACATGGGGTTCACCCATGCAAGGAAGGTACTTTTAAAAGCATGAGTGATTTAAAAAGACCTGAGTTACCTTAGGGATCTCTTTACATTGTGATGGGTCATTGTATTTTCCCGGGACATCCCGACTAGAAGAGGGTGTGTATATGATCTAAGGGAGAGTTATTTAATTTTACACAAATATGTTTAAGAGAAAATTTTTCTCAATGATTCATAGAGTATATGGTGATTTTCAATTTCTGAACTGAGAAGAAGAAAGGGCAGGGTAACCCATCTTGGGGTCTTGGGGAAGCCTGGTACGTATATGAGAGAAGTGGTGTGATGCTCGGGCCGCGCATTGCGATTCTTCTTTCACATCGCCTATCGGAGGAGGATTGCATCAAGTTTTTGGTTACCAGTTAGCCGACCGACATCCCCTTTGTAGCGCATATGATACCTTCATTTCCTCTATGGCACTCACAAAGGATTCGTTCAATTTCCAAGGAATCACATATGTGATCGTCTTCCCTCTATGGCACTAAGACTTCCATCAATTTCATCATAGTCACATATCCTTATGACATTTTCCTCTATGGAGATCATAGAGGGGGCCTTTGCATTGTTCCATCCATGGTGATAAAGGGATTCATGTCAGTTGCATCACCAAAGGGCTTTGTGAAGGTTCTTCAAGATATATCCCCTTATGGCATTGGTGTTCTCTTTGCGTATTTTTCTCATGAATATATTTTGGAGCCAACAAATGACCCCTCTCACTCTTAATTGGTGTCGAGGATAAAATTATGGTCATATTATGTTGGTAAATCGCCAATTTAGGAAAATCATGAAGTGAGACGGTGAAGCAAATTCACAATGTAGATAGGTGGGGAGCGGGTTGAGAATGTCGTGAATCTCACAGCGGCCATGTGTGCCATGAATCTTGGAAGTCATTTCCTATAAATATTGGAGGAAGACTTCTCTTTTGAACTTACTGAACACCTCATTTTTTTCATGAACTCTCAATTCATGAAACTCTACATTATATGCGACCACTCTTTGTGAATCATGCACCCTTTTATTTATGGCGCACAACAAGTCTTCAGACTCTGTAATTGTGTGCTCTGCGAGTTGTGTCTATGAGGTTTGTGAAAGAGATATGTGACCTGTCATTATGATCTAGCACTACGATAGAGTTTTTAAATTAAGGATAAAAAAACTATTGTTTTGGGAAGGAATGGGTCTCTGGTAAGCTATCAGGGGTGTCCTTATAGATGCTTCTTAGATGAAAGAGATGCCAAAAAAACAATGAATTGAGGAATGCATGTGGAGCCATTCAGACCACGAATCCTTGGTGGAGCTATTTTCATAAGGCCCAAATAACTATTCCATATTCAAAACACTTCATATGTATGTCTTTGGTTAGAGGGATGTTATTCTCATTTCTGGAGATAGTAGGGATGAGACATGTTGTTGGTTCTGGAGTATGTCATGTCAGCGCCAGTGGTTTAGGGATGTCAACAATCATACATGGTAGGATCACACACCTGTCAATGCTAACTTCTTGTGTAATCTTGTTATCAATGTTTATGGGAAGGCATTGTTGCCAAAGGTATCCCCCACAACACCACACCATTATCAAAGAGGCCTTAGGGATCCCAGAGAAGTGGTAGACTGATTATTGGGACTAGTGCCAGGGTAGAAATATTTATGGATGATTAGGAATGGGATTACTGTGTATGTACCTCCTATGAAGAGTTTGGGGAAGTGCCAAGGCGATTGGGACTGTATGAGGTATAATGGACCCCCAAATTCTATATTAACCAGCCAAAGTACCTAATTCCATATTTTTTGAGGTGGTGGTCTTTGAGGAGAAATACCTTTCATATTCACCGTGGGGAGGTTGGTATCATACTCTGGGACCTTTACAAGATATCATGGATTATGATATTTGGGGCCATGTTTGATGAATTCTCCCCATCAAGAATACATGGGTGGACCTGGATCAGATGACACCACTGGAAATGGCATTGATGTATTTAGTGTCGGTTGAAGAAAAAATGTTAGTGAGAGATGTCCACATAAAATTGTGTTTTAGGAGGTTCTTTAATTTCCCATTAAATTTGTAGTTTCCTGTGAGGCCACCCACATTCCCAAAGGGGTCCAAGTGTAGAAAATAACACTAATACTGAAGACTCATGGAGGATATCAAGTTGAGGGAATGGGGGTTCAGTGTCATCCCCAAGAAGAAACTGGTGGATAGTATGGTTGTGTTCATCTTAGTGCACATTTGCAGTTGGATGCTACTGGTAAGAGATACTAACATGGTTATATTTCTGAACACAGTTATCATGGAATCCATGTTGGCGATGGGGGAACAGATCAATCTACGGATCACGGTGTTAGCTAAGTTGTACAATGTTTTGTGGAATATTAGTGAGGGGAAGTGGCCACATAGCATGTTTGGGATGCTCAAACACTTGTATGGGTGGATAGTGGCTCATATGGGCACATATGAATACCCAGACCCCATTCCCCCACTAGGTTCATACATCTGACCATCTATTCTTATTGTGGTGGGGTGTTTCCTGACCAATATGACCCCTCCAATGGTACTGAACTGAATCTAGATTGCGGATAAATTCAACATCCATTCATTCCCATTGAAAATAGGATTATTCATAATTACATCTAGTGAACTGACAAGAATTATTCCTATCTCCTGGCCTTTTGGGATGGATTTCTGGTAGTGCGGGTTGACCGCAAGCCTCTCTACGAGCCATCCACCCCTCACTACTTTGCGAGGCAGTTCTGGTGAAAGAAGAAGTTGACCCCATGGTTCTACTTGGGAGTACACCATGAGGTTCATCAATGTGTGATGAGGCAGATGTGGATCATGTTTACATGGGAGGATAGGAATATTTGGAATGATCTACCTCTGCCCACTTATCTATCGACTAGGGAAGAAGTATGCCAAGAGTTGGGAGGCAGCCTACCTCAAGGATGTATTAAAGCATAGGACCATATGTTCTGGTAATGGAGTGACTCCTTAACCTTTAGGCTGAGTTTATAAAGTGTCATGAAAATGTTTTTGTGGCAAGGATGCAGTGGTGTGGAAACCTGCACCAACCGAGAGGTAGGAGGTTGTGGCGGACCCAGTGGTCTCAAAGGAGAAATGTCTGTAAGAAGGGTGGCCACCCATGAGGATCCATAAGATACCCACCGAGGCTCTAGTACAGTGGCTACACCATATATATTGTCTCAAGGAAGCTATTTTCTTAGAGTCTTGGTACGTCTAGGATTTTAATAGTCAATTCATAAATCCCTCCCAGATGTGGCACCATCTATCTATCAGGGAAAGGTCGCACTAGGGCCAAATTTTTAGTATCTCAGATGTATGGGGAGTAGTATATCACCGAGATAGAGGACTTAGTTAACTCTTAGGGCACTCTGCATCTAATAGAGGATTGGGTGAAAGTACTGCTCAATCAAATAGTCACTCCATAGTTGTTTGTCGCTGAATTGAGGGAGAACATCCCCCTACCCAATGAATCAGAAGAGTCCTATTAAGGAGGAAGAGGCAGGTAGAGGGACCCCTTTGGGGGTGGGGAGGTTGAAAACATAGGGATGGAATAGTTTGTGGAGGATCTTGAGATAAACCACATAAAACTATTCTATAGTTCTCATTCTGGTCATATAGGCCTTCTTAACTAACATTTGACCTTTATAGGAGGGACTCATACACAAAAAATGGATAATGCACAATAGTAGATTCAACATCAGGATTTGAACCTATGACAATAAATATTACTGCATCTAGAATGGGATGTGACACCCAGGGTGGTTCTCCTTGAGACTTTGGATTTACAAACCATATATAGGGGGCCACACCTTGAGATTCTGGAAGAAATAGCTTAGGGGTGACACCGACTATTTGATCCCTGTAAGTAGTCTTAATAGAATTTTTAATTTTCATCCATTGATTCCGAACAACTAAAATCTGTGTATTTGTATATGCATGGTTCTTTAAATTGTGTGGGACGCATTGGGGAGGGTAGTTGGGGCCCCTATCACTACCTTTCCTAGGGGAACACCGATGGTAGTGGAAGAATAAACCCATGCTGACCAAGCCACAACACTCCATATTACAGGTGGGATCTAGAGTAGGATGGAACCTAAAATCATCGAGGTGGAATCCGAAGATAGGGATCAATTGGATGGCTTGAGAACTAACCTACCAAAATAGACACTAGATGAAGATATTGTAAATGTGTTCCAGGATGTGTTCCCCTCATATGAACCCACCAACCCTGAGGACCGAGATGAGATGACTTTCAATGAAGAGGAGAGTGTGGTCGTTTGACATCGTTTATGGAAGATGATAAAGTGCTTCATTAGGGAGACCCCACAAAGACAATGTATGGACAAGATGGGGAGGCATTGATCCTGGTTGCACGAACTATGTGTTGGATGAGTGGATGTCAGGAATCCTTGTATACTCATCCGAGACTTCATGGTGTAGAAAATATATGAACATGACTATGGACTTGGTCTGGGCTTACATAAGGGGAAGTATGTAAACATCAAGAGAAACCATGAGGCTGAGCATGAGATCCAACGGTTGAAGGCACGGGGGAACAAGTATTCTTCTTTACTCAATGCACAATTGGGGATCATATTACAAATGATGGCCCAACTGGGAAAGCCATGAGAACAGATGACGAGAGCCCCTGAAGTGAGGGCTATAATCTGAGGTGATGAGGATCAGCCCTTGATCAAGGCCGATGAACTATGCCCCATTGCTTTCAGGGAGGAACAGAAGAATAACATGAGACAAAAGATCTTGGATGCTACAAGAAAGAGAGTGGCAGAGCTAGGTCACTCCATTGAAGTGGTCAACCCGTCTATGGGAGGGTCCAATCCATGGTCATTTTAATTTGTGTTAATTCATAAAAGTAATCTCATGATTTATTTTTTATGTTGGTTTCATGCATGAATTCCATTATCTATTTTGGTAGCTTTATTTCAATCACATAGGTGAAATATCCAATGATCAATTCCTAAGCTCACATGGGTTGTGACCGATGTGCGAAACAAGCGATGACAACATCTTTATTATACTTTAATATGAAAGTGAAAATGCATATCTTGGCATCCAGGGTATGAAAAACCACTCTGGGTTTCTAGGAAGAAAAAATGATGCCTGACCAGAGAATGAAGTTCTCCTAATAGTCAAATTGCTTATTTCCCTATGTGCTCTTGTGAATGAGTAGGGTGACACCAGGGGCGCTGGAATCAACCAAAACATAGAGGAGAATAAATTGTGAATCACGATACCCAATATTTAGAACACTATAGGAAAAAAATGAAATTGAAGGATAACTCTGACCGTATTTGCAACACATTATCCCTATTGTGTTAGCCTGAATTGGGGACAAAAATCTGGGCCGACCGCTGACCATGTTTGAATCACGGGACCTAACTTGAAATTTAATCCATAGTCTTCTAAAACGTTGGCTCAGGATAGTATGAAATCCATAGGCTAAGGATCTGTACTTTTATGTGGTTCCATTAGAGGTGAACGATGTTGAGGATCCAAAATAAGGTCATAGATAGTATGGAGGGTGGAGTGATGGTTTGTTCGAATGGATTCCAAAACACTAGAAATTACACCACCATAATGAAAACACATTAGAAGAGGTCATCAGACTGATCAGGAATTGTACTTATTTCATGAAAGGATCTATCTGGAGAGAACCTACAGTGGACCACATTTTTATTTCATTCCAATGATAACGATGGACATACAGTTTAATGTTGTATAGTAAGGACATAGAGTGAAAGGGGAGATCCACAAATGGGGGTGTGTTTGGTGCATCCGTTATAGATTTTATGTGAATGAGGACATAAGATGTCCAAAACACACCGTGTAATCCCCAGCGAAAACATAGGTTAGGGGACCAAGGATGACGAAATTTGGGATGGGCCCAAGGCAATGTGTCTAGGCATTCCAACATACCCCCTTATGATGGGAATAAATCCATATATAGTTCTCAAATGGTAGTTCAACATTATGAGGGAATAAGGCATGTGTGGTTCGGCTTCACCAGTACACGTCCTACCAAAACTACTAAGCCTACGTATCTGATGATTGATGTGGGAGACAATGAGTAGCAATGATATTTTCCTACTATAGGGAGGCACACATTAGGTGCAATGGAACATTAGGTGACTGACATCCCAATATCACTAACATGCCTTCTCAATACACATAGATGTGCAGTGGGTTAAAACCATGTTTGTTCAAATTCCACTTAAACATAGAGAAGTGGAATAATGTGAATCATGCCACCTGAGATCTGCATTGCAATGATGGTGGCATGAAAATACAGGATAACTATTGACCGTGTTCGAAACAAAACATTCATTTCATGTTATCATGGGGTGGGGGCAGACAAATGAGGGTTGAATGCTGACCATGTTTGAAACATGGTCCCTATCGCAAGATGTAGTTTGAGGTATTCTGGAATGTGAGCCCAAAAAGGTTGTCAAGCAAATGTGTCATGAGACTAGGCCATAAATGGTGTCCCTTCAGACATGTAAGAACAACGAAATCCAAATAACTTTCTCATGAAGTGAGAACATGAAACAAGGGAATTTCTATGTGAAATCCAACACCTAGGGATCATAGCCATGGCACATTTGAGTATTCCAATGATAAATGTTAGATAGAGGGAGTCTAATCTGTTTCCAAGGATAATGGTCCTGGGGATGAAAAATACTAGTTTAAGGTCATAGAGTTGACCATTGAGAGGGGATGTTGTTAAATGGAATGTGAGTAGGGCGGTGAAGTAGCAAAAACTTATGTTGATGAGGACCAAAGATGTCTTCCATCTTATGACACATTCTAGATAAGATCCCAATCATAGTTTAATGTCATGATTCTTGGACTAGGGGATGTAGTTTAACATCATGTGTGTGGATGAATGACTGATTTGTAGTACCTGAGGATAGAACCGAAGACTAAAGGTCCATGAATTCTTGTGTATCCCATGAGGATAAGAATCAATCCATATATAGTTATTGCAAGATTTCATGAATTTTATCATCGTGAGTCAAGGATGTAAGAGAATTGAATAAGATCCATGAAGGGAAATACATGGAATGTCTGTCATAAACCCAAAGTAAATGAAGAATCAATAGTTCTTCACCCCATCACATGCTTTCAATAGATTTTGGGCCAAGGTGGTCAGAAAGAGGGCTGGACTTGAGATACCTGGGGCAGGACCCGAAGACGAAATATCTGGGCATTCTTACATATCCCATGAGGATGGAAATCAAGCCACACGTAGTTCTAGAAAATATCTGGCTAGGGTACAAATTCCAGGGGCATTACTATTGTTTAGGTCTGTCTAATGCACCATAAAAATCGACATTAGATGTATCTTGTTTGTTCATTATGGTGGATGTGTTGTTATTTTCTGTGAAGAGGAAAACCAGGGATAGAGAATTTGGATGTCTCTATAGGAATCAATCCATATTTTTGACTTGAAAAATTGCATGGTGGATGATAATACCAAACATGATGTCCCATCAAGAAAGGAAAACATAATTTTATTTTATTTTTCATCATGTGGCCAAGACGAAGGGCCAAAAAATATCATAGGATATGGGGGTGTAACTGGAGACAAAATGTATGGGAATTATTATGTATCTCATAAGGATGGGAATCAAGCCGTACACAGTTCAAAATGTTGTTTAACATAATGTGACAAAGTTTGAGATAGTAGAGACTAGATCTTAAGGGGGAGTACTTGGTGTGGATACTATAGAACTGAAGTGAATGAGGAAATAAGCCGACATACACCACACCCGACAATCCCATAAGAATCAGGGTTAAAATGATGAACCATAGAAATGATATGTGAAAACCGAGCAGGACCTGAGGTCTAAATGTTTGGGCATTTTAATGAATCATATAAGGATGGGAAGCCATGTGTAGTTATCAAAAATCATGTAGTCTAATTTCATGTGATAAGGATTAGGGGGTCTTTGATTATGGTCATTGAGCTCAAACTGAAAGAATTTAGATTGTTCCAAGAGGGTGTAAACCTGGACCAAGTACCTAATCCCACATGAGCAATGATTGATGTGGGACACTGGGGTGGGGAATATATTTTCAACATATGGAATACATTGAAAGAGGAAAAAGTGTGGATCCACTAATGAGACCACATGTTTGGTTCATCCTATTAATGTTCAAATGACCACTGAGGGATAGTATTTGGAAAAAATCTCTCAAGGTATCTTTGATGTATTTTTGAGGTGATGGCGTTTGTTGAAAAATTGGGTGATTGGAATATTGTTCACCAGGAATGTTTCAAAATCAGAACATCAAAATATAACAATGGCAGAAATATGGTGCACAAGTGAAGAATTGGCACACAAGTCATTATGTGCCATGCAAGTCAGGAAGTGGTGTGCAAGTCATAATGTGTCTCGAAATTCATGATGTGGTGAGCAAGTCATATTTCAATTTCATCACAACAAAATATGATAAAGGAAAGATTTCATCACACTTGTTCACATGGGGAACCCATGTCATAAATGGGCATGTAACTGAAGAGGAGGTGCACATGTAACAGAACAGTGCGCAATTGACAATGTGGAATGCAATGTGATTTTAGAACCTCACGTGCAGGATCATCAAAATGCTTAAAAATAGATGGATACCCTCCTCATTTTGAATAATCTCTATACCTAGAGAAATCTGAGCTTTGATCATGCGAGTGGAAGTGGAACACTTGTTCTGAGTGGCACGCAAGTGAGTTGCACTATTAGTGGTGTGCATGTAGTGGTGTGAAAGGTGTGGCGTGCAAGGTGTTGACCTCACCTATTTTGATAATCCCAATTATTCTATCACATACTTTGATAATCCCAATTAGTGATCATCTATATATTATTCAATTAAATCTATGATATTATGTTATCAATTTGATAATTTATTAAAATAATACTTGAAATATGTTAATAAATGTTTATCTGTGATTATCTGTGTTTCGAATTAATTCTAACTCAATCGGATGTGTTTTACATAAAACAGATAAGTATTTAGTCACTAATTTTCTTATCGCTACTGATACAATTCTAGCAGTACTTAGTCTACCAAAAGACATAGTCACCGATAAGCTATGGTCACAAATACACAGAGATACCTATATGTGTAAGTCCACCAGTAAGCACATGTCACTGATAGATCAAGTCTACCGATACAAACAGCTACCGATAGAAGCAGAGCTACCGATAGAACAAGTCTACTGGTATGCATAAGTCTACCGATAGAATATGTCTACTGATATAAACATCACTGTTACAGAATGGATCTATTGATATTCATAAGTATACCGATAGAATATATCTACCGATATACACTTCACTGGTACTGAATGGAGCTACCGATATGCACAAGCTACTGATACAAACAATCACTATTACACCAAGCTACCGAGACAAGCAAGCTACTATTACACCATAGTTACCGATAGAGTAAGTCTTTCGATATAAACAAGTCTACCACTATGAAGCTACCAATACAAAATGAGCTACCAATAGAAGCAAAGTATACCGATAGGTGAATTCACTGGTATATAGTGCTACTAATATATAGATTAGCAGCTACCAATACCAAGAGCTATCAATACATTATCAAAGAGCTACTGATACATGATCAAAGAGCTACCGATACAAGATCAAACAACTACCAATACAAGGAGCTACCTGTACATGATCAAAGAGATACAGATTGGTAATTGCTACATAAGTCAGCTGCTACCAACAGAATCTACTGACAAAATCTTGACCAGTCATACACTATACTCTCAATACTATTTATTTATTAAAGAAACGGATATATTTTTTTCTTTTAATGCAATTAATACTATTTAATGATATTTGTTGGCATGACATGGAACCATACCTAGTACTCATGAAAAAGATAATCATTATTTTTACCAGAGATGACAGTTATAAATGGAAGGATAAAGACCAGGAAGAAAAATATGAATCAAGAACTAAGAAGGCACGAGAAGGGTGTAAAAAGCAAGGGCTGAATAGCATTGAGAACACGGTGCATTCACAAAAAAAGCTACATTCATATTAGAATATCACTGGACATACACGAATCCATTCATTCTAGAGGATAACACAAGCTTCATCTTGAGTGAAGAACTACAATGAACTCTTCATGCACTCAAGTTGATAAAGCTAAACCTGAAAATAAAAGAAGAAAATCACACTCTGTTTTTCAGAAAAAAATCAAAGAAGGACTCATGAGCATTTCTGATAACTCAAAAGAGTCCAGAGCTGCACTTCACATCACTAGAGCATTCCAAACTCTTATCTACTCTTTTAGTGATTCATTTATTTACATTTAGAGTAGTGTGTATACTCTGTATACTTTATATATACACACTGTCTCTTGTTCCAAGTTAGAGGATTTCTAAATCCTCATTCAAACACTATAACTTCCTTGTACCCCACTATGGATAGTGATAGAGGTTAAGTAAGACCTGGACAGCCTGTGAGCTATTGTTTGTTTCCCACATAGAACTACGGTAGAGGTATTTGTACCTGGACAGTGGTTTCACTGTTGTTTACCCCAATCCAGGGTGTTGATCAAATTTATATAACTTCTTTGAGAGGAATAAGTATCGTCTTGAGATTGAACCTTTTGGTTACATCTGCTGTGCATCTTTGTTTAAGTTTAAAAGTATACTATATATATATATTTCATATTCTGTTACTAATTACTTTGAAATACAATTTTTTTCAATGTTACTTCGATAGTTAAATTGGCAAGTGTTTATATTTATTGTGAATAAGTAAGTTAGTTTCAAAAGTTAATTTAATCTTATTATTAAATTAACTGAGACATAGTCAATTATTGATAAACTAATTGAACACTCACAATCTATAAAAATTCACTACTGTTTAACTTGTTTTTAAATAGAGGGATTTTAAGAGAAATATTTTTAAAAGAAAATTTTAATTGGAACTCAATTAACCCCCCACCCCCCTCTTGAGTATCCACTCCGACCAACATTTGGTATCAAAGGATGTTTTTATTAATATAGGATTTCATAAAACTCTTTTTTTCAACTGTTATTTTATTTTCATCATTAAAGATCTTAAATTTCAGTTAATTCTAAATTTTATCTCTTTAAATTTACTTTCAAAAATCTATATATGAATAATAGGTTAGAAGTTGCTGCTACCAATAATCCATCATTCTTAATGGTACAAATTATTCTTAGTGGAAACTTAAGATGAAAATTCACTTAATGAGTATGGGATTTGATATCTGGACTTCTATAGAAGCTCAATATAAAATTCCAGAAACTGATAGAACTACTTGGGATGAACCTACTAAAACAGATTACAATAATAATTGTAGAGCTATGAATGCCCTATACTATGATTTAGGAGATGAAGAGTTTAATAGAATATCTTACTGTAAAACTACTTATGAAATTTGGGACACTTTGGCTATTTCCCATGACGGAACAACCAATTTGAAAGAAATGAGGCAGAATACATATACTATTAAAGATGATAACTTTAAAATGAAGCCTGATGATCACATTTATGACATGTATATCAGGTTCAATGAGATTTTCAACACCATAATCTCCCTTGGTAATGTTGTTCCAGCAAAGGAAAAAATTACGATTATATTAAGATATATGCTAGAAAGATGGAGAGGCACATCTGTTTCTATTAGAGAATCATGTGACATCAGCAAGCTGTCTGTTAAATAATTAATTAGTAAGATAATGATGTATGAGGAAGAAGTCAAGGTAAAAAAGGAAGAAGATGATGAACCTAAAAGAATGTCAGTGGCATTTAAGTCTACTTCCTCAATGATAAAAGATAAGAATAATGTTCACATACAAACTGAAAGCTCAACAAGTGAATGTTCTGAATCTGACAGTGATTCTGAGACGGCTCAGATAGCCATAAGATTTAAGAAAATATATAGGTAGAAGAAATTCTTAAAAAAATTAAACTACAATGGAAAATATGACAACAAAGGTCATTGGAAAAAGGACTGGAAGAAAGCTGATAAGTGTGATGAAATTATATGTTTTAAATGCAAAAAGGAAAGGACAAGGGAAAGAAGACTGTCCAAAGATGAAGTTCAAGAAGAAACGTGACTACAAGGATAGAAAGTATAAGAAATAAATGAAAGTAACTTGGAGTTCTTCAGAGAAAACTTCAAGTGATTCTGATTCTTCTAAGGATGAATATTCTCATAAAGCTAACATGGGTTTTATGACAAACACATTTGAGGTAACACTGGATACTCCTTCTTTAAATTCATATTATTCTAGAGTTGATTCTGAATCCAATTCTGAATCTGAAAACATGTCTAGTGAAGAACTATTTGAATACTGTAATATGGTAGAAGAGACCTTTAATGAACTTAAGGACAAGTACAAGGCCTTAACGAAACAGCATGATTTATCCAGCACTGTTAAATCTTCCCTTGAGATTGAAAGGGAAAATAATGCTCAATTGCTTATGGAAAATACTGAACTAAAATTTTCTAATGAGAAATTAAGGAAGGGCTTATAAAAATTCACAAATTGAAAATATACACTTACACAAATGCTAGATAAACAAGTGGCACAAAAATACACTACTGGTTTGGGATAGCAACCTGGAAAGAGACAGTTTACCAAAAATAGATTTATTCCTAAATCTGGACAAAATTCTACTAGTTCCAGATCTAGAAATTCATATGATTTAACTAGTTATTCACATTGTTATAGATCAAAAAAAGTTTAAATGTCAAAATTTGTTGAATTTATTAATTATATGAGACACATAAGACAATTTTGGGTACCAAAAGCTTTGATTGCTAACCTCTCTGGACCCAAGATGATCTGGGTACCAAAATCATTTTCTGTTTAAACCTATTTTTTAGGAGACTTTCTTGAAGTGTTCACACAAGACGATATGGTACATGGACAGTGGATGTTCAAGGCACATTTCTGGTAACTATTCATGCTTTAAAAGATTAATAAAGGTTGATGGAGGCTATGTTACCTTTGGTGTTAAATATAAAGGAAAGATCGTCAGGCTTGGCCAGATTAGTAACATTAATTCAGTTTTAATTTATAATGTTTTATTTGGTGATAGACTTAAAAATATTCCGTTATGTATTTCTCAGTAATGTGATGATGGTTTCATTGTTAATTATGAAAATGATTCTGGTAATGTTTTTAATTCTAAAAATTCTTTAGTATTTTCTACCTTAAAAAATGAAAATGTTTATACTGGTTATTTGAATTATTTATTCAAGAAAAATGTTACTTGTTTAAATGCTTTTCATAAAGAATCTTGGTTGTGGTACAGAAGATTAGGACATTGCAGCATTCATTCACTTAGAAAACTGACTTGGAAGAACATAGTTAGAGTCCTACCTAAGCTTGAATTCCCATCAGAAAAAGTTTGTAATCCCTATCAAAAGGGAAAGCAACATAAAGTTTCATTTAAATTAAATAAATAAGATTCAACTTATCAACCTATGGAGTTGGATCACATGGACTTGTTTAGAACTTTTAGAGTTTCTAGTTTAGATGGGAAGCACTATGTCTATGACTTAGTAGATGAAGTTTCTAGATATACTTGGGTATACTTCGTAGCTCAAAAAAGTGAAGCTTGTTCCTACTTTAATAAATACTCCAATTCTATAGAAAATCTTAGTGGACATAAAATTAAAAAACTAAGAAGTGATCATGGCCGTGAGTTTGAAAATCATGAGTTTGAATATTACTGTTTACATAATGGCTATAGTCGTAACTTTTCTGCCTCTAGAACACCTTAGAAGAATGGTGTAGTAGAAAGAATAAATCAAACCCTGCAAGAAATTACAAAAACTATGGTTAATGAGTATGACCTACCTATTTATTTTTGGGCTGAATCCATGAATAAAGATTGTTATATTATCAATAGAGTCTTGATTATACCAGTTCTTAAGAAGACCCCTTATTAACTGTGGGCAATAGAAAACCCAAAGTTAATTACTTTAGAGTCTTTGGATGCAAAGTCTTTATCCTCAATACCAAGGATAATGTTGACAAGTTTAAATCCAAAAGTGATGAATGAATTTTTCTTGGTTATTATTTAACTAGAAAATCCTATAGAGTATTTAAAAAAAGAACCAAATGTGTGGAAGAATCTATTCATATCAAGTTTGATGAAACTGATCCACATGAAACTAAGCCTTCTCTTGAAAATTTTGAAGATGATTTGACTGTTCTGGACCTTAATAATAAAACTAAAGAACCAGTTGTGAAAGCATCTAGTTCTGGACATATTCCAGAATCTGCTTCCACAGAACCCAAACTCAGAGTCGATCCTGAAATTTCTAGTCCTACCATTACTAGATCAACTAGGATTCTAAAGAATCATCCTTTGGATGCTGTTGTTAGTAATCTTGATAGAGGTACACAGACTAGAGCTTCTCTAAGAATACAGGTTTAACATCAAGCCTTTCTTTCACAGCTAGAACCTAAAAATGTCAATGATGCAATTAATGATGAATTTTGGGTAATGTCTGTGCAAGAATAGATAAATAAATTTGAAAGAAACAATGTTTGGGAATTGGTTGACGTACCTAAGGACACTTTGAAAATAGGTACTAAATGGGTTTTTAGAAAAAAAGTTGATGAGTCTAGAAATATAGTTAGAAACAAAGCTAGGTTAGTTGCACAAGGATATATTCAAGAGAAAGGTATTGACTCTGAGGAAACCTGTGCACCTGTAGCTAGATTAAAAGCCATTAGGATCCTACTTTCCTATGCTGGTTATCTGAATTTCAAGTTATATCAAATGGATGTCAAAAGTGCTTTTGTAAATGGTTTTATAATTGAATATGTTTTTGTTGAACAACCACCTGGATTTACTAATCCTCTTTTTCCAAATCATGTTTTCAAGCTGTACAAAGATTTATATGGTTTGAAACAAGCTCCAAGTGCTTGGTATGATAGACTTAGCAATTTTCTCATTTCAAAGAGTTTTACTAAAGGGATTGCTGATCCAACTCTTTTTATTAAAGGAATTTCTAAAGATGTTTTGATAATACAAATCAATGTTGATGAAATTATTTTTGGATCTTCTAAACATTCTTTATGTACTGATTTTTTGAAGAGCATGCAATATGAATTTGAATTGAGTTTAATGGGAGAACTAAAAAATTTTCTTGGATTTGAAGTTTTTCAAAATGAAAATGGTATTATTTTGAATCAATGTAAATATTCAAAGGATCTTTTAAACGTTTTGGTTTGGATAGTATAAAGTAAAATGATACTCCTATGAGTACTGTCTATAAATTTGATGCATATGAAACTGGGAAACCAGTGGATCAAACCAATTACAGATGTTTGATTGGAAGCTTACTTTACCTTACTGCTAGTTGACCTTATATAATGTTTAGTGTGTGTATGTGTACAATATTTCAAGATAATCCAAAAGAATCTCACTTACTTGCTGTTAAAAGAATTTTTAAGTATCATAAACAAACTGTAAATTTATGTTTGTTCTATCCAAAAGGGAAATCTTTTGAATTAATGAGTTATTCATATGTTGACTTTACTGGTTGCTAGTTGTATAGAAAAAGAACATCTGGAACATGTCATTTTCTAGGTAAGTCCTCAGTATCTTGGTGTTGTAAAAAGAAGAACTCTATAGCTTTGTATACTATCGAAGTAGAGTATATAGCTACTAGTAGTTGTTGTGCACAATTTCTGTGGGTGAAACACACTCTTTTGGACTATGGATATGATTTTAAGCATGTTTCAATTAACTGTGATAACAATAGTGCAATTAACATTTCAAAGAACCCTGTATCTCTCTCTAGGACCAAACACATTGATGTAAGGCACCACTTTTTGAGAGATCGTTACCAAAAAGGTGATATTATTCTTGAATTTATAGGTACTAAACATCAATTAGCTGAAATTTTCACCAAACCATTAGGTTTGGATAGGTCAAGTTACATTAGACATGAGTTTGGAATGATTAACCTTGATCGGTAAAAACCTCACCGATGTAGATACCTCATTGATGTGAAAGACTCACCAATGTCAAAACCTCACTGATGTGAATACCTCACCGATGTGAAAACCTCACCGATGTAGAATACTTCACTGATGTGGAAACCTCACCGATGAGATACCTCACCGATGAACCTCACTGATAGAAATTATCACTGATAAACCCTACCGATGAGTACACGATGTTTTAAACTTCTGTGCCGCCAGAATCTGTATCATCAATATTTTATTTTATTTTATTTATTTTATGATTCCTAAATGATAAATTAAAGTCCTAGTTACTTCTCAATCCACCGAACCTCAAACCCTTTACCCTCAAGCATTACTCCTGAATTTCTCAAAAACTCTATGTTCCTCAAACTAGAGATGGAAACAACCAAACTCCCTACCATCAGAGATGACATTTATGATCCCAATGCAAAGAAGAAGAATTCTGAGCCAGAAGCAAGTAGTAGTGTAAGTAGAACAAGGTTGGGGAGGCGACCAGTGAACCATCATTTGCAAAATAGGGTTATTGTGATCGAAAAAGAGTTGTGCATGGAATGGTTGTTGGATAGAAATTATTTAGTGATTGAGGTTCTGGAAGATCATAAATTTGTAGATTTCTTTTTGAACAATAATGGTCCCGACTATCCGAAGCTAGTGAAACAATTTTATGAGTTTGTGAGCTTCGATAAATCATAAGATAAGAATCGAGATATTTCTTTTGTGAATGGAAAGGAGATATATTTTTCATATGTTTAGTGGGATGAATGCCTGAAGGTTCACATGAAGGTGTTTATGGATATGTATCAAATGAAATACCACTTACAAATGATATATTCGATTATCAGACTTCCTTGGAAGAGCTCACCAATAGTGGAAATCAACGAAAATTGGTGGCTGCTGAAATGGATGGAGAGAACAGATTGTTGTTCAAATTTTTTCAGCATGTCTTAATACTGAAGAGAGGAGAAATTGTTAATTTAAGATTTCAAGATATCTATCTCCTTCATCTTTTGATACATGGTGTGAATATGAATATGTGCAGATTTATAATGTTACAAATGGAGGACATGACCAGGACAAAATCAAAGAATAATTCCCTATTCTATGTGTAACACCCCAAGATTTCATAGTGTGTTATTTCTTCAAAATAATTCAATAACTTGCACTACACGCAACACCGAGTTCAATTGCACCATGACTTACCAAACAAGCCGTTGAAAAGAGGTTATGAATAGTATTAGATAAATTTTAATGTTTATATAATCCTTATAATTTTAGAATCCATATTATGAGTTTCTTAGATATAATGCAAGAACAAATTCATTTTCAGTATTGCACTTTTATCAACTTTAATAGTGAACCCTTTTTAAATACTATATTTAAAACTTTTTGACTAAATGGGGACATCAAAAATTTAAAATGAAACATCCCAAGCTTCCACGGTACGCTAGCGTGTGTTGTACGCAACACCGAGTTCTAACACACCGTAACCAATCAAACTAGCCGTTATGAATAGTAATACCTACTTTTTGAAATTATATATATTTTATATTTTAAAATGGACTTCATATTTGGATTCGGAATATCGAATTTAGCCTAAGGTAAAATTTTGGTACATTTCGGATAACTTTCATATTTTGATGAATAGTGAAAATTACTAAATTTTAATTAAAAACAACTTTTTTAATCAAAATAATTAATAGTGATAAATTATGAATTTGAGTGGTTTTAAAGTTTATTTAGAATATATTTTTACCATTTAATATAATTTTGGTCATTGGACATAATTTTACAATTAAACCGAACATAAACAAGTGTCAATCTTTTGATAGTTATTATCTCTTAAAAACACGCTTTTTGTTTTGACAGCGGGAATTAATTTTAAATTAATTTCTGCCACTTCTGTGTTTTGAATTTAGAAAAATGGATTCCATATTTGGATTCAGGATGTTCAAATTATGTAAATAGGTAACTTTTATTTTTAGACATTTTGAATAATTACTGCGGTAAATATTTTATTTACCATGGTTAAGGGTAAATCCTGTAAATAAGGGTTAAAAAAATAATAATTTAATAATACGAAATTACCCTAAAACGTGTCTTAACCCTATTTGTTGATACATGGTCGACCATGGGCATCTTTGTGTCAATTTTGGGACCCCATGGATCCACTTGTAAGTGATAATGACACATTATATTAATAAAGCTAAAATAAAAATAAAAATGGCATAAGCTTACATCTTTTAGAAGAACAATTTTTACATAGGGTTATACATGTTGGAATTTCGATTATAAATATTCCTTAGAAAGCTAAAGAGACTTCCTACATAAGGATATTTTATTTATAATTTTTAGACATTAAATAATTTATTTTATTTATGACACAATGGTGATGCCGTAATTACTATAATAGTGAAAAATTAAAATAATTGATATTATAAATACCCAAATAAATATAATATGAAACTTTTAATGAATTAAACTAATTTTCTAGGATAATATGATATATTAGGATTGATTTAATTGACTTTGTTCGAAGTAATAAATCTGTTATGAGTTTCACAAAAATCAACTATTGAATAGTGTCAAAATTGACATAAAAGAGTTCTTAAAACAAATATTATATTATTAATTGATATTAAATTCATAAAAATCTAAGGTTCGGCCAAGAGACTTATATTATGATAGGTTAATCATTAATGGACCACTTGGGGGTCGCTTGGATGTATATGGTAAGTTTATTAACCATATAATATAAAAATACACAGAGACATTGTAAAAGTGAAACTAATTAACTTAGAGTTAATACTTAAAGATAAGGTTAATATAAGTACCCAAACCTGTCTAAATTCTATTGGATGAGTTGTTTGCGACCCATCCCCACCTCAACCTTTGAATAGTCAACTTCGGAGCCATTAGAAACCGAATATGAATTTATTATAAATTAATATTTCTAGCTTTTCCAAAGGTGCCCCTCACCCCTCTTATAAAAGGGAACTCCTCCTTCTCTTTTCCTCACACCTCTCAAGCCACTTGGCTCGTCCAAACTCTGCCCACATAAGCTCCCCACATCCCTCTCCTCCTCCTTGAAGCTTCCCCTTAGGCAGAAAGCATTTCAAGAAGTCCTTTGGTTCCAACCAAAGTGAGTTACCTAAATTAAAGGTAACGATTTCTCTTAAATTATTTTCAATTATTTTGCTTCTCCAACCCCCAAACTCTTTTTATTTCCTTTCTTTTGTAACAACACCAGTATCCTCAATATACTAGGATGTTGTTATAAGAAGGATTCAAACTACACATACACACAACTCCATCTAATGGATGATGAACATAATGTTTCTGTGGATGGCAAACTAACGCCTCACGAAACGATGATTGTTCAAATACATCTTACCGCCTCTCATGGTGGCCATTATGATGGCACTGTAATTAAATATGATATTAATGATATATATTTTATATATAATCTTCTGTAATTCCATTTTATTTCATACCATTATTCGTTTCATGTTTTATATACATACGATAATTTCATTTGAGGAAGTGCGGACTACCGCCCCCTTAAAATGATATGACTCGTTCATACCACACATGGAACGTATAAAGGATGGTGTTAATGAACTTAAGTAACATATATAAAATATTATATTATACTGGAATAGTAATATACCTATGTATCATTTGGATTCGATTCTTTTAAAATAAAAATTAAATGGAAATAGCGTTCGTGCGTACGTACGGACTACCGTCTCCACGAACGCGATGAGATTCATTCTCCATCGTATCCATTCAAATATAATTATCATTTGATGATTTAAAATTGATGTTTAAGGACTAGATATCATTCTGGATATGAATAAGATACAACAACCATGGCTTATGTAACAAAACATATAAAAGAAAATGAGTAAGTTAACTCCCGAAACGACGATAATTCTAAGATATTATTAACAAATCAATGTTAAAAGATCATATATGATATCATATTAATATATATGATTCTTGTATAATTTAATAACAACTATTTCACCATTATACAGGAGGTTAACCTACCACAACCAAGGAAAAGTACAAGGTAAGGGTTATTTCACAATCTCTTCATTATCCGAGGTTGTTTATATGTAATAATCTACTGAGATCTCTTTATCATCCACATCCATGTTTCTTAAAAATGTATTTCAAAACATTTTTACTATTTACAAGAATATGGGTTAAAGTCATTTATACCCTTTTTTTGACTTTTTATAAGAGGTTTATAAAGGAATCTTTCCGTAGTTTTCAAAACAAGGTCCTTTTTAACCTTTTCGACAGAATTGAGGTAAGAATGTTTTTTTTAACTTATACGGCGGGTGCGGTTATTTTACGCCGTTATAAAGTCTTCAAAGCTTTCCTTACAAGATTATAAGAATATTTTCAAAGAAAATGTTTTATTTTATATGGATCTTAAATGATTTCAAAATAAAAGGAGATATTTCTTTAAAAAGAATTTTGATTTCATCTATGTCGACATCCTTTGATGGATTTTAAGATTATTTGAAGTTGATTTATTATGATACAAAACTTCTATATTGTATTGAAGGTTTTGTGATATGTTTGACTGTGGATGTGCTATTTTTATACCATTCATAGTTTATTGTGAAAGTATTGACATTTCGTATGCTAGTTTTAATACGAATGTTTATGTTATGTTTAAACCTTTTCATATGGGAATGCATTGGACTTAATAAGTGACGGGTGGAGCCCGCTATAGCTCCTCGATGCATTGGTAGGTCTCATGAGACAAACTAGTGTCTTGGCACAAGGCCTTGACAAAATCTTATTTGTAGTCTTGGCACGAGGCCTTGGCTATGTGGTTATGATAGTCTGGCATTATGCATTCCAACATTATGAAAGTGGTTATTGATTTTTGCATGTGATTATTCGATTAGTAGAATATCCATGTGAATAAGTAAATGGAATTATTTAATTTTATTTATGCCATACCATGTTGAAATTTCATGTTTGAAAGGCTTTTGTTTTAGTTATACATTGCCTTAAAAGTTTATTCTTATTTATGAAAGTTTCCGCTATATTGTTATCCTTACTGGGCATTTGAGCTCACCCCTTTTCTATGTTTTATTTTTCCCAGGTAGTGAAGAAGTAAATTATGAATGACTTGCAGGGATATTATGAGGGGTTAATAGTGTGGATATGAAGACTTTGTTGTTGTAGTAGTTTTTCACTTTGAAATGTAATGTAAAACTTTATGATTATATCTTGTGTTTCCAAGGCTACTAAACCAATCGGTCTTTCGGGATTTGATCTTTCTTGTGATCATGCCAATGTTATGTAATTAATGCACCGACTCTGGGTAGCTGGGGTCGGGGCGTTACAGTTGGTATCAGAGGAAGTTTAGTACAAACCTTGGAAGCTAGATTTAGATAAACTCTGATTAGAGCACGTAGACCTAAGATGAACTTTGAGGATTAGTGTAGAAGAACTTCCTAGAATTTTGGTATTGTAGAGATTTTGTGAGTTTTCCGAGCAATACATCCCTGTCTGGATACGAGCAGGTAGAGGCGGCTCTGGCACAGATGTACCTAGGGGTAAAACCCGAAAACACCGCTTTGAGCTAGACTCGAACGGGAACTGGTGCACGACAACGGGCCTTGCTGCACTCTTGGTTACGACACTCCCGGGGGATATGCTTAGGATAATTCTCATTTTCTTTACAAACCATTATGAAGGGTTAATGAGTATATACATCCTCAAAGGAGACATTTTTATGATTATGGATTATATCCATAAATAGTTCAATTTATGTTAAGTGTTTTATAAGTATGGGATTATGTATTTTGATTCATAAACTGATCTAGTGTATGCCATTGTTTAGAAATGGCGCCCAGTAGAAGGAATGAGACCTCCAGAAATGCACATGATCCAAAGAGAAGGAAGGATCATATCTTTCCTGGTCTTAAGCTAGAATTTATAAGAGAAATAGTCTCCCATGTATTATCATCATATGAAGAAATAATATCATGTGTTGATAAGATAAGTAAAGAGTTTACTGAGTCCTATGG
This sequence comes from Viscum album, assembly GCA_963277665.1. Taxonomy (NCBI): domain Eukaryota; kingdom Viridiplantae; phylum Streptophyta; class Magnoliopsida; order Santalales; family Viscaceae; genus Viscum; species Viscum album. The sequence continues at coordinate 1,896,952,746 of OY728123.1, forward strand.
CTTTGAAGGGAAGCAAGAGAAGAAAAGGATAGAAGAGAGAAAGATGGATAAAGGGAAGAGGGAAAAGAAGAATTTTCCCATATGTGGTAACTGTGGAAAGAAACACCCTGGAACTTGCCTGAAAGGAATGGGAGTTTGTTATAAGTGTGGAGAAAAAGGTCACAAAGTACATGACTGCAAGGGTAAGAAAATGGTTTCAAATGTACAATGCTTCATTTTCAAGGAGTTTGGACACTACGCGAACCTATTTCCCAGTCATCAGACTATGCCGCAAATGATGTTATTGGATAATAATCAAGTTATGATACTACCACATATGAAGAGGAATGATTAGAGTTCTTATGTTGATTATGTCAATTGAGTGTTGTATCAACAATGTACTTGTTATAATAATTATGGAGTATATAAGGATTGTACTGCAGTACTATTTCATTAAGGACTTGAGATTGTGTGGAACAAAGAAAAGTGACTCATTAGCAGGATAGATTTTTGGAAAATATGTGGTTGAGAGAATGATAAACCATAATATAGTTCTGATACTGAGGTAGTGATTTTGGAATAATATGTGATTGTTTTGGATAAATTATACTGGATATTCTTGACTACCTTGGAACTGATTAATGATTTGTATATTCCATCATTGTTGGGGTTTAAAACATTTTTGGATTAATGAAGTATATCCAGCATTCTATATGGAATAAGGGAGCATGAATGTAATCAATAAGGAATATGGTAATACATGATGAAGGTATTCATATGCTATTACGGGGTAAAAAGGATCTATATTATGTTTAACTTCCTTATGAATGTTGGACTGTGAGTTTGGACAGAAGTATTTTGGATAGTTCTAGTTTGGATTATTTTGGATTGCCATAAAAGGACAACCCGGAGGTCGGGCGGCAACCCGTCGCGTCCGGCAAGGCTGTGAGACTTGAACCCGCAACCGAAGGGCGACAAGGGTGTATCACCTACCACTGTCCCACGAGATGTCCTGAATTAAATAATGTAGTTTTTTTTAAAAGATCTGGTAGATGAATTATAATTCATTTATTTTGGAACCCTGTACGAATAGTATAAATAGAAAAAAAAATTACGTTCTATTATCTTTTAGAATGAAAGATGAGTTTGTGGTAGAAATTTATTAATGGGTAAAATTCTAATTATAAAGTAAGTATATCTCCTTATTATCTTATCCAATCTCATAAATAAATTCCTCAACATTAATAATAGAAACTTAGAACAAAAATGTTGTCCTAGATGGTACCTTAAATCATCACAAATTTATGGCTTTGGGATTGTTGGCCTTTTCATAGCCATGTTCTCTACCACTCTCCATCAGATAATTGATGGTTAGATTTCTCTTCCATATCCATAGTTTCTTACATGGAACCCTAGTATGTGTTATTTTCGGTAATCTTCATACTTTCCACTCTTTATTTTAAATAGAGGCCTCATCAATTCATTTTTCGATGTGGGATTTCAACTAAGATATTTTGAAACGTCAAAAATGTGTTATCCTAATACCCTATGTTTTGTTGAACCGATGGTATTTCAAATCATCATAGATTGATGAATTTAAGGACCTCAATTATACACTTGTTTGTGATTGATGACCTCAATCACTACCTATAAATATTTACGTTTTTCCTCTGATTATATGTCTCTAATTGCCACCAATGTTCTCCTAATAGAGATCATAATTTGGTGGTGACCCTTTCATTTCTCTTTTCCTCATATTAAGACTAAATTTTAGTAACCCAATTTCCGATGTGAGTTTTCCCACAAATATATTTTCTACTTTCAACCTTTTATTTTTGAAGAACAATTTCAAATTGCGAGGACGCAATTTATTGAAGGAGGGGAGAATGTAACACCCCAAGATTTCATAGTGTGTTATTTCTTCAAAATAATTCAATAACTTGCACTACACGCAACACCGAGTTCAATTGCACCATGACTTACCAAACAAGCCGTTGAAAAGAGGTTATGAATAGTATTAGATAAATTTTAATGTTTATATAATCCTTATAATTTTAGAATCCATATTATGAGTTTCTTAGATATAATGCAAGAACAAATTCATTTTCAGTATTGCACTTTTATCAACTTTAATAGTGAACCCTTTTTAAATACTATATTTAAAACTTTTTGACTAAATGGGGACATCAAAAATTTAAAATGAAACATCCCAAGCTTCCACGGTACGCTAGCGTGTGTTGTACGCAACACCGAGTTCTAACACACCGTAACCAATCAAACTAGCCGTTATGAATAGTAATACCTACTTTTTGAAATTATATATATTTTATATTTTAAAATGGACTTCATATTTGGATTCAGAATATCGAATTTAGCCTAAGGTAAAATTTTGGTACATTTCGGATAACTTTCATATTTTGATGAATAGTGAAAATTACTAAATTTTAATTAAAAACAACTTTTTTAATCAAAATAATTAATAGTGATAAATTATGAATTTGAGTGGTTTTAAAGTATATTTAGAATATATTTTTACCATTTAATATAATTTTGGTCATTGGACATAATTTAACAATTAAACCGAACATAAACAAGTGTCAATCTTTTGATAGTTATTATCTCTTAAAAACACGCTTTTTGTTTTGACAGCGGGAATTAATTTTAAATTAATTTCTGCCACTTCTGTGTTTTGAATTTAGAAAAATGGATTCCATATTTGGATTCAGGATGTTCAAATTATGTAAATAGGTATCTTTTATTTTTAGACATTTTGAATAATTACTGCGGTAAATATTTTATTTACCATGGTTAAGGGTAAATCCGGTAAATAAGGGTTAAAAAATTATATTATAATAATACTAAATTACCCTAAAACGTGTCTTAACCCTATTTGTTGATACATGGTCGACCATGGGCATCTTTGTGTCAATTTTGGGACCCCATGGATCCACTTGTAAGTGATAATGACACATTATATTAATAAAGCTAAAATAAAAATAAAAATGGCATAAGCTTACATCTTTTAGAAGAACAATTTTTACATAGGGTTATACATGTTGGAATTTCGATTATAAATATTCATTAGAAAGCTAAAACGACTTCCTACATAAGGATATTTTATTTATAATTTTTCGACATTAAATAATTTATTTTATTTATGACACAATGGTGATGCAGTAATTACTATAATAGTGAAAAATTAAAATAACTGATATTATAAATACCCAAATAAATATAATATGAAACTTTTAATGAATTAAACTAATTTTCTAGGATCATATGATATATTAGGATTGATTTAATTGACTTTGTTCGAAGTAATCAATCTGTTATGAGTTTCACAAAAATCAACTATTGAATAGTGTCAAAATTGACATAAAAGAGTTCTTAAAACAAATATTATATTATTAATTGATATTAAATTCATAAAAATCTAAGGTTCGGCCAAGAGACTTATATTATGATAGGTTAATCATTAATGGACCACATGGGGGTCGCTTGGATGTATATGGTAAGTTTATTAACCATATAATATAAAAATACAAAGAGACATTGTAAAAGTGAAACTAATTAACTTAGAGTTAATACTTAAAGATAAGGTTAATATAAGTACCCAAACCTGTCTAAATTCTATTGGATGAGTTGTTTTCGACCCATCCCCACCTCAACCTTTGAATAGTCAACTTTGGAGCCATTAGAAACCGAATATGAATTTATTATAAATTAATATTTCTAGCTTTTCCAAAGGTGCCCCTCACCCCTCTTATAAAAGGGAACTCCTCCTTCTCTTTTCCTCACACCTCTCAAGCCACTTGGCTCGTCCAAAATCTGCCCACATAAGCTCCCCACATCCCTCTCCTCCTACTTGAAGCTTCCCCTTAGGCAGAAAGCATTTCAAGAAGTCCTTTGGTTCCAACCAAAGTGAGTTACCTAAATTAAAGGTAACGATTTCTCTTAAATTATTTTCATTTATTTTGCTTCTCCAACCCCCAAACTCTTTTTATTTCCTTTCTTTTGTAACAACACCAGTATCCTCAATATACTAGGATGTTGTTATAAGAAGGATTCAAACTACACATACACACAACTCCATCTAATGGATGATGAACATAATGTTTCTGTGGATGGCAAACTAACGCCTCACGAAACGATGATTGTTCAAATACATCTTACCGCCTCTCATGGTGGCCATTATGATGGCACTGTAATTAAATATGATATTAATGATATATATTTTATATATAATCTTCTGTAATTCCATTTTATTTCATACCATTATTCGTTTCATGTTTTATATACATACGATAATTTCATTTGAGGAAGTGCGGACTACCGCCCCCTTAAAATGATATGACTCGTTCATACCACACATGGAACGTATAAAGGATGGTGTTAATGAACTTAAGTAACATATATAAAATATTATATTATACTGGAATAGTAATATACCTATGTATCATTTGGATTCAATTCTTTTAAAATAAAAATTAAATGGAAATAGCGTTCGTGCGTACGTACGGACTACCGTCTCCACGAACGCGATGAGATTCATTCTCCATCGTATCCATTCAAGTATAATTATCATTTGATGATTTAAAATTGATGTTTAAGGACTAGATATCATTCTGGATATGAATAAGCTACAACAACCATGGCTTATGTAACAAAACATATAAAAGAAAATGAGTAAGTTAACTCCCGAAACGACGATAATTCTAAGATATTATTAACAAATCAATGTTAAAAGATCATATATGATATCATATTAATATATATGATTCTTGTATAATTTAATAACAACTATTTCACCATTATACAGGAGGTTAACCTACCACAACCAAGGAAAATTACAAGGTAAGGGTTATTTCACAATCTCTTCATTATCCGAGGTTGTTTATATGTAATAATCTACTGGGATCTCTTTATCATCCACATCCATGTTTCTTAAAAATGTATTTCAAAACATTTTTACTATTTACAAGAATATGGGTTAAAGTCATTTATACCCTTTTTTTGACTTTTTATAAGAGGTTTATAAAGGAATCTTTCCGTAGTTTTCAAAACAAGGTCCTTTTTAACCTTTTCGACAGAATTGAGGTAAGAATGTTTTTTTTAACTTATACGGCGGGTGCGGTTATTTTACGCCGTTATAAAGTCTTAAAAGCTTTCCTTACAAGATTATAAGAATATTTTCAAAGAAAATGTTTTATTTTATATGGATCTTAAATGATTTCAAAATAAAAGGAGATATTTCTTTAAAAAGAATTTTGATTTCATCTATGTCAACATCCTTTGATGGATTTTAAGATTATTTGAAGTTGATTTATTATGATACAAAACTTCTATATTGTATTGAAGGTTTTGTGATATGTTTGACTGTGGATGTGCTATTTTTATACCATTCATAGTTTATTGTGAAAGTATTGACATTTCGTATGCTAGTTTTAATACGAATGTTTATGTTATGTTTAAACCTTTTCATATGGGAATGCATTGGACTTAATAAGTGACAGGTGGAGCCCGCTATAGCTCCTCGATGCATCGGTAGGTCTCATGAGACAAACTAGTGTCTTGGCACAAGGCCTTGACAAAATCTTATTTGTAGTCTTGGCACGAGGCCTTGGCTATGTGGTTATGATAGTCTGGCATTATGCATTCCAACATTATGAAAGTGGTTATTGATTTTTGCATGTGATTATTCGATTAGTAGAATATCCATGTGAATAAGTAAATGGCATTATTTAATTTTATTTATGCCATACCATGTTGAAAGTTCATGTTTGAAAGGCTTTTGTTTTAGTTATACATTTCCTTAAAAGTTTATTCTTATTTATGAAAGTTTCCGCTATATTGTTATCCTTACTGGGCATTTGAGCTCACCCCTTTTCTATGTTTTATTTTTCCCAGGTAGTGAAGAAGTAAATTATGAATGACTTGCAGGGATATTATGAGGGGTTAATAGTGTGGATATGAAGACTTTGTTGTTGTAGTAGTTTTTCACTTTGAAATGTAATGTAAAACTTTATGATTATATCTAGTGTTTCCAAGGCTACTAAACCAATCGGTCTTTCGGGATTTGATCTTTCTTGTGATCATGCCAATGTTATGTAATTAATGCACCGACTCTGGGTAGCTGGGGTCGGGGCGTTACACTATGCCAAATTGATCTTAGTGATGACCAAAGTGAAAGGAGTAGCTGAGTCTCAAGATGCGACAGTGTTATTAAGGAATAATTTTTGTATCAAAAACACTGTTTGGAAATATATGAAAAGAAACTGGAACCCTTGGAGAGGAGAGTGGATTAATGATGAGAAGAATTTTTATGATAAATTCTATCCTATGAATACTCCATCAAGGCCTAAAAATGTGAGGGATCTAGGTCTAGGACCTAATGAAGAAGAACCTGAGTACAATGATGATACTGATGAAGATGAGACTTCCATGGTAGATGGAAGGGATCCAGACTTGCCCTCAAGTCCGACTGCTAAAATTGTATCTTCAGGAAACGAAACATTATTAGAAGATGAGACACCTGCTGAGGAGGAAGACCAGCCAATCCCTGAGAATGAAGAAGAAAGGGAGAATGAATCTGAAGCCTCTGATTCTGTTTGCTTAAGTCTGAGTCCGTTCATTGGAAGCTCAGTTGTGCCAGCAAGGAAGTAGTGGGTGAGATGGAAGGACATGTGCCTAATCCAGAGGAGCCTCCAGTTGTTGCAGCTTTTGCAGAGATGAAGTTGATTGTAGAAGATTCTGTTGAGGAAGAAAGAACTACTGAGAATGCTATTGTTGTACAAGATAATGCACCAATTGAGGGGGAGAATCAAACCAGGGTTGGTAGTGTTTTAGTGCTCTTGAAATTGAAGAATGGGAAGAAGACCCAGGTTTGGTGGTTTATGTTTTGAATTATCCTGATTCGGACAATGAGGCATCCCTAAATAGACCAAAAATCAATTATGATGTTCAGACAGAACTGTTACCTGAAGATGTGGTCATAATACATGATCTTGATAAGCTAATGTCAGATATCAAAATCAGTTTTTTTGGAAGAAATAAGGAAAATGGAAACTTCACTGGTAGCATCAATTCAATCGATTATGAATGACTCAGTAGCCATTATAATAGCTGAAAGAGCAGCTTTTGTGGTTGAACCTGCTAATATGATCACCATGACTAACCTTGAATCCTTAAATAATGAGATGAAAGAATCTTTTAGTGCCTCTGTTGCTGAGTTAAAGCACTTCTTTATTGAAGAGATGAGAAATTTAGAAAATCATTTTGAACTCTCTCTCGGTTGTAATATGTCAACATTTGTGGCAGAAATAGTGGATGAAGTTACAGCTTCCCAGAATTAGTTGTCTAGACTGGAAGAGGATGTTGAAGCTCTAACGAAATCTATTATCACTTTGGAATCTTATATGAGTTCTAAATCCCAAGAAGATAAAGATTTAGATTATTTAAAAGGTGTTGTGAGCCATATGGTATCAGTGTTTGAAGGATTTAAAACCTCCATGAAAGATCATGTCGGCACCTATGATTCCCATGTCAAATATCTTATCAGTGGGTTGACCAAAAATTTCAAGGAAATAGTAACTGACTCTGTTGGTTCTCTTGCCTCCAGACCTTCAGTGGATTTGGATCATATTAGGGTTGTGATGAAGGAGGAGCTTGGTTCAGAATCAACCAGTGGATCTGTGGAGTCAACATATCTGACCATAGTGGTTACTTCTACTAGAGATACAACTTGAGAGATAATGAAGATAGTTCAAGACTATATGAGAGAAGATTGTGCCCCTAAAAAATAAGTGAAAGAGAAGCTTGAATAATTTTTCAAACGAATTTATACCAATCATCAACTCAACAACCACTTAAAACTTCTGTTAGAAAACTTTAAGTACTTAATGTTAATAAATCCATCAGAGAGGAAGTCAGCAAGTTAAGGGAATTGGCTCCAGCCTTGGAAAAATTCATGGAGAACAAGGATTATTTCATACCTTCTATGGAGAGAGGAGGAGGAATAATTATGTATTTTAGAAATCTTTTGTTGCCTTTCTTGCATGTCGATTCTAGACCAGTGATTATACATCCAGTTTTACTTGCCTCTGCCTCTACTGCTTCTCCTATTCACATGACTCCATCCCATGCCATTCGAAGCCTTGCTCATATGATCACTCAAATAACTACTCAGTACAGGCTAGGAACAGTTTCAGTGGCTCAGCCTCCTGTGATAATTTCTGGAATTCCTAGGCCTTCACCTACATCCACACAGCTTGAATCTTCTTCTGATCCTAAGGGAAAATCTCACATTGAGGACATGGATTGACTATGTTGCTAAAATATTTGATAGGAATCCCTTGTATTTTTCTTTCTTTCCATGTACCTTTTTGCAACATGAAATACAAATTTCATTCTTTTCATTCTCATTTGGTTACTTTTCTTTTTTTTCCCCACTTTTTGATTATCACAAAGGGGGAGAAATATTATAAGTGGAGAATAATTATATCTAGGAATATGTGAATGGAGGATAAATATTATCTATGGGAGAGCTACTATGCTTTGTACCTTTGATACCATTGCATGTAATTCTACCTCTATACATTGAATATTTCACAAATTATATTGTTTTATCTGATACAATTGAATTAAATGATATATCTTCTGATACATTACTGATTATTTTGAGACTATAATATCATAAGTAGTGAATATCAAAAAGGGGGAGATTGTTGACCTCACATATTTTGATAATCCCAATTATACTTTCACATACTTTGATAGTCACAATTAATGATCATCTATATAATAATTCTTTAAATCTATGAAATTCTATAATCAAGTTGATAATTATATTAAAATAATCCTTGAACTATGTTAATCAATGTTTATCTGTGCTTATATGAGTTTTTAATTAATTATAACTCAATTGGATGTGTTTTGTATAAAACAGATAAGTACTTAGTCACTAATTTTCTTATAGCTACTGATACAGATCTACTGGTACTTCGTCTACTGATATACATAGTCACCAATAAACTATTATCACTGATACACAGAGCTAATGATATGTGTAAGTCCACCGGTAAGAACATGACACTGATAGATCAAGTCTACCGATATAGAATTCTACCGATAGAAGCTGAGAAACCGATAGAACAAGTCCACCGGTATGCATAAGTCTACCAATAGAATATGTCTATCGATATACACTAAACTGGTATAGAATGGAGCTACCGATATGCATAAGTCTACCAATATAATATGTCTACCGATATACTCTTCACAGGTACATAATGGAGCTACTGATATGCACATGCTACCAATACAAAGAGTCACTGATACATCAAGCTACTGAGACAAGCAAGCTACTGTTACACCAGAGTTACCGATAGAGTAAGTCTGACAATATGAACAAGTCTTCTACTATGAAGCTACCAATACAAACCGAGCTACCGATAGAAGAATAGTCTACGGATAAATGAAGTCACCGGTATATAGATCTACTGAAACATATAGAATCAGCTACCAATACCAAGAGCTACCGATACATGATCAAATAGCTACTGATACATGATCAAAGAGCTACCGATACAAGATCAAACAGCTACCGATAAAAAGAGAAACCTATACATGATCAAAGAGCTACTGATAGGTCACTGCTACATAAGTCAACTACTACCAACAGAAGCTACTGACAGAAGCTTGACCAGTCAAAATCTATACTCTCAATATAGTTTATTTATTAAAGGAATGGTTATATTTTATGATTTTAATGTAATTAATACTATTTAATGATTGTTGTTGGCATGTCAGGGAACCATACCTAGTACCTATGAAAAATTTAATCATTCTTTTTACCAGAGATGACAGCTATAAAAGGAAGGAAAAAGACCAAGAAGAAAAAGTTGAATCAAGAACTAAGAAGGCACAAGAAGGGTATAAAAATCAAGGGCTGAACAGCATTGAGAACGTGGTGCATTCAAACACAAAAAGCTACATTCATACTAGAAGAGCACTGGACATACACGAATCCATTAATTGTAGAGGATAACAGAAGTTGCATCTTGAGTAAAGAACTACAACGAACTCTTCATGCACTCAAGATGATATAACTTAACCTGAAAATCAAGGAAGAAAACAACACTCTACTTTCAGACAAAAACTAGAGAAGGGCTCAGAAGCATTTCTAAAAAATCAAAAGCGTCCAGAGCTGCACTTCACATCACTATAGCATTATAATCACTTATCTACTCTTTTAGTGATTCTTTTATTTACATTTCGAGTAGTGTGTATAACCTGTATACTTTATATATACACACTCTCTCCTGTGCCAAGATGGAGGATGTCTAAATCCTCATTCAAACTCTATAACTTCCATATACCCCATTGTGGGTAGTGGTAGAGGTCAAGTAAGACCTGGATAGCATGTGATCTATTGTTTGTTTTTCCACAAAGATCTGTCGTAGAGGTCTTTGTACATGTACAGTGGTTTCACTATTATTTACCCCGATCCAGTGTGTGGATCAAATTTATATAACTTTTTTGAGAGGACTAAGTCTCATCTTGAGACTCAACCTCTTGGTTACATCTTCTATGCATATTTGTTTAAGTTTAAAAGTATACTATATATATTTCATATTCCACCTCTAATTAATTTGACATACAACATGTTTTTAAAGTTACTTTGATAGTTAAATTAGCAAGTGTTTATATTTATTGTGAATCATTAAGTTAGTTTCAAAAGTTAATTTAATCTTCTGATTAAATTAACTAAGACTTAATCAAACTTTGAGAAACTAATTGAACACTCTCAATTTGTATAAATTCACTACATTTTAACTTGTTTTTAAATAGTGGGCTTTTAAGAGAAATATTATTAACAGAAATTTTTAATTGGAACTCAATTCACCCCCCACCCTCTTGAGTATCCACTCTGAGCAACACAAGGAGTGGAGTGCATGTTGTGGTGCAAAAGTTGTGGTACACATTATGGGTAACTCAAGCAGTGGGGCACTAGTATAAAATTAGAGTGCAAGTTGATTTTCCTACAACAATGTAAGATGTTACACACAAGATAATGTGTCACACAAGTCACCCTAGGCTTGCATGAATGTTTGATGTTTCCCAGTACACATACTATAAAAGGGTATTCATCTGTGGATGAACATTAGACTTTATTATGGCATCTACATATAGTGATGGATGAATTCATAACATATAATTAAATTAACTACAAGTCACTAAACTATAAGTGGGTCTTCTAAAGAATTAGTGAGATCTATTCACTTGAGAGAGAAGTGAGCTTTCAAAATGTGATTGGTTGTAAACCATAAGGGAAAGTGAGTCTACCCTGAACATTGTAATAAACATTGCGCTTTTAGTGGGTTTCATTCATTTTCACATCTCTGGTGTTTCATCCATGGATGTATCCCAATGAGGTTTTACCACGTAAAACTATTATCTCTTGTTCTTGCATTATGATTTGATCATACTCTACAAGGGGAAGGAGAGCTAAGAGGGTTTTTTCTAACAATGAAACAAGATGAATCTGAGAATTTGTTTTTATCAGTTATACCACTATTCACCCCCTAGGGTATTTAACATAGTGTACCTAACAATTGTATCAGAGTGAATGTTTGATATCAGTGTTTCTCTTTCAATGGAGGTCACCAACTATAAAGTGATTCCGATCTTTGATGGGAAAAAATTTCAATTATGAAAGAATCATATGAAACACTACTTTTGATCTTTGGGAATGGATATGTTTACAATAGTAATGCATTGTATCTCATATAACATCAATATTTTTGTGTTATTAGAGGTCGATATAAGGGAACAATATGTCGACACTAAGGGAATCAATGCCTTAGGGTGAGCTATATCCAATTATATCTATACGAATGTGATGTAATGAAAATAATCACATGAAATGTGGAAAAAACTATTGAATATATATAAAATATATAAAAAGGTCAAAGAGGAAAAATTGAATGTTATTTGGAACAAGTATAAAGATCTGAGAATAAACCTGATTGATTCTATTAATGAATTTTTGATAGGGTAAATATTATTGTCGAAGACATGTGGGTTCTTGGAGTAGATCTTGAAGAATTAAATATTTTAAAGTGTATCATGAGGAAAATTCCACCTCGGTTTAATCCAAAACATTCAGTTTTGGAAGATAAATACCTGAAAGAGATGACAATGGATAACCTTCCCAACACCCTTGATGCATATTAAATGAAAAATGATCATAACGATGTTCTGGAAAAGGTGAAATATAAAGAGTTTTCATTCAAGGACATGAAGAAGCTCACGATTATAGATTCATAGGAAGATGAAGAGACAGATAAGGTGATATCATTCATTTCCTAAAACCTACAAAGAGGAAAAGGAATTTTCAAATGGAAACATCCACTAGATTGTTTTTGATGTGTAAAGTTTGGACATCTTGTGGAATGGTTCCCCAAGATATTCAAAGAAGATGAGGAGGATGAAGTCGAAATTCCCAATAAGAATTATTCAGACTATGTGAATGGAAATAAATAGTTCAAGAGAAATTTATTTAATAAAGATAATCTTCATTCACAAGAATGTGATAGTTCAAATGAGTCTGAGGTTGAGGTGGTGGAAGAGATAGAGAACTGAAATGATCATTGAGAAAATTTTATGGTGGTTGTTTTCAGTAGTTCTTAGAAAACATTGAAACCAACACTGATGAAGAAGAAGAATATGTTTATCGAAAATTTGATATGGAACATGAATTAGATGCTACTCTTGAGGATATAAAAATTTGTAGATAAAAAATAATTAAATCCCATAAAGTGGTACATGACGCAAAACTTAATATAAAATAACATGAAGAAGAGAACACAGAGCTGGTAAATGAAATTGAAAAACATATGTCCTCGAGGCCAGAGATCTCATAAAATGTTGATGAACATCCAATGAAAGATAAATAATAAAAAAGGTAGATTGATGTCTAGAATAAAATAGTGAATGAACAAACCAAGAATATCGAAGAACATGAAGCGGAAGTTGTCACTCTACGAAGAAAAGTAAATGATCGAGAAAAAACTCTTTCCACATAGTATGATACCAGCAAATAAATTCTTTCAGAATAATGAAAATAAGAAATTAAATCATAGAAACTAAGTAGAAAAGAAGGAACAATTATCTTTATATGTTAAGGCTTATGTGGGACATGACTAAAATCTGAAAACTATGAATGTTTAAGTCAAGCTGCAAGCACCCACTCTGAAATTGATGATTGATTTGGGTACAAAGAAAGATCAGAAGATTTATAAAAACTATGGGAAAAATATAATTCCATATGTGAGACATAGGAATACACTCTACATTAGATGTTATTGTTGTGGAAATTAGTGACATTCACAAAATGTATGTTTTATAGCCAATGGATACTAAAGAGAATAAGAGAAACAATGGTATCCAAATAGAGAAAAATATTAGAGAACATATATTAAGGGAGATAATTTTTGATGCAGAAGATTTGGGCACATGTCTAGATTCTATAAAATCGATCATGCATAAGAATGTTCCAAAATAGATCTCGAGCAGTCTCAAGCAGCAAATCTGAGATTCAAAAAATGATCTAATAACACAAAATCGATTTGTAGGTCTGTAGGATAAACATGGACCATACTACTCCAAGTAATTTCATGGTATCCAATACATTTTGAGTATGAATAATAAGACATGGACTATGAATAAAAGAGATTAGAAGGTAGTGGTTGTAGAAATTTCCCTTAAAGTATCATACTCTTTTCGTGTATGGATCCTTAACAGCAGTTGCACATATCACATGACCGGTAATAAGGATATTATTATAGTCATAATATATGACAACGAATGAGTCATAATATTTTGAAATTATGAAGGACTAAAGATTATTGGCTCGACAAAGGCTAGTTTTGGGGAAAAGAAATACGTCATGTTGATGTCTTAGTATTAAAAGGTCTTCGTCACAATTTTCTCTGTGTTAGTCAAGTGTGAGACTTAGGGAATTCTATATGGTTTACTAAAAATAAGTTTCTCATTAAAGGTAGATATTTCATAGTGATTCTATATGGAAAAAAGACAAAGGTTAATCTTTACATTGTAAGTGGAGATGATGATGGGTGCTTTTTATCCAGAGAGGAGGGAAACAAGTTAGGGCATAAACGACATGGTCATCCATGACAACGTTTCTAGAAGATATGGTAATGTGTGATGAATCTAGAGATCTCCCCAAGATATCATGTGATCATACACATACATGTGATGCTTGTCAATGGGGGATGATAACCAGAAATATGTATAAATAAAAGGAAAAAAGTCAACAAAAGTGCTCTAATTGGTTCATGTTGTTGTTTGTGGACCTATCTCACAAAGTGAAATTGACGGAATGATATAATATGTTCTGTTCATTGATGATTATAGTATAATGGAATGGGTATTTATAATTTCCCACAAGTATGATATGTTCAATTGTCTAATATATTATCAGAGGGAATTTGAAAGGATGTTTGGGTAGAAAATTATGGAGTTTTGTCTGACAATCTTACATAATTCACAAATAGTAAGGTGGAATACTATCTCAAGAAACATAGGATAAGGAATCAATTTTCATCAGTAAGAAGTCCCCAACAGAATAGATGTGGCATCCCCATTAGAAATAATTATGGATGATGGATGGTAGAGTGAAGTGGATGGGAGGAATGTGATGGGACCAATTTGAAGATGAAGGTGATGTTGGTCATGAACCTCAGAGATGCTCCCTACATATCCTTTTGGTAGGAATTCAATGTCCACATAGTTCTGTGGGTTGATTGGACACCTGAAGAGGCGACTAGTGAGCATGGATACATCAATGGGACCCGAAAAAAGTTGAACCCCTAGGTTGGGGTATTATCTTCCCGGAACACAAGTGCTCAAGGGAGAGAATAGGATGAGACATGAATTATGGGGTTGAACTTCAGGGAGGATTTCTACTTATCCCCATGTAAGGGAATCAAGGTCTACGTAGTTCAGTATGGGGAATGGAATTAGGGTCTACACAAAGGATAGTGACTCGGAGACATGTTGGGGGTTATGTGTTGTTAGAGACTCAAGGGTTGATCTGACACCATGAAAGGGTGGACCAAGGGTGCAGGTCCCAACAAAGGGGGCATCAATGTAAACTAGTGTTTGTGGTTGAACCTCAATGAGGCTTCCAATATACCATATCTATGAGATAGGGATCAAAACCCTTGTAGATAAAATGGGCTTACCATTGTTTGGGGTTGAACCTCATGGAGGATTCCTATGTATGTTGTATAGGATACATCGATCAAATAGCATGTATTTGGAATGGTTTTACCACATTTTGGGGTTTAAACTCAAAAAGGTTTCTTATGTACCCGATCTGGGAGATAGGGATTAAAGCTCGCATAGTTCGAATGGGTATACCAGCTTTTGGGGTTGAACATCAAGGAGGATTATTAGATACCCTTTATAAGAGAAAGGGATCAAAACCCACATAGTATGAATGGGTTTACTCATATTTGGGGTTCAACTTTAGGGAGGATTCTTACATACCTTGTATAGAAGATAGGGATCAAAACCAACATTGATTGAATTGGTTTACCAGTGGTTGGGGTTGAACCTCAGGGAAGCTATCTATGTACCACGTCTATAATACATTAATCAAAACCATTGTAGTTATAATGGGTTTACCAATGTTATGGGATAAACCTATAGGAGGTTTCCTATGTACCTTCTCAAAGAGATAGGGATCCAAAACCACATAGTTCAAATGTAATTACTGATGTTCAGGGTTGAACCCCAGGGAGGATTCCAATGTACCATGTCTAGGATACATAGATCAAAACACATTTAGTTTTAATGGGTTTACCAATGTTTGGGGTTGAACCTCAAGGAGGCTTCTTATATACCCTATCTAGGAGATAGGGATCAAAACCCACATAGTTTAAATGTATGTAGTTTAATGTCATGCAGAATGAGTGTGAACCAACGTGACGTAGTCGGGACCAATGGATAATGGGCTTCATTCTCATAGAGGCTTCCTACGTAGCTTGGTCAAAATGGGTAGGGATCAAATTCCACATAGTTACGTACTGAGGGATGGGGATTACACACAAAGGAAATCCATATAATATGCCATGGTCAATACTTAGTCTAAGCCCATGTGATTCATGGTCGATGTTAGAAAAAATAGGTAATAATGACCTAACGATCGCATTATGAAAGGTGATTATGTGAAGAATGGAATGGGGTTTATGCATGTGTAGTGAACTAGGGATTTGGAAATTCATACTTACTATAGGATGGAGGCCCAATGGAGATAAATACCAAAGGGGGGAAGGGGTATCATGTCCTATGTTTCCATCTTTCCGCTGGTCTTCTGGAACGGAAGAATATAGTAGAAGAAAGGGTGTAACCTCCTACAAGAAATTATTGGGGATTACACTTGGATGGTGGCCTCCCATGTAAACAGATTTCATTCTATGAAAGGAGGATCTCATTCAACATGAGGAATATCTCACTCTCTTAGAGACAAACAGTCTTGGAAAATTTTTGAGGAGGGGAACCCAGGTATATTCCATGGGGTGAGGCTACAGTTTAATGTCATGTAATGAGGATGATGATTCTTTGTAGATTAATGTCATACACCATGGATGATGAGTATTCTCTCTTCACCCATAGGACTTACACAACTAACATGATTTAACCATTGGTTAAGGGAAGGAACTATAAATGTTGTGTGTAAATTTGTTCATGGAGTGATCCATTAATGAGATCAAATTATCGTGGACATCTAATGATGCTATAGCCATTATCATTCCTATGCAATGAAGCATGAGGCTAAGAAAACAAATATAAATAATCACCCAAGGGACCTTGAAATCACTTTGTAAAAACCTAGAGGGTCGTATAGGAAAGGGATTTGTGGAAAAAAGGGGTTCATAGGAAGGGACCTTGTGATTATTTGGTGCTCCACAAAGTGAAGAGGCTCCGTAATGGGATATGATTTGTGAAGTGGACTGGTATACCCTTGGCATGGAGTATAAATACATATGAATGGTGCTTCTAAAAGTATAAGGGCTTTCATGAAGTAGGAATTCATGTAGAAGGGTTTTTTTTTAAAAGTGTGGCACTATGAAGTGATATACTTTACAAATCCTAGATATATTTTCATAGGATGGGGTTTACCCATTCATGGATGGTACTTCACAAAGAATGAGTGCATTGAGAAGACTCAAGTTCCCTTAGAAATCTCATTTCATTACGATGGACCATGGGATTTGCGATGTGAATCCCTTCTTGATGTGGGGGTTCATATGAGACAAGGGAAATGTATTTTTTAATGCTCAAATAACGTGAAGATCCTATTTTTGCAATGCTTCACAAAGAAGTGGGTGCTTCACGATTTGAGATAAGAGAAGATGAATGGTCGGAGTATCTTTCGTGGGTTCCTTGTGGAATCTTGGTATTTGTAGACAAGGGGCGACATGAACCTCTAGTAGCGCACTGTAAATCCTCTTTTTCTTCGCCAATCGAAGGTAGATTACATAACTTTTTCAAAAAAGTAATGCCTACAATCATCCCCTCCTCGACACAGAGCATTCCTTCATTTTCTTCTTGGCTCTCGTAGAGGATTTCTTCAGTTTCCAAGAAATGATTGAGGCAATCATCTTCCCTCCATGGTGAGATGTCCTCAATAAATTCCATCATAATCATCGAGAATTATATATTTTTTCAGTAGAGCTATTGCAGAGGGGGCCTAGACTTTGTGTCATCCATGGTGCTAAAGGGCTTTTCTCCAGCCACGGTGTTCATGGTCTTCACGAAGGCACTTCGCGAAGTATCCCCTTCTAGCATTGGTGTGCTCTTTACGTTATTTCCTACACATATATTGTGGTGCCAAAAAGTCCATACCATAGTCTAAACTACCCCCATGGGATATCACATGTAGAATCAAAATTCATCATTTGAAATGTCTTTCGTTTATGAATAGTTATTTCAATTGATATTATGACAACATGTAACCAAAGTCATATGCCATCTTTTTTTTCATAGAATTCCATGGTTAGGAAAATGTGTGTATTCAATGCATTAGTCCATATCCCACAACCCATTTATCAATAGATCACATGTGGTCTTTTGAATCATCTTTCATGTTCCTACCCTTAATATCAAGTTTCTTCATTAGTTCCTAGAAAACCATGTTTAACAACTCATGGGTATTTGAATAATCATTTTGTATCCCACAATCCAGTTGTCAATCAATCACAATATATAAAACATATCACATTTGACAGGGTTAATATAAATTATCCATCATATCAACATTTCACGTCAAGGAATAAAATTTCAATTTTTAATTAAAACATGGTTCCACACTTTAATAAAATGGAATAATATTACATTTTCATACTAACCAATTTATAAACATTTAATCATATAATCTACAAAAATTTTATTGTAAAATACAAACATCCCAAAATTCCCTTTATTCAATCAATTCAAAATTCTTATATTCAACCAATTCCACAATACCATAAATTAACAAAATTCAATTCCCCATGTTCATCCTAGTTCATTATCACTTGGAAAATTAGATAAACAATTTCCTTGATTCAATTAATTTATTAAACATTTAATTAATTGAATTCAAGAATAAATATTCCGGACCATAAATTAAATATCAATAACACATAAATGAAATTATAATTAAAGACTATGGGATTTCCATTTTATACCACCAACATTAAGATCATTGATCATCATTCACGAACAGAACTCACAAACAAAAGAAAAATTATCATGGACACAATGAAAAATGAGATCTAGCACCAAATGATAGACATAATATCATTTGGATAAACATCCCCTAACACCTTTATTTAAACCATATCCACCATAATAAAACTATCCTCTATTGATCATGACAAATGAAAGGGAGATGAAAAAACTAATCTGAAAGAGATCACATACTCTGAGAGGTATAGATCCATCAATATGATATTTGATTAACCACAAATAGATTCCATGTTCCTTATGAATCTTTTTTGGAGACTTAAAATTTTAATTAAATGAGTTATGTTTGATTTGGGGTGTTTAAGGATATTAACTAGGTGTTTTATAAATTTTTATCAATTTTTTTTGGGATTAAAATATCATGTGCATTGATTCATGTACTGGATGAATTTTTTTCTCAAACAATGTGTCTTTTCTATGCACCTCTCTCTAACAGAGAATTATATCTACTAAGAGGGTGTACATTTGGAAACCACATGATAATATCGTGAAACCCCCCTCAGTTCGGGGTTGAATGTTTTTCTAGAGCAAGGATCACAGTTTGGGAAACCATGTACCAATTGTGCACTGCACAAAAAAACCTCCCAAATTTTACAAATTCCCCCAAAATATCCCTAATGTAATCCTTAAAAATGATTTACCAAAAAATTTCAATATTTCATGAAAACAAGTTCAATAAAATTCTAAAATATTCCAGATCATAGAAGTTGGTATTGAAATTTGTGTATACAATATGTTTTTTGAACATGATCAGAGAATGCTTGTACAATGAATTTTATTAAGTAACATTGTAGAGATTATTAATTTTTTTGGACTACGATTTATATATTAAGATGAAAAAATATATGGAAACCATGGTAAGACCTATATTTTTATTGGTTGTTATAATTATATTATAATTTAATAAAATTTATCATAGGTTGAAATTTTGATGTTGTAGGATAAGAGATATCGTGATTGATATTTCATATTAATGATATTTTTTATTTAATTTTAATGGATTTTATGATGGCATGTAATAATTTTTTTGTATTACGTTTTGGGAAATAATACTAAGAAAGTGAATATATGAATGTTATATCTCCTGAATGAATAAAGTATTATAACCAACTCCATAAGAATATTTGGAACAATTAGATTTTAATACTAAAAAACTAAACATAGTCCTATAATGAAAAAAATAAGAGTTTCGTTATCTTTTCTAATATAGTATTTTATATATCTCATTATGTATTATATTTTGAGTAATGACTATGTCTATTTTCATAGATTAAGTAAATTAGAATGACGAGGAAAAAATTCAAGTAAATAAGTGAGATTATAATACACTAGATTTATATATGAAATTTATATCCCCAATTTAAACATTTTACTACTTATAATGTGACAGAACATATAAAAAATTAAATCATACAACAAATGAATCAAAATAATAAAAATTTATTAATAAATATTTTATATTCTAAAAATGTAATTGAAACCATGTATTACACATCATGGATTATTAAATCCCATAAAAATGTAGAAATTAACATGAGAAGATAAATATAAAATAATAATAACTTTATAAATAAAAATTTCATTGGACTATCTTCACCCTTGAGGGTAAAAATTAATTACATTAAACTAAAAAAGAGAAAAAAAATATGAATGGAGAAACCCTTTTGAAAAACCCAAAATTATATTAATTAAATGTCAAATGTCATTTTCTATGTTATAAAGGAATGAATTAATATAAATATTATGGGATATTATACACATTTTATGCCATTTTTATTAACTTTAATTAGTTATGTAGTCAATGATTATAATATCATTATTCATGTTACACATTCATAAGTACATGTATATAGTTCCAAACCATACAATTTGATCAATTTATAAGAAAAATACATATATTTATGAAAATATTATTTCCAATATAATAAGTTAAAATTAATATAATTAGAAGAAAAAATTTTATAGGGAGGGTACTATTGATTATAAAGAAATTATTTTTATGATTTTTGTAATTTATTACTTTAAAAGAATCATATTAATAAAATACAATTATAATATTGAAAAAATTAATATTAACATAGATTCATAACATCCATAAAAAATTATATGAATTATAATGTATTTATTTTTTCACAAATAAAAATAATTTTCTAAAAAACCATCTATTAATTATACAATATACATTAAAAAAATAGAATTATCATATTTTGAGAGTGAAATTTAATTTAATTTATGATAAATGTAAAAAAATTAATCAAAAACAATCATCACATGATTATAATTTTTTTTGAAATTACAAAAAAAACATTTGACGTTTAAGGACATTTTTAATGTTTTTTTCACTATATGTATTGTTTTTTTACTTCAATAAATTATATTGATATCTCTTATATAATTATTTTTTATGAAGTTAATAATATATAAATATATATTGATATATATAAATTCTAACAAAGTAAAATCCATCTACTAATTTTTACTTGGTAAGGAAGAAGAATATGATCATTTTTATGCATAAAAATATACTTTTCATGAAGTGTTCTTTAATTATTCAATATTTAAATATAATTATTTTATTTAATATGGAAATTCAATAAAGAAAAATTATATTTCTTATTTTTAGCAGCACTTTAAAAATTGTCACATAGTTTTATTTATTTAGAAAAAAATAAGATACCAATGTGAATGTGACCTTGAATGATAAAGGGTAAAAGTATGTAAATTTTTTCGAATAGGGGATAATGAAAAAAAAATTATCCCAATAATTTTCTATAAGTGTTTTATGAGTTAATTCTATACCAATCCATATATATTTTCAATTATTCTTTCAAACTGGAACAATATTCCATGAATATCTATTTCTTTTCATAAAAAAGAATTGACTTGTTATAAAATTTATACTAATCATATTACCACTTCATCTCAAAACATTAAAAACTTTTTACCATGAATAAATTCCATATATATCATTCTGATAAGAATTTTACAAGATATATTCCATCTTTTCTCAAAAAAATCCAAATATCTATAAAAATTGAAATATTATTTGGGACGATACAATTCGTTAATTTTAAATGACGAATTACAATTAGTATATTTCATTTATCATATTCCCATACCAATTCCAAATTAAAATATATAATATTAACAAAATATAAATAAGATAATTATAATTATTCAATAAAAATATTTTAACAAACTCGCAACATAATTATACGCATTCACTATTTATAGAATTTTATTATTTGGATTATTTAAACAACATATATTGATGATGAGATAAAATTCATAAATTGATTGTTATGAAAAATTTGGTACATATAAATTTTTATTATAATATTTATTTCATTTAGTCTTCATTTTTGGTAAATGTTAATAATAAAATTTAACCCATCAATAAAAAAACTTGTTATGTTTATTATGAATTACCAATATATGATTACTGTGGATTTCTTATTAATGGATCATACATGAGACTCATATAGAAAGAAAATATTACTTTGTAACACAAAATCAAGATTATATTATATTACCATGAATATTATATAGATGATGAACTAATAAACATATAATGTGGACAAAAATTATTATACAGAAATATAAATGGAATGATTTAAACTACTAAAAATTAATTATTAATGAGAACTAATAATGTGTATTAAAATTATGTATATTATAAAATGGACTAAAATAATATGTAATATATATGAATAAGTTTCTTAAATATTTGTTTAACTACTCGGTGATTATTATAAAGGAAACTAGTGTTTTTCTAAGCTACTGGATATTCAAGATAATAGTCTTTTTACTAATTCTTCTTTTAATGGGTTATATTATTTTATTATTTAAAATCTAATTATATTTTTTTCACATTATCTCTTATTTAATTAGTTATATAATGTCAATGTTTTGATTTTTTGTTGTCACAACATCATTTTCAATATTTTACCCCATATACAACATGTTTCTCTTAAGGGTTTCCCATTTTATTTTACATTCATTACGATGTCCAATATTTTATTAATTATCTAACTTTGATATAGAGTATATAGTACCACATTTATTTCATTTATAATATTATTCATTTAATTTATAGGTTTTCAAAATATATATATGGTTCACTATTTTAAGGAATTTTGATTCAAATATTTCCCAAACTCAATGGTTTTCACTTCCAATACAAAACAGAATTCTTAATTTTAAATTTATAAATTACTATATAATTTCTTTTCATAAAAATTATCTCTAAAAATAAATTTATTTTACTCTCGTATGTATATTTAGTTGTTTCTATTTATTTTTTCCATTTCATCTAAAATGGAATCATAATTAAATAGAATGAATTATTGTTAGTTCAATAATATCAATCTCTTACTTTAGATCAAAAATACTTCACCTCCATGTCCATAATTATTGTACGATTTTTTAGACACCTTTATAAAAAATAAAATAATTCTATATGTTTTTTTTCTACTTATTTTTATTTTATTCTAAAAAATTATAAAGGATTCATTTTTAACATATTTTACATAATGTATTTATCTTATAATTTTATGATATTTCATTAAGAAGATTTATTATCTTATTATAGAAATTATTTAATTTAATTTATATTTACTTGTTCAATGATTTTCTTATTTTTTTTAATTA
This sequence comes from Viscum album, assembly GCA_963277665.1. Classification (NCBI taxonomy): domain Eukaryota; kingdom Viridiplantae; phylum Streptophyta; class Magnoliopsida; order Santalales; family Viscaceae; genus Viscum; species Viscum album. The sequence continues at coordinate 1,896,976,191 of OY728123.1, forward strand.
TATAAAGTTCGATTTAAAAAAGGATTACATAATGCGTAGGGAATTTATTCATTAAATTACTACATAAATTAATAGGGAAATATAGATTTAATAACACCATAAATATTCCTTCCCCATAGGGATTCTGATACTGACTTATAGAAATCCTTATGAAACATGTATCATTTAGTTGGGTTAATTAGAGAAATATGGATTTATACATTTTTTCTTTCTCATGTGAAAACAATATATATTGGTGTTCATTATGTGATGGGTGGGATCTAATTATATAACCATTTAATGGATTGGTATGAATTTACATATCATGAGATGAAAAGTAATGAACTACGGTGTGAGCCTAATAAACCATGAGATACTCACCATTTAACAAACATTTCAGGGAATCCACCTAGATTACCAATAGGCATAGCCCACCATTAGGCCCAATGGGTTTTCATAATCCCCATAAGATTGAATATAGATCTACGGTTTCATTTATTCTATTTTGAAATGATAAAAACTGAACCAATCAATATAAATTGAATTAGAATAAGAAAGAAATATATATAACCACATAATTGTTAATCAAATTCCATATAAGATAAAAAACAAATACATTTATAGTGGACAAGATAAAAATAAGCATGCTAGGTTGAAAGGAAGATACTACATCTCAAGGGATAAATGATGGTGGAACCAAAATATTTTCAACATCAAAACTATTAACCCCTATCACTCATCATATACCACCTCCCATCTATTGAATAACAAAAAATCTTATGAATAAACATAACATAGATTTAATGTCATGAACCGGCCTAGAATCCTCAGTAACATGATAAATGAACTGGATCTAACATGACCCAAAATGAATTTTTGATTCCTATGGGTTGGAGAAAACACCTCACATCATATAAAATTATAATGGGAATGTATTTTCCATAAACATTGTGGATAAAATATACAAAAGTAAGTATTCCTATATGGAAAACACCACTTGTAAAACTATACCCGATTACAAATAAGTATAAAAAACCCAAAGTATTAATTCAAGGTTACTGGAAAATAGGATAATTTCCAAAATCCCAATAGATGCAACACTCCAAACCTAAGAATTAGCAGCTACTATAACAACCATGTGTTGTCTTACCCATACTTTAACCAATAAGAAGACAATCTAAAATCTGCAAAAGGTACATGTAGGTTGAGAGATAAAATCTTATTAAGTCTCACCATGGATTCCATAATATGATTCCACCATTTCATTAACAAAATAATGGATTCAATTTTAAATAAATTGGTTGGGTATTTAAAAAAATATTAACAACAAATCATTATTTATATTTACAATTACATCAGTTTTCATTAAAAAATACCTTCACAATCATTTTATATAAATAAGATTATATAAATTCAAAAGGTATAGTATATAGTATAATACAAACATTTTCAGATATATATATATTTCAAATAAAAACAAGTAAGAAAAATTTTCATTTTCCAAAAGGTAAGACAATCCCAAGCTAAGGGACCCCACACAAAAAAAAATATGACACAATATTATGTGTACAAACAATCCCCCCAGTACTAACTAAGGAGTACTCATCATAATCCTATCAAGGATTTTACAATTATAGATGTATTTTCATTGTTTTAAATAATAAAGTGATATCCAAATATCTCACTAACTATCTAAAACTTGAACGTGATCTAATAATAAAAAAATTAGAAAATTTACTTTAAGATTGTTTAAAATTCAATTAATCATATTCACCATTTCATATATTCCTATTTTATTTTTAAAACCCAAAATGGGTTTTTAATAAAATTATGCCCTTTTCTAAGATAAAACCAATGGGATTCTATGAAAATAATTTTAGGAATTTTTTTATAAATAACATTCTTAATTTGGTTCTGTCAAATTAATTTATGAATTTAAATTCAACAATTTAAATTTCACATAATCCCATCAATTTCACAAATAGAGACCAATTCAATGGAATTTGGTGTATTCCCCAATTTTATGCCAAAATGATAATTTCAAATCTAAATACCCCAATTCAATAGAATTTAATTTTTTATTAACTAATTGAATGAAATTTCACCAAGTTAAATTTAAATCAATTAATTTAATTTATATGAAGAAATTTGGGGTTAATAAAAATTTTCAATCAGAATGAAACAACCTACATTGGAAACATGGGATTTTCAAATGCCAAACCCTAGCATTAAAATCCTATAATGAATGCTAAATACAAATATCTGAGAAAAAAACCTAGATCAAAGAACTAAAAAAATAGTAGTAGATCCTCCAAACAACATTGAAATCTAATAACAACAATGGAGGAAATGAGACAGAGTATAAGGAAGAGAGAGGGGGAGGAAACATACTGGGAGAATATGAAACACTATTCTCTAATCTTAAATACGCATCTGGTAGAGTCTTGAGGGTCCTAAAACTACTCTTGAAAGCACCAATGAAAAAATAAACCATAATGGGGTAATACATGTCTATCAAGAACCTTAATCATGGGTTTTATGTTTTTGAAAAAATAATTTTCAGAATAATAATCAAACATGTATGGTTAGTTTCATAGAGCCACACGGTTTTTAAAAAATATACACCCATGTCATTTGTCATTTGTTTCTAGTTTCATGGTATTTATTAAGTGGGTGCATGGATTTTCAAACCATGCACTGGCTGTGGAAAACACCATGGCCTATGTTTTCATGGATTGCAAGGAGATGGCGCATAGTTTGGTCAACACATGTGCCAACTATGCACTAACCATGAAACATTCATAATTTAAAAAAAAATCCAATGTCAACCCAAAATGAAACTCATCCAAAGCATGATAAAAATTGAGGTTTATGAAGTAACTAGATGATAAAACATTCACACTATAGAAACATTCTATCCCTGTATATCCTATTTAGAATATTCCATGATAAAAATATTAGGCCACTTCTCTCTCATTAGTGCCTCCCTCTCCCACATATCATGAATCATTTTTGTCATCTCTTGATCCAATATACATACAACCGTTGAACATTCACCAATCTTCATCCAACATAAAATTGATCTTCACGGTCGACTATAAAAGGCCTTAAAAGGTACCATTCTAATCAGGAAATGATAAATATTGTTATAATAAAACTCTGCCATCTAAAGATGATCACCACAAGATCAACCATATTCACGAAAATAGTCATATAGAATATCATAAATATTATCTATAGATCATTATATCTGGTCATAGGACAATAGATTGTACGCCATACTCAAACATACCTGAGATTCTATTTCATTCAGAAGGACTCTCCAAAAAATGAGAAGTTAATCGAGGGTCACTAGAAAAAACTATGGCAGATGGCACTCCTTGAAAAAAATAAATATCTTTCACATCTATATTTTCCCACTCCAAAAAATTGGTTATGTCATGAATGGGTATAATGTGAGATGATTTAGTCAGTCAATCATTCAAAACTCGCACCTCATTTTTCTTTGTCGGGGTACATTGAAGCCCAACAAGGAAGCCCATAGAGATCTCATCCCACATCCATGTTGTCACTAGAATTGTTTATTGAAAACATAAGTGATTTTTGTGCTCATCCATGACCAATTGGAATGTATTAACTTGAGAGAAAAATTCAGTAATGCCCCATCTCATACCTAACCACCAGAATTTCTTCTGCATGCCATAAAACATATTCATGGTTCCTAGGTGCACTACCCATTATGAGTTATGAAAATCCCCTATAAATATTTTCTTACTGCTAAAAACAACAAAAAATAATTTCTGATATTATATAATTCCTATGGTGTAGAATGAACTATCATGTATGGTATCCCCACCATAAATAAAGACTCTAATACTATAGAAATTATCATCAAGATGATGTTGCTGATGAATAATATTTAGAATAATGGATTTCAAATGAAAACTAAATAATGAAACATCATCCCCTGATTCTAAGACTCTAATATAAAACTATGAAAAAATATATATCTTGTTCTACTCTTCTGGTAATTTTTTCATAAACTTGTTTAGAAGATTCTAGATCAAAGAATTGGTGATAACATTACATTTCCCGCAGTATTTGGTGATGTCAAATTTGAACTATTTCATGTATTCCACCCAATGGCTCTTGAATAATTTCACATATTTCTTATAAAAACATAAATCAATATCATGTGGTATGGAAACATGGTAAACCATCCGCATAAATGGTATTACCTAGAAATTTTATGTCTGTGCATCATCACTGAATGTTTAAGGTTATGGGTCTTATAATTATTCTTGTGTGGCCTAAGCCAACATGGGGCATACAAAATGACAAGATCACTCTGAATTAAAACGCATCAAATACCTGAACCCGATTCATAAAATATAAACACATAGCCTAGTCCAGCCACTGGTAGATTCAACACCAAAACAGTAGTTAAAAGACGTTTTAGTTCAACAATATATTTTTGACAATTCTCTTCCTATGAAAACCTAACTAATATAAAAGACAGAGTAGCCATCATAGAATCCATCATTGATATATCCTTTAAAAACCAAAAATAATACCCCGCTAAACCCAAGAAGCTATAAATTGTATAAAATATTCATGGTTGTTCCCATGTCATGATGTCATCTAAATTTTCCAAATGAATTGAAATACAATGTTTGGACACCATGTGTCATTATAATTTCACATCCCAAACCCTAAATTAAAATTTAGAAATCATTGAATAATGATGGGGATTTCATAGAAATTACCAAACTAATTTCATATGATTTACCTGATCATACTAATACATAGAGTAAACATGGATATCATCTATAAATGCTACCACAAAAGTAGAAAGAAACACATGGAAAATGATTTTCATTAAATCCAAAAATACTACAGGGGCGTTGGACAGACCAAATGGAAGGACAATGTACTAATAATGGAAATAAAAACTGTGTAATGTTTTTTAATGCTATATTCTTTTATTCATTAATGATGTTAACTAGAAAAAAGAAAAAATGTTGAGATCCAATTCCCCATTCAACTAGTCAAATTTATCATTTATCAATGAAAAAAGTTACATTCTATCTACCATAACTCCAGTGAGTGTTCAGTAATCAAAAAAAAGGTAAAGGTAATTATCATACTTCTTAGCACAGAGAGCTTCTGATACCAAACGTGGCACACCTGGCCATATAGATCCTTTTTCTAGAATATCATCCAACTCAGTCTTGAAATCCTACATTTCATATTTTCCATACTATAAGAAGAATTAAACTCTAGTTGAGTACTATGTGAAAAATAAATGGAAAACTCAACCACAGTTATCAACGGAAAATCTAAAAACTCATAAGGGAACAATTGGGGAAGATAGATGACAGCTGGGGGAATATCACTTCCGAAATAGCCCCACTCAGAAACAAATGTTTAAAAAATATCACTTTTCTGGTCACTTTATAAGTTGTTTTGTATCTACTCATCCTTCGGTCCCATTGTTCTTGAATTTTATTACAAAATCCATCAGGTGAAGTGAAGGAGACCCATTGAAGGTAATAATATATGTAGAATTTTTTGGAAATAATGAAATTCATCCAAAATATTACCTTAAAAGGTTTTATGTCGAGAATATAAAAATTTAAAGAAAAATCAACATATTATAGAGATAAGAAACAAGAAAGGATATAGAGACCTTTCTCTCTCTTGGTTCAAACTAGAATAATAATATTAATATAATATGATAAAACCTATATAGGATGATTTAGTAGAATAACATTATAGGTAGAAATAAACAAATGAGGTTCACCAAAATTGAATAGAGTAGTCTCTAATGATAAAGATACAGTAATGGTTCCTCTCACAATCATTGGACATTTATCATCTTTCTCTTGAGACTCTTCCCCTTCATGAAAAATATTAGTTCTAGATGCATGTTCATGGAACCCCTTTGTTCATGAGAAATATAATTCCAAAATTGTTTAAAAAGGTACTAATGATCTCTTTCTACTACGAGGAGTGAAATAATAATTGATGAACTTATGTTGGTGACATGAGTGTCTGTAGAAGCCACATACCCTGGGTTCCTTAGTGCCATCCCACATATAATTCCTAGGCTTCCCACATTGATGGAAAATAAAAACCATATATTCCATGTACTATATGTGTTTTAGAAAATCCTTTCTATAGAGAGCCACCATGATAATCCTCAAACTTTTGATTTCCTTTAGAGAAAAATACACAGCTACTAGGAGGAGTGGAAAATTGCATCAACCCTGAATTTAAAGATAGTTCAATTTTGACAATCAACAATCTATCTAATACATAAACATCAGAATCAATATTAACAAGATAAACCCATAATATTTACTATCTGATTTTAGTCCAACCCAAACCATTTAGTTTTCATCTTGTCATTTGATACTATATCTGGTAAAAAATAAATTATCTTAAAAAAATGGTTTCCATATGTTGTCACAGTCTTTTCAAAGTGTTCAATCTAGAAAAACTCTCCAAACATGGTTAAAACCATCGAATATAGGTAAAACTTGTTACTAAAAATACCATTACAGTATTTTCACAATAATCACCCATTTATTTCATTGTTACTATTGTGTCCCAAAAACTTATGCTAAGTCCATATAGCAAGATGGTGGCATACTTCACCTTGATTTTATTTGGCATTTCTATGAACTCAAACTAACACTAAATGCCACTCAACAATTCCTCATCATCTTTAGGATCATTGCATCCTTTGAATACAGGTGGCTTCTCGTGATGGAAATATTGAAAAAAAAATTATAGTGACAATACCTTTATGTTGCAATAGTGTAATCCTATATAAGAATTGGTGTTGGTACATGACCCAGATCCTGGAAAGTACACACAATCAGCTCAACCAATATCAAGTCAACTAGATTATTCTCTCTTATAGTTTCGGTAGTATCTTCCTCCGATATTGAATCCACATGTCTGTTAAGAGGCCTGAATCGATAGTTAATTAGAATGAATTAAAAAACACGTCATATTGGACACTCAAACAGAGCCACAAAGAAACGTTATCCCAATACATAGAAAAATATGGTTTGGATTTCATATTGTCTAAAACATTCAAGGAAAAGACTAACTAATTCTCAAGATGGATTTCCAAATCTACCCCCCAAGACTTAAGGATCGTTATAGTGAGAACTATCTATGAACTCCCTCAAAATTACCTCTCTTGTCCTGAAATGAATTACACAGCTGCATAGTGAAATCATGAAAATAATCTCAACTTCATATGATACAACTTTTCCAAAAACCATTCTAGATAACCCGGTAACCCAATAATTGAGTTGGCTCTAGCATGGCCTAGTGCTCATTCCTAATTCCCATAGGTTGGCTACCAGAACTAGGAATCATACAAAATGAATGTGTAAATGTTGTTTCTAGAAACATTGTGGGAGAAATAAACAATTCAATATGCATACAATAAAAATTTCACATGCAAAACTGCACCAGAAGATAAAAATTTACAAACATCCCAACATACTACAAAACTATTTAAAAAAGGATAAATGCACAATTCCTAATAGACACAACACACCAATCCCAGGAATCAATAGATATCACCACCTCTAAGTGGAACTTTACCCTTACTGAAATTGGAAGAAGATAATCTAAAAAAACATGAAGGAACTTGTAGTTTGTGAGATAAAATCCCAGAATGGTGTTACCAAGAATTCCATAAAATAATTCAACATTTAATAAAACAAATAATGATTTCAATTTTAAATAAATAGTTTGGTCATTTAAAAATTATATTTACAAAAAATAATGATTTAAATTTAAAATGATTGAATGACGTTTTAATCAAATGTGATCACATTAATTTTAAATAGAATAGTTTATATAAATTCTTAAGGAATGATAAAAAGTTTACAAAAAATGGACAATATATATTTCAAATTAAAAAATAATGCAACACAGTCATATTAATAATGGTACAGTAGTTCCAGGATAATGGACACCACACACTCCAAATGTTTACACAAGGTTCTATGTACAAATATTTCCCACCATACTAACCATTGAGTACTCATAACTATCCCATCAGGGATGTGACAACTACATATGTATGTTTTGTTTTATAAATCACATAGTTCAGTCTGAATAACTCACTAACTTCCTAAGGCTTACATTTTCACTAATAAAAAATGATGGAAAATGTATTTTAATAATTTTTAAAGTAAAATTCTATTCATACTCTATTTAAAATTTACAAATTTTCTACATAAATAATAAAATATTGTTTTAATAAAATCATACATTTTCCCAGGATAAAACAAATGGGTTTTGTTAAAATCTTTTCATGACATTTTTCCCAAATACCAGTTTGAATTCTATGCCATCATGAGAATTTCTCAATTTAAATCCAATAATTTAAAATTCACATAATTCCATCAATTTCAACAGTACACCCCAACTCCATGGAATTGGGGGTTTTCCCCAATTCCATGCAAAAAAATTCAATTTCAAATTAAAATCCCCCAAATCAATAGAATTTGGTTTTTAATAAAATAATTAAAATATGTCTCAATCCATTGAATTTAAATTAATGGAATTAATTCAAATGAATTAATTTTCAGTCAATAGAAATTTTCCATTATAAAGTTACCACCTACCTTCGAAATAATGGATCTCAAAATATGAGATCTTAGCTGGGAAAATCATATAACGAACATTGGATATAAATATCCATGAAAAGAAACATTTTTCCAAGACCTAAAATAAGTAATATTAAATCCTTCAACCAACACAAGGATATAAGAAACCTTAGGGAGGAGAAGAGAGAGAGAAGATTGTATATAACAGGAAGAGGAAACTAATCAAGAGAAGATTGTACACTATTTTCCAAACTTCAATCAGATTCATTATGGGTGTAGAGAGGAAAAAAAATATTCTCGGGAGCTCCCATGGAAGAATAAATCATTTTTGGGTTGTACAGGTCCATCAATCACCTTAAATGTTGTTTTAGAGTGTTTTAGAAAATAATTTTATGATTAAAAATATTGTATGCATTGTTGTCTAGGAATATCTACATTGTTTAGATGAATTTTCCACCCTAGTTGTTATTCCCTTATCTCAAAGTCCATGGATTCTACTAAGTGGGTTCATGATTTATCAATCCATGTTATTTCCATGGAAAACCCCACTATTTAGGTTTTCATGTTTTACACCAAGAGGTCACACAACATGGTTAAATTGTTAAGAAAATTATTCACTATCCCATAAACATTCAAAATTTCAATAAATTATCCCAAATAAACATGATATAAATCCCAACTAAAGAACAATAAAAATTGGGGTTTAGGAATATTTGAAAAATATAACATGATGATACATTATTGAACCTACAATTCCAAAATGAAACACTTAACTTGTGGTGTAGTTCACCCCTGTTGGGAGTATGGAATGTTTTTAGTAAGAGAGATCAATCAGTTCATTTTTTGAATATAACATTTTAAATACATTTTCTTCAAATAGTTAATTAAATAATTGTAAAAAATTATGACGTAAAATTTATTAAAAAACACAAATCATATAAAATAAAACAATTTTTTTCATAGATTTCCAAATATATAAATTAAATCCAAGGAAAATGGTCCCTTAAAATCCAAGAAAACACAACAAAACCATGATTTTACCCTATTTCAAATGAATCCCATTTTCCTCAACAGGGTATTTTAAAATTCAATTCCCGAATCTATTTTATGAAATAACCAAATCACACATTGAAAATAATTTCAAAATAATATAATATTAATATAAAATATATCACAAAAAAAAGATTCCAAATCATACTTGGCACTGTAGTATATACCAAATATAATGTAACAGAACAAACAAACAATATTTATATTATCAGAAAAAACTAGTGAAGTATAGTTTGGAAAAGAAAATAAATACCCCCAAATATCTTATAAAATATGTAGACATCAGAAAAATTTCTATAAATCTCATTGAATAAATACATTCAACTAGATATTTGGATCAAAGGTAAACAATGATAAACATGTTGTTTCCTTAGTCCAACAGTTAGTAGTTTTAAATAACTCAAATAATACGTATATTATTATTGATGAAGTTTTTGTTTTATGTGGGAAACTAATATATTCTATATATAATTGAAAATATTCTTTAATTTCATAGTGACTATAAAACCACCAATGTACCACATGAAGGTACCCAAATGGCCACATGTACAAATAAGGGATAATCATCCAAATGAGTAGAATCTAAAAAATACTCAATAAATCATGAGACTATGAGAATACCAGATTGAATGTAATAATGAATAAATCAATCACATGAAGATATATAGCCAACAAAAGAATTCCAGAAATGATGGAATCAATTGCATGACCATGTGAATTGATATATTGTCTAATCGGTCCACCATAGTGAAATTTTCAAAAACACTTAATCAATGTTACTATATTAGCAACTGAATTGACCATATGATATAAAATCATTTTCAATCATATAAGAAAGTTTCATAGAAAATATATGTTGTTCCAAATTTAAAACATGATGTAATCTGAAAATAATAGTATAGAACTGTAATTTTAGTAATGTGTTAATTTTATTGTATAGATTCAATTGAATGAATTCTCTGATGAATAAAATACATGTGCTATTGATTTTTTACATGGCCATTCAAGAGGATCAATAATATTATTTTTATAACGATTGAATAATCATTATGGAATCATGAAATCATGGAACACATCAAGAGACCTTGAATAATATGAATTTTATATTGATAACATATTCTAAGGGGTATTAATGATGAACAAACTAAATAGTATAAAGATTTAAAAATAATAGGATTTCATTCTAAGCGTAAATATTGGTAATGATTATTCCTTAATGGGTATCATTGATGAATGTATCACTTTATTTAATGGGAAATTAGTTCATTAGGATTGTGTGAAATAGATCTTATATGTAGTATAGATATTGAAAAAATAAAGATAATGTGTTTCAACACTATTACCTAAATATATGAAACTCTATTGTATAATTTTATTTACAGAAAAATATGATAAAATTTTCCAATCATTGTTTGTTCTCTTAGAACTATGGTTTGATATAGTGAATATATGATAATTCTTTTTAATAAAGGAATTTTTAACTCTATCAAACACTACATCGAACATTCATCCCCCAGCTCTCTCTTTATATTTTTAATTATATTTCATATATTCTTTCTGAATATTTAATATCTATTAATTGAATACTCTATTACATCAATGAAAAAAATCCCAAATACCCTTTCCATTGATTCAATTTTCTATCTAACATTTATGAGAATAGTTGAAGATATGTTTTGATATCATGGAGAACCATACATGTAATTGCTTTCCTTATTCACTATCTTGCATATAGATCATGAATATTTTGTTAATATATGTTTATGGTTGGTTTCAACTACCTATAGTTGAGGAATTAGTTTTGGCATGAGACTAAACAATTTTTTCTTATTGTGTGGGTATCTTTTTCATACACTATTTTGAAAAATAGTATATCAGATTACCATGGAAGAACCATACTTTGATAAATAACATTTACCTCGGATATAACAACTATTGTTTTGAGAAGGGTACTATAAAAATCTGAAGAAAATATAATGTTTTTCTATCTATTTTTTGATGAATCTATTGATATGTTATTATAAATCATTAAATTAGTTATCCCTACAGAATTAATTTAATGTACATTTTTAAAATTGGGTTATTTTTTATGAATAATTTTTATTTATAATTAAATTTTATGCAAAGTTTAAATCATCTTGAACACTCAAATCTGAACAATTTTCTTTATCAAATGCTTTTTAATTATTTTCAATTGGTATTATTTTCTTATTCAATTATTAAATAAAAATATTAACTATTTTATTTTATTATTTGAGTTATCTAATTTTTTATTACATTATATTTTATTTTTATTATTGAAATACCACATTATTTTATTATACCATATTATGATCATTTGAAAACAAATAATAAAATTAATAATTAAACTATTGGTTTTGAAATTTGTATTATAATAGAAGATGAATAAGATAAACCAATAGAAATTAGAGTATATTGGAGTGATTCTAATAAGGATTATTATAACTATAAATATAATTCCTTGAATGATTTATATTTCTCTCTTGGAGAGGTTGAGTTAAACAAAATATGTTCTTATGATACATATTATCCGATAGTTTATACAATTTCTTTCTCACATGATGTACCATCAAATGATTATGAAATAAAAGTGAATATTAATATGATTAAATAATTTATTTCAAAAATTAATATATATTAATTTATTTCTGATATATATATCATGTTTTCCCTTTGTAATAATGTCTATAAAAAACTAATGTACTGATAATATTAAGTTTTCTACCCGATAATTAGTGGGGCACTACAGTATATATTGGAAAATCATTGAAATTGGAAAATTTCCAATCAAGGAAAAAACATGGAATGATAATTATGTATGGGTTTGAATCAAATGTAAAAAACTAATTAGAATGTTTAATCAAAGAAGTCTATTTAATTTAAATAATCCCAATCAAAGTCAAATGATGTTGATAAATTTATTCACGCCACTATGAGTGAATATTGTTCGAATATTAATCAAAAGATAGCTCATATTGATATAATATTAATGATGATTTATAAGTTGAAAAGGGACACCATGAAATAAAATTTCAAAGAAAAATATGCTAAGAGAGTAACATAGAATAATGAAATTAAAATATGATATATTACTTGTTATGAATGAAAAAAAAGAAAACATCAAAATTCATGTTTGAAATAAAAATACATGAGTAAATTTGAGGATAGAGGAATGAAATAGAAGAATTACTCATATAAACATTTAGTGCATTGGAGATTTGCTTATGTGATTTAGACTTAACCATAAATGATCCTCAGGAATAGGAAAACCTATGATTTATTGAAATGAACTCTGATGTAAATATTATTCATTTTTAATCTAAAAACTAAAATTAAGATGAAATTTATACGTCTAGTTAATATTAATTTTAATACTATAAAATTATACAAGAAATAATTAATTAAGTAAGAAAAAATATAAAAAAATGAAGAACCATATTTCTTTCATTTATATTAATATATGACTTTTCAACTAAAAAAGAAAAAATTCTTATTGTTAAAAGAATAAAATGAATGTAAACTTTTTAAAAAAAACCTAAGAATTCATTGAAAATTTCACACCAAGAAGAGAATATATGATGATTATGGTAGTTAAAAAATACCCTTCGGTATTCTAATAAAATTAGTTACCAATATTATAAGGCCCGAGCCTTAATCATTACTTAATCTTGAGTTATTACAAGAATACATATTGAGGATATTTTCAGGTTTAGAGTTTTAGAAAATTAGATCATAAATCATACATTACATTCCACATTTAAACAAGGTGGTTATATAAAAGACAGTATTCATTTTTTCCATCAAATGAAACATATTTAAAATAAACATGGATTATTTCTTGACATTTCCTTGACCCTATCATCATATCATGTCAATTTCCCTTGACCTGTGAAAAACATTTCAAAAACTTTGGATGAGCATAAAAAGCTCAGTAAGGGATATAAAAATACGGAATGAGAACATTAGTACATGTATATATACGAATCAATGAAATCATACATTAATCATAAAACATAATAATTTTAACATACCTCATGAAATCATAAGACTCATGAATAACTCATAGAAATCATAAGACATAAAGTTAACTTGAGGCATTCATAACATTCTTACGTAGGGAGTAACCCTCATGGTTATGTTTGGAATACCCATTAAAGTATATTCCCTAAATCTCTTTAGAGAAACATTAGTGTTTAACTCCTTCGCATTACCCAATTCATTGAAGAGCTATCATGGGCTCACCCGCAATTAGTTTATTACGGAACTACCCATCTTCATAACCAATTCCCAAGAACCATAACATAATCGTATCACATAGAACATGCATAAAGGAAACATAACATTTTCACATTTCAATCACAAGATATCAAAAACAAATTGATAAAATCAAAATATTATCGAAACCATTTTCAATTCCAAAATAAAAGAAAATTAAAAAATGGTATTTATTATTCATTTAAAAAATATTTATGACTTGTAGAGGAAGTTGAAACTCAAATAATGGTCATGGCAACACATAAGTCATTGTCACCACATACGTAAGAAAAAAACATTCCCTTTTGTCATTTAGTAAAAATCTTCGTATAAAATAGATTACTTTTGAATAAAAGTAAAAGTCAAAGGGGTTTATACATCGTATAAAAGAAAGTTGTGTATAAAACAAAATATGCCTCAATGAAAGCAGATTGAGATGAAGTCACATACCTCATGTCCGACTTGACTCGATCATTCTTTAATCTCCAGAATAATAAACTAGAGTTAATTTATACTTTCTTATGAACCATTTTAAAGTTCATTATTCCTTTTACATCACTTATTACCATGTTACGAACATTATGTAATTATTTACGTTAATAACGATCGTTTTGTCGATCTTTGGTACCTGAGTCAAAAACAAAATTCTTATAATTACAAGTTGTTCATGTGGTAAAATATCCATTATATCCATAATTATATTCATGATGTACATATAATATATATCATATATATCCAGTATGTATATGAATTTATAATATTATATAACATTTAGAGGTAAGAAATGAAATGCACCGTTCATGGAGACGGTAAGCCGTACGTACGTATGAACATGACTTTCATTTCTATTTAATATTTAATGGAATGAAATCATAATGATATAAAGTTATATTATATTTACAGTATAATATCATATATAATATCATTAACTCCATCCTTTATATGTCCCACATATGGAATTAACGATTCAAATCACTTTAAGGGGGTGGTAGTCCGCACTTCCTAAAATAAAGATATCGCGTTTACCCATAATGGAAACCATAAAAGTTTTCCATAAATGAAAACTATAGAAGCATAACGAATAAATAAACATAATATATATAATATATAAATAGTGTGACATATTAATGGCCACCATGAAAGGTGTTAAAAGAAGATTGAACAATCATCGTTTCGTGAGGTAGTAATTCGCCACTCACAGAAACAATATATTCTTTAACCATTAGAGGGAGGTGTGTGTAAGTCTATTTCAAATAATTCTCATAAAAACATCCTAGTATATTGAGGATACTGGTGTTGTTACAAAATAGTGGAATAAAAATGATTTAGGGTGTTGGAGAATGAAAATAAAACAAAAGGACATAAGAGAAGACATTACCTTTAAATCAGGTAACTCCCCTTGGTTTGAACCAAAATGGTTTCATGAAGAGTGTTCTGCCTAAGGTAAGTCTTATAAGATGAAGAGAGATATGTGGAGAGATAAAAAGAGCTTATTTTGGCTGAGCCAAAGCTTGAGAGGTGTGGGTAAGGTGGTAGAGGTGGGGGCCTTTTATAAGAGGGAGGAGGGTCACTCTTGGAAAGTCTAGAAATGTTACTTTATTATAAAATGATTTTCAGATTTTAAAGGTCAAAAAATGATATATTTATAGGATAAGGTGATAAGTGTTATAAATCCACCCAACCAATAGGTTTTGGACAAGTTTAAGTCTTAGATTTCACATTATCTTTTCATTTTATTTAAATCGTTCATTAATGATGTAATCTTTGCATCATCATGGTGTCATAAATAAATTAATTAATTTAATGTCTAATAATTATAAAAAAAATACTATGATGTATGAAATTTTTTTAGCATTCAATGAATATTTATAGTCTAATATATCGTTTACACAGACAAAACTAAAATAGTTTTACTTCGGTGATACATACTAGTGTTATATTTTGCTTTCAAAACAATAAAATGTTAAATTGTCACTATCACCCAAAAGTGATTCCATGGGGTCCCTAAGTTTTGAAAAAGGAATACCATGGTCATAAATGACACAACAAGTAGCATTATAACATATTTTGGGGTCATTTATATTATTATGATATTATCTTATTACCCTTAACTGCATGATTACTAATTAATCATGATAATTAATGATAATTAAGTCATTAATATTCAGAATTTCTGAAAACAAAATAGTCTTAATTACATAATTTGGACCTTATGATTCCAAATATGGAATCCATTTTACCAAATTACAAACACAAAAATTGATGTAATTAATTTAAAAATAATTCCTGTTGTCAAAACCAATAGCGGATTTTTTAAAACAATATCTATCAAAAGTTTTTCACTTGTTTATGTCCTATTTAAAAGTGAAAATAATTATAATGACCAAAATTGGATTAAATGGTAAAAATATAT
Source organism: Viscum album (assembly GCA_963277665.1). NCBI lineage: Eukaryota > Viridiplantae > Streptophyta > Magnoliopsida > Santalales > Viscaceae > Viscum > Viscum album. The sequence continues at coordinate 1,896,992,547 of OY728123.1, forward strand.
TCTAATTACACTTTAAAACCAATTAAAAATATAATCTATCCATATAACTAAATTAGATGAAAAAGCAATTTTGAAGTAAACTGCAGTATTTTTCACTATTCAATAAAAAATGAACATTGTCAGAAAAATACCAAAAATTTATCCAAAGTAAATTTCAATGACACGATTATAAAGAATTAGTTTGTTTTGATAAATAATGCAAATAAAATTATCAAAATATATATTTAAAAATGGTTCACCATCAAAAGGCGGTAAAACAATCTTTTAAAAATATTAGTGTATTCTATGCTTAAGGTTGGATTTATTCTCATTTTTAGCCTCTAAAACACTATCTAATTCATAAATAGAAATAGACATGAAAATAAATAATTCTTTACTTACATGGGATGTTACATCAAACCCCCTTTTAGAAAATTTTGTCCTTGTAATTTACATACTTATCGAATTAGAGGGGGTATTTATCCCTCATTGCAATTTCAGATTCCCATGTTGCATCTTAAATCATGTGGCTTTTCCACAAAAATATTACATGATGAATAACATTATTCCACAATACTTTATCCTTATGGTCAGAAATATGGACCATTTGTTCCTCATAAGATAGATTCTCTTACAGCTGAACTACCTCTGGACTCAAAACCTCAGATGGATCTGGAATGTACTTCCTTAACATTGAAACATTAAAAACATTGTGTACCTGAGATAAACTCAGACATAAAGCCACTCATTATGAAACTAATCCAACTCTCTCCAGAATTTCATATGGTCCAATTAACCTTGGACTCAGCTTTCGTTTCTTACCAAATCGCATCACACTTTTCCATCGTGAAACATTGAGGAAGACATGATCACCTACCTCAAAAGAGATCCTTCCTCTGGTTGTCTACATAACTTTTCTGCCTGCTCTGAGCTGTTCTCAAGTGCTTCTATATCATATGAACTTTTTTTGCCATCTATTCTACCAATTTTGGTCTCATCAACTTCCTTTCACCTACTTCATCCCAAAAAGTTGGAGTTCTACACCGCTTCCCATATAATGCCTCAAATGGTACCATCTGTATACTGGAATGAAAACTGTTATTATAAGAAAATTCAACCAATGAATGATGTTAGTCCCAACTTACCTGATAATCCATCAAACAAGCACATAGAATATCCTCCAAAGTCTGAATTTTTCGTTCTGACTGCCCATCTGATTGAGGATGAAAATCATTACTATAATTTAATTCAGTACCCAATGAATTCTGATGGCCTTTCCAAATGTTAGAAGTAAACCTGGGATCACGATCAGATACAATGGAGAGGAGAAATCCATTTAACCTGACTATCTCTTTAAGATACAATTGAGAAAGTTGATCTTGGGAAAAATTATCTCGTAAAGTAAGGAAATGAGAAGATTTAGTCAAGTGATCAACAATAACCCAGTTTGCATTATTACCTCGAGGTGTCGTCGGCAATCCCACAACGAAGTCCATGGATATATTCTCCCATTTCAACTCTGGAACTGGTAAAGGATGAAGCATCCCTTTCGGTAACTGCCGCTCTGCTTTAACTTGTTGACAAGTCAAACACTTCACTGTAAAATCAACGATATCTCTTTTCATTCTATCCCACCAGTAATACTCCTAAAGATCTCTATACATCTTAGTACTGCCAGGAGGAACAGAAAACGGAGAACTGTGAGTTTCACATAACAACTCTCTCTTCAACTGTTAATCACAAGGCACACACAATCTCTTCCCAAATCTCAAAACATAATAACTATAAATGTTGAATTCAGGTAACATATCCATCTGAACTAGATCTACCTTTTTCTGCAACTCACTGTCACTATTGGAAATAGCACCTATACCCACGGTTTTAAACCGTGGGTATAGCCCTTGAAACCGTGGGTATAGGATATACCCACGGTTTCAAGAACCACCGGCTGCAGTGTTGTCGTAATAGGGCTATACCCACAGTTTGCATAAAACCGTGGGTATAGATGAAGAAAAATTCACATTACCTACGGATTAACAAACCATAGGTATAGAAATATATACCCACGGTTTGAAAACTGTGGGTATACTGATTTATATATCCCTATATGTACCCACGGTTTGCAAACCCTGGGTATACTTAATTAAACTCCCGAAATGTACCCACAGTTTGGAAAACCGTGGGTATAGACTTGGTCCCCAGGGCGAGCAACTGCAACTCCACCTCCCTACCGTTCTGTACCTACAGAAATATCAATCCTACCATTCAAATATATCAGAAATCAATAATAATATGAAAATACCTACTCTGTTATATCAATCCCAACATGAAAATACAATGTAAATTAGAGGACCTCGTCAACGCATCTTGACTAAAAAACAGAGGAAGACTCACATTCATACCCTAACTGTAGAATGGGTGTATATTCCCATTCCCTACAAGGATGTTTCTTAGAAGATCCTAGAAATGATGGAATCTAGGACATCCATTCATAAACATATCCTACAAACCTTCCAAAATGTGATCGGATTAGTGGAAATAGCTAGGAGTTAGGTCTAGTTCAGTTCAAGGATATGGTATGTGATGATATGATAATAGTTCAAGTGTTGAGTCCTTCATTTCATCCACTTGTCATCCAACCTCAAAACATCCTATTTAATTTCATTCAATAAATGAAGAGGAACCAAATAGGTCCTTATGGGAACACCAATTTAGTGTCTTCAAGAAGACCAGTACAGTTGAAATAAAAGATGATCACCTTCTTGGGCATCAAAAAATGAAGTAGGGTATCAGATGATAAAGATCTTGGATAATTTTGGGAAGATCCTTTTCCTGTATTCATAGGGATAAAACTGGGAATTGGACATGAGAATTCAGCATGATATGAAAATCAACCCCCACCCCCACCATAAATAAATTCCAAATGTTTGACTCCATTTGATGAATGCATCCTTTATAAAATTATCATATCACATATATACAGAGTTTAAAACCATCAGTGAAACTTAACACATTGGTGTGTACAACACCAGGTGAAACACAAACTACACTGATACTAGACTTAGCAGGCAGCCGCTTGTGGAGGACACTACTAAACATGATCTGCAGTGAAACAGTGACACTGTTTTGAATTTCATTGTTCAAAAAAACAGAATATCATGCAGATTAAAAAAACAATTTCACATCCCATTAAAACACATTTACTAATATTTCCAAATGTTTAGAGTGATGTTGAGGTTTTATAAGGTCTTTAAATCATTGGATAGCCAAACACCGTACAGTTTTTTGTGCACCTGTGAAAGCTTGCTGCTGTAGTATCCCACTAAACTGGTGAACATCCTTTCACCAGAAATAACATTCATATCTTGATATTCAAAAAAGCCAACATGATGTATCTATTGAAAGGAAGAGAAAAATTTATCTCAAACCCATAATTTTCGTGCAAAAAAGAAGTAATGAAATGAAACGTGGTAAAAAATCAGCTAATAAATCATGTAGATATAACAAGTAAACGAGCAAAGAACTGAGACTGGACATGCTCATAAAGTTTTGAACGTTCAATTTAATAAGTAATATGTAAAAGACAATGAATTTTTCAGACAAAAGAACTTACAACAGAATTCATGTTAACAATTCGAATTGGAGAAGCTCTAATAAAGTATGGAAAGAGAAAGACTGTAAGTAATGCTGGAGCCAAATGATTCACTTGTATATGTTTCTCGTAACCATCCTCTGAAAACTTCTATTATTCTAATTATAATAAAATGTTATCTCATGTTGAGTTATTTGTGTAATATTCCTCAACCCTATCACAACCTGAACCCCTTTATGTCTAACCCAAACCTGTTTAACTCATGTCATGTCTAGATATCATGTCAAGTTAAAAATTGTCACCTCCAATTGAGGCAAACAGAAAATAATTTTAAAAAATCTACTACAGAAATCAGATGCCCCCATCAAACAGTATTGGCCTCCTACAATGAGCATTAAAAACCTATGATCAAAAAACATTAAGGAATAATAAGTCATTTACAATTGGAATTCCAAAAGCCTTAAGATCCCCATCACTCATGTGTAACAGGGCTGCCATGTCAACCTAGAAAACATGAAAACATGAAAACATTAAAACAGAAAATAATTAATGTGTAGACATGAGTTGAATTCAAAAGCTAAAATAAAGAACCCTCACTTCCTCAGCTTTGAATGTGATTGAATATTTCCCCAGGCCAAGTGACCGCACGAAACCATCCACCGACTTGGGCTACCCCAAAACCAGAGCTGATTAGAACAATCAGGCATGATGTTTCTAGACTGCTTATTGAGAAATTTCTTTTCTACAACTTAAATGGATTTATTCTGAAATAAAAGTGCAACTGCTACTTCAGAAACAAAAAAAACAGAATTTATTTTTTCAAACTACTTATCATAGGCGATAAGTGCTGTAAAGAGTTTTTAGTGAGTGTTGTCAGATAGAAACCTCAGTGCAAAAACTAATGAGGATGGGGGAAAATATGATACAATTTAGAATAGTTTATCTATTCACTTGATAAAATGCATTTGGAATTGATTCTTTATAGCTACAATAATATATTACTCATCAAATGAACACAACTACAACTTACCATAAAAACAATGAAGTGAATCACATGTACCTGGTTTAAACATGCCCTAATGAGAAGTCCAACATTACTTCCAAATTCAACACAAAACTTCTAACAAGTAAACCATTAATATGATTATGAAAATAATATAACAAAAAATTTCTCAAAAACAAATAAAAAGTCATGTTATAAATTTAATTAACATGGAAAATAAAACTAATGGTTAACAATTAATAATGAAAATATTAACAACGTATTAATGCGCACATGGTAGTTTATTACTCCGACCAAGAGAACTAGATTAACCTAGGCAGAATCAATAGACTTGACCATAGAGAAGTTAGGGATTTTAGAATGATTATGCAGCCAATTTATTTGACTCGTTCATGAATGAAAGAGGTGGAAATCCCTTGTTAAACATTCTTTGAAATTGCTATTTCGATTCTATGTTTATTAATTGTCTTTAAATATTATTTAAATTCTTGTTTTAAAATTCTATTTGAATTGATTTTTTCTTAAAAATCACCAGGTTAACAAATAAGTAATGGCAGGCTCTTGCAGATCACTTGTGTTCCTTGAGGGATCAACCTTGAACTCTCGTTATTCCCCCTACCCATCCCCTACCCCTCCCTCCCCACTGCCCAGCCCTCCCCCTCCCCCCTTCCCAGCCCTCCACCTGCCCAGCCCTCCCCCTCTCCCACTGCCCAGACCCTCCCCCTCCCTCCCCACTACCCATCCCTCCCCCTTCCCCGTTCCCAGCCCTCCACCTGCCCAGCCTTCCACCTCTCCCCCTGCCCGACCCCTCCCCCTCCCTCCCCACTTCCCATCCCTCCCCCCTGCCCAGCCCTCCCCATGCCTAGCCCCCTCCCACTCCTCCTCCCCCTCCCCCTGCACAGCCCTTTCCCTACCCAACCCCCTCCCCCTCCCCCTCTACCCAGCCTCTCCCCTTCCCTCCCCACTGCCCAGCCCTCCCCCTGAATCTCCCAGCATGAAATATATAGATTCATGACATGTTTTATTTGGATGTAGACCCAACCAGGTATGGTACTGCAACTATTAGAAAAAATCCTAAAATTTTGATAAGGTACTATAACTCATTGTATTACAGAACAAATTATATCAGAAAATAAATCTAAAATTGTGTGTCCAACTATATATATTCCCTTAAGGTATGTTTATTTAAGGTAATACAACTCACTGTAATACAAAACAGATTATAACACAAGAAATACCTGTCAAACTCATGAAGAATGTGATTGTCACTATATCATTTACTGATTGATTTGTAAACAATATAAAGTTCCATACATCCTATCCTTTTGAAGAGTTAGTTGGGAAATAATACTTTCATAAATCCTCATTGATACATAAATGATACACATCTCTTAAGTTTCTTCTCCATGCTTGTAAATCAAAGGCATTCATTCCATCATCCCATGCACATTCACCAATATTTCGGTTCATCGCTTTACTAGGATGAGAACAATCAAAGTATGTCTAGAAACTCTTAGACATGACCTACAAAAATCAATATACAGTGGAGTCAATAGTGAAAACATATCACCTGCATTCATATGTTGGATGAAAGGAAGGTTAACTCCATGATTTTACGACCAATAACCTATATTCATATAGTGTGTAAATGAAAATGAAAAATGATGCATGGTAGGGAGGTTAATTCCACAATTTTAGGAAAAGATAACTATTGTAGAGATTTGGCACTTATTAGTGCAGGATTCCCTTGATCTATTCATGTGAAGAGTGAGTCACCTGCAATATATAAATAAAAATCATCAATATTCATATTAAAAGATGAAGTGCGTAATAATGTATGAAAAAGTATTATGCGAAGGGAAATACAGAAAATTGTCTATGAGATTATTTCAATGATATTACGAGAACATACCTATTGCGGGGAGAGCAACACATTGGTCGAGATTCGATTGAAGTGGCTACTCTGGGAGGTTTTGTTAACATCCACCTCACCCGTGCACTTGCTTTCTGTTTCCAGCACACCCTTCGAGAACACTTTCAGCTTCCAGAATGTTGATTCACTCTGCAACCCACATACTAATTATGGCCGGAAACAGAGAGGAAATAGAGAATTTGTGCTGCAATGAATAGTCAGAAATGTCAGGTTTAATGATAGAAACCTGAAGTGTTTACCTTCAACTGGAAGATAGTGCCCCATTGATGATTGTTCAAAGGCACTGAAGAAAGGTGATGTCCTGGGAGTGGTCGATCCTCTAATGCACCATGTTAATCAACTAAAACAACTGAAAATTTATTTCTAAGAGCACTTGAAGTCCTACTTCATCATATTATGAAAATATGAGTCTGGGTTTAAATTGGATATTTGAGGATGCAGTTGAGTAAAAAGAAAAATTGTCATGATGTAAAAAATGGTGTGGTAAAACCATAACTTTAGCAACGGTGGATAAGTCGACACTATTTCCAGCTCCTCCCCCAGCTCCTCCCCCTCCCCACCTCCCCCTCCCCCTCCTTCCCCACTGCCCAGCCCCTCCCCCTCCTTTCCCACTGCCCATCCCTTCCCCTCCCTCCCCACTACCAAGCTCCTCCCCCTCCCCCTCCCTTCCCATTGCCAAGCCCCCCTTCCCAGCCCCTCCCCCTCCCTCCCCACTGCCCATCCCCCCTTCCCAACCCCTCCCCCTCCCTCCCCACTGCCCAGCCCCCCTGCCCAGCCCCTCCACCTCCCTCCCCACTGCCCAGCCCCCCTGCCCAGCCCCTCCCCACTGCCCAGCCCCCCTGCTCAACCCCTCCCCTCCCTCCCCACTGCCCACCCCTACCCAGCCCCTCCCCACTGCCCAGCCCCTCCCCCTCCCCACCTGGCCAACCCCTCCCCCTCCCTCCCCACTGCCCATCCCCCCTACCCAGCCCCTCCCCATCCATCCCCACTGCCCAGCCCCCTGCCCATCCCCTCCCCATCCCTCCCCACTGCCCATCCCCCCTTGCCCAGCCCCTCCCCCTCCCTCCCCACTGCCCAGCCCCCCTGCCCAGCCCCTCCCCACTGCCCAGCCCCCCCTTCCTAGCCCATCCACCCTGCCCAGCCCCTCCCCCTTCCTCCCCAATGTCCAGCCCCTCCCCCTCCCCACCTGCCCAGCCCCTACCCCTTGGGTTAGTCCATAAGGTCATCATCCCCTATCAACTATCTCAGGTCATACTACAATGTCATCATTCCCAACTTCCAGACTCCATTAATGCCTCATGGCCTTCATTCCCTTCCATTTTTCATTCAAGACCCAACCATATTCATCATGAATCACATCTCAAATTCTCCCCCTATATAGGATTAATGAATTCATGAAGGATCCACTTTTAACTTTGATACAAGATAGTATAAGTCTACTATCCATACACACATATATATATATACCCAAGTCAAAGTAAGGAAACTTTTTATCTATATAGAGGCATAAGAATATCATTTTAAAAGAACTATCATGGTCTGTACACACACTCATGTGTATTTCATATCATACATTTTTATATAATTGCAAAATCATAACATGGTAAGAACTTCTTGCATTCAATATATTGAAGACCAACATCAATGTTCACCACTTGAATAAATATCACAAACCAAATATCCATGGAAGTATCCCAAAATCACTACATGAGTATTAAAGGGTTATGATATATGATGAAGAACATGTTATGGGCTAGGATCATTTTAGACCTACCCATCAAGATTCTACAAAATTAAGAAATCTAGATGGATCTGAGAATAATCAGGATAAACCATCTTTCCATATTTATTTTCCATGTAAATCTAGAAAGGATCACATTGGATATCATTGTAAATCCTAAACCTGGATAAGAAATCTGAGATCTATTTCCTTTACAAAGATAATAAATAATATCTAGCAATAATAAGAATAACAACAAACAAATGATAAATTATATTTAAATATCAAGGACTGATTAAATTCTATGTAAATGGTTTGGTTGCTTGGCGTAAAAAATCATGCTCTAACCATGGGATGTTCACTACCTATTCAATTCACCTGCAGAGTTTGGAGACATAGTTTTGTAAACCCTATGAAAATCATGATGTTGATTCTCTTTATAGTTACATAGTTACCATGGAATTGTTTCCATGTTAGCTCTAAAAGTACCCCTACCATATATCACCCACTACTCCTCTCCAATAGGCTTAATAGTTACATTTGGGGACTACACTATTCCCTCTAACCATTATCACCATTAAACTCTTCAACCCCCCCCCCCCCCCCACCTAATCTCCCAAAATCTACCCAATACATCACCCAATAAATGTAATAACTCAAATAAACTCTCAATAAAGGCTAAAAATAAGGCATAATGCACCTGGAATGTGAGTGGTTTTTCCATTATACCCCTCTAATGACTTGTTGACCATAATATGTGTCTCTAGAGTTATAAATCTAACAATTAGGTCTAGTAATACTAAACATATGATTCCTTATCACATTTGTCTTAGCTAATATATATGTTCTTCCATAAAACCTTAACAAGAGGCTTCATCTTCCTTCATAGTTCTTTTATTCATCGATCAACAATCCATATTGGACCTTTCTCAAACAAATCATTTACCCCCAACACAACACTATCAATATCAATTACATATGAAGGATAATTATTGAAATTTATAAGTAGGAACGCAGGGGAAACATCATATAAAATAGAAAAGTGATGAATTTGATGATACCCGGAGGAGAGGGAGCTGAGAGGGGGGAGTGGGGGCATCGCCCGAGGTGGGGGCAGTAGGGGAAGGCCTGAATGTTGAGGCAGAGGCGATGTCCAGGAAGTCCATGTCCAGAGTAGAGGCGGAGGCCGGGAGGCGGAGCCGGGAGGTAGGGTTGAATTGGGGGGAGTGTGGCGGAGCCGGGAGGCAGAGCTGGGAGGTTAAAAAGTATCTGATGAACCTAAACAAATGTCGCCCTCTATACACATCATGGAAATATCAAATGATATGATATTTCTCCCCTTTATACAATAAACATAACAATATTTTTCTTTGAGATTTTGACGTGTAAACATTTCATGGATAGTTTCATAACTTTACATTGCACAACATAATGAATGGGAATATTATGATTCTATGCTTACCATACAAGTTAGGTATAACCTCACACTATAAACTTTTGTCCATAAATCATTGTTTTACTTTGCATGGATGGGCCTATGCAAGTCAAAAACATTGAATAAGTCATACTTTATGGGAAAACATATTGTATTTGGGATATTAAACTGGTTAAATTCTATAGTAAAGTGTTTTTATTGCAGCATTGAGGACAACATTGATGATCCTTGTGTGTTCACATGTCATTTTTAAGGCTATTTCTAGTGAAAAACACCTTGTAAATAATATCATATGCCTAAACTAGTTATCATTTCTATAGGATATGTCACCATTCCCTATGATTGAGTGAGAATGAATGATTAGGGTATAAAAGGACCCTTGAAGAGACAAACCCACAAGTACTTAATATACATTTATTACTTGTATAGATTGCATGGTCTTATCAAGCCTTCCTAAATTATTCACACCCTCTATAATATCTTATCCATGTAATACCATCACTCCTAGTGATATTTTCCCTCATTTTGGGAGTCCCACATGGAGATATAGATGATAGTTTTTATGCCCGTGATGATCGTTTTAGGGAACCTGATGGCTAAAGGATTATGTATAGTAATAGAGGATAACATGCTGCTAATTAGGGAGATCTTGTATCATAAGGATAGAAACTAATTTTTTAATTTGTTTTATGAATAGTAATAATATTTGTTAAATAATAAAATTGATAAATATGATTCTTACATGAAGAAAAAAATGAACCCATGAAATCCATAGGAAAATCACTCATAGAGATTCTAAATGAACATTTAAGGAATTTTGAACATTTGGACAAGAATTTATCAGAAATTTACACACTACAGTTAGATGGGTTGATTTTTTTCCAACTCCATCGACAATAATTGGTCAAAAATAATTTTGAATATTTGGATAAATTTGTCTATAACCTAAGAAGAATTGCATCTACAAAAAAAATACAAGAAATTCTAGTGAAATGAGGGAAATTGAAGTGAAATGACTAGGGGAAATAAAAATCAGCCACTAATTCAATGAAAATCAGCTATCAGAAATTGTGTAGTCAACTTGCTGAGTCATTTGATATAATAATCTGTGACTAGTTTTAAAAGAATTAAAAATCAAGGTGAAAAAATTACAAACCTAAATATAATGAATCTATGGGGACGTTTCTAGAGGAGAGGGGTCCGACAGGGGGGAAGGGGAATGTCGCTAGAGCTGTAGAAAGGGAGGCGGAGGCCGAGATGTTGAGGTGGAGATGAAGGCCGGGAGGTTGAGGTCGGGAGTGGAGGTGGAGTCCGGAGAGGGGATGAGATGGCTGGGAACTGGTGGTCGGATAGCCGGGAGGCGGAGGTCGGGGAGGGGAGTAGAGGGCTGGGAGGAAAATGTCAGATAGCCGGGAGGCAGTGGTTGGGGAGGGGAGGAGAGGGCCGGAGGCAGAGGTCATGAACCTAGGGGAGGAGGATAACTGATCGTGGAGCACGAGAGTCAGGAGGAAATCCTGATTGGGGGGGGGGGTGAAATTGTGGATTGAATACCCACTGTTTTAATAAAACTGTGGGTATTGATAAAAAAATTCCTATTCCCACGGGTTGATAAACCGTGGGAATAGTTTCATGGGGATAAACCCATTTTCCAGTAGTGTGTCTTACTTTTGAGGTTTCTTAATTCTGTCTGATAGAGAAGATTTCACTGATCCCTGAAACAAAACAGAAGAACATCTTACACCAAGAACTTCTATGAGAAATTTCATCAAATCCTTAACTAAAGGATCACGTTCCACACGTAACATGGTTAATGAAGCATTAATTTTTCGACTCGAAGCATCAACCACTTTATTTTCTCTTCTCGGATGGTAATGAATTATACAATCATAATCCTTAATTAATTATAGCCATCTCCTCTGTCTCATGTTCAATTATTTGTAAGTGAATATATACTTTAAACATTTGTGATCAGTATATATTTCACACTTTACACCATACAAATGATGCCTCCAAATTTTTAAAGTGAAAACAAGAGTAGCTAATTTCAAATCATGTGTAGGGTAATTTACCTCATGAGTTTTCAACTGACATGATGCCTATGCAATTATCTGATCATTCTACATTAGGGCGCAACTAAGTCCTTTCAATGAATCATCACTGTAGATAAAAAACTCACCATTCCTGGAGGGTAGTGCCAAAACTGGAGCATTCACCAATCTTCTTTTCAACTCCTAAAAGCAATCATCACATTCTTTTGTCCAGATAAACTTAACTGCCTTCCAAGTTAGCTTAGTCATTGGACTAGACAACCATGAAAATTTTTAACAAACCTTCAGTAATATCCTCCAAAACCAAGAAAACTACAATTCTTGGTTATATTTGTGGTTCTTGGCCATTCGTCAACAACCTTTGTTTTTGCAGGATCAATAGTTATTCTATCTTTAGAAACAATGTGACCAAGGAATGAAATTTATTGCAACCAAAACTCACACTTGTTGAATTTCCCATACAATTTCTTTTCTTTTAAGGTTTGAAAAATTACCTTTAAATTACTTTCATTCTCCTCTTTACTTTTGGAAAACACCAAAATATCATCAATGAAAACAACCACAAACTTATCCAAGAACTCCTGGAAATTTCTATTTATAAGGTCCATGAATACAACATGTGCGTTGGTTAACCCAAAAGGCATTACTAAAAATTCATAATGGTCATATCTGGTATGAAACGCAGTCTTTGTAATATCTTCTTCCTTGACATTCAACTGATGGTACCCCGATCTCAGGTCAATCTTTGAAAAATACTGAGCTCCCTGGAGCTGATCAAACAAATCATCGATATGAGGCAAAGGATATTTGTTCTTAATAGTGATTTTATTCAAGGCTCTATAATCAATGAAAAGTCTCATTGAACCATCTTTCTTTTTAACAAATAAGATAGGAGCACCCCATGGTGATGTGATAGGTCGAATGAAACCTTTCTCTAATAAATCTTGCTATTACTCCTTCAAATCTAAAAGTTAAATTTGAGCCATTCGATAAGGGGGTTTTGAAATTGGATTAGCATCAGGAACTAAGTCAATAGTAAATTCAACTTCCTGATCTGGTATTATTCAAGGAAAATCATCAGGAATAACATCAGGATTCTCATTTACCATTGGGAAATCATTAATCTAAACAGTTCCTTTGTTTTCAACAATATGTGCAAGGTAACATTCATTTCCATATTTTACAAGTTTCTCAGCCTCTTGATATTTTATCAACAGTAAGGGTTCATTCTTGTACACAAACTGAAAGTCGTTCTGAAAATAAATTGTTTTTTCTCTACAATCAATCTTAGAATGGTAAACAGAGAGCCAATCAATACCAAAGACAACATCAAACTATACTAGAGGTAAAAAAATAAGGTTTTCAAGTAGTTTCTTTACACATATAAGGATATGAAGATTCATATAAATTCTTTTTGCCTCAACATTTCCCCCGGGTGTTTTTACCACAAGTTCAGAAGTCATTTTTTGAGATAGGATTCCCAATTTACCATAAATTTTTTTAGAGATGCAAGAATTTGTAGACCCTGAATCAAACAACACATTGGCATAATCTGAAGAAACAAAAAAAAGTTCCGGATACCACTTCATTTGATGGTCCATCATCTGCTGAAGTAGTATCAAAGGATTTCACCACACCATTCTACTTGTAGTCTGACTTCTTCCTATCCTTTGAGCTCATTGTTGAACACTCATTTGCATAATGACCCATCTCATTGCACTTGAAAAATTTCACTAACTGTAAATCAAATTTTGTCTTAACATCACCCGGATATTTTTCAGTGCAATCACGAGCCTTATGTCCCAGATTACCACATCAGTAGCACGTTCCAGAATTCAAAAGTCATTGCCCAACATGCTTTTTACCACACTTATCACAAAATGAAAACTTAGTTTTCTTACCATCAAACCTTTTTGAAGGATTCTTCCCTTTCTCCTGCCACCTCTGTCTCTTCATCTATTGGTTGTTATTAAACACTTGATCATCAGAAAACTCCATTGCCACCTTCTCAGCACATCAAAAAATATTTTCATAACTTTTGAACTCATGAGAAACTAATGTCCTTCGATAGTTTGGCTTTAATCCTGAGTAAAAACGATTGATTTTACTATCATGGTCTCGAATAAAATTTAGAGGATTCCTTTCCAATCGAGTGATCCTTTCTTCATATGCAGCCACTGAGTAGTCCTCATGCCTCAATTCCAAGAATTGGTTTTCCATCCTAAGTCGGACAGCCTTAGGAAAATATTTCTCATGAAACATACCTTTGAATTCATCCCAGTCAAAAGCATCAATCTCATCAGCGTCCCTGATATTTTTAACCAGTGACCACGACTGATTTGCTTCACCCTCTAAACGGTAAACAGCAAGGCTAACAATTTGATTGTCTGAAGACCCCATGACATCAAAAATCTTCTCCAGTGATTTAATCCACCCATCAGCTAGTATAGGGTCAGATGATCCTCTGAATGATGGGGGATGTTGCCTCATGAAATGTTCCACCACTGACATGTTCTTGTGTGGTTGATCTGGCTGATCTTGTGTATGGATACCACCACCATTTATTGTATGAGTCAACTGCACGATTTCTATAACAAACTGTTCAGTTCTAATTCCTACCATCTCAGGATATGGATTTGGAAGATCATTTCCTTCGGTATGCCTTTGTAGCATTGCTTCCCTATTTCCTCTGTGGAAAATGATTCTGAACAAATATGTCTTAGATGAAGCAACATGGTAATCTTCAAATGCTATATCATTTCTATTTGACCATTTTTTTTTCAGATAATCATTTAACAGAATTCTAACTCCTAAAGTAATCTAAACTCACCTCTGATACCAACTATAATGCCTCAGCCTTAAACATTACTCAATCTTGAGTTATTACAAGAATTATCATTGAGGATCTTTTCAGGTTTAATGTTTTAGAAAATTAGATCATAAATCATGCATTACATTCCACATTTAGACAAGGTGGTTACATAAAAGACAGTATTCATTTCTTCCATCAATGGAAACATATTTAAAATAAACATGGATTCTTTCTTGACATTTCCTCAACACTATCATCACATCATGTACTTTTCTCTTGACCTGTGAAAAACATTTGAAAAACATGGGATGAGTATAAAAAGCTCAGTAAAGGATACAAAAATATGGAATGAAAACTTTCGTCCATGTATACATAAGAATCAATGAAATAATAGTTTACTCATAAAAAATAAGAACATTAACATACCTCATGAAATCATAATACTCATGAATAAATCATAGAAATCAAAAGACATGAAGGTAACTTGATTAATTCATAACATTCTTACGTAGGGAGTAACCCTCTTGGTTATGTTTGGAATTCCCATTACAGTATATTCCCTAAATCTCTTCAGAGAAACCTTAGCGTTTAACTCCTTCACATTACCCAATGCATTAGAGATCTATCATGGTCTCACCCGCCCTTATTTTATCATGGAACCACCCATCATCATAACCAATTCCCAAGAACCATAACATAATCGTATCACATAAAACTTTCATTAAGGAAACATAACATTTCCACATTTCAGTCAAAAAATATCAAAAAAACATTGATATAATCAAAACATTATCGAAACCATTTTCAATACAAAAAATAAAATAAAAGTAAAACTTGGTATTTATTTTTCTTTTAAAAAATGTTATGTCTTGTAGAGGATGCTGAAACTCAAATAATGGTTACGGCGGCGGAGAAGTCGTTTTCACCACATACGAAAGACAAAAACATTTTCTTCTGTTGTTTAGTAAAATGGGTCGTATAAAAAAGATTCATTTTGAATAAAAGTAAAAGTAATAGGGGTTTATACACCGTATAAAATAAAGTTGTGTATAAAACAAAATATTCATCAATGAAAGGAGATTGAGACTAAGTCCCTTACCTCGTGTCAGACTTGACTTGATCGTTCTTTAATCTCCAGAATAATAAAACAGAGTTAACTTATACTTGATTAAGAACCTTTTTCAAGTTCATTATTCCTTTTACATCACTTATTACCATGTTACTAACATTAGGTTATTGTTTAAGTTAATAACGGTCGTTTTTTCGATCTTTGGTACTTTAGTCAAAAATAAACTTCTTATAATTACAAGTTGTTCATGTGTTAAAATATCCATTATTTCCAGAATTATATTCATGATGTAGATATCATATATATCATATCTATCCCATTTATACATGCATTTATAATATTACATAACATTTTGAGGTAAGAAATGAAATGCACCGTTCATGGAGATGGTAATCCGTACGTACACATGAATGCTAATTTCATTTCTATTTTGTATTTAATGAAATTAAATCATAATGATATAAAGGTATGTTATATTTCCTGTAAAATATCATATATAATATCATTAACTCCATCATTTATATGTCCCACATATGGAATTAATGATTCAAATCACTTTGAGAGGTCGGTAGTCCGCACTTCCTAAAATGAAGATATCGTGTTTACCAATAATGGAAACCATAAATGTATTCCATTATTGAAAAATACAGAATCATAAGGAAAACATAAACATAATATATATCATATATAAATATATTGAAATCTTAATGGCCACCATTAATGGTGCTAAAAGATGATTGATCAATCATCGATTCGTGAGACAGTAATTCGCTACTCACAGAAACAGTATGTTCATTAATCATTAGATGAAGGTACGTTTAAGTTTAAATCAAATCCACATCATAAAATCTTCCTATTATATTGAAGATACTGGTTTTTTTACAAAATAGAATAATAAAACTGGTTTATAGGGTTGGAGAAGAAAAATAAATCAAAAGGACATAAGAGAAGACATTACCTTTAAATCGGGTAACTCCCCTTGGTTTGAACCAAAATGGTTTCTTGAAGAGATTTATGCCTAAGGTAACGCATCTAGGATTAATAGAGGTATTCGGAGAGATAAAATCAGCATATTTTGTCCTAGCCAAAGGCTTGAGAGGTGTGGGTAAGGTGGTAGAGGTGGGGGCCTTTTATAAGAGGGAGGAGGGGCACTCTTGGAAAGTCAAGAAATGTTACTTTATTATAAAATTATTTTCGGATGTTAAAGGTCCAAAAATGATATATTACAAGTATAAGGTGATAAGGGTTCAAAATTCTCCCATAAAATAGTTTTTTGACAAGTTTAAGTTTTCTATTTTACATTATCTTTTCATTTTATTTAAATCGTTCATTAATGAGGTAATCGATGCGTCATCATGGTGTCATAAAAAAATTAATTTATTTAGTGTCCAAAAATTATAAAAAAATACTATGATGTACGAAATAGTTTTTGATTTCCAATTACTATTCATAGTCCAATAGTTCATTTATTTAGACAAAACTAAAATTGTTTTAGTTCATTGTTACATACTTTTGTGATATTCTCCCTTCATTAAAAATAAAATGATAAAGTGTCACTGTCTCCCAAAAGTGATTTCATGGGGTCCCTAAGTTTGGAACAAGGCATCCCATGGTCAGCCATGACACAAAACGTAGCATTAGGACACATGTTGTGGTATCTTTTTATTATTATGACATTATTTTATTATCCTTAACTACCTGATTACTAATTAATCATGATAATTAAAGATAATTACCACTGTTACTATTCATAATGTCCAAAAACAAAAGAGTCTTAATTAAATAATTTGGACATTATGATTCCAAATATGGAATCCATTTTACCAAATTACAAACACAGAAATTGAAGTAATTAATTTAAAAATAATTCTCATTGTCAAAACCAAAAGCGGGTTTTTTTTAAACAATATCTATCAAAAGTTTGGCAGTTGTTTTTGTCTAATTTCAAAATGAAATTAATTCTAATGACCACCATTGGATTAAATGGTACACATATATTCTAATTACACATTAAAATACAATTAAAAGGATAATATATCTATCTAATTAAATTATATGAAAAAGAAGTTTTGGAGTAAAATGCAGTATTTTTCACTATTCATTAAAAAATGAACATTGTCAGAAAAATACAAAACATTTATCCAAAGTAAATTTCAATGAACCCGATTATAATGAATATGTTTATTTTGACAAATATATTTTAAAATTGTCAAAATAAAGATTTAAAAATTGTTCGCCAACAAAAGGCGGTAAAACAATCTTTTAAAAATTTTAGTATATTCTATGCTTAAGGTTGGATTTATTCTCATTTTAAGTCTCTAAAACACTATATAATTCATAAATAGACATAGACATGAAAATCCATAAATCTTTACTTACTTGAGATGTTTCAAATTTGGTCACTGAAAAATTTTGAAAAATATTTTTGTCTTTTTGTCTAGATCATCTATTTTTTGAAACATTTAATGCACCTTTGAATAAATGAATTTCATTATTTAATGAATTATGTATACTATAGTTTTTATATATCTTAATAAAAAATAAATTACCAAATATTATAATGCTAATATTTCTATCCCTATGATAATATAATTACCAAAACCATTATATATTTAATTTTCTGTTGGTGAAATTCTCAATATGTACTATTAAGAACATATCGTATCTAGAAAATTTATATTAAATATTTATAATGGGGGACTTATAAATCATCAATAAACTTCTACTATTTTTTGGTAGGAACATCACATTTGTTGTAAATGATGAAGTAATTATTATAGGAATTAAATAATTTAGTAACTATGAATATTTTTATATTTATAATTTTTATGGTAATATCATAAAATATAATTGGGTTAGTATTTATCAAATATGTGATAAAAGTATTTATGCTATTTGTTATCCAAAATCAAATAATATTTATAAGTCTGTGGTTTTTTTAATATTTTCTACTTAATATAATAATATTTATTATGTTATTAATATTGATTTATTATTGTTGTAATATTTTTCATGTTAGTGTAAACTTTATAAACTTTTTTTTATGGATGAGACCACGTCATTACAATATTCAACAAAATTGAATGTGTAATAATAAAAATTTATTCAGAGATCAACCCAAACTGAAAATTACTAAATATATATTATCCAATCCTTATAAAAATGGTAAGAAATAGAAGATTTCTTTTCAACCAAAAAGGGGTTTCAACTTCTCAATATGTATAACCAATTGAGATGTAATTTTGGGTCATATTTATTTTTCATTATTATTGGGAAAAATTTTGATTATTTCATTAATTTTTATTATTCACGATTTAATAAGGTGAATTATTCTTCCACAAAAAATCCAAGATTTCATTTTTTTTAAAATGTTTTATATATAGAATATTATAATTGTAATACCATTATGGAATTAAGAATCGTTCACAATATTTTGTTGGAGAATTTATACTTATATAAATTTACTCAAGACATATATATATATATATATAATTATTTTATTCTCATATAACTCCTCAAAATAATACTCTAGTAAATAGATAAAATAGAACACTTTATGAAACATCCAACACTCTGTTTAATCAGTATGACATGCCTATCTGATTTTAGGAAAACATATTCAATATAAAATGATATAATTTTTATAAGATCCTAATAAAACTTGTTTTAAATTTTATTTCCAATGAATTATTGAATTGTAGAAAACCAAAAAATAATTAACTTAATGCCTTAGAATTTAATTTCACTATTTATTTATAAACCATAGTCTAGTCCAATTTATCCAATTATTTGTGAAGTTATTTTCCTAATTTATTGAAATTTTTTCAAATAATATATATTTATTCATAAAATAATAAATGTTATTGAAGAATCTATACACATAAAAATTGATGTATCAGATCTACATTAGACTATGACTTATCTAGAAAATATTGGTGATGATGTGTATAATTTGAATATCAATAAACTGTCATAGAATCCATGCTAAAAACTATATTTTCAAAACAAATCTCACATATCTATCCGACATGAAAAAACCAATATTGAGGTTTGTCTAGATTAAATAAGTACCTTTATTACTTAAACAATTAGAAGTAACAACCCTTTATTTTTTAAATTTCTTCAACTAAATAAGTCAATGTATTTGATATCTTTCTTCACATTTAATGACGATCATAAATGAATTTGTGACATATATATATTAAATGAAAGTATTTAATTATGAATATTAAAACCTAGGCATACAATTAGTTGGAGTTAATATGATTGACTGATTTATAAAATATATGTATAATGAAAATAAAGTATGATTTTAATTTTAATAATATTTAATTTGCATAAAAAATAAAAAATAAGATCATTTAGTTTTAAAAAATGTGTTTCTATAAAAAATATAATTTTATGTGAAATTAATTTTTATTTAATGAAATGAATGGTGTTTTATTTAATATTATATATAATATTAATAATTGTTTAACAACCATTTAGTTGGTAAGTGATACTAAATACCAATAATAATGGTTAATATTTTAAAATGTAAATTTCCAATAAAATTTTGTTTTCATTAAACATTATGGTTTTTAAAAATATATTTTATAAATTTTGGAATCTGAATATGAAAAAATGAACATCATTTTTTGATTCATAAAAAATATCATATTTATATTATTTAATCATGTTTTTTATTAATATAATTTTTTTGGTGAATTTTGGAATAATAAAAATCTATGTAAAAACATTAAGTCTTAGAGTATTATAATAATACAATAGTGACTTATTTTATTAAATGTTTTTATATAAAATAAATATATCTATAAGTAAAACTAATTATTTGAAATGAAACTATTATTACTATAAAACCCATGTATTTGTTTTTGGAAACATATGTAATATTTAATTCTAAAAACATTTTCTATTCAATTATTTTAAATAATAGTCTTCATTTTTTATTTAAATTAAATCCATAAAAATGGATTTTTAATTTTTTATAAACATTGTAACATTTTTAAATAATATTAATTTATATGTTATTCAAAATATTATAATTAATATGATTTATTTTAATGACCATTATATTGATAAAAAGTTTATTAACAAATAATTGTTTTATTTACATTGTTCAATTGTAATCAAAATATGAAATTAATATATTTTAAAATTTTAAATTTCTAATATGAATATAAAAATATTTAAAATCATTAATACAAATTTAAATGGTATCTAATGCTAAATAATATTTGGAAAACATAATTTTGAAAATAATATTTTCCAACAAAAAATTAGTTATCAATATTTTGAAAGATTTAATTTAGAAAATAATTATATCATACATAGAAATTGAATTTTATTAAATAGATATAATATTTTTTGTCATCACTCTGAACTTTTTTATGAGTGTTTATTATATATTTTTACTAAAAAATAAATTACCTTCCCTATAAACTAATAAATTATTTAAAAACCAAAATAGGTAAAAAAACAATAAAAATGCGAATAAATGTCATCAAACATGTTTATAACATGTGTTTGAATATATTTTTAGTATTTGTTAACCTAATAAAATTAAAAAATAAATTATTTATACACTATGAAGTTTTTAACAAAGAATATTTTAATTATATCATTGAAAATTAAATGGCAACATCGAAAGTACAATTTTCTTCACCTATAAAAGGGGTCAATTATACCCCTTAAATAAACTACATATTATCTTTATTTTACTTTAAATTTAATGGAAATAAATGTTTGATATATCATTTTATCTTCATTAATCCCATGGGATTTTATGTTAGACTAATTCCTTTATTTCAAAGGAGATCTTTAAGAAATGATAAATCTTATAATGTAAGTATTACAAACATCTTAATATTTTTTCCTTAATATTACACTTGAAAAAATATAATATATGTATATATATAATTAAATAATAATTATTATTATATATAAATGTTATTATATTAATTTATGAACCATTATTTTATCATATTCCTCAATAAAGGAAAGGAAAAGTTTCATTAGTGCATGTTTGTGTACTATAACCTCCATAAATATACAACTCTAATTTCTAATAACCAACCTGCATGATTTGTTTCAATGATGGATTTTTTGAATAAATATTATATCTAAAATATAAATAAGATTATAAAATGTAAAAATATTATATAATTACTAGCCCTTGATTCGTTTAGTAAAAGAAAAATCAATTTTGAGAATGTTTGGACTACCGCCTCCAAAAGAATTCAGTGTTATTATTTATCACCACCCATCATCAATGTATTTGAAATTATATTTAATTTATGGTATTTAAATTAATTGTACTATTAATATTATATAAACTATGAAATTATTTAGTAACACTTTCTATCATGGTCAATAAATATCATGAGTTTCATAAGAACTAACAGAATAAACTCATGTAATAGTTATATGCATGAAAAATATATAATAAATAAATAGAAAATTCTCATAAATGGACTATATTAAATTAAATATATAACAATATTATTCAAAATAAATTATCTAATGAACAAAATATGATTATTTATGATGTTAGGTGTATTTTCAAAATGAATCTGGAGATAGGTGTGGGTTTCCTTTGAAATTCATTCTTTTGACACATGATTTATACTATGTATCTATTTTAATTTATGTTTTGTAAATACTACCTATTTGATATATCATTTATTGAGTTATATTTTAATCAGGGTATTTTATTTATAATTACAAACATTATATTTCTATGGTATTTTACTATAATGATTCTCAAGCTTCAAGGTTTCTATTCATCAAATGTTTAATCCTTGTGATATGTTAACATTATGAACCATATTTACAATGAATATAATTTTTAATGAGTTTGATTTTATCTTTATAGTATGATTTTTTATGCATGGTTCATACAAAGACAAATATATTTCATTTCATTAGATTATATTTTACTCAATTGTTACCTGAATTATAAATTTTTTTGGTAACATAATTTTTATTCATTGAGATAAATTAGTCACCATGGGTATAATGTTTGGCTATATTATATTAATTGATTATATAATGTGTAATTGAATTATATTCATTTGAATTGGTACTATAAAATACACCTTATTAGAAATTTTCTATCTTTAAGGAGTAGGTTTCTCGTAAGGGATATTGATAACTCAATTCTTCATTACTTGAGTTTTATTATTATATCATGAACAGTTTTAATACATTTTTTGTTTATTAAATAGTAATATTATATTACATATTATTTTATAGTAATTTTTTGAGGTTTTAATACCTTTATTTTTTATTAACATTAAAAAAATTAGTTTTTAATAATGGTATTATTAATGTTATTTGAAATGTGTTTTCTATTCACCTTGATATATTTTTCCTTCCATTAACAAATGCTCAAATATAGTATTTATATTGTTTCATTGAAATTATATTAATGAATAATTTATAATGTTAGGTTTTTCATAAATAAATTAACATACCTTCTTTTATATATGCTTCTTAATGTTATCAGTAAAAGTTTATTTTATAAAAATGTTATAAATTATTTATGAAACATATTTTAATTTTACATATTTGTTTTCCTTTTAAATTTCAAGTGGGCATACCCTAATGGGGTGTATGTTCAATTATCTATATTATAATATATATTTATCTCTTTTGGTAATTAAAAAATTGTACTAAAAAATAAAATTCTCTCTCCCTTCATGGGTTTCATCTCTCAGGAATTCTTTTTAAGGATGATTTTATCTTATTTGAAAATCCTTAGAAATTTCCCAGGTTACACTATGGTTATATTATTTTTCAAGAAAAATATCATTCACTGGGTAAATTATGTTTATTTTATTCATTTATTGAGGAATATGGATGATTTTATAAAATTTTAATCTCATTTAAAATCTTTTTGTTATCCATGAAAAATTTAGATATGCTAGATATTAACGAAATATTTCCATTTTGGGAGAAAAATTATACATATCCCTGATGACTATTTATGAATAACAACACCAGAAAATAATTTATATTCTATGTAATATTTGGATGATAATTTAGGTTGAATATGATAATATGTTTTATGAATAAATCACTAATTTTAAAAATATAGTCATGCCAAAATATATAGTAGATATATATTTTCGGAATGATGAAGTGGTTGAAGCTAAGTATTCTATAGACGGATAAAAAGAGGCTAAGGAAGTGTTTCGCTGTGATGATTAAATAATGACCAATAAAAAATAAAGAATTGTAATGTAGTGGTTATAAAGGATGAATATCCCCCAGAAGAAGTAGCTGATTTTATGGGAGAGAACTAATGGATCATTCCATTTGATAAAAAATCACAAATTTCGGAAGTGGTGAACATGGGACTTTGGTTATGGACAATCAAAATGAATTTTTAATATCGGTGGAAAAATATTCACCGTAAACATCATATAGAGGAAAATTATCATAATATCCCTCTCATTAACTGTGATTCTCTTACTTTAGATTGTATGTGTAAGGATGATGATAATGTTGAAAATTCACCCATACCTGGAAGACATTAATTATCTCTAATTTTTATACATCCTGATATAGTTACATAATATATTTATTCACCTTTTCTATAATACAAGTAAAAATGGACTTCTTTATTAATGATTCCCTATTGAATATGTCTAGTGAGAACTAAAAAAACAAAATAAATCATTTTCTCTAATATATAATTTTTATTTCTCTATATAAGGTGATCATATTTTTAATTCATCTACCAGATTAAGGATTGTGGTTCTATAATATTTTTAATGTTCAATTCAAGAGTATGAGAATCCAATGTTTTAATTATCATCTAGTGAAATATATGAATTGAGACCCTCAGATTTGGTTCTTAGTGAATCTACACGAAGTACAACACAATCTCACCTAAACGATTCTTCTTTACCTCTATTATTCCTATTACCTAATTTAGTTTATTTTAGGGATGACCATTTTTAGGTATTAAAATAAATTATTTTTTTTGGGATGTTCTTATGAATAAGGATGAAAAGTTGATATATCCTTTCTTTTTCCTTTTGTTTTTACTCATATTCAACCGATGTTTTTTGTTAATATTTTTTACAAATCATGTAATAATTTTTTTATAAAAGAATAAATACATATCTAGGTTGATTTGATAGATATATATACTAATCATGACTAGATATACCTCAATGATATTAAATTTTATTCCCAAAATCTATATTTTCCTCTTATTCATGTTTCAATTCATAAAGATCGTATTTTATGGATTTTGAGTGTTGGAATTTAAAGATAAATTAGATGATTACAAATATTCGATAAATGGGACATCAATTAACCTTTATTACAATGGTGAGAATATTTTTTATATTGTTAAATCTTGGGATGTTATTACATCAAAAGAAAAATGTGTAATAAAATTTTCAATCATGTTTTACCTTAATTGATTTCCTGCCATGTTAGATATAAATACCATGTTTTGGTCAATTTTTAGAGATTTGAGGAAGCCTCCACTAATATAAGACGATGATAAATTTTGGAAATATTCCTCGTAATGGACTCCTAAATCGATTAGATTATGTATGATATGGCTGATTCCATGAAAATCATCGATCACTGATCAAGTGATTTATCGAATATCACATAAATTTCATATCCTTATCCTTATTTTAATTTGATGAACATGTATTATAAGTAATGCTTACCACCTCTAGAAATTTTATAATGTATTGTTTATTCCATATTTGGAATCATAATGATTAATATTATCTATTATTTTAAATGCATTTGTTGTTCGTAATGAATAGTGACAATGGTAAAAAGATATCTCTTCTATTAAGAATAAAACAAGTTAAAAGGGTTGAAAATAAAGGGATAAATATTTAATATATCATAAAAGTTTCCCTTATGTTTTAATGGTCATTCAAATTTTTTCCAAAATTATCCATATAATTTTTTACAATTTAGAGTAAAAATACAATTGTAAGAAACATATTATATAATAAGGTTTCATGTGTTTACAACTTTTTTATCAATATCACTTGTAAAAGGTCACCCTCTTCCCCTTTTATCCATAATACTTGTTCCACATATGTAAAACACAATCACAAATTATACCAAGTGAAAGTAATATTTTAATAAAACTATAATTGAATCATAAATTTATTATTTCATGCCACAAAAATATTGTTTGAAGGATGTTTATTTATTTTGAACATACTATGTCAATATAAGAATAGAATAATGTTTTGAAAATTTCCCTTCGAAATTATCTTTTATTATTAATTGAAACTGTTGTATTTATCCTTTTAAACTTTTTAATATAAATATTTTTCCTAATATTAATAATTAGTTTTGGATTTATTATCAATTTGATAAAAATTAAGATAAAGTCGGTTGGATATAGAAATAGATATGTTTAAAAAGATTTTTTTAATGTGGATAATCTATTGAAATTTTTATTTATTAAAATATTACATAATAATTAATTATTTAAATGAAATTTAAAGATAAAATTTCTAAATATTTTATATTAAATAACATAATGATGATTCCTATAAAGTTATTAGATATAATAGTATCTTATGATTTAAAAACACATTTTTTTATACTATTAATTTCTCATCATGTTTTGCATAATTAGATTTAAATTACTATAAAGGATCAACTTGAGAACTTAGAGGGTCTGCCGGGCCACATTGCCAACATTGTTAATAATCATTGTTTCTCTAATAGGAAAGATTTTTTGGCATGGGAGCATGCGGTTAATGGTATTCTCTCTTCAAATATTTATTTGGGTTCTCTTTGAATTGTAGCTCGGAAACAAACTGGATGGGTAATTTTCCCAAAAACTTCATTAGACCATCTTGCTCCAATTTGGTCTGGATAATTGCTCACTAAGAGATATCAACTGATTGTTATCCTCAATGTTTTGGTATCTCTTTATGTTCCTCTTGTGTTATTTTTCATCAACACAGAGAGGATGTTGATCATTTGTTTCTTTGTTGTGTTACTGTTACCTCAATGTGGAAGGCTCTAGAGGACATCTTTGAAGTCTCAATTACTTTGATTATATCCATCACGGAGTTTATTCAGAGATGGAAGTCTCTTTCTCTTTCTTCATAGTTGTTGGACATATTTCAGGATGCGGCTTCTGAGTTGATGCATTATATATGGTATTCTAGGAATCATGTTCTTCATGGGAATCAGTCTTTCTTGGTAACTGCTGCTTTCTCAAATATCCTTGTTGTGATGTGCACGGTAAGCTTACCTAAGAAACATATTTGCGCCAATTATATTCATGATTTTCTGGTCTTGCCTGAATTTGAATCAAAGAAAATTTAGACCTCCATATGGTACTTTTGATGTTTTATGGCAAGAAACACTTTTTGGTTGGATGAAACTTAATTCGGATGGTGCCTCGAAGGGAAATCTGAGACCTTCTGGGTATGGCTCCATTTTTCGGGAGAACCATGGTCAGGTGACTAGTTGTTTCCATGGATCATATGGTATTTCTTCTTCAATTGAAGCTGAGATTATGAGAATTATTGTTGTGGTGGAGCAGGCCAAACATCGTGGATGGAATAATTTTTTGTTGGAAAGTGACTCGACTGTTATTGTATCTACCATCAGAGAAGGATCATGTCATCTATCTTGGAAGCTTTATAATCGTTGGGTGAACTGCTTGGACTCCCTTCGATCTATGAGTCACATTATTACTCATGTCTACCAGGAATCTAATTCTGTTTCAGATGGTTTGGAAAACAATGGAATTAACGGTGTTGACTTCATCTGGTATGATACTCTCCCTGATGTTTTCCCCCTTTTTGAAAATGGATTTGGATAGAACTCATTTTTTTAGGATCATGTATGTTGGATTTTTTATTTTAATAAAGGGGTCTTGCTTTTCTGGGAAAGGTCTTATCTCCTTTTAAAAAAAATGCTAATTTGATATGAAAAAAAAGGAATCCACATTTTAATTTATCAAAATATATATTGGGTAATATTTTTATCTTGATTTTTGATTATAATGAATTTATAAAATATCAGAAATTTATTACCATTGTTAAAGTCATAAGACACATACCAAGAGTAATTTAAAATGATAAGGGATAAAAGGACATAAACACTTGTTTGAACATCATTGGGAATATATATTTACAAATTTATCATTTTTTTATTAGATTGATATAATTTTTGGGAACCAATATTATATTATCGGGACATAATATTATTTTAAAACATTTTAAAATTACATCTGTGTCACTCACCTCAATTTTAGAAGGGAAATTTCTCTCCTCAATTTAAAAAAAATTTATAAAATAAAATTTAAAAACACTACAAAAATTTATACCCAAAATAAATATCCATGTTCTAGTGGTATTTATCATCCCAAAATATTTTTCCTAGAATCATTAATAAGATATCCAGATAAGGTTTTTCTAAGTGAGGGTAAACGTCTTCACTAAGCTCTAATTTATTTTTTGTTTTAGAAAATTCAATTATGACATAAATATTATAATATAACAACCCCATTATATAAAATATAAAAATAATTTATTATCATTATGGATTAATAATATTCTATCTCATTCTCCATCAATAGGAAAACAAAACCATCCCCCATATGTATGACAAACTACAACCTTGCAAGCTGATGTATTTTTTTCATCACCGAACCACTTAGGTAGTCATATTTTGGGAACATATAAATATATAAATTATGAATTATTATTAAATATAAAAATTTATATATTTCATCTATATCCATAAACTTTTACCCATTATATAGATGACAACGTAACTCATGCATACGTAGAACATACCATCTCCACTGAGCAGAGTGATTCATTTTCCATGTGAAACATTAAGTAATGATTATAAAAATATAAATATTGAATTAATTTTTTTGATATAAAATTAATAAAACTATATATATGATCTATATATATCCTATGTGAAGTAACAAGAACATCTATAACAAAACATGCATTATAAAACGAAGTAGTTAACACCCGAAATAATGTTAATAATAAATTATTTAAAAATATAATAATGATAAGATGTTATAAAAGAATACTTTATGATATTATGAATATAAATAAGGTTATATTATAAATAAATTACTTGGTTAATACAATTATAATGGAATTTAATTCATGATCAACTAATTGGAAGTGTGAGGTAAGGGATTTCATGTCAATTCCAACACAATTTAAACATACACTGTATAATGCTCTAATTTATTTGTTTGTTGTGTACATAATTACCTTTTGATATATTTAACATTAATAAAAATTTATTTATGATGTTTAATTTCTGAATTCGTGTTTACCATCTTAAGGTTTTGCAACATAATATTTACCAAATACGTATTAATTCACATTTTAATCTCATTATTCTGGGGTTTCTTATATTTTTAATTTTAGGAATCTTGAAATATAGAAATTTTATGTTATAATTAAATTATTAAATGTTTTCATCATAATATTTCAAAATAAATTAGAATGTATCATTTTGTGCATTATTTTCCGAAAGTCAAAATGAATTGTTTCTAAATTATACAACATTAATTGATTTTCATAATTAGACATCTAGTTGATAATTATAACTTATTCAATATAGTTTAAATGGTATTAAAATTAAAACTTTTTAGAGTGTATTATTTTAATACCTCACTTTCATTTTCATTATTTCTCTGTTGGACGTGTTATTATTACAAATCATATATTTTTTATGAGTTTATGGGCATATTTTATCTGTTTTTTGTCAAATTTATTTTCAAATATTCAACACTTTTTAATATTTTATAATTGGAAATTACATTTCACATAAATATAATCATTAATTAATTCATGGATATGATTACTTCATAAAATTAATATCATTTCTACAGATTTTGTTTTACATAGAATGATGTTTTATTAATTTAGGAAATATTGATATTTCACATTATTTACTCGATGAGAACATTTATTGGTAAGTAATATTTTTAATTAAATGAATTTATCATTAAATATATATGTAATTAATTGGAAATTCATTTATAGGTCGAGCTCAGTTGTTGATATCCATTCAATGCATCCATATTTCTTATGAGACAATTCAGCTGGCCAGATTAAATGGGTTTTTATTATATACGTACACATATTTTAAAATATCTTCACACAAGGGATTAATTATAAATATATCATCATGTATGAGATATTTATGTCTAATAAAATAAATTTAATTAATTGAGATTCAGTCATTATTATCCATGATATTGCTTAATTGGTATTATACATGGATTCATTTTGTTCCCATGTTTTTGATTTAATGGAATGTGATTCCTGTTATTTAACTTTCTTTTTTGTTAATGAATTATTTACTAAAAAAATCATTTCACTCACCCTTACTAAGAACATAAGGCCACCCATACTATTTCTCTAACCAATATATAAATTGATTAAATGAGTTTCATTGATACAGAAATAATTCCATTATTATGTTTTTTATTTTATTCCAACTGTGGAATGCGTACCGTGTATGTGCCATGTTCTCTTAGACTAATAAACTAATTAGAACATTCTGATTAAATCTCTTATATTTATGAAAATATAATAAATTATAATATATCCCAAGGGTATTGTCTTTTTGGTTTTTATATTTAGTATCATAGGATGTTTTGTAGAAACCATCAAATGTAAATTTAGTTAAACAAAAAATATAGAAGAGAACCCTATGAAAAAAATTAATTATATATCTAATTTTCTAATAGAATCATAATTCATTTTTAAATAAATATATCTTTTGATTCTATGATCAATACAATAGGGTCATGATACTAAAAGGGGATTTTATTTTAGTAAATATGTATCTAGGGGTAATAAATTCTATAATAGTTTGTTGATTATGTCTCAATAATTATTTTTATGCATGCTGAATGAGAACATACTACTCTACTAGTTTGAGAGTCCAATGGGATATTTTTTGTGAAATTAAATTTTCATTACCAACCATTCTAAATGTTTTGAAAAAGAATTTATGATTTAAAGATATCCCAAAAAACCAATTTTATGATTCTGAACTAAACAGTGAAAAAATTAATATCATATAAAGTTTCACATGAAATATAGAATGGTATATTATTATATATAATCCATAATTATATGAGATATTATAGTATATTATATTATTTCTAAATGGTTCATGATAGAAATTATAATATGAATTATCAGGGAAAATGTTGATATTTTCATGCTCAGAAATCCAAAAAATATGGTTTGGGAGTTAATATTATTATTTCCATATTGTATAGAATTACCCAATATATTTCGAAAAACCATTCACATTTGGAGAAACATGATGGTTCATACAATAATACCACTATGTTAGAATATTTCATTATATAGAAGCATCAATTTTTTATTGGAATTGCAAATATAGTTGTAGCTACGGAATAGATTAGGTCCCATGAAATTGTATTTCAATATTTGGGATGTGATGAAAAGAAAAAAAAATTTATAGATGTATTTTTTGTCAAAAGTTACATTGATCCATGTTAGCAGTTGATCTATAATACTAGGTAGAATAAGTAAATAGAACATATGGAATAACAATATTTTAAGGTAACATTCGTGGATATATAATTCCCCAATAGTAAATGATCCAAAATTAATAGATGATATTATAATGTAGATAAAAAGGAATACTAATATTTTTTGAAGTATGCTGACACATTTATAAGATAATACATTAATGATATGAATTATATTCCTAATTCATAATGAAACCTTAACCATTTCCTTGAATGGATTATGTCAATTCTATAAAGTGACGTTTTTTATCAAATGGTTCCATCATATAATGAAATAATATAGTATTCTACCAAAACTATTTATGAACTTTTCATGATCTAATATATTCAATTGAAATCATGAGAATAATAGGTCATCTAAACACTAAGAATATCAGAAAATAATCATGGAAGATGATTAAAATTAAACAATTTCCATCATGTGATAGTTTTAAAAGAAAAAATCATAGAAATATCCTGAAGGGAATCGGATTTTCATACAAGTGTAATAATAAGGGTCATGTGGCTAAAGAAAAAAAGGGAAGGAAATATTAAAATTCCACCCACTACATCAATAATAATGAATTGGAAATTATTTAATACAATGTCGCATGAAATAAGGTAATACATAGATGAAGTGGTTAGGTAGAGAAAGGAATTCTTATTAGATCACTAGAGTATAAAATGAATGTCATAAATATATGGCGGTATGTATATTAATATTATCATCATATTTATCTAATCCATAATTTTATTTGCGATCATCGTACTCTTTTATATTTTCATTGTTTTCCGAGAGAATGTTTTATTCCCCAAGAACATTAAAAATGAAGTTCTTAATAAAGTTTCCTAGTAGAAATTACATTATAACAAGGATTTATTGGTAATTTTTTATTTATAGACATAAAAGGATCAAATTTTTTGACATTATAATTACACTGATGGTTTGATATGATATAATCCTTTCTACAGATTTTCATTGAAAATATGAAGCCAAATATTATTCTAAACACAATGAAGTTATGATTCAAGATAGATATGTACAATTACATATCATTTTAGGGGATAATTCATCATCCATATCATTTTTATATCTACCTCTGGTAGCTCTTCTAAATGAGAATCATATGGGAAAAGAGTAGGAAAAAAATAATATAAGGAAAAATGTAATCTTTAAATATATAATGTATCGATTGTATAAGAATATATTGATGTGTTTACTAAGGAGTTACAGAGACTACCACCAAACCATGAAGATGAGTTTTTCATTGATTTTATCCCTAATTTAGGACTTGTATCATTGAATCTCTATATAATGGAATCTAAATAACATGTGTAATTGAAGAAAAAAATAGTATAGTGGTGTGATAAGGGATTTATACTCCCTAGAAAATCATTATAGGGATCCATTAAAAATATTTTAAAAAGAAATATTGATCCATGAGGATACACCACAATTATAGGGAAATAAATTATATTATGTTAATGAATAAAAACCCACATCCACATATTGATGACTTATACGATCGAGTTCATGGATCTCAATATTTTTAAATGATTGAACATCATTACAAGTATTATAAACGATGTGTAATAAAATATCATCTTCTAAAAAAACACTTAATATGTTGTATAGGGATTACATATTCACAAATATTCATTTTCTATAGAAAAATGAACCCTTTATTTTTATAGATATAATGAAAGGAGATATTACAGAATGTCATAATATTTTTTAATATTTTATATTGATGATATGTCTATACAGTCTAATATATTCCTAGGATATGAGATTCGCATACAGATCATTCATTAAACTCTTAGAGGAATGGAGTTATGTGAGAAATTTTGAAACTATGAATGCATGCATTAAATTTTTTTTCTTGGACATACTTTCTCTAAGGATGTAACATTAATTTATCCTTTAAGATAATCATTTTCAAATAATGGAATTAACCAATGATCATAACAAAGATACATATCATCATTGGTTTCATATTTTAAAATTTCAATTCGACAACACGACTAACTATAAAACCTATAGCCAGACCACCCACAACATGGATACATGTTTTCCTCAATGTATACTAGAGTATAATGATTAAAAATGAGGGTATAGTGATTTTACGTTGGTGAGATAATACCTTAGTCATCAAAGTACAATGATGGCATAAAATTTATATAATAAAATTTTCAATATTTTAGGAAATATAATATATATACGAGATCACTGGAACATGAATATATTAACTAAATAAAAATGGACATCACAAAATATGACTATTTATGCATTGATTAGAAAATTAATATTTATGGTAAAATTAAGAAATATTGAAGGAATGAAAAAAATATAGCTCAAGTCAATAAATGAATTAAATCCCAGTGGATACTCCATGAGCTTCATTAGTATCTTTACAATCTTGTTATCTTAACTACCATGTGGAACGCACAATGAAAGAAATAATCCATAGAAATGGAAACAATAGGTCTTCTCGGGTACCCTATTGTAATGGAGTTTAAACAAAGGACTGATATATACTTTGTAGACCCCCACAAATGGTGTATAAATAGTAATCCAATGTTTGAATAAAATATAAATTAGTGTGTAGTTATGGTAGGTAAATAAATAAATAAATAAAATTAAACATGTCAGCTTATGTTCTAGAGGCACACATGTCCCTCTATACAAACATCAGACTATTTCTAAATTCCACTAAACTATGTTCACCCAATAAATATGTGACATGTATATAAGGAAAAAAATTAATCATACACATTTATCCTGATATGGAAAAAACATAATCATGGGATTCAGAAAAGAAGCCATATTCCTGGATAAAGACTATAAATTCATAAAATTTAGTAGAAAAGTTGTCAAAATAATTTAAAAAGAGGCACCTCGAGCCGATCAATGCCAATCAAAAATAAAATCCCATGTATCTCTCTAGGGGTACTATAAAATTAACCCACAACATAAGAGAATGTCCAAGGAGGTCCATAAATTGAATATCAAGTATCTCCATCTACTTAAAGTGAAGACAATATCCTCTAAACCAGTCCCAAGTATCTCACATGGTTGACCAAGTATTACTCATGGCCTAAAGTAAATATTTTTCTTCCAAACCCATCCAAGATGGATCCCTTAGGGAATTTATATACATCACTAATAGTTATATCATCCACATGTTTATCATATCCCTAGAATACAATGTATCGCTCATAGCGTATCACTAATCATGTATCATATGATGCCATCCTTGTAATTCTATATGAAGGGGTCCCATGTATCACCCATGGTACCTATAATATGAAATATAATATTATCATGTCCAAGAAATTACATAAAACATTTAACTACTATCACTCAAGACGTATCACAATTCATTTAATGGTCTAAGTTAATAATTGAGAAGGCCATGTTCAATACCTTTTCATAACCCATTATTAATAAGTGAAAAGATGGACATTCCCATCATAATTTCACATGATACATAAGTGATTATTTACTTAATTAATTAATATCATTAATTCAATAAAATAAATAGGGCTAGGATAATGGCCCATGGATGATAACACAATACATTAAATTTCATAAGATATTCCATACTAACATTCATTCCATATGGAATCTTCAAGGATGATCTACTAGGAGAAGTCTGTAAACAGATAGGATTGGAATTTTCACTATGGGATAACTTATAGATAGTGTCAAATCATTCCAAATTATATTTAATTGAATCATTATATTTTATAAGATATCACACATCAAAGAGGGGTTTTCTTAGAAAAACATTATTAATTAGTGGCATTAAAGGATCACACCAATAAGGGTGTCTTCAAAACACAAGTTATATGATCATCAAAAATTCCTATTAAATATTGAAGGATAACAAAATTATTGTGTTAGGTTATAAAAAATAATTATCCCATTTAGAAGGTGTCATATGGAAATATTGTTGCATGGAAAAATGGAAAAATTTATAAACAGTGTGGATTTAATTGAAAATTATATATACCACCTATGTTATAACATATACGGTCCACACATACAATATTAATGTTTAAATTAAACCAGTTTGAGAGAAATCAATGAACTGGACAAACATTATGAAAATTGGGAAGATTAGTTCTCCACAATATAGTATAGACCATGAGAAGATAAATGAATAATGTGGGATGGGGGAGTTATAGAAATATCAAGTGATTACCAAAAGTCCAAAAAATACTCAAAATAATAACCTGATGAAGAATAAGAATCTATTCCATAGAGGATAGGAGGAGAAACCCTCATTTGGCTACTACATGTGGAGGAAGAGAAGTAAGGAGGAGGATAAATATGTAAGGATTTAAGAGATAGTGGTAATTTTATCACCTTTAATTATGGAAATGGTTTGGCCATATGGTTTTTTGAACAATGCACTGACTGCGCTAGAGACACTACCCAAAGAACCCATTACAATGGTTGGCCGCATTGTTTAGCTAACTATGTGATGTCTGAGGAAAATTTTTGTTTCAATGATCTATAAAAACCATCTTGGTCATGTAGCTCTTTAGATAGGGTTATACAAAACCATGTGAGACCTCTAACTCTTCTTGATCAATAACACAATTTCACCAGGTAGGACTCACTATTTCCTACAAACCGTACACCCTATCTAGTCCTTCTTGGTTGGGTGTTTTGAAGCATTAAGCTTCTGACACTCAATGGAACACCCAAGGAACCACTCGATCCTTCAACAAAATTTAAAAACAACACATTTATGTGATACAAAAAATAATATTTACATCTTGAAGCTCTTTTTAAAGAATATTCCATCCAATAAACATAAAAAATCATTATTGCTCTATAAATTTCATCTAGTTCAAAATATATATATATATATATATATATATATAATGTCCCAACCTTAATAATTCTTATCCCTAAGAATCCTTGGGGATACATAAAAAGAATCACCAGATTAATCGTGTCCTGACGTTTCATTATAATGGGAACATTGTGTTTCTAGTTCCCATCACACCATCCATTCATCACTTGAGCATACAATACATAAGACAAAAGAACACTACCTAATGATCATTTAAAAAATGACACATCTAAACGATGCTCACTCAAGACCTTCAAACTAGAGACATGATCACATTATTGTATCTTAAATCCCTTGGCCTATGGATATTCCCTATGGTTTCTAGTAACTAATATTAAATCCAATGTTTTGGTCCCACAATATTTCATTAGAAGGAACAGCTGACATTCACATCGCCCCTATATTATCCAAATAAAAATCTTTAAATAATTCCTTGCCAACAACTTTTTTCAACCAAGAGGAACCAGTTTGATCCACATGTGACCAAATATTTTCATTAAAAACCACTTTTCTTTGGAAGCTCAAGTAACACAAACTGAACTTTAATGCCACCATCTAATGAAATTTTTGATTACCTTGGGAATATTTACTAAATCCTATACCTAAATCTCAGTGATGTATTTTTTAGATGTATTTCTTGTTTGTTGTAGTTTTTACATCCTATCAAGAACATGGATGTACACATGATTCATCATAATTGGATTTTAACAATTTATGAATCTCATCCTATACAATATGAAGTCTATGGTAACCTTAGAATCAACAGCTGGGCTCCAAGTATTTCATCCAAGGTAGTCCATACTTTTGATATTCAATGTTTTATGTTGGTACAAATCCAAACCGTCCACATTACTAAATACTAACTAAGACGAGAGAAAAATTTTCATGGAAGTCATGTCAAAATGAAAATACCTGGTTCCCATGGGTTTTTACAAGGTTTTCCTAAATGGGAAACCATCTATCACATAGGGATAACAATGACACTTCTAACATGATTAAGAATCATAACTCCCACATAGTTCATATAGAAATCCCAATGGTGTTTAAATTTAGTATGTCCTAAGTCAGACACAACCTTAGTGTACCTAGGATTATGTGATAGTTAGGGAAATGGTCATCTATAATGGAGATTAAAATTAGCGGATAATGGAAAAACCAAGAAAACAAAAGGAACATAAGTCATTTGTATTATGAAGTTATTGGTATGGTTTTGACCCAATCATACCAAATCGCAAACATAACTTCTAGCCCAACCTCTCTGGAAGACTTTTTCTGTACGATATTTTCTTTATATACCAACACATGACCAACGAAACCATGATTCCTTTACCACACGAGGCCTCCCATGACCACTTAAAAGACCATATATTTTCATTCCCCGCTAATGGTTTTTAATGTTTGAATACTCATCCATGAATATAAATGTTGTGAGGCATCTTATACATCGATACATTTCATGATTACTAGACCCATGATATTTCAAAAGAAAATATTATCAATTCCAATTTAGTCATTCCAAATTTGTTTCTTTCTAAATGGAGGGAAATTTAATATAAAATGTTCAACAAGATTATATATACTATAAGTGTTTCAGATTAATTATTTACTAAAAATAGAATCTCATCCCATAGAACATGATCCATAGAACTTTGTACATAGGTTCTCGGCATGCCCTACTTCCATTAGAGAGCATTAAAATAAAAGGCAAGTAATACTAGACACTAAAAATAAATTCTAGATATGATTTACTAGAGAGGTACATGTGGTTATCTTTTTGAGATATGTATACACACGCCAAAGAATTAGGTTGAGAATAAAAAAACCCAAAAATCATGTCACAACACCCAATCCATTTAGAATTTAATCATGAGTATTGGGACGATACTAGATTCCTCTGATGAAAATTTCACTCTACCATAGAGTTTATCATGGATCAAGTCGTAACAGCATTAAGTATTTAAAAATTATCATAGAAATAATATGGATAATTATGGAATTTTTAAAACCTTACGAGTGTTTTGTGTATCAAAGAATATGACCTCGAGGTCTCAGTTGTGAAATAAAACATCCATGATACAATCCTTAATCATTCCATACTCTGAATCCTAGTGCCTAATG
Organism: Viscum album; assembly: GCA_963277665.1. Classification (NCBI taxonomy): domain Eukaryota; kingdom Viridiplantae; phylum Streptophyta; class Magnoliopsida; order Santalales; family Viscaceae; genus Viscum; species Viscum album. The sequence continues at coordinate 1,897,030,671 of OY728123.1, forward strand.
GCCCATATCTTAGATTCAAACCATAGTCATGTTAACCCAATTTTCTATTAACCAAGATGATGATGTACCAAGTCATGAATCATTGAGAAAGAATAAGAGAGGTCTCAAAGATCCCCAAGGATCTGACCATTCTCAGACAAGTATAACCCACAGAAATAAAACATTACATAATTCTCACACCCATGACCGAGGTCAAATTACCAATAACCATCCATCCAAACAAGGGTTTATTTTATTTTAAACTAAGAGTCCTAATAAGGCTATAAAACCCCCAAAAACAAAAATACATCAGAAATATCATAGTATTTGTTTAGAAATTTAATGATTTACGTGAACTATCTACCTCAGGTTGCACCTTGTGAAACCAGATTGCGTCAAACATATTTCTTGTTTAGGGAAAGAATAAGTCATTAGACTATCTTTCTTATCTATTTGGTTCATCCTATAGAGGAAAGGGTTATTGGTATTTTTCACATTCCAGTTTCAAGGAAACACTTTAGTAAACATTTAAACTACCATTACATGAGGGAATAAACTCAGGACACAACTTCAGTTTCCATTTGTAAATCATTACACTAAAATAAATTAATTAATTTAAACTTCTAATTGTATAATTTCTTTACATATCTAATATCTATAAAAATTAAAATGTATTCGGTACTTTATTTACCTAAATCTACTAGGGACACATAAAGTTTATAATAAACTACCTTTTTATACATTTTTATTTTAACTAATAACTTGTCACAATTAGGGTTTTTTTCTAATAGAAATAATTTTAATCCTAATTTATTTATTTATAAGCTTCCAAAATTAGGCCTAGTTAAGGAAAATATAAATTTCACTATATAGAGTAAAACACCATTTATGTTACAATTGTAATTTTAATTTACAAAAAAACTCATAATAATTAATCTCAAATGAAGATATCATGTCTTTTATCAATCATATAAGTGAATTTTCAAGTAATATTCCATCATAAATCTATATGATACATGAGATAATCAGTTGTGGACACATTAAATAATTATCACTATAAATCATAAGTTTACCCCCATGGGATTAGTACCATGGAATACAAAAATAATGTGACCTACACGGGTATTATTAAGTCATTATGGCTCAATAAACCACAACATTTGAATTAATTATTAGAGTTTATACACTCTTAATGGGATTATTTTGACAAAATTTAGTCATATGATCATCTTAGATGGGTTGATCTGGGCCTATCTCAGGATTCTAATAGGTCAATACTAACCTACATGGGTCGATCCATGTAAAAGGGTCCATAAGAAACCAAATTATTTAATTTCAAAATTTATATTATTTAAAATTTACAACAATATAAATTTTTATCTATCCATTATATTATTTTTTTGATCAATCATGATTCCATTTTCTCATTTATATAGTTCTCATACACTTTTTAAATTATAAATTTGATCTTATATAATCCAAACCAATACGTTTCTGACTATGAAAACAATTATACATTGCTAAAACATGACTTGATTGGTTATTTAAGGTGTCACTGTCAATATATACGAGAAACATTATTTAGTTTGATGTTTCTCTTTAATTAAAAATTATATATCAAAATTATAACTAGGAATATTTTTTGATGCAATAATACAGAAAATATTAGATAAATAAGAATAGAACCATGGATAATAAATAGATAATCCAACTATATATGTAGAAAAACACCCAATAATGGTACAAAAATAGACATTCTAATAATGGAGCTAAAATAATATAGAAATGTTTTATAGGAAAAAATAATAAATGAAAACATATTATATTTATATATATATTTTAATCACACACAAGGCACAACATCAAATCTCAAATATAATAACAATGAAATTAAAATATAATGGAATATACACACAATGTGATTCTCAATTTCCCTAAAATGATTCATCTGTTGATACATTATCTTTATACCAAACCAATGTTAAAATACCATAAATATCATAAATCAATAAGAAGAAAAAATTACCCCAATCACTAAAGGAGAAATCATAATAAACTATAATAATGAAGAATATGAAGAAAAATATCATCCCTAACCACTTTGAATTTTATCTATTCATGGGTTTGTCACTCCCAGAAAAAACTATTAACCAAGTGCTGATAGTTTTATAGTCTCTTCTCTACCCACCCCAAATATTAATATAATAGAAAATAAATATTTGATACAACTTTTTAAACTAATCACTTGATTGACTATGATACCAGTAGCTAGATTATTCACTACATGGCCCCATGTGCACCTCCCCATATTATAAGGTTTAATGACAGTAGAAAAAGCCTAATGATGTTATGGTAGGGTGACTATACCCTCTTCATCATATTAGAACATTTGTATAAGAGTAACATAATAAATTAAGCAATGTGATATGTAGGGTAAATAAGAGACAATATCAGAAAAATATAAATAAAAAAATTGTATAAAATTAGATAATGCCAATAAAAGTATCTAAGAATTCATTTTGAAATAATTCTATAATGTACATAGAGGAAATATAGTATGAAGTTAAAAAATAAAACATAAAGAGAAAAATAATTAAATTCATAAAGTATACTCTAATAGAATCCAATGTACCAGCTTCTTCATGTGATTCTAGCTATCATTTAAAATGAAAACCATATTAAATAAACTCTAGACTTGAAAATATTAGGTCTGTCTAGGTACCCCAATGTAATGAAGACCTAATCAGGGTGTTAAATATATTTATCAAGCCACTAAAAATGGTGTATAATTCATAATACAGTTAGGGAATATAAATTACAGTAGTGTGATGATATGGTCACTAAATAAAATAGTATATAAAACATACCATGTTGGCTCATGATTCTATGGGAAACATGACCAACCATACCTGCTTTAGCCTTTGACAAAATTCCTTTCTACTAGGTTAATTTTGTATGTGTGTGATATGTTTGTAATTAAATTGTTTCATTATAAACATGTATAATGGGATAGATGAACCCATGCATTGGATTAGGGTTGCTGTACATGTCCCTAGATAACTAATATACATAATTAGTTTTTAGAATAAATTTCATCATGGGAATTTAATAAGAAGCACCCTGAGACAATGAATGTAGATAAAAAAGGAATCCAATGTATTCCTCTAATGGATCTTTAAAAATACCTCATACCATAATTCTATATCAAAGGTTATCAATAAAAGGAATCCAATGTATCACCCTTGACATTCCCTAAAGACAAGAACCTCAGAGTTTGTCCCTTGTATCTCAAATGACAGAGTATCACCTGTTTCATGGTGTACCTATATGGCCACCAATGATATTAAGAGTGACTCCCCTAATGAAATGTTATTTCTCATAAATATGTTGAGAATGTACCTAGTGAGCCCATACCTATCATAGAAATTATTACTCATGGAGTATCACAACTCAAGTAAATGATGAGAGCATCGTTGTTATTATATAAAAAAGGAAACCCAATTATATCCAAAGGAATATATAATATATAATATCCTATAATACCATTTGAGGAATTCATAAACAGGAAACCAATTATAGCTCATGTTTATCAAAATTCATTTAATTGGTTAATTTATTAATGGAGACATCCATGTTCCTAATAATTTCATAAACCATTACAAAGACAGTATGATAGGGTCTTTCCCTTAATGATTTGAATTTATTATTAACTGGTCCTTTCCATCACTAATGAATTCCAATAATTCAATAAATGTATTAGATTTATGTTGACCTATCAAGGAAGATATCACCACACATTCAATTGAATATGATATTAGAGGATAACATTAATTTCATATATAATTATCATGATCATCCAATATAGATAACGAAAAAAAACTCAGTAATGGATTTTTCAATATGGGATAAATTACAGGGGTATCACATCATACCACATTCCAATTAATTAACTCCTTTAATTTTATCACACAGAAATCCTCATTGAGGTTTTTTGTTATTAAAAATATATTAATTATGGAAATTTAAGGATTTCATTAATAATAATATATTTAAAAACAATAGGTCCATGATTTTCAAAAATTCCCACAAAATATGGAAAGGCAATAAAAATTAATTTTTTTTGGTTCTATAAAATATTTTTCACATTTAAGAGGTATTGGACGTAAATACTAGGGTATGACACACTAAAAAATTTATAATTAGGGAGATTTTAATTGGAATGGAGATAGTCCACCTACTATTTAATTTGTATGGTTTATATATCAAGGCCTCTGTGATTTCATTTTGTGTAAAATCATAGAAATAGAAAAATCACCTGAAAATAGGGAGGATTATATCACAACATAATATGACATATAGTGATTTGAATAATAATGAAAGGAGGAATAGGGAATTTTAGACATACCATGGTCTTTCCCACAAACATAACGATGCTAAAAAATGGACAACAAATGAGGGAGTTGAATTCATTCTTATGAGGAGAGGTGGAGCAACCCTTTGTGGTTATAGCACACAGAGGATGAGAATGAATGATGAGGAGAAAATAAATAAGGCTAGAGGGTAAAAGGATATTATTATTCCAAAAATGTGGTGAATGTTTTTTTCCACATGACTTACTAATCCATGCACCAACTGGGATAGAGTCACTCCCTAAGGATCCCCCTTGTAGGGGTTGGCTGCATAGTTGGGCTAATCGTGTGTAGCCTTTAAAAATCCCTTTATCAAATATCTCTAGAAACTCTCATTATTATTTTAATCCTCTCATATATATATATATATAATTGTGGGCGTAAAACTCCACTATATTATTGAAATTGTTTCACCTAATGTACCTCGTTATTATAGAAAACAATTCCCTTAAATGTATTACATGGTATTGTGTTTTTGGATCTCGATGCTCTAGAGGATAAACACAAGACTTGAGGCACCCTTCGATTCTTCAAACAAGTGTAAAATAATAATATGTCTAAATCTTGGATTTACTTTTAAAATATCATTATAAGGAATGTACCATCCATGAAACTATAAAAAATTAATATTCTATTGGATATTTCATTAGTTTTAAAAATATGAGGCTCTTTAATAGTTAGATATGTTTTAAAGTAATTACTAATTGGATAACCCAATATACATTCTTATATATAAATTAATTAATGTCAGATAGAAAATTTCATGTGAAGAATGTATTGAATAATTGATGGGGAGATAGTAAAGTTACCTGATTTGGAAATTCTTATAGAAAATTATCAATTTTTGATATACTCTAATACATAAAAGTAGTGAATTGGATATTCTGTGGAATATAATGATAATGATATTTTATTGTACATAATTGTAATTCATGACTCGATGGTAGAACTGTCTAACTCATCATTTTGATTTAGTTGTTGTGATCATTTCTTTAATGATATGGACACATTATCACTACATTGATTGATGTGAGTTATCGGTATATCATGATAGGAAGAATTACATATTTCCATAAAAATAGTTCAACATGGGGAAAATATGATGGCTTGAGAACCTCATGAATTATTATTACTCAACACACTACCTCCAAGGAAAGGAAAATAGAGAGGATGATGTATTGAGAAGGAAATAACAAAGATTTTGGATCAAAATGAGGATTTAATGAGATATTATGTTCATGAATATAGAATTGATGGATACAAGAATTAATAATTAAGGGAAAATATGCCTTATTTTTCAAATGAATTCCAAATTATCTATTTTGTTGGGAATAAAATGTTCCCAGTTTGATGATTAGAATTATAAAAAAAATTCATGAATCATATGAATTTGGACTGAATTATATATGATGATGGGGTTCTGAAATTTGGAAAAATGATATGTCTTCCATCCATACAAGAAATAAATTGTGAAATACAGGATTATAGTAAGAGAAAACATTTTACAATACACCTTTGTACAACCATGATATAATGGTATTTCATGAAAAATATCTAGGTGGGTCGATATAATGTTGTAAAATAATGTTTATGTTCCATGATTTATTGTTTTTAAATATTTAAAGCCTAAGAAATAGTGTCCTATAGATTTAATAAAACCTATATCTATTACTATGTTAAAATGGGATTATATTACCTTACAATTTTTCATTAGATAAAAAAAAATACTCCAATAAAAAATTATTCAATAAGGGTATTTTTTGATCTCCACAAATAATCAAACAATTTAATTTCTATTATTGAAGATTTACCTTTTGGGGGAATTGCACAATTATATATTAGTAAATTTGTTAGATTTCATAGGGCACATATTACATTTTTTCTAATCATTATCAATGTTTTATATCAATGTTTTATAAAATTAATCAAACATATCTTGATATTGATCTTCATTTTAGCACTTCCTATCATCTAGAAACTGATGGAAATTCATAAATGCATACTCAAACATTAAATTTGAGTTTAGGACATTCGAAAATGAATTTAATGGTATGGTGGATGAGGATTTTCCAATTGTTGGATATTATCCATTATAATAGTGTAAATTAATGTATTCAAATGAGGATGTATTAAGAATTATATGAAATGATATATCACCATCAAAACTATTGTGATGATGTTTGTAAAATGTTCCTTATCAAGCCCAAAAATATAGAGTAGGGAATAAAAATGGTTTATACTATTTATAATCAGTTATGATTTTCTCTATATAAGAGATATAGTTATGATTATAACTAACGAATCGATTTTCAATTTCATGTAAGGGATCTTATTTTCATGAAATTATCTACATTAAAGGGTGGTATAAAGTTCTATAAGAAGGGGAATCCTAGCCCCATGTATATTGGGAATTTTGGAATTATAAAATAAATTGGATTTGTGGTTTATCATTTGAAAAATCCACTAAGTCTCTATATATTACATGATTTTTACTATATCTCATTGTTAAGGAAGTACATGCCATACTCAACAAGCATGATCACCTATGATGAAATAAAACTAGAACATGATCTATCATATTGTGAAGAGCCTATCAAGATTCAAGATATTGTAGATCAAGTTTTCATGAATCATATTAATTTTATGGTAAATTTAATTTTGATAAATTATAAAATATAGAATGAAATGTGAGAACCTTAGGTTTTTATGAATAATAACCCCCTAATTTTTTAAGTAATATTCTTGAAAATTTTTAGGAAACTTTTTGATTGAATGTTGAATGTATCGCCAAACAACACAATATAGTAATTGAGAATTATATTTTTAATATAAATCTAATACAATGATCATTTTTTTAATTTATAGAATATTAATTATATTTAGATATGATTAATTTCCAATTTTTACATACTAGGTCAAAATTGACCAAGAATTCCATTTAAAAAATTTCCCATAAAAATAATATTGTATGATCAATTTTCAATATTGTATTCTACTATTTATCATTTTATTTTTAATATTTTTATTATATTGAATAATTATATATGTATTTAGTATCAATTTTATATAATTGAAAATATAATTATATTACGAAAATATGAATACTTTTTAAAAACAATTTTTAAATATACAATGTGTTTCTATTTTAATTAATTTTAATTGTTATTAATAATGATTGATTTGAATGAAATTAATAGTTTATATATCTTAATATATTACTTTAAATCAAGATATTTATTTATAACAGTTATATAGTTAATTTAAGAACATCATAGTTATGAAAAATGAATTCTTTTTTGAAAATCTTTTTTCAATTTCATTACATTTCACAAGATCAATTTCAAATTAAATAATGAACCTTATGTGAATTGAAATTGATAAAATTTATTCAATATATTAATTAATAATAATTAATATATGTAAATAGGTCCATATTTTTATTTACATAATAAATATTTAAAATAAATAAAATTAACATCCATGAATATGGTCAAAATAGTTTTACCAGTTGGTTAATAAAAAACGATTGTGGTATAAATTATCCAAACACCTTTAGAAACCAGAATGGATGGTTAAATTTAAACATTAAATTTATAACCATATAATATGATTAATTTTGGATGAATATTACTAGGAATGTGACTTCATAATATTTTAATGCATTGAAACTTTTCAACTATCCCACTCACCTCAATTATAATAGGGCATCTCCTCCCCACACTTATATAAGGCATGTGAGTAATTTATCTCAACAAACATTTACAAAAAAAATCCCCCTTATGTACATGTAAATTTTCTAAAGGTTTTTTTCTTCAAAAAATACCAACCATATGGTACCTAATACGTGATACATTGGTGTTTTTTATAAGAGAAGGAAATCTTCTTCAGTAAGAATTTTTTTACTTGTTCTTTAACCACATTCAATTATGTATTAAAATTAGAATATAATACCAACTATATTTACCATAGAATGAAATTTTATTATTTAAATGAAATAATAATATTATATATCCTTCTCCATCGAATGGTACAGAAGACCATCATTCGAGTGTATGAATGACTACAACCTTGCTAACTAGTTTAATCTGGTTTTCATCAACGTCCCACATAAATATTCATATTGATTCACAAATGAATATATATAATAATTATGAAATAATATTTATTCAAAACAATTAATATTACATATAAAACATTACAATTTAATACAATAATTATAAGATACCGTCACTCATATATATATATATAGATATGGCATACCCAATCCAAAATACAATGTGTTTCATTTTCCATAGATAATTTTCAAGAATTATAAAAATATATATATATCTAATGAATAAATATGTTATTTATAATATTAATATAATTCCATATATTAGATAAATATATCATTTTTAAATATCATTAGTTTCCCTTAAAAATCATACATGACATAACAGATAAGAACACAAATGAAATAAGGGTAATAATACAATATAATTAAAAAATAGGTCATAATACTTTATTAGAGGAATATTTATGGTAATAAAAAAATTAATATATTTATAGTATGAAATAATCAATATTTAATGGATTTATTTAAGAGATTAATAGTTTTCAACTAAAGGGATGCCTGAGGGAAGGCATTTAATCGCAATTCCCACTCAATTGATACTTATTTTGTATTATGCATGTATTTAAATTTTTGGGGTGTATATACTATACCAATGATATATTTAACCTGAATATATATTAATCCATGATCATTAAAGATTATATTTTTTTTTTTATCATATGGATTTATTAAAAAATTTACCAAATAAGATTTAATTCACTTTAAGATCTCATTTTTAAGGGATTGGATATATTTTTCCTTGGAGGAATATTATAATCCCTCCATCACAAAATTAGTCTACTTCATGTCCTATATATATTTAAGTATTTTCATATTTTATTGATAATTTTCATCTTTATAACTCTTGAAATAATGAAAATTTGAATTAAAAAATCCAGTATGATTTTATATTTGATTGGGTATATTTCTCAACCATGTCAATATTTTTTAAAATAGTATTACGAATGTTCTTTTTATTACTAAAAAACATTATAAAGGATATTCTATGTTTTTCTTAAATTTTTTTAAAGGATTTAATTAAATTTATCTAATATTTTCACAAAGGGTGGTTTTCAAATTTCTTTTAAAAAACTCTTAAGTATTGTCATTTTATATACAAGCCATTTTATGATTTTCTCATCAATAGAACCACTTTATGCTTATATTTTCTTGTGAAGTTATTACATGGATTTTAAAAAGAAAACTATTTGATGTATTTTTTTAATATTTTTTTTACCATAATGGAAACCTATATTTTTTATTAACTAGTGGTCATCTCTTATCTGTTATTAATTTTATGTTCCTTAACATTCCTATGAAAATCAAATTTCCTATTATCATTTTGCTTTTGAAATTAAATTTATAATAAATATACATATTCATACTATCAAGGTTATGATTATTTATTATACAATATATCATATCTACATTTTTTATTTTATCTTAACATATATTTGACTGACTAGGAATATATTGATATTCCATATTCATTAATCAAAAAAGGCAATTATTTATATGGTATTTTTTTTGTATTAAATTAATCACTAAATTTATTAGGAATGCATTAGACATGTAGTTATTAGTGAGTCTTGGTTGAATATAGCCCTTTGATTCTTAAAATCCTTTCAATAGACAAATCTGTTGGCTATAATAAATCATTTTTTGGTGTAAACCTACCCATATTGAAATATTTCATCGCACAAGGCCTTGAATATTGATATATTGTAATGTGTGAGACCATGATAACCAATATAAATCATTTCATTCAATCGAATTTAGTTATTATTATCCATGATTTTAAAACATTAATATTTCCATGGATGAATTTTGGGATTAAGAGATTATTAAATTGGCATGTGATTACTGTGTTTTCTGATTCCATATTGATAATTTATTATTTACTTATAATAGATTCCATTGAACTCATCGTTTATTAAAATTTGATCTCACCCTTTAATTGTTTATTTTCTCCAGGAAATAGGGATGAATTATTTGAATAATTTTCATGGATACTATGTTATTTCATTTTTAATATATTATATTGTATTCCAAATGTATATAAGATACCATGTTTGTATCAGGTTCTCCAAGACAACTAAATTGATAAATCCTTTGTGATTTGAAAACTTGTATGTTTGCTAACATAATTATTTTTATTCCTGCTCTAGGATATTGTAGTGGGGTTTGATACAATATAGCTCAAATAATCCAATTGAAAATAACATTAAAAAATCCTTTCCCATGTCCTATTGGAATTAGTCTCACAAAAATATCACTTCATATTTTCGTATTATGTGTATTGAAATGGTTACCAAGAGAAAAATTATGTGGTCTTATAAATGTTTTTCATGATCCATTCATTGAAAATCCTCATAAAAATCATTAATAACTATACTTATATAGGAAAATCATTATATTCTGCCTCAAATGATGTTTTTTTGTTAATGGTATATATATTATCTCAATAATTTCCATCCAAGTTAAAATGAAACTATTAACTGAGAATATGTACGGTCTACCATCTCAATATTGAATTTTATTTCCTCAAAAATTACCAAAGTTCATGGATTGTTATAAGTATAGATCTAATTAATATTGATGATATTCGTTTCAGTATTATGATTCTTGAACTATTATATATTTCCTATATTCTTACACATCTAACCCATGGACAAAGATTGTTTTGTTTATGGGTACATGTGGACAACCACCTCCATAAAACGATGTGATTTTTTTCTATTACAACCATAAATTGATTAATTTAAAATTTTGTATAATTTTCTATTTAAAATTTTTCATATTTTCAGGATTATTTATCCATCACAAATATACTTTATTCCTCATAAATATACCAATTTATTTTTGGTGAAATTATCCCAACATCTTTAATGTGGAAAACATTAATTAAAACTATACAACTAATTGAGGAAAATGATTGTAAAACGGTCATAAAAATTAAAATATAGATGAATTTTTTTAAAATTGTATTAATGAATTTTAAAATTATTATTTTTCAGGACACAATCCATTAGTCTAAGAGGATGTGTGAGGCAATGGTTTATTATATAATATCATTTTTATTCTTGATTGTCTATGGTTAAAAAATTATTAATGGAAATTATATAATATTACTAATTTAAACTCAATATATTTTTCCCTCCCGATGTTATCCAAAGTTTATACAATTTGTTTGTTCATTTTCTAGTATTTATTCATTTATATGATTGAGAGTTTTTTATTAAAATGGAATTATTTTCTCTTTGGTCGATGCACATTTTCTTCTATATATAAGTTTCATAAAATTAATTATTATTTGATAGAATGGCCATTTAAAGTAATTTTTATCCATAATTGACATTATGATTAAGGAATTAAAAAGAAATTAAGTCCTTTTTTGGTGAAATATTTATTTTTTACATTTTACATATGGTGTGTTATGAATCTTTAGCTTGATATTTACCAAATGAAAACAAGTTCACATAATCATAAAACTTTTATTAATTAGACTGTGTATTATAATATTCCATGGATATTTTTGATGAAAATGCTTTTCTCAATTTTATTCAAAGTCATATTTATAATTATATGAAAATTAAATTATTTTTTCTAGCCTTTTAATAGAAACATTATAGTGTTATTTTAAAATTATTTTCTTCTATTTGAACATCATTTGATGAATATTTGTATTTAATAAGAATATATTTTAATTATTCCATACACCTTATCACTATATATGACTTGTGATTGTGTGCGACTAGTTATTAAATATGGTAAATAATGGCACATCATTTGGTTTTTTTTCAATGTGAATGTTTATGTTAATTATTTTTCAAATAGTTATCCATTTATTTCATTTTATGAATACATTTACCTTATTACAATATGCGAAGGGCCTGTTATATCCCCTCTATAAATTAGTATGTCCCATGAGATAACCAAATTTGGTTATTTGGAGTATGTGTTACCTATTTATGCACGTTCTTTAGGCACGAGTCATTGATTTTAATATTATGATGTTGTATATTATGAGTTATATCCTTAAAATTTTATTTTTCATTATCCAGATGACTATATATTTTTTCCATCCATGATTACATTCCAATTTTTTATATTAGTTGAATTTAATATTAGATTATTTTTTTAACACTTTGATATTATACATGCTTTATTTGTTCAATTATTTATTTTGTTTCATGATTTCCCTTAAAAAGAATTTTAGTTCACCCATTTATTATGGTTTCCATTCCACAATATACCAAAATGGGATTTATGAATGATTTCATGGATATTCTATAAGAAAAGAAATAATGCTATCATAAGAATATTATGTTTTATTTAATTTTTTAAAATATAATGTGAAATCCATATACATGTTTAGTCTACCATGATGGATAACGTATTTAACCATTTGGGATGGGGTATCTTATTTTATATTCTAATTCAATAAAATATCGTCTGGATTATGGATAATAAATTTGGGGTGTTACACAATATGGCTATCATATTGGATCTTGGGAAGCCAATTTATATTAACAACATTACAAAATTCATATTGAAAATTTCAGTTGAATTGAATTTATCAAACCACCCATTAATACCGTGTTAGAAACTAAGAATATTAATAAAATAACGTTTAGGAATGGTAATAAACATTCATTTAAAAGGAAATAGGTTATAATAACCCATTACTAAAACTATAATTTTCTATTTATAAGTAAATTTCAATCCACAATGAGACCCAATAGACTCAAAATCATTTATTGAGGAAGAAATTAAACTCTCATTATTCTATGAAAAGAAATAATAAAGAACCACACACACATTCTAAAAATAAAACATGTTTGAAAAACACATTCAAAACACTTAAAATTCTCCAAAAAGCTACTTGATAATTTTAATATTCACTTGGTAGGAAAAAATATGACATTTCCATGTCTTTAAAACATTTTCAAACTAATTAATTAAAACAAATCCATGCCAAATTTTAATCATTTCATAAAAAAATATTTAATAACATTCAGTTAATTTATTACACGTATTTCAAGGGAATTACAAATAAATACCAACATGATCATATAGATTTAAATCCATAAATTTCTGCATTCAGTTAATTATGGTCACTATTACAAGATATATACCCCACTATGATAAAATAATTAAATCCACATCATTATAACTATCAATAACACTAATCCAAGAAGGTATATTAGTTAGGGTTCATGTATGAATGGAAAATATAGAGAAAGTGTAATGAAATAATAGAATAGATGAGAAGGTGAAAAAATACATATGATTCATGTTAAAATCATAATGGAGGATCCCTTTATATATAGAGGGATAGAGTATGAACTCCCCATCTCACCCCCCCCCCTCATTTTTTCTGTCTGAGATGGACATAGTTAAAGGAATAAGAAATACATAATTATTTGTAGTGAATGAAGATTATTACACCATATTAGTAAAATCTATGTATGATTCATGGTTTTTCCCCACTGTCTACCAAAACATGCACCAACTATGTGTAGATAATTTCATAATAAAAATGTCTTATAAGTCTTATCAACACTATTTTCAATTTTCCCCTCAACCATAAAAAACATAATTAAAAATAAAGACCCTAAAACACAATTTCTGAATAATATCCATTAAATTTTTCAATTCAGGAACCAATACGTATATTTACTAATAGTCATTCAGAATTTACCCTATCCTACATAAGGAATAGACTAAACATTTTGCTACCCATGTAAGAGAATAATATTCTTTTAAAAGTGAAATGAAATCATTTATATATAAAGTTAGTCAACTAATTTTGCTGAAACCACACATAAAACTATAGACATAGGGGATTACATTTGAAAAACTAAATCATTTTTTAATAATTTTGAAAACATAAAATATACCATGATAATTAGAAAAAAATAAAATATATAATGTAACATTATCATGTGGCTATCACACAAACATTTGTTTATGGGAATGTTGACTTAACACAATAAAATATGTCATGGTATTTTTCCTAATATTTAATAAAAATCAATCAATTCACATTAAACGAAGAAACTATTTTCTATTCTTATGAATGTGTTATATTATAATTCCACATTTATATATTATAGAATAATTTTTTGTTATTTTTCAATTTATAATGACAATGGCCTCATGATTCAATGTTTTATAAATATTATTCATATTATTTAGAATTAATTATTTATTGATTATGATTTATGTCATTGTCTTATTTTTATGATTTTCTTATGTCTTTTTCATGTTTCTATTATCATACAAAATAGTTCATATAATACAAAGTATGATATATGATTATCGTATCTTTTGTGTATCCATTTAAAAATTTATGAGCTAGAAATTTCATAAGATTACTATCCCCATGTGATGAAGAATATTATTATGTATGATATATAAATAAGGGTATCCTATTTAATGGTTATTTTCAGGATATGTTACGGATAAATGTAAAATATGTTTGTTATATGTGAAATTTTAAATAGGAAAACATAATTGGATCAACGAAATGTGTTTTAGGATTGAGAATATTTGTGAAATGAAGTATATATACTTGGGATATCACATGTGATCTATAGGTAAGTGTTTCATGAATTTTTTTAAAATTGAATTTGGGAGTGTGAATCTAGGCCACTTCTGATGATTCACTGAATGGTTTCTTATTTTTTGATTACACATCAAGGATCTATTATTAATCATAACGGAACCATCACTCAATGAAGTAGTCAATGTATGATTATAACAATAAATTAGGGAAAAATAAATCCACTAGAGAAATGAAATTTTCTAATAAGTGATCTGTTGGACATACACCCAGGTTATGAAAATGGATGTGATCCAACAATCTTGGCAAACCAAATCTCCAATAGAACACCACCAATGTTTGGCAGTGGAAATACTCATGAAATAGATTTATATCAATGGATCTATCCCAACCCTAGATGTCACCTTTTATAACCTTTATTAGATGAATTTATGTCATTCTTCTTATCAATTTCTTACTACTAGGAATCTGGTTCCAATTATCACCATTTCAAAATATATTTGGAGTTTTTCCTATAGTACATCAAACACTTATATATAACATTAGATGAAAGAAATTAAGACATAAATTATTCAACTTCCAATGTTTGGGTGAATTATAAGTGAGAATATTATCATACATCAACAACAATAACATTACATTCCCTAGACTTATTAAAAATATAATAAGGATTATATAATAGAAATTCAAATTATGTCATTACAATCCAAGATACCCAATAAGAGGGAAATCAATATGAAATTGGGAAATGATGTTAGGGAATAATTTATTACCATTTTTTTCATAAATAACCTTAATCAATTGAGAATATACTAATGATAACTGAGGATAAAAATTAGGGGCTCCAACTCATAAAGGATACGTAACAAATAATGTAGACCCTTTCTCTATTGAGGTTCTAGCATCAGTTTCCATAAGGAAATAATATAAATGAAATAAGATTAGGGAAAATAACTTTTTTATAATATAAGAGAATTTGTATTCCATTATAGATTAATAATACACTGAAGATCATTTGTATACTATGGAAAAATAAAATAGAATATACAACTATATTCATTTGAAGAATTATAAAATATTGTTATACTAGTCATTAATGAATTTAAATTATAAATTTTCATAAACAAGTCTAAGTGATTATGATTGTTCTTGTAGAGTTCCTCCACATGAAACCATAAAAATTATTTTTGGAGTCCACCCGAAGGTACCCATCATAAATCTGTTCTTTATGACATTGAACATGTAAAAGATAAACTTTTACCTCACTATAGTAAACATGAAGTCTCCAGTTGTTGAAGAACTACCCCAGGATAGGTATAGCTGTGATTATTTTATGTCCCTCTTCATACAGCTACAATAGAGATTCTAGAGGATCTATGACCACACACTCCAAAATATGTCACTAAAAACACTTAGTTTACATACAATGTGTGATACCATGTGTCACTAATCAATCCAAAAATTCATATATTTTATGAATAAACACATTTTATCTTATAATAATAATTAATTTATTACTTTAAAAATAACATTAGTGAACATTGTCTTGAACCATGAATATGGTAATTGAAGAAAAAGAGGCTCTTTATGGAATATATGAATTATTCCTAAAAACATATTATTTTACATAGATAGAAAATATTTTAATTAATACCTATTTGATATGAATGAATTAGAAAATATTGGAAAAGAAAAAATAATATACTCATAGTATATGATGAAAAAAACTTATAATACATTTTTAAAGGGTAATAAATAAGAATTTGGAAAATATGTTTACTCAGTACAACTCAATGTCATTACTCTCAGAATTCACAAATATTAATTAAACAAATATATAATAAATATAAATACCTCAATATCTATTCTCAAAATCGAATTAATTTGTACTAGATTTTAAAATAATTTTTTCAAAAAATTATTAAAAATTAATTAGCTAATTAATTTTTATTTTCTTCACCAGATGTTAGTAATTTTGATTTTTTCACACATTACATAAAAGGTCAGCAACGATTCCCATTCACTAATAAAAATATTATAATTCCAATAATATCCAAATAATAGAAATATGTTCTTTATAATTATTTACATTTTTTATTTTTTTCTTTATAATATTTTTTTAACTTGTGTAGACAGAATCTGTGAGGAGTTTACTTCAATAATATTGTAAAATACATGTTGGTGTGATAATATTGTGTTATGTGTTACAATAAAAATTCATGAAAAATAGTCAATTCATTGAGAAAAATTTTATTTCAATTATATGTTATTATAATAATCCATTAATGGTGGTTCTATAAAATAAATGCATCATTCCATGGAGGTGGTAGTTTTCATATACACACAAATAGTGTTTTCATTTTACAAAGAGTGAAAACAATGTATAATTTCAGTTATATTTTAAAAATATTAGACATTTTATATGATTAATATTGATATATTAAATTAAAATTTTATCATAATTTATAATATGATATTGAAAAATGAAATGTGTCCATAAATGTATATGGTAGTACACTTGTAAGACAAATAACCTTTTTATTTATCTACGGAGAATGAGAAAGATAATTAGTCGATATCCCATAAAAATAGTTTTTTTAGTAATAATATTTTAATTATATTATAATGTGTAAAATCTATTTATACATATGTAAAATAATTAGACTTTAAAAAATAATATTATTTAAAAAATATATATACATTGAATATTTTGATTTCTTCTATGAGTACTTCTTGATTTATTATGGATTTTGAGGAATATCAGGGTGCAATGATCTAAATAATGTGGGAAACTATTATTAAGGAAGGAAATAATGAGTTGTTTTATAGATATTTATTCTTTTTTTGTGGTGATTTTAAATTTGGTTGAGAGGCTCCTTTTATAAGCGATGTGAATTAAATTTTTTAAAATAATCACATCAAAATATAGAATTTATGTCATTTTAAAGGCATATGGATTCTAAAGGGAAAAACATTAAAATGTTTGAGTCTAGTTTTAGCAACTAATCATCCTCTTAAATATGTTGTTTGGTTTTGAAATATTTTTTAATATTCCAGAAAATCTATCTTTTTCACA
Organism: Viscum album; assembly: GCA_963277665.1. NCBI lineage: Eukaryota > Viridiplantae > Streptophyta > Magnoliopsida > Santalales > Viscaceae > Viscum > Viscum album. The sequence continues at coordinate 1,897,048,796 of OY728123.1, forward strand.
TAATTTGATTTAATAAAAAATTATATTTTTTACCTTAGTTACATATTTTATTAGAGGAAACTGACGTAACCCTTATTATATAATTTGAAAATGCTAAATATAAATATATAAACCATTTTATTATTTTATATTTCTGATTTTGGAAAAATTAATTAGAAATTAATAATTATATGATATTAAAATACAGTTCTTAGAAACAATATTACTAAATGATTCAAAATTTCAATAATATTTTTTCTAAAATATAATCCAAATTTTCAATTTAGAAAACTATATATTAAATATATAATTTATTTTGAAAAACATTAATTTTTTTAATTCATCCTAATATATAAATTATATACAAAATTTCTTTTTAATTGTATAATCATTAATATTTTTTTTAATTAAGAAATACATTTTGTGGAAATATATTAAAAATTCACATTAAGAATATTTTCATAATCTCAATCCAATATATTAAAGGAAAATTTATACAATAATTTTCTATATATATATATATGTGTGTGTGATATTTTACTTCTAAAGCATAATTTAATTTTTATGTTAATGTTATTTTTTATATAAAATCAACTTTTATAAATCATTATATTTTTTAAATATTATTTCATATTAGTTACTAATATAAAATGAATGTTTGTTTAATTTTACAGTAGAAACACATAACAAATAATCCATAAAAAGTGTTCAATTTAGTTTATCAAGATAAAAAATTATAATTAAAATATAGTTCTTTTCAAAATGTATCATAAAAAATTTTATACCTAATTCCTTAAAATTTATAAACAATTAACAATTATAAATTAAATTTGTCTATAATATTTAATTACATAGAATTTTTTTAATAATTTAAATATATTTAATAATTGTCAATTAATTGTAAATAAATATTATATAAGATAAATATTTTAATATACAATTTATTAAATTATTAATTAAATGATTGTATCATGCTATATAGAGATCATGACATAGTAACTTAGATTTATACCCATTAATAAATTGATTGTATTATAACAATCACATTTTAATAATAAAATTTTCTTTTACAAAATGTATCATTAATTCTATTTTTTAGTTTTGGTGTAATTAATGTTATTCAAGATGATATAAAATTAAATAAAAATATATACTATAATCTCAAAGAGATATATTCTCCCCATTAAATAATTTACATCTTCCATGTTTTAATTTTAGTTATTGTTGATAATATATGATGGTATTTATCTAATAGTCAGGAACTGAGATATAATTTTTATGGAAAATTAATCCTCACTAAATTGGTTATGTTGGGAAAACAAAATAATGGTTTGACTATAATGATCGATTAATGGAAGTAATTATTGAAATGGAGTTTATTTTTTGAACTTTAACCAATAAATGGTCATATGATGATTTTTTTTGTGACTTCCTTATTGAGAAAATTATTAATAAAACTATTTAGATATATATAATAAATATCCAAAAGCAAATAAAATTCATCTAAAATATCAATAATATCATTTTCATGATTCTTATTCTGAGGAACAACATGTTTAGAAAAATTTATTAATATAAATTCATGTTTTCTTTAATCACATTATATAAAATCAATTGTGTGGTGATTTAATTATTACAGAAGATATAAAATATATAATTGTGGGGACATAACTTGAATTTAATAAGAGATACTCGACTAAGGAAAGGAACATAATAGTACCTCAATTATAATTATTTACTTTAGTGGTAATCATTTTATTGTGTCATCCATATTCACATGGTCTTGGATGCTGCTGAGGACTATATTTATCATCACCCCTCGTGATAGGTAATGGATTTGTGTAATTCCCAAACTCTATGAATTAGAAGCGTGGAAGTGTGGGTGGTGAATTTATATGGTTCCTAATACCTTATATTATATTAGCTAACTTTTTTATCTCATATAAAAAACATTAGTGCAATGTATGGTTATTCCCGAATTTATTCATTTTTGTGTTCTAATAAGACATTTCAATATTTGATTCATTACGAATTATTCACATACAGACAATTGAATACTCGTTACACTATGATATTTATCACGTTATCCTACTAAACCCCATTGTATTATCTATTTTTTTTTGGGAGCTTGTTAAGAATTAGGTTGTTAATTAAAACATATAACAACTGGTAGAGCATAATAAAAATATTACCAACACTTGCTAGCATCCCATTTGGATTCACATTTTGACAACCACTAAAATTATCATTATATCTCTTATTAAATTAATTTTATCATTATCCATTCATTACATAATTATGTCTAATTAACGTATTTCAATATTAATAATAAAATTAACTTATAAAATTATTATACAAAAATTGGTGATGTAACACATAAATAAAGTGCATAAGCTAAAATAGAAAACAATATGTTTTGGTATAGATTATTCCTGGCCACATTATTAGTAGAATTTACATTATAAATTATTATATATTATAAAATTTAATTAATTTTATATCATTTATAACATTTTATAAGGATAATGTCACCCAACAAAATAATTCCTCATGGTAGACTCAAATTAAATGAACAGTTAGGACTACATGTCATGCACTGAGTGAAGATCGATCTTATACTACACAAAACCTTCCTAGGGTTATTAAGAATATGAAAATTTTTTATATAGATTTCATAGAATTTTTTTATCCTTGTACGAATTTTATTTCTTAGATTCCACACACTATAATCATTACTGAAATTTCACTATATTATTTGATACTTAGACTTTTCTGTAGGATTATTATAAAATTCATGTGTTTATAATCCCCAAAAATAATACAATTAATTCCCCAAAATATATTATCCCATATATGTTACAAATTGTGTCTCCAAAGACCTAAACACCCATTCCTGGAGCTAAAAAACATTGTTTTGATACCAAAATTGATATAAATTGAGTTGAATCTATAAAACCTTATATAGATTTAAATAATATTATCATTGTTGCTCAAATTAAAAGAATCCAATAAATATTATATATTTGGATTTTGTAATGGGAAAGGGAAAAATTGGTGGGATTTGGGTATTTAGATATAGAAGAAAATGATATTACTTGATATAGATGAGAATTATTCATGATAATGAATAATATTATATGAATTTGAAATACTTTGACTAATATTCATTTTATCTGAAAATATATAGTATACCTATAAAATAATGGTGACAGACAAAATAATTTGATCATTTTATTTCAGAAAACAATCCTATAAAACATTGGACATAGAGGATTGACTTTGACATAAGAAGATATGTTTAGTCATAAAAACCAAATAATTTTTCTGCCAATGTCTACAAATTTGATTTAACTAATAGTATAATATACATTACTATATTAATAACTTATTTCATAGCATTTTTCATATATACATTCTTTTAGACTCATTAAATATAATTATTCACTATAATATCAGTATCTATTTTATGTTTATTTTTATCATCAGATTAAAGTAATTTCTTTTGTTTCATCCTTGACTGGAAATATTGATGTTAAATCTCATTCACCCACATTGATTTCACCATTTCTCAATATTATAATGTTTTGTGATAGATATTTAATAATGAATTATATTTTATAATTCCACGCTATTATTTTATTACAATATATGAATATGAATTAAATGAAGAAGTTGTTTTGGTATATTTGGATGAAAAATTGTTGGTATGTTAATATTTGATTAATATAAATATATCCATTTCATAAAATTAATTATTTCATAAAACCAATTTTAATTCATTATGTAAATTATTAATGTTATCTGATTTTGGTGGTTATGAAAAAGGTAGTACATAATTCCATGGAGGTGGTTTTCCACACAAACAGAAAGACAATGTTTTAGTTTTCTAAAGATTATAAAGATTGTATAAAATGTTATATATTATTATAATCTTAATAAAGTTATAAATTTAATAATTTTTCATTAAATGAATATTTTTTACCATAAATTCAATGTAGTGATGAAAATTAAAATAATTCATTCAAGGAGATTGTAGTCAACATGTAAAATGAACGAAATTTTTGTTTTGCAAGGAAATTGAGAAAGTTAGTTTATGGGTTTTCCATCAATATAAGAAAATTTCAGTAATCTAACAAGATATATTTCATTAACATATAATTTATATAATGATTATATTATTCCTTTCAAGATTGAAGAAAAGAAAAATGATATAATAGGATAATCTAATTAGTTAGAGTAATTTGATTTCTTTATAGAAACTGTTGATATTTATAAAGTACTTTTGATAATATCATGGTACCATAAACTCAATAACATGGGAAAGGAATATTTAGAAAGGAAATTATGCATAGTATATTGGTGATTTTGAATGTTTTCTTAGATTTTAGGTTATAGAGATAAACCATTTATAAGTCATTGGAATGATATTGTTACAAATATTCATATCTCAATATTAAAGGCATTCCATTTACAAAGGAAGGTCGATACTTAACTACAAAACAATTTGAAGTGGTTAATATTGTTCCACCAACCTCTCAGTCACAAAATATAGGTCATCATTATTACAAATTCTGGCATTTTACCATAAATATATCATTTATCCATAATTTTATTTTACCATAATCTATTTTTTAATCCCACTTATCTAATTTTTATTAAAAAAATTAAAAAGTCACCTACTTAATAATTTGGATATAATGATTCCAAATATGAAATTTATTTTATAAAATAAAATTTCTAAATTATATTTAATTAATTTTTAAATTATAAATGAATAAATAATATTTTTTACATAAAAATTTACTTAGATTAAAAAATTCAAATTATAGGTTTTCTAAATTAAAAAATATATCTTAAATATTGAATATTAATTATTAAAAAATATATATATATTGGGCAAGGTCACATAAAAATATATATCATGACTGTATCCAAATAATTCTCCAATAAAAAAAATATGATTACATGTAAATTAGTCAGTTTTTTATAGCATTCCCCATATGAAACACCAAACATAAACAAAAATATTATATATTTTGATAAAATGTTAAAAATTATGATTTAAAATTAAATAAATACCATTTAACTATTAATAAATAATAAATATAACCATATTATTCATTATATGTATATGTAAAATAAATGAAACATTTAATATAAATTGAATTCAATCTATTTAACAAAAACTACCAAATAGAACATTTATTGTTTTGAAAAAAATATCTAAAAAATGTATTTAATGCGATACAAATATCTATTTTAGTGAAAATATAATTAGTGTTAAATTATTTTAGATATTATTAATTTTTTAAAACAATTTTATATAGATTATTATATAAAATAATAATAATATTTTATATTTGGAATTTCCATCTAACAATTAAAATATTTTATCAATTTAATATAAATATTTTATTCAAGAAATTAATATTTGAAATTTTAAATTTCAAATTAATTAAAATTAATTTTTTTAAATTCCTTATATCAAAATTTAATTTTTATGAATTTTTAGGGTTTTTTCTATAATGTTTCATTTTTTGTCAAAAAAATCAGTTTTCACAAAACATGTAATTTTTATTACAGCAGTGTTATATAAGAATTACCAATAAATTTATAAATAATTTTATCCAAACATATGTAAATTTTTGGAATACAATTTTTTAGTACAACATATTTTTTTGACAATGAAATCCTTGGGAAAACATTTCGAAAACTAATTGAAATTGTTATTTAATATATAAAAAATTATTCTTTTCAATGAATAAAGTATTTTTATAGGAGATTCAATTTTTTCATTCCATTAATGATTAATAATCATTATATGCTTTTTACTAAATAAATTGTTTTAATTTAGATAATAATAAAGGATAATTTGACCTTGTTTTTAAATTTAATGATTTTATATAGTATTTCTCTTGGAATTATTTTTTTTCTGATTAAGTGTATTTATTTTAAAATTAACATTCAAATAATTAATTTTTTTATTTTATACAATTATTTTAAAATTTGGAAATATAAGTATAAAATTAGTTAAAATTTTTAATGTTAAATATAATGAATAAAATTGATTACATAGTATGTAATTTATTTACCGATTTAAAAGTTCGATTGGGTTAAACTATAAAAGATAAAAAAATACATAAGACACTCAAAGATGTCTAATGAATAATGTATTAGGTTATTTTAGAGCTAAATGAATTTCAGCATCCTCATATTTCCATTTTTAGCATTTGAAACACGAATAACAACCATACATGATTCAAACTATTTCGCTTCCCCCCAAAACAACCCTTTAATCTACTTAAAAAATTTTATCATATTCACCACATCAAGGAAAACATATCAATAAACATTATCCTTAACAATATTAAATTTTCCTCTCACTAGAACCCTCTATTTATTTAAAAAAATATGGGCACCATTAGTTATCATAATTAATTTATTTCCTAGAACAATTTGAAATAAAATTGTATTCCCCAATTTAGTATTTTTAAAAAATTATCTTTTCGCCTAAATTTAATTATTTCAGTGTATTACATAAAAAGTTAATTTAATAAAATAATTACAACATTTATACTTTAATTTCACTATATTAATTTTATAATTATTTTTTACTCATACATTCCATTTATTAAAAATATAAAACCTTCATTATTATGTAGTGTAGACTGCCACCTATATGGCCCATCATGATTAATTTTCCCAAGTATCCAAGATTCAAAGGTAACATTATTTATCTAGAAATATATATGATTAAGGACTTACAAATCTATTTTATATGTTATCTATCTTGGAAAACTAGATAAATACTCACATCTTATTTTATAAATGAATACATCTAACACAATATATCATTCCATTTTAGAACACCATTATTCTCTAAAATAATTACTTCATATAGATCATAATATTAATCTAAAAATCTAGTATAAATATAAATAGATTAAATAAAATTATATAACATTCCCATTAAGGGTGTGAATAAAACGAAAACTAAATAATCCATTAAAAATATGGCTAGAAATAAATGAAAATATAATTGGTCCATAAAATTAATCAGAAGATATGAAAACTAATCCTATATATAAAAACTAAAGAAATAAATTTATGAAAATAAATAAATAATCTCTTAGTATTGGATGTGCATAATTATTTACATTATAAACGTAGCATCAAGGCCTTGTACAAATACATATTACATAAATGGATAGGTCCTCCACCAAAACACAAACTTGTTTTTCAAATAAGTGATATTGATTCATTTAGGGGATATAGAGAGATTCACCCTTCACATACTATATAAAATTCCATCCTACACTAAAATGGGTTCAAAATAAGAAACATAAACATTTTTATTGAAACAAACATGAAATGTTCATAATTACCATTCTCAATAAAATAACAATAACCCATAAAATGCAAAAATAGCTCATCTCCAACCAAACTAATAATAAGACATCCAAAAAAATATGGTATATAATACCATAATAGAATAAACCTAGTAAGAAATAAAATTTAATATAGGATTTTGTTGTAAATTTAAATTCAATAAAATGTTGATTTAAATTTTTTTATGAAAATACCCTTTTTCAAATTGAAATCATTCTTTTTAAACATCATACATATAAAAGATAAAATTTTATTTTTAAAGAAAACTATAAAAATTTTAATTATACTATAGATAATTAAGAAGTAATGACTATAGGATATCCCACTCATTCCAAATCAATTAAAAATATTTTATTTTCTATTTTCATATGAAATTCACCAAGTACCTCATTTGAAAAAATTATATTTGTTTGAAACTGTTTTGTAAAATTTAAAACATGGGTAAAATGAATTTAAAAAATCTAAGGATAATGGTAATGAATTGAAAATATTTCTATGAAATATGTATATTTAAGTGAATTATTACCCGGTAGAGATGTAAATATAAACAATAACAAATAATAATGAGATATTGAAATAAACACTAACCATAGGTTAAACATAATTATTATGCATTTAAACGACTTATTTAATAATTATAGATTTATTAAAAATCTATTACTGAACCATTATATATATATATATATATTGGGTTATTTTGGGTACACTTATATTAAAATATATATATATATAGGCTTAAAAGGTTCGCCCTAGCCCCCCACCCAATGGGGTATCCCACCTACCAATCCTTAGTTATATTGTACATGTCTCGTATGCTTAGAAGGAATGAATCCCATAACATGGCCTAGAATCCTCGTGAAACATTGTGACTTCATCATCTAAACTGCATCACCCGGATGGATTCATTCCTAGACTACCACCTTCTTGTATCATATGTGTGCCACCGCCTCTCAACATCATCATCTATGCCACCGCCTACATAGTCCTATAATAATACTTGTTCCCAATAGGGATGGAACCAAGAACCTCCTTGATTCCAAGAAGGATCGTTTACCATTTAACTCAAGATCATTTGAATAATGTGTGTAACTGTTATTCTTGAATCCATGTGCGGGAACCCGACCAAGCCCAGAGCACACATCACATTCCCTAGCCATGCAATAACTTTGAATCGCCCTATGTACGATACACATAACATCTGAGTCGGGTGGGACTGGATAATGTGCCAGTTCTTGTGAAGATAGAACATAAAACCAGTCTATTACCACTTGCATAACTCCTTGGGGGAATATATATCATACCATTTATGACATGCTAAAATACATTTATCACCAATTTTATAACAAAACTTTGTTTAAAATCACATTTTTAGGTAATAACTGTTCCATTTTTCAAGTATGTTTTTGTATGGTATTTTTCAAATCATAATTTTATCAATGTTAAATTATTTCAAAAATGAAAATAATTATATATATAATAAAATCATTAAAACCATCATAATTCCCATCTATAAAATTTGGTATAGTAAAATTAATTGAGTTTACACAAGGATAGGGTAGGTCATATATATGTAGAATTCATACTTTTTATTATCATTTGATTCAAAATAGTACAAGTAATAATTGTTTAATTATCCTAATAAAATTTAAGTATAATTATGATACACAAGTTATTATTTTACTCTAATATTTAGTGATTTGGTTGAGTTAGATTAAGGGGAATTTGAATGATGTCGGGTATTAAAATTACCTCTTCTTCAAGAGATATTATGTACATCATTTATTAAGGTATTGAAGGCAAGTCATTTAGGGAGCAAAAAATGTAAATAACATGTAAAAGGATATTTAAAAACTAAAAGGTGAATTAATATTCACTCTAGATACCTCAATGTGGTGTAATGAAGTGGAGGGAGGAGCTTCCCTTTTATAAGTGAGGTAAGGTCCTCTTTTGGAATTTCTCATAAGAGTAAATTTTAAGGAAATAATAATCATCTTAAATTCCAAAAATGGTAATGTATTCAAATATATTTTATTATAGAGTTGTAATCTCATAAACCAATAGAATTTTGTTTTTGTTTTCTTCCACTATATACCATATCATTTTGATTAATGCTTTGGTAATTTCTTTATCATATCCATGATAACCACTATTTTAATCATAATGGATAAATTACATTACTATAATCATGAAAATTACTCATAAATGGAAAAAATATTATTATTTAATCTATAATCCATTCACAAGGAAATGATATGATTTTAATGGATTTAAAATAATTTATTAATGTATTATTTTCATAAATTATCATCAATGTAAATTTTGACAGAATATATTTAATTAATTGAAAATATTTAAAATAAGTTGGAATTAAAATATAATTCCTTAAAATGTTCATATTATATAGTATATATCTAAAAAATCATTTCACCCATTAAATAATTCAAATAATATAAAAATTAATATTCAAAAAAATATTTTTCTTTCAAATAATCAACATATATATAAAATCATTTTACAAGAATTTAATGTAATACAATAATTTTAAAAAAATAAAAAGAGATTTAAATAATGAATATAATTTAATTATTCTCAATATATACTATTACTTCAATTCATATAATACGTTTTCCCCTATTTTAACACATAAATGTTCTTAAAAAGGAGTGACTTTTTTCAACTATTTTTGATTTAAATGTAATACAAGTCATTTACATGGACAATTTCCCATTGAAATAGACTTATTTGATCCTGGGGATATAATTATCTAATACCCTCTATCAAATAAATATTACGGTGAATAATTAAGTCCTTTTCATTTAGTTTTTTCCTAAACTATCCTGATTTACCTATTACTGAGTAGTTAAAATTTACCATGATCAATATTCATCATGACCAAACAGAAAAGGCGACCAATTAGAAAATTTAGAAAAGCTCATTATAAATATTTAATTAATTTAATAAAATTAAATATCATTAAGTGGAATAAATTATTTTATTATATATAAAAAACATAATGTAAACAACTTTTTATAAAATATAGTTTTTATGAATAAAAGAGTATCGATTCTTAACAAATGAATATAAAAATTTTTTGAATTTAAAAAAATTATGATTTATTATATTATATATAAATTTTAATGAAACAATTCACTAATACCATTTAGTTAAATTTATAATGATATAAATATTTTTTGTGAAAAATTTTTTTCTCAAAACACCACCTTTAATATGGTTTTAAAATTTGTATTTATAATTAGTCGAAAACTAACTAATTTATTTTATAGTTTTTAAAAAATATATATTTTAAAAAAAATATTTCATCATTTTATACTCACCAATTTAATGTCAAGGTTACATTGGTATCATATTAGTAGATTATGGTTCTCCTAAACTCAGTTTTGCACATAATATAATCTATTGAAGGGATTATAATTATTTAAAAACAAAAATATCATAAAGCCATGGATTTTTATATTATTCCATCCATAAAAAAATATAACTATAAATTCTATGAAATTTCAAAAAATTAAAATATTTTGGATGTTCTTAATATTATTTTCCTCAAGTTACCACAACTCCACCTTTATCTTATGATTTTTCAAATGTGCCTTCCCAAGTTAAGTCATTTGATACCTCAAAATGAATTCTCTATAGTCTATAATACGGATTTAAACATCGTATTATGATTAATTAGGTTCCATTATAATTCATTACAAGTGATAAAAAAATTTATGTCTGGCATGTTCCTCCTTAACCGAGAGATATGTATCAGATTTTTCACATTACAAAGTCCTATTCTAATTTTCAAGTAGTAATTCAATTATATAATTACTTATAATATTTCAAAAGGTTTTACATACCTAGGGCTCTTTTGTCCTTACTTCTAGAATTTTTATAAACCCTTATATGAAGCTACCTTCATGAAAACATGATCTCCCATACTAAAAAACCAAATCCTTTCCCCAAAAATAAACCCAACACTATTTCATAGTTTAGTTAATTTGATATAGATTTTAATAGTACTTACCATTACCATTATTATAAGAAAATTATAAAATATGTAAATATATATCCGAATTACATTTAGAGTCTTGTGAGAGGGACCTCAACATGTCTTTTAAATATTTTGTAGTCCTTTATGGATTCTTGTTAGTGTATTGGTGATGAGAATTTTTCAAATAAATATCATTATCAAGAAATTTCTGGACATTTTCAAAAACTTCCACGTATATAATTGATTAATGTCAGAAATAACTGAATATGTTGAACCATTAATCCTTAAAAATCCAGTAGTATAGATCTATGGGAGGGGATCATGTTTAAATTATTCTCCTATAATGAGAAAATGTGCAAAATTGGTGAGTTCATCAAGTATAACCCATATCACATCATTCATTATTTGATTATTTGGGAATAAACATAAATATTCCATTGTAATTTTACTGCATTTTAATATAGAAATATATATACTTTTCTTGAAACCTGAATCATATTGTATCTTAGCCTTTACTTTTTAAAAACCAATTATCTTGACACATAAACATAAATTTCACACTTCATGTAAACCTTTAAAAAATATTATTTCAAATAGTTATACATGTTGGTGATACCATGGTGTGTTGAGAAATTCAACATTTGAGAATCTTTTAGAAAGTCACATTTTTACATGGGTATAGAGATAACACAATTCCAATTTCAAAATTTTCACTTGTCATCATCAAATGTGAAGTCTTTCAATTTTCCATTATTCATGACATTAATTTTCCTTGGGAAATTATCCTCATCAAACTAAGAGCATCTTATATTTTCCAATAATTATGGTTTCAAAATAATTCTAAAAATGGGTAATGTTTCCCCATCCCTATAAATTACCATATCCATATTTACTTGATCCATGAAAATGATATCCTCACCAATCCTCGTTTTGTTCAAAACTCCAGGATCCTTCCTAATCAAAGTGTCTACAACCTTATTTTCCCTATATAGGTGGAAGTGTATTTAGATTTTATTATCCTTGAGTATATTCTGAAATGAAATTCGAATCATGTTGAGTTAATTTTATGGGAATATTTCTTTCAGCCTCTCATTATATGTATATATCTCACATCATCCACTATTGAGATAGCTCCTACATATATTCCAATAAAATATTACAGCTATTAACACAAGTTCATGAGTTGGATAGTTCTTGTCATGGGTATTAAATAGTATTGATGGATAAGAAATAATTTCATTATGTATAAGGAAGTAACCAATCCCATTCCATAATACATTAATATATATAAAAAACCCTCCATCTTCTATCATAAATTCTATATTAGTGAATTTATTGATATACTCTCTAATTATTCAAAACATTCATTTCATTAATTAAACCAAATGAACATAACCACTTTACCACTAACATGGTTAATGGGTTAGATAATTTGGAAGGAATTGAAAAAATCACAAATAGTAACATGGAAAACAAATGATAATTAATACCCTATTTATGTTCATTGTTATAGGTCATTCATTGATTTCCATTTTTCTGACAGGATCATATGTGATTCAATTATAGGAGACAATATTTCTAAGAAACTAACCTTGGTGAATCCATAAGTAAAAATTTATAAATTTCCTATATAAATAGTTTCTAATTTGTGACACAATGATGATCCACCAGTGATTCTCGTAGTCCTCATAGTTCATGGAGTACACTGAGATATTATCAAATTATAACACTAAAAAATTATAAAGATATTCCTTGAATAATATTTCACTATATCCATAAAAACAGAGGGTGAATTTTTCAATCTTAATGTAATTTCTATAAACTCATATTTTCTATACCTCTTCCATAATTTTATCATAGACACATATTCCATATTGACTCATAATTAATGATATGAAGAGAGAATTTGAATCATTACAAAAATATTAATCTCTCGGAAGTTGGTCAAATAATTCATCAGTTCACAGTAGAGGATTCTGATTTTTATTGTAATAGCATTGGTTTCCCCATAATATTTCCATATTCTTGAATATCCATCTTTCTTCTTAGTAGAAAGAACAAGGTATCCCTATAGGTAAATGCCCTGGTGTATAAATCCCTTACAACTAAAATCCCCTTGTTCTATCATCATCTCCACTTATTCCATAGTGGACATTCAATAGGGGGAAATTTATAAATGTCCCGTATTTTGAATTTAGTAAATTAAAAACTCAACATCCATCTCATTTTGATATCTTAGTTATTCTTTAGGAAATACATAATTTGTTCAAGTATAATAGTGAATCCTCAATGTGAAAATTACCTTTTCCATCCATAGGTTGTGTCTACTCTTATTCTCTGAAAATATCATTTATAAAAGCTAGTGTAGGTGGATAAAGACATCACTCATATTATTAAGTCTATTCTATAAAGATAATGAATTCTACATCTTCATTAGAAAATAGAATTTCTGATCTTATAAATAAATATTTTCATTATATTGGGAATCCAACTCCATTCCTTGGATTATATCATTGTAAACCATAGTTATGATAACTATATCATCAATGAGAGAACGTTCATGTGCCATAATAGAAACTTCTTTACATGTCATTATTGAATTAAGGGCTCCAATAAAAGTTTTTATTGACAGCTACATTCTTAATTTCAATGGGATATGTCTATTTCTTTTGAAACAGTGATAAAATAAGATAATTTGATAATCAACAACAAAATAATTCATTATCAATATTTGGGGGTATTATTAATGTCCTCTACACCATATAATAAGTAACATCAACCTCAGTTGTTGTGAAAATATAACCATTGACTTGATCCACTATAATTTTTTTGGGAAAGATCCCTTGGCACTGAAAATATTAATTTTAATAGTATACCATGTTAATATAGATGAATCATTGATCATTTTTTTTTAATTTTCTTTCCCTTGAAATGATGGTCCTAGTGAACTTTTACTCAACATTTGTTGAAAAATCATATTCTTAATAAGCATGTTCCTTGATGTTTATTCCCGTATTTACTGCATGTTGTAAATTCCATGCTTCCTTTCATTACCCATTTCTTTATTTATTTTTCCATAAAACAAAGTATCCCTCTTATAATATTTCATCCATTCATAGTAATGAAACATTCATAATTAATTCACTGTCATGATAGGACGTGATACTATATCTTAATATTATGAGAATTTTTTTGGAGACTACTACCCTTAAAATAATTTGACTAATCCCACAAAACAAATTGTAAATATTTATCTTTGTATTATTTATGTAGTCTGAAGCATCCCTTGACAAACTTAAAAAGTTTTCATCCTTCATAGAAACATTATAATTCTCCATTTTTATATATTTTATTTTCTCTCCAACATTCCAACCTCTTCATGTGGAAAATTATTTTCCACAAAAAATTACATAACATACTACCATTCTTTGTTTTCTATTTCCTCCTCCTATTTAGTGTTTTGAAACAATTAACACCATTGAATTGGATATTATGAGATATGATAAAATGGCATCACTACCTTACCCCTTTCATTAAATCATAAATAGAGAATTTTATTATGTGAGGAACATAGAAATTTCTTAACAAGAAATGGATTTTTTTAGTCCCATTAAATGATGGTGGATGTTGACACATGAAGATGTTTATCATTGTTCTAGCATGTTGTTGATCAGTAAGATGCTCTATACAAATAATTTCATGTCACAAAACCTAATTTAGCTTCCCAAATGTTGTCAAAAGGTTTCAATCCCCATTTTTCGCTCCATAATGCACATCATTATCTTTCTTATTAGGGAAATACCAACATTGATTATAGTCATTAAAATAGTTTCAATTCATTCTATTATGATTAATTTATAAAAATTTATATACAATGGATTATATTATAAATAATAATATATAATTAAAAACTATAAAAGCATGTAACATTAATTTAAAAAAATTATAACTAGTATCAAAAACATATGAATGGTTTACTTGGGAATATTCTCAATTTATGTTGTAGGATTACATTCCCTTAATCAAGATCCCATAATTTCAACTAAAATTATTCTTATTATAACTATGAATAACCCAACCATAGTTGGATAAAGTTGATGGTTAATTTAGTACATAGGAATTAGATAAAAATAAACATGTCCCTAAGGGACGAATAGTTTAATATTTATGGAAAACTATATATATTTAAATCATATATTGAAATTTAAAAAATATAATATATCAAATTAATTAATATAAGAAGATAATTATTATCCCTAATTATAACTACATATCTATCATAATATATTTTTAGAAACCTAGAAAAAAATAAACATAAGAAAAAGTGTAATATCAAATGCCCATTATGGGTATGCATATAATATAAAATAAATAAGGAATGGATAATGTGGATGGAAACAAATGTTAATATAAAAATGGAATATAAATAATCACATGAGCTAAAACTTATCCATGGGTATCATAAATAGTGAAATAAAAATGTGGATACAAATAAATAATATATTAATGAGGGAAATGAATAATATTGTACATCATAAACATAACATCAAGGCCTGCTTCCAATATATCTTACATAAATGGTAAAGGCATCATCCAATAACCAAGATAGATTTTCTTATGACACCCATTGTTGCATCAAGGGGATATTACAATTTCCACCTATCACATACTATGTCCAATTAATTCTTTAAATTAATATGGTGAATCAAAATCAACATAAATATTCATATTGAAACTAACATATTAAATTTTATTAATTACCCCTAATTAATATACCTAATCCTAACCTTTGAAAAATAAAAATAAAACATATCCATTCAAAAATTCACAAACCATCCAATAAAAAATGGTTGATGATTCCATAATATATTAATCTTATTAAATAAGATAAAATAATATGGATATTTAAATAGATGATAATACATTAAAATTATCATTGAATGATTTTTGATGAAAACACCACTTTCCCATTAAAATAACATAATGTTTGAACCAAAATGTACACATGTAAAAAAATTAATTGAAAGGAACAATGTAAAATTTTAAAGGAAAATTTATTATGTTATGTGATCCTAATTGAGATAAAATACACTTCTTTTGTATAAGTTATAAAATAACATTCTTTCAATATTTTTGTTGAAAAAATCGAAATGTATCATTTAGGAAATGACTAAAAGAATCCTTCAAATAATTTTTTTATAAAGAAAAAAAACGGAACCAACGAACTTAAAAATATATGGATAATATAAAAGATATTATTAAAAATAGTTGCATGAAAATTATATATAGAAGTGAAATAATTCCCAATTTATACTTACGTATAAACAATCTCAAGTAAGAAAGAGATTACAAAACAAAAAATTAATTCAATTGTGAATTTTTTTATACGAACTAAAAACTATAATATTATAATTATAAATTTATTTAAAATAAATCTCATATCCATATTTATATATATTATACCATTTATTACATACATATAATTATTTATCACTCTATTTCTAACAGATATTTGTTTAAAACACAATCTTGTGTAATAAGTGCATCATTTTTCTTGTATGTCTTGGTTTATTAGTATTTTTAATTATAATTTGGTAATTTATTACTATATAATGATTTTTAATAATGATATAATTATCATATGTAGACATTAAATCTAGCATATTTCCTATAAATCAAATATGGTAACTAAAAATGAATTTTATAACCATGTGGAGATGGTAAGTCATACGCAGGAATGAGTGATACATTCCCTTATAATATTTTTAGAAAAAAGTGGGTAATGGTTTTTTCATAATCATAATAAACTTTTGGTATTTTTATGACACTTAAATTGAAATATTATGATAATATACATAAATTTTGATTAATTAAAATAATGAATAATTTTAATGGAGTTGGGTAAGATAATTACTTATTTTTGGATAGATTTTGTCTATATAATTTCTTACGGGAAATAAGGCATGTATTTGAGGAAGACCCGAACAACAAAACGTAGATAATTATTTTCAGAAATGAAATTTACATGGATTGGTTGAGATTGATAAAAAATTTTGGTTTGAATAAGTAGAGAGTATATGTTCTTTTATAATCAAGGTGAGGGGATATTTCCACATTTTAAAAAGATTAAATTATAATAAATTATTTATAATAATAATTACCACCAAATGGAATGTCATTCAATTATAATTTATTATATGGATTTAATAACATCAACCAATAGAATTTAAACCTTTTGGTTTCATTATTAACTAGATCATTTTTATTAACCCATTAGCTAATTATTTTTTAACTTAATAGTCGTAACCACAATTTTAATAAAATTTGGTTAATAACATTACCATAAATGGTAAAATTACTCATAAATAATGCATAAATGATATATTATACTTTATATCATTAAATTTTTTAATATAATATTTTTATGGAATTTAAATAATTCCTTTATATTATTGTTTTTTAAATTATCATTGATGTCAATTTGGGCACTATTAATTTAAATTTACTAAAAATACATCAATAAAAAAATTTAAATGAAAATTTAATACTATAAAACCTATCTAATATGTCATATATTTATTTAAATTTCGTTCAATACATTAAATAAATCATATTATATAAAAAAAATTATTTTTAAAATCATTTAATTTATTTTTCTGTTAATTAGAAAAAAATTATGTAAGAATTGCCCAAGAATTAATGGCGCTTTTTAAATTTATAAAAAATAAAAAAAATTATAATTAAAATAATTTTACTACTATCAGTATATAGGTTTAGGTTTGTTCTTATCTTTTTTTCTAATGTTCACACGTAAAACATATTTAAAACAAAGAGAGTGACATTTTCCACTATCATTAATTTAAATTAATTCTATTTAATTTTATTTTAAAATATTCCAACAAACAACTCAAGTTAGATCGTAATAATATAATTTAATTTTTATATTAATCCAATAATTGTTATTATGAATATTCATGGCCTTATCAATTAGTATTAACCTAAATTATAAAAAATTTATCCATTAAGGATGTGATAAATTTTACCACAGTTAATATTTATTCTGAAAAAAATATAATTGGGCACCTATTACCAAATTCGATGCTCCATGATGAAAATTTGTAATTATTTTTATTGAAAATAAATACTTAAAATTGGAAGAAAATAATTTAAAAATAATTGTGCTAGATGCGGCATAAACGACTATTTAAAAAATGAAACTTTTACAAATAAAACTAGATTTATTCTTATAGCATGCACAAAAAATATAATATGTTTCAAATACAATTTGATTCAATATTTTATAATGAAATATAATTAAAATAACTCAAAAAAATTAATTATTAAAATATTTATGATATAAATATATTTCTCTCACAAAATTACTTTTCTAAAAACACATCATCTATTTTTTTCGTATAATTAATGTATAACAAACTAATTTATTCTATAAATTGATAAAAAATATTTATCTTAAAATTACTTTTCTCATTTGTACACAACAATTTAACTTCTATGTAATAAAGATCTCATAATAATATATTACAGTTTGATAGAACATGGTTTTGACTGTAAAAAAATATATCAAAGAGATTATATTAACTTAAAAAGTGACACACCATCAAATCAAGCAGTGTTACATTAAATGACATAACATGATAGATATAAATATGGTATTTAGGGTAAAATAATATTTCTATGAAATTATTAAATTATTTTTGAAAAAAATGAACCTATTAATGATATGATAAAAAATCATCATTGTTATTTTAGTAATTTAAAATATTAATACTAAGAGGATAATATTTTCTTCAAATTGTGTAATGTTTTTATATCATTTATTTATTCTTATAATCCCTTAAAATTTTGATATATAATAATAATAAACACTAAATAAAATCATTATTCTTTATGTGTGATAACATTACAGCAAAATTAACTCATAATCATTCATTAAATTAATGCGTTTTTATGTTTGGGTCGGTGTAACATTGTAATTGTATAATATTATAAATTAATATCATAAATTAATTTGGAAAATAATTTTTTTTATGAAATTATATATATCTATAAATCATTATTTATAACTTCAATTGGAAGTATTTTTAATTAGTTCAATATTAAACAAAATTTTATTTGATTTTCACGCATCACATAAATATGGTTATTATGAATTTCATGAACAAATATGAATACTAGATAAAACATTAATGTAACTAGAAAATTAATAAATAATTACAGATCATTATAAATAAAAATATTAATGATTATCACTGAATGAATAATGAAAACCCGCACCGCTAGTATGATACTATTTTAATGTTCCAAACTATAAACCACTAATGTGGAATATCGGTAGAACTCATGTTGATAATGAATATTTATGAACTGTATAAATGAAAATGTGTAAGATTTTTTTTTCAAATTAGTCATTAAAATAGATTTATTTATTATAAACGGGATTGATGAATCATCATGGATTCCAAGATAATCATTAACGTTTCTTATTTCCATATTTTCCACTTCGATACTTGATTCGTATTATGCAAATTATTTCATTTTTCTAGGGTATATTATAATGAAACAAGAATTCCAATTCCCGAAAATATATTATATATTATATAACAAGATTCAAATAATAAAACCAAATATTAAAGAATAATATATTAATAATATTTTATTAATAAATCTTTAATAAACACAAAGATGGTAAATCATTGATAATTATTACATTTAGATGGTAAATAAAAATTACTTGTTAATATTAAATTGATAATTTAGAAAACAATATTTTTATAATATATTATTTTCTAAGTATATATATTTATTTATTATTGTGCTTAAATTTGATACTTTGAAATTAATTTTTTATTCCATATAAAAAAGTATTTCTTTGGAATACTTTTTGACTTTTTTTCTAAAATAAAGGGTTTTAGAAAAAATTTATTTGTTTATAATTAATATATCTCTATATATGAAATATGTTATTCGACCATTATTATAAGTCCAGAAAATATATTATGAATTTATAATCATTAATTCTAAATTACTAAGTTTTATTTATAATCCCATTGTGAAATGATTGAAATTTTATGAAAGGTTTTAAGGAAATATGTTTTCTGATCATTTTATTAATTAATTATAATAAAATGAAAATATTATTAAATTTTTTTATTGTAATTAAAAATAATTTTCATCTTAATGAAAAATTTAAAATTTTTGGGATCAATGTAATTGGTATTTATATCCAAAACATAACCATTTTTTCATAAAAATAATTCTTTCTAAAAACTATTTTTTATATTTTAAATACGCTTATATTTGGTTTAATTACACAATAAATATAATATTAATATCATAATATTGTTCTTATATATTTATAATAATGTTAATGTTAATAATTCTTCCAATTTAATTTATTAGAATAAAATGAAATTGATTATACTAAATGAAAATTACAATGATAATGGTGAAAGAGGGATTCTAAACCTATTGTTTTATTTATATCATGGAAAATATATATAATTAATTAAATTAAATTACTTTAAATATTTATTCTCATATTATATATAAACATTTAAATCAATATCTTAACACACAATTAATAGGTAATGAATACTAAATAATATAAAAATCTATAAAGGGAAAATTATAATTTTTCGAGTATAATCTTTTTGTACACATTATCTGCTTAAATTTTAATGTTCATTATGTAATAATATAAATTTATATTAGATTATATATATGGTATATATTTTCCATAACACCCTAAAATGGTTCATATGTTTTATATTATATGTGTAATGAAAAACAAAACAATACAATTTATAAGAAGTTGCATATTTTAAATCTAAAAGATTAAAATGTAAAAAGATAATGGTAAAAGAATTACATGATGATTGAAACATTTGAAAAAATCCATCATTGTGTCTTTCTATACTCAAATACACCCCAAAATCGATAATTTATAGAAAAACTATGTCATTGGGTTGGAATAGTGGAAAGTGTATATAAAATTATAATGTGTATTTATAAAAGTCTCATTTTCCTCTTCTAAAAAAGGGGATCAAATAAACCCATTAAAAACACATATACCTAGACAATTCAGAATTGAAAATTTCAAATTTTAATATTCCTATAACAATTTTAAATTTAAATAATCCATGTATCACTCATAGTGAGCCTAAGGCCTTCAATTCGATAGGATCATCCAAGGGAAAATCATGTATCCAGCGTATGAGTTATCTCATCTTAAGAATTTATTATTAACAATACACTAAAAATTATATTATAAAAAAATTATTATGAATAATGTATAATAATTAATTATAAATTTATTATAAATTATTGGTGGAACACTAATTTATTATATTTAATCCACTGGTAATAACTAAAGAACATCGATTGTGGGTTTCATGGAAAGCCACGTCCACACAGTGATGTCATTTATTTGTCATTATATATTTTAATGGAAGATTAAAATATTATAAATGATAAATAAATATGATATTTGAAATAAAATTATGATCCTAAAATATATATTTTTTATACACCTCTACCATATATCATGAGTTGTGATATATAAAAGTTAATCATGTGTAGGGACGAATTGTAACTTCTGTGATGAATCATTTCTATTTATTCATTTATAATTTGATAAATAATATAAAAATAATTAAGTACTATTAAAAATTATATAAAAAATATATATATTTATTCATCTATTATAATGATATTATGTCAAACAAAAATGTCCCAAACCCATACACACCATTCGAGTTAAGGTGTATTCATGACTATGTGGGTATAACCACCTATGTGAACTACGCATTAAAATCAAAATAAGGATTAATATGGGAAAAATTATAAATTTTATAATATATTTATCAATTTGTTTAATCTATATCTATATAGAAATAATCTATAATAATATTTACTTGTTATTAAAGAAAAATATTTATTCTATAAAATTACAGAAATAATCTATTATCAATTCAGTTTCAACATCACATATACAAATAAAATACTGAATGAAATAAAAAATTTTAATAAAATATATGTTATATATTATATATTATTAAATGATATATCATTAATTAACATTTTAAAAAATGATGGGTATGATAATTCATATTATTAAACATGCACAAAAAAAATAATGTTATTAACTATGGATGGTCACAATATGGTATAAATAACTAACCTACTCATGATAGTGAATTATAATAAGGATTATAGAAAAGAAATAACTATTAAAAATGTATTTAAATAGGGTAATAATTTATATTTTTTACATGATGTTGTAGTGTTGTAAATTATTTATGGAACTATGATAAGAGTTTCATTTCAAATATTCCATCTTTGAGGAACACATTCTATCATGAACATATTTTCATTCACATGGTTTTTATACATACTATAGGTTTTATAATAAAATAAATCATCATAATAATGGTATTTAAACTTAAATTTCAATATCTATCTCTCATTAAATTAATTTTTTGTAGAATTTTTTTAGGCCATATTGGATTTTTGTCTCAATTTACCATTCATTAAGACATTGTCTCTACTATAAACCTATTTTAATTTGAGAATTATGTATAAGTCCAATATGAAATTATATATTATAAATTAATTCAACATTAATTGTATTCTATATCAAATTTATTTTTAATTATCCTTTATAATTTTTATTTTATATTCTATAAAATCTATAAGGATTTATTTTCAGCATAATTTGAATGAAGTAAGACCACTAAAATTTGGTAATCTATATGGTGAAATTTAATTCCTAATAATTTCAAAGCCTATACAATTATAATTTCTTATTGATATATTTGGTAATCATCAAATTATATATAAAATATCATAAATAGTATGACATAATGAATTATAAGTAATGATGGTTTTCAATAAAAACATAATGTTATAATGACTTTTTTCTAATAATAAAATTAATGTTTTCAAATCCACTCCACAGTTTCTTTTGATTAATCTTAGGTATTTTTTATGTTTTCATTTATAAAGATGTTTTAAAAGAAAATTGTTTAATTTATTTCAACAAAACTATCAATGAATATTTATATATATATATATATATTCCTATATAAAATATAATTTTTAAAATTATTTGTGTTCGAATTATTTTTTTTTGTTTTATTGAAAACACATTGAATTTTCAATACTACATTATGAATGATTATCATAAAACAAAATAAAAATCCAGGTATTTTTAATTATTTTATTTCAACACACAGTGTATTTTAAATAGTATTTTCTTAAGTACTATTTATAATTATTAATTTTCATGTCTATTCTTTCAGTTGAATTTTTTTTAAAAGTAATTATCACATTAGTTGTCTAAAATGGTGATTTGAAAAAAAAAATTGCTGCATTTATTTACCCATCATTATTTATTTTTAATGAAATAATTTTTTGATTAGAAATTATTTGTTATTACGATATGATCAGTTTAGGAACGTCAGTGTTCTGATATTTCATGAATTTTTATTTTCTTATTATGAGATGTTTTTAAATATTTTATAAAACTAATTATTTTTTCACATATTCATTATGAGCTGATGAATTATTAATTTCAAAGTGGAGTCAAATATATGTTTTATGAGATTTTATTGTCTATGTATGCATCAATTTCATTTGGAAATGGAGTATATCTGATGAGATAAAAAGGTTATATAATTACTAGGTTTATAAAGGTTGATTTAAAAGGAGTTAAAACTCACTATAAAAATTGTGTGAATAGGTTAGTATGTCTCTAGTATTATAATTGATGAGTGTTACAAAATTAATCTCTACATACAATTTCATATCTTAATTGATTATGAAATCACTTATTTTATAATTATTCAGTTTGATTGTGTTAAAATCTACACATAATATAATGTTTGGATAGGCTTGTGAGTATCCAGGTTCACAAGGATATGAAATACATTGTATAATATAGTTCCACATTTTCATTTTATTTTTAATTTTATTCCAACAATTCATGATTATACATTATTTATTTATTCACACATTTTTATCATTATCTCATGTTATAATTTTTTTGATATTTATATTTTTTCATGTCATTTATTTTATGGTTCTAAAATGATATTCTTATGATTATTTTTTTCCCATGAGTTATCATTATTATCCATAGTAGTTTGATATTTTATTATTTTATTAATATCATTCACATATTTTTTATCGTATTTATGATCTAATACTGTATGACAAGTATTTTCACTTACTGAGAAACTGTGTTAAACCTATTATTATATTGTAAATTCCATCATGCGGTATATCTATAAATGGTATAGTGGATCACAATTTGGTTAAATATTATTCATGTATTGTTCTTTCAGTTGTTTGTATATGTAATCTCCAAGAAAATATATATTTCATTCATTTTGTTGTGTGAATTTTGTTTAATGTGTTATTTAAATAATGAGGTTAATGTAATATTTACGCAATGTTTATATTTTCCACTTATGTTGGTATCATATTATGGATTAGTTATTTTATAGATTCTTTTATATATTTATGATACTAGTTTAGAGAACCTTAATAAAAACCCTATATATGAGTACAAGAATAAAATAATATTTTGAACTGTTTTTAAAATGTATAGTAAGTGGTTTTCATGGAAATACATCCCCATGTTGATAGTAGAAGTTGTATACGACTTTATAATAGATGCACCTAGGGGTAAGTACCATGAAATAGGTTGGTTACGAACAAAATTGATTTTCACGTAGATGAATGATTAGTGGGAATAGTACTACACACCTAGATAGACACTCGGTGGTAATATTATTTGGTCGATCGTAATCTATTTACGAAATAATATGAATGACTAATTCTCATATAGCATTGTGTGCCTGTATGGAAACCATATATAAAGTACCCTAGGTAGAACCAAGAGAGTTATAAGATTAACCATTCTTGAAATAGTTGAAATAATTGTATTATAGGTTGAAATGTAGATTTCAAGAGACAAGAAATTATGTTATTATACATTCATACAAAAACTCATTGATTCTTTTTGATATTATCAAAGACATTAGTTTATTAATTTGATGCTTTTATATCAAGGAAATAAATTTGTGAATTATATGTCTCTATGAACTCCTATGAATAATATTTGGGATAATTATTTTCCGTTAAATATCATGGATAATTAGTTAGATATCATTTTATACGAAATATATTTCATTTCTATTTGATATCATAGCTAATTACTTTGGTAAATTAAAATTAAAATTATGAGGATACAATTTATTTAAGTATATGAATATAATAACCTAAGATTTTTTATCCAATAAAATACATAATATATTCTATTACTTGTGACACACACTAATCCCAATTTAAAAAACAACTACATATTAATGAGATAATATTAATTAATCTATAATAATTATTCTGAGGATAATCTATTAATAGTTATGGCCATTATAAGAAAAATAATAAATATAACTTAATTTTGACAAGATTATATGCAATATGTATTATTTTCAATAAATTATAATTTTTTTAAAATAAAATTTTATTTGTTTGTGATTGAATTTTATAAATGAAATTAATATTTTTTGTTCCTCCAAACAAAATTACATAGGAAGTATTTTTGAGATGTTTCTAAAATAAAAGGCTTATAGTGAAAAATAATGAATTTTATAATACCTTTGTATTTATAATAATTTTATGTTTTTATAAGTTTTTTTGATATAAAATACATACATAAATATATATATATATATTATAATAATGCATTAAAAATATAACGTTTAATTTACAATGACGGGAATAATGTTTTTGAAACTTTTGGTAGCATTTGAAAGAAAATTGTTATTCCAATATTATTTAAATTATGTATTACATTATGAAATGATATTTGATATTTGTTTTAATCATATATAAATTTTATTCTAATATTAATATTCTTATTCAATTCAATTTTTTGATGGAATTGATAATTCTATAATATTAAAAACTCTTTTTCTTAAAAATAATGTTTTTAGCATGTTTTTACATAGTACATGGGGTAATGTAAAGATTATTTTCCTCAAAATAAAATGTCAATTTAAAAAAAAATATCTTTATATTAGAGATATTAATATTTATAATATTTTATATTTTTAATTTACATCTAAGTTATTACATTTATATTATGTATATTAATGATAAGAACCACGATAATAGTGAAACAAATGTCTAAATTGTTTTGTTTAATTAACATAAATGTCTTTATAACAAAAAATACATTAAAATAAATTTAATAATTATTATAATATTAATTAAATAACACATTAATATATATATTAACAATCATTTAATAGTTAATAAATGATTATTATAATTAGTTATTCTTAATAGTCACAATGTCATTTTTATAGTAAAACATTTTTATACACATTATCAATTTTGATTTAAAATTTAATTCAAAATTTTTTAATCTTAAATTGGGTTAAATATATATTAAATTGAGTTCCAATACACAGTAATTTAGTTATCTTGATAATTTTCTATTTTTAAAAAAACATAAATTCAAATAGTTAAAAACAAATTACCTTGTCTAAATGAAAAGGAATAAAATGTGAAAATAAAATAGAAAAGACTTTTTACATGTTTAAAACATTGGTGGAAATCCATTTTGGTGTCCTTGGTCACCCAAATACAAACATGTTTCAAAAAAATGTGGACATTTTCATCCATTTACAATTGAATAATTTAATAACATTATTAAGTAATGATGGATGGTTCCAAAAGTATATTTTTCATATACTAACAAAGGGGATCACATACACACATTAAAACACAAACCTCTGATAATAATTCCACCTTGAAACTCTTTCATTTTATATTAATTTTATTTATATACAAAAATAATAATCTCCTGGTTACTAATACGCAATATATGACTTTCAATTTCAAGGGAACATCCTAGGAAAATATCAAGGTTCCAGTGAAATTGTTATGCCCTCTTAAGATTTTCTTCCTAATACTACTCTTCAAATTTTGTTATCACTATAATAATATAATGATTTAATATTCATAATTATAATATTTTTTTATCTGTTGAAACCCCACTATTTATTAATTTTCATCCTATTATAAAATTTAAAACAAATATTTTTGTGTTGCATAGAAAACCGCCTCTGTGAGGCGACTTCATTGTTTTCCATTATAGATTGTCACAAAAATTATTCAAATTGGTGATTGTCATGACTCGTCCTCTGAGGTCCATGTCGTGAATACCCCAAACCTTCCTTCCATAGGCCGGGGACTGGCGACTAGCACCAAAGGCGTAAATCCCTAAAACTACGATGTAATTTCCTTTACAAATTATAATCACACACAACAGAGTAGTTGTAATAAATACACTATGTAAAACCGTATAAAAAACTAATGCTGAAAAGTAATGGGGTTGGAAATACAAGCTGAACAATAAAGTACCAGGAAAAAAAGTACAACAGAAGAAAGGTGAAACAACTTCTGGATCATCCTACGTGAAATCCTAGCTGAAGGGTCGGTACAAATTGCCTCCATATCACTCCACCTCCTTCCATATCCTCCTTGTATCGTCATGATGTGGGGTCCACCTCCGGGTACCGTCTAGTCCTCATACACTCAGCCTCAGTCATCACTGTCTGTCGTCTGCATTCAACACAACGAGGTGGGGGAATAGCCCATACAGGGGTGAGTATATTGATACTCAGTAGAGGCCCCGAGACCCTCAAGATCTCACAAAATTGAACAAGGATAAACCAAAATTTAAGAAATCAATAGATAACCACACTTAGGGATATTCTCATACATATACCGAAGTTATCATGTAATCTGTCTCAATCATGAGGTAAACTCAAAAGTTACTGACTCCGCTCAACCATGATTTTGATTATCGATACCATGGCTGCTAAAGAACTCCTCCACTTTTGAGTACATTGGGCCTTCCGCCACAACTATGTGCTTCCCACAAACCATGTACTATTGACTTACTCCTCATGTCGAGTAATGTGGGTCTGTCGCGCTCACACAGAGGCGCTCTCCACTATGGGTTTTCCGCTAACTACGATGTGCTCCCCCAAATAGACTGTAGAGGTACTCCTCCTATCGAGTATCGTGGGTATGCCACCAACTACCAGGAGGTCCTCCACATGGTTTTACCACCATCTACCAGGTGCTCCCCACTAGGCTAGTCGAATCACTCTCAGTCGAATCGGTCAAGTAGTCATTAGGTCTCAGCCAGCTACTAGGTCTTCATTCTCCACTTGCTCGTCTCCAGGAGGGTCCACTCCACAAGCTATAGTTTGATACTCAAACTGTCACAAAGACCAACTTATATGTATCTCAAAGTTTCATCTCATCAAAAGGAATGCAATGCGACAGATGGTTCATCAATCAGACACCCGGTCTGAGAGTTATTGGCATTTCCATTCCAATAGCCCTATTGGATTTAGGTTCAATCCAACCCAACCATACCCCAAATGCGTTCGAACCTCAAGTGAATTATTCCAAAAGAACTAGCATGCTCCATGATTTCTGTCGCCATAGATGGTTCATCAATCGGACACCTATAGTCTAAGATATGGGAAAAAAGGTGAAATTGGTTCAAACAGGTCCAGACTGGGGTCTGACCCTGTCCGCGGGGTCGACCCGGTCTGCGGAGGCGGCCCGGACTATGAGGGCAGCCCGACCCGCACTGGGATTTCCCTAGCCACGTCTAGGAGGGAAGTCGTACACCCCCTGGTAATCACAAATGGCTATGTCGTTCGGGATGGACATAAACTGGTACCAGGTGGTGCCGGTCCGCGTTACGCGGGACCCATGGTGGGTCTCGCTCCTCCCGACTGGCCAAACGGCCAGCTGACTCCTGCACGGCGCTGGTTGCGCCGTGCCTCCTTTGGTGACCCTGCGGCTCGGGCTTCCAGTATTCTCTTAGGACGGCCATGCGCTGGCTACTACCGCACCACAACGGCCATGTGTCGCGGCTTCTTCTGCTCCACTGCGCGGCGTCATTGCGCAGAGCCTTCTTAGTCGACCCGGTGGCTTGAGACGTCGGTTTCTTTCTCAGTCGGACTTGCACCGGCTACCACTGCACCGTCGTGTCCAGGGGCTCGGCTTCTCCTTTGGTGGTGCGGTTTTACCACCGATGTCCGCATGGCCGGTCGGTTTTCTGGTCACCCTCCCATCATTCCACCGGTGTTGTTCGTCGGTTCCGACTGCCGGTGAACCTTTCACGGGTCACGAGACAAGTTCCAGTGGCCCGATCCTTTTTCCCGAAGAAATCATGCACTCCTCAGGACACCACCTTCGATCTGCAACCATTGTTGATGAGTAACTCTTATACGGGATTCATGATGCGTTCAGTGTCAATTTCCACAAGGAAGGAGGAGGGGTCGGTCCGTGTTTGTTTTTCCCACGTCCTCCACGTTACGGTGATATCAAGAGTCTTTGAATTATAATCCACGAAGGAAAACAAAGAACTAGAAACGAAACAAGTTCAAACCCTTACCTCAGATTTGTTGTTCATTGATGAAGTCTTGGAAAGGCGGATGTCATTTCATTGACATCAAGAAAGAAGATGAAGAAGTCGAGGATGACATCATCGGCATTCTTCAAGGACGGTTCTTCCTCCCTTGTTCCATGTGAAGATCGTTCTTCGTTGGCAGAAGAAGTGTTCTTTGTTGGATAATTATTTTTCTTCCCAAGCTCTCCTTTTTCCAAGCTCTACACAAATGAAAATGTCAACCCCTCAAAAATAATGTATTAACTTAATACATTATTTAATTATTTTCTCAAATATTCAAAAATATTCAAAAAAATTAAGTGGGTGTATTTTTTACCATAAAGTGGGGAGCTCAAGGGTTCTCTCCACTTAATGGAGAGTTTCAAGGGGTTAAAAGTCGGTTGGTCCCCACCTCATTTATCCTCCCAGGGGAGGATGATTTTGGCTGGGCCCCACAACCAAAACCTCTCATGGGAGGTTATGGAGTGGTGGCCCCACCCCTAACTTCCAAGATGAGGTTTTAACTAATAAACTAAAATAATACAAGCACTTATTTTATTTTATTTATTCCTCATAAAACCCAAAACCTATCTTCAATTCTTGACTCACTATCGTTGAAGTGAGTGTCTCCCAAAGCGAATATCAGCTTTTTGAGTTCAATGGTGCCCTCAGATTTCAATTCTGAGCACCAGTTCAAAAGTTATAAAAGCCCGCTCATATGTTTACTAAATTTACCCGAAAAAAAACATCATAAATCGATTCTGGGAACACCAGGCCTCAGAATCATGCACCATATTTTTTGTGGACTCATAAAATTCTCATGTATTTAAAAAAATCAATGGGATTTTTGGGTCTTTATAGTCTCCCCACCTCAGGGCTTCACATCCCAGTAAGCTACAACTCGAACTAAGGGAACAAATGGGGGTACTGAGCATGCATCTGAGCCTCCTGCTCCCATGTGCTCTCTTGGAGGTTCTCGCAATGCCAATGAATTTGCACCATAGGTATCAACCGTCCACGTAGGACTCACTCCTGTCGACCCTGAATCTCTTCTAGAAACTCTTTTAATGTTTCCCCATCATCGATTTCTAACTCTCCATGGTCTCTAATGTGAGCAGGTCCATGCACGTATATTCTCAGCTGAGATATGTGGAATAAGACGTGCACCTGTTGCAACTGAGGTGGAAGAGCTAAGCGGTTAGCCACCTCGCCAACTCTTCTAAGGACCTGAAAAGTTCCGATTATTCTTGGAGATAACTTGCCGCCTCGGCCAAATCTCTGTAGACCTCATCGAGGTGAGACCCATAGAAATCTGTGGTCGCCATCCTTGAACTCCAGAGGCCTCTGTCTCCTGTCAACATAAGACTTATGCCTACTCTGTGCAGTCTTCATCCCCACCTAGATGATCTGCACCTTCTCTGTGGTAGCTCATACCATCTCTGGTCCCAATAGTGCTGACTCTCTAGGGTATGTCTAGCATAGTGTTGATCTGCAAGGTCGACCATACAAGGCCTCAAAAGGTGCCATCCTGATGGTGGATTGATAGATGTTGTTGTACGCAAACTCCACCAAAGGTAATTGATCTTCACAGCTGTGACCGAAGTCGAGGACACAGGAATGTAGCATGTCCTCGAGTGTTTGAATGGTCTGCTCGGTCTGAACATCTATCTGAGGATGGAATGCAGGGTTCAGGTAATGTTACGTCCTGAAAGCCTCCTGCAACCCCTTCCATAGTCGTGAAGTAAAGTGTGTGTCACGATCAGAGAAAATAGATGAAGGTACTCCATTTAGCTTCACAATCTTCTGTATATAGAGGCATCCTATGATCTCTACTAAACCATACTCTCAAATAGGTAGGAAGTGGGCTGTCTTGGTGAGTCGTTCGACGATCACCCAAATCGAGTCATGACCCCTAGATGAACGTGGAATACCTGTCATGATGTACATGGATATCTCATCCCACATCTACTTTGATACCTCTAAAGGTTGTACCAAGCCTACTGGTACCTGGTGCTTTGCCTTCACATGCTGACAGATGAGGCACTGAGAGACAAACTCTGCTACTGCCTTCTTCATACCTAGCCACCAGTGCTGTTGTCGAATGTACTAGTACATCTTCACCACTCCTGGATTTACTGCAATAGGGGAAGTGTGGAACTCCCTCAACACTTCCTCCTGAAGTGATACTGGTACCAAGGTACATCTTCTAAAGTGGATGTCGTGCTACCCACCTTCAGAAAATATATCAAGTGTTTGTCCTATAGATATCTGAGTACGTCGTGTCTCGCAATCAGCATCTTTACACTGTGCCTCCCTAAATCACTGAAGAAGTGAAGGAGTGACTATAACAGACTGAAGGAAAGCTGCTCCATCTCAGTCCACATAATAAATCTATAAAGCAGCCAGCTTCTCTGTCACCTCTCCTAGCAGCTATATACCATTTCTCTTACTGAGTGCATCTACAACAACATTCCCTTTCCCATGATTATATACTATCTTGAAGTCATAGTCCTGTAGGAACTCAATCCAACATCGTTGTCTCTGGTTCAGGTCCCTCTGAGAGATGATATACTTGAGACAATTGTGATCAAAGTATATGGTAAAACATTCGACCATAAGATAGTATCGCCACATCTTCAAGGCGAAGACAACTAATGCAAACTCCAGGTCATGGGTAGCATAGTTCAGCTCATGTTGTCTCAGCTGTAGAGAAGCATATGTGATCACTACTCACTCCTACATTAGGATGCACCCGAGTACGGTCCCTGATGTGTCACAGTAAACTACGTACCCTATGCCTTTCTCTAGAATCCTACAGATGGGGGCAGTAGTCAGCCTCTGCCTCAGCTCCTGAAAGCTCTACTGGCATCTCTCCTAACACAAAAAGGTTTTCCCCTTCTTCGTCAATGCTAATAGTGGTGGTGCAACTCTAGATAAGTCTAGTACAAACCTCTGGTAATATCCAGACGAACCCAAAAAACTTCATACCTCTGTCACACTCCTAGGTGGCTCCCAAGAAAGTACCGCCTCAATCTTTTCTGGATCTACTGCAACTCCAGCCTCTGAGATGACATGTCCCAAAAAGTGAACCTCTCGTATCCCAAACTGGAACTTCGAGAGATTACCATAAAGCTGGTTCTCTTATATTGTGTCCAGTACTACCCTAAAATGGTAGGCACGCTCCTCCTTAGTAGTCGATTAGATCAGAATGCGGTCAATGAGGACTATGAAAAAGAAATTGAGGTATGGACAGAAGACCATGTTCATGAGTCCCATGAACAATGCTGGAGTTTTTGTTATGCCGAAAGTCATAACCAAGAACTCGTAATGGTCGTACCGAAAACTGAAGGCCATCTTTTTCACATCCTCGTCTAGAACTCTGAGCTGGTGATAGCCTGATCTGAGGTATATCTTGGATAACCACCGAGATCCCTTCAGCTAATCAAAGAGGTCGTCAATCATCCAATGTGGGTGCTTGTTCTTCATGGTCACCTGGTTCAAGAGACGATTATCGACAAAAATCATCAAGCTCCCATTCTCCATCATGGCGAACTGAATCGGGGCTACCCAAAAAGAAACACTGGGCTAGATGAATCATTTTCCCTGCAACTCCTCCATATGTACCCACAGCTCATGAAGCTCAGCAGGAGCCATCTGATATGCTGGTGTAGATATCGATGTTGTCCTGGGTTACATGTCAATGTAGAATTCCACCTCTCTATGAAGAGGTTGTCCTAGAACATTATCAGGTACAACATCTGTGTACTGGTCCACCACTACAGGATAGCTCGGACTCTCCACATCAACTTCTCCGAGGGTAAGGTAGGCCAACTGATGAGTTATCAGTTGCACCCTCCTCTGAGTAATTCCATCATGTGCTACAAAGGCTCCTTTCTTTCCAGTTAAGGTGAAACTTGTCCCATCCATGTATACACACCGCACATTATGCCTAATATAGTCGATATGATCATGTACTATAGATAACCATCCCATACCCTAGATGACATCATAAGGCCTCGATGCTGCTACAATGAGATCCCAGCTGAATCTCTCACCTCCTAGAGTAAGCTCACACTACTGGCACCAGTGTGAAATCATTGAATCTGCTACCATAGGAGTCCCTAGCGATAAGGATCGAGCCAATGCCTCCATCATAATCTCCGAGATCTGAACGAGGGAAGTGGAAATAAAAGAGTGAATGGAACCTATGTTTATATGAACTAAAAACATGTTGGATTAAACACAGATCGTACCTCAAATAATCTCCGAAGCGCTGTTATAGTAGGCCTTAGTTGCCTAGATCTGAGCTCTGCCCTGTCCACCTGCTCCCCACGGTCAGGGTGGACCTCCTAGTGGTGGTGGTAGTAACACCTCAAAACGTCGGCTACTGCCATCTGCACGGCCAGCTCCTCTTCCACGTCCACCTACTCCATGAGGACCGCCTCAATCTAATATCTACCTCTGCCTAGGAGGTCCTTCGACCATATTCTTATCATCTGAATGAAGGGTCAGACAGTCACGAGCCATGTTACCATGCCTTCCACATCAGTAACACTGTCTGCTCCTAGCATATCTGGCTCTGTCTTCACTCTGGTTGCCCCACCCAACTGATTCTAAGTCATGTGGTTGTCCACCTTTAGGTCTGGTCCTCTTGGACCTCTGTGACATATGTCTACTACCATCTGTAGAAGAATCCACTTATTGTCGACTAGTGGTGGGTCTCACTGCTGGAGACTTCTCAGCAAGGAAACTCTCCACTAAGAGGGCTCGCTTCAACACCCCTTCCTACATCGGGATGATAAGGGAGATCATCGAAGCCCTAATCTCTTGCCTAAGTCCCTGCTCAAAGTTCCGGGCCCTGAAGAATGGGTCACATACCATATCAGTGGAGTAGTGTAGGAGGTCTATGAACCTTGCTGAGTTCTGAGCTACAGTCATGCTACCCCACTGTAGATATAGTATCTCCTGTATTCGCACTGCATGAAGGGTGGTTGGGACAAACTCCACCCAAAATAGGCTCTCTAAGTATTTCCATAGTAGCGTTATCTCAACATGCACATGGAAAATCAGGCTCCACCATCTTCCTGTTGTTGCCTGAAGGGGAATCACTACAAGGATATCCATAATGTCTTCTGGTTTCCCTACCAGTCTAAAGACTCTCACCACACCCTCCATCTAATCCTCAACCGCCTGTGAGTTCGTCTCTTACCTAAAATGGGGTGACATGTGGTGCTATAACTCATGCAATGGACTCAAGTGGCATGCATCATCTTCTGCTGGGGCTGGCGGCATTGGTGTTCCAATGGGTATTGGTACTGCTAGTGCCTCCACTGGAAGAGGGCCCTGCTCCGAGGCCTCATCGCTCGGTGGGCTATCTGCACGTATTAATCTCAGGTATCTAACTAGTCATCCATGGGGAGGCATACTGAAAGAAATAGATGTGACATGGTCAAAAGATTATACCTGGTGAGATGACCTAGTTGAGCTGACATAAAGAAAACTTTGTAAAACACCCACGCAATTAGTGTTTTCGTGCACTGAGTCTAAAATTATAAGTTAGGGTCCTAGTTTTTGGATACATCGGCTACCACACAAACACTGGACTCCCTAAACATGAAACCACACTCAATACTCTTAACACTATTACTTCATAGAAAAGAAAGATTAGAGTCCCAAGTTCTGCGGTAGAACCGACATTCTATGAGACCAATTTGTCACGACCCGTCCCTAGAGACCCATGTCGTGACTACCGCAATCTTGCCTTCCATAGGGGAGGGGTGGGCGACTAGAACCAAAGGCGTAAATCCATAATACTGGGATAGCATTTCCTTGAAAAATTATAATCACACACAACAGTGTTCCTGGAATCAATACACTATGTAAAACTGTATACAAAATAAGTGATGAGAAGTAAAGGGGCCGGAAATACAAGTTCAACTGTAAATTACAAGGAAAAAAGTACAATAGAAGAAAGGTGAAACAACTATTGGATCATCCTCTGATAAATCCTACTTGATGGGTAGGTACATATAACATCCATAGCACTACGCGTTCATCCACCTCCTCCATGTATTGTCACGTCGTTAGGTCCTCCTCCAGGTATCGTCCAGTCCTCGTACACTCAGCCTCAGTCAGTGTTGTCTATCATCTGCATTTCGTACAATGAGGTGCGGGCATAGCCCACGAATGGGTGAGAATAATGATACACAGATGGGACCCTGAGACGCTCAAGGTCTTACAAAATACAACACGGATAAACTTCAATGTAAAAAATCAACAGATAACCACACTTAGGTATATTCCCATACATATACCTAAGTTATCGTGTAATTTGTATCCATCATGAGGTAAAATCAAAAGTTACTGACTCAGCTCAACCAGGATTTTCATTATCAAACCCACGGCTGCTGGAGAACTCCTTCACTATCGAGTACAGTGGGCCTGCCACCACAAATAGGTCCTTCCCACTAACCATGGACTATTGAGGTGCTCCTCCTATCGAGTACCGTGGGTCTATTTTGCTCACACAGAGGCTCTCCCCAATGTGGGTCTGCCACCAACTACTAGGCGCTCCACCAAATAGCCTGAAGATGTACTTCTCCTATCGACTAACATGGGTCTGCCACCAACTACCAGGTGCTCCTTCGCCATGGTTCTGCCACCAACTACCAGGCTCTCCCCACTAGGCAAGTCGAATCACATCGGGTCGAACCGGTCAAGCAGTCGTCAGGTCTCATCCAGCTACTAGGTCTTAATACTCTGCTCACTTGTCTCCAGGAGGGTCCGCTCGATGAGCTACAAGTTGATTCTCTAACTGTCATGAAGTCCCATGAAGAAGTATCCCAATGTTCCGCCTCTTCAAAAGTAACACAACGTGATAGATGGTGTGTCACTCAGATGTCCGGTCTGAGAGTTATTGACAATTATATTCCACGTTCCCATTAGGATTTAGGTTTAATCCAACATGATTGTACCCCAACTACGTCTAAAACTCATGTGACGTATTCCAAAGGAACCATCTTGCTCCAAGCTTTACATCACCATAGATGGTTCGTCAATCAAACACTCATAGCCAATGTTATGGGCGAACAGGTGAAATCGGTTCAAACAGGTTTGGACTGGGGACTGAACTAGTCTTTAGGTCCAACTCGGGCTGCAGAGGTGGCCTGACCCGCGAGGGCGGCCTAGCCTGTGTTGGGTCTGGCCCAGCGGCCCACACAGGTTCCGCCCTACCCGCGTACAGGGGGAAGTCGTGCACCATCTGGTAATCCCAAACAGCTATGTTGTTCAAGTGGGAGATAAACTGGTGCCAGGTGGTGCCGTCTATGACACGTGGGGCCCACGGTGGATGCTCTCCTCCCAACAGGCCGAGCGGCCAGCCAACTCCCGCATGGTGCCGGTTGCGCTGAACCACCTCCGACGACCCGGTGGCTCGGGCCGCTGGTCTTCTCTGCGGTCGTCCATGCGTCGTCCACTTCCACACCACTACAGCCAGGGGCCGCAGTTTTTCTGCTCCACCACGTGGCGTCATTGCATCGCGCCTTCTCGATCGACCCGGTGGCTTAACCCACTGGTTTCTTTCACGTCTGGACTTTCACCGATTTCCACAGCACCGCTGCGACCAAGGGTCACAACTTCTCTTCCAGTAGTGCGGTTGCGCTGCTGCTATCCACAGGGCCAACCGGTTTTTCGGCTGCCCTCCCTTCATTCCACCGGTGTCGTTTGCCAGTTCTGACCACCAGCAAACCTTCCACGTGTCACCAGATGAGTTCTGATGGCCCGATTCTCATTCCATAAGATGTCGCGCACTCCTCGGGATGTCGCCTTCGATTTGAAACCATTGTTTATAAGTAGCACTCATTGCAGACTCATGTCGCATTTAGTATCAATTTCCACAAAGATGTAAGAGGGGTTGGGCTGTGTTTGTTTGGCCCTCACCCTCCACGTTAGGGTGATATCAAGCTGCTTCGAATTATAATCCATGAAGGAAAACGAAAAACTAGAAACGAAACAATTTCAAACCCCTACCTCAGATTTATTGTTTGTTGATGATGTCATGGAAAGACAGACGTCATTTTGTTGACGTCGGGAAAGAAGATGAAGAAGTTGAGGATGACGTCGTTAGCGTTCATCAAGGACGGCACTTCTTCCATTTTTTCGGTTGAAGATCGTTCTTCGTCGGCGGAAGAAGTGTTCTTCGTTGGAGAATTATTTTTTAATCCCAAGATATCCTTTTACCGAGATCCACCCAAATAAAAATTCAAACCCCTCCAAAATAATGGATTAACTTAATAGATTATTAAACTTTTGGCTCTAAAATTCAAAAAAAATCAAAAAAATTAATTGGGTGGATTTTTCACCATAAAGTTGGGAGCTCAAGGGTTCTTCCCACTTAATGGAGAGTTTCAAGGGGTAAAAAGACCAGGTGGTCCCCACCACATTTAACCTCCCATGGGATGTTGAGTTTGGTGGGTCCCACCACCATAACCTATCATGGGAGGTTAAGGTGTGGTGTCCCCACCACTAACTTCCAAGTGGATGATTTAACTAATAAATTAAAAATAAGACATGCACTTATTTTATTTTATTATTCCAAGTAAAACCCAAAAACTCTCTTAAATTCATGACTCACTGTCATTGAAGTGACTATCTCCTTAAGCGAATATCGGCGCTGCGAGTTCAACAGTGCCCTCAGATTTCAATTTCGAGCACCGGTTTCAAATTTATAAAATCCTTCTCATACGTTTACTCAATGTACCATAACAAAACATCAAAAATTGATTCCAGGCACACCGGGCCTTAGAATCACGTGTCATCATTTTTTTCGGACTCGTAAAATTCCCATGTATTTAAAAAAATTCCACAGGATTTCTAGGTATTTATATTGAGGATGTAAAATTTTGATATAATTGATTTAATTATGATATTTAATTTTCAATTTAATATCCACATTTAGTCCCTCTAAAGTGTTTATAAATAAGAACTCTAATTGTGTGTTTGTACAGATTAACACCTCCAAAATGAATCATTCTTTTTCAATTAGATTTTCATAAAATTTTTAATCATCTTAAAATATGTTTCACAATCATAATTAAACCAGATATTATAATTATTTCTTAATAATGATATTATGTCAAAGTAAACACATTCTTAACCATTCTCATTAATCATGTTAAAGTGTGTTCACTTTTTGGATAGTCTTAACTACCTACATAAACAATAAATTCAAATAAAATTAGATATTAATATAGGTAAAAAAAATATTAATATAATAAATGAAAAAATTAATAATTATTAGTACATGTTTCTTATAATAGTTTATTAATTGTTTAAAATATAACTAATTAATCATTTTTGTGGACTAAGATTCACAAAATGAGTCATTTTCAATTTGATTTTCACATAATGTAACCAAAAAGCTACTGAATTGAATATAAAATTTTTGAAATAATAAAAAATTTATATTACTGATTATTAAATTATATATCAATAATGAAAATTTTATCAAATTATGGGTGATGATTTCAATATTAATGAACATTCTCTAATAGTATAAGTTATTAACACCCAGCAGTCATAATAAACTATTACAAATTAATGTAATAATGAAATCTAATTATAATATGAATTATAAAAGTGTAATATTTTTTAGAAAGGTAATAAAATTGGATATTAATTTTCATACTCATTTTTTTAAATTTGGATAGATATTCATCATTGAAACTGTAAAAGAATGTAAGGGTTTCTTATCCAAATTTCATTCATCGAGACAGACATTTGTTTATACAATTAATTTAAACTAAATGGTGCATACACTATCTATTATTTGTATTCTATCATGAATTTTATTTCTCATGGAATTTTAACATGAATATCACGATCTCCGTCTTTTGATATTTCTTTATGGGAAGGTTTCATAGGATATAAGGGGGTTTCATCTCATTACACCCTTCTTTGAGATATTTCTGGTATTATACACCAATTGTCCATTATGTAAGGTGTATAAATTCTAAATGATATTATATATCATAAATGACACCTCAATTCAAGATAATATATTATCAATTTAATATACATTATCCTTTAAAGGTGTGGGTTTAAATGTTTCACAAGCTGTGTGGATTTATTTTCAAATTCGTTCCAAAAAAGAAACACCTATAAATTAGAATAACCCATTTGGAGAACTTTTATGTTCATTGATAATAAATCACATATTACATTATAATCCTATGTATATATTTTAGAGGCAATAATTTCATTTTACCATATTATTAATTTGATGTTTTTGAATATTTCTATGAAAATGTGGGATTTTAAATGGATTTATCAAAAAATTTCAAACGGTTTATATTATTTAAAAAATATTTCTTTTTTCTTGCACCAATTTTTTTAATCAATCATATGTGTTATTTCAATTTCCAATTTTAATTATTATTTAAAAAATCAAAACTTATCAATTTATTTTATGTTCATTAATTAAAAACAATAATTATATATTATGATTCCAATATTAAATATCATTTCAAAAGTAAAATTTTTATTAGTATTTTCAATTCTTATGTTGGAAACAATATTTATTTTCAATATTAAATTATTATTGTTAATATTATAATTAAATATTTTCAATATATTTTCGCTACGCCTTTTTGAAACCATAATTTATATTAAAAAAATTTTGATTTGGATGTCTTCATAATAAGGTTTTAAAAATTATTCTCTTTTCCTTCACAATATTTATTGGGCATTTTCACTTCAATATGAAAAATGTATAAAATATAATATTTAATTTCACATATATTTTCCCTCCATAATTTTTTTATGATGTAATTTTTTGGATACCCTTTAAAAGTTATTATTTATGATTTCTTCTGGGAAATTAGAGATCTGGTATTCCATGACTTATTATGTTCATGTAAAGTGATTTTTTTGAATGCCTTAAGAAAACCATTATTTTAACGTGGGTTATTTATGAGATGATCAATGTTTTATTATCATATGGATCAAACATTTATGGAAAATTAGATGTGTTGGATATATATATACCTCAGATGTATTAGATAATGTATTAGGTATCATGAGATATAAATATATTGTGAACAAGTTAGTATGTCACCAGGTTCATAATGGGTGAGTATGATTGAATTAAGATATACTAACATGTTTATATGTGAACATGAAAAATTGTATTGATTTTCACAAAGAATGAATGCGATATAATTGATCCCTAAAAAAATTTTATCTAAAAAAATTAATATGTCTCAAGCTATGAAAGGGAGAGTGTGATTCCATTAACCAATTTCTAGAATTGTACATGTGAACATGTTACCATGTCTCTAGGATAACAAACTATGATTGTGATAACATTGATCTCTAATCATAAGTTTACCTATGAAAATTTTCAAAAATACCATCAATCACAAGGATAGAAACCCCTATATATATGATGGTGGCACATTTGCATGTTTTTTATCATGTTATTCCATGTTTTTAGGATTATTAATCATTTATAATGTGTTACACACTTTTATATCATGCTCGCAAGCTTCATGGTTTCTTATATTTGCTTTTAAGATATGTCATTTCTTCTAATGTTCCTTAACAATATTCCTATGAACTTATGTTGATGCATGAAATTTTATGATTAATATCCATGTTCTTTGGATATTTTGTAATATTATTTATATCTTACCCGTATTATCTTTCATTCTTATGATCCAAGTAGTTATGACATGTCACTTCCCTTATGTAACATCCCTGATCTGGTAACTACTAAATTGGTACCCCGATCTAGGTCACCACATCACCTCAAGATCACCTCCCCATACACCAAAGGATGACAATTAAATGTGAGGGTGCAGATAAGTCACGTGGGGAGACTATACCCTTGTTACCAGAGTAATCAATAATAGATAAAAAATACAAACAATGGAAATAAAGTGAAATAACCAATAAATATTCATATGTTAGATCTCCCAAAACTTGGTACAACCACAACCAATAGTAAAATATGTTATGTGATGATAAACAATTCCATAGTGAACAAATAAAATATAAAGATGAAAAGATGAATCACCAAAATGTTCTGGACACCATGTCTAGAAGCCCATCCATGCATGGATCATGTCCAACTAAACTCCCCCGCATATGGACCTTTCCCTTGCCTAGAACTGAAAGAACGAAATCTACTCTGGTGCCCAATGGTAGCCCTTGCTGGGTATGAATAAAACTCAGTATGCCACCAACAATGGTCACTAAAAAATATACAGTCTTAAAAAATATTGCACACATGTATTTAATAAATGACATGTATTAAATAAGTGATAAGTAAGTAAAAGAAAATTTAGTTTCCACTCTGTAACAAACAATACATTCATTATTACTACCATTTGAACAAAAAATAATTTTCGTCTTCTTTATTACATAGTTCATCTGCAAAATGTAATCCATGGGTTCAACATTTTCATCATTCACAAAATGGTTCATGAAATTTATCATTCTACATGAAGGAATTAGTCAAGTCCATATCTCACAATGGATTATAAATCATAGAATCTCAATGTCCTCACCCTAAATTGTCGATCTGGGTGGAATGAAACTATAAGGGAATTGAGCTCAATACCCTTTACCAACATGTGTATTGTGGGAAGAGTTAGAGAATCATCCCACCTTGACCCATAGGAAGAGTCTCAGTCATTTATCCCAAAGGTCATGACATGGGAATATTATTATTAATCCACTCACCATACGGAACCCATATCACAACCAAACAACAAATTACATGTAACAGTCAAAATCCATAACAATCAACATGGGAATTAAAATTCTTCCATAACCCATTAAAACAATTTCAATTTAC
This sequence comes from Viscum album, assembly GCA_963277665.1. Lineage (NCBI taxonomy): Eukaryota > Viridiplantae > Streptophyta > Magnoliopsida > Santalales > Viscaceae > Viscum > Viscum album. Next base: position 1,897,091,522 of record OY728123.1, read on the forward strand.
ATTACTAGACAATTTAGTCTAATTATCACTCTCATGCATGGGTCATTAATCATATTCAATAATTACCTTATGTAAACCCATTTACATAACATTACCAATCTAACATATTCAGTATTTATTATGCACTAACACTCTTAGAAATTTCTAATATAATTCATTACCCAAGATTAACAATCTCAATTTACTTAATTAACCCAATTTTATTAAATTCAAAAAAACACTTATTCCATTTCCAAATCTAGGAAGACTACCAATATTCCATTTTAGATTTCCATAAAACATATCAACATGCTCAATAATGGATCTATATTATCATTCAATGACTATGCACTCACATAACAAATTTCTAAGACTGGGAATGATGGTGCACCCCATGGGTGGCCCTAATCTGTCAAATCATCCTTGATTTATCCCATGGGGACCATGACCGTTTTTATTCATCATTTAGACACCCATTTTACCAAACCTCCCAAAAGGAATCAAGAGAACAACAAGAGGTTACCATGAAAAAAAATGGAAAATGAACAAATCTACAGTGAAACTATGGGATATATCTTATAGACCACATACCTTGAATCTATTAATGAAACAACTCTTAATCATATCCTTAGATCCCGATTAAACCACCCTTTTATGTGTTAACATATATCTCATTAGAAAAGACGGTTTTAGTGATTCAGATGGAGATAAGAGAATGATGAAAACCCTAAACCCAAAAGACAATCTTTATAGGAATTATACATACCCAGATCTTTTATCCACAACCAATAGAATTTAAAATAGATTAGGATCAAATATGAATCACCTCATGGAATCTTAGGTATTCATTGATTGTCACTAGGGGTTGAAGAAGGTGAAATGGAGGAGAATCTCAAGGTAGAATATAAAAACCGGATGTGACAATTTAGTAATTTTACCCAAAATTATCGGGATTCATGGTTTAGATGTATGGTTTTTAAACCATGCACAAAAAGTTTATGAGACACTCTCCAAGGAAAGTTGGGTTGCACAGTTATGTGGGAAACTTGACATGGTTTACCACCCATGTTCTTATCAAGAAATATTCCACTGTCCCAAATATCCCCTACCATGCATGGTTTACTTAACCATGCACCAGCGGTGCACCAAACATAAACCTAAGAAATGTTGGCCTACTTTTTTCATTCATTCATATATAGAACCCCTTAAACTTCCCAATATCCCCCCCACCCGCACTCCTGAAAAAACATCATTATCCAAAAATAGGGATTAAGATGAAAATTTAAACAGGGAAATACATTTATGAAATCTGAGACCTTACAACATTGCTACCTTATAATGGATCTCCCTTAAAACAATCTTCCCGACCATCACAGAGTTTCCAAGGAAAACTGATCCGGCCACTAGGCCTACATATCTGATTCTTTCTCTCAAGTTTCATTATGACCATTGCCATGTTTCCATAAAACATGAACTAATGGCACAGTCTTTCCCATTAATTCCTTCTCAATATGATCTATGACATGAGCATGATGCTCTTCCAAGGACACATCACCCTCATGCTCTACAGCATCAAAAAATATCATATAATTTGGATCAAGGTAATATTGTTAGTGTTTTGAAACATGAAAAACATTGAGCATTACATTATACAATTATGGAAGAGACAATCGAAAATCCATCATTATGATCTTCTCAATAATTTCAAATGGCCCTACATACTTATGTTCCAAATTTCCATGTTTTTGAATCCAATGGTGACCTAACCATCACAAAATCATAAGAAACACACCATCATTTTCCATAAACACAAAGGATCTATGATGCTGATCTTCATAATAATTATCCCTACTATGTGCCAATTCTAGACACATATTAATCAATCAAAATTTCTCTATAGTCTCTTTCAGGAGAATTAGTCCCAACAACTCAGACTCCCTGGCTTCTAACGAACATAGTAGAAGTCGACACAGTCTCTCATTGAGTTCCCCAAAATGTGTCTTACAATCATTTCCTAAAAAATATTTTTGTAGGAAAGGTTATCAAGAGTCAATTTTTTCCACTAACCACCAAAATCATGGAAACGATCTTTCAACAATTCCCCTAACACCTAAATCACAAGATATAACTATCATTCCATCTATTGTTGAAAAGACCTACCTAAAACACCTAGGAACCAAGTGCTTTCTGTAACCCCTACTAGAAATATGTCGTGAAACATGGATCATGATCTAAAACAATAGTCCATGGTATACTGTGCAATCACACTATCTATCAAACATATAACTCACCCAGCTAATCAACTATGTAAGTCTCCTAGATCGGTAAAAAATGGGCCACCTTAGTCAATCGATCCACAACTACCAAAATTGCATCATTCATCATACGAATCTTTGGGATACCCTCTAAAAATCCATCTTTACATCATCTCATTTCCACTCTAAAATGTGAAAAGGATATAACAATCCACCTAGATGCTTGTTTTTGGCCTTCACCTGCTGAAAGGTAAGGTGTCATTCTTCAATACCTATAACCACTTACTTATTTCATGTAATGAAAAACTACCTAAAAAGATCCCAATACCTAATGGTCAAATCTGGGTGCACTTTCCACTATAATGAAATGAACTAGTGCATTAACTCTTCCCACATACACACTAGTACAACCATTGGGAAAAAAACATTGACAATCCCACTATCACCAAATCCCAATAAGAAGGTGACTCCCAACTTCTAAGAGTTTTCATCTTGGAAAATCAATCTAGATCCTCAAGATCAATCTCCTTGAAATTACTCAAAAGTATGGAATCAAAAAAAATGGATGTAATATTAATATTTTTTGTTCCCATCATGCACCTCCAGTTACATCATAGAAAAATAATCCATCATTCTCTACTAGGACTTGTATTTTTAAATCATGTGATTTTGGGTCTTCCAGCTCATAGGATCCTCAACGATTTTCTATTTTACTATTGGGTAAACCAACTCAAAGTCAAAGTAATTTACATAATCAACCCACATTCATTGCCAAATATTGAAATCCCACTTAGAGAATATGTAATTTTTACTTTTATGATTGATAAACACTATGAAAATCTCTCCCTACAAGTAATGCCTCCAACACTTTAATTCATATACCACAATAGATAAATCCCGATCATGATAAAGGTAATTTATTTAATCATGCCTCAACCATCATGACCCATATGCTACAACCCATTCATATTGAATCAACATTTCCCAAATTACAACAAAAAATATATCACATAAAAGGGTTTGCATCATACCTAGTTTGGGTATAATTAGAATCAGTTTGGTATTCAACCAATTTTTTAACTCTTTAAATATATTTTTTCATGCCTCTAATCGTTCGGAATTAACTCCATCCATGGTTAATTAAGAGAGTGGTGCTTACATATTGGAGAAATAAGTAATGAACCTTTGGTAATAACTAGATAAACCCAGAAAAACTTGAACATCAAAAACATTATTGGGTTCATCCAAATACAAAACAACCTCCACTTTACTTAGATCCACAAAAAGACCTGAATTGAAAATTATGTTTCCCAATAAATCCACTTTATCATTCCAAAACTGGAATTTTGATTTCTTTTCATAGAGAATATTCTCTCTCAGTGTACCCAAGACAATGCCATTATTTTTAGAAAGATCGTTATGAGTTTTAGAGTACAACATGATATATCAATAAATACTACCATGAACTAATCTAGGTGTGGGTAAAATACTTGTTTCATTAAATCCAAAAAACACATTTGGTGTATAGTTAAGACCAAGCAGTGTCAAAAAATACTCATTCAACCTCTTCCTACTCTAGAAAATTTTATGTGGTACGTCAAAAGATCTCACATTCAATTGATTTTATGAAAATCTAAAATACATCTTGGAGAAAACTGAGGAAACCCATAGTTTTTCAAAGATATCACTGATTTTGGAAATTTGGTATTAGTTATTAACTATCATATTATTCTACTTTCTATAGTAAACACATAGCCTTAGAGATCTATCTGGATTCTTGGTATATAGCGTCATAGATCACCAAGGTGATATACTAGGATGGATGAACCCTTTTTTCTCCAACACATCTTGTTAAACCATAAGTTCCTAGAGTTCAGTTGATTCCATTTGATATGGAGGGATGGAAACCAGTTCTTCTCTAGGAAGAAACAAGATTATAAAATCGGCATCCCTCATGAGTGAAAGTGCCAAAAAATCATAAAGAAAAATGTCTTTAAATAGATCCAAAATGGGTTAGAATAATGGTTTCTACCATCATACTTCATCTTGCACAAGGGAATCCAATTGGGATTATATTTCTCCTGACAACTAAAAATTGTCCATGTGCGGCCTACTCAAATGTCCCACTCCCCACGAAGGACATAAGTGTATCCATAAAGAGACCTAAACATTACCTGACTTCAGTAATAATCATTATGAGATTTATATAACACTATTCCTTCTATACCAAATATTAGGTAAACCCAAAAATTTCCTGGAAAAGCAGGTTCCATTGAAAATGAAATCCACCAAACTCAAAACTCAAACCCTTTAATTGCCTAATATTCTCAACATGCACCACCGACGAAGTGTCAATTGACATAACCCCACACACACCTTTCACGGTCAAGCTTAACACAAGTACGGACTATGCAGAAATAAAATAATTTATTGTACATGTATCAGATAAGTAACTAGAGACCAAGGTAGTTATAAGAATCATAATTATAATGGTAGAGGGTATATCTCTCCACATACAATGATAGATATGACTCTTTGAAGATTACCTACCCCTCTACATAGGGTTCCATTCTAAGTAACCTATACTGCACTACCCTATAGATATCGATGATCAAGCCCAAAAGTTCCACTTACACCACCCTTATTAGTGTGACCTATGGATCTCAAACTTTTGACATGATATGTGGTGACTAACCCCCTTCCTGCACTCAAAATCTTCCTCAAGACACCATTTATTCCTTTCTACTAAGGGTTCTAAAAGGACCTCAGTATATGTCCCAACCTACCACACAACTGGAACCTGACTTGTGGTCAGGTAAACAGATCCCAAAAGTTCCCTGGAATTCTAAAATGCTAAGATAACACCTAACCAACACCCTAGGGGACTTTCCCTCACTTTTTTATACTATACACACTTTTAGACAACTCGAAATTTTCAAAATGACACTTCTACCCTCAAAAGTTTCACTACTTGTCTACCTAGATGGCACCACATTTCCACCACATGGGGCTCTCTTTAGGTTCACCTATGAGATAAGAAATTGTTCCATTAGCTCTGAAAACCTATTTAGATTGATGATATTTACCTAGGACCTAATCTCATGCCTATCCCATCTTGGAAATGTTTCTCCATAATCACTTCATCTCCTACCAATGTCAAAATGATGTGGTGCATATCAGGTAAATGACTAGGATAATCTTTCATAGACACAACCCACTCGTTCAAACTCATAATCTTCAGAGCCTTCACCTACCACAGGGTCCCCAGGTAGTAATTTTCTAGAAACTTATTCTAAAAATATTTCCATATCATTCCCTTAGAGTTCTCTATCTAAACTATAATGTATCACAACATTTCTTTGTCCCCCAAATATATGGGACTCTAACATGAATCACCTCTTGGAAGTAGTCTCCATGTGATCAATAATCATATAGATAGACTCTATCTAATTCCAAGATTCCTCTAGCCAACCCTCTCCAGTAAAAGTCTGAGAGTGATGCCAATGAAACACTTTGGTCCGCTTAAACATACTTAGTGAAACCATCACTGGGAATAGTTCTTTCATCTATATAAAATGATAAAATATCTCATGGAACTACTCTTACATATCATCATGAACCACTGGATCTTCTTTCTCCACTAATGGGGGAGGAATCCCAGTAAGATCCTCTTATCTCCAAACAGGTTCACATCTTCATGGTGGAATTTTTCTATAATGGAAAACATATTATTTACAACACAAACAATAAATCTTCCACAAAATAAAGGGGAAATATCACCACTATCCATAATAAACCATTCATCATATACGAACGTGGTTCTTCTTTGAGGAATGGATCTCTTGTTTTCAATAAATTATTAGGTTAAATGCTTATATATGGGCTAATACTAATGCATTTTGGGGTCATGAAGGTCTCTGGGTGTCTACAGCTGGTCAGGAGCCCATAAGACAAGGTTTTGGTGTTTTTATCCTAGAGCTTCATTAGTGAAAATCTTACGAGGCTGGAAAGTGTGGACTTACGTCCCACTCCATTTTGGTAATCTATGCAAGGGTAGTTGCATGACTATGAAAGAAGTCTTTAATTTTAAGAATATTTTGATAGTGGGTATTAGAATGGGTTTTTTATGGTTTATAAACCGTGTAGAGTAATGAGATGTGCCCAAACGTAGCAAACTCGCACACATGAAAAAATCCAAATTGCCTCGATTTGAATGTCTATTTATGGAATTTGGCAGTTACAGTTGATTTGATTCCACCATTGGGTGATGCACTTGATTTATCCTATTATTGATGAGGTAGATTGGGGTTCTATTATGTTTTAACCTAATGATATGAGGGATGTGATCTCATGCATCATATAAGAACCACATAAATTACACATGCCATGCATTTTTCCATTTGATTTAGGATTCATTATCAATTTCATGTTGTTGTGATAGGTATATTGAGGTGGGTTATGATATGAAATAGATGGATACCAAGATTTATTCTGTGAGGTGTATGGTCCCACTTGGATCTGAATTTGGAGGACTATGGTTCATCCAAAACATTAAATGTATTGTGATTTTCCATATGTGGATTCTTTGATTTGGACCATGGAAATTATATGCCCCCTTATATAAAAATTCGTGGTACCATTGGATTACCATGTAAAGTGGGATGTGATAAACCTAAAATGAGTATCAATTCATTGAATGTGAATGTGAACTCATTTTGAAATTAATATCAAAACAAGTTAAACTAGAATGGATTATAGTAGGGAACTTAACCTACCTTGACCTTAGTAGTGGAATTTTGGTAGTGTCTATTGCTTGTGCCTGACTTGTTTTAATCCCTTACCTAACTCACGGGGAAGGCAGAGTGGTTTTCTATTGTATAGTATGTCCTGTATATAACCTAATTCTATTTCAACACTTTTGATATGTGAACTCATTAATGATCATTAAATGAGGTGTGTGATTGGAATTATAGATCCATGCCACCACGGAGAACCCATGTCCTTCCCTAGGAGTTTAGAAATGATCATACCCTAGAGGAGACAGGGCATGGGATACCATTGTATCCTCTAGTTGTGTTGGCTGAGAAAATAGTTGTTTTACCAGCTGTAGGTTGTGATGCACAATTCCATGAAAACATTATGCATTTCAAGCGTACCTTTCAAGGAGTACTTCATCATGTAGTGTCTATAGCTAAGATGATGTGAGAGTTATAGTAGTATCATCTACCAATATTTTCAATGGATAGAAAAACATGATATGAAGATTCATGGCTACCATCTATTCCATCAATCTTTGAGAATCTTGATATACCTCTTGAGTAAAGGGTCAAGAGAGATATGTATGTGATGTGTGACTCTTAAAAGATATAGTGGAATGTTATCAATTAAAAATAATTCCATAAGGATATGTCTTGGAAGGATTTTCATATTTCCTTATATGAAAAATTTTTCCCCATGAGGTTGAGGGCCGATAAAGGCCATGCGTTTATGTATCTGGGGCAGTACATGTTATCAGTTATGGATTCCTCATCCCATTTTTCTGAGATCCATTCCTTCAAACCTATTTGGATGGGTAATGATCTTTCTAATGATGGGTTATTCGAGGATGGTATCACATACAACATCCTTTTATAGGTAAATGTATTCTAGTAGAACACTGTATATGGGATAGTGAATTAGGCGCTGATTATGGAGCATAATCAGAGGGAATCTATAAATGTGATTGAGGGTGGTTAGACACCTAGGTCTGGTACTACATCGACTGGTAGTAGGAAGAGTCAACATGAGCTTCCACATGGACATAATATTATCAATAATATCTCTTTAGGTATCTAGATAAGGTGATATAACTGTGAGAGGCTGGAATATACAGGGCCACCTTATATGAGGGACCCAGTCAAGTGTCGTTCTTATTGAAGTATGGGTCACCGAAATTGATTCTGCATAATTTTTTCACCAGTAACTAGTGAGAGAGGGTATAAACCAACTAATCATTCTGGATAATGGTCAGTAGTTTCCCACCAAACATAAAATTAGTATACAACTTGCTGATCTGGCCGAGGTGGTGGTCGTGTTTGTGGTAGTTATCTACTAGTTGTGTAGCAAAAGCAGTATGGATCTGCTCAGGGTCACCAGGAAGTATCACAGGGCCCTGGTTCAGGAATTCTATATGCAGTGCAATAGACCCAGCAAGAGTAGGATCCCAGAACCTTTACTATCAAAGGTACTATTAAAGTATCCTCTATTTTATCTTCTTCACTCTTTGATATATGGGATTCACATTTTTTCATAATTTTCTCCATTGTGGAGATAATTGGGCTATGTGTTTATTCATTGTATGATGTTATGATGCTAAACACTCTATTAGGGATTTGAAGAGAAGGTGTGTATTCGTACCAGGAGCTCGCCCTTGAGATTTGGGCATGTCACTTTATATGGGATCTCTAAATCCTCGAGATGATAAATTTTAGAATCATTCTAAAAATATGTTGGTTAGTTCCCTTTCGAGATCTTGTTGATTTATTTCAATACAGGGTGGGTCTCACATCACTAGAGGGCTGAGAGTTTCTTCACAATGGTTAATGGGATTTCAAAGTGAGTTGTGTTGAACTCAAGTATCATGGGTTGGGTGGGATATAATCCTATATTTCTATCATATATCTGGATGATTAGAAAACACAATATATTGATTTTAATCAAATAGTTTATTATTTCAGGGATGTATTCCCTGAAGTCTTTTCAAGATTATCTCTAGTATAAGAGGTAGATTTATCTGTCAATGTAGTGAAAAGAGCTTCACCTATATCCATTCCTCCTTATATAATGGATACCACAATGTTTCCACCTATCAAGAGTCAGTTGGAGGATTTAGAGGCAAAGGGTTTCGTTTGAAACATTAATTCTCTAGGGGGTTCAGTAACACTTTTTTTCAAAAAATGTCGATGGTAGCTCAGGATATATGTGGATTATCAGATATTGAACTAGTTGACAATTATGAACTGATATCCTCTACTACAGATAGATGATCACATAAACCATATCTGAAGTTCTCGGGTGTTCTTAGTGATTGATTTGAGATTTGGTTTTCATCAGGTGCATGTTAAACCATCAGACATACCTTATACAACCTTTCAGAATAGGTGTGGTCTACATAAGTATTTGGTTAGGTCATTCAGTCTCACAAACATGCTAGCAGTCTTCATGGAACAGATTAACTGAGTGTTTAATCCTTATCTAAATTCATTTTGGTGATATTCATGGATGATATCTTGGTGTATTCTCGTAATCAACATGACCATGTCAACCATATTAAGATCATTTTGAAACCACTAATGAATAATTCATTATAAGTTATTATCTTATAGTGACACTTCTAGAGGGGTCAGATTCAGTTCCTAGGTCAAATCATCTTAGAGATAGAAGTATTAGTAGACCCATTGAATGTATGATATTTAGTTTTCTGGGAAAAACCAAAAAAATATATTTATGGTATAGTGTTTCTTAGGGATATATAGATACTATAGGTTCTTCATATAGGAATTATCATTCTTAGAAGAACTACTTATAGACATGAATAATAAGGGTGTGATTTAAGAATGTTGGTGTTGGTTGTATATAACCAACTACTTTGTACTTTATTCATTAAATAAAATCCTTATCACATTTTGATTGTTCTTCTGCGTGACATGTCATGTGATAATGTCTGAAGGACAGCTGTTGCATTAAAGGGTTGTAGCAGATCCCTGCTATGATGAGAACCCGGAAGTGCCATAACACAGTTCCTGAATGTATGTTCTATGGCCGGATGATATTATTTGAGGGACACAAATAATACAAGTCGTTAGGGGTGAGGACTCATAAAACTTTGAGGCACCTTCTCATGGTGTGCGCCCTTGATAATATCCAGGAGGATATTATGAGAACGAGACCCGCCAGTTGAAAATCCACATTTCATAGTGTCATTGGATGTTCCTATCTGCGAACGTGTGTATTGGTCCTTAGACTTTAAGATTATTATTAATGGGTATTACAACTCGCGCACTTAGATGTATTGACGAAAACTGTGACGACACACTGTTCGCGGTGAGGTAGGATATGTTGGGTGCATCACGAGTAATACCGCCTTAATAGATAATGCGAGAAAGGATTTGTCCATTCCTTTCCATAACGGAAGTAGATATCTCAGGCCCTTTGATGGAATTGATACAGCCTAGATAAATCCATTACCATGGTAAGGTATGGGAAAGTTCAATTCCAGTATGTCAAAGAAATAATAATCAAGCACATGGGTTGATGACACTAGCATGCAACCCTCTTGGTTGGAGATATCGAGACAAAGGGATTATATTACACGGTAAGCGTTCGTAGGAGGTGACACATCATTGCGGCATTAACTTCTTTCTCTATGGGTGACTTGGCGTGCTGCTAGATGCTAACCTTGGACTTTAGGAAGGCTCTGCCTAATTCCACTGAGAAAGAGGCCTAGAGGGTCACAAACTATGTGTGTCTATGTATCTCAGTTAAATATAAATTTAATAAGTTGAATAAAGAGTATTCCTGATTGTGGTATAATAATTATTCAAGGATGTCTGATCGAATTTATTTCGACACTAGTTATTCGAGAGAATATATTTTGGGCGAAATAATATATATTTATTAGCGAGTAATGCAGTTACATTTATTAAATAAATAAATATCCATTACTCAAAGTCTAATAAATATGGTGGAGGAAAATAAATAAAACTGAAAAATAAAAGTACACGCCATGTATATTAATATATACACGTCGTGTAGTTTATTTTTTTGGGATTCGTGAGAAAATATTGTTTATTTAATTAAATGATATTAAATGTAATACGTTGGATGCATGTCAAGTAATAATGATGGTCAACCATCATTGTTAAGTCATGGGGTATTACTAAGAATTAAATGAAATGATTAAATGCTTATGAGAAATTAATTTATTTAATTATTCTTGGTATTATAAATCCAAATTACATTATTCTCAAAAAGGATAGCCATTTTGGTTATGCACAACGGATTGGAAATACTCTCAAGCCAAGATAGAATTCCCTTTACACCAAGAACGCTTTCAAGTTACGAAATCAAGATTCCCCACCGGATCAAGGTGATCGAAGACGGACATCGCAAGCAAAGGATCTTCCGCGCTAGCACCCGAATTTCCCTTCGGCGACGTCTAGAGATACGTGGTACACATGTAGATTACCGCTAGAGGAATCCTACACTTTGATTCTCCGACACAACGACGGATCACAGGATCGTGACCGGAGACACCAACGAAGAACGAATTCCATCGAGGTAATTATTATGAATTAATTAAATTAATTGTAACCAACATATGAAGATCCTATCTCAAGAGTTCCGGGACTCTTCTTTTCTTTTTTGTTCTTCGTTCTATTCCAAGGATCTCGGATTGAACATTGTTTAACGCTAAAATTAAAGTTGGAAAAACTCACCAACGCGCTTCCGATGTGCCCGAAACCTACAAGTGGTATCATAGGGGGTCATATCGATGATTATAATTATTTAATTTTTTTGTTGGCAATTTACTCATTTAATAATTTATTTATTTCAATTCAAGATTAATCGTTATGGAAATCTGAATATCGAGATCCGTTCCTCCTCCCTCGTTTCTTGTTCACCTCACAGAAAAGAATTTTTCTTTTAATTATTATTAAAATAAAATAGTGGAACTCATCCGGAGGAGGCGAACGTTTCTGTCCGTATAACACCAGAATACACGGCGTGTATTCGGAAGTACACGCCGTGTAGTCTAGGTTCAATGCATTGACTGATCCGCCAAATCAGGTCGTGTATTGAGGTCATTTATGACACAGTGTGTTGACCAGAAACAGGTGGCACACGGTTTCCGGATTACACGCCGTTTGGTCCAACTAAACACGGCGTGTAGTCCCATCGGGTTCGGGTTGGGCCGTGTATCCCGTACACGTCTTGCCCGGCTGGAAACCGTGTAACGCAAAAACTGCACGGTGAGTGTCCAAAAAAACACGCCGTGTAATCCGAAAATTTCTGAAGTAAATTTACATGCCATGTCCCTGGGCGTGTACTTCGGATGGACGGTGAAGAAAAGTACATGTCGTGTAGTCAGAACTACACGCCATGTACTTACCCAAATTACGCAGATTTATTAAAATTTATTATTATATTATACAAACCCTTGAGATGTGTATCATGGTACAGGTGTAAAGCTGAGGCACAACACGTGATAGGTGGTTTATATATATATATATTTAATTTAACATCTGCGTAATAAATGGGAATTCACTGGGTTGCCTCCAAGGTACATGTTACGTACAAGGATAATTTTAAATGAATTTATTTTTTGAATATTATGATGCATGAGAATCTCAAGGAAATTCAGAAAAGGGATTTAAGATAAAAGGATTGATTAATTAAAGATAATTAATTAATCTGAGCGTGATTTATCTTAAACAAGAACGATTACATAATTGAATTCTAGTTTTATTTATGCGTAAATATTGTTGCATGTGTGGATGATCCTGAGCTAGACCGAGACATTTGTATGTGAATGGTTTCTTTTAATTTAATTATTTAAATTATATTTATTGGCATGTGAGCCATCTCCTTTTTAATATGTAGGGCCTGTGTGCTCAAGGATTCTATTATGTAAAAAACCTGTTTTACCCCTCACCTGTGTGTGAGATAAATGCATATGTAATGGATGGAGCTCCCAAGCTAGTGGAGGCGGCTCAAGTCAGGAGCTGAGGTGAAACCAATCCAAGGAGATACAAAGGTGGACAGGTGGAAGGCTGTAAACACGAACCCACAAGGTTCAAGGTGTTTCTCCCCTAGGTCTTGGGATATTTTATCAACCACTAGATAAACTAACCAATGGAACAACCTCATGATCATACCATTTATTTTATTTCTGTCAGTTGCATGGTTTATTTATTGTGGGTGTGTTGTCATGATCACACAATTAATGAATATAACAAGCATTCAAGATGGAACTAAAATAAAAACAGGTTTATACGTAAATATTATCTTAGACATGGTTAATCACTTAATTATATCCCACTTAATATTAACAATCATGTAATCAAAGATAATAAAATGGAAATTTACGTATAAGGATAAAATCCCTCAAAAGAAATATTAAGTCGGTATAGCCTTCCATAATCTTGGTTAGAATCGAACCATAGTTCAAAGTGCTTGACCAACCCTAGTTGGGGTGCTTTCAATTATCAGGGAATTATAATTGAAGGTATTGGGTTGAATTGACTTGGTTTACATCAAGGGTTGACTGCCACAGCAGGACTTGGTGTGACCAAGAGGCAAAGGATGAGGAAATCCAAAATAAAAGGATTTCAGGATTGTGGAGTCCACTCAGCGGATCAAGGAGATGTGAGTTAATGCAGTTGGCATTTGGAATGCCTACCTAAAACCCTTAAAGTTGCTTGACCAACCCTAGTTGGGGTAATGCGAAGGGAAATATGGATCCTTTCCACTAGAATATTCAGGCAACAGAATATTCCGAAGTCAATGGTGAGGTCTATTGGATTTCGATATAATAGTGGGCGACTAATAAGTATTAATTTATTTAGTTGTCTCAATTTTGTAATGAAGTAATAAACCTTTTCTCGTCTTAATTTATAGAAAAGGAAAGAAAATTACTTCAAACATATCATTGCGCACCATACTCGAGAAGGAAAACCTTCTCACTGGCACCAATTTCCAAGAGTGGCAGAGGCGTTTACGTGTCGTCCTTCGCCACGAAAGGAAATTGTATGTGCTAGAAGAGACTATTCCAGTAGCGCCTGGGAAAGAGGCTAGTGATGAGGAATTATCTCTCTACATGAAACACATGGATGACGCCACAGATTTCTAGTGTTTCATGCTATCATCCATTTCTAATGATCTCTTGAAGCAACATGAAAACATGGATGTGTATAGCATGACGTCTCAACTTAAGGATCTCTACCAAGAGAAGGCGAGACATGAGAGGTATGAGATCTCCAATGCTTTGTTCACCACAAATCTTGGAGAGTCTGCACCAGCTGGGCCTCATGTAGTCAAGCTTATTGGCTACATTGAACGCCTGGACATCTTAGGGATTAAATTCTCGGATGAGTTGCGTACAGATCTCATCCTATCATCACTACCCAAGACCTTCTCTAGCTTCATTGTCAACTATAATATGAGATGCAATGATAATATTCTATCGGAGCTTCTGACCTTGATTCGCCAGGTAGAAAAGGATATGGGGCGTGACAAACCCGTAGTCCTTTTGGTGAACAAGAAAAGGAAGGACAAGGCAAAAGGTCCAATGACTTATAAACGGTCTGAAGCCCCCGAGCACCGTCCCTCCATGAAGGGGAAGATCCAGAGGCAGTGCAAGGAATGGGGGGCAGTGTGTTTTTCATGTGTCAAGCAGGGCCACTGGAAGAGGAACTGCACCCAGAAGCATGGGGAGGCTAAAGGTGTGTTTTTTATCGAGTGCAATCTTTCTATTTCTACACATTGGGTATTAGATAGAGCTTGTGGGGCTCAAATCTGTATTCAAATACATGAACCAAATAAATTTAGAAAGATCGCTAGAGGAGAGGTGGATATTCGAGCTGCCAATGGTGCAAGGCTAGCTGTGTTGGCTATTGGTGACTACCACCTCTCATTGCCGACTGGGATGATTTTGGTGTTACATAACTGTTATTATGTGCCTAGTGTTACCAAGAACATAATTTCGGTATCTTGTTTGGATATGGATGGATTTGTTTTCAAATTTGGAAATAAGGGTTGTCTCTTTTATAAGAACAAAGTATGTTATGGTATGGCACATTTAAATAATGGTTTGTATGTATTGAATTACGAAAATCAATTGTTGGCAATCGATAACGAAACAAACTCACATGACTCATACATCACTCAGTTATGGCATCACCGCCTTGGTCATGTGAATGAGAAGTGTTTGAAAAAACTCTTCCAAGATGGCTATTTAGACTCTACTGAGCAAAAACCACTTGATAGATGTCACACTGGTTTACAAGGAAAAATGACCAAGCCACCTTTTGGTGGACAAGGTGAAAGGGCCACAGAGATTTTAGGATTGGTACACCCGAATGTGTGTGGACCATTTCCAGTAGAAGCTAGAGGAGGATATTCTTACTTCATTACTTTTACTGATGATTTGGGTAGATATGGCCATGTCTACTTAATGAGGCAGAAGTCAGAGTCCTTAGAGAAATTTAAGGAAATCATGAATGAAGTAGAGAATCAGCTTGGTAAGAAGATAAAGAAGCTTCGATTGGATCGAGGTGGAGAATATCCGAACCAAGAGTTCATCGATCATCTACGGGAGTCTGGGATTTTATCTCATCTCACTCCTCCTTATACACCACAGTGGAATGGTGTTAGTGAAAGGAGGAACCGCACCTTGTTGGACATGGTGAGGTCGATGATGAGTCATGCGGATCTTCCATTATCCTTTTGGGGATATGCATTACAAACTACAACATACACATTAAACCGAGTACCAACTAAGGCGGAAAATAGAATTCCATCCGAGTTATGGAATGGACGGAAACCCACTTTGTCGCACACACGTGTATGAGGATGTGAGGCGTTTTTTTAAGGCCTTCTTAGGTAACAAACTAGCACCCAGGGGCATGAAGTTTATCTTTATAGGATATCCCAAGGAAATGAAAGGATATTACCTATACAACCCTCAAGACAAGAAAGTGAATGTCGCCAGACAAGCTGTCTTTCTAGAGAGGGAGAACATCTTCAAGAAGGATAGTGGGAGAAAAATTGACTTTGACGAAGTTGATGCTCAAGATACACAGGAGTTGGTACAGGAACAAGTTCCACAGGTCCCCGTGGAAGAGGTTCCAGAAACACAAGTTCTGCATAGGAGCTCAAGAGAGGTAAGGGAACCAGAGAGATATGGTTTACTTGTCACCGAGGATGGTGAATAATTATTGTTGGACAATGATGAACCTCTCTCCTACAAAGAAGTTGTAGAAGGCTCTGAAGCTGCAATATGGCTAGAAGCTATGAATTCTGAGATGGATTCCATGTATCAGAACCAAGTATGGGTTCTGGTTGATGAGCCAGTTGATGTAAAGCATGTTGGATACAAATGGGTATTCAAAAGAAAGCTAGACATGGAAGGTCAAGTTAGCACCTATAAAGAAAGGCTGGTTGCTAAAGGATTCATACAGCGTCAAGGAATTGACTATGATGAAACTTTATCGCTAGTTTCCATGTTTAAATCCACAAGAATCATACTTGCCAAAGCAGCTTACCATGACTATGAGATTTGGCAGATGGATGTCAAAACAGCATTCCTTAACGGGAACCTTCAGGAAGATGTCTATATGACACAACCAGAAGGGTTTGTGACACCAAGTGAAGCCAAACGGGTTTGAAAGTTGCAGAAATCCATTTATGGATTGAAGCAAGCATCCAGGTCATGGAAAATTCGATTTGATGAATCCATAAAAGAATTTGGTTTCATTAAGAACGAATGTGAGCCATGTGTTAATAAGCTGTTTAATGGGAATGCGGTCGTCATCCTAGTTGTATATGTTGATGAAATATTGCTTATTGGAAACGACATACCATCCTTACTGTCGGTTAAGGACTGGTTGAACAAGTGTTTCTCCATGAAGGACTTAAGGGAAGAAACCTACATTCTAGGGATCAAGATCATTCGTGACAGATCCAAGAGGCCTCTGGGACTAAGTTAGGGTACATACATTGACTAGATACTAAAGAGATTTTTTATGGAAAAATCCAAGAGGGGATTGGTTCCAGGGTCACATGGCTTACATCTTTCTAAGAAAATGTGTCCCCATACACAACAGGAGAAAGATAGGATGAGTAATATCCCATATGCTTCGGCTATAGGATCCATCATGTATGCCATGTTATGTTCCAGGCTTGATGTTTCCTATACACTGTTCATGGTAAGTAGATATCAAGCAGATCTAGGAGAATAGCATTGGACTACTATTAAGACTATACTTAAGTATCTGAGAAGAACTAAGGATATGTTCCTTGTGTATGGAGGAGACGAGGATCTTGTCATCAGAGGGTATGCTGATTCTAGTTTTCAAACAGATCAAAATGATATGAAGTCCCAATCTGGATATGTTTTCTGTCTCAATGGAGGAGCTGTGAGCTGCAAGAGTTCACTGTAGCTAGTTGTTGCCAATTCTACATCAGAGTCTGAGTATATAGCGGCTTCTAATGCAGCCAAAGAAGTCGTCTGGATTCGTAACTTTTTCCAGGAGCTTTATGTGGTGCCTAGTAGTAAAGATCCCATTACATTGTATTGTGACAATACTGCATCGGTGGCTCTTGCAAAAGAACCAAGGTCACATCAACGGACAAAGCACATACTCCGGAAGTATCACCTCTTGAGGGATTTCTATCAAAGGGGTGAAGTTGCAGTGAGCAGAGTTTCCACAGAAGAGAACGTGGTGGACCCCATGACTAAAGGCCTATCTCAGCAGAAGCATGAATATCATGTGAGAGCTAGCGGGTTAAGGATTTTTAGCAGTTCATTCTAGTCCAAGTGGAAGTCTGTTGGAGTTGGTGGTCTAGAACCAACTACTTTGTACTTTATTCATTAAATAAAAGCCTTATCACATCTTTATTGTTCTTCTGTGTGACATGTCATGTTATAATTTCCTAAGAACAGCTGTTTCATTAAAGGGTCGTAGCAGATCCCTGCTATGATGAGAACTTGGAAGTGCCATAACACTGTTATTGATTGTATGTTCTATGGCCGGATGATATTATTTGAGGGACACAAACAATACAAGTCATTAGGGGTGAGGACTCATAAAACATTGAGGCACCTTCTCATGGTGTGCGCCCTTGGTAATATCTAGGAGGATATTATAAAAACGAGACCCGCCAGTAGAAAATCCACATTTCATAGTGTCATTGGATGTTCCTATCTGCGGACGTGTGTATCGGTCCTTAGACTTTACGATTATTATTAATGATTATTACAACTGACCCACATATATGTATTGAAGAAAACTGTGATGACACACTGTTCGCAGTGAGGTAGGATACGTTGGGTGTGTCACGAGTAATACTGCATTAATAGATAATGCGAGAAAGGATTTGTCAATTCCATTCCAAAACAGAAGTAGATATCTTAGGCCATTTGATGGAATTGATACAACCTAAATAAATCCATGTCCATGGTAAGGTATGGGAAAGTTCAATTCTGGGAAGTCAAAGAAATAATAATAAAGCACATGGGTTGATGACACTAGCATGCAACCCACTTGATTGGAGATATCGAGACAAAGGGATTATATTACACGGTAAGCGCTCGTAGGAGGTGACACATCACTGCAGCATTAACTTCTTTCTCTATGGGTGCCTTGGCGTGTTGCTAGATGCTAACCTTGGACTTTAGGCAGGCTCCACCTAATGCCACTGAGAAAGAGGCCTATATGGTCACAAAATAAGTGTGGCTATGTATCTCAGTTAAATATCAATTTAACAAGTTGAATAAAGATTATTCCCTATTGTGGTTTAATAATTATTCAAGGATGTCTGATCGCATTTATTTCGACACTAGTTATTCGAGGGAATATATTGTGGGAGAAATAATATCTATTTATTAGCGAGTAATGCAGTTACATTTATTTAATAAATAAATATCCATTACTCAAGGTCTAATAAATATGGTGGAGGAAAATAAATATAACTGAAAAATAAAAGTACATGCCGTGTATATTTATTTATACACGCCGTGTAGTTTATTTTTTTGGGATTCGTGAGAAAATATTTTTTATTTAATTAAATGATATTAAATGTAATACGTTGGACGCATGTCAAGTAATAATGATTGTCAACCGTCATTGTTAAGACATGTGGTATTACTAAGAATTAAATGAAATGATTAAATGCTTATGAGCAATTAATTTATTTTATTATTCTAGGTATTATAAATCCTAATTACATTATTCTCAAAAAGGTTAGCCACTTTGGTTGTGTACAACGGATTCGAAATACTCTCAAGCCAGGAGAGAATTCCCTTTCCACCAAGAACGCTTTCAAGTTACGAAAGCAAGATTCCCCACCGGATCAAGGTGATCGAAGACGGGCATCACAAGCGAAGGATCATCCGTGCTAGCACCCGGAGTTCCCTTCGGCGACGTCCAGAGATACGTGGCACACATCTGGATTACCGCTAGAGGAATCCTACACTTGGATTCTCCGAGGCAATGACGTATCACAGGATCATGACCGGAGACACCAACGAAGAAAGAATTTCATTGAGGTAATTCTTATGAATTAATTAAATTAATTATAACCAACATATGAAGAGCCTATCTCAAGAGTTCCAGGACTCTTCTTTTCTTTTTTGTTCTTCGTTCTATTCCGAAGATCCAGCGTTTCATATCATGACGGATCTCAGATTTAACTTTGTTTAAGGCTAAAATTAAAGTTGGGAAAACACACCAAAGTGCTTCGGATGTGCCCAGAACCTACAAAGTATGGTCATAGACCATTGAGATGGCCTTTCAGGAGCTAAAAGTGGGATTAACTTCATCATCCATACTGGTTTTTCTAGAGCTGGGTAGGATTCACACTATGTATAGTGATGAATCACGTATCAGGTAGAGAGAAGTTATTATTCAAGGGGCTACATTCTTGGAGTATGAATCTCAATAGTTAAGGCCACATGCGAGAAATTAACTGAAACATGATCTAGAGTTAGCTGAGGTTGTTTGGGAATTACCCTATTAGAGACATTACTTACCGAGAGAGAAATTTGTGGTATTCACAGACCACAACCCCCTCAAGTATATATTTAAATAGTATGGTCTGAATCTGATCTAGAGAAGGTGGGATAAATACAATAATTCTTTTGACATAAAAAATCATACATGCCTGGTAAAGGAAATGAATTGGTTGATGCAATGACTATGATGGAACATATACAAGCAGTGTTGTAGGCCATCAGCGAGTGGAAACTTATGTCTTTGTTCTCCATGATGCACTTAGAGGTGTACAATATTATTTTGGGTAGAAGTTTCTATCATCCTTGGTTGTTACCTATACCCTGCTATATAGAGTGATAATGAAGAAGCTATCAGATTCTGAAGGACAAGTTCTATGAGAGAGCGTGGAAGGTGAAAAACCTCCACCTGGTGGACTGTAGGTGAGTATGATGTTCTACATTTACATGGCCACATATGGTTTTTAGTATACATGCATGAGGAGATGATGTGGGACATTCATGGAAAAATATGGGTAGTGCATTTTGGTTTTCACTAATATGTATTAGAAATTACATCAT
Organism: Viscum album; assembly: GCA_963277665.1. Classification (NCBI taxonomy): domain Eukaryota; kingdom Viridiplantae; phylum Streptophyta; class Magnoliopsida; order Santalales; family Viscaceae; genus Viscum; species Viscum album. The sequence goes on from OY728123.1 coordinate 1,897,112,087, forward strand.
CATTATTGGTTTCAAGGTATGAAAAAACATGTAGCAGGTTTTTCCAGGAGGTTTTCCACTTTTCAGCTAGTTAAGGAGGAACAAAAGTGGCCAGATGGACTTTTATAGCAACAAACAATTCCTGAGTAGAAATGGAATGACGTCATGATGGTTTTCATGAATGTTTTACTGAGGTCACCTAGAAGTAATAATTATTTATGGATTGTTTTTGAAAGGATCACAATGGATAAACAGTTCCTACCTATTAAGGAAAGCATTAGTGTTGAGTTTAAAATGTTGTATATTTTTTAGATTGTATGACTACACGGGGTCCCATGTAATATTGTTTCCAATAGGTATTTCTAGTTTACTTCATGATTATGGTAATGGAAGAAGAATTTGTTGGCTACTCGAGTTATTCTGAGCATGGAATACAACACCTAGATAGATGGTCAGTTAGAACATGCCATTCAGGTGCTTAAGGACATATTGTAAGAATACGTCTTGTATTTTAGGGGCTCTTTGGTGAGGCATATACCCATGGTTTTGTTCACCTACAACAATAGATTTCATGTTACTATTCATATGGTTCCATAGGTGACTTTTTATAATAGTCCCTAATAATCACCACTTTGTTGTCTAGAGGATGGAGCAATACCTATTTTGGGACCTCATCCTGTCTGGGAGACCACAGAACATGTGAAGTTGATTTAGAAGTGGATGTATACCATGTGGTATCATTAGAAATATTGCATTGATCACCGTAGATGACCTCTACAGTTCAAGGTTGGGGAACAGTCTTTCCACTGTGTTTCTCTATGGCTTGGACATGAGAGGATCAAGAGACAAGGTAATATTTCACCAAGATGCATCAGATCATTCGGTATTTGGGATAAATTTAGAGAGGTAGCCCATCAGTTGCAGTTACATCATGGTTATCAGTCTATAAATGATATCTTCCATGTTTTCAGGTATGATTTTACTATTCATACCTATCTCATTCCTTTCAACTTGGGGAGTTTATGTTACAGGTTGGTGCATCCCTTGAGGAGAATTACATTCTATTTTTGGATCGAATCACGAAGGTTCTCTGAGGGCTAGTCGTTCTTCTAGTATGGGTGTTATGGATGAACTATTGTGTGTTGGACACGAACTTAGAGAGGGAGGATGATGTATAATCCCAATCACCAGAGGTATTATCAGATCATGCTTCACTAACCCTAGAAGTGAAATTTTTGGAATTTTTTTTAATGGGAAGTTTGTAAGAACCTACTTATTATTTTTGCAATGAATATCTAGTTTTAGACCAATTATCCATTTAAATTCTTAAATATATCCTATGATAGATGTTTTTTGGGATCATGATGTTTTATGGGTTTTGTGGCACTGGTTTAGAGCATGGATCCCAAATTTTAGAAGTTTTTATCTTGGGTCATGGTTAGTGAAAAATAGTATAGGGTAGGCCCCATAGTTTGACTAAACCATGAGAGGATAGACCGTTGGGGCTTACAGGAAGCACAATTTTGGTAAACAATGTGAGAGGAGTCGCACGACCATGCGATAGGTCTGTTGTTTTAAGAATATTTTGATTGTGGGTTTTGACATAGTTTTTGAGTGATTTATAAACTATGAGGGGTAACACTGTGACACACCCCATGCCTAGAAGATGATGTGATCAATTTTCGCATAGTTTAAAAAAACGTGTGGGTAAACCATGTGAACTCTTCTGTGTAAAATTTTTATAATTATTATTTAATTAAAATATTAATTAAAAACATATAATGGGTCTTATTTCACCTGGATAGAAAAATAAAAATCTAGAAGATCTTCCCTTGAGCCAATTTTAGGATTTTAGATACCTTCTCCATCAATTCTACGATTCATGAAAGGTTTGTCTCCTTGGATTTGTAATAGTAAGGACTAAATTCCATTTTGATCTTATGTCATTCTTTTAGGAATCTGTTGTGTTATTTGTGTTTATGCTCATCAACCCTTTTTTCTATATCTTTATCAATTCTATAGATTTCATCCAACCCTAGTTGATTCAGAGCCGATTACTTTATGATCTATTCAATATGGACCTAAGGTAGGTGGTCTTGTTAATTTTGATAAATTTAAATCTATTTATATATGTTGTTGTTCCATGATCTCATTTTTAGGGTTTCTCCATAATTTGAAATTGAATTATATTTTCACCTGAAATGCAATAGGTTATTTAATATACTTTTAAATGGATTTTATAGGTTTTATACCTTGAATAATGACCACCCCATGAGTGATCTTCCTTGATTGTTCCCATTAATGGCATTATGCCTTAAACGCCCATTGAGGCATGCCACTATCCATTTAATGGGTTTCTAAAAATGGAATTGGTTATAGATGCAATTACAATGTTGATAGATTGTAATTTAATTGGTTAAGGGGCATGGTATGGTTGAATTTATACTTAACCCATGTATTCCATTACTTTTTTAAGAATGGTTGTCTTAAACTGCCTTTCCCATGTCCGTAAAGAGGTTGTTTTGACTTGAATTGATGTAATTGAATTGAATATCTCTAATTGGACATTTTACCAATGGATTTATATTATAACTAATACATGAGATACCTTGATAAGATTTTTATGATTTTTTATATTAAAATATGGTCATTTGAGTATTTGAATTTCCCATAAATTACTACCCCTTGTGAGAAATGTTGTGACAATGTTATGTAATGGATTGATTAAGAATTGGAATCTTATTATTATAATATTATCACATGAGTTTAATGATGCTAAATACATGTATTGTATTGTTATGCATGTGATTCTTATTATACAAATTATTCCCACATGAGTAAATAAATGTCCAAGACCTTGAGGATGGGCCTTTCTTGAGTCAACCTTTTTAGGAGAGTTATATAAAATGCCTTCAGTTTTGACTTTGGGAAGATCATTGAATTGGTTAAATGAAATGGTTATGGTTAAATGATAAATAGACATGGGTGATACATGGAATTAAATTAGAATTCCATGGACTAATTAATGCAAATATTCACCACTACACCTTGAGTGATACATGAATTCACCTTAAAATTCCGTGGACAGCCTCAATGGTTAATTTGAAATTTTTATGAGAGATACATGGTTCCAAATGAGAGATTCCATGGAGGGACTTATTGTGACATGTCTTATATGATGAGTGATACTTGGAATCAATTGGATTTACAACCATAAACTCAAAGGGAATTATATGTCATGGGTGTTACATGGGGTTTATTTAAAAGACCACCAAGTACAGACTTATAAGACATTGAATTTATACCACATATAGAGAGACACATTGGTTAAAGAGTGGTTCTTGGTGGATAATATCATAGAGTGTTGGTTGATTATACCTACAGTTATACTTGAATTACATCTTATAAATGAGAAGGATGGAATTATGTTCTATATTAATAAAGTAATTAAATGTTATAGGTTATGAAAAGTCTATAAGACAAAGAATAATCATGGAGTTTCTATTGATTTATATTTTTTTATATTGACTTATGAGGCATCTGTTGTGCTTTAAGGTACATGGGAGATTCCAGACTCGATCCAGATTATGAGACAAATACATTTAAATGTTATTAAAATGGTAAATATGTTTAAATGAAAAGTAGTGCACATATGATGTTTAATTTCAACCTATTCCTTACTACTTTTCTTATTCCACAGTACATCATATATATATTCACTAGATGATTGACACAGACCACGGTTGGTTGCCTATTGGGATTATATCTCGCACCTTATTTGGGTCTTGTTTTTTGACCCAAAAAGATTATATGATTGCATTTAATAATAAGGAAAATATCCCTAATATATGTACTTGATAAGATTTTTTGGAATATGAGAGCATGGAAACAAGATGAGGATTGCGATGCTACTGAGATTATCTAGGTCTTTTGTACTTTTGGGACATATATTGTGTGTTTCTGTCATGTAACCTTTTTTGGTGGTTTTATTAGAAACATGTGACATATATCATCATCTGGTATATGATTTGATTTTTGCATTATTTAAACTATCAATGTTCTATTGTTTATTCCTATTATATGGTTAACTACATGCTATATTTTTTTATGTTACTGACAATACATTATTATATACTCTATTAATAAGGAAATATTCTCCCCACAGACTCGTCTAGGACCTCACTTATAGTCGACATCCTTTGGCATTTGAAGAGATGTGGTTGAGTCCATATGACCCACCAGTCTCAGGGTACCGTTTAGTGGAAGCTAAGAACTGGATGATACATTGCATAAAATTAACCAAAATGGGTATATATATATAACGAACCAAACATAAAATATATAGAAATTACATAACTTTTTAAGGATACTTAAAACATTATAAAAATAGACTACCAATGGATGTATTATTCTAGTGTCTTGGGAAATATGGAAACATAAACACTAGAACCAAATTATGCTACATCATCTCCTAATATGTTCTTTTGGACTTGAACACTTATTAGACACATCAAACATAGTATGTATCATCATAACATGTGGGAATTAAATATAAAAAGTTGTGATATTAGATTCTCAGTAATGGTAAACAAAGGAAACATATAATCCTAAACATGAGAATAATGTTTTGATAAGATGTTCAAAACATTTGAAGACTATACTCTGCATATCAATGATCATAAACTTGAATCCTGGAATAAATATTGATAGCTCATAATACATGAATCATAAGTAAATAATAGAAATAATTATTTACGGCATAAATAGGATTAAAACATATAATTATGTCATACAGATAAGCATATAATATTATTTCTATAGTCTCTAAGATATTGCATCAAATACCATCTTACTTGAATTGGTGCACTCTCTATACCATCTTAGTAGTAGTGGTTCACTCCCATGGCCATCTCTGTTGCATGAGTTCACTTATCCTGCCATCATGGTGGTCAAGGTTCATTCCCAAGACCATCATTGTCTATGTCATGAGATTCAAATCATTACCCAATGAGTTGGAGGAAGATATATGTCCCGGAAATATATTAATGAAATCATACATATATGTGACACAAATTCATAATCAATCATAAAATAACCCATGAAATTAAATGGGTGTCATAAATATGTAATCATATCTTAACCCATGAAAAAAGTCAGGTTTCACAATCATTTCATCCGAGAATTACATGTGAAAGGCAGCAGGATTCAAATGCATATAATATATGGAAGAGAAGTAATTTCATATCATCATTCCAGTAAAAAATAGACCATTAAAAAATATTATGAATGAAAACTTTGGATCATTTCCTATAAGGGACTGAGTAACATCAATAGAGATCATCTTAGATGAAAACTATTATAGAAAGTTATTTTGAATCTTTTTCTTAGGAAAAATATATTTTATTCCTAAAAAAAATATTTTTAAAAAACAGATATACTTTTGAAAAGTATTTTCCATAAAAACATATAATCATGAAAAGGTTTTGAAAACTATTTCTTGGAAAATACTTTGAAATATTATAAATAAATAATTAAAACATTAAAAAACACCTTGAAAATTTATAAATGAAGCTTTGAAAACATTTTAAAAACAATTTTCCTTGAAAATATTTCGAGGAAACATTGAATAAAAATAGGAAACAATTTTCCTTAAAAATATATAAATGAATCATAAAAACATTTTGAAAATATTTTCCATGAAAAATACTATGAAATCATATAAGAAAATCATGAAAACAAATTTGAATATAATTTCATTTAAAATTATTTTTTAAATTCATTTTACTAAAAGTGACCCATTTAAACATGAAAGTAAGCATCATAGAAAAAGTGGTGGGTAAATTTGTATATGTCATATGAGGTAACAAGAACATTCCATTTTCATGGTAATAGGATAGAAAATTTCCTTGTTCAAAAATAAATATAATTATTACATTGAAAAAATAGGTAAAAGACAAAAAGGGAAACAATTTGTTTTAAATATTATAGGAAAATAGTAGAATATATTTGGAAACCCTTTTTAGAAACCGTTTTTTTACGGAACAATGATTTCAAATCAATGATATGGGAAATGCGAGATTTATTAAAAATTGTTTCTTAACTATATTATGAAAAAAGATTATAAAATTGTACCAAAACATGAATATATCCTGAATTTCAAGGGGATAATAAAATTCATCTGTTCTCTAGAGGGATTAATAATATTATTTCAATAAATTGATGAAAATAATAAAAAATCTCAAAATGTTATGAGATTGTTTCAAAAAATTCTTGTCACTTAGTAACATTGAACCATAATCCCCATGTAATAAATTGAAATTAAAACAAATTTAAAATATCATGTAAGGAAGGAGATTCATGATATAACATTTCCAAGGAAATATGTACTCCACATATAAAAATATAGGTTCATAACATGACATGTGTCTCAAATATAGTAAATTGATACAAAAGTATCTTACTGATTAGGTAACATTTGAATCATATACACCGTGAAAGGAAGATAATAAAAAGGATATATGTGTGCCAATAAATTTTAGAATAATAATCATATAATACATTCATGGTAAGTATACACATAACACAAAAGGAATGGGTGGTGAATATATAATGTATATCATGGAAATAAAATTGAGATAAAATTCCCTTACCTTATGTCTTGTCACTCATCGTATGCCATCAAAACTCATGTATAATAAATATGAATCTATTATAAATCTATTGAAGAATCATATTCTTACATATAATACCAAATATGGATTCATTGTGGATTTATATTACATTCTTGTTTACAATTCTACAACTCTCTCCAACATGTCGGAATGCCAGCAGACCTTTAACATCCATCAAAGATATAGAAGACATCTTAGATAATGAAAATGACATTTCTATTCATGCTGCATTTTACTTTGAATCTACCATTAATATCCTGGATATAAATAAATACATCGCTCTCGATATCATCACGCTTGTGTTCACAGAAAATGAATACACTGTGCTTTTAAGAATTCCTCTTGATCATGAAATCAAAGACATTATTATCATTCTGAATCCATAGAGTTCCCTATGTCCTGATCGTTTTAATAATGGTTTATACCAACATTATTGGGATTTTATACAAGATTATGTTTGTAAACTTTTAAATATTTATTTTCTAATGGAAATCTTTTTCAAGTGTTTATTGCACAATTAAATTCATTGATTCATATGGTAGATAATTCCTATAAAATCCAAATTTTAAGACCCATTTCTCAAATGTACACTCTTGAAAAAAATATTAAAAAACACATTTCTGACCAACATAATAGGATTACTAACAAAAATATCTCTTGGAATCAATTTGGTTTCATTAAAGTTAGATTTATATAGGACATCAATTTTTTGTCCTCGGAATGCACTAATATGTTAAACAATAAAAATAGAGGTGGCAATATTTCCATAAATCTTGACATCAGGAATGATTTTGATACCATGGATTAGAATTTCATCTTAAATGTTCTTCAATGCTTTGGATTTAATAAATCCTCTATTAAAATAATTAAAATCATGTTCAATTCAACAACTATCTCCATCTTGTTAAATAGTTCTCCCAAGGGATACATCAAATTCACTAATGGTGTCAGACAAGTGGATCCCAAATCTGCGACCCTTTTCTCCATCATTTAGTATTACTAAATTAGATTATTCACTCACCAGGTGGATAATAATGGACTTAAGCACATACATGTTTCTATAAATGTAAACTCCTCCACAAATCTTTTATATGTGGATGACATTATCCGTTTCTTACATGGTGATAAAGGAATCATCTAAATTCACAAAAGTGCTCTCTCTTACTTCAAGGAAGTCTCAGACCAATTCACCAGTTTGAACAAATCCCCTATATTCTTCTAGAAAAACATTCCATCCATTAGAAAAAGTATAATCATCAATGAATTAGGTATTAAATAAATCTCTTTTCCTTTCACATACCTTGATGTTCCCATATTTTGGGGGTAGGCCTAAATCTAACTATTTCTCTGATATTTTCGATCATATTCTCATACAAATCTCTTCATGGAATGGAAAACCACTTTCTATGGTGGGGAGAATCTGCATTGTTAAGTATATTATTGTTTCTAAGATGGCCTAATCTATGATGGTTTATTAATGTCCTCTTGGGACTATAAAAAAATTAATAGAAACATTAAAAACATTTTTTGGACTTGAATCACTATGGATAGTAAATTAGTAACCATACCATGGTATAATTATTGTAAACCATTGGATAAAGGCGGTATTGGAATAAAAAAATTAACACTTTTTAATGAGGCCTTTCAATCCAGACATACTTAGAATGTAATTCGTAATGAATCTTCTACTATTGCATTAAATAAAAATAGGTTCCTTGAGAAGCTGAATAAGGGAAATATGAATTTTTTGAATTCCTCAATCTCTCCCTCTATAAAAAAAATGTAACTGAATGTTATGACCAACTCCATAGGGATGGTCTCTAGGAACTATTCTCTAATTTTTTGGTTTGATTATTGGAATGGATCTCCCCTAATTTATGTAATCCCACCTTATCATACTACATAAAATATTAATAATACTATTCAATAGGTAATTAATTCTCCTATTGATACAGTCCCTGAGACTAGTGCATAGGTCATTAACAACTATCCTTTTTCTATCATGGATGATTTTTTTAATTTGGGAACCTTCAAACAATGGCTTGTTATATTTTAAAAAATTTTACAATCATAATATTAGTAGCTCTAAAAATGATTTTTTATAGATTAAATTCATTTACATTCCAGGGATTAAACCCGCATGGTTTATTCTGATTTGGTGTATTACCCACAACAAGATTCCCACTAATACCTCTTTACAATCCATTGGGATCCAAACTTTCTCAAAATATCATCTACATAATCAACATATAGAAGATTCCAATCACTTATTTCATTCATATGCCACTTCCACTTCTCTTTGGAACGATATTTTTGACATTTTTATTGCATATGGATGATTCTTGACTCATTTTATGCCCAAATAAAGAAATTTTATAATAATAAAAGTTCACATCAAATAAAGAATTTATTCCTTATGGTGGTGGATGAACTTAATTATGTGGTCTTCTATGATATAAATTCAATTCATCACAACAATTTCTCACTCAATAATAATGCAGGTCAAATGTGTATCCTCATTGACATACGTGAAGATACTTTGATTTTGAAGGGTTTTTGAAGCAACATAGTGAAAGACATTGTGATTCTATGTAGACTATATGATGATGGAATTTTCCACCCTTTGAGAATATGGTTTGAAGACTTCTAAGAACCATTGCTCCTAGTATGCATCAAAGTTAATGTGGACGTCACTTATAAAGAAAATCTAGGCCCAACGGGGTGTGGTTCCATTTACAGGGAACATCTTGGTTAGATCCTAGGGTCAATCTTAGGTAGCTATGGGATTTTCTCCACCCTTGTGGCCAAAACGACAAGTGTGATCCATGCTATCTCCTTCACCAAGCATAAGGGTTAGAACAACATATGAATTGAAAGTGACTCAACTAAAGTCATGCAAGCAATTTAAAATGGTGTGATTCAGCTAGCCTAGAAGATTACTACGTGAGGGATGGATTATATCTGTTCTCTTTAGTGTATCAACCATGTCACTACTCATACCCATCGTGAAGTAAATATGGTTGTGGATTGACATTCCAATAATGAAGTAAATTATTACATTATTTAGCTAGAGGACTTCCTGAATATTTACTCCCCCTTCATGTGAAAGATGGTAATTTCATCCTTTCTTTTAGACTCATGTAAATTTATTTTTAATAAAATCAATTATGCATTTTCCTTTTTTCCAATTCTCAACTTTCATTAAAAAATCACATCACTTTGATGGGACAGTAGTCTATACTTCCCCAAAAAATATCATATCGACCCATAATGGAATGTATAAAGATATGTGATGTAGAAGAATTACATAAAATTAAATAAATATTTAATATAATATATAACATATATAAACACAGGTTCCATCTTACTTTCCCCCATGAGAGGAGGTAAATGAAAAAATGAACAATCATCATTTAGTGTGGTGGTAGTTCATCGTACACGTAAACAGTAAGATTGTTACCCATTAGATGGAAGTGTTTTTATGTGTAGGTCGCACTGTTAGAATAAAAAAATATTGATTTTTGTATACTATTTCTTTATAAAATAATGTAATAATAAGAGTTTATAGTGTGGATAAAGAAAAATAATAATTAAGTATGAGGGCGGGTGTTACTCCATAATCAGGTAACTCCTTTTAGTTTTCACCAACGGGATTCCTTGGAAGGATTTCATCCAAAAAGAAAGACTTATAGAGGAATTTAGGAAGGTTGGGGTGATATTTGGTTTGCATTTTGTTGAGAAAAAGTTTCTTGATAGTTGTGATGATGTGGGAGGAGATTATGCCATGTATAAAGGGGGAGTGGCACTCTTTTAATATTTTGGAAAAGGGAAACCCCAAAAATGATTTTTTATTTAAAGTGGATCGAATTATGGTAAAAAGATAATCCAATAAGGGATAGGGTCTGAATACTTCCAAAATTTTATGATTTTTAATTTTATAGGCCTTTCTGAGCCTTAATGTTTTGGTTTAATCCCTTATTAAGAATAATTTAACCTTAATAGTTGTAATTAATTTTAATTAGTTTTATTATTATTTTTTCTCAAAAACTAATTTCACCTTATTTGAATTTATAAATTACAATGATTTGAAAAATGGAATCCTTTATTTCAAATTCCAAACACATAAGTGTAATAATTTAATTTAAATTTAATCACGCAGTTGGGTCGACAATGTGGAATTTTAATGTAAAAATGTTCAAACAATATATATGTCTTTATATTAAAGTTTAATTTGAAATTGATTATGAATACATAAATTTAAATAATAGATAAAATTTTTATATAATTAAAATTTTAAACCCATTTAAAAGAAAATTTGACCTTATAAATAAATTAGATGATAAAAGAGTTTTGAATTAAAATCTAGAATTTTTAACTAAAAAATTGAAACTTTACAAAAAAATAAAAAAATATCCTAATATATTTTTTATGATTATCTTCAAAAAATGATGTTTATTTGGACATATTAGATCTATAAAAGTTCCAAAATTTTCATTTAAATTTAGTTCTCCATTAAATGGGGGTAAAAGATCCTTTATAAAAATAAACGGTTTTAAGCATAAAATTGGTTTTGTTCATATCATATATCTATCAAATATAATGAATGAATATAAAAATATTATATTCAATATATAACATATATATTACAATAATACCACTTACTCATTTTAATTAATTTTATTTATCAAGTAAAAACACATTTGGGGGTATAAAAATAAAATATATCCTTTATATTCATTTGTTTCATATATTTTAATTTGAAATTAATTGGTTACATATGAATTAATATTATATTTGGGTAAACCATATATTTTTAAAATGTTATTTAATATTATTCATAACCTCTAATTTAATATCTTGGTTATATAATATTATATTAAATAAAAATATTTTAATAATATATTATTCTTTGGAAAACCATGTTCCTGTGTGTTACGTAAGCCATCAGGGAAAGTCATTGTTTCATGTAACTGAATATAACCATGGTTTTCATTTTATTGAAAGATAACATTTACATTGGGTGTTGTTAAAATAATAAAAATAGACTTCTTTAATGAAAAATAAACTATTTTCATGGTTTCCTGAAATGAAAAATATCCAAAAGATTCAATTAATTTGAAATAATATCAAAAACTCTAGATGGTTACATTCAACAATACATAAAATGAATTTCACCCTCGAAATTAGTTAGGGTTTTAAATGCTTTAATACTAGAATGTTTTATTCATTGAAACCCACATCATAAAAATGAATAAAAAAACATCTCTTAAAAATATAAATTTAAAACCATAACGGTTACAAAAAGTAACATATAACTTGGTTATAGAATAAGATAACATGGGTTGGGAGTGAATATTAGACATAGAGGAAAAGATTAAATATATATATATATACAGAGTGATTGAGGTCATCAACCACAAAGAACTAAATGATCAATGAAAACATTATTTTTATCACTTTTAGAAAGTTGGGTAATTCTTGATATATGTCTATAAAGAAAATTTCAAACATTGTTTTTTATTTAATAATTTATTAATACAACCATTATCTCGTGGAATGAATGTATATAAATTAAATTTTTCATATAAAGAACAAAAATACTCTTTTAATGGATCTTATGGACCAAAAAAGAATGAAATGTATAACTATTTTCTTCTCCAAATTCAATACTCCTTAATATAAAAACATAAAAAGTAACACTACTAATTCATCATTAATATTTATTCCTAAAAAATAATTATACATTAACTACAACATTGTGTAGGCCAGCGGTAGGTGTGAAATTCTTATCTCCCATTGACCATGGGTTTAAGACCCATGACCTTACCAGACTTGATTGGTTGTCACCCGACATACATGATGTTCTATTATAACACCACCTGACTATAATTTTTTAGAAATGATGGAAAAACATCAAATAAGGTTAATTACTAAATATCCAAAGGTTTTTAATACAAAATTAATACATAAATACATTATCTCAAGGTAAAATTAAGCTCTTCATGAATGGTTATCCTTATAAAAATTTTGAAAGATAGAAATCCATAATAGTATGAAGAAGGTCACAAAATCATCTTAACGTGGATCCCCCATGTATCACAAAATAGATATTGGTTTTATGATTCCAAAGAAATTTATAAATTCATCATATATTCTGCTGAAACATTTTAATAACAGAAATTACTATAAATACTTTTTAAAAATATGAATGCTTATTTATTCCAAAGGTTCCTTGATATATTCTTTAAATCTCAGACTTTTTAAACATCATCCTTGATGACATAAAAAAATTCAATACTCAATTCCAAGGTAATCTATATGGTTCAATTTACTTATTCATATCTAGAGAATCATTATCCAGATATTATTATCTTAACCTCAAACATTAATTAAGGGTTACCTTCCATTAATTAAAATATCAAATTTTCATTAAATCACTATTCTATTATATTAGATACATTCAACAAAAGCATTTACATCCTTAGAGAAAAAGAAATAATTTTATATTTTACCATTCATAAAACATAATTTTTGAATCCAAATACATAAAACTTATATTATTCTACTTTATCAATAATCCATAGGAAGGCCACCTCATCATTTTATTTAATAAGACTTTCCATCCAGATTTCATTTATCATCTCATTATCATCATCAGTATAACCATTACTTGTGCCACCTAACTAAATATATTTTTTAGTTCTTCCATTAGGACATTGATTTTCATAATGACCATTCATTCCAAACATAAATAATTTTACCGTTGATGATGTCTTTGGGATGCCAATATTATCATCCATTTCATTAACCAAACTCTTCATTTTTCCTTTGGAGTTACTTTCTTTGTGTATTTATTTTCCATAGTAAAAACACCATTTTATTCCACTAAGACCTTTACTTAGGTTATTATTTAAAAATTCTGAACCTAAATGAAACCTAATCTTCTTTCCCACATGGCTCTATTAAGCTAACATTCAACAAACTCCTTCCTTCTCATCCTTGGGGAGTCTGATATTTAGTTAAGGTACACGTTGTTCATCATGTTTCTTAAAAACTGATTAAGCATTATTACAATATCCATCACTCTGGTTATCATCCTAGTTCACTTATCATAAATATATTTTCCATCATATTCAATGTTAATATAATTTCTTTTAGTTCCCTCCATTGACTAAAACCGTGAATAATTGAGAATCAAATGATCATCAATGAAATGATACACATAATCATGAAAATTCACTTATAAGATGTCTAACATATTAAGCCTTCATCAATATATGGGACCTTAGGTTTACCCTAAGATATTCATATTCATATTCAATAAAAATCTATCATAATGGTTCAGGAAGAGTTTGTAATGTTACAAAGAACATCCCCTAGGAGTGTTAAACTAGATGTGTCATAATGCATGTTTTCATGTACTTGATTTCCCTAAGTCAGTACAGAAACATATTATTGAAGTTGTTACTCTTAGGTAAATCCATTCCAAATCCGCATCCACTTATAGTATCCATAATGGGATGTATTACTAGAAAAAAAAACATACACAATCCTTTATCAAAATTTTCTTACACTTTATTATACCATTCATTGTCCTTAAACTTATTCTTATAGAAGTCCTTAGGGTTCACACTACACATTTCTTATCCAATATTACAATGTTTAAATAATTATTTTCTTAGAAACTAACAATAAACAACCAATATTTATATAGATAGACATTAAATCAAATTTGCAGAATATTTAAACTTTATATAAATAGATGCCCAAATTCTGTATTAGTCTAATGCCTTTTAAAACATGGAAACATAAACAATAGTACATAAGTGAGATACATCATCTCTCAATAGATTATTCATACATACAACCCTTATTAGACACATCAAACATATTATGTATTTTAATATCATAGTGGAAAGAAACATAAAAATGGGTGTGCTCAGATTCAGAGTAGGATTAAACAAGGGAGACATGTAAGAAAAAACATGAGAATAAGAGTATGATATTCTTATGAAAACATTTTAGGATCATCCCTTGAATATAAATGATAATAAACATGAATCCTGGACTAAAAATTGATTGTTCATAACACATGAATCATAGGTAAATAAAGAAATCAATCCATGAAACCATAATATAGTAATAAAACATGGAATTGTGGAAGACAAATAAGCATATAATATGAACTACTTAGTAGAAAAGTAATTTAGGCGAACACCATCATGGTAGTATGGGTTCACTTCTCATATAATCCGGGTAGTCATGCTTCTCTCCCCTGGAAATATTATTAGCATGAGTACCCCCAAATATCGTCATGGTTGTCATGGTTCACTCCCATAACCATCGTGGTAGTCAAGGTTAATTCACAAGACCATCATATCTAATATCATGAGATATGAATCTTTACTCAATTCGTTTGAGATATATATAGGTCCCACCTATACCATAATTAAATCATTCATATTTGTTCCTCAAATTCATAAACATTCATAACATATCCCAAGAAATGAAATAGGTTTCATAACCAAGTAATCTGATCTTAACCTAGGGAAAAAATAGAGGTTTCCTAATCATTTCATCATAGCATAACCCAAGAAAGAATGTAAGTTTCAAAATAATATAAAATTTGTAAGGGGAACTATTTTATAAGAATCATTCCATCAATAAATAAACCACTCAATAAATAATTTGAATTGATCCTTTCGATCATTTCCTACAACTAAATGACTAACATCAAGATATGTCATCATAGATTGAAAATAACGTGGAAATTTATTTTAATAGTTTTATTGAGGAAAATATCATTTCATCATGAGGAACAATTTTTTTAAAAAATAAAACCATTTGGAAAATATTTTCATTTAAAACTTATAAAATTATGTATAAAATCTTTTGAAATTTATTTCATTGAAATTACTTTCAAAACACATAAATAAAGCTTTAAAACATTTTAAAAAATTTCCTTTAAAATTTTATATAATCTATCTTTGAAAAAATATTTGATATCAATTTTATTGAAAATATAAAAAAGAAATCATTGATAAAAGTTTGAAAACATTTTTCCTTAAAATCTTATAAATAATCCTAACACCTTTTGAAAAACACATTCCTTGAAAAATAATTTGAAAATTTATAAAGAAAGCATGGAAACATATTGAAAATCAGGTCTCTAAAATTATTTTTAAATTAATTTTCATAAATATATACATTTTAAACATGCAATTGAAGTTTTATATAAATTATGGTGGGTAAATCTGTACATGTCATGTGAGTTAAGAAAACCATACCTTTTTCATGGTAAATGGTTAGAAAAAAGCCTTAATAATAAATAGACCATAAGATTAATTTTAAAACATTGGTAAAATAATAAAAGGGAAAAGGGTATTTTAATGATTTTATAATAATAGTATAATATTCTGGAAACACTTTTTAGGAAACACGATTTTGAAGGAATTAATGTTTCTAACAGAATAGATGGTACAATTAGACATTCTAAAAAATATTCTTAAATTTCTTATGAACCAAAGAGTAGAAAAACAGTACCAATACATGAATATATCATGAATAAATATGGTATATGAAACATCATATGTTCTATTTAGGGTGTATTGTAATACATAAAAAAATGAATAATAATCATAAACAATCTTGAAAAGGGATTATATTGTTTCAATAAACTCTTATCACTTAGTAACTTTGAACAAAAATCCATGTGTTAGAAAATGAAATTTCATGAAACATAAAATATCATTAAATGATATATATTCATTAAGGAGAATTACCATGTTATTAGGTACCCCTCATATAAAAATAGAGGTTTATAACATGGAATTTGTCACAAAAGAAGGTAAATTGAGACAAAACTATCTCACCGATTTTGTAAATTTTGAAACATAAACCCCATGAAAAGAAGAACATAAAGTGGATATATAATTAAACATAATTTTAATAATAGTAATAATATAATACATTCATGGGAAGTATAAACACTACACTAAAGGAATGGTTTTTGAATAATGCATGTATCTCAAAGAAATAAAATGTGAGATGGAATACCCTCACCTTGTGTCTTGACTCTCATTGTAATTGTTCAATCCTCAAGTATAATAAATATAATTTTTTTAGAAATATATAATAAAACCATATTATTTTTTACAATACCATATATGGTTTCATTATTTCTTTATATTACCCACATGTTAACGATTTTATGCAAAGGTTTCACTCTGGGAAATATCTATTTTGTTTTTCATATGTGTTTGAATTTATTATATTTTTTCCCTTATAAATATATAATGATTTCTGTAATGTAAAACATGATTTAAATAATATTTATATTTAGTATTTTTTTATAATATTCCATATAGTATATAATTATGAAATTGAATACACTGTTAATGGAGAGGGTAAGCTGTACATACACATGAACACTATTTCAGTTTAATTGTTGTGTTTAATTAAAGAAATTAAAATACATATATGAATATATATGAATATATATATCATTATTAATGTATATTTATTATTTCATATATATTATATTTATTCACTAATATTATCCTTGATACATTCCATGTAGTTTATGAATGAGAAAAATCACTTTTAGGGGCCGATAGTCCACATGTCCTCAGACCAAATTATTATATTAACAAAAAATGGAATGTATAAATATATGTGTTGTATTATAATTAAAAAAACATAAATACGTAATAAATATAATATTTAATATATATTAACATATTTTCCATCATAATTTTCACCATTAGATGAGATAATGAAAAAATTGAAAAACATCGTTCATTGAGGGGGCAGTTCTCCGTATATGTAATCAACATGTCCATTACCCATTGGATGGATGTGTGTGTAAGTGTAGGTAGATACATTAGGATAATAAAATTATATTATATTGGTAATATTATTTTGTTATAAAATCATTCAATAAGATGAGGTTAGGATGTGGGGAATTAAAAAAAATGAAAGATGTTTTTTGAGGGAGTGTGTTACCTCTTAATCAGATAACTCCTTTTGCTTAGCACCAATGGGGTTCCTTGGAAATATTTCATCAAAAATTGAGGATTCACACTATAATGGGGTAATTTTGGGAAACTATTTGTGAATATTTTGGTTGATCCAAATTGTTTGAGAGGTGTGAGGATGTGGGAGGAGGGGAGTCCATTTAAAATGGAGAAAGAGTGTCACTCTTGTAATAATATGGAAAATGTAAACTCCACCCATCTTTTTTATTGAAATTGAATCGAAATATGGCATAAATTAGATAAAATGTAGTAAAGTGTTTAAATATTTTCATCTAATGATTGTTTTTACAATATTATAGGTCTTTTTGGACCTTCATGTTATGGTTTCACCCCATATTATGCTTAATTAAACCATAATAATTGTAAATACTTTTAATTACATTAACTAATTATTTAGGTAAAAAACTATGTTTTCCTTATTGGATACTTTGAATTATTATTATTCAATATATTTAATGCATTTTTAAAACCGTCAAACATCGAAGTGGATAATTTAATTTAAATTTCGTCTCGTAGTCATGTAGACAATGCTGGTTTATCAAGTAAAAATGTTAAATAATTTTCTATGTTTTTTTATTAAATTTCATAGTTAAATTGATTATAATGACCTGATGTGGTCTAATTTATAAAATTATTATTTAATTAATATTGAAAAAAAAATTTAAATTTAATATAACATTATAAATAAGTTAGATTAAAAATAAGTTTGGAATTAAAATCCTATATTTTTAACTAAAAAATGAAACCCTATAGAAAAAGACCAAAAAAATTTCCAAACCTAATTTATTGATTTTATTCCAAATATGAAGTTTATTTTTCCATAAAAAAAACAGAAAAGTTCCAAAAATTGGATTTAAATTGATTTCTCCATTAAAAGGAGGTAAACAGCATCTTTAAAGATATAGGTTTTCAATAATAAAATTGGGGTTTTTCTTAACTTATGTAACTCAAATATTTTAGATGAATATCAAAACTATTTTACTGAATATATATAAAATATATAACAATAATACCACATATTACTTTTATTTAATTTAATTTATTAATGATAAATTACTTTTGGAGAAAAAATTAAATATATCCTTCATAATCAATTGTTTCTTATATTTTCATTTCTAATTAACTGGTAACCAGTGAATTATTTTCATATTTTTGTAAACCATATATTTTTAATAAGTTAGTTATTGATATTTATAACCTCTAATTTAATATCTATGTTATATCTTATTATATTAAATAATCATATTTTAATAATATATTATTAATTGGAAAACCTTGAACATTCATGTAATTCAAGACATTAAGGAAAGTCAATGTTATGTGTAACTCGATATAAATTTAGTGTTCCATGCAGAGAAAGTAAAAATGTATTTTTCTTATATTGTATGTAATCCAAACATATTTATTTAATATCAAATAAATAATTTTTAGTGTTGCGTGAAATTAAAAATACCAAATATATTAATTAATTCATAAAAATCATAAAATCATGGGGAGTTACATTAACATACCCAAAACACTACCATAAACCACCCCTACTGAGGACCATGATTTTCACAGGGTGACTAACTCAAATGGTTACAAGCCTTAACTTCTTGGAAATTTTGAAACTATTACCATGTAACTACACACTTCAACAAAATTTCAATTCATATACAACACTTTTACAAAAACAATTATGTATTCATTAGTTATCTTAATAATTCTCTTTTTACACATTTACATCAATTCTTTGGACACAATTTTCATAACTTTCATGAAATCAAATGCATCATACCCTTTAAATCACTCACACATGTCCCATGTCTGTGTGCCTACCATGATTCATGTCACATATATAATTAGGTGCCTAAAAATATGCTTGAATAAAAAACTTCATGAAATCTCATCCATGAGGAAAATATTATAAAATGGTCACATCACACAAGATGTTCATCATCCAATAGTGATATGTCATCAAATGTAACAAAAAATGATAAGAACAATAATTCCCACTCTAAGAGACTTGCGTATTCACTCATACACGGGTTGGATACTCTTAAGTACAATATCATTACCAAGGCTCAAAAACATTTTAACATATATTGTAATATAACCAAATAGTATGTCACGAAAAATACCTCCTATGATACCACTCTATAATGTAACTAACCTAGGAGACAGTACACCGATTCACCATGTTGGGTTGCCACATGACCTCAAGGACATCTCTTAATATTCTAGGGTTCTGACTAGTAGATAGGGTGTAGATAAGTCACATGGAAAAAAATATACACTCATTAACAGAGTAATCCACAATTAACAAAAATACAAAAAACATAAAAAATATGAAATAATCAATAAATATTTGTAACTAACATCTCCCAAAAATGGTTAAAACCACAACAAATAGTAAATATGGTCTGTCATTCTAAACAATAATACAATGATAAAATCCAAAATTAAGATAAACAAAAGAATCCCCAAAGAAGTCCAAACTCCATGCCCAAAACCCCATCTGTGTAGGTCCCATTCCCAACTCAAATACCTTAAAAAGGGATCTTACCCTTTTCTAAACCTATAATCATGAAATCTTCTTGGGTACCTAGTGGTGGTCTGGGCAGGGAGTGAGTACAACACATAGGCCACCACCAATGGTGTCTACACAATATCTAGTCTGAACGGATATTTAATTAAAGTGTTTAATAAATGAAAAGTATTAAATAAGTGAAAATTAAGTAAAATATAGTTTGGGTTCCATTTGATAAAAATTTTTACTTTCACTATTACTTCCCTTTTAAAAGTTCATTATTTTAATCTTTCTCTTTACATAGTTCATCATCAACATGAAATCCATGGGTTTAGTATTTACATCATTCACACAATAGTTCATGTCATTTTTTATTCTGTATAACGGAATTATTGAATTCCCAATCTCACTAGAGATAATACATAACAACTTTACAATTTCCTCACCTTGAAGCCCCAATATTAGTGTAATAAAACTGTTAGGGTAATGGAGCTCCAACCCCTTCTTGAACTCATATATTGTGGGGGGGGATAAGAGTATCATTCCAACATGAATTGTGGGAGGATCCTCATTTATTTATCCCATAACTCAATCCATATGCACATACTAATTCATCAATTCATCATACATAAACCATATCACAACCTAACACAAAGAATACATATAACAATCATAATCCATAAAAATCAACATGGGAATTAATATTATTCCATAACCCATTAAAGAATTTCCGATTTACATTACTCACCAACTTCGTCTAAGTCTCATTATCATTTATATCTCACTAATTTTATTCAATATTTCCCTTATATTAGCACATTTTATTTTCCATTACCAATTTAAAATATTCAGAATTTTGTATTCACTAACTCTCTTAGGAATTTCAAATATAATTCATAAGGCACAAGTCACAATCTCAATTACCCCAGTTAAATGTCTTTCATGCCATTCTAAGAATCCCCTTAGAACATTACCACATCTAGAAAAACTCTCAATATTCCATTTTTCATTTTCATTAGACATAACAATATACTCAAAAATGGATTTATATTGTCACACAACAACCTTACACTTACTTAACCAATTTCTGAGAATTGGAATCACAGTGCACCCCATGGGTGTCCCTAAATCAGTCAAATAATCCTATATTAATCCCATAAGGACCATGAGGGTTTATATTCATCATTTTTACACCCAAGCTTTGAAACAAAATCAAATTCATCAAGATAACAACTACAGGTAACCAGGAAAACTATATTGAAACTATGGGACTTATCTTGTAGACCACCTACATCAAATCCATTGATGAATGAACTCTTAATTATAGCCTTATATCTAGATTTAACCAACCTATGAAGCCTTAACCCATATCTCATCAGAAAGGAAATAACATTTAGAGCTTTAAATGGAGATAAGAGATAGATGCCAACCTTAACCCAAAAGGGAAGCAAGGGAGGGATTAGACTTACTCATAGCTTCCATCCACATCTAATAACACTCCAAAAATCCTATGATCTAAGGATAATCAACAATTGGAATCTTGAGTCTCTATGGATCTACCCTAGGGTTATAGGAGGCTAAATGGATGAGAATATTGAGTTAGAGCATGAAAACCTAAGGTGTAAATATTGTAATATATCCCAAATTTACTAGGTCACACAGTTTACCCTAATAGTTTTCCAAACCATGAAAAAAGAATGTGTGAGTGACATTTGATGGGAAGTTTTATTGCATGGTTAGGTATCAAGATATGCACTATTTACAAATCGTGTCCCAACTGTGAAAGATTCCACTATCAGAAATTATTCCCACCTCACACGGTTTACTTAACTTTAAGCTAGTTGTGCTCCACTATGCACCTAGAATATAATGGACCATATTTTCATTTATTTCAGGTTCAGAACCCCCAAACACCCCAAGTACCCCTCACTCCTCAAAACACACCATTAACCAAAATAATGGGTTGAGATTAAAATTTAAATAAGGAAATTCTGCTATGAAATCCAAGATCTTACACCTTACAATGATTTTGAGGTGACCCATTTATTATGTTTGAAATATCCATTTTATAAAGATTATGTATTAAGTTTATATTTTTATAAATTCTCTAGTGGAGAAAAAAATAGATAAATCTATTCATTTGTATAAAAATTATATGTTTATGATCTTTATCTACCAGAATTTGGACCTTCTGGGAATGAAAAATTTTCATAATGTCATTTTTATAAATAAACATTTTTTCTACACATTATAAATTTTAATTTATAAGTTAAATCATAATATTTGAAATTATAATTGGGATAAATATATATATATATATGTAAAATTTTGTTTCAAAAAAATCCAATATTTTGTTATATGGGTAATGTTATATTTTTAATGAAACTTAAATACACGTAAATAAAACGAGTTACATACTTTAAATGAAAAAGAATAAAATGTAAAACCAAATTGTAGAATTCTTTTTTACCTAATTAAAACAGGTTGTTAAAATCATTTTTGAGGCCCAATAAACCCAAATACAAAAAACTATCAAAATATTCAATACTATTCATCCATTGAACTTTAAATAATTTAATGACATTATAAAATAATAAATGGCGATTCTAAAAGATTATTTTTCATCCCATAATAAATGGGATCATATACACACATTCAAAAAAACATCACTTAATAAATACACCTTGAAATTATTCCATTTTAATATAAATTGAATTCCATAATAATAAATTAATCCCTTGTTTACTCATAAACAATCTATTCCATTTTTTAAGGGAACTTCCAAAGGAAAAATCATGCCTCCAATGTAAGGGTTATACCCTCTTAGGGTTTAATTATAATATTTTTCATATAAATTATCTCATTATCATAATAATAATTTGATTTAGGTTTGATAATTATAATATATTTTACTATTGGTATCAAAACCATT
Source organism: Viscum album (assembly GCA_963277665.1). Taxonomy (NCBI): domain Eukaryota; kingdom Viridiplantae; phylum Streptophyta; class Magnoliopsida; order Santalales; family Viscaceae; genus Viscum; species Viscum album. The sequence goes on from OY728123.1 coordinate 1,897,135,214, forward strand.
ATTTATTAATTTTTTTCACATTATAAAAAAAACATTATTAATGTGTTACAAGTACTACCGCCTATATGATGTTGCACCATTTGTTTTAAACTAAATAATTTCATGGAAGGTATTAATATTGGTTATGATTAAAAAAATTATATTAATAACCTAATTATGAGCTTTAAATGTAAATTTAATATACAATTTCACACCCTCTCGTTATTTTTTAAATAAGAAAACTAATCATGTGTACGTACGGATTACCTCCTCCAAAATGAATCATTTTTTTACATTTATATTTTCATAAATATTATAAACATCATAAAATATGTTTCATGGTGAAAATAACAACAATAAATTACTATTATTATTACTTTTTAATGATATTATGTCAAAATAATAACCTTCTTAACCATTCTCGTCAATTGTGTTAAAGAGTGTTCATGTTTGGGTTGGTTTAACCACCTACATGAACAATGCATTAAAATATTATTATAGACTAATGTGGGAACCATAAAATAATTATATTATAATATATTAAAGTATTAATGGTCACTACATGTTTCATAAAATGTTTTATTTATTATTTAGCATATAATTAATGTATCATTTTTTTACTAAAATTATTCAAATGAGTCATTTTCAATTTGATTTTCACATAAAAAAACCAAAACACATAATGAAAGGAATAAGAAAATTTTGAGTCAATATAACTTATATATTAATTTATATTAAATTATATATCAATAATGATCATTTTACAAATTATGGGTGATTATATCACCATTATCAAACGAGTGCATATATAAAATTTATTAAAACCAAATGATCATAATACACTTTTAAAAATTTATTTAATCATGTAGTATAGTTATAATAATAATTATAAATGGTAATATTTTTGAAAAAGGTTATAAAATAGGATATTAATTTACCTATGTTTTCTATATTTGAAAGTATATTCATCAATGAAACACATAATGAATATAATAGTTTCCTACCAAAAAATAAATTTTTTGAGACACACATTATTTTATTGATGTAATTTAAAATAAATAGTGTCTATACTAACTATTGTTTTTATAATATCATGAATATTATTTATCTTGAAATTTTAACTTCAATTTATTGATCTAAATCCTTCATGATGTTTTTATTGGATGGTTACTTATGATATAATTGATCTTCATCTCATTTTCCCCTTGTTTGAGACATTGATCGTATTATGAACTGATATTCAATTATACTGTGTATACCTCATATATGATATTTTATATCATAAATTACTCTATAATTGAATATATTCTATGACTAATTTAATATCTTTTATACTTCAAATTTTTTTATTTAATTGATACACAAGCTATAAGGATTTATTTTCACCTTCATTTAAAAAAATAATGGCCTATAAAATATGATAATATATTTGGGAGATTTGTCTACTCATTTATTATAAATCACATATCATTTTATTATCCTGAAGATATCTTTGGGGAACAAAAATTTCTCATTACACTATTATAAATTATATGTTATAGAATCGTTCTATAAAATGAGTGGTTTCAAGAATTATTTTTTTCCTAAATGTTCAAAAGTTTTCCATTATTTTGAATATTTATGTTTTATCATCCACCCAAAATATTATTTTAATTATACATATGGTCTATTTTAGGTTCTGTTTCTAATTATTTTTTAACAAATTATAAATTATTAGTGTATTTATAGTTCATAAATTTTAATCATTTATTTTATTTCAGGTTTCCATTATTAAATATTATTTTTAAAAGTAAATGTTTATTCATAGTTTTAATTCTTATGTTGAAAAAATTCATTCCTTGAAAAATTAAATTATTCATTATTCTCATTGAGTTAAATATTTTCAATAAATTTTTACTACACCTTTCTAAAACATTATTTTAAATTCAAGGACATTATATTTTTAAGTAATTATAATAAGGTTTTAAAAAATTCTATTTACTTTAAAAAAATATTTTCTTTAAGTAAGTTTCACTTCATTATGTTGATTTTTTGTAAATGTTCATTGTTTCACATATATTTACCTTCTGGTTTTCTTCATGATGTTATGTTTTGTTTAGATTTTATATCTTATTATCATATAATTTCTTCCTAAAATTAAGAGTTCTGATACTCTATGACTTATTATGTTAATTTTATGAGATTTTATGAATGCCTTAAGAAAACCATTATTTTATCATGGGTTATTTATGGGATGATCAATTTTTTATTTTCATATGTCACAAAAATTAATGGTATATAAGGTAGATTGGATTGATATATCCCTAAAATATTTCAACTAATGTATTATATATCCGGATATATAAATATTATATGAACGTGTTATTATGTCACAAAGTTCACAATTGGTGAGTATGATAGCATTAAAATCTACTAACATGTCTACATGTGAATATGATAGATGCTCTCTATTTTAACTGAGGTTGAGTGTTAAATAATTAATTCCAACTCACAATGCTAACTAAAAATAGGTTACTATGTCTCAATTTTCACAAATGGAGAGTGTGATGCCATTAATCCCTTCCTATTATTTTTCTTATAAACATGTTACCATGTTTTTAGGTTCACAAACTTTGATTGTGATAGCATTATGTTATAATCACAATATTACCTAAGAACTTGTTGGAAAGTATCTTGGTTCACAATGTTAATAACTATTATATATATTGTTGTGGAACATTTTTCTGTTTCTTATCATGTTATTCTATGTTCTCATGATTATTCATTATTTATAATGTAATACAAACTGGTATATCATACTTTATTGCATTATAATTATTTATACATGGTTCTAAGATATGTCATTTCTTTAATGGTTCCTTAAAAATTTAAATATGAACTAATGTTGAACCATGATGTCTTAGGGTTATTATCCATGATATTTGGATTTTTTTTATTATGTTATTTATTTCCTTCTCATATTATCTGTCATGTTTATCATCTAAACATTTATGATATGGCACTTCCGTTAAAAATATTTCTAGATCATCCCTTTCTTATGATTGTAAGCCCGATGTCATTAAGATGATTGTATCATGTGATATTTATACATATGGTATAGTAAATCACAAAATGGATAAATCCATTCATGTGTTTAAAAATATATGTTTATGTAATTTATCTACCAGATTCTAGACCATCCAGTGAATGAGTTATACAACAGTTCTGAGATATATTATTTAAATAATGAGATTAATGTAATAATTAATCACTTTTCTATTGGTTCATTTCATATATATGGAATATTAGAGATAAAATATCGTGAATAACATTTTAATCAAGGTACTTGATGTCTAATTACATGACATATCTACCATGGGTCTGTGATTCAATCATTTTAAAAGTTGTAAGAATTATCATGGTCTCAATTCATCGTTCTTAGATACTTTTCTTCATTTCATCATTTATTCATGACCCATGTATATTTTTATCATATTCCATGAATTTCATGGTATTTACATCATAAACAATGTTCACTTATTCGATTTTTTATTGATTTTCTTATTTCCATTATAGTGAGGATTGTTTGGTAAATCAATATTATTTCATTAATTTATGATATTTCACAGAACATATTTCATATAATTTGGATACATTTTACCATTTTATATAATTATGTGGTATTCAATCATATTTTTATATGGATATTCCATCATATCAAATAATAAATTAAACATTGATTTCCCACTTTTTTTTGAAATGATGAAACCATCCTCATTTACTCTCTTAGTTTTATAGGATCATGTTATTCCTGCATTATCATAGTTGTGTGTCCAAATGTCTATAAATTGTGAATATTTAAAATTACATATAAAAGATTTTATTTTCATCAACAATAATGTATGTTATTGTTTTGTCATGAGAAAATGTATTGACATTTAAACAAAAATAATTATTGGTATGTTGATTATGTTCATTTTTTGATCCACCTTCTTCCTTTTTGTTTGTTATGATCATTTTATCCCTTTTATTAAGATGGGGAATTTTATTTTTATTTGAATAAAAATGATTATAAAAAGGTTAAATATTAATTATTTGACCATTCAGCTTCATTCATTAGATAGGTTATGAATATGTTTTCCCATTTATTCATTTACTAAAAATTATTGACATTCAAAATTTTTTATTATATAGATTTACATGTATTTATTAGTAACAAATTACTTGGAGAATTGTATAAAGGTTATTTATAACTATTATAGTGAATTAATTGGACATAAAAAAGTTGCGGATGGGGGGTGGAATTATATAACCCCATGACAAGTAGATAAGTTTTTTGAGATAAGAACAGTTGGTGTAATTGGTGTATGTATTCCTAAATAAATAGGATGCCCTCAGTGAAATCTCAAATAATTAAAATATGTCTTGTAAACATTCCTTGAAAATAGTTTTTTTTCGTAATTATGCATTTCATCAGAATGGGGTCATTATTATTGAAATTCATGTTTTCATTTACTTCCATGGATATAGTATGCTCCAAATTTTTTGTTTATTATGGATATATTTGGTTTACCTTTTCATATTATTATATTAATTCTATGATTATTCCTAGATTTATTTAGTTGTATGATATACCCTGATCAGTATTTTATTTCCCCACTTCTTTTGATGCCATTTTCCAAGATATGAGGAAAAGTATTACATGTGGAACGTTTTAAAGGATAACATGCATTGAACGATTTAAGGGTAATATTGAATTCATTAAATGGATTATGTGGGTTCTCATATATATATTGAAAAAAAATAATATTTAAAATTTTTTGATGGGATTAATTATTTTATTATGATAATTAATTCAGTATATCCATAAAAATGAAGATATATGTAAGGTGTAACTCTCTCATTCATAATTAATGTATTTTTTAATAAAATATGTTTAGATATAGGCTTTTATAGCTGGTATCAATGAATGTATGGAATTTTGTGTCTGAGCATGATATCTAGTATTGTGGGTTTGGGAGACACAAATAATTTCCTAAAACTAATGTTATTTGTATAGTTTTTATATTAAAGACTCTACTAAAATTCATTATTTTATGGAAAATATACAAAATTCATAATTTTTCAGTTTTTATATGCTTAATCAATGAATTTAATAAATTTTAGAAAAATATGTATCTAGACAAGAGAAATTTTAAAATCTAAATAATTTTTTTTGGGAAATGAATTTTATTAACAAAAATTTGATCTTCATAAATAATTAACAATTAAAATCTTATTATATAATAATTAAAAAATAAAAATTAGTTTTAATATAATAATTACACGTTGGGAAATTAGATTAGTTCTTTAAAGGTCAATAGTTTAGTTTGTTAAGATAAAAATATATAATGTACAGTATAATATAATTCATTGAAAAATAATCATAAGTAATTATATTCATAATTAAAAATTATTGATATATTTTTTTAATAATTATAAATTAAATTTAACTAAGACCTTTTTATTAAATAAAACATTTGTTTTTAGTTAAATTTACTCATAAAAGTATATTTTTTGAAATAAAAAATCAATAAAATACACGTATTAATTCTGAATCAGTTACCTTAATAATTACTTATTCATATTATCCTACACAAATTTCATAAAATGGATGCTTCTATTTATACCTTCTAACTCAATGATTATGTTATAATAGTCAGTTTTCAATACATATAATTTTCTCTCAAAAAATTCATCATAACAATTGTTTTTGTGTTGTTTGTGGGGAAAGAAACTCACCATATATTTTAATTAAATGAAAATATATAACATAAATTCATTATGTTATAAATTATATGTATTTAATATGAGTATTGAACGTGATGGTCCTCTTTTCCACACTATGTATATATATATTCAATGTAGTAGAATGACTGACTGATAAAGAGGTCCTCCATGTGATGAGTCATCAATGATATGTAATATTATAGGTCCTCTCAATAGAAAATTATTTGATAACATTAGAGGTCCTACGTTTGGAATATATTACATATTTTTTCCTTCTAAAAATTCTTTCAAATAGAATATAGATCATTCCCACAATGGTGTAATAAAAATCAACCATGTAGTCGTCCCCACAATTATAATTTTGAATAATTGTTTTACAATTGGACATAATAATAACATGTACATCCACCCCATGATGATAATACATTACTGGTTACCTCAAATCATGGTAAACTAAGAGAAATGATACTTTCTGTATGATGCACCTCATCATTGATTTGTACTGTCTCATCCTAGTCAATGTATAATTTGATGCGATAATAATTATTTTTTCCTCCTTAACAGGATGAATACTTGGATGTAACTAAATCATTTTAGAAGATTAAAAATCCCCATGATGAAGTAGTTTCTATAAGAACCTCTATATTTTTAATATATTAAATAACTAATCATTGAGGATAATGTAACCGTAAATTTATTATAGATATAATATATCATAGAGAAGATACTAGTCAGGTATTGGAAAACAATAACTCTTTAGTATAAAATTGCAATTTTTTTAATTTTTAAATTCAAAACATAATTTCATGATATCTTGTGTTTAACTCTCTATCATCTCATGTTAGGAAACATTCCATAATGGGATTACATTATCCATATCAAGAATCTAGATGATCTTTAACATAATGTTGAATATTTAATCCTTTTAATGGATTTAAATCCTACATTTTAGGTAAAACATGTGGTTATTAAAAAAATCATCTTATCACTTTAAGGGAACTCCACTAAAAATATTCAATACCACACAAAATATGATTTAAGTGTTTATTTATAATAAAAACCACTTCATATTTCCCCACACAAAGTTTGACATGGCTATTCTGAGACAATATTTATAAAAACTATCACATGAGGTCATGTATTAGGATTTGGATCAACATATGCATGTTTCTTAGTACAATAATGATCCACTATTCTTAATTCCCATAAAATATATTTCCTAAAGGTGTAATCTATTTATTGGATTTTCTACCAAGGTTATTGGAATATTCAATAGACCTACCATTCGAGGAAGGAAAAAATTAAAAAATATACTAGCCTTCAAACTAAGAACATCTCACCATGAAAATATGATTCACCTAGATAATTAATCTATAAATGAAAATAAGGTTTTCAGAGAAACTTCTTTAAGATTAAATTTGAATCAAAAATCTATTAGTTTAATTGAATAATTCAGAATCCACACCTTGAATAATAAAATATTTATTCTACAATGACTATGATCATTGCTAAGAGATTTCATCCATATCGAAAAAGGTTGGTTAATTTCATATCAACCTATTCCTAGAACTGTGGTCTTTTAGATAATAATAGAAACATCACAAGTATATCCCCACTATTTTCACTCATAGAATTTAAATATTTGTATCCTTTTTTTAGTAGTGTGTTTAGTGAAAGCTATTACAATGTATATCAAAGAAACCATCAATAGACATATTTTTTATGCAGATTAAATATAAAATGTGTAACCTCAAATGATACATATGATAAAAATATTTATTGAGAAAATAGATTTCAGGTGGGATTATGATATATTCATTGGATGATATTTATAGGATGATAAACATCTATAAAAAAGTTACATAGAAGGTGTTTTTGTTCATGTTATATGATTCGAGTCTATTAATATTGTTCATAAAATTAACAAAAAATTATTCAACAAAATTCATGTCGAAAATCAAGAATATTTCTCATGAAAATAAATTACAAATTATGTTAACTGTTTTATATTAAGGGTAGAATGAATACTGATCGAAAGTGTTGACTTTATAATATATGGGTTTTTATGTATGAGTTATGAATTAATTCTCTAAAAATATTAACCTAAATATATCCTCAAATAGAATGAATTCTTGAATTAAAACTCAAGATTATGTAATGTTTATAGCCGAGTACTTATATCTTTTTCTAACTTATGAGCCAATGTTTGACTTGCTTCAACACCCAATTCATCATTTTTATTTACTCTATATGTATTTCATATTAGATATTATTTTAGATTATCAATAAGTTTAATTATGTTAATATTAATTATAATATGTTCCTTCCTTGTCTGAATATATATATTTGATTCCACTATTTTTCTTCAATCACCTTAACATCATTTCTTTCAAATATTTTACCAAACCACTTCTTAAATAAAATGAATTTGACTATAGTTACCTTATAATGAAACATCCTAGGCTAACCCAACTCATCACACAAGCCATCCCACTACATGGCCTAAAGTTTGATCTTAATCACCATAGGATGGAGACAAACACCAAGTCCTAAGAAAATATCACCTCAAAATGATTTCTCTTTAGGTAAATCATAATGAACAATCCATAAAATTGGATAACAATATTGATATGATTAGAGTAAACAATATAAAATAAGAATATTTCATAAACCAAAATATACATCAAAGTAAAGATAACCCATTGAAGAATATATACACATATTTGGTATCTCGAAAAAAAACCCAAACACAAAGAGATAGAACAAATTCAAACATGTCACAAGTATATAACCCAATGGGCATAAAATATCAAAACAACTACTCCCTATGATCCAACCCATATGAGACCATGTCTCCTCTATGACTCACCGGTTGATGGCAATCAATAAGACCCACCAAAGAACACAGTACCCTTACATTTACCTCTATCTTTCAAAACAAAATATTTAAATGCCAAAAATTTCCAAAGAAAGATGTGATCCACGAAGCCCCGTAAGATACCACCATAAATCAATTTATGGATTATACCCATGAAAACCAATAAATAGGTTTCAAAACATTTTTAAAACTAAAAACACTATGAAAATATTCTATTTCTATGTAATCCTTCAAAACCCCTTTAGTTATCCCTATCAAAACAAAAAATGGTTTTCCAAAACAACTTATAAACATTTATCAAATAAATAATCAAGGACAGATGGTATAAACAATCTCAAAATAAAAAATGTAATAATGGTGAGTATAAAAATCAAATTTATATTTCTATATAAAGGAAAAAAATGAATAAATGGGCATAAAACATACCATCCCATCAAAACGGAACTAATAAAATGCATAAATCATGTAAACCAAACTGGAATGAGTAAATTTCACCTCAGTCTTTAACTATCAGAACTAAAATGTGTGAGTAAACAAGTATTTTAGTTATCTAATCAAATGATTCTCTCACTGTCTTCTTCATATCCCACTCTATGATTTCATATGGCCTCTCTGTAATCATCAAAGAAAATCACATGTTTTTTCTACCCAAAGGCCCTCTTAGTTCCTTAGAACCAAAATGGAAGCTCTCATGGTCTTCCTACCTGAAAGCTCTGACGATCCCCCATAGAATCCTCTAGTTCATACCCTAGATAACCCATGTTATAGTCCAAGAAAACAGATCAAAAGAAAGTGCCCATATCAATCAAGCCGCAACATAATTCATTTCAAAATTAAACATTCCAAATTTTACCAAGTCACCATTGTAAAGGAAAAAACATTTTTGAAACTAATTTATAAATCTATTTAAAACCACAAAACCTCTTGGCTCCAATTTAACACACTCATTGCTCACATAGAACACACCCATTTAGAGAACCCTACTTTAAATACCCAAATTTCAAAAAAAATCAATGAAAAAAAAAAATCAAAATGGAATACATAGAAATAATAAATCATTATAATGGAAATTTAAAGAATATAAACCCAAAGAGATAAGAAATATAAAGTCAATCTATGGGAAAATCACTAAAAACATAAATCTATCTCAAAATCAGTAAACGATCATCACCCTTGATTAAGACCATCTAGAAGAGAGAGAAATATACACAAACTCCTAATCCATAAAAACCCAACAAAATACCCCATCAAAGACCCAAGATTCAGTAAACACTACCCCTAGGGTTCAAAATCTCTACAAAATAGGATAAACAATATTTATATGGAGAGTAAGAAAAATAAATCAAGGTTAAATAGACTTAACTCAAGTAAAATACCAAGAATGCATGAATAAGTCCACCATAAAGTAGAGGGAGGAGATCCAAAACCAAGAAGGAGAGGTCACATGCATGAGAGAAGATAAATGAGGCCTGAAATCAGAAAAACCCAGTAAGAGAATTTTTGTAAAATCCGATTTTTAATTAGATAGATTGGGCCATACGGTTTGGCCACATGGTTAGGAATTTTTTTTCAAACATGTGGGTGACTTTTTTGACAAAAAATTGTATTCATATTTTCCTCTAGGGGGTCACACAATTTGGAAAACAATGTGACACCACACTATCAAAACTTAAACAACCCTTTCACAGTTATCTCACCATCTATTCACATTATGTTCTAACCATGTATCCTGGTCTTTCTCCCCCCAAACTCTTTGTTCTGACCCTTGACAACTAAAAACTCTAAGGGCAGAGTAGAAGATAAATAAAAATCCAAAATAATATTTTTTAGTGACCTAATGGGTGTCATAAATTCCCCAACTTTCTACTTTCTACCCACAGATAGTCCACAGGATTTTCTAGAAGAAAATATTTGAGCCCATTGATCCCTCAACCAACCTTCCGGCTCCCATGTCTCATGGATATCACAAACAAACAAATAGATTTAATGGACCAAATTGATCCCCTTACCATAAAGAACTTTGTTCCAAAAATACATGATATTAACAGGATGCTTCACCATGGTAGCATCAGGATCTAACTCTAAATTCTTCCACACCAACACATGATATGGCTTTTAATGATATCACTTTATATATGAGATATAAAAGTTGTTGTGGATAAAGTCCATCCATGATGGAAACTCCAACTGAGAGGCTTCCTTCCCCAGATGCTCCACAATATGAAGCAGTCTGACGTAACACAGTGCCAACTTCACATGCTTTCCCAAATGATGGTGACCCAACAAAACTAATGCCTAGAGAAACACCTGATCACCTACTTGAAAATCTTATAGACAATTATGGTTTTAATAAAATAATTTTTGTATACATTGAGATATTAGATACAATTTTTTAATTATCTATACTATATCGATCGTTTCCTATATGAGGATTGATCTAACAAAAGAATTACCACCCACGTCAACCCAGAAAAAAAGGGATTGGAATATCCATCATTATAATACCACAAATGGGTACATCCTGAATGATTCTTGAATACTATTTGTATAACAAAACTCAACCAATGTTATGTTCATCTCCCATGAACCAAAAATATAAATCACACATACCTGTAACATATCCTCCAGATTTTGGATGGTTTTCTCAGATATGATATACATCTGTGGGTGATACGTTGTTCTCAACTTCAAAAAGGTCCCTGATTCCTCCTACAGTACCCTATAAAAATGAGATGAGAATGAGTATCCAGATCAGAGACTATCACTAAGGGAACTCTGAACAACCTCTCGAATATACATGCATTTGAGGTCCTCTTCCTTCTTTGAGTCAGTGATCGGTAGGAAATGAGATGATTTCATTGTAAGAACAAAAATCCCCCATATGGCATATTTACCACTCATATTTTGAGGTATCTTGATCATTAAATCTCCAGAGACCACATCAAAATTCCACACTGGCATGGGAAGTGGCTATAATAACCCTTCTTGTCTCTGGTTCTCATATTTGATCCTCAGATATGTGAAACACATGGAAATAATGTCTAATATAGAATGTCTTGTCTCGAGATTCCAATATCATCATTTGAAGTTATAGAACATCCTTTTCACACCTATGTGAATCGTCCAACTATAATGATACACCTCATTCATAACCTCGTTACTCAGGCTCACAGGATCTACTACAAACATATAGAAAAGAATAAAAACATTTGGAGGCTAAGATCAATCACTTGAGGTCTACCCACCATTTGAAGAACTGATAATTTACTAGAACTTAGGGTCAAATACCCACTCATTCCTAATCTGATCGTTGATAGATAGAGTAATCTACACACTTTATAGGAATACCTTCCCCCCATCCTACTGCACATCAAGTCTCAGATTAGTAAAATAGTATATTACACCCCATTCATCTACTGATTCCCAACTTCCAAGCACTAAAATATTCCTAGTCAATGTATCAGCGACCATGATTCCATTCTATGGTGTATATGAAATATTTAAATAAAACATTTTTAGGTATTAAACCCAAAATTGTTTTCTCATGTTTAGGTCCCTCTAGGTGAAAATGTACTTCATAATCATATAATTCAAATACACAATGAAATGTTCCTAGAAGAGTTATTATCTCCTCATTTTTGGTGCATGCAACATGACTTGCAATTAAAATCCATGGGTGGGATAATATTAACCATGTGGTTATAAATTTTTTAATCCATGGGACACCACATAGTCATCTTAAATCAACAAACACCACAAACCCACAATGAATGAATCCTAATACACTATTTAATCTCTTTTGGTCTAAAGTAGAATCAAAATAGGTTCAGATGATCAAAGGGCCTGCAACTTCTCAAAAGTACTCTACAACTTCTTATCCCACTCAAAAATAACTAATTTCATACTCAATATCATTATATGAGAATTTATTCTAGATAAGTACTAGAAAAAATGAAAAATAAAAAACCAGTCCTAGAAAACTAGAGATCTCAAACATTTTTTGGGATTCTCCCAAGACATTATGGCTTGAACATTCTCTGGATCCACTAAAAATCCTACCTCAAAAATCACGTGTCCTAGGAAGTTCACTTCTTGAATACCAAACGAGAACTTTGAAAACTTGGAATACAGACAAATATATCTCCTAAAATACCACAAAACACCTTCAAAATTTCATCATGTTCCCATTCCATCATTGAATACTCCACGAAGACGTCCTCAAACATGATCATGATTAAGTCCAAAAGGTGGAGAATTTTTATTTCATCAGTTCCATGAAAATATCTGGATAATTGGTATTCCCAAATGGCATAACAAATTTTTAGAAAAAATTATATAAATATTGAAATGAGATCTTAGAACATCCTCCTCATAGAACCTCAAATAGTGGTTCCCTTATGTCATATCAATCTTTAAAAACCAGGTGGACCCTTTGAGTTGGTTAAACCAATAATCTATTCTAGAAAATGATTATTTATTCTTTGTTAACACATTGTTAAGCATATGATAGTATATGATGATTAAGAATATACCATCCACATTTTTTCAAATAGTATTGGAGAATCCCGTAATGAAATGTTAGGATGAATGAAACCCGTACCCACAAGATCCTCTAACGGAGCTTTCAAATCCTTCATCTCAGCTGATGTTATTAGGTATAATACAAGAAGATCTGGATCTTCATAGGCAGAATATTGATTGTAAAATCAACCACTATTTTGGTGAAAAATGCTGAAAAATCTTATTAAAACACATTAGGGTACATATCAATGACCCTGAAAAGATCTCCCCCTGAACTCCACTCATTTTTCCTAAGAAACAACTTGGAAAACTAGAATGAAATCAAACCTTGTTTCATATAAATTGGTCTCACTCTCCCGAAATATAGATCCCACTCACTCAGAGATACATGAGTGTACCCATTAGAGGTATTTAAATAATCCCAACAGGAATAAAATTTAAACAATTCCTTAATATTGATTGAACAATCAACACTGATAATATAGTTGAAAATGTTTAGGTGAAAAATGAGGAAGTCTTAGATGAATTCCATAAAATCTACAAAAACATGTCACTTGGTGCACCTAGAACCTTTCTCCTTCTTCCTACACAATAAAGTTATAAGATCCATAGCATATGATGTAAACTCATGTCACATACCTGAGGAATCAATCATCTTAAGTGAAATGAAACAATGGGATTAATATATTTCAATTAAAAGTGATTGCACATGAGAGTAAATAAAAAATCACACCTTTAATGGTGGATAAACTAAAATTTGAGTCATCTAGTTTGACCTTTTCAATATGGAGATTCCTTGGGTCAGACCCATAGAGAATCTTATTTACATGGTAAGAATCCACCATTCCAAAAGTATGAGATTTTATACCCTTAGAAACCTTATACTACACCTAATAACATTTTGAGAAGGTTGTTCCCACACTGATAATGCATGAAACCAACTAAAAGAAGCATTGGATATGTCCTGACTACCCAAACTGGTGGCATGTCCTTAAAGTCTATAGGCATTGTAGCCTAGTATGTCTTTCCTTCCCACACTTATAACATAAAACTGATTTATGCACCATAAGAGACACAAAATCTAGCCTTGAAGACTAGTAGACACAATTTCCACTTCGTCTACGAGACTCATCCCACTTCCTCTTAAATCCTCAAGAAGAACTATGACACCACCAAGTGAAGGAATATCATTTTGACTTGTCTTCCTAATAAAATCCACCTCTTCCATAGATTCCTTGTCAACCACCTCTTAATGTGTCAGTAGAAATATGAGGATGAGAATATATATTATATTTGGCATCAATCCCATATCAAAATTCTAAGCCTTTAAAAAAAATTCTTGATGAGATATAGAGATACGTGGACTAACTTTGTGAATCTAGAGGCATACTCTATCATCAATTGATCACCCTTATCTATATTTAGAAACTCACAGGCCTATTCCAATCTTAAGGGACATTGTATAATTTCTAGTTAATATGAACATTAGAATGGTTTTAGGTCATATCCACGTGAATCCCCAAAAGAACTATTGACTCCTACAACTTTCTACCAGGTTATTCTAGAACATATGTGGAAAATCCAACATTAAAGGTTCATGGGTCGTTGGGAACTCAAGGATATGATCAATAGGACCCATCCAATCATCCCGCTCATTAGGTCCCTTGTGACCATTGAAAACTGGTGTATTTTTCTTTCAACGCTCTTGAGTATGGTCTATGTTCTATGTCTTCTCACAACCACCCACCTGGCCCAAGGTATGTATCATACAAATTAAAATGTCCACTAAATCCATATCAATGAGATGGTTTTCTTGTAGGTTATTTTCCACGACACCCCCTCTATTCTTGGAAGAGGTCCTTCTAGGAGGAATTGTCTATAATACACAAAAACACAACCCCCATCAATCACCATTCAAGATTAAACAACAAAAAATATCTAAAAAGCCTCAATATGGGTATTAATGAATACTACTAACATCACTAAGAACTCTAAATAATAAGGTAACCAAAACATAGAAAACATTAAGAACATATCACACCATATAGTTTGGATGCAAAATTAGAGACTCAAGGTTTGAAACAAAGAAGAGATAGAGAATAAATTTCCCATTCATATTCCTAGTTCTAAATAACCACTAAGAGCCAAAAAAATCCTATGATACCATTTTATATTGAACCAAACTAGGTTGACCAAACGTGTCACCTATGTTGGACCACTATATGGCCCAATGTATGTTATTGATTGCTTTGGGCTGGTGACAAACAATTGGAATAACCAACTATGGCTTGGGAAATATTTAACCACTATTAAATTAGCAAGACCCATCCATAAAATGGGACAGCCACACCAATATCATTAGAGTCAACTACATAAGGTAATTATATACCATAAAAACAAACATACATCATAATATAAACATTACATTACAAAACATATACACATACAAGGGATCTCAAAAAGCACAATCTCAAAGATAGGTACAAAGACAAACATGGACGAATATACAACCCAACAGGTAAAAAATACCAAATCATTACTCCATATGATCCAAAACCTATGAGACCATATACCCTCCAAAAAAATCGAATTGCAGTAATCATGAAGAGAATCCATGGAACATGGTTCCCATTCCTTTACATGTTTCCTAGAAAATAAAATCTTCAAATTACCAAAAGTATCCAAGAAGTCTATGAGACAGGAATCCTAGTAGGATACTAACTTTTAACCCTGAAAATTAGTAATCGGTTTTGAAATCATTTTTAAAACTAAAATCACTTTGAAAATATAAAATTTTGAAGTAAACCGTCAAAATCACATTGTTTTTCCTTTTCTAAACAAATCATAGTTTTCTAAAACAACTTCCAAACATTGATCAAAAAAATAAAGGAAACAAGTAACAAAAATTCCCATCATAAACAAAAATGTATATAGGTGGTCATAAAAATCAAAATCGTGTAACCATACAAATGGAAAAAATGAAGAAATTGGCATATTAAATATCATCACATCAAAATAGAACTTATAAAACGTGTAAATAATGTAAACCAAATAGGCATGAGTAATGTTCACCTAGGTCTATAACCATTATGCCTAATATGAGTGAGTAAAAAAGTATTCTATATAGCTAAATAATGGAATCTGCCATGGTATTTCTCAATCCCCAATCCAAGAGATAAAACAGTATTTTATTAATCAACATGGAAGCTCACATGATCATCCCACCCAAAGGCTCCCTCAGTCCCTATGAAACCAAAATATATGCTTCAAAATTCTTCCTCTTTAAAGTCTCTCATAGTCCCTTAGAAAAACATCTCACTGAGACCCTAGTTAAAACATGTTCTACTATATTCCAAAACCTCACAAGAATGTCCCCATATCAATAATTCTATTTCAAAAGCCATTTCATAATAGAATTTTCCAAATTTTATCAATGAAATTTTTCAAGCTAAAACCATTTATGAAACCACTTAAACAATCCATTTAAAAACAAAAAACCAATTTGATCCATTCTATCAAAAATTCAATGGGTATACAATCTATATCCATTTGGAAAACACCACCTTAAACACCCAAATTACTAAAAAATAAATGAATCACATTCTACATGGAACAAACACCAATCATAAATAATCATGTTGAATATTTAAACAATAGAAACCAACGGGTATTAGAAATTTATAGGTATGAAAGGGGAAAACCCCATAAATAGAAACAACTACATCAGATAAGTAAAAATCTCATCACCCTTGATAAACACCCCCAAGAATATGTAGAACCAATCTTCTAATCCATAAGAAAAAACCCAAAACCCCCATAAAAACTATATATTAGTCCAAGACCACCCCTAGGGTTTCATATATCTATAAAATGAAAGAAAATGCTTGATAAGGTGAGGGGGGAGTAAATCAATGACAAAAAAAATTACCTCAAGAAAAACACCAAGAGTCTAATAGGATATCCACCACCAAGGAGATGGAGGATGTCCAAAACCAAGGAGATAAGGTTTCATGCATGGTTGAAGGAAAATTATCCCAAAAACAATAAAACCAAATTAAGGTATTTTGGTAAAATCCTTTTTTTAATGTTCTGGATATATCCACATGGTTTGAACACATGATTATAAAAATTATGCGCCAACCATATGGATTCTATTTTCATTCCAAAATAGGCCACATGGTTTCATATAATGTCTCACATGGTTTGAAATTTTTTTGAAACCATGCAAAACCACATCATCAAAATCGAAACACCCCTAATATAGTTACCAAAAAATATAGAAATAAAATGTCCTTTGGTATGTCTCCCCCCCCAACTCATATTTTCAACCCCCAACACATGAAAATTATGAGAACATAATCGAAGATAAATATGAAAAAAAATAATATGTTCCAATGACCTAGTGGGTGTCAAAAAGATAGATTCATATTTTACTTTATTAAATTGATACAATATACAAGGGAAAAAATAAAAAAATAATGATTGATTTATATTATTGGAAGAATATATACACACATTATTTCCATATTATATTTGTTTATTATTAAAAACATCATATGGCTTTAATGAAGTGGGTCTTGAGAGCAACCCCTTTAAAAAACACCACACCTTTTGGAGGAAGGTCTCCAAAGGTACAAAAATCTTTGAGGGGGAGGTCCTAGGTAGCCATAAAATCCATGTAGTCACCCACATGATTTCTATAAAGGCCTCATTCCATGAAAATATGAACCTTAGCATCAAGGCCTTATTCTAATGCATTTTAATTAATAGTTAAGTATATACCAAATGCCCAACTAATTTTCCCAAATGATTCTATCATGATACGTTTCAATGCATCAAGGGGATATCTATAACCCAGACCTATCCACCACTAAAAAATTTCTAAGTACTTCCTCCTATATTTAATCAATAATGTAATACAAAATCAATAATCATAATAAATAAATATTTATCTATATTAAATCAAGAATACAAAACATCAATATTTCTTGAGTAAATGGAATAACTTTATTAATAATATTTCTTTAACTAAAAACATATATTGAAATGGTATATGGTTACGATAGTATCAATGTATTTGAAATGATACTAAATATATCAATGATACAGAAAATATTGAGATGAAATATAGAAAAAATGTATATTGATTGATGGAGGGTGATAGATAAATTGATCAAAAGAAATTGAATGATCACAAAATAATGTATATTCCATAAATAAGTAATGGATTATATAATATCATTAATTTATTGGAAAATAAGGTTTAAAAAAGTAATTTTTCTATAATTAGAAAGGATAATGGAAGTGAATTGTTAAAAATAGCCTTCCATAAATATTTAGTAACTTTTTTATATTAATGAAGTTATAGACCATTTAAAAAATTATTTTCAATATTTTAGAAAATAATGTTCCTTTATTTTAATATAAATACTAATAATTAAAATGATAATGGAAAATAATTTCTTTGAAAACCCATATAAACTTATATATTATGATAAATAGAAAATAACAATCATTATTGTATGAAAATACATTCATATCGTATATGTTAACATTCCTTTCACACTTTTGTAAAAAGATAAAAATTAGTTGTTTGGAAAAATAAAACAAAATCATTTTAAAATTTTATAAATAATTTAAAAGGTATAATAAAATACCTTTAACCATCATTTTATAGTAGATAAATATTTCCAAAAAATTTTAAGAATATTGATATGGAAGAGAAATATTCCCGACTAAAAAAGAAGATGAGGTCAATTTTTATTATAAATAACCCTTTAGTCATTTTGAGTGTCAATGACAAGAAAAAAATAATAAGAATTTTAAAACCTATAAATATAAATAAGTGAATCAAAAATATTTTTTTAGGAGATAAATATAATATGTGTATTCCAATGTAAATTTTAACATGAACAATATTGAATAAGAGTTTGACTTTAAGATAAACCCTTACGATATTAATATCATTTGAATAAGAGCCCCATAAAAGTTAAAAAATGAATTTAAACTTGTAATAGCATAAATAAATATCAATTTATGATATAGTATTTAAAATTGGTAGTGTATACACTCTATAAATGTAATTAGGTTTATAATATAAAATATATCGCAATAGAGTGCAATTGATATAAAAAAATCTTACCTTGGATTCATACTTGTCAGACACATTATATACACATGAATAATAAATTAAAATTTATTAAATACTTTTCTAATAACATTTTTTATAAATATCCCACTGGTTTAATTCATTTTATAATCATTTGAAAAAAAATCATTGTATAGTTCTTTCTTATGTTGAGTACTTAAGGTTGTTTTATCAATTTCCCCAAAATTAATTTTCTATATTGACTATGGTTAAAAGTGTTATAAAATAGTTTATTCTTATTAAAAATGATAATAATTTCATGAATATAATTTTATAATAAATCATTTATGTAATTAATAGAAAATGAAATACTTCATTCATGGAGGCGGTAGTTTGTACGTACGCATAATGGAATTTTTTTTTTCTTAGTGGTATGAATGGAAAAAAGTACATTATGATTTATCTATATAAAATTATATTTATATATTAAATATCAAATACAATCATTATATATATCATTAGTATCATCCATGTAATTCAAACATAAAAAACAAATCGCATCACTTCATGTAGGTGATACTCCGCGTGTACGCACAAGTGACATTATCATTTTCCAACAAATAGAGAAGTGGTAGATAATAATTTTTCTATAAATATAATAAAATTTTAATATATTTATGATACTATTTATATTATATTAACACATATATAAAAAATTTTAAGAATATGGTAGAAGAAATTAATTGAGGAGTCGATTAGGACGATTTCCTTTTCCTTAAGAAACCTTCCTTGACTTACAACTTAAGAATTATTTAAGTGGGTTTTTCTAATAATATAAACTAATTTATATAAATAAATATATTGGAGATTTTTTGGTATTTTTAGGATAAGATATGAGGATAAATATCCGTATATGATTTAAGGGGGGAGGTTCCCTTTTATGAGTGACGTGGGTGACAAACTTATAAATACTAGAAGCTTTATTATATAATATATGTATTAATAAATTAAAGTGGTTAAAAAACGTTTTAGTCTCAAATATATAAATTTTTATTTCAAAATTAAACAATCCAATGAGATTTAAGCAAGTTTTATGTTATCTTCAAGCCATATCCCTTCATTTTAACCCTTTTAAATCATTTTACCCTAAATTTTGGTGATAAATTACTACTATGGTAAACATTCATTATGAACCAAAATGAAATCATACTTATAATAAATTTATATGTTTTGATTAAAAATATGAAATCCATTTTATATTATTATATTTATATAATTGATAAAAGTATATTTAATATAATATCACAAAAAAATAATGAAAAACTACTTTTTAGAAAAATGATTGTTTTAAGAATATACAAAAATCATGTATAATCTTGATTAAAATGGAACTAATTAGATTTGGATAAAAAAATGAGAAATATTTTAATTTAAAACTAAACTAAAACTAAAAGTATGTTTTTAAATATTTTATGAAGATAGAAAAAAAAATTTATTTGACTAAAAACATTACTTATATTTTCAAAATGAAAACATAAATTTCTATATCAAACATTACATTTTTAAATGAACTATTCTACTTGTTATATATATATATTTGGTTTATGAAAAGGATTCATAAATATTGAAATAATTATTATATAATGAAAATTTCATAACACTGGTATAATTTTTTAAACCAATATTTTTCACTCTTCACATAAAATTTAACTATTTCTAAAAAATCACAAAAATTAACTCTATGATAATTTTCATAAAACTGACATAAATTTCTAAAGGATGTGTGTGTGTGATTATAGGTAGAAACCATTACATAAAAACATATTCGTATATTTATTATACTGAGGTTATTATATAATAATGTAATAAGAATAATTTTGGGGTGGATAATGAAAATAAAACAAAAGAGCTTGTGGAAGGATGTTACCTCATCTTTTTGTAACTCCTTTTGGTTTGAACAAAAACGATTATCTTGATAGATTTATTAAAAAATGGAGGATTTTAGTATCAATTTATGGAATTTCTGAGAATATTTGGGTAGATTTTGCATAATTCATATGTCTTTATATGTGTAAATAACTGAAGGGGTAATCTCCAATTTATAGTGGATGAGGAGTGGTATTCTGGTATATATAAATAGGTAAAAACTATTGAGAGGGCTCACATACATCATGTGACTCCAATAATTTTATATGTTTTATCAAATAGGTGAATTCATAGAAATATTTCCATAAAATGGCATTGGGATCAGTTTTTATATTTTTTGGCCCCATAAATTAATATTTTACCACTAAGTAATCTTATTTTTACCAAAATTATTGTAATTAATTTTAATTACTTTCACAAATAATTTTGGTAAAAAAACTAAGTTGAATATATTAGACATTATAAATTCTTCTAATTCCAAATAGATAATTCTTTTTTTAGTTATAATAATATAAGATTCTGAAATTAATTTAAAATTAATCCCTCATATGGGATTAGATCACATGTTTTTAAATTGAAAATGTTCAAAATATAGAATTGTTTTTATATCAATTTTCATTGATAAATAGATAAAAATGCCCCAAATTATATTAATAGAAGTATAGTTTATCAAAATATACTTTAAAAAATTATAATATAATATAACTATATAAATAAAATATATTAAAAAGTATATTTCCATTAAAATTTTGAGTTTTCACTAGTCCTCAGAAAACAAAAATTCTCAGGAAAATACAAAAAATTCACCGAAAATAAATTTTGATATTCTGATTTCAAAAATTAAGTTTAGTTTTTCAAATAAAAATTATCTTATTTTCAAAAATTATATTTAAAATGGGTTCACTATTAAAAAGGTGTAAAATTACCTTTTTGAAAAATAATTTTTTTTATTCATAAAATTATACTTCTTCTTATCTTGTAAATATCAAATATATTAAATGGGTGGGAAATTTTGTATTCAATATATAATACATAAATTTTATTAAAAATAATTTTCAAAATTGGTTTTTTAATTGACTAAGATAAAATGGTATATGTACAAAGAAGAATAGTTTTCTTAGAAACTTAATTTATTTATTCTCCAATGGTTATTAATTTTATTTATAACTAATTGATAACCAAAAAAATAATTTTTTATATATGTTTACACCGTCATTTCTCAATTTAGTAAATATCACTCATATCTTCCATTATAAAAGATAGGTGATAATTATAAAAAAAATTTAATAGTAATATAAATATTATATTAATGTTCTTTAAAACTCGGTCTTGCATGTATCACACGATATTGAAGAAACTCATCATTATATATAACCCAAGCCAAACATTGTGTTGTGTGTACCATAATATAATATAAGTGTTCTGTGTAGTGAATGATTAGCATCGTGTAGCTTATGATGAAATCATAACTTTGATATTTCATATAACAAAAGCAATATTCAATGTTGTGTAAAATGAAAAATATAAAAAATATTAAATTAATTCAACAAAATCTGTAACACCCCATGATTTCATAGTATGTACTTCTTCAAAACAAGTCAATAACTTGCACTACACAGAACACCGAGTTCAAGCCCACCACGACTTACCAAACAAGCCATTCAAAAGAGGATCTGAATAGAATTAACAAATTATGAACTTTATATAATCCTTATAATTTTAGAATCCATATTATGAGTTTCTTAGATATAATGTAAGATCACATTCATTTTTTTCATATAAAAGAAGTATTTTTTGAAAATGCACTTTTACCAACTTTTATTAGAAAACCCTTTTTAAATAAAATATTTTAAACTTTTATATATTCAATTTGACTAAATAAATTTATTCTTTCAAATGGGTAAATCAAAAATTTACAAATTAACACCTCAAGCTTCCATGGTATTCTTCTCTTTGAATAATACAATAGCGTGTGTTGTACGCAACTTCGAGTTCTAACACACTCCACAACCAATCAAAGTAGTTGTTATGAATAGTAATACCCACTTTTTAAAATTTTATAAATTTTATCTCTTAAAATGGACTTCATTTTTGGATTTGGAATATTGAATTCTGCCTCGGGTAAAATTTTGGTAATTTTTAGATAACTTTTATATTTGGATGAATAGTGAAAATTACTAAATTTTAATTAAAAATAACTTTTTTAATAAAAATAATTACCTGTAATAAATTATGAATTTGAGTGGTTTTAAAGTATATTTAGTATATATTTTTACAATTTCATACAATTTTGGTCATTGTATATAATTTCACAATTAAACCAGACATAAACAAATGTCAATCTTTTGATAGTTATTATATCTTAAAAACACGCTTTTTGTTTTGACAGCGGGAATTAATTTTAAATTAATTTCTGCCACCTCTATGTTTTGAATATGGGAAAAATTTATTCCATATTTGGAATCAGGATGTCCAAATTTTGTAAATATGTAACTTTAATTTTTAGACATTTTGAATAATTACTTCGGAAAATATTTTATTTACCATGGTTAAAGGGTAAATCCGGTAAATAAGGGTTAAAAAATAATATTATAATAATAATAAATTATCCTAAAATGTTTCCTAACCTTATTTTTGGATACATTTCCGACCATGGGAATCTTTGGGTCTATTTTTGGGACCTCATTGCGCCACTTGTAGGTGATAGGGACACTTTATTTTAATTAAGATAATGTAAATACAAAAATGACATAAGCTTATATCTTTTAGTAAACAATTTTTTACAGAGGGTTATATATGTTATATTTTCAATTATAAATATTCATTAGAAATATAAAACGATTTCCTACATAATGATATTTTATATATAATTTTTAGACATTTAAAAAGTAAAAATATATATGACACAATAATAATGCAGTATTTTCCTTATTAATTAAGGAATCACATAATTGGTATTATAAATGTTAAAATAAATATAATTTGAACGTTTTGATGAAATAAACGAATTTTAATGGTAAATATGACATGTTAGGATTTCTTAAATGAATTTTTTTCTAATTAATAATGTTTTTATGAATTTAACAAAAATAAATTATTGAGTAGTGTCAAAATTGACATAAATGAGTTTTTAAGACAAAAATTATATTATTAATTTATATTCTATTACTAAAAACCTAAGGGTTGGATAAATGACTTATATAATTATGTTTTTATCATTGATGGACCACTTGGGGGTCTCTTGGATGTATATAGTATGTTCATTAGCTATATATTATAAAAATAAAATGTGACATGGAAAGTGTTAAACTAATTAAACAAGAGTTAAAACTAAATGATAAGTTTAATATAATGACCCAGACCTGTCTAAAATCTATTGTTTGAAAGGATTTCGACCCATACACACATTATATTTTGAATTATACACTTTGGATCCATTAAAAACTGAATATGAATTTATTATAAATTTATACTTTAAGTTTTTCCTAAAGAGCCCCTCCTCCCCCTTATAAAAGGACCCAACTTCTAAACAATTCTTCACAACTTAAAAGCCTTTTGGTTTGGCCACCCCTGCCCAAATACTCTCTCAACTTCCCTCACTTCATTCTAGAGGCCTTAGTTTGATCAAAAAGATAACCTAAATATCTCTTTTGATCAAATTAAAAGGAAGAACCCAAAGAAGAGGTAACATCTTCCCCACCCTCTTTAAAGTTACCTTCCTATTCAACTACTTCTTTCTTTGTTATTTCCATTATAAAATAATAACTCTAGTATATTATATATACTGTGATGTCATTATAATTATGGAAAAAACAAATTCATTATTCTACCCATCCCATGAATGACATTTCACCATACGTGCATACGTACGGCCTACCGTCTCCACATTGTGGTGTAATTTTTATTCAATATATAATTATTTATATGGTTACAATAATGATGTATAATTAATGTAAATAATAAATATAACATGATAATTATTCTGTATATATGATATACCATCCAATTATATATTATTCTAATATCAAAAGAATGATATTTTTGCTCGTGCGTACGTACGGATTACAGTCTCCACGACGCGATGAGATTCATTTCCAAGTTCACCATTCATCGACGATTATAAAAATATATATTACAAATAAGTATTTAATATATGAAATATTATTCTACTGGAGATATATATATATATATTTATATATATATATATATATATATATGTTTTTATGTACTTACATTCATTTACTTCCGTTCAATACTATATGAAAACAGAAACAGCATTTATGCGTACGTACGGACTACCGTCTCCATAAACGGTGTTTTCCATTTCATATATATGTCTATTATAAATATTTATATTCTAAATATATATGATATATTTGTCATGTTTTATATTCTTTAAGTATTTAAATCATGATCTAAGAGATATAATCAATAGTAACAAGTTAAAAAACGTACGATAAAGAAAACAATTATCACCAGAAATGTTAATTTAACATGGGAATTATTATTAAATGGTTAGTATTAAGTCATAAATGAATCATGTATGATATCATAAATATTAATATGGTTCTGTTATAATTTAATAACATACTACGATCATCGTACAGAAGGTTAAACATACACATGACTAAAGGAATGTGCAAGGTAAGGGGTTTTCATCTCACTCTTCATTTCCATGAGATTCATGCCATATTGACACTATTACCTTTTTGTGGTGTATGTACCACCCATAATTGTATTCTTTATGTAATACACTTTAATTTATGTGTATTTACATATTTATTGTATGATACCTCTTTCATGGGGTGTATGTTTTGTAAGTTACCAAATTGGTAAGGGTTAATTTCAAAATCTCTTTATTATTCGAGGTTGTTTTTACGTAAGTATCTACTGGGACATATTAATTATCCATGTCCATGTTTTATGAAAGAGTTTTCAAAAGAATTCATTTTAGGGAATTTTTACTAAAACATCATTTCAAATGTTTTAAATATTTATTCTTCTAAATCTTTCCCTTTAATGTCCATGTCTTCAAAATGGTTTTTAAGGATTTATTTATATGGACATTACTGTTTTTAAAATGTTAATTCATTTAAAAAGTTTCAAAGTGGTATGGGACACTTTGATTCAAAAATTTATTTAAATGACTTCTTTTCCAAATTGTGTGACTTTTAAATGTTTTCTTCAAAAAGAGATATTTCTCTAAAATATATAAAAACCATGTGTCGATGTATACGTATTTAACGCAAGCTTAAAAGTGTTTTCAGAAAGCCCGACTCTCGAGTGTGGTAGACATGAAGGGATTGGGCGTGGACCCATCATGGCCTGTAATTAGTTGAGCAGTCTCAGAATTAGTTATTTTGTTTTTACAAGCTTTCATAATGTTTTCAGAAAAACACTTGAGTATATTTGAGCAATTGTAAACATAAGTATCTTCTAAAAAATTCCATCGGTAGGTCTCATGAGACAAACTACTGTCTTGGCATAAGACCTTGACAAAATCTTATTTTTAGTCTTGGAATGAGGCCTTGCCTATGTGGTTATGATAGTCTGGAATTATGAATTCCATCATTGTGTAAGTGGTTATTGATATTGCATGTGATTATTTGACTAGTATAATATCCATGTGAATAAGTATATGGAATTATTTCATTTTATTTCTGCCATATTATGATAAATTTAATGTTTTAAAAGGATTTTGTTTTAGTTATACATTTACTTAAATGTTTATGATTATTTATGAAGGTTTCCTCTATATTTTTATCCTTACTGGGCATTTGAACTTACCCCTTTCTATGTTTTATTTTTCCCAGGATGTGAAGAAGTATTTTATGAATGACCTACAGGGATAGTATAAGGGGATAAGAGTGTGGACTATGGAGACTATATTGTTGTAGTTTTTCATTTTATGATGTAATGTAATCTTTATGAATGTACCTAGTAATTCTAAGGCTACTAAACTAATTAGTCTTTCGAGACTTCATCTTTCCTGTGATCATGCCAATGTTATGTAATAATGCACCAACTCTGGGTAACTGGGGTCGGGGTGTTACATTTTGTATCATAGGAAGTTTAGCAGTAACCTTGGAAGCTAGATTTAGATAAATTCTGATTAGATCACATATCCCTAAGATAGACTTTGAGTATTATTATACAATTACTTCCTAGAATTTGGGTATTTTAGAGATTTTGTGAGTGTTCTGAGAAATACATCATTTTCTGGATACGAGCAGGTAGAGGCGGCTCTGGCATAGATGTACCTAGGCGTAAAACCTGAAAACACCACTTTGAGCTAGACTCAAATGGGAACTGGTGCATGACAATGGGCCTTGTTGTACTCTTGGTTACGACACTCTCGGGGATATTCTTAGGATAATTATCATTTTCATTACAAACCACTATGAAGGGTTTATGAGTATATACCTCCTCAAAGAAAACGTTTTTTGTGATTATGGATTATTTCCATAAACTATTCAATTTCTGTAAGGTATTTTACATGTATGGAATTATTCATTGCAATTCATAAACTATACTAGTTTATGCCACTGTTTAGAAATGGCCCCTAGTGGGAAAAATGGAAACCATATCAATGCACGCACTCCGTGAAGAGATTTCTCTCCGGATCATGATAATTATTGTGGAGCTGGTGATGCAACTGGTGCTGATCAGCTAATCACCATTCTTGGAAAACTCACTCAGGTTATGAATAATAACCTTACCCATATGGAGCACCATGATCCGCCACATGGAGGATCAATGTTAGATTGCTTCATGAGGCAATAAGTACCAACGTTCAATGGGAGTACAAATCCATTAGTAGCTGAGAAATGAATAAATTCCCTAGAGAAAATATTTCAGGCCTTGGGGAGTATTGAAAGGGAAAAAGTTATCATGGTAGTTTACCACCTCACTAGAGATGCTGATCAATGGTGGAAATTGATTCAAAACACGAAGGAAGATAATGAAGTATCAAATATGGAATGGAGGGAGTTAAAAGCTCTATTTTTAGAAAAATACATTCCTCATGACCATCGAGCATATATGGAAAGGCAATTTCTGAGTCTGAGACAAATGGATGGAAGAGAGAAAGATGGATAAAGGGAAGAGGGAAAAGAATAATTTCCCCATATGTGATAACTATGGGAGGAAACACCCTGGAAATTTCCTGAATGGAATGGGAGTTTGTAATTAGTGTAGAGGAAAAGGGCACCAAGTACGTGACTGCAAGGGTAAGAAAATCATTTCAAATGCACAATGCTTCATTTGCAAGGAGTTTGGACACTACATGAACCTTTGTCCCAGTCATCAGACTATGCCGCAAATGATGCTATTGGATAATAATCAAGTTATGATACTACAACAGATGGAGAGGAATGATTAGAGTTCTTATGTTGATTATGCCATTTGAGTGTTGTATCAACAATGTACTTGTTATAATAATTATGGAGTATATAAGGATTGTACTGCATTACTATTTCATTGAGGATTTGAGATTTTATGGTAATAAGAAAAGTGACTCTATAGTGAGTTAAAATTTTTGGAAATTACATGGTTGAAGGAAAGATAAACCTTAATATGATCCTAATATTGAGGTACTGATTTTTGAATAAGATATAGTTGATTTGGGAAAATTATATTAGATATTCTTGACTGCCTTGAAACAGATTAAAGATTTTTATATTCCATCATTGTTGGAGTTTACAACATTTTGGGATGGATGATGTATATCCAGTCTTCTATATTCAATAAGGGAGCAAGAATGTAATCCATAATGATTATGGTAATATCGGATGTTTAAGTGTTTTAAGAGAATACATGATGAAGGTATTCACATGCTATTACATGATAAAAAGGATCTACATTATGATTACATTCCTTATAAATGTTGGACTGTGAGTTTGGACAGAATTATTTGGGATAATTCTAGTTTGAGATAAATTTTTGATTTCCATAAAAGGATAACCCGGAGGTCGGGCGACAACCCGTCGCGACCGGCAAGGCCGCGAGACTTGAACCCGCAACTGAAGGGCGACAAAGTTGTATCACCTACCACTGACCCACGAGATGTCCTAAATTAAATAATGTATTTTATTTTAAGAATCTCTAGTAGATGAATTATAAATTCATTTTTAACCCAAAATGAATAGGATAAATAGAATATTTTTTTAAGTTCTATTATCTTTTAGAGTGAAAGATGAGTTTGTGGTAGAAATTAGTTAAAAGATGGAACTCTACTTTTCAACTATATATTTTTCTTCTCCTCTTATTCTATGAAGAAATTAATTCTCATACATTATTTAAGGGATCTTAAAACCAAAATTTCTTTATCCTAATACCTTATGTTTTGTTGAACCGATGGAATTTTAAATCATCACATATTGATGAATTTAAGGACCTCAATTTTAAACTTGTTTATGATTGATGACCTCAATCACTACCTCTAAATATTTACGTTTTTCCTCCAATTATATGTCTCTAATTTCCACCAATTTTCTCCTAATCAAGATCATAATTTAGTGGTGACCCTTTCATTTCCTTTTTCCACTTATTAAGATTAAATTTTATTAACCAAATTTCCGATGTGGGTTTTCCCACAAAGATATTTTCTATTTTAAAAATTTATTTTCAAAGAACAATATCAAATTGCGAAGATGAAATTTATTGAAGGGGGGAAGAATGTAACACCCCAAAATTTCATAGTATGTACTTCTTCAAAACTAGTTAATAACTTACACTACACGCAACAATGAGTTCAAGCGCACCACGACTTACCAAACAAGCCGTTCAAAATAGGTTATGAATGGTATTAAATAAATTTTGAATTTATAAAATCCTTATAATTTTATAATCCATATTATGAGTTTCTTAGACATAATGTAAGAACAAATTCATTTTTTTCAGATAAATGAAGTATTTTTTTGAAAATATACTTTTACCCACTTTTAATAGTGAACCCTTTTTAAATCCAATATTTTAAACATTTATATATTCAATTTGAGTAAATAAATTTATTATTTAGAATTGGGATATCAGAAATTTACAATGTAACACCCCAAGCTTACACGGTATGATTCTCTTTGAATAATAAAGTAGCGTGTGTTGTACGCAACGTTGAGTTCTAACACACTCCACAACCAATTAAAGTTGCTGTTATGAATAGTAATACCAAATTTTTAAAATTTTATTAATTTTATTTCTCAAAATTGACTTCATTTTTTGATACAGAATATCAAATTTAGCCTAGTGTGAAATTTTGGTACTTTTCGGATAACTTTTATATTTTGATGAATAGTGAAAATTACTAAATTTTAATTAAAAACAATTTTTTTAATCAAAATAATTAGTAGTAATAAATTATGAATTTGAGTGGTTTTAATGTATATTTAGCATATATTTTTACCATTTAATACAATTTTGGTCATTTTACATAATTTCACAGTTAAAACGGACATAAACAAGTGTCTTTTGATAGTTATTATATCTTAAAAACATGCTTTTTATTTTGACAGCGGGAATTAATTTTAAATTAATTTCTGCCACTTCTGTGTTTTGAATTTGGAAAAAGGGATTCCATATTTGGAATCAGGAAGTCCAAATTATGTAAATCGGTAACATTTATTTTTAGACATTTTGAATAATTACTTTGGTAAATATTTTATTTACCATGGTTAAAGGGTAAATCCAGTAAATAAAGGTTAAAAAATAATATTATAATAATACTAAATTAACCTAAAACGTGTCCTAACCTCATTTTTGGATACATTTCCGACCATGGGAATCTTTGGGTCGATTTTTGGGACCCCATGGAGCCACTTGTAGGTGATATGGACACTTTATTTTAATTAAGATAATGTAAATACAAAAATGACATAAGCTTATATCTTTTAGAAAACAAATTTTTAAATAGGGTTATATATGTTATATTCTAGATTATAAATATTCATTAGAAAAATAAAAATATTTCCTACATAATGATATTTTATTTATTATTTTTAGACATTGAAAAAGTAAAAAAAAAATATGACACAATAATGATGCAGTATTTTCCTTATTAATGAAAGAATCAAATAATTGGTATTATAAATGGTAAAATAAATATAATTTGAATGTTTTGATGACATAATATAATTTTATTTGTTAATATTACATTTTTTGGATTTCTAAAATGAATTTGGTTTGAATTAATAATGTTTTTATGACTTTAACAAAAATCAATTATTGGGTAGTGTCAAAATTGACATAAATGAGTTTTTAAGACAAATATTATATTATTAATTTTTATTCTATTCCTAAAAACCTAAGGTTAGGCCAATGGACTTATATCATTATTTTTGTATCATTAATGGATCACTTGTGGGTCTCTTGGATGTATATAGTATGTTTATTAACTATATATTATAAAAATACAATGTGACATGGTTAGTGTTAAACTAATTAACCAAGAGTTAAAACTAAAAGATATGTTTAATATAATGACCCAAACCTGTCTAAAATATATTGGTTGAAAGGATTGCGACCCATACCCACATTAGAATTTTAATAATACACTTTTCATCCATTAAAAACTGAATATGAATTTATTATAAATTAATACTTTATGTTTTTCCAAAAGAGCCCCTCCTCCCCCTTATAAAAGGACCCAACATCTAACCAATTCTTCACACCTTCAAAGCCTTTTAGTTCGGCCAAACCCAGCCCAAATACTCTCTCAACTTCCCTCAAATAATCCTAGAGGCCTTATTTTGGATCATAAATCTAACATAAGGAGCCCTTTTGATCAAATCAAAAGGAATAACCCGAAGAAGAGGTAACATCTTCACCACCCTCTTTAAAGTTCATTTCCTCTTCCATTTCTTCTTTCCTTGTTATTTCCATTATAAAAGAATAACTCCAATATCTTTTATATATTGTGATGTTATTATAATTATGGAAGAAAAAAATTCATTATTCTACCCATCCCTTGAATGACATGTCACCATACGTGTGTACGTACGGCCTACCGTCTCCACGTTGTGGTGTAATTGTTATTCAATATATTATTATTTAGATGGTTACCATAATGATGTATAATTCATGTAAATAATAAATTTAACATGATAATGATTCTTTATATATGATATACCATCCAATTATATATTATTTTAATATCAAAAAATGATATTTTCGCTTGTGTGTACGTACGGATTACCGTCTCCACAACGCGATGAGATTCATTTCCATGTTTACCATTCATCAATGATTATAAAAATATATATTACTAATAAGTATGTAATATATGACATAATAATTCTACTAGATATATATATATATATAAGTGTTTATGTACTTACATTCACTTACTTCTATTCAATACTATGTGAAAACAGAAACAACGTTTATGCGTACATACAGACTACCGTCTCCATAAACGGTGTTTTCCATTTCATTTATATTTCTATTATACATATTTATATTCTGAATATATATGATATATTTATCATGTTTTATATTATTGAGGTATTTAAATCATGATCTATGATATACAATCAAGAGTAACAATTTAAAACACATACGATAAAGAAAATGAATATCACCCAAAATGTTAATTTAACATGGGAAATTATTATTAAATGGGTAGTATAAATTCATAAATGAATCATGTATGATATCACAAATATTAATATGGTTCTGGAATAATTTAATAACATACTATGATCTTCGTACAATAGGTTAAACGTACCCTCAACTAAAGGAAAGTGCTAGGTAAAGGGGTTTTCATCTCACTCCTGATTCCCGTGAGATTCATGCCATATTGCCACTATTACATTTTTTGGTGTATGTACCACCCATAATTGTATTATTTATGTAATAAACTTTAATTTTTGAGTATTTAAATATTCTTTGTATGATACCTCTTTCACAGGGTGTATGTTTTGTAAGTTACCAAATTGGTAAGGGTTAATTTCACAATCGCTTTATTATCCGTGGTTTTTTTACGTATATATATACTGGGACATATTTATTATCCATGTCCATGTTTTATGAAAGATTTTTCAAAGGAATTATTTTTTGGACTTTTTACTAAAATCTCATTTCAAATGTTTTAAATATTTATTCTTATAAATATTTCTCTTTAATGTCCATGTCTTCAAAATGGTTTTTAAGTATTTATTTATATGGACATGAATGTCTTTAAAATGTTAATTCCTTTCAAAAGTTTCAAAATGGTATGGGACACTTTGATTAAAAAATTTCTTGAAATGACTTCTTTTCCAAATTGTGTGGATTTTAAAAGTTTTCATGAAAAATAGATATTTCTCTCAAATATATGAAAACCCAGTGCAAATGTATACGTATTTAATGCAAGCATAAAAATGTTTTCAGAAAACCCAACTCTCGAGTGTCGTAGACAGGAAGGGATTAGGCGTGGACCCATCATGGATGGTAATTAGTCAAGCAGTCTCAGAATTAGTTATTTTGTTTTTATAATCTTTCATAATTTATTTAGAAATACACTGGAGTATATTTGGGAAATTTTAAATGTAAGTATCTTCTAAAAAAATTGAATCGGTAGGTCTCATGAGACAAACTAGTGTCTTGGCACAAGGCCTTGAAAAAATCTTATTTGTAGTCTTGGCACGAGGCCTTGGCTGTGTGGTTATGATAGTCTGGCATTATGCATTCCATCATTATGAAAGTGGTTATTGATATTGCATGTGATTATTCGACTAGTAGAATATCCATGTCAATAGGTTTATGGAATTATTTCATTTTATTTCTTCCATATTATGCTGAAGTTCACGTTTTAAAAGGCTTTTGTTTTAGTTATACACTGCATTAAATGTTTATGCATATTTATGAATGTTTCCGCTATATTTGTATCCTTACTAGGCATTTGAGCTCACCCATTTCTAGGTTTTATTTTTCCCAAGATGTGAAGAAGTATTTTATGAATGACCTACAAGGATTGTATGAGGGGATAAGAGTGTGGAATATGTAGACTATATTGTTGTAGTTTTTCATTTTAGTATGTAATGTAAACTTTATGAATATATCTAGTTATTCCAACGCTACTAAACTAATCGGTCTTTCGAGACTTCATCTTTGTTGTGGTCATTCCAATGTTATGTAATAATGCACCGACTCTGGATAACATGGGTCGACGAGTTACAAAATCAAAAAATATTTGGGTGTTACATTATACCCCCTATAAAATTAATTTCACTCTGAAACTTATGATGGGTTATCAGTGGTTTAATACTTGAAAGTTTCTTTCATTGAAACCCTCATTGTAAAAATTAATACAAAAACATTCTTTAATATGGGAATGTTAGAAACATAACGGTTACCCAAAGTAAGTCATTTCTAGGATTATATATAAGATAACATCAATTGAAGACATGCACAAAAAATAAAAATAAAAATAATCATAGATAATGATAAAGATATCTGATCATAAGATAGTGGGTGATCAATAGAATGTTAATAATCACAAACCCATAAAATAAAGAAGAGTGAAAGTGGTCATTGATATCATAAAAAATTATGAGAATTTGATAAAATTTTCTTTTAAGACCATTCTTCCAAAATTTCAAAAAAGTTCATGAGAATATATATTTACATGATTTTTAGGACATCCTCACCCTTTTTTGTGCCTTGATAAATTTACACTTCATCTTTTATTCCAATAAATGAAGCTCGATTTTTCATTCCTAAAGCATTAGTATATAATGAGATCAATAAATAGAATGATAGGTGATTCCATATGTCTTTAGTTATCACAAAACAAAGGTTATTACATGTTATCAAATATGTATAAATTCTCATATGGTGAGATAATACTTTAATCTCTAGAACCTCATCTAAATTTTAACATAAACCATTCTATAAATGGTTAAAGTTATAACCCTTATTAAATATAGAAGTCCAAAGCATTATAAATAAGTTCACTAAATTTCTATAAAATAGCTTAGTATTGATACCACGTATATCATAAATTTTATCTTGGTTAATTAATACCAAACACATTAATACCATCACCATGTATTCTTTTGAAACATGGTAATGACCTAAATTACTAAAAATACATATTGAAAATATACAAGTTTTCTTATTCCAGTTTTTGTTCGGCATATTCCTTAAATCCAAAAATGTTGTAATTGTCATCAATTATAGAAAAACCCACTTTTAAAAATCCTTAATTAGTACCAAGCTAATCAATACAATCCAATTTACTTATCCGTGTCTAAAATATCTTTATCCAAAAATAAATATCATAATGTAAAGAAAATATTGAGGTTAATATTTCCCTTAATCATGTGTTTCCCATGGACATCACCTTTCCATTAAATATCATTTCTACTCCATTAGAACCATTCAACATATTGTTGTAAATCCTTAGAGAGAAAAACATAAATTGAAAAATCCTTATATATTTCACAGTTTATATGACAAAAGTTTTGATTCAAAATATATAAAAACATGATTATTCCACTTCATAATTAATCCATTAATAAGGTTACATAATCTTATTACTTAATACCTCTTTAATTTTATATTTCTCATATAATATCATCACTATCATAAATGTAACCATTAATCATACCACCATAATTATTCTCTTCATTGGATTTCCCCTTGGGACACTCGTTTTGATAATGAATATTCATTCCACAATTAAAGAATTAAGTCATCGATGATTTCTTTGGGAAACCAATATTATCATCCATTGCATTAACTGAACTCATCATTTTTACTTTACAATTACTTTCTTTGTGTCCTTTTTTTACAAAGCCAAAATAACTTCTTGTTCCTATAGGACATTCACTTGGTTGTTTATTTCTACATTCTTGAAAAAAATGAAACTGAATCTTCTTTTTCCATGATCTTCATTACCCAAACTCTCAGTGAACACCTTCCTTCTCTTATTTGGTGAGTCTGAGAGTTGGTTAAGGTACACATTTTAAATCATGTTCATGAAAAATTATTATTCATGAACATGAAATCCTTCACTCCAGTGCTCATCTCATTTCACAACTCATCATAAAATTGTCCATTATATTCAATATTAACCCAGTTCCTTCTAGTTCATGACATTTACTAAAACCATAATACATATTTTCTGCATCACTTATTATAGTGGAAAACCACATAATCATGAAAAATAACTTATAGGATGTCAAAATTAAAAACCATATTTTAAATCTATGACACCTTAGTGTTATCCTTAGACACATCCTTATAAATATCCATAGAAATATCACTAGTGATATCACTATCGTTTTCTCATCCTGGTTTCCAAAGGTTGACCAATCCTTTCCTTTGATACCAACTACAGTGATCTACGCTTAACATACATGGATATTAAATCATTTTAGATGAATATTTAGAACATTAGAAAAATACATGCTTGAGGATGGTAATAGTTTATTATCATTAAAAACATGGAATATAATATTCTATTTGGGTGAAAGATAATCAATATTTCCCAAAAAATCTTCCCCATTAGTACATTTACATTAAACCTTTCTTCAGAACATGCAGAAAGAAAACATAATAAATGGTGAGTTGAAATTCCCAATAAAGAAAAATAAAGGATATATGCATGTACAACATAAGTATAAGGGTTTGACAACATGAGAATAATATTTTAGGATCATACCTTAAATATCAAAGATCTATACATGAATCATAGAAAAAGATCGATATTTCATAATACAAGAATCATATGGGAATAAATATCATAATCCATGAGCTCATAACATAGGAATAATTCATAGAATTTTTTTCATACATATAAGTTGTAACACTCTAATCTTCCATGGTATGCTTCTCTTTGAATAATACAATTTCTTGCGTTATACACAACTTTGAATTCTAGCACACCACAACCAATCAAACTAGCCGTTCTGAATTATAATACCCACTTTTTGAAATTTTATAAATTTTATTTCTCAAAATGGACCTCATTTTTTGGATTCGGAATATCAAAATTACCTTAGGGTGATTTTTTGGTATCTTTTTTAAATAATTCCAATTTTTTGATGAATAGTGAAAACCCCTGTGTTATTGTTTAAAATAGATATTTTATTTAAATAATTATTTATTTTATTTAAATTTATCGTTAATCAAAATAGATATATAATACCTATATTAGTTCAATTTAATTCATTGGAGTCATTTTATATTAATAATAGATGTATAAAATCTTATTGAAATTTTTAATATCTTTTACCCATCTTCTTGGCACATTTGAAAATTTGCATAAAACGTAATTTTACCACTTCTATAAATTTAATTTCAAAAATACAAAAGACACATTTGATATCAGTAGGTAAAATTTGGTTCAATAAGATGAAAATGATTTTTGGTGAATAGTAGCTTTTGAATTTTATTTACCGCGATTACAAGTAAATAATGTGATCAAAGGTAAAAATGATATTATAATTACCCTAAAACATGTCCAAAATCATTTGTATAAGTGATTTTGGACCAAAATAGACCTTAGGAATAAAATATTATCCTATTTTATTCACTTATATTGGAGTAGGAAATTTATTATTATTTTATTTAAAAAAGAGTTAAAAAGTGTTAAATTCACATTTTAATAACTAAACAGTTATTAATATAGAGTTATACCTAAGATAAATTCAACTATAAGTATTCATTAGAACGATAAAAATATATCCTACATAAGGTTATTTTATTTAGAAAAAATAGACATTAAATAATCAAATTTCTTTTTGACACATTGATGATGCAATAAATAAATTTTTAATGAATGATTAAAATAATTGATATTATAATTATCCAAATAAATGAAGATTAAATAATTTTATACATTACACTATTTTTATAGGTTAATATTACATTTTTGGATTGATTTAATTTATTGTTCCCAA
Organism: Viscum album; assembly: GCA_963277665.1. NCBI lineage: Eukaryota > Viridiplantae > Streptophyta > Magnoliopsida > Santalales > Viscaceae > Viscum > Viscum album. The sequence goes on from OY728123.1 coordinate 1,897,173,234, forward strand.
AGTAATCTAGTTTTGGTGACTTTCACAAAAACTAAATACTAAATAGTGTCAAAATTGACATAAATGAGTTTTTAAAACAAATACTATATTATTAATTGATATAATATTTTAAAAAATATAAGGTTAGGGAAAAGGACTTAAACATGGCTACATAAGTCAATAATTAACAATTTGGGGGTCTCTTTTCTTTTTATAGTATGTTTAACCATTTATTTTAATAATACAAGAATACATGGTAAATGTTAAACTATTTAACTAAGAGTTAAATCTAAAAGAAAAGGTTACTATGGTGACCTAAAACTAAGTAAACCCTATTGGTTGAGAGGTTTTATACCCATACCCTCCTTATCCTCGAAATAGATCCTTCTCAAGCCATTGTAAATATATTTTTAACATATAATAAATTATTATTTTCATCTTTTCCTAAAGTGACCCTCACCTCTCTTATAAAAGGGTACTTCCACTTCTCTAAAAATCAAGACTCCAAAGCCATTTTGATCGGCCAAAACCTGAAAAAATATCTTCTCAAATACCCTCAATTCAACCTAAAGGACTTAAATTGATCATAAATCTAGCCAAAAGATCCCTTTAAAACAAATCAAAAGAAATCACCCGAAGAAGATGTAATAATTTCACCACCTCTTTCAATGTTCTTTTCTTATTCCACATCTTCTTTCTTTTTCATTTCCATACCAAAGTAATAACTACAGTACCTTCTACATACTATGATATTATTATAAATAGGGTATAACCATATTCATTATTCTATCCATCCTATGAATGACAAAGTCACCAAACGTGTGTACGTACGACTTACCATCTCCATGTCATGGTGTAGTTTGTTATTCAGCACATCATTATTTGGATGGGTATAATAATGAGTAAAACTGATGTCGTAATAAATATAACAAGTTAATTATTATTTATATATGATATACCATCCAATTACATACGATTTCACCATTAATAGAATGATATTGTCACTTGTTCTTACGTACGGATTATCGTCTCAACGAACGCGATGAGATTTATCCCCCATCATAACCATTCACAAATAATTTTCATTTTATGATTAAAAATAATTTTTAAGAACATACTATAATTATTTATATGAATAAATACATCATATCCATAACAAAAATGGCTTACGTAACAAATCATATAAAGGAAAACGAATCAGTTAACACTTGAAACAATGATACTTCTAAAATATTATTAACAATGCATTATTAGAAGATCATATATGATATAATATTTATGTATGCGGTTATTGTATAATTTAATAAAAATTACTTAACTATTATACAAGATTTTATTGTACCCTCGACCAAGGAAAATTACAATGTAAGGGTTAATTCTGTAATCTCTTCATTATCCGAGGTTGTTTATATATAAGTTTGTACTGGGACCTCTTTATCATCCACATACGTGTTTCTTAAAAATGAATTTCAAAACTTTTTTACTATTTACTAGACTATGGATAAAGTAATTTATACCCATGTTGGACTTATTATAACATTTTTTGAAAGGAATGATTCTATCATTTTTCAAACAAGCTAATTTATGACCTTTTCAAAAAATTAAGGTGACAATTTTTTTAAATTAAATTTTGGGTGCGGCTATTTTTCACTATTATAACACCTTAAAAGAATCCCTTTTAATATTATATGAATATTTTCAAAATAAATGTTTTATTTTATAATTATTCTACTATTAAATTATTTCAAAACAGAAAGATATATTTCTATCAAATAGTTTTAATTTCATCTATGTCAACATCCTTTGATGGATTTTACCCTTGTTTGAAGTTGAATTATTATAAAATCAATATTTGATATAGTATTTAAGGTTTTGGGATATGTTTAACTATGGATGTATTATTTTTATACCATTCATGGTTTATGGTTAAAGTATTAACATTTCGTATGCTAGTTTTAATACAAATGATTATGTTATGTTTCATCCTTTTCATTCGAGGAATGTATTGGACTTAGTAAGTGACGGGTGGAGACTACTCTAGCTCCTCAATGCATTGGTAGGTCTCATGGGACAGACTAGTGTCTTGGAACAAGTCGTTGAAAAAAATATTATTTTTAGTCTTGGGACAAGGCCTTGACTATATGGTTGTGATGTCTAGAATTATGCATTCCATCATTATGAAATTAGATATTGATATTACATTTTATTGTTCGACTAGTATAATATCCATGTGAATATATAAATAGAATTATTTGACATACCTTTTCTATATTTTGTGGAAGTATAAATTTAAAAGGCATTTGTTTTAATCTTATAAATTTCCTTAAATGTTCATTTTTATTTTTAATAGTTTTTGTTATATTGTTACCCTTACTGAGCAACTGAGCTCACCCTTTTTTTATATTTTATTCATTCAAAGGATTTGTAGAAGTATAATATGATTAACCTATAGGAATAGGATAATGGATACGAGTGTGTTCAAAGGGGACACAATGTTGTTTTTTTCCATTTCATAATGTAATGTAAAACTTTTGTATGTATCTAGTACTTAAAAAGCTACTAAACTAATCGGCATTTTGAGATTTGATATCTTGTGATCATGCCAATGTTATGTAATAATTCATTGACTCTGTGTAACTAGGGTTGGATCATTATAGTTGGTACTAGAGGATGTTTAGTACAAACCATGGAAACTAGATTTAGAAAAACAATGATTATAGAACATTACCCTAAGAAAAACATTGAGGATTAGTATAGATGAATGACCTAGAATTTTGGTAATTTAGAGATTTTGTGAGTTTTCTATGAAATACATCCATGTCTAGATACAATCAGGTACAGGTTCCTTTGGCACATATGTACCTACGAGTGAAAACTCTGACAAGAAGTTTCATGCTCAACCTGGGGTATCCTGGTACACGACAACGGGCATTGTTCAACTCTTGGTTACGACACTCCTGGAGGATATTCTTAAGATAATTCACAATTTATTTACAAATAATTATGTAGGAGTTATGAGTAAATACTTCCTCAAAGAAAGTTTTTAATGAATATGGTTTATATGCATAAACTGTTCAATTTATGTTAGGTATTTTACTAGTTAGGAATTATGTATTATGGTTCATAAACTAATCTAGTTTATGAAATTGTTAATAAATGGTGACCAGTGGATAGAATTGAAATTGTATAAATCCATGCAATCCATGTAGGTATTTTCCTCCTAATCAAGATAATTATAGAGTAGTAGGTGATGCAACTGGTTCTGAACAACTTATAACTATACTGGATCAACTAACATAGGTTATGAATAATAACCTTACCCGTATAGAGAACCCTGATCCACAACGCAGAGGATCAATGTTAGACCTCTTCATGAGTCAAAAACCACCAACATTCAACGGGACTACAAATCCATTTGTAGCTAAGCAATGGATAAGTTCTTTAGATAAAATATTTCATGATTTTCGAGTAGTGAAAGGGAAAAAGTTTTCATGGCATTTTATAAACTCACAGGAGATGTAGATCAATAGTGGTCATTATTTCAAATCACAAATGAGGATGAAGAAATATTAAATATGGAATGGAGAGAGTTTAAAGATATTATTTTAAAAAAAATACTTTCCTCGTGACCATTGAGCGGATATGGAAAGGTAATTTTTTAGTCTATGGAAAATGAGGATGAGAAAGTCGCAAAGTATGAGTATAACATTACATGGTTATCAAGGCATGTAGTAGATTATATATATAACCTAAGGAGTAATATTGATCGATTATATGATGATTTAAAACCATTTCTCTATCAAGAATTAGTCTCACAATACTTCTCATTATAAGAAGATATTGTCTCATGTTCTATCAAGACAGAAAAAGAATTCCCTGTGTCTTACAACTTTAAATCAAATCAAGAGAAGGAGAGATTTTTTGAACACTTTGGAAATGGATATAAGGGTATAAAGGGAAAAGTTGAATTTCTATCTTGTAGTAAATGTGGGAAGAAACACCCTGATACTTCCCTGAAGGGAATGAGAATTAGTTACAAGTGTGTTGAAAGAGGCCACCAAGCTCATGATTGTAAGGGAAAGAAAGAGGTTGTCAATGTTGAATGCTACAATTGTAGATAAATGGGGCATTATTCAAATTAATTTCCTACCTGACAAAGAAATTTACCTTAGAAAAGGACAAGGGACCAAGGCCAAGCTTATGCGATCACTACTACTGAGGTTGAAGCTATGAATGATGTGGTGGCACGTGATTTAATAGTTTCCTCATAATTAGAGAATGCTTTATTTTATTCGGTATCATCTCATTGTATCATATTTTCTGAGTTTTCTATAAAATTAGATATTTCCAATTTAATTTAGCAAGGGATTTTTATTAAAAACACCTAAGGGAAGTATCATTGTAACAAAGTTCTGTGAATTAATTCCCTTTTGGTCATATAAATGTGCTTTATCTTCTTATCTCATCATCATACCCATGATTTAATTGGATTTAATCCTCGTTATGGATTGGCTTTTGGACCATGATGTGAAAAATTATTGTAAGAAGAAATAGGTTACATTTTTTTGATGATAAAGAGTACCTTATCTTTAGAGCAGAAATGTCACCATTTGATTATCATCAAGATCCACCCCTAGTAGCTCTACAATACTCAATTATTGGGGATTAAGGGAGTGAAATAACTATGGTTGAGGATAGGAATGTTAAAATAGAGGATGTACCTATTATGCTAGAATATGTTGATTTTTTATATAGGATTTACTTGGAAGTCCTCAAGAATGAGAAATTGATATTTCCATTGATTTAATTCTTGGTTGAAGGCCCATATCAAAGACCCCTTATAGAATGTCCATTGTATAATTAGTGGAACTAAATAAAAAACTAGAATAATTGAGTGATAAAGGATTTATTCTCCTATGTGTTTCTCTATTGGAAGCTCCTATTCTTTTTGTTAAAAAGAAATATGGGTCTATGAGGTTGTGAATTAACTATAGGGAGATCAATTTTATAACAATAATGGACATGTATCCCCTAACATTCATTGATGATTTGTTCGATCAACTTCATGGAGCTCAATATTTTTCAAATATTAACCTTTGATCTAGATATCATCAGTTTTCTATGAAGAAGGAAGACATTCTAAAGGCAGTATTTCATAATAGTTATGGGCATTACGAGTTTTTAGTAATTTTTTTGGACTAACTAATTCACCCTCTGTCCTCATGGATATAATGAATATATTTTTCAAGGAATATATCAATGTCTTTGTAGTGGTATTTCTGGATGATATCTTGGTTTACTCCAAAAATTATGAAGAATATTCAAAAGACTCTTTGATGAAATGAATTATATGGAATTTTAGCAAGTGTGAATTATGGATTAAAGAGATTTATTTTTCTTGAAGATATTTTATCTAAGTATATAATCTCTGATGATCCTTCTAAGACAATATCAATCCATGAATGGACAGCACCGATGAGTATAACTAAGGTGCACAGTTTTATTGTTTTAGCAGGTTATTATCGGGGCTTCATCCATAATTTTGCCTAATTGGCTAACCCATGAACCAAGATCACATGTAAAGGGTTTAAATTTGTTTTGACAAAAGAGTGTGAAGAATGTTTTGAAGAAATGAAGATAATTTTATTCAATTATCCTATCTTGACTCTACTATCGAAGAATGATGGGTTTGTTTTTTATAGTCATGCTTTAAAGAAAGGACTTGGTTGTGTCGTTATGAAGAATGATAAATTAATTGGATATGCATCATGAGAGCTAAAAATTCCTGAACAAAACTATCACACTCATGATATTTTATTAGAAGATATAATCTTTTCTTTGAAGATATGGATACTCTGTCTCTATGGTGAAAATGTGAGATTTATAATGATCACAAGAGTTTGAGTATATTTTCTCACAGAAATAACTCAAGAAGAGGAAAAGATGATGGCTTGAACTACTAAAAAATTAGGATTTCCATATAAACTACCACATGGGGAAGGAAAATAATGTGAAAGATTTTTTGAGCAGAAAAGATCGTGGAATTTTGAACAAGATGTAAGTTGAAAGGGATCCTATGTTCATGGATCCAGTAAAGATGGATACGGGAATAATCATGGAGGGTGAAACATCGATACATTTTTAAATGTTTTTCAATCCAGATTTACTAAAAATCATATAATGTTATATGACTTATGATGAGGAGTTTCAAAAGAAAATTAAATCTATGAATTTTGTGAGATTGATTGACTTCAAATATGAAGATTGAATTTTGAAATTTGGGAAGAGAATTTTTGTTCCTGACATACCTGATCTAAAAAAGGAATTGTGGGAGGATTATCATAGGTAGAACTTCTATATACACCATGGTAGCATTAAGAAGTATAGATATTTGAAGGAAAATTTTTGGTGGGATAACAAGAATGTGAATATTGTTGATTATGTGTCGAGATATATGGTTTTTCAACAAGTGAAGGCTAGAAGTCAACATCCTAGAAGAGTCATGAAACCTATTCCCATACGTGAGTGGAAATGGGATGATATTATGATGGACTTCGTCATGGAGATACCAAAGACTCCTACAAGAAATGATGAAATATGGTTCATTATTGATCGTCTTACCAAGTCAGCACATTTTCTTGCTATAAGAGAAGATTTTGCACTTGAAACTTTAGAAAGACTACATATTAATGATGTTGTGAGACTTAGTGGTGTACCATTATAGATTGTTTGTAATTGTCATCACCGTTTTACATCAATATTCTAGAAAAGTATTCAGAAATCCCAAGATACTGAGCTTCGTTTTAGCACTACCTACCACCCTCAAACTAATGGAAATTCAGAACGGACTATTCAAACCTTGGAAGGCATGTCGAGATCTTTCTAAATTTACTTTCAAGTTATGTGGGGTCAGTATTTACCTCTGGTATAATTGTTTTATAACAATATCTTCCTTTCAAGTATTCATATGGCACCATATGAAGCATTATTTGGAAAGAGATGTTGGACACCAACTTGTTGGGATGATGTTGGTGAAAGAAAACTTGTAGGCTCAAAACATTTTAAATAAATAATGGAAAAGGTTAATATTATCCAAACCCACATCAATGTATCTCAATGTAAGAAAAATAATTATGTCGATAATTGAAGGAAAGATTTGGAATTTCAAGTTGGAGATCATGTTTTCTTGAAGGTATCTCTATGGAAGGGTGTTATATGATTCAGTAAGAAGGGTAAATTATGTCTCAGTTACATTAGACCTTTCTAAATTCTAGAACGAATTGGAGTTGGAGATTACTGTTTGACACTGCCTCCAAGTCTGTCCAAAGTTCATGATGTGTTCCACGTATCGCTATTGAGAAAATACATACCTGACCCAAGGCATGTACTCACCTATGAAGAAATATAACTGGAACCTGATCTTTCTTTTTGTGAAGATCCTATTAGGATTCTTGATACCAGAGAACAAGTGTTGAGAAAACAGATGACTCATCTGGTAAAAGTTCTATGGAGAAACCATAAGATGAAAGAGGGAACATGGGGACCCGATGAACTTATGATGAAGATCCACCTGAATCGTTTTATGCAGTAATATTCCAGAAATTTATAGAACAAAATTATTTGAGGGAGGATAGAATTTAATACCCCAAACTTCCACGGTACCCTTCTATTTGAATAATACAATAGCTTGCATTGTATGCAACATCGAATTATAGCACAACACGACCAATAAAACTAGTCATTATGAATATTAGTACCCATTTTTTAAAATTTTAAAAATTTAATTTTCCAAAATAGATTTCATTTTTGGATTCAGAATAACAAAATTAGATTAGGGTTAATTTTCAGTATTTTTCTGAATAATTAAAAAAAATTACAAATATTGAAAAACACTATGTTATTATTTAAAACCAAATTTTTATTTAAATAATTATTTCCTTTATTTAAATTTATTTTCAGAAAAAATAGATACATAATACCTATATTAGTTTATTGTAATTCGTTGAAGTTATTTTATAATAAGATTAGATGTTTAAAATTTTATTGAATTTTTAACATCTTTTACCCAACTTCTAAGAACATTTACAAATTTGAATAAAACATAATTTTACTGCTTCTATTAATTGAATTTCAAAAATATGCAAGACATGGTTGATATCAATAAGTAAAATGTTTCTCAAAAAGATAAAAATATTTTTTGGTGAATAGTAACTTTTGATTTTTATTTACCATGGTTAAAAGTGAATTGGGTAATTAATGATAAAAATGATTTTATAATTACCCTAACATGTAACGTCCCAGTTCCGGGTACCACTCCACGGGTGCCCCGAACCCGGTTCGCCACATGACCTCAAGCGCATTTCCCCAAATTCTAGAGGCTACCGACTAGCAGCGAGGGCCCAGGTCTGATAGTGGGGATACTATGCCCTCATTTGTCAAAGTGTAGCACGTCGAAAAATAAAATAAACGTACAGTAACAGCGGAAGCATTAAACCATACACAACTAAAATTAACAACTACAGTAGATAAAACCAACCACTATATAAAATGATGCAACATCCCTCAATTCTATGAAAACAGCCAGAACATGTTACACCGCAATACAATACAATACAACTGAAGTACAAGTACAGGAATGAAAAATAGAATAGCTAGTGGCATCGCGAGCCAATGCTCAGTCCCATGCTCTCCTACACCCCAGCAGTAATCAAGCACCTGTATAGGGACCCTTTCACTTATCTACACCTAGAGAAATGTAATCTGTTTGGGCCGAAAAGCATGGCCCAAATAGGGTGTGAGAAATAAATCCCAGTAGGCATCCACTAAAGGCCCGTGCACAACTGTGTATAAACATGCAACAATAGTTGACAAAAGTAAATGAAATAAACTAAGCAGTAATCAAAGTAATTGAATTACTAGTTATATTTCCATTTGATTATTCATTTTATCCATTTATTATAAGAAAAAACCATAGTGCATTTCTAAGTAAATAGTCAGCGTCCTCAGAAAAGAATGACCATACCCTCAGGTAATCAGAATCCAACCCTCAGGTAGTTTCCCTCAGGAAAAACAGATTTTGCCATCAGGCATACGTAATTTCGCCCTCAGGCACAGAGTCTATTTCCCATAGGCTACAAAGAAGTTCCCCTCAGGCTAAGAGATCATTTCCCTCAGGATAATACAGTAATGCCCTTAGGCTATAGTAAAACACTGCCCTCATGCACAAGTAACCGGGCCATTCCCAACATATAAACAAGAAATTTACTTACAATCCACTCAAGGAAAGTAATGCATAATTTAAACATGGAATAACCTCAGGTATCCTGGCCAAACGACTAAACAGAGGAACACACCCTCGGGTGGTCCTGGATCCAAGCAGCGATCTGAAACATCATTTTAATATCACATTTAATTACCTATACAATTCTAGGTATTTAAAATATCCACGGCCTCAACCACACGACACCCCAATATAGGTTCGTAGCTCAAAAACACACAAAAACACACGATATTTGGAAACTAAACACCAAGCCACCTAACTTAAACACCCATGAACTATATACGTGAACGACACCTTCTGAAATGTCCAAGAATGCCGTATATCTGAGGTAAAATAATTCTTGCTTAAACTCAAATAACTCCCGTTAGAGGAAGAATTGGAAAGAACGGTTAATGAAGAGTGGAGTTCTTATCCGTACGGTTCCAACGAGATCATCTGAGGAGGAAATGGATTCCGAACGTGCGCTCGGTGGATCCTCAAAGATTCGGCCTTCCTCCCCCAAACTCTCTTCCCGTTCTAAGCCTTCCCTATAAACAGGGGAGGCTACTGCCCATTTTAAGTGAAAAAACAAAGTACACGGTGTGTACTTCTGAGTACACAGCTTGTACTTCCCATTTTTAAACTGTTCCACTGGCAGCTTCCTGCCAGCATGACAGTGTTCACCTGCCGACATGACTACATGGTGTGTCTTCGTGAGTACACGGCGTGTACTACCCCACAGCTGGCCACCACCTTAATATTCGCATGCCGACTGAATACACGGCATGTAAAGAACCACAACACGGCGTGTAGTCGATTCCTACACCCTACATCCCTGTCAAGGCTACATGCCCCGAGTACTCATCCCACAAGGCCAGAAGTACACGGAATGTGGAAAAGTACACTATGTGTACTTCAAAAATTTGGTATTTTCCCCCATTTTCCTTATTTTGTTAAAAACACTTAAGGAATGGAGAAAAGAAGAAACTCATACCTCAAAACTAAGAACTTATTTCTTACAAACTTCCCCCCATAAAGTAATTCATCCCCGAATTTCCCTTCCAAGGGTGGAAAAGATATAGCTTAGAATAGCTCTGGCCACTGGGAACATACATCGGTCTCCCGCTCCCAGATTTCGTCCTGGACTCATCCATGCTTCCATAGCACCCATACGAAAGGAACTGACCAGCCTCAAAGAACCTTCATGCTCCCTTATACAATACGAATCAGATTCTCCTCAAAGGACGCATACATATGAAGCTCAACCTCCTCTGTCTGAAAGGTGTGAGATAGGTCTAAATGATAGTGGTGCAACTGAGATACATGGAATACGTCATGCATGGCCCGGTACCTCTGTGGTAACTGTAGTCGATAGGAAACCGGCCCGAATCTCTCCAGAATCTCAAATGGCCCCACATACCTCGGTGAAAGTTTACCCTTTCTCCTGATCCTCTTGTGTCCCAACCTCGGAGAAACACGCAAGAAAACCTGATCCCCGACCACAAACTCCAAAGGTCGTCTGCGACGATCATCATTAGATTTATGACGAGACTATGCAGTATCCATTTGCTTCAGAATCAACTGGACATGCTCAGAAGTCTCATGCAAGAGACGTGGTCCTAGAAAAGTTGCCTCACCTACCTATGACTAGCACAAAGGTGATCGAAATGGCCTACCATATAGAGCCTCATATGGTGTCATCTCAATATTTTCTTGAAAACTGTTATTATAGGAAAACTTGACAAGGGGTATGTGCTTTTCCCAAGAGCCCCCGAAGTCTAGGATACATGCTCGCAGCATGTCCTCAAGCACCTGTATAGTAGGCTCTGACTAGCCATCGGTCTGAGGGTGGTAAGCTGTGATCAGAAGCACCTGTGTACCCAGTACCCTCTGAAAACTCTTCCAGAAATGATCTGTAAAACAGGTGTCCCTATCTGATATGATAGAATGAGGGACCCCATGAAGACGTATGATCTCTCATATATACAACTTCCTGAGCTTGTCAAAACTGAAGGTCTCCTTGGTCAGAAAAAAGTGATCTACCTTCGTGAGTCCATCCAAAGAAACCACACGGCATCATTGCCTCTAAGTGACCTCAGCAAACCAGTCACAAAGTCCATCGCAACATCATCCCATTTCCAACCCAGAATGGGTTACTATTGTAACAGTCTAGCTGGGCTTTGATGCTCCGCCTTCACCTACTAAAAGGTGGAACACCTAGTAACAAAACAAGCTACTTCTCTCTTTATACCCGGCCACCAGTACTGACGTCTCAAGTCACAGTACATCTTGGTAACCCCGGGATGAACTACCCAGGCTGAAGCATGAAACTCCCGCATCAGCTCCACGCGTATATCCCCTGGAACCCATACTCGTCCATGGAAATGCAGAACCTCATCATCGCCCATTGTCCTACAAGGAGGATGGTCCTCACTTTCCACCGACTCCCATAGAACTAGGCCTTCTGAATCAGATAATTGTATCATCCTCACTCTATCCAGGAGGGTAGAAGTCACAACTAAAGATGAAATAGAGGTTCTCCCCTGACTATCATGCACATCCAGATGCATCTTAGTGAACAAATCCATGAGCTGCCTCTCGCCACTAGCCTCCTGCACTGCCTATGTCTGAGTCTTCCTACTCAGTGCATCAGTTACTGCATTACCTTTAACAGGTGTATAGGCAAGATCAAAATCTATGGGCTGAAGGAATTTGACCCACCTTCACTGCCTCAGATTCAAGTCATGATGAGTAAAGATATACTTGAGGTTTTTGTGGTCGGTGAAAACCACTAAATTCTATCCCAATAGATAATGTTTCCAACAACGCAACGCATGAACAACTGTAGCCAACACAAGATCATGTGTCGGGTAATTCCTCTCATGTGGACCCAACTGCCAAGGCTTGTGCGCAACAACTCGATCGCCCTACATCAACACTGCTCCCAACCCAATACCTGATGCATCATAGTAAACTGTATAGCTTTTCCCCTACTCTGAGATTATCAGGATCGGTGCTGATGTCAACCATTCTTTCAAGTTCTGAAATGTTGTCTCGCAAGCTTCCGACCAAACGAACTTCACACCTTTCTTAGTCAAACCCATCAAGGGTGATGCTAAGCGGGAGAAGTCCTTGATGAAGTGTCTGTAGTAACCAGTGAGCCCCATGAAACACGGTATCTCAAACACGTTCTTAGGATACTCCCAAAAAACTACTGCTCTCTCCTTCTCTGGGTCTACTGTAACTCCTTCCTCTGAGATTATATGACCCAGGAATTGTATCTGGTCCATCCAAAAGTGTCACTTTGAGAGCCTAGAATATAGATGATTCTCTCTCAGTGTACTCAGCACGATCACAAGATGGGTGGCATGGTCATGTCGAGTGTGAGAGTACACTAAAATGCCGTCCATGAATACTTCCACAAAAGAGTCCAGATATGGATGGAACACACGATTCATCAGAGCCATGAAAACTACTGGTGCGTTTGTGAGTCCGAATGACATAACTATATACTCTTATTGACCATACCTGCTCCAGAAAGCCGTGAAAGGTATATCAGATGGTCTAACATGCAGCTGATGATATCCTGATCTCAAGTCAATCTTCGAGAACACTCATGCTCCACAAAGTTGGTCAAAAATATCATCAATCTTTGGTAAGGGATATCAGTTCTTAATCATCAACTGGGTCAGCTTTCGATAATCCACACAGAGTCTGAGGGAACCGTCCGCCTTCTTCGCAAAAAGGACAGGATAACCCCAAGGAGAAGTACTGGGTCTGATGAAACCCTTTGCCTGTAACTCCTCTAACTGTCTCTTGAGCTCCTGCAACTCAGGTGTGTCCATCCTATAATGAGGAATGGACATCGGTGCTTCCCATGGCACAAGCACAATAGATAAATCCGCCACACCCTCCAGAGGAAGACCTGAAAAGTCTTCTGGGAATACATCCCTGAAACGATCAACCACTGGAGGGAAATCCTTCTGAGAAGTCCCCTGGTCGTCCAGATATAAACTCGCTATCTGGGCTATGACTTCACCTCACCCATGATGCTTTGGTCCATCCCGACTCGCCTAAACATCCCATTTTCCCTTGTATAGAAACCTTCCACCCTCTGGTGATGTGAAATGCACCCTGCGACGATAGCAGTCTACAAAGGCTCAAAATGGAACCAACCAGTCTATCCTGAGGATGACGTAATAAGATGTCATATCTAAGACATAGAGGGCCCAAAGGAAGTGACACCCACCAACCTCAAGGGGCACTCCTTGCACTGACACACAACAGTCATCCTAGTCCCCAACAGAGTTTCTAGCATCATGATATCAGAATAACTAGAAACATAGATCCCAAGTATCTCCTCAATGGGAATAGATATAAAACTATGTGTAGCACCAGTATAAAAAAGAACTAAAGATAAGACAGAAGATACTAGAATAGTACCTCTGACTATAGAAGGTCTGGGATCCTGCTCCTGCTGGGTATGTTGCACTGCATATGCCTGCCCAGTGTCGTGGCCCTACGACACAACCTGGCTACCCTGAGATGCCCCGCCCTGTTGCCTCTGAGATCATGGTGTCTGGCTACCATGGCCACGACCACCATCTCTGCCTACACACCTTGATGTATTCCAGTTCCCGGACTGGTAAGAGGTTGTTGGTCCTGCTCCAGCACGCAGAGTCTACACAGAAACCCTCTCACTATCCACTGATGGAAACGCCCTGAAAAAGTGTTGTAGATGACCTATCTTGCCACAAGCACAGCACTCCACTGGGTAATGTGGACACTACGGTCTCTTGTTCCCCTCTCTATCGCACTAGTAGAAAAAGACCGGCCCACCTGAAGAAACTTCCTGGATAGTACTGCCACTATGAGAGAAACTAATATAACGCTTCCTCTTTCCAGTAGAAATACTACCAGAAACTGGTGTTGAACCGCCAAAGCTAGCACCACTAGCCTCTCGAAGGTTCCTTTCTGTAATCAGTTCCTGATTTACAATATCATGTACTGAAGGAAACTTGAAAACATTTACCAGTGCTCGGATGTCATAACGGAGACCATCATCAAACCGTCTGGCCCACAACGTCTCAACACCCACCATAATGGGTGAAAAACGCTGAAGCTCGGTGAAACGAGCATAATAATCCATCACCGACACAACGCCCTGCTGCAGATTCATGAACTCTTGAGCTCTATCGGACCTCAGCATCTCTGGGAAGAAGAAGTCATAGAATACTGCCTGAAAATCCTCCCACGCCATGTCTCTGTGATGCTCTGACTAGGTGGTAACATCCCACCGCCTCTTGGCGGAACCATGCAGCATGTATGTCGCGATCTTGACCCTCATCCCTGGAGGCGTCTTAAGATGCTCGAAAATAGTCTGCATTGATCCTAGCCAAGACTCTGCAGATTGTGGTCTGCCATCCACTGAAAATGTAGGCAGATGCTGCTGCTAGAAAATATGAGTCAGCTCAGCCATAGATGTGGCAGCCTGTGGTGCCCCTTGAAAGGTCTGCATGAACCGCATAAGGCCTTCAGAGAATAGCGCATCCGCGCCTATGTTTGGTATAATAGCTAGCGTTGCATCTGTCTCTTCTAAAGGATACACTGGTAGCCCATGGCCCACCATCTCTACAGTATACTCGTTTCCACTCTCCTGGAGAAAAACTTGTGGTCGTCTATGCGACATGACTCTACAAGGTCAAAAACACACCTTAGATTCAGGATTAACAAGACTAAAAGTGAAGAAACCACAAATGGAACAAGAGGAAGAAGGCATTTCAAGATTTGAAAAACAAGACTACACGGCATGTATAATGGCTAAACGGCGAGTACTTGACTTCACATCCCCTGCCCGGGTCCTTCGACACGGCTAAGCCACACGGCTCCCATTGAAAAAAACTACACGGCATGTATATATTCTACACGGCGTGTATGGTGTTATTTCTAACTGCCCGTGTCATTTATGACACGTCCGACGACTCAGCCTATTACTACATGGCATGTTACACCCACACACAGTGTGTAAACCACCCCGTTTCCCAGCCACACGGCTAACTCCACACGGTCTGTCCTCAGACAAGACCACATGACGTGTCCCTCGGGTACACGGCATGTTCTAGATGAGCTTTGTCAACCCGTGTTGTTAGTTAAATGGTCTGACACATGGCTCACACTACACGGTGTGTTCTATCTATACACGACATGTATATGAGAGGATTACCCTAACCCGTGTTGTTAGTTGCACGGTCGGGTCCCCAGGTCAGACTACAAGGCGTGCTCCACAGTGGACACGACATGTATGCCTTACGGTTTCCTCCTCCCGTGTTGTTAGTGGCACGACGGACACCGGTTCAACACTACACGGCGTGTACAAAAACTACACGGCATGTTTTCCCCAAGCTCTTCCCTTCCCTGTGTCGCCGCCCACATGGTTTGTGTCATGGGAAGAGACTACACGACGTGTACTCTGGGTACACGGCGTGTACTCAAAAAGTTTATTTTTCTTCCCAAACAGAAGACCATACACGGAGTGTGTAAAACACTACACGACATGTATACTAGGTTTTCCAGACAGCATGCCTCAAAAACATCCCTAGAACCCAGAAAATACTAAAAAATAATACCTAAGTGTCAAATTCTGATCAGTGAGGGCCCATACTCCCCACGAATCAATGATTGATATCATATCTGTGTAATAACATAATAAACTTTCAATGACCCACCAAATTCCAGAAAATGAGGGCCCATACTCCCCAAAAACCAAATATTGGCGTTCATTATATAAACCAGCTCATACAAAAGTTCCCTATCACGTAGCAGGTATTTATCAAGCAGCTATCACAACAGCATGCTTTTCTAGCACAACAACTATCACAACAACATGAACTTTCTAATGCACCTACATGGCATGTGATTTATAGCATCCGCCTAAATGATTCATGAGATGGAATACCCTCATCTCATCGGGTTTCAACTAAATAGAACCCAAGGATAAAATATAAACAGCACAATCACTAGTGTGTCACCCTTGGGTGAAAACAAATCAACTGTAAAATTGCAAAATCATTAAAATTGTAATACGAGGTAAATTGGATTTTCCCTGTACACGGGTTAGCTATGCCCAGGCACAGTTTATTACCAACTACAGTTCTCGTCCTATCCCTGACTAAGGATCCAAATAGTAAGTCAGGAAAAGAACCACCTCTGGTACCACTTTGTAATGTCCCGGTTCCGGGTACCACTCCACGGGTTCCCCAAACCCGGTTCGCCACATAACCTCAAATGCATTTCCCCAAATTCCAGAGGCTGTCGACTAGCAGTGAGGGCCCAGGTCTGATAGTGGGGAAACAATTCCATCATTTGTTAAAGTGTAGCACAATGGAATATAAAATAAACATACATCAACAACAGAAGTAGTAAACCATACACAACTGAAATTAACAAATGCAGTAGATATAACCAACCAGTATATAAAATGATGCAACATGCTTCAATTCTTTGAAAACAACCAGAACATGTTACACCTCAATAAAATACAATAAAACTGAATTACAGGTATAGGAAAGAAAAACATAACAGCTAGCGGCATCGTGAGCCAATGCTCGGTCCCATGCTCTCCTACACCCCAGTAGCACTCAAGCACCTGTACAGGGACACATTCCCTTATCTAAACCTGCAGAAACGTAATCTGTTTGGGTTGAAAAGAATGACCCAAACAGGGTGTGATAAATAAATCGTAGTAGGCATCCACCAAAGGCTCATGCCCAACTGTGTGTAAACATGCAACAAAAGTGCTCAAAAGTAAATGCAATAAACTAAAAAGTACTCAAAGTAACTAACTTACTAGTAATATTTCAATTTATTTATTCATTTAATAGATTTATTATAAGAAAACAACACAGTGTATTTCTATGTAAACAGTCAGCGTCCTCAGACAAGCAAGACTTTACCCTCTGGTAATCGGAATCCAACCTGTAGATAGTTTTCCTCAGGGAAAAGAGATTTTTCCCTCAGGCGTACGTAATGTCGCCCTCTTGCACATAGTCCATTACCCTCAGGCTCAAAATAATTTTCCCTCAGGCTAAGAGATCATTTCCCTCATGCTAATACATTAATGTCCTCAGGCTATAGAAAAACACTTCCCTCAGGTACAAGTAACCGGGCCATGACCAACATATAAACAGGCAATTTACCTACAATCCTCTCAAGGCAAGTAATGCATAATTTAAACATGGAATACCCTCGGGTATCCTGGCCAAACGGCTAAACAGAGGAACACACCTCCAGGTGGTCCTAGAACCAAGAAGTGATCCCAAACAACATTTTAATATCACATTTAATTACCTATACAATTCTAGGTATTTAAAATATCCATGGCCTCAACCACACAACAAACCAATATGTGTGTGTAGCTCAAAAACACACAAAAACACACAACAATTGGAAACTAAACACCAAGTCACCTACCTTAAACACCCACGAATGATATACACAAATGATTCCTTCTGAAATTTCCAAGAACGTTGTAGATCTGAGGTAAAATAATTCTTTCTTAAACACAAATAACTTTTGTTAGAGGAAGAAATTGCGAGAACCATTAAATAAGAATGGAGGGCTTACTCGTGCGGTTCCAACGAGATCGTCTGAGGTGGAAATGGATTCCAAACATGTGCTTAGTGTATCCTCGAAGATTCATCCTTCCTCCCATGAGCTCTCTTCCCGTTCTAATCCTTCCCTATAAACAGGGTAGGCTACTTCCCATTTTAAGTGAAAAAAAAGTAAACAGTGTGTACTTCCGAGTACACGGTGTGTACTTCCCATTTTTAAATTGTTCCTATGGAGGATTCCCGCCAGTGTGGCACTGTTCACCTGCCGACATGACTACACGGCATGTCTTCATGAGTACACAACATGTGCTGCCCAATAACTGGCCACCACCTTACTATTCGCCTGCCGACTGACTACACGGCATGTAAAGGACCATTACACGGCGTGTAGTCGGTTCCTACACCCTTCATCCCCGGCATGGACACACGCCTAGTGTACTCATCCCACATGTCCAAAAGTACACGGTATGTGGAAAAGTACACGATGTGTACTTCCAAAATTTGGGATTTTCCCCCATTTTCCTTATTTCGTTAAAAACACTTAAGTAAAAGAGAAAAGAAGAAACGTGTACCTCAAAAATAAGAACTAGGTTCTTACATAACACATGTCCTATTTCTATTGGATAAGTGGTTATAGACCAAAATAAACCTTATGTATAAAATATGATCCTCTTTGATCCACTTTACTTAGATTAAGACATTTATTAATATTAAATTTAGATACGAGGAAAAAGTGTTAAATTTACATTTTAATAACTAAAAAAAATTTAATATAGGGTTATACAAAAGATAAATTCCACTATAAATATTCATTAGAAATATAGAAGTATTTCCAACATAATGGTATTTTATTTATAATTTTTAGACATTAAATAATTTAATTTTTTTATGACACATTGATGATACAGTAATTACCTTATTAATGAAAGGTTACCCTAATTGATATTATAAATATCCAAATAAATGTAAATTAAAAATTTTAATGCATTAAATTAGTTTTATATTTTAATATGACATGTTAGGATTTATTTAATTTATTAATTTTGTATTAATCATTTTTTTTTACTTTCACTAAAACAAAATACTTAAAAGTATCAAAATTGATAGAAATGAGTTTTTTAAAAAAATACTATATTATTAATTGATATAATTTTTAAAAAATATAATGTTCAGTCAAAGGACTAAGATAAGGTTAGAAATGTCAATAATGAACCACATGGGGTTATCTTGGCTTCATATAGTATGTTTATTAATCATTTATTATAATTATACAAGAATACATGGAAAATGATAAACTATTTAACTAAGAGTTAAATCTAAAAGATAACATTAATATAGTGACCTAAACATGTCTAAAACCGTTTTTTTTTATGTTTTAGACCCATACCCACCTTATTCTAGAAATAAATCCTTCTCTAGCCATTATAAATAGATAATTATTTTCTAATAAATTAAAATTTCAATGTTTTCCTAATGTTACCCTTGCCTCTTCTACAAAAGGGTACTTCCACTTATATAAAAATCAAATCACCAAATCCCTTTACCTCAGCCAAAACATGCTCAAATATCCTCCAAAATATCCTCAATTAAACCTATAGGCCTTACTTTTATCTTAAATCCAACCTATGAATTCATTTTTAACAAATCAAAAGGAAGCACCCTAAGATGAGGTAATAATTTCACCACCTCTTTCAAAGTTCTTTTCTTCTTCCACATCCTCTTTTTTTGTGTTTTCCATACCAAAGTAATGACTAAAATACCTTATACATACATTTATGTTATTATAAATATGGTACAACCATATTCATTATTATATCCATCCTATGAATGACAAAGTCACCATATGTGTGTACGTACGGCTTACCGTCTCCACGTCGTGGTGTAGTTTTTTATTCAACACTTCATTATTTGGAAGGGTATAACAATGAGTATAACTGATGTAAATAAAAATGTAACATTCTAATGATTCTATTTATATGATATACCATATAATTACAAACTTTTTCACCATCAATAGAATGATATTTTTGGTTGTATGTACGTATGGATTATAGTCTCCACGAACATGATGATATTCATCCTCCATTGTAACCATTAGAGAATAATTTTGATTTTATGATTAAAGATATTGATTAAGAACTTAATATAATTATTTATATTAATAAAATACATCATATCTATAAAAAACATGGATTACATAACAAATCATATAAAGGAAAATCAATCAGTTAACCCTGGAAACAATGATTCTTCTTGAATATTATTAACAAAACAATATTATAAGATCATATATGATATTATATTTATGTATGTGGTTCTTGTATAATTTAATAACAATTATTTACCTATTATACAGGTGTCTAATGTACCCTCAACTATGGAAAAGTTAATGTTAATGGCTAATTATAAAATCTCTTCATTATCTGAGGTTGTTTATACATAAGTATCTACCGGAACCTCTTTATCATCCACATCCATGTTTCTTAAAAATGTATTTAGAAAAAAAATTAATATTTCCTAGAAAATGGTTATTTTCATTTATATCCCTGTTTTAATTTTTATGAATTTTATTAAAGGAATCATTCTTTCATTTTATAATCAAGGTACTTTATGACCTTTTTTACAAATTAAGGTAAGAATTTTTTTTATCTTATATAGTGGGTGTGGCTATTTTCCACCGTAATAACACTTTTGAAGATTAACTTATAAGTTTATAATAATATTTTCAAAATAAATGTTTCCTTTAATAATTATAATACTTTTAAATGATTTCTAACTAGAAGGAGATATTTATCTCAAATAGTTTTGATTTAATCAATGTAAACATCCTTTGATGGGTTTTACACTTGATTAAAATTGATTTATTATAATACAATATTCCATATTGTATTGAAGGTTTTGTGATATTTTTTACTATTTCGAAGTTATTTTTATACCATTCATGGTTTATGGTTAAAGTATTAATATTTCGTAAGATATTTTTAATACGAATGCCTATGTTATGTTTCAACCTCTTCGTATGTGGAATTAATTGGACTTATTAAGTGATGGGTGGAGCCTTCTATAGCTCCTCGATGCATATGTTGGTCACCAGAGACAGACAAGTGTCTTGGCACTAGGCCTTGATAGTATCTTAATTGTATTTTGGCATGAGGCCTTGACTATGTAGTTATGTTGTCTGACATTATGCATTCCATCATTATGAAATTGGATATTGATATTATATATGATTATTTGACGAGTATAATATCCATGTGAATAAGTAAATGGGATTATTTTACTTATCTTTTCCATATTATGCTAATGTTTAAGTTTAGAAGGCTTTTGTTTTAGTATTATACATTTTCTTAAATGTTTATTCATATTTATAATAGTTTCTTTTATATTTTTATCCTTACTAAGCATCTAAGCTCAACCCTTTATTAGGTTTTCTTTTTCCCTATATGTTAAGAATTAAATTATGATTAACATATGGGAATAGGCTAAGTGATATGATTGTGTTCAAAGGGGACACAATGTTTTTGTTTTTTCATTTCACAATGTAATGTAAAACTTATGTATGTATCTAGTACTTCCAAGGATAATAAACCAATCGGTCTTTCAAGACTTGATCTCTTGTGATCATGACACTGTTATTTAATAATGCACTAACTCGGGGTAACTAGGGTTAGGGCGTTATATAAACATATAAAATCATTCCCTATAAGTCAAGTCTAATTCCCAAAACTGATTAGGTCACTTCATGGGGACTACTCCTACAGGTCGAGACACATCACCATCCACTGTCATTGCCATTTACTTATAGTGGAATGGTTTGAAACCCCAAACTATATTTGTTTTCATGGTTTACTTCCAAAACCATTTTATTAGTCAGGGTTCACTCCTAAGATAATTTATTAGTCAAGGTTTACTCTCAAGACCATCTTAGTAAATAAAGTACATTACTTAACTAAGTTCACTCCCTATTCCATCCATGTCTATCTCATGAGGTATAAATATTTACCCAATGTAGTAAAGGGAGATATTAGTACCACGCTTCACATAAAAAAATTCATAAATATATATTCTACAATATAATAAAACATTCATCATATTATGACCGATAAAGAATATATGGGTGTCATAAACATCATATAATAAACCATGAAGTGAAATGGGTATCACAGTCATGTTATAATATCAGAACCCATGGAAAATGTATAGGTTTCATGATCATTTACATGAATCATAACTCATGAAAATAATCATGTTTCACAAGAATATAACCCATGGAATATAAATGGGTTTCATAAACATATAACCCAAAAAATCAAAAACGGCTCCAAATACATGAATCCATCAAAACATAAACCATTTGGAGAAAGAATATGAATGGAACCCTTTGATCATATCCCCAGTGAGGCATGAGTAACATCAATGGATTTCATCTTAGATGGAACATAATTTCAATGAAATATTTTAAAATAATTTCTAGAGGAAAATATCATTTCATGTAAAAAAAGTACCTCATAAAATATAAAACATTTTAAAAACAATTTTCTTTAAAAATAACCTCGAAAGCTTATGAAGGAAGATCGAAAAAAATGTGACAAACATTTTCCTGGAAAACATATAAATGTATATTAAAAAAATTGAAAACATTTTTTCATTGAAAACTTATAAAATAGCATAAAAAGTTTTGGAATTTTTTTCATTGAAATCTTATAAATGATTCTTCAAAACATTTTGAAATCCCTTTTCCTTGAAATCTTGTAAAATCATATTCAAAACTTTTTTCAAAAAAAGTTTCCTTGAAAACATTTAAAAGAATATTGAAAAAAATTTGAAAAAACTTTTTTAACATAATTTTTTATTAAAAAAAAATTCCTTTTAAAATAGCTTTGAAAAAATTTAATATAATCTTTGAAAATAATTTAAAATAATTCTTTAACATTAATTTTTTTTAAAAACGTTTTTCTTTGAAAATCAATTTAAAAACATTGATTGTTCATAATATTTGGAAAAATATTTTTAATAAAAGTATTAATCTTGTAAAAAATCAAATGAATCTTTAAGGAAATAATAGTCAAGAGTGTGTATAAATTTTTATATGTGGATCATTCCTTTTTCACTATAAAAAGTTTAGAAAACTTCTATGATTGGAAGATTAAAATAATATTTATTTTTAAAATCCATTTTTGTTAAATGTTAAAACATGGGTAAAAAAGTATTTTAAATATCATATTAATATATAATATAATTTTTATAAACAGTTTTTTGAAAACATATTTTTGATAGAACACATATTTCTTTCCGAAGAGAGAGATATAGTTAGATTTTATTTAAAACACATTATTAATTATCATATATACCAAAGAATGGAAAATGTTAATATTAATTTGAAATATCATGAATATTGATAGTAGAATAAAATTCATGAGATTTATATAGATATCGTTCATTATATTTCATCAATGGAAACATAATCATAAACACTCCTCATAAACGATGATATTGTAGCAATAAATTATTTCCACTTTGGTAACATTGAATCATAATATTCATGAAAGAATAAAATTACATGAATTTTAAAATAAAATTAAAAAATTTATAATCACTATATAACATGCCAAATGGAATTATATACACCCAATTTAAGAATATAAATTCATAACAAGGCATGTTTCTTAGAGAAGGAAAATTCAGACAAAATTACTTTACCAATTGAGTAACTTTTGAACCAGAAACCCCATGAAAGAGAGATCATAAAATGGATTTTTAAATACCCAAAACATTAATTATAATAATAATATAATACATTCATGGGAATTATATACACCACATAATAATATTAAGTAGTGAATATTTTGTATATCTCACAAAAATAAAATTGTGATGAGAAAACCCTTAACATAAGTCTTGAGTTTCGTTATACACTTTCAAACCTGTTTTATAATAAATATAATTTTATTATAAATCTATATAAGAAACATATTATTATATATAATACCATATATTATTTTATTATGACCTTATATTACCCATTTATTAACAATTCCTTGTTTAGGTTATGTTTCGGGCAATTAACGCATTGGTTTTCTTATATATTTTGAATTTTTGTTCTTGATCCTCTTAATTTGATCGTGATTTACATATATAAATAATTTAATACATGGTATAAATATCTTATATATTCAATATATAATTATGTATAAAAATATATAAAATATATAAATATGAAATTGAATACACATTTCATGAAGACGATAGGCCGTACATATGCATGAACATTGTTTTTGTTTTCATGCCAAGTTGAAAGGAAGAAAATAAATGCCAAATGTATATATATATATATTAATTATAGTTGATTTATTATTTCTTATATATCATGTACATTTAATAAACCCATCCTCAATATATTTCATGAAAAATTAAATGAATCACATCGCTTTGAAGAGGTAGTTGTCTACATGTCCACAAACGATGTTAATTTATTTTCCCAAAACATTAAGCATGAAGTAATGTTTTAAATAGTAATTAAAAAATAATAAATAAATCATTAATATCATATAAAATATTACATACATAATAATCCCCAACCATTAGAGGTGGTGAAGGAAAAAATGAACGACATCGTTTCATGAGGCGGTAGTTCGCCACATGAACGGTGAGTCTGTTATCCATTTAATGAAAGTGTGTGTGAGTGTGTGTAGAAACCTTAATATAAAAACATAACATTATTTTTATGATATAGAGGTTATTATATATTCATTTCATAATAATAATTGAGGGGGTGGGTATTGAAAATAAAACAAAAGATCTTGTGGAGGGATGTCACCTATTCTTTGGGTAACTATTTTTGGTTTGCATCAAAGGGATTACATTGTTGGATTATTGAACAAAGAAAGGATTATAGGATTAAGGGAGGTAATTTTAGAGTAGGCTTTGTATGAGATAAATGGTCTGAGATGTGATATTAAGTGATGGGTTTGGGTTCCCTTTTATGTGGGGGTGAAGTGACATTCATGTAAATATAAAAAGATAAACACTATTAAGAGGTCCCTATTATATCATTCGCCTCCAAGAATTTTCTTGTTTTGATTAAAAATGGTACTTGGTTGAAATAGTTTCATAAAATTAATTTTTTACAAGTTTCTATGTTATTTTTCTCCTTAAATTAATAGTTAACCACAAGTAATCTTGTTTTTACCATAATCGTTGTAATTAATTTTAATTACATTCACTAATATTTTTGGTCAAAAACTAATTTGGGATTTTTAGAAATTATACATTATTATTATTAAAAATATGGAATCCATTTTTAAAAATTATAATCACATAATTGTAATAAATTAATTTAAAATTAATCTCGTATACGAGATGAAATGATGTGTTTTTAATGTAAAAATGATCAAAATTTTGAATTATTTTTATATCCAATATCAATGAGAATTGATTCCAATGACCCATGTTTTATTATTAAATGAATATTTTACATAAATATAATTTAAAAAATTTATAATATAATGTAAATATAAAAATAAATTTGATAAAAAAGTAGTTTTTAATTAAAATTTATTGTTTTTCATTATTTATCATAAATGAAACATCATAGAAAAAATACCAAAATTTCACGCAAAGTAAATTTTAAAATTTTGATTTTAAAAATGATTTTTATTTTGTCTAATACAAATTATAATAGCATCAAAAATTATATTTAAAATTTTTTATCCATTAAAAGGTGGTAAAATTACTTTTTTGAAAAATACATATTTTTATTCATAAAATTGGATTTATTCTTATCTTATGCCTATAAAAATATATTGGACGATAGTAAAAAATTGATTTAATATGTAATATATAAATATTATTAAAATAAATAGGGTCTATTATAATACAACCAACCCTTACTACCCGTAGATGAGTTGGAAAGTGGAACTCTCCAATCGGAAATTTAACTAGATTTTAAAGAAGATTGTAAGTACCAATAAGAATGATTGATCAATACAAATGGATAATGATTTATAGGTATATCAGGCAAAATTCAATATAATATTAGGTATTTTCTCATTACATTTGGTGTACGAGAAATAATTTCATCTTCTAGTTGAATTTTCCCATAGAGGTTTTGGGGTAATTAAGACTTTAAACTGGGATGAAAATTTAATGGAAATAAAGTGATTGTTTGAACTACATGAGATTCTAAGAGAGGCATATGATAATTATGAAATATTTAAGAAGAATACCAAATCATTGAATGGGTGATTATAAGGAAGAATATTAAATTAGGTGATAAAGTGATGTTTTTAACACACTTTTACATATTCTTCCAAAAAATCCTTGGATGATATGGTTTTCCCCATTTATAGTTATTCATGTATTTCCTTATGGAGATATGGAAATTCAAAGGGAAGGGAAATATCCTTTCTTAGTCAATTGGAATCATATCAATGTTTATCATGATCAATATAATGTGGGAAATATCTTTTCCATAGAATTTGAATAACAATAAATCAGGTATATCGATATTTTTAATATAAATAATGTACTCGCTAAGAGGAAACGTAGGTATTTTTTCTCTTTAGATGTCATTATAGCTTGTGTGTTTCTTATTTATTTTATTGGGGTTTTTTTAACATGAGAATCCTAAAACTCTGTTAAATGTGACATTTTTGTTCCCCTTGAGTTCCTAATACATTATAGAATATAATAATTTCTTTGGTGTGGACCATCTGACCATGCTGCAAGGTGTTTGTAATGGACATATACCACGATATGGTGATTTGGTTATGATACTGCCTCCTGTAACAACTAATTTCTGATTTTGGGCATTTTTAAAAAAATCAAAACCCAATGCCGCAACATTCTTTCCATTGTGAAAGACCTACCTAGTGTTAGAATTGAATTTTTGGAGTCACCTACACCACATTATAGGGGTACGGCTATTCCAAGGAATTTAGGGATAGAACTCTTGCTCACTAGAAAAATCAACACCACCACACTACAACATTGAAGTTGATCCGTAGGATTCTTCATAGGTTATTTTCATGATACAATAATTTTTGTACACATTATAGTGAAATAATAATCTCCATTCCACATGGGGATAGTACTTTTAAATATAGGATCCACAACCATATTTTCTACATCACAACCCCATTCCTCTTCTTTGAGTACACACAATAGTTCCACTCCTCCTAACTTGTTGGTTCCTCATCTCTCTCTGCCAACCAAGGTGTTCCTTCTCTTCCACCTTGTATGTTTTTCATTTCCTTCTTTCACCCACATTTTAATCTTCTATAAAACCACCTACACGACCCATATCTTAATACTATCACACTTATATTTTATCTGGGTGTTTCAATTGTAATCATCGCATTCCATTTTCCTTCTTAATCCAATGCATCTCACCGGTTTTTATTTTAATTTATATTTGTATCACCATCATGGTCCAGTGGAAGCATACCCAATCACTTTCTCCTTCTACTAAGGACAAATCTTATTCCAATACTAAGTGATATCATGCCCTCTCTATACTACCTTCATCTTCATAGCATATTTCCACCCCTTTCACTCCCTCCAGCAAACTGCATATCCATCCAATGAAAAGAAAAAATCAACCTCAACCCTCTATAACTCAAAAACAAACATCTTCTAACTCTTAAGACCATCATCCTCCTCACCCAAAGACAATCCTCATCTAAAACAGGCTTCTACCTCCAAATTCCAATTCCAATCCCTTCCACCACCTTCTAGAAGGAAACATGACTTTTTTATTACCTGTTCTAAATCCAAATCCCCAACCCCACCTCCTCTATATCTAGTTTCCCAAAAATTTACCCAAAAACACCCTTTAATTTTGTTTTTGGATAATTCTTATGTGTTATAAATAGAGTCATTGTAGAGGAATACAATGAACAAAATAAGACTTTGGATTTGAAAATTATGAAAAGGATTGGTATAAAGCCTGTTGTCCTGCTAGATTTGGAGGCAATTCATTTATAGAATATTCTTTATACATCTGAGGATAATTATTTGTAGAATTTTTTAGAATTTTTTATTTCTTTCGAATGTGATCATGGAAAAAAAATTCAGATTGGGTTTAGAGAATTTTTTCCTCAACCATGCCGAATTTAGGGTTTTTCATAGAATATATAACTCAAATTTTATTTAGTCACCGATTTATGAGAATTTTCTTCAGAAATATAGGTAGGATAATGTTGGAAGTACATGGAATTATTTGGGAGTCGACCCTACCATTCCCACATGATTCTACAAGATCTAACGGAACCCAATTCAAAATCCACCAAACATCGAATCACCCCTTAGTTTATCCCTCATTAGTGGCTTGAAAAATGGGATTCTCAAGGCTCGGTATCCTATTTACATTTATTGATTAATTTTTTTATTCGTAGAACTAAAATGATAAATATGGCATGTAAATGTTTCTTTTACATTGAAATTTTTAGAAAGAAACAAAAGGGTAACCTTATAGAATGCAATTTCATAAAACATATGGACAAACATATTACTATTATCAATAGAGTTCCCACTATCATTTTCTTAGGCTTATTGTAATTTATTTATCTCCTACTTTTGTTGATAATGGGCCTCCTTTACAAGGATGAAAATTATTTTGTTTGGGTTGTGGAGTATACCACCACAGATATAGAAGAAGGTGTAGCTAGGATGGTAATTCTTATTTTTAGGCTATTGAGTATGCCTCCACAACTTCAGAATAAGGTGAATCTAGTCTCTTACACACCACCTCTAGATAATGGGCATATCCTTTCCATTCTTATTGGGGTATTACTACTTTATCCCAGTCCCACTACTGGGGATTTTGGACTCACTTATGTGTTAAGTCCTTCTATTATATCTTCACTAATCTAGGTGATATCTTCATGCACTTCTGGTTTCAGTGTTCCATCACCCACCACCATTTATTCACTACCTTTTCTGGATGCCACTCCTCCACCTATAAGTTCACCTTTGAATTTTTATACTCCAGGTACAGATACCTAGGATGAGACTTGTTAATATTCCATATGTTAAGGGTATCCACTTTACCATTTAGCATAAACGTATCATCAAATTCTATATTGTACTATTACTCCTTCAATATGGGAATCCTCTATAGACCAATATATAGTTGAGTAATAGAGAAATTTGAATGAAAAAATGACCAAGGAACCTTATAAGGATCCTTTTATTTACCCAACCACTAAAAAATCTACTCTGTTTCAGATAATGGAACCTCTTATACCATTAAAGTTTTCCATATTTATTTTACCCCTTATCCTGCTTCATCTATACTCTTACAGTCATTAGAATCATAAGAGACTACCCTTGGGAGTCACAAGATCTTTCCATGTAGCCTTAGGATTCTTAGTTTTATTTATTTCATACATTTTATACTATTCTCTCTTTTTTATTTATATTTTGTTTCATTTTTACTACATTATGACATTTTCACTTAATATGATAATACTCTAATGGTTTAGCTACTTATGTTTTCCATTTTTCTTATGATTTCTTGATTTATTCTTCTATTTTTTTGTCATGTTGTTGTCTATGTGTTGTGTTTTCTATTTTTCACATTGAGAAAACTATGTAGTTCTTATGCAAGGGATCCCTTTTTTTCCCCATTTACATTTTTACCCATTATCTTTACCAATCATAAATCATCATTTAAGAGATTCAAATTGATTTTTGAAAACATATTAATTTGTTATTTCCTCAATGTGAAAACCCATGGTGATAAATTTTTAAAATTTAATTTAATTATACTTATGGGGTACTTATAAATGAGTTCTTATAGAGTTTTTTATTATGAACTATATTATTTCCAACTATTTTTTATTCTAATAATTGTTTCTACCAACTCTAAGATTTATGGTCACTACATATTATGATCTTAATCCCTAGAGGTTTCTAAGACAAATATTTTTAATATTTCATAGTCCATTTCTTTAGATAACATGGGACATATCACCAACTAGTATTTTATTTTTGTCTTTAAAAAGTGATGATTATATAAATTCACTATAAAAATGGTTTAATAATTTATTTTTGATAAATCCATTATCCTTGAGAACTACCCTATATTCATCTTCCTCTTTAGAGCTTAGATTCTTGAATGACCTTTGTTATAAAATTTCAACATTGCATGCCAAACATTCAATTCCTACTCGTACTCTAATGTTATTTATGATGATACAATTTCATGAATGGGTGGAGACGGATTTCATTGGAAAAGAGTTTTGTTTCTTTAAAATAATATTTTATGGATGTGTCATTGGATTTTTTGAAGGTTCATGTAATTTTTCAATATTTTCATAGTTAAATTCTCTAAAAATAATTTGGTTGATTTATGGATGGTCAAAAATCACCATCACTTGACAAATTATTTTCATCATTTGTGGTTGGGTGATGGATGCGAGACTTATCCTAATTAATGTTTTGAAAACAATATAAAAAATAAATATAATAAAATGGGTAATTCGTTCTTGTTCTTCTTTGATCATGGCCTTCATTTTGATCTTAGAATATGGGAAAGGATGTTTCTTTTTTAATTGGAGAATTTTATTTTGTCTAATTTTTTTATAACACATTAAAAACAGAAATTAGCCGCCTTTTAAGATTTTTTTATACATCAATTTACTATCATCCTTTAACCTCAAAATAATGGGACCTTAAGTTTATAATTACTCTTGATCTTCAGTAAAAAATTTCGAATACTAAGTGGGGAAATTAGATCGATACCAGTTTCATATATTTGGTGAATATACTCATGGTATGGGGAAACCTTTTGATTCATTTACCTTGTCTGATTTGATAAGAAAACAAATGATTAGGTAGATCATATTTTAATAATAACATTAATAGGAAGTTGAAATGTGATTGTAAAGAATAAATTTTTCATGAATTGGGAAATTGAAAATGAGACGTGATTTGAAATTTTAGTGTTTAATTAATTTAGTTTCTTTCAAAATTTTCAGTCTCCATTGTTTCATTTTATGGTATCATGGGTTGAGGTTCTCTCTTGATAGACTTTTGATCCTCTATGATTAATTTTGATGATTTTTCTTAGGGATAAAGAAATATTCAATTGTGGGGTATTTTGATTAATTGATTCCCATTATTCTTGTCAGCATCACTTTTTATGTTTTTTCTTAATTTAATTGTTTAATTTTTGCGCCTTAATGACTTTGAATTTCATTACGTTTAAGGATTTTTTTAGACTGAAATGATTGTATAGACAAGTCTTACACCATGTTATAGTTCTATTACTACATTGTGGTATTAGGATTTAAATGTTAAATACCACACCGAAGCCCATAAGGTTTAATGATCCTGCATAGGGGGATGAAGAACCACACATCAGACTTCAGTAGAAAAATATTAAAAATATATCCAATTCTCGAGGATAGAATTAAAATAGACCACAAACAACATAGATACTCTTATAGGGGTGGCCATCCAAGTAGATATGAGAGCCCACCCACAAGCATGACAAATTGGATGTTCAAGTTGGTGCACTGGTTAATGGGTGGAATGTCCCTGAGGTATTGATAGAAGATAATCACCATTGTGAGGTGGCATATAGTGGTGTTTGGGTTCCTCCAACACCAATCTGATATGACAAGCCACAAATGTAATATAATTTCATAAATAGTGGATGGACACAGTTAAAAATTATGATGTGCCACAAGGTTATTTGTGTCCACACCAATGAATCCCACACTACGGAAAAAATTAAGGTAGAATAAATTGTTTTATATCCAAGGGTTAATGGGTTTTATTCTCCATCATTCACCATGGGGGTTAAATTTTTATAGTGTTGTAGTATTTAGTTTTGGAGCACCTGCACTACAGCATCACATTCACACTGTAGGGAACCCATAACCATGTCAATTTTTCGGAAACCAGGACCATGTTTTTAGGGGCCTCCATGATACAATCTTCAGGCTTTTTTAATTTCATGTTTCAAACTTTCTACTCCACAACATATCATATGGGATTATATAATGGAGATTGGATTATTTTCTCCTCTTACACCATAATTAAAATCTTGTGCAATGAGCAATCAAATTAATTTTAAATTATGTTTCAACCATCATAAAATGGTGGTTTTTTGAGACTTTTTTGGAATTAAAATATGGGGTTATCTAGGGACGTATGAGAAGAAATTTATAGGGAAGAAGTTTTACTCTTGAGAAGACTTTGTTTTTTGGGAGTTTTATTTGTAGATACAATAACTAATTTAAAGTGAAATTATTCTTTTGTCATTTAAAAACATTTGTCATCTTCTATGGAATGAATACATTTTCAATGAAATCCCCTAATAACATCATAAAATAAAATAAATCTTACATGAGTGAGGTTTCATGTCGTGGATGATGGATCTAGAGTCAGGGAAATGAATGTTAATAATTAAATAAATAATTTATTTGAGAATAAATGGTGATAGGTTAGTAATAAGCTATGTAATTTTTTGATTTTATTATCAATTTATCATCTAACAAAAGTGATGATGATATAGCGATGAATCCAGGATTTGTAAAGGGGAATTGGAGAGTGAACGTTGGATTCTTAAACTTTTTTCATAGTGGATATACCTAGTGCATCTAAATATAATTTTTTACCTCAATATAAGGGATTAACAGATCTAGATAATACTGATTTACCAAAAATTTAAAATTAGTTCTACCATATAATCCATGCAATTAACCATCACATCTTGTAATTTATAAGTTGTTTACTATTATTTCTTAATATCTTCTCCTAAAATAGATCCAGCATCTCTTTCTTATCAAATAGGTTTCTAACCCCTTGAAATACATGAGGTTTATTCATTCTTGGATCATTTTTTACCATTCCCTTTATTTATCCATTGATTATATGAATGGAATCATAATAATATTTAATAATGGTAGGTGGGGTAGGATCAGTAGAGATCATTTGGGTTTGACCTCGAGACACCTTTAGTCTATAATACAATCTTTTTAGTATAATGAGATTAATATTTTCTTGTTTTCATTATAACCTTTGAATCGTGTTCCAATGAATTATTAACTCCAAGGAATGCATCAATAATTCCACTAATGATGATTTTCACCATGAACCAGGTACTTGATGTCTATTTTGTGAGTATTGTGGTGGGAGTCAATTGTATTTGTATAATAAAAATGAAAATGGAATAGTTAGATATGGAGAGTAGGAATTGATTATGGGATCTCATTCTTTATTAAGGAATGATGTAGAAAGGTTTATAATTGCATCATGATGGTTCACATTACATTGAAAAAAGTTCTAAGCCCAATTTGGGATACCCTAATATGATCCCTTAATGGAAATTTTCTCATATCTTGGTCCATGTGTCAAAAATGAGAAAATATATATCTTGTCTTGAGTTTTTTTCAAATATAACATGATGGTGTGATCTACTCATCCATTTGTGGCCATCTATATGATTTTTTTGGGTATTCATTATCATATATTAATTTAGGTCTAATTAATGGTTTTTATCATGATTATTGAACCATTCATGAGCTTGTGTACTCCCTTGGGCATGTGCTGGTAAAATGGACATAGATACCTTATACACTTTAAAATGTTTGGTACTCCCTCACATGCTCGGGGCATGGGTCCTCTAGTTCCAGGCTTGGTTCAGTACTCCCTAAGTCCTAACAAGGAACAAGTCCACTATGTTCATGATAGATTTGAAACACCCCCACGAATGGGGTGTGTGTCCTCTATATATGGAGTTAGAACTTGATTGTTTTCATAATCATGTTTATGATCAAAATTATTAAATTTTATATAAGGATTTTCCTTAATAATTTTGCAATTACAAATATATAGATAATATAATGAAGGTTGTGATGAATTAATGAAGATGATAACTAGTTCGCCTAGGAGATCATATAGAGTCAATAATACTAAGCTGGTTAGATGAAGTCAATTTAACAGATGATAGCGGGAGGAATTTTATGTGTTACCCCATCAAATAGAGAACTTTTAATTGTGGTATTTTATAGAGTATCCATCATTTATACTTTTATAAAAACCTATTTGTTAATTCCATCATATAAAACTTTCCAAGATTATATAACAGTGTCAATTATATGGAAAAAATATGATATATTTAATCAGAAACAGGAAAGATTGGGTGACCACCAGAGGAACGTTCATTGTTACTGTGGACTGACTGAATGGCCCGAAGGCCTTTATTTTTTATTATTTTTGATAATGAACCATTCAAGGAGTGAGGTAGAACCATTAAGAGGCCTGAAGTCTTAGAGAAAATTACATGACATGTACGTCTTATAGAGAATAACATGGACAAGATAACTTGGAACTACTCCTCCCCAGCAAATGTCATGATATCAGCACTCTGCCTTCGCAAGAATGGCTGGATAGCTATCTTGTGCAGAGCTGCACAGGCATAGTACATATGGAAATGCCATACCCTCTCGTACTACCAATTCTGGTTAGCTATACTCTAGTGAATGTACCTTCTCAAAATCCTCATCTGGAGTATAGTCCCTTGTATTCTGACTGGTACATCTTCAAATTCATGTGGCTCGAAGGCGTTGGGGTTTTCTAAAAGCCTTGAGGTGGCCCAAACGCCTTGAGATAGAACTAGACAAAAGTCCTTGGGTGGCCCAAAATCTTTTCAAGAGTCAAGGACTAAATCAGTGGCCTAGAGGCCCAGATGGAATAATTGTTCTTCCTCCTACAGTACCAAATAAGAACTACTAAATTAATGTTATTGTACTTCTATGGTACTGCTATAGTATCCTGGAAATATGGCTCCACTCAAATTTGATCTCAGGCCTCTTGGATGCACTTGTTGAGTCTTCACTAACCGGTTTGAGGCACATGTGCTAGTAATAGTGGACTGATGTGAATGAATTGATTTAATTATTGTTGGAAAAAATGTTTTCTTTTGATAAATTGATGGTAACATAAGATGGGTAATGATAGGAAATACTAAATTAGATTTTTTAAGTTACATGTTCTTCATTGATCAAACATCCCAAGGACTTTGGTCTATGACTCATGAATAAGTTTTGAATAAGATATTTTTTTTATAGAGTTTATCCATATCAGACCAAGGAATATTATGGAGTGGTTATGCAATGTTCATGTCCTAAAAGTATGAAAGAGGATCCTTGATTCCTAAAAATTGTATAGAGTTGATTGAATTTGAACGAAGAGATATACAAATTCCATCCGATGGAGTTGTAAAAATATCAATATGAAAAGTTAATAATTTATCAATTGGTCATGAACATGATTCATTATGATGTTAATAAAAAGAGGGAATATGTGATGACCATAGAATGAAGGTATTTTCGAATGATCATAGACAATATTCTACATCAATGGATAGAGAATAATTTTCAAAACTAGGTCATCATACAGAAGAATGTTTGGGAAGGTAGTTGATGAAGGTCTCTAATGATCAAACATATGTTTACTAACATAGTTAAATGTCAGAGGAATAGTGTGAATATAATTGAACGAAGATGTTTACATATTAATTATTCCAATATAGATTTCATAACGTCATTCATTGAATCAATGGTTCGATGAAGTGGCATCAGATATAATATTTTGAGATAAGGTGTTAGGTGGAAGTTTCCATATTAAGTCATTTGACTGAGTTTTTTGAGTGATGTTCATCATGATAAAGTTTCCAGGTAATAGGATCAGAAAAAGGTAGTTGAGGTTTCTAACAATATTTCATCAAACAGAAGTATCCATGTGATGTCCCCAGAAAAAGTGATTCAAATACATTAGGATGAGTATTACCAAGTAATCTTATAGAGTTATATGAATTCATTAGATATAATAAATGGAGTATACCTATAAGGGTTCATCGAAAAAAGTAGAATTAACAAGCATTATACCACCCATCAGATGGACGAAGTTCCGTATAAAAATATGTTGAATAAATTATACAAGGGAATATCAAACCAAGTCATCAATGCGAAGAAGTTATCAAATGAATGTTTTTTGAAATTTATCAACAATAAATGAATGTTTCTTTTGAAATATTTTGATATTTTCTTATAATGTTTTAAGTAACACTTGATAATGTTTCACCAAATCGAATATGTGCTAGGAATTTCTTCCATATGGAATGTTTTAAAAAAATTACAGTGATTTAATTAATATATTAATAATATTCATGTTGAAGTTTATTATTTAAATGTTTTTTATATTTACAAGGTTAAATATGTTTTTATAAGATTCGTAATAGAAATATAAAATAAGTTCAATGAAAGGGGACATTCAAGTTACTTCAAGAAGACTCAGGAAGATTCTATATGAGTTGGGAAAAGTATATGTGAAATTAAATTGAGTTAAATATTGAAGAATTAAAAGTTACATTGAGTGGAAAAATACATTTGAGTTATCACAAAAACTTCTAGAGGTAAACCTATATAAAGGGGTGAAACATTTGGGTTGATTAACATTTTTCAAGTGTAAATGTGTCACAAATTGAAGTGTGAATGTGCATTATGCAAAAAAATTATAAATTTTCAAGAAAGTGATGTCCATGGAATTATGAGAGGAATTATCATTTTGGTACAATGTTATTACATATGAAGTACCAAATGGAGTAGGGGGTACTGAATGGAGAAAAAGAACTGAATGAAGATACAATGCACCGACCAAAGGAAAATATAATGGAAAAAATATCAGATAAAAAAGTATCATAAGGTTAATAAAAAGAAGGAAGGTTCATTCAGATTCCGAACAGATCTTATATTATCATTTTGTGTAGGATGAACTATCATTAGGCATAACATCACTGGATAAACATTATTAGGTGGACATACTGAATTTATATGACTGGATTGGGGTTCAAATGGAGAGGTTATAGATGAATGATGAAGAAGGGATGTTATATTCCCACTACTGTGAACATAACAAGTGAAGAAGAATAAGTAGAGAACAAATCATCATTATCAAATCCAAAAACAGTCACATCTGGTGGAATAATTTCATGGTGTCACAAAGTACCTTAAGTAGATGGGGGATTCTATTTTCAGTGGAAATATAAATAACCTGTGAGGATATGTATGTATGATCATGTCATCACCAATCCAGGGATATGGGATTATTTCCATCCCTACACCTAATGTGTAGGGACTCACATATTGGAAAAGGATTAGAATCTATCTAAACCACTATACTTGGAATCACATTATAGTGGAGAATTTTTGTAATGGTCATCACCATATATGGTAGGTATTGGATACTCTTATTGATTAGTGATCCTTGTTAAAATTTCATGTTTCATCATTTACCTACTTTCATATGCTCACATATGATAAGGAAAATGTAATAGGAGAATTAGGATCCAAAAAGGTCTAACAGGTGAAGGGATAAAAAATTATAATTATTTAAAAAGTTCCCAAAATTGATTCAACCCTCCCCCTCAAGTGTCAAGTATATTTTGAAGTGGTCCTAATAATTGGTATCAGAGTATTGTTTCACCTTATTGGATTCTCTACATTGTATATATACTCCTTTTCAGATTTGAGTTTGTTTTTACTTTAAAATAAAGTTTTGTTTTAATGAAGATTTTGTTATCTCATAGTGGAATATTGTTTCTGTGAAAACCATGATTAATGGGAGAAAGAATTAGAAAATAAATATGAAGAACAAATCCCTCTTTTATACTAAAGTGGAAGTATCAATTTCTCTATATCATGATAAAAAAGAAGATATATTTCTTTTGGAAAGTGATGTGAAGATGGATCAAGTTTACACTAAGGAGACAGACAATATGTGATTTCCTAGCACGATGCCTGCGGCGATGATGACCTAGCATGATGCCTGCGACTCCAGATCCCTCTTCCCCAACAGGGGGGAAGGAAAGTCCTTCCTTTCCCCTTTCCGGTGAGACATTTCATCCCTTTCACAAATCTGGATTTCCTTCCCCCCTTTCCTTCGATCTTGCTTTGCCCAATGGTCTCGAATCTTCACCTCGGCATGCCTCAGCTCGCTTTATCTTAAAAGGAGTTCAACGAGGCCTCAGACCTCCACCGGCTGATGCTGATAGACTGTTTCAGGGGTTTTCGTCCCTCTGTTGATTATTTTCATCATTTCTTATTTGATTCATGGAATCTGTAAGATCCTGCGGTGGAAGATCTATTTGATCGGCATCAAATGTTAAATTGTTTCTCCTCAGAGGATGATTGGAATACCACCTGGTCCAAGGCCCAGTGTGTAATCAATGGATGTGGATTCTTCTTTCTGTGATGGTCATTTGATCTCAAATGGAATCGTGACACTTCCTCGTCTGCGGTCTGGGTATGCTTTCCAGACCTCCCTCTCCCTTTCCGAAATCCATCAATTATCTGAATGCTAGGAAACTTGGTGGGCCGATACCTATGTTCAGATAGCCAGATGTTGGCAGTTTTTCATCCAATCTCCCCTCGTGTATGTGTTGAGGCTAATGTTTCAAAGGATCCCATGGAGTGGCTATGGATTTCGGTTGGAGGAGAGTTCTATTGGAAACAAAAGGTAGTGTTTGAATTGTGGCCGGCTTTCTGCCTGGG
Organism: Viscum album; assembly: GCA_963277665.1. Classification (NCBI taxonomy): domain Eukaryota; kingdom Viridiplantae; phylum Streptophyta; class Magnoliopsida; order Santalales; family Viscaceae; genus Viscum; species Viscum album. The sequence continues at coordinate 1,897,211,645 of OY728123.1, forward strand.
GTGCCACTGCTTTGGTCATTTGTCCCCTATTTGTAGTCATAGGAACATGGTTAGACAGGTTGATCCTAGTGGTTTTGAGGGGAATGAGGTGCATATTTCCCCTATTATGAACCAGTGGGTGCGAGGTATTGACATCATGGTCGAGCAAGTGGAGGAGCGCGGGTCTATTCCAGAGGTGCGGGCTCTGACTATCCCAAGTTCAGAGGCTAATGTTAAAAAGGATCAGCACTCCTTGGCCCCTCCAGTGATAGTGGAACATGTGAAGAATAAGGAAGTTGAGCTGCGGGTTGTGGATGTATTTGCCCATCTAAAGAAGGACTTGGGAATTCATGAGACATCCATGGATGCTCCCGGTGATGTAAACTTCCCGGTCGGTGATGTTCAATGTCCTGGGGCTCAGGGCTGGGAGGACATGAACCAGCAGTCTCAGTTTATGGGAATAGGATATGAACAGCCCATAGGACTAGAGGTAATGCAGGGAAAATTCTTCATGTTGGCTGCAATCGGATCACAATGTGGATAGGTAAGGATGGATGATGTGAAGGCCTTGATACCCCTAGACCAAACCACCATTGGAACCGATGTCGTAGGTCTCAGTAAGGCTGGAGATGAGGAGAAGGGATCGGGTTTTGGGAATAAACCAGGCAAGGTGTCTCTATGTAGGAAAATGGCCCAAAATACCAGAGAGGTTATAGAGTTGGGGAACCACTTTCAAGGTCTGGAGGACCCGAATCCTCCAGTATCTCTTGAGGAGGAGCCTTTTAATGATGAATATTTCAGTCACCCCTCAATGGATAGCTTTGACTGAATTCATGGGAAAGGACCCCACAGTCCTAGAAGGAAGAGGGGGAAAAAGGTATTCGCGGCTTGGGGAAATGTATTGTGGCTCAGGGGAAATAACCAAATGGATGCAAGGACTAGTCAAACTTGACAAAACCAATTGAGACTCGATCGTTCATGAGGGTAGAAAAAATGAAGGTAAAGAGGTTCAGAAAGGTGAAATTGAAAATTTGTGCATGAATTTAAGAAATAGGGAAGAAGAAGATGGGGAGTGCTTGAAAGTTATATTGCACTCTAAGGAAGAAATTACTGAAACTAGTCTCCGACCTAATGTCTCAGAATAGAAGATTAAAATAATCTATGATCATCGGTTACAAGTAGATGATAATAAGGAGAAAAAAGTGTGGATAGACAAACAAGACCGCATACTGGCTCGGGGATTCAACCAGAGGAAAATCAACACAAAAGAATTTATTCAGACAATGGAATGGATGCTCACTCACTTTGAAGAGCTAATCAGAGAGGACCCAGAAACCAAGGTTATCACACTAAACCAGGAACTTTATAGAGTTTTTGAGTTAAGTAATCTCAGCTTGGTGTTTAATCATTTTGTTGGTTCTTTCAGCACATAGTGGTTTTCGTTGATGAACAACGGTTGACCATTTTTCCTTAAAATGGCTTTTATTAACAAAAAATTTCATTTAGAGGAGGACTGACAACATTATTATCTCAGGTAAATCAAGAATGTTATGTGATCATGTGTTATGTGAATATTCTAGAATAAATTGTCCTCAAAAATAAAATCATAGCATAAGTGGTGGTGATGATCATTCTATAACTTCTCCAGATATATAAATTTATATATAGGAAGATATTATTAATTATATTCCCAAAGAAATATTCTCTTCTTTATAGATTCCTTCTATGTATGAAAAATGAGATGACCTGGTTAAAAGAAGAATCAGATAACATAGAGAAGGATTTCCAAGGAAAATTTCTAGAATGTATAAACCTCCAAAAATGATTAGATCAAATAGAGTAAGAAATGAATATTTTTAAATAAGTTCCTATGAGATTGAACACAAATGGCTCAATGAAATTGAGGTTAAATAATGATTCAATAAGACTCTTTAAGAAAATATCTATTCAATTAAAGAAAAGATAATAAATGGAAAAGACATCTAGGATTTATAATCGAATGTAAAATCCATGAAAATTAAGGAATATGACTCTTTTTTACAAAACCATTTTATTCTATATAAAAACGAAGTAGGAAGGTGAGGAAGTATTGTGAATAAACGGTGATCATGATTATATATCAAAAAACCATCAATATGAGATGTTAAGAATTGTATGTTAAGTTGATAAATTTTGAGAAGATACATATTTATACTTCACAAAATAAAGATACATTTTTACCATTACTCAATATCCATTGGAGGATTCTATGGCTAAAACACTAAAAACATGCAATATGAAGAACATGAATTCATTCAATGATATATCTCATGTAGCTGTAAAGAAAAAGGAATCATCCATACCATTTTTAATAATTTTTATAAATCTATTTTAATGAAAAATACTGATTTGAAATACACATCTATACAAGTATGGATGAATAAAGAAGAAAATAATCCTACCAATATAACTAGGGTGTATAGGACAAAAGAGTTTATAATCTATTTCCCCATAAGGATTCCAAAAAATTATGAAGAAAACACAAAACCATTATATAGAAGAAATAAGAGGATAATGGTTTGTGGGTAAATATTGGTATTATAATAGATTCAGAAATTGTGTATTATATATTTGGTAAAAGCCTAAAAATTAAAAAGCATAGAGGAATCCTATTTCAAGGGGTAATTGAAAAATAAATAAGTAACATCTATAGTGTAAGAGAAATGTGAAAAAATCCAAAAAAAATTGAAATTTTTATAATACATGTAATGTTTTCCAAGAATATGGTCACATTATTAGAACATCCTCATATTGACATATATCTAAATATGATAAAAAATAAGAATATAAAATTTGTCTATGAAATAAGAAGCAAACTTTAGATATAAGCAGAAGAATGTTGTAAACAAAAACTATCCTAAGAAGACTTAAAGAAGTAAAGGTGAGACTAAATTAGATTCTAAACCAATGAAGTTGAAGAAAAGTACTATAACGACCCGTATTTTACATACATTGTTAATACTTCAAAATTGAAGCACACTTATTACAACATATGACAAAACCACAAAGGACCGTATAGGTATAGTGTTTTTAGAAACTGGGAAACATAAACAACTGGTTCATAAATCTTCTACAGTGTCTCCCATTTATTTCATCATATCTAGGGTCCCTTTTAGCATATTCTACTTAATATCCATCTTCCTGACCTGGGGAAATGAAAACATAAAAGGGTGAGCTCAAATGCTCAGCAAGGGAAAATAAAGGAAATAAAAATCATATCATATCTTTTTGAAAATCATAACCTGCAAAAGAGATCATAAAATCTTAACATGGAATAAATCATAGAAGTGAAAATGAGATCCCCATAATCATAACATGAAACGTGAAACTTTGTGGCATGCACACATAATCATGGAAAATCATTTCTTGTTAGTCATGACTCATTGCCAAGACTATCTTAGTGGACAAAGTCCCTTTCTGAACCGAGTCACCCTCGTTCCAGTCCTGTTTCACTGAACCGGTATAACCTACCGTTCCAGCCATGTCTATCTCATGAGATATAAAATCTTTACCCAATGCATTGGAGGGAGATATAGGTCCCACCCATCTTATAATGAATCATTTCTTATGTGTACCTCATAATCATAAATCATACATCATCGCATAACACATGTAACAAAAATGGGATTCTTGAAACATCATCACATCATAAAACAAACCATATAAGGTAAATGACTTATTAAAAATAATTCCCTCACAACATAATCAAATCAATGTAATAATAGGGATAAAAACAGAACCCTATATTATCTTAGATGGAAAATAATTTTGATAAAACACTTGAACTCCATTCTTGAGGAAAATATCCTTTCTTCTTCAAAAAACATTTTTCCTTTCATAACATGTCATACGACTTTAAAATAAAAGAAGTTGATTAAAAATAAACTTTAAAACTTTTAAAGGAATCTTCTTGGAAATAATGTTTTAAAAATCCATACATGTCGTATAAGTTAAAAAAACATTCTTCGTACCTTTGTCAGAAAAGACAAAAAGTACCTCGTACGAAAAAAAACGACAAAAGATTCCTTTCATATTTTTTACTAAAAACTAACCGAATGGTAAAATTGGATTTAAACTATTGTAAGTGGATGGAAACAATATTACATATTTAGGGAACATGGATGTGGATGATAAAATACACCCCAGTAAATACTTACGAATAAACAATCTCGGATAAAAATGAGATTGTGGTATTTTCCCTTACCTTGGGTCTGATTTCCTTTGTACGTGTCTGAAGCTCCTGTATAATGGTTTAAATAATGTTATTGACTTATTCAATAATCATACATATTGATATGATATCATATATGGTCATATTCTTAGCTTCTTGTTAGTAATATTTCATTGTTTCTTGTTACTCGGGTCTTTATTGCCTTTTGTTCTTATGCGTTTTTTGCCGAATAAATTCTTATTCTTCTTTTAAGGTTATAGATACCTTATATCCAGAATGGTATTAGTGTAACATATATCATATTTATTCATTCAATTCATTTATATAATTACTATGTAATGATGATCATGTAGAACGAGTCGCATCACATCGTGGAGACGGTATTCCGTACGTACGCACGAGTGATGATATCGTTCCTATGATCGTGGAACTGTATTGGAGTATATATATATTATTTCAGTATCAATATTACTTTATAATAATCATAAATAGTTACTCATTACACCATTATACCCATCCTTGTAAAGTGATGGTGGAAAAATAGATTACACCACGGCGTGGAGACGGTATTCCGTACGTACGCACGCGCGGTGCTTTCATTTCTCCATGGGATGGATAGAAGGTGAATTAGGGTTGTTTCATATTTATAATAACATATCAGTATGTAAGTAATACTGATGTTATTACTTTATCATGAAACAACTAAAGAAGAAGATGTTGAAGAAGAAAGAAATTGAAAAGATCGGTAATGGATATTACCTCTTCTTTGGAACGCCTCTTTGAATCCTCCACTTAGGGAACTAAGATTGGTCTTTGAAGAAGACCAGGACCTCTAGGATTATTCTATGGAAGTGGAGAGGAGAAACTGGCAGGGGTTGGCCGAGCTTGAGTGCTCAAATTGGTGTGAGGAGGAGGGGGAGGAGGTGCCCTTTTATAAGGGAGGAGAGGGGAACCTTAGGAATATCTCAAAATATTATTTTATATTAAAGTCAAAATCCGTTTATAATGGTTCCAAAGGGTCTTATTTAGAAGCTAAAGTGGGGATGGGTCGAAAGACTATCAACCAATAGGATTTAGACAAGTTTAGGGTATTATTTTAACCTTATCAATTAGATTTAACTCTAAGTTAAATAATTTAACTTTTACCGTGTCTTTTTGTTTTCTTTCACTATAAGGTTAATACACTTACTATAACCAGCCAAACGAACCCCAAATTGTTTATTATTAATATATATATCCTTATCTAAGTCATTTGGCCGAACCTTAGATTTTTAGGAATAAAATAACAATTAATAATATAATATTTGATTTAAAAACTATTTTGTGTCAATTTTGACACTATTTGATATATGATTTTTGTGAAAGTCATAACAGAATTATATGTTCAAATAAAGTTGATTAAATCAACACTAATATATCATAGTAACCTAGAAAATTAGTGTAATTCATAAAAAGTCCCAATGACATTTATTTTGGTGTTTATAACACCAATTATGTCAACATTTCATTAATAAGATAATTACTGCATCATCATTGTGTCATAAACAAATTAAATTATTTAATGTCTAAAAATTATAAATAAAATACCATTATGTAGCAAATCTTTTTAGATTTCTAATGAATATTTATAGTCGAATTTAACTTATGTATAACCCCATATTAAAAATGATTTACTTATTAAACATTGATTTTAACTATTTTAACCCTTCTTTAAATAAATTAATAATAAATGTCCTAATCTAATCCAAGTGGGCCTAAATGGTCATATTTTATTCCTAAGTTTGTTTTTGGTCGAATTACACTTGTCCAATAGAATTAGGACATGTGTTAGGGTAATATTAATATCATATTTACCCTTAGTTACCCTATTTACTATTAGCTGCGGTAAAAAAAGTAAAAAGTTACTATTCACCAAAAAATTATTTTTATCTCATTGAACCACATTTTACTTACTGATATCAACTGTGTCTGTCGGATTTTTGAAATTCCATTCACAGAAGTGGTAAAATTAAGTTTTATGCAAAATTCAGTTTTTAACCTACCACTTAGTGGTTTCACTGTTCATCAAAAATAGAAAGTTTTCAGAAAAATACCAAAATTTCACCCTAGGCTAATTTCGATATTCTGAGTCCAAAAATTAAGTCCATTTTGAAAAATAATATTTATAAAATTTCAAAAAGTGGTTATTACTATTCATAACGGCTAGTTTTAATAGCATATTTTTGTTTAGTGAAACTCGGTATTGCGTACGACGCAAGCTATCGAGGAAGGTCACGATTGCGTGTAAAGCAAGCCAAGCAAGTGTTGTGTAGAAAAAGATTCCTTTGATGATTCATATAACATAAAAGTCTCGGGTGTTACATTCTACCCCCCTTAAAAAGAATTTCACCCTCGAAATTCGTCAATTTTTAACAAACAGATGAGGATACTTCTCCCTCATCATATCCTCAAGCTCCCATGTACCTTATTCAAGTTGGTGGTTCCTCCATAAAACTTTCACCAATCGAGTGGTCTTGTTTCGTAGGACTTTTTTGCTACGATCCAGAATCTCTATCGGCTTTTCTTCACAAGAAAGATCTTGCTCCAGTGGTACAACTTCTGAGCTGAGTACATGTGGAGGATCTGGTATGTACTTTCTCAGGAGAGATACATGGAATACATCGTGAACTTGAGAGAGATTCGGTGGAAGCGCCAATCGGTAAGCTACCTTCCCAACACGATCCAGTATTTCGAAAGGACCGATATATCTAGGGCTCAACTTCCCCTTATTTCCAAATCTCATAACCCTCTTACAGGGAGATATTCGTAAGAACACTTTATCACCCACTTCAAACTCTAGGTCTTTTCTTCGGTTGTCGACATAACTTTTATGTCGACTCTGAGCTTCTCTTATGTGTTGTTGAATAGATCTGAACTTTTCTGCCATTTCATCAACGAGATCAGGTCCTAATAGCTTTCTTTCCCCAACTTCATCCCAGCAAGTTGGAGTCCTGCATTTCTTTCCATATAGAGCTTCATAAGGAGCCATCTGGATACTGGAGTGAAAGCTATTATTATAAGAAAATTCCACCAAAGGTATGTGTTGATCCCAACCTCCTTTGAAATCCATAGAGCAAGCTCTCAACATATCTTCTAGGGTTTGAATTGTTCTCTCAGACTGACCGTCTGTCTAGGGATGATAAGCAGTGCTGAAACTCAACTCTGTATCCAGAGTATGCTGAAGACTTCGCCAGAACTTTGAGTTAAATCTCGGATCTCGATCAGATATAATAGAAAGTGGTACTCCATGCAATCTTACCACTTCCTTTACATATATCCTGGCAAGCTGATCTCGAGAGAAATCCTCTATAATAGCAATGAAGTGTGCAGACTTTGTAAGACGATCAACTATGCCCCAGATAGCATTATTGCCTTTGAATGTTTTAGGAAGTCCTATGACAAAGTCCATAGTGATGTTTTCCCATTTCCATTCGGGTATGGGTAATGGTTGTAACATCCCCTTAGACTTTTGTCTCTCAGCTTTAACTTGTTGACAAACCAAGCATCGAGAGACATATTCAGCAACATCTCTTTTCATGCCATCCCACCAGAAGTACTCTTTCAGGTCCCTATACATCTTCGTGCTTCCAGGATGAATAGAGAATGATGAACTATGAGCCTCATCCAGCAGCTCCTTCTTTAATTCGGGGATGGGAGGAACACAAACCCGATTCCTGAACTTTATTATCCCATCACAATCAAGGTTGAATTCAAGAACATTTCTCACCTTCTTTTGTAACTCGACATCTTCTTTCTGTGCCTCTTTAATCTTCACATGTATAGATGGTTGAACATTCATTTGAGAAAGATAATATTTTTCCCCTTCCGTTATAATTCCAAGATCCATCCTTTGTAAATCCATAAATATTGGATCTTTTGTGATCCTCATCATGGATAAACTAGCATGGTCTTGTCGACTTAATGCATCTGCCACCTTGTTTGCTTTCCCAGGGTGGTAATGGATTGAGCAGTCATAATCCTTAATCAGCTCCAACCATCTTCTTTGGCGCATATTCACCTCCTTTTGTGTGAAAATATACTTTAAAACTTTATGATCAGTATAAATATCACACCTTTCACCATGAAGGTAATGCCTCCAAATCTTTAATGCAAAGATTACCGCAGCCAACTCCAAATCATGTGTTGGGTAATTTTGCTCATGGATTTTCAACTGTCGTGAGGCATAAGCTATCACCATATCATTTTGCATAGGAACACACCCCAATCCCTTCTTGGATGCATCACTTTAGATCACAAACCTTTCTCCACTACAAGGTAGAGTGAGCACAGGTGCACTGGATAACCTTCTTTTCAACTCCTTGAAATTCTCTTCACATTCCTCTATCCAGACAAACTTAACTCCTTTCCGAGTCAACTTGATGAGTGGATTAGCTAATCGTGAAAAATCTTTTACAAAACGTCGATAATATCCAGCCAAACCAAGAAAACTTCGGATCTCAGTTACTGTTGTTGGTCTCGACCATCTTTCGATAACCTCTGTTTTTGCTGGATCCATAGATATCCCCTCTTTTGAGATTATGTGACCCAAAAATGCAACTTTTTGAAGCCAAAATTCACACTTGGTAAATTTGGCATAAAGCTTCTCCTTTCTCAGGGTCTTCAATATAATTCTCAAGTGATCTTCATGCTCTTCCTTGCTCTTTGAATAGACAAGAATATCTTCTATAAAGACTACCACAAATTGATCAAGATAGTCTCTAAAGACTTTATTCATTAGATCCATGAAGATAGCAGGGGAATTAGTAAGACCAAACGGCATCACTATAAATTCATAGTGTCCATACCTTGTACGGAAAGCCGTCTTTGGTATATCCTCCCTTTTGACCCTTAATTGATGATACCCTGAACGAAGATCAATCTTGGAAAATTATTGAGCTCCGCGTAGTTGGTCAAATAAGTCATCAATGCGTGGGAGAGGATATTTGTTCTTGATAGTGATCTTGTTATGTTCTCGATAATCAATGCAGAGTCTCATTGATCCATCTTTCTTCTTAACAAATAGAACAGGTGCTCCCCAAGGTGACACACTAGGGCGTATGAATCCCTTATCAAGATTCTCTTGGAGTTGCTTCTTCAATTCCTGCAACTCAATTGGGGCCATTCTATAAGGTGTCTTTGAAATAGGCAAAGCACCCGGTACGAGTTTTATTGAAAACTCAACTTCACGATTTGGTGGAAGACCCGGTAATTCCTCCGGAAAGACATCATCAAACTCCCGTACGATGGTCATATTCTTAATAGAAAGTTTATCACCAACCATTTGAGATAAATAACCTTCATTTAGTGGAATCAACACCCATAAGATGGAAGGAATTTCCATTGGAAGGTTATATTCATCCTTGCATCGATAGACGATCGTAGATTGATCTGGAATATGAAATGTGACTTCCCTTCTTTGGCAATTGATATGAGATCCATGTAGAGAAAGCCAATCCATGCCAAGAATCACATCAAATTCCACTAAAGGAAGGATCACAATATTTGCAGGAAGCACTTTCCCACAAACATCGATCAGAGAAGAATTATAAACTTTTGATGCGACTGTTGTGCCATTAGGTGTTGTCACAGCTAACTCAACATATAATTTTTGAGGTGGTACGGTGATACCCTTAGAAAATTTTTCAGAAATAAAAGAGTGGGTGGATCCAGAATCAAATAAAACATTTTCTGCTTTAGAGTGGATGGTAAGTGTACCTTTCACCACTTCGTTATCGTACTCCACATCGCTGATAGAAATTTCATGTGACTTTCCTTTGTCTTTAGCCTTAAGATTTTGTTGACGTCAACCATCATCATCAACCCTTGGATTTGGGCATTGATTGGAATAATGCCCCATCTCCTTGCACTTGAAACATTGAAGTGTAGTAGGTTCATTCTGTGTATCCCTTCCTTTTTTTGCGTCATAGACATCTTCTTCCCATTATCACGGCATTCAAATGCCCGATGACCTTCCTTTCCACATTTAAAACATTTACTTGTCCCTTTAAGAGAACTCCCTCCATGATTCTTTCTACACTTTGAGAATAAAGGAAAGCTCATCTTCTTTTCAGTGTGCTATTTAGATTTTCCTTTGAATTCCATCTTCCTCTTCTTATCAAACCCATGTGACTGATGGGTTACACCAATCTTCATCTCGACTTTGAGAGCACATCGAACGGTTTCCTCGTAGCTATTGAAGTCCCTTATGGCTAACGCCCTTCGAAGACTTGGTTTTAAGACACTAAAGAATCGATCGATCTTACTCTCAGGTTGGATAATAATACCAGAAGCGTACCTTGCAAGTCTTGTAAAATTTTCTTCATAGGTACCAACAGATTCATCATCCCTTTGCTTCAGTTCAAGGAACTCTTTCTCCATCTTTGTTCGTAGAATATGAGGGAAGTACTTATTGAAAAATAATTTCCTGAACTCGTCCCATTCCATAGACTCAATTTCATCCCTTTTCCTCGTATTCTTAATAAGATTCCACCATTGATCAGCATCTCCTTCCAAACGATACACTGCTAGGATGACATTATCATGCTCAGAACAATGAAGAACTGAAAATATATTTTCAGTAGTACTAATCCATTGTTCAGCAACTAATGGATCAGTAGACCCGCTGAAAGATGGTGGACGCTGCCTCATGAAGGATTCAACAGAATGTTGCTCCTTCCTTTGCTCGTTTGGAAGTCATGCATGATTCATATCTTGAGAAAGTTGTGTGAGCATGGCTACAAGATTTTTCATTCCAACTCCCATATCGTTTGGTTGCTCAGGGGGACAATCATTGCAATGCCCATCGCATTCCGCATTAACACGGTTCCTTTGGGTTCCAGCCATTGACTAAAACCAAGAAGAATAGTGTGAGCAACACTAATTATAATAGGAAAACCACATAATTCAGGAATAAAATTTTCATACTTAATGCCTTATCCTAGGTTATTCAAGGCCATTTCTAAAACACTAAGATTGTGTTCAATGCTTAGACTTATCCTTAGGGTTCTTACTAAGGCTTTCACATCCTAGTTTCCAAAGGTTGACTATACCTTTCCTTTGATACCAACTATAACGACCCATACTTTACATACATTGTTAATACTTCAAAATTGAAGCACACTTATTACAACATATGACAAAACCACAAAGGACCGTATAGGTATAGTGTTTTTAGAAACTGGGAAACATAAACAACTGGTTCATAAATCTTCTACAGTGTCTCCCATTTATTTCATCATATCTAGGGTCCCTTTTAGCATATTCTACTTAATATCCATCTTCCTGACCTGGGGAAAAGAAAACATAAAAGGGTGAGCTCAAATGCTCAGCAAGGGAAAATAAAGGAAATAAAAATCATATCATATCTTTTTGAAAATCATAACCTGCAAAAGAGATCATAAAATCTTAACATGGAATAAATCATAGAAGTGAAAATGAGATCCCCATAATCATAACATGAAACTTGAAACTTTGTGGCATGCACACATAATCATGGAAAATCATTTCTTGTTAGTCATGACTCATTGCCAAGACTATCTTAGTGGACAAATTCCCTTTCTGAACCGAGTCACCCTCGTTCCAGTCCTGTTTCACTGAACCGGTATAACCTACCGTTCCAGCCCTGTCTATCTCATGAGATATAAAATATTTACCCAATGCATTGGAGGGATATATAGGTCCCACCCATCTTATAATGAATTCTTTCTTATGTGTGCCACATAATCATAAATCATACATCATCGCATAACACATGTAACAAAAATGGGATTCTTGAAACATCATGACATCATAAAACAAACCATATGAGGTAAATGACTTAATAAAAATAATTCCCTCACAACATAATCAAATCAATGTAATAATAGGGATAAAAACAGAACCCTATATTATCTTAGATGGAAAATAATTTTGATGAAACACTTGAACTCCATTCTTGAGGAAAATATCCTTTCTTCTTCAAAAAACATTTTTCCTTTCATAACATTTCATACGAATTTAAAATAAAAGAAGTTGATTAAAAATAAACTTGAAAACTTGTAAAGTAATCTTCTTGGAAATAATGTTTTAAAAATCCATACATGTCGTATAAGTTAAAAAAACATTCTTCGTACCTTTGTCGGAAAAGTCAAAAAGTACCTCGTACGAAAAAAACGACAAAAGATTCCTTTCATATTTTTTACTAAAAACTCACCGAAGGGTAAAATTGGATTAAAACTATTGTAAGTAGATGGAAACAATATTACATATTTAGGGAACATGGATGTGGATGATAAAATACACCCCAGTAAATACTTACGAATAAACAATCTCGGATAAAAATGAGATTGTGGTATTTTCCCTTACCTTAGGTCCGATTTGCTTTGTACGTGTCTGAAGCTCCTGTATAATGGTTTAAATAATGTTATTGACTTATTCCATAATAATACATATTGATATGATATCATATATGGTCATATTATTAGCTTCTTGTTAGTAATATTTCATTGTTACTTGTTACTCGGGTCTTTATTGCCTTTTGTTCTTATGCGTGTTTTGCCGAATACATTCTTATTCTTCTTTTAAGGTTATAGATACCTTATATCCAGAATGGTATTAGTTTCACATATATCATATTTATTCATTCAATTCATTTATATAATTACTATGTAATTATGATCATGTAGAACGAGTCGCATCACATCGTGGAGACGGTATTCCGTACGTACGCACGAGTGATGATATCGTTCCTATGATCGTGGAACTGTATTGGAGTATATATATATTATTTCAGTATCAATATTACATTATAATAATCATAAATAGTTACTCATTACACCATTATACCCATCCTTGTAAAGTGATGGTGGAAAAATAGATTACACCACGGCGTGGAGACGGTATTCCGTACGTACGCACGCGCGGTGATTTCATTTTTCCGTGGGATGGATAGAAGGTGAATTAGGGTTGTTTCATATTTATAATAACATATCAGTATGTAAGTAATACTAATGTTATTACTTTATCATTAAACAACTAAAGAAGAAGAAGTTGAAGAAGAAAGAAATTGAAAAGATCGGTAATGGATATTACCTCTTCTTTGGAACGCATCTTTGAATCCTCCACTTAGGGAACTAAGATTGGTATTTGAAGAAGACCAGGACCTCTAGGATTATTCTAGGGAAGTGTAGAGGATAAAATGGCAGGGTTTGGCCGAGCTTGAGTGCTCAAATTGGTGTGAGGAGGAGGGGGAGGAGGTTCCCTTTTATAAGGGAGGAGAGGGGCACCTTAGGAATATCTCAAAATATTATTTTATATTAAAGTCCAAATCGGTTTATAATGGTTCCAAAGGGTCTTATTTCGAAGCTAAAGTGGGGATGGGTCGAAATCATATAAACCAATAGGATTTAGACAAGTTTAGGGTATTATTTTAACCTTATCAATTAGATTTAACTCTAAGTTAAATAATTTAACTTTTACCGTGTCTTTTTGTTTTCTTTCACTATAAGGTTAATAAACTTACTATAACATACCAAAAGAACCCCAAATTGTTTATTATTAATATATATATACTTATCTAAGTCATTTGGCCGAACCTTAGATTTTTATAAATAAAATAACAATTAATAATATAATATTTGATTTAAAAACTATTTTGTGTCAATTTTGACACTATTTGATATATGATTTTTGTTAAAGTCATAACAGAATTATATGTTCGAATAAAGTTGATTAAATCAACACTAATATATCATAGTAACCTAGAAAATTAGTGTAATTCATAAAAAGTCTCAAATGACATTTATTTTGGTGTTTATAACAGCAATTATGTCAATATTTCATTAATAAGATAATTTCTTCATCATCATTGTGTCATAAAAAAATTAAATTATTTAATGTCTAAAAATTATAAATAAAATACCATTATATAGGAAATATTTTTATCTTTCTAATGAATATTTATAGTCGAATTTATCTTATGTATAACCCCATATTAAAAATGATTTACTTATTAAACTTTGATTTTAACTATTTTAATCCTACTTTAAATAAATTAATAATAAATGTCCTAATCTAATCCAAGTGGGCCTAAATGGTCAGATTTTATTCCTAAGTTTGTTTTTGGTCGAATTACACTTGTCCAATAGAATTAGGACATGTGTTAGGGTAATATTAATATCATATTTACCCTTAGTTACCCTATTTACTATTAACTGCGGTAAAAAAAAGTAAAAAGTTATTATTTACCAAAAAATTATTTTTATCTCATTGAACCACATTTTACTTACTGATATCAACCATGTCTGTCGGATTTTTGAAATTCCATTCACAGAAGCGGTAAAATTATGTTTTATGCAAAATTTAGTTTTTAACATACCACTTAGTGGTTTCACTATTCATCAAAAATTGAATGTTTTCAGAAAAATACCAAAATTTCACCCTAGGCTAATTTAGATATTCTGAGTCCAAAAATGAACTCCATTTTGAAAAATAAAATTTATAAAATTTCAAAAAGTGGTTATTACTATTCATAACGGCTAGTTTTAATAGCATATTGTTGTTTAGTGAAACTCGGTATTGCGTACGACGCAAGCTATCGAGGAAGGTCGCGATTGCGTGTAAAGCAAGCCAAGCAAGTGTTGTTTAGAAAAATATTCCTTTGATGATTCATATAACATAAAAGTATCAGGTGTTACAAGTACTATATATAAAACAACTAATAAAAGGATGGAACTTATAAGAATCTATATAGAAGTTCCAAAAAATTTCCAAAGTTCCTAATGATATTTTAGTAATTTCTCTATAAGATCCCAAGAGAATGAGAACAAATGGAATAATCACAAGAAAAGGACACTAAAAAGGTAAAAGAATTATTTCCATATGAAAATTAAGAGGTTATATGTGTAAGGTGGAACATGGATGAACACATTCCTAACTATTGTTAAATAATAATAACAATACAAGAAGATTTATTAATGAAGATAAAAGATAAACTAGGTGATACAAGTTATTTAAGATTTCTTGAAGAAATATTTTTCAAGCACAAACTAATTAGATAAGTGATAAGATCCAAAAATCAAAATCATAATTATAGTTCGAATGTGTAGGAATAAAAATTGGAGTAAATGGAGAAACCTATATGAGAAAAATCATCTCAACCTTTTTGTTCTCATTAATAATCTTAGAAGAACCAGCTTATTCCCACAACCGTTGTTTTTTTATTTATTATTTCAAAATAGGGAATTTAAGGTGACATATATACTCAGGGGGAGAACCTGAGAAGGAGGAATGGCTTCTAATTATGGTAATACAAGCTACGAAAGTTTCCATCCTAAATTTTTTCCTAATATGGTTTATTGAAATATATTATGAAAGGTTTATTCTCGGTGAAGATATGGAAATGTCCAAAAGTATAAAAAAACACATAAGGAAGATTCATTTTGATTATTTCTCAACAAAAATGTTTCTAAATCATATTTGTTGAGGAGTTTCATCATTATGAATATCATGAGAAAAATCACCTTGAGGGGGGAGAAATTTGGAGAATGTTTAATTTAATTCCATAATTTCCATCTCATATTAGAATCCTCATCTTAGAGTAAATGTGGATGACCCTTGAAGACAAGTTTATGAATTATCACTTCATAAGGTATCATGATCAGTTTTTAAGAGATATTGTTGTTGTCTGAATCAAATCCACTAATTTTATACGATGAAAAATGATCGTGTAGAAATGGAGAGAAATAAAGGATGGATCATTTCTTAAGTGTGAATTGATACCTATTTCTCATGATCATTGTGTTTATTATCAATAATGGGGTGGAAATTGAAATGAAATTTTTGAAAAGTAAATGGGAGAGACTCACATATTGACATCTTCATTTGGAAATAACGTTAGAGGTATTGATAACAAATACAAAGGGGTAGATATAAGAGACTACATTGTGTGTAAGTTGTATTTGTTGTTAATGGATGTTTATGGATGTTAATAGTGGTCAATGAAATAGAATTATTTCATTAATGGCAATATGTTAAAGAACTGATATAGAATAATTGGCTAGAATGTTCCAAGGGTTTTTTAAAAGTGCTCAAGTATTATTATTTCAAGTAACACAGAAGTTATTATGAAGACGTTGAGTTTATTTATGATAATTTTTGAGTTGTTCTAAATTTATAAAATCAAAACATGATTTTTCAGAGAACATTGATTATTATTTACATTATGAAAGTTTTCATAAGAAGTTTCCTTAAGAAGTTTGCAACACCAAATTAAAGGAGAAGTCGTTGAATGTTGGGAAGAACAAAATAAGATAAAAGACATTGTATCAAAGTGAGTTGATCATACTAAGTTGATCGAATGAAGTTGAGCGGACCATGTATATAGGATGAATTTTCTAGATTAGTTCCATCATATAAAGACTTATGAACGGTTCAATCGGATAGAGTATCCATTATACATAATTTCATAAATTCCTCTCCATTAAATCTATTGGATGAATCTTTCCAAAATCATCTAACATTTTCTATTATATGGATTAATATGAAAATTAAAATCAAAAGAAGTAAATTCTGTACCACCAAAGGAATTTTCACAGTAATATTAGACTATTGAGAATGAATTGAGTTGATTATACTATAGGTGGAAATAAATGTTTGATCAATTACATTCATGGTTACATTGGATTGATAATGATCAGAAAAAAAAATTAGACATTTTTAAGCGATGTGTTATTTATTGATCAAACATCACAATTCCTTTTAGATGTGACTCGAGATAAATTTTAAAATTATAGAAATGTTTCTGGAAGGGAGTTTGATCAAATAAGTCCAATGTAAATTTTGGAGTGGTTATGGAATGTTCATATCATGGAAGTATCAAAGTGTAATTGGTTAATATAAAGTGTGAATTTATGATTCAATTAAATGAATATTTGTACAAAGTATATCATAAGGACTTGAACAATGATCATGAGGTGAAGTAAATAAGTTCTAGAAATATCATGCACTTTATTCTATATAAATTCAGTAGACATAGGTCATATATTTTGATCAGCAAATGATAAGATCGTGAAATTATTGGGGAAGATATTCTGAATCAACCTAATGATAATCATTTTACAAATCAGAGCATAAAATAAAATAATAGTTGTGAATGTAGCTGATAAAAAATATTTACTTATCAAACAAATGGTTCCTAAAAAAATAAAATTTAGAGTAATTATATGAAGATCTTCTAATAAAGAATATTTTATATGAAGTCATCTGATTGAGGTTTCTAAATGACATTCATCATATCAAAGTATCTAAGAAGTTTCATCAAACAGATGATTACAATATAAGGTTTCAAATAAAATTTTCCATATGAAGTCATCAGATAGAGATTTTCGAGGGTTGATAATTGGAAAAAAAATTCATGCAAGATGATCAGACATAGGTTGCCGAGGTTTTTGAATATATTACATTGGAAATAAGTCTCCATGAAATGTCATTAGAAAAAAGAGTTATAAATACATTATTATGTGTACTAAAAATTCATATAATATATTTATATGAATTGATCAATAATAATAATTAGAACAGACCTCTGATGTAATAACCTCATATTTTATGATATACATCTCTTTAAAAAAATTCTTTGATAACATTATTTTCAGATAACACCAATTTTAAATGAACCACAAAAATATATTAATAATTTTTTTATAAAAAAAATTATATCATTTTTTAACAAATTATTTCATAATTATCTTTTTTTTAATTTTTTTTAATTTTTTTTAAGATTTATTTTTTAATGAATAGTGGAAAATACCAATTTTTGTAAAATTGTCATTTATTTTAATTCAAAAAGGAAAATACTAATTTAAATTAAATACTAAATTAACATAATACCAATTTATTTATAAAAAATCTAAATAATTACATTTTAATCATTATTATACCAGATATTATTATAAGATAATTATTTTACATAAAAATAAATTTTTCCTAAAACGGTTTTTCATTGCATTTTTTAGGTATATTTTTAAATTAATTAATTTTTATTATGTGAATTGAATTTTATAATATGGATTCTATATTTTGAATTATAACATTATTATTTGGTAAATTGGTCCCCTTTATTTTTAATCATTATGAATAGTAACATTGGAAAAATTTATCGCCTCGGTAAAGCGTAAATCATTAATTAATGTTTAAAAGTAATGTGATAAAGATTTAAATTTTCTCTAAAACATTCCACTATACTATTGGATGAATTTATGTTTTCCATTTACATCCAATGCTTGAAAATATAGTCACTCTATTCTAATTTTCGTTGATATTGAACTTTATATTACTCCAAAAAAGGAATAAAAACAAAATGTACACTCTTGACTTTAATATCTAAAATATTTTTCTATAAGTATAAAATGAGGTTATATTCAGTTTTAAAAATTAGTTTCAAATATTAATTATTGTTTTATCATGGTAATTTATTTTTAATTTCTAGTTGTTGAATAATTACCTTAAATGTTAACGCAACACTGATATAGTATTTATTTAAAAAATAGAAAAATAAAATAAATTATTTTAATAATATTAAAAGTAATATAAAATAGATTAATTATAGTTTTCCAAGAATATTTTAGATAAATATGACATTTTATCGTTTTTTTAAAGGATTATATTCTAATTCCATATTTTTATGATGTATTTGATGTCAAATTAATTGAATAGTATCAAAAATGACATTAATGATATTTTATAATAAATAATATTTTATAAAATGATTTCACAATAATAAAAATAATATATTTATAATATTTAATGGTATATGGTTTAAAAGATAAACCATGTTCCATTTATGGGGTTTTTCCTCTTATGGTAGCATTCTTGACCATTAAAGGGTAGAAAACTTTAATATTGCAGTAATACTCAATAGGGTTAGCAGAGGTTAAAACTAAAATATAAGGGTGAAAAAATAAACAAAACTTATATATAATTTATTGGAAGATATTATTTAGAACCATATTTATATTATATTCTAATTTTATCAATTTTGATCCTTTTGGACATGAAAAATAATTTATATTAACTTAATAATTTAATAAATTCCATGAATGTCACTCCCATATGTTATAAAATGAAACCCCTTCTCTATTTTCCTTACACCATTAGTGAATTCTTGATCAACCAAAACCTCCCAATTTTACTTATAAAAAACCTTATACAAGTTATATAGGTTATTTTCATTCCAAAATACCAACCCTAAGTCACATAAGTGGATATCTGAAGTAAGCCTACTGAAGATGAGGTGATCATCTTTACTCACTCTTTCAAGTTTATTTATTTTTATAATTCATATTAATGTATTTTACCCATAATAAAATAGTAAATATAGTATCATTAATATAAATATATGTTATTATTATTATGTTACAACCATTCCCATCTATTTTTTAACCTACAAAAAATAAAAACATTGCACGGGCATACGTACAACTTATCGTCTCTACGTAGCGGAGTAATTTTTTTTCCATATACACTTTAAACATATGGTTATATAGATGAAAATACTTAATAAATATAATATTTATGAAATAATTATTTCTATAAAATTATAATGTCATATCTACCTTTTTATCTTCTAATCTTTTGAAAAATGATAATTTCGCTCATGTGGATGTGTGGACTATCACCTCCATGAAACAATGTGATTCGTTTATTATTTCTGCTTCACATGGATGGTAATAAGGATAAATTTAATGAATATATATAATAAATATGTTATAAAAATAATCCTATAAAGGTAAATTATTATTTACCTCTCTTTTGTTGCATCCACTAAAAATTGAAAACATCATTCTTGTGTACGTATGACCTACCATCTCCATGTATGATGTCATTCATTTATATATATATATATATATTATATGAATATAAATGTATATATATTGAATATATATGATATTTTTATCTTAAATAACACTCTATAGATGATGGAACAATTATAAATATATGAGTATTAAGACTAATGAATCAAAACATAAAAGAAAAACAAAGAAATTAAAACCTAAAATGATAATAATAATTAAATATTGATAGATAACATGTGATAAAATATTATAAATTGATAATAAATGATATTATGGATATGAATATAGATATTTTATATAATTTTATAAATTTAAATTTATTATACAGATGTTATATCACCTATGAGGCAATTCAAACTTGAGGTAAATAGTTTGTTAACTTAATTTCATTTCATTGGGTTATGTGGCTTCTTCATTGGTTCTATTATATCATGATTATATGTGAAATTAACTTTTATTATTTTATGTTTTATTTACACTTATATCATGTTGATTAAATTTTTTTTACACATAACCTTTTCATTTATTAATTCTAATTTCAATGATATGATCTTTGTAAGGAATTTTATCTAAATTTCCACTCTATTGAGACTTATTTTGTATTATAAAGCTATTTATTTTTATGTGTTTTTTATATTATCCCTTTTATGTATTTAAAATTAATATTTATTTATTAATTATTATTAATTTTTCAATTAAATTTTAATGTTTCAATGAGTTTCCATATTTTCTTTCAACCCTTTATTTGATACTTGAATCAAGTAAAGAATTATTTAAAAGAAAAGTCGGTCTTATTTCTCTTTTTGATTGAGTATATTTTACTTCCATGTCTTTATTTTTAAAAGAAAATATAAAAGGTAATTTTATTTACTCAAATGATTTATAAATGACATTTTAATTTATCCTTGACTTTTTAAAATGTTTTAAAAGAATCTTTCTAATGTTTTCTAAAAGGTTTTTTTTCGAATTTCATTACCAAAAGTCCAAATGGATGTTTTTTTAATGTATGCAGTGTTAATGGATTTACCCGCCATTGTAACCATTTTATGATTTTATATTATTCTACAAGTTTTTTATAGTTTTACAAATAAAACTCTATAAAGACAGTATTTTACCTCTTATTAATTTTATGTTCATTAATTTTATCTTGTAAAACTCACTTTCTTATTATCATTTTTATTTGGATTTACATTTCTATTAGATATATATATTATTTTTATCATAGATATGATTATTTCTTAAACTGTATATCCTTATTACATATAGTGTTTTAATAGGAATATTATTTGATTGACTAGAGAAATTTTTATATTTTTTGTTCTTTACTCAAAGAAGATAATTTCTGATAATTCATACTGTTTATGAATTAAATTAATATTTTCATATATGTGGAAGACATTGGGAATGAAATAACAGGTGGGTCTTGATTATAGATAGCCTTGTGATGCATCAACAGATCTCGCGAGACAAATTAGCTCGCCAAATTAAATGGGTTTCTGGTGTATACATACACATTGATTAAACTATCTTAGAACATGGATTATGTGGTATAGATATCATGATTTCTAAGATCATTTTACCAAATATTATGAATTTTCTTGATTAATAATTCAATTATTAAAATCAATGAGATTAATGATTTTATATAATGCATGGGTGCATTTTTTATCAAGTTATTGATTCAATGTCATGTGATTCAATTACTTACCATACCATATTGATTATGCCTTTTTATATCCTAATAGATTTTGTTGTATGTAACTCTTAATGAGAATCCATGCTCACCCATTATTTATTTTCCATTCCCCGTGATATGACAGAAGGATATTATAAATAATATCAAGGATGGAAGAATGCCTTTTTGTTATATATTTAATATTTCCAATGTCATATGGGAATAGTATATGTATAGGGTTCTTTAAAGAAACTAATTTGTTTTTAACTTGGATGATAACCTTTTTATCTTATACCAATGTAATAATTTAGAAACAATCTTTTTGTTATTAGAGTTAGGGATCAATCATTTAGTATCAAAGGCAGATTAATAGAAATATTTAGAACTATATTTTCAATGAACATAGATAACATGAGAATTATTATAATCACATATAGTATTTGAGATATTATACCATTATAGGGTGTTTAGTATGATTTCATCGGGGCATGTGACTCATTCCTTTATTCTTGGAGGATGACGTTTTGAGGCTCTATTGTCTCATATTCACACTTTCCAAAGGCAGGATACTTTCATTACTTTCATTAGCGATGTTTGTTACTTGATCGAAATTGGATGATGGAATGCAATTTCTTCCATCCATGGATTCCCCCTTAGAGATCATCACCTGGAATGGGTCTCCCTCATATATTTGATTCATGTTAATGGAAATCATTCCAAATTTTATCTCTTTGTGAACACTAATTAATTACACGACTTCTATCTTCATAGGGAAACAATATTCAGTCAATATAGTAGTCATGTTGGGAATCATCGACAATATCTAGATGTTGGGTGCACTGGTCAACTGTAAATATTCCTCTTGGGTGGGAATATCATATAAGTCATGTTAGGTATAGAACCTAAGTCATCTCATGTTGATCACGAGGTAAGTAACACCATAGGATAAGTCTTCCGAGGATCTTTACCTTGATAATCTAATACTTTTATATGGGGTTGGTATTTTGGTTTAGGTCACAAGTTCTATGTCCTATAGAGACATATCTAAATTTCCCATAGAGACAGATCATGGAATGAATTTAACTTCATGTTCAAATGAATTTGGATGATCAGAACACCCTGTAGGGGTAGATCTCCAAGGTTCATCCTTAGGAGGTACTATTTGACTCATGTATGGTTTACTAAAGGATTATAATTCCTAATGGAGGTGGATCCATGGCATAAGTTTAACATCTTTTGGAGACATACTTGGTTGATCAGAACACCCCATTGGGGGAAATGAAATAGGTACATCCCCAGGAGGGAAGATGTCACACATGGATAGTTTCCAGTGGATCAGAACATCCCATGGAGGCATATATATGGCATGATTTTAATTTATTATAGAGAAGGATTTTGTTAATCAGAAGACCTTATGGTGGAAGATCAAGGAGTTATATCCCTAGTAGGGAAGATGTCACACCTGGATAGGGTACTAATGGATCAATACAACCCATGGATGTCAATATGGGAATGAGTTTAATGACTTTTGGAGACGAATTTCGTTGATCAAAACACTATGTGGGGTGGATCAAAGAGGTTAATCCATTTGAGGGAAGATGACATAACAAGAAAGTGTATCCATAGATCATAAATACCTGTGGAGGTAGATTTGGGAATGTGTTTAATTTCTTGTGGAGATGGATTTGGTTGATCAGAACACCCTATGGGGGTTGATCAAGGAGATGTGTCCCTAGTAGGGAAGATGTCGCACAATGATAGTTTATCAATGAATAATAACACCATGTGGAGGTAGATCTTGGAATGAGTTTAATGTATTGTAGAGATAGATTTGGTTGATTATAACACCCAACCGGGAAAATCAAGGAGGGGGTGTCCCTATGAGAGAATATTTCACACTTGGATAGTTTTCTGATGGATCAAAATGCCATGTGGCAATAGATCTGGGAATGAGTTTAATGTCTTATGGAGATAGATTTGGTTCATAAGAGGAAACCATGGGGGAGGATCAAGGAGGTGTATCCATGCAAGGGAATATGTCTCACTTGGATAGTTTACTAATGGATTAGAGCACCTTGTATAGGAAGATATGGGCACGAGTACAAAATATTGTGGAAATGGATTTAGTTGATCAGAACACCCCATGGGGAAGACAAGTAGGTGAATCCTAATAAGGGAATATGATACACATAAATTGTTTAAAAATGGATCAAAATTCCCCATAGAGGTAGATCTAGGAAGAAGTTTAACATCTTTTGGTGACATATTTGGTTGATTATAACACCCCATTGGGGAGGATCAAGAAGGTATGTACCTAGGAGGGAAGATTTCACACATGGATAGTTTATCAATATTTGGATTAATCCTCGAGGGGGTTTCCTTCGTACCCTATTTATAAGATAAGTATCAAAACCTACATAGTTCAATGACATAGTTTAATTTCATGTGATAGGACTGATCCATATAGTTTAAATTCATGTGGTAAGGATTCTTTTGTCATGTAAGGAGCATTGAGGAGGGATAGTGAGGGTCTTATTCAATAAATATACCATTTTAAATAGAATTCCCTGTAGTGGAATGTTGTGGGTATTATGCATGGAAGCTTCCCTAGTGTGTTATTTTTGTCCCTAAGTGTGGGATACCATACCATGGTGGGGGAGAAGGTGGTATCCAAGGATGATTGTACATAGGGAATCTCGTGTTCATTGAACAAAGTAAGTCTATTTTTTTACATCATGTATTGAAGACATTTTCATGTTTTTTAATGTTATACGACTAGGATGTAGATCTATGAAGTTTTACATCATGCAGCTTGGATGTGGGGGGACTCACTCCTCATCCCTTCGGCTTATGTTACCACTACTCATGAACCTTTGGGAGTGGCATGGGGTAAGAAATTCCATAGTGGAGTGGCCAATCATGAGGTCCACATTATGTTAGAAATTCTTTGAAGAAAAAGGGGATAGAGTACCTAATCTCAGAAGAAAAGGGTAGGATAGAGTCTTAGGTCACACATGGAGTGAAGTGGAAGAACACGGGAATTGGTGGTACCGGTCACATTGGGACTTAAGGTGAAACAAGACTAGTCCTAGATTAGTGTGGTGGTTCGGGACACTCAACCTTCATAAAGGGGTCTGCATAAGGTATGAAACCTAGAGATTCCTAAGAGATAAGTTTAACGAATCATGGATCCTTACAGATAGGTGATTCATGAATCTTTAGTGATAGGTGGAGTTGGGGGGCTTCGTTAAGTAATGTGCTACACGAAATAGGGTGACCCTTCCTCGAAGTGAAGTTTGGATTCGTATGATCATAAATTATTAACACTTCTCAAAGCCTAAAGTGATTTATAGAGACTTATTATTCTTTTAAGTAATTTTGAATTCATTAAAGTCATCTCCACTATTGGTGTAGGATTTCAAGAACAGAAGGGTGCAGGTTTTGCAAATCCTAGATACGTTGGTTGATCAATATTTGGTTTTTTTATGCTAAGGGGGTTTGAAAAAAGGGATTGATTTTAGAAGTTGAAAGGTAATTATCTGTACCAAAAAATTCAGATTGAAATAGATATTTATAGGGAATGTGTTTCGTAAATATTGAAGGTGATCGTGATGATGTATGAGCTTCATGAAGGGTGTGGCTCTGTGGGTCTGAGATTTTTGTTCGTGGAGATTACCATTAACCCTTCACATAGATGTGTGGTGATTTTCTACTCTTATATGAAATTACATGAAGTTTGCATTCATTCCTTCATGCACTCGTGAAGGAGTTTCACAGCTCAATAACTTCATGAGCTCCATCCGTTATCGAAGAAGTTAAGCTTCAAAAAACATATCCTTAGAGGTATTTTTTAGCTATTTTGGACCAACATCACCCAGAACTGTTATTTTTGTTGTACCTTCAATGAATTATCCCATGGAACACATATTTCAATCCCCCCCAAACAAGAGCTAATATGGGTAATTATTGGCATATTATGAGGGAAAATCACTAAAAATTAGAAATTAACTCCCTTTTGGAAAGCCTGATCATGAAGATCATTCATGACTCCAACATCAAGAAATATATCATGAAACTGGGTCTATCCGTAAGCCTATAAATAGTAT
Organism: Viscum album; assembly: GCA_963277665.1. Taxonomy (NCBI): domain Eukaryota; kingdom Viridiplantae; phylum Streptophyta; class Magnoliopsida; order Santalales; family Viscaceae; genus Viscum; species Viscum album. The sequence continues at coordinate 1,897,237,484 of OY728123.1, forward strand.
AGGTTCCCCATATATGTATCAAAAACCTTTATGAAGATAAAATCTTATTCTCCAATTTTGTGAAGCTAAAAATCATCGTGAGTGCTTTGTGATTCTGATCCTCACCGCTCGTGAACCTCACCTACTCTACAATTAGTTCTGTGAAAACTTTATTTGTAATCATCATCTATATGAAATATAAATTTACGAATGTCCTTAATGAATTCACTTTGTGAATGAGATTCATAAACAATACTTAGAAAACATCTAATACTTGAACCAAATGGCCGCTCAAGGAGTCGATGTTGTTGCCGCTTTTTAGGATGAAATGAATGGGAATATCTTGATCAGGGAGAGTGTATGTGGCATTTAATACCATGAGAAACTCATGACACTATTTATAAAGTATCAAAGGGAATACCCATTGAATAGTAGGTTGCCTCTTGATGGATTCGGGCTCAAAGATTATGTTTTTATCCCAACAGCTAGTAGAGATGAGTCAGGCCACTAGTTCATGAGCATGTTAAGAAAGTACCAGTGGCATAGGGATACTGGATGACACATATAAAAGTACCAGGTGACATTGAATACATAAACAATATAGAACCACATCAACAAAATTAATTGGTAAAAGATGGACGATAAGTAATCCCGGTCGATGTATGAGACAAACCAAAAGGCGGGATTCGGGGATCTTCTCAAGGGATGGAATGATAACTAGGACCTATGCCAGGGTGGAAACATCATGGATGAATGGACTTATGGATAATCATATTGCACCACATTTCATGATTTTTTGGATGATATAAAGTGACTAGGGCTCTATTACGTAAAATGGGCCTTACAATTTCATTTCTATCACCACCAGGACATCATGTCATAGTTTTTGAGCAGGTGGTCATCAGGGACCCACACTTCCCATCTAAATCATGGGGATTTTGGTGTGAGCATATGGGATCTTCAAACAAATTTCATGATCCCAATCCATGGGAGATTTATGATGAGTCCCCCCCCCCCTCCACACAAATAATGTTTAGGAGGATCAAGAGCATATTTCAGCTCTTGTGAAGGAATTGATGAGGTTGGTGTAAGGAACCAATGAATAGAATGTAGGGATTATGGATATACTAATCAAGAAATGGGTCAAAATATTCTTGAATAATACAGAAAAGTCTACGTTTGAGGGGGAGGATCCAATAAATAAGTTCTAAACGAGGCTGCACACATGTCTGGTGGGATACCAAAGTGGAAAGGATCACTCTTACTAGTGGATAATGGATGAAATCCAGTGCCATATCTGGGGTTGTATCATCAAACCTGATTCTCATGTGGATAAGAAAGAGGGGTTTATTTTCATTCCCATTTTTGGATGGATTCTTCCTGGAGGGATTCACATATGGTGGTGTGGTTAAGCACCTTAATTGTGGTGGTGATTCTAGCGATGGAGAAACATGTCAATTTGGTTTTCCCAGTATTGGAGAAGTTGTAGAAGGTGCTTCACCACATCAATAAAGGGAATAAAATACTTCAAGTGTGTGGGATATAGTATTTATTTTATATATGGGTGTTTATGCACATAAGGGGATATTAGTATCAAATCCCCACCACCTCCTAACATGAACTTTAGGCCAGTGATCCTGAACATCACTGGGAGTCGCCTACTGAAGTTGGGTTTAGGGGACATGCTGGAGAAGTTCAGGCTATAAGAGTGATTTATATTCCACCCATTCTGACCCCCCAATATGGGTGATTATTTTTTATGGTATGGGGACCATCTAGTAGTGATCATACCTTTTGGCCTTCTATGGTGGGGTACTGGTGGTGAGGGTTGGCTGTGAGCCGATATGCAAACCATACAATCTAGGCTAGTTCGAAATGAAACATAGATGTCTACAATAGTTAAACTGAAGGTATTCATGTAGGTGTTCTATTAGTGAAAATATTTTGTTCTAATTCATACCTAGCATGTGTTTAAAGATGAGGACAGAGAATGGTGTAACTAACTACCACCACCCAACTCTGTATATGGGTTTGTTCATGAATATGCACTAATCTAAGAGAGTGCATATCCTGGGGAGGTGATAATGCTTTTCACCACTCGATTCACTTAATGAGAGGACTCAAAACCATGGGTTGGGGTATGAGTGGTAGTTAGAGTATACCATGGAGGCAGATTTTTTGCAGTGGGTCGGGCAGCAGTAGCAGGATCAGCAGTCCCAGGCCTAGCATAGGAAGAGGTTATGGGAAGAGGAGTAGTAGCACCAGATTAAACTCTCCAGGTAATGATGTCATGGGAGGAAGGTTAACCCTCTGTAATAGTCCAAATGTAATTTTTTTAGAGCCTAGGGAAGCGGGTATGTTGAATAAAGTTTCCCAGTGAGGTCGTGTTTCCCAATGTGTTAGAGGCTTGGGAAGTTCACAAGTATCTCACCACACTTCGGGGTGGAATTATCTCATCACTAATAAGATATAACTAATTAGTTTGGGCCATGAAAAGTAAGGTTTCTACACTCCACACACCGAAGTGATGCAATATATGATGGTTTCGAAAGGCGTGGTCTACTCTCGAGGTACAGTGCATCCCTTGACCGATCAGGTGAAGACACTATTGGGAATGACTTTTCCTATAGTCACCCTTGTAGGTTGTGAAGTTTCTAATGTGGTTGAGGGTGAAAGATTTAAATATTCCTAGGTAATAGATTCCTATAATGTCTTAGATGGAGACATAGATCCTATTAGAGACCAGGTAAATCATTTGATCTTTGTTCATTTTTTGAAATCACCCATCCCTTAAACTTATTACTTGATCCCTTCTATTACATGAACAATAATATGTCAGTATGGAAGATGGATAGGTTCATGATGAGACTTGGGAGGAGGGTGGGGAAACCTCAACCCTTTAAGGGTGTAGTGTGGGGTCCCTCCCTGATGTCATGGTCACAAGGGATCAACCATTAGTGCATGAAACTGAGGTAGTGACAATGAAAGGAACCTTGCCTGGGGAACTACCTGTGAACCTCTATGATCTCCGAACTGGATTGTACCATTCACATAAGACACATCTACCCTTTAACCATTCTTTTATAATTTTCCTTTAAATGTTTGGTTGATTCATTTTGAAATGGTAGATGAAATGGTGTTTGGGATCAGCCTCAAACATCAATGCCATGATTGCTAGTTCCATAGGTTGAGTCGGTGGCATCTGGAGTTATTACCTTAGTGGAAAAGGTTGGGAAGACTGCTACGGTCATCCTAATCATAGAGGTTCCATAAAAATATACCGCTGAGGTACTTCCCTCAATAGAGAGTGTGAGATAGTGCCTATGACATGGATTGCTGAAGGAGTCGTGGTGGAATAGCTTGTGGTAGTGGTGCCACCAGAGGCGGCTATAAGAACCAAATCCATGATAGAAGAGGCAGAACGTGTTCTGGTAAATGGAGTGATTAGGGAGGTTTCATTGAATGTACCTATCCTGGAACTACTAGTGGCAGTGGATGTGGGGCCCAAAGATGAGATTCTGCCACCAGAAGGGGTAGATAAGGATGCTAGAATGGTAGTTTCAACCTCAAAAAGTGCCGCAGGGGGAGGGGGGGGGATTCTTCTATAGGTGAAGGGGTTGATGATTATCAGTTTTTGGGAATACATCGCCATCTACTCATGCACAAAATTTATACCTGAATTATACATCCAATAATTTTTTGGCAGTTTCTCCCCCTTATAAACCTTCACCACCTAACGATTTTGAGGAATCCAGCTCGGATGCCACAGAGGAGAATCAAATTTTATGACGTAATATGTTGAGGTATGTGTGGAACTTCATCCCCCATACCTAGATAGATGACCTACCTAACCAGATGGTATTTTTCCACCACTGGAGAGTCATATTAGGGGATGGGGGTGGAATCAAACATCCTTCACATTCTTTCCTGATAATTTATTATCAAGTGGGTGTGTGTTGAATGGATGGTTGTTGACCTAGACTAGAAGATGAACAAGCCCGATCATACCAAGGTGCTTTAATTGCCTACGAAATATATTACCTCCCTATAAGGGTTGGCACAAGAGTAGGCAACAGTCGGTACTACTCAGGATGAGATAATTAAAAGCCTGAAGGACTAGCTAGTAGTAGTTGTAGCTAAGGTAGTAAAGTCGACATACTTAGTGATAGGGTATCAAGATGAATAGAACCGATAGTGGATTTGGTTCAAAGAAGTATGAGCTAAGGCGGACGAAGAGAAATAAGAACTTTCAGAGTGGTAGAGGACCCTATAGTCCACTGAGCATAGGTTGGCTGAGCTCAATTGATCGATCACTAGAGTCGATATTAGAAGGAATTTTTCAAAGGAGAGGCTCCAATATGTGTATGACCCATTGAATCATTGGTTGGTTTCTTTTAAACTCTTACATTATCATGTTTCTTTATTTTAATTATCGCACATTGATCATTTATAGAAGATAATTAGAAACCCATCCATAAGATCACATGGGACAATCTTTGAGTATGAAACAAAAGAAGACCATGTGATTGCTCAATAATATACGAGTTTTAGAAAATTATCGAACACTCGGGGTCTGCATTGATTTAATAACCAGCAGAAATTCTTATGTAAAGACGAGATATGGCTGGAGAACAGGGGTCTCTAAAGCCAATATAATTTTTCAATGTGTGTTGTTACATGAATGGTATAATTCCAAGGTAATTGAATTCTACATGAACAAAGGGAAATGTAAATCATGAATCACAATTCCTAAAATTGGGAATAGAAGGAGAGAATAATGGAGAGACAGGGTAACTACTAACCATGTTCAAAACATAGTATTCATAATTTTATCCTAGAATGGGGACTAACAGTTGACGGTCAACCACTAACTATGTTCAAGACATTGAACCTATCTCATAATGTTTCCCAAAGTCCTCTAGGTATCGACATAGGATAGTAGGTGAGCCATTTTATTCAAGAAATATTTTGTTAGAGGGTCCCTTTAGATGTGGTTATGGATGAGGATCCAAATAATGGGAACACAAAGAATGGAAATGAAGTGAAAAAAATGTTCAAATGGATTCCCACACTCCTAAAATTATGAAACTTCGACTTAAAGAACATTGGGTAGGTTTAATGGCCTGAATAATTATCAAACTTGTCTTCCAAGAGAGCATCATCTTGGATTTCGAACGATGATCTGAGAACATGAATGATGTGGTAGGTGACCGTCATTGAAATAAATCAATTCTTGGTCAATGAAATAAGTTTCCATGTTGTTTTACATCATGAAATGTTGGCGATAAACACTCGTTTGAATGTAACTCCTTGAGAATGATACACCATCTAGTATAAAATCATGTGATTAGGATGTGTGAACTGGTATGAGTGAGGTGACTAAAAGGGCCTACCACACAAAATATCATGGAGACACGTCATATGCAGATAGTTTAAGGTCATGATATTGAGACCAAATGTGGGGTGTAACTCAAGGGTCATGCACAATATCGAAGGAAAGTTATCTGATGTGAATGGAGTGGCCTAGGAGGCCACCTAATGTTGCAAAACACATCTCCAAGATGGCTCATACATAGTTTATTGTTGTGATTTTTTTACCATGGATTCTATTTTAAGGTCATAAATTGGGGATAATGAGTTGGTATCCCAGAAGGATAAGTGTATCACAGAAGGGTAACAACCTAAACTGATTTGAGGGTTAAGGAGGCCCAACATCATGCACCACATTCCTATGGTGAGTCGAACAGAGTTGAAATTCAGGATCATTGTACTTGATCTCTATGCTTAGTTTTAAGTTAAAGAGTTTAAATCATAGTTCTCCCTAAAGTGTTTTACATAACACAATAGAGTAGTAACCTGATGTTAATTTAGGGTTGAGACGGTCCATTTTTTATGTGAAACATAATGAGTTGGTCTTGAATAGTTTATGTCTATGATACTAGGAACATTGATTTTAATTTAAGGTCATAAAGTTTTGGTTGTGGGGTTGATAATCTCAAGAGTATACATTCTATGTAGCATGGTGACCAACCATATGTGAAATGATGGCCAAGGGGGAATAACTCCACACAACACATTCCGTATGAGACTTGTAAACCTGATTTTTCACCATCAAACTAGGGAGGAAGAGGCCTCATGGTGAGATAATGAAAGGGATGGACCCATGATAAAATATTCATGTGTCATAACGTATCCCACGAGGATGGGTATCAAGACACACATAGTTTTAGAACATGGAATGGTAGGAGACTGATGACGATATGGGACTATCCTCTCAAATTAGTGTATTGAATCTTATCATACATAGATATGAGGCATCCTAAATTTATAAGGGGTAATGTATGATTCATATCATTCTTGGTGCATGAGGAATCCTAATTTTAGATGAGGTTTGATCATCCCTTATTAAGGGACATCCTGATCTTGGATGGGGTAAATATGTAGTTTAACATTGTGTGGTAAGGATGGTTAGTGGGGATTATGCACTGAAGATGCCCATTCCTTTATTCCTTTTATCTGGATATGGGGAGATTTTGGGAATATATCACCACTAGTAATGGAAGTTTTTTCGATGAATCCACAGCTAGTCATAAAGAAAATAATTCTAGGTGTTACTATTTATCTCATAAGGATGAGAATCAAGACACACATAATTCTAGATGTAGATGAATGATATTTTTAAAACACCAAGGATGAATAAAACCATGAAGATGAAGGGTGAATGCACATGTTTTAGAGTCAAAGTGTTAAGACCATTGACTAGCAGTTTATGTTTATAATGCTTGGACTAGGATAGTGGGGATTTGAGGATGTCCATGTGTTTCAAGAGAGTTAACACCTAGGGTAAGTGGGAAAAAATAGGTCATATACCATAAAAAATAACATTAATTATTGTGGTAAATAGTTTAAATTATTGTTAATTGGACCATGGTAATTTCGTTTAAAGTCATGATGCTCAAACTAGGGGAATAATTTATGTTATAAAGGTATATTTGTGGTATTAAAATGGTAAAAACTAATTTGAATTGGGTTAAAATAGGCCCATTTACTGTACAAATACCAAGAAGTAAACAACACATAGTTTTAGTTCTTAATGATTGGACCATTGAAAGGGAGTAAATCCATTTTAATTCATGATGATTGGACTATTAATGAGGTCCAAGGGGCCAAACTGTTGTTAAACTTAATGTGTAATGCATATAAAAAAATTTCATTCATCTATATATATCTCATTAGGATTGGAATCAAGCCACACATAGTTCTAGAACATGGCATCATTGAAGACCAACACCAGTGTGCGAAATCCTATTTGGAGAGGTACCTCATGATTTCTATACGACATCCCATGTTCAGGGCATGGGGTAATGTTTTCTTACTATCCCACACTTACTACATGAGGAATCCCAATTTCAAAATTGGGTAAAACTTATCTCTTATTTATCGTATTCCTAGTTTTATTTTGGGTAAGACCACAGTTTAACGTCATGCATTACGGACCTTAGGATTTTTAGTTTAAAGTCATAAAACATAGACTATAGTGGCTGAAAATAGTTTATGTTAATAGTTCTTGGACTATAATATCTTAGTTTAAGGTCGTAGATTTCTGACTTATGGGGTTCTTAGTATAAGGTCATAGAGTTTGGAACTTAGAAAAGCATCTCAAACAGATATATATCGCACATTGGAGTGAAAAATCCATTGTGATTAAGGGAAAAAGGTGGACCAACACATTACAACACATTCCATAGAAAACCCACACATAGTTTAGAGACATGATACTTGGATATGGAATCCTATTTTAAGTTCATAGAGTTTTGAACTTGGGGTGAGCATCCCATAAGGGATATGTGTGGAGTGTAGGGAAAACATGACATGAATGAGGGGCCTAGGAGGCCCTTATGTCATATAAAACATTCCGAGGGATGACTATCATGTGGTTTAAAGTTTTTATGCATAGAAATAGGATATTAGTTTAAGGTCATATAGTTTGGACCTTGGGATCCATACATGATGTATTGTTTGAGAAACTTGGCGTTGGTGGTAGGTTTGATATTATCTCTATTTATAGTGATCAAAGAGTATGCTTTGTTAGATAGAACTTATAAATGATGTAATGTCCTTCCCACTAGGGCTTCACCTTTGGTGGCTTTTTTCTAGGTATCATTGGAATCTTGAGAGGCAGTACGATGTCACCCTAGAGGAAGGATTAAAGGCGAACCTTCTTATTAGAAGCTATCGATATCCGATTTTAGTTTCTCTCTAGATTGTACAAGTCATCGTATTCTATTTGAGGGATTCGAGATTATCTAGATATAATTATACCATTTTTTGGTGTATTTTTTTCATATACAACTGTTCAGAGTGATGAAAACTAAACCTCAATCAGAATATTTGCCTCTATTCCAAACAGCAGGGAATACAAGGTTACCTGAGTGGAATTCAAAGTCATCATCAAATAGGACCAGATGGTGTTTTGGGGAGATTTTCCATCCAAATATTCTTATACTGGCCCACTATCATCTACATAATATTATAGAGTGTCTTCTAAAGCGACTCAACCTATTTATTTTCCTGAAAATGGTAGAAAAAAGTGTGTTTGGAGTGAATATTATACTTGGAATATAATTTCTCTATATTAGTATCCCCTAATTTAGTGTCATTATCTACGAGAATTGTGTGAGAACTCCAAATTTGTGGATAATATGGGAGATTTTTAATTCAATCATGGATTATTCAGTATCTTCCATAAAGGGAATTACTTCTTCTCACATGGATAATAAATCTATCACAGTCAGAATTAATCTACATTTTCAAGCTATCACTAGTGGATATAGCCCCACAACATTGAGTCCTCGTACCATGAATGGAAAAGAATACATAGTGGTGTGGAGGATCTCTAGAAGTTGATACAAAAAAATTTCATGAATCTATCACAAATAAAACTTCTTGGAAAACTCCATACTGTCATGGACCATGGTGGGAAAAGAGTAGACAAACCTCTGAATCTAGTGGGAGGGATTCAATCCTACTTGATGGGTGTCGTAGGACCCATCACGAAATTCATACGTGACTAAGGGAATCTACTCTCCTTAGACGAAATAGAGGATAATTCCCTCAAACCCTCATCTATAGAGTGTATACTCAAGGTTAGGCATGTTCTGGTTGGTGAACTACAATACACGCCGATTGATTCACTCACACTTGGCACGATCTGATAGGATAATTTCACACTGAAGATACTTAATAAAGGGAGTTGTCCAATTGGTTATTTCCTTGATATGGGTGACCTAAGGGGCCTAACATATAAGCATATTTATCTAGATGATTCACCTTTTATTGGTCATCGTCATCCATAATGATGTGATTGATAACCCTCCAATGTGCCACATGAATGAATAGGTCATCTTGTTCTAGATCTGTGAGGGTTGCAGCTAGAATTTACAAGGTGTCAGCTCAAAAATTCTATAACTGAGGGACATGAGTCACTTGCAAATGAGAATGGATCTAAGTCATTAATAGAAAAGTGTGTTCCAACGAGGGAACAAACTCAATATTTTTGAAGATGTAGTCACCGTTAATATATATGATGAATAACTCAAAGTATCCCTTCACATGAAAGTAGGGGAAATCAATCTCACGACCCATATTTAGACTTGTAATGAGATCCTAATAATCTGTATCATTATGGGTTCATCCTTCTCACAACAAGAATGAGTATGGAAGGATAGTCTATGCTGGGGTGATGGAGATAGTCCCTAGGCCTAGTCTATTGAACTTGTGATCATAGAGACTTCTACCAGTTGGGCTTCATGAGGTACCATTGAAATGCATCTTCTAACATGGAATAGCCTAATCAACTGATATGAAGAAGTCTCCTAAGAAATTAACATTTAGGGGAGAATCTTCAAGGGGAAGATGAGGGGTTTGGAAGTCTTCTAATGCCTAAACCTTAACATATTTATAAGTAATGTACTAGATGTCCAACTGTTTAAGGATCACTACCCAGAATAGTGACCATTCTATAAATATTTGGTGATTTGGGATATATTTTAGTGGTTCTACATGGGAATGATTGGAATTAATTTTTTATTAACAGAAAGAACCCATTTTACTGGCTAAGGGGGGACCCATCATGACATCATGACATAAAACCATAATTCAGTCCCAAACGGTCCAAATTCTCAAGATAAAAGCAACCACTTCAAAGGAAAATCACCTCCTAGCCTCGAAAACATTAAAACCAACTTCCACTATCTCATCGCTGCATAGAAATTTGTCCCGTGCAAAATTGTATGGGCCAGGTACCAATGGAAAATTCATACCCTCTGAAAAATCCAATTCTAGAAGCAATGGAATGGTGAAAGCCCATTCCTCTAAACCTCATCTAGAGAAGCCCCTTGAAGATCCTATTGAACGATCCGTTGAACCGCATATATAAGATACGAAAATCCAAATCAAAGAATTATATAATGGATAAAAAAATAAGTCTAATCACCATAAAACCATTCATCACCATCCCATGATCACCATCAAGAAAACATCAAGGCCAATGATCGCATCCTGGTTCCCAGACAATGCCATAAATTTCTTCTCTACAATGATACCATGAGCTACCCTTCCACTCCGCATAAGAAAGAAGCCCAATGGAGAGGCGCTCTAAGATGTGAAATTCTTGACCAACACCACTTAGAAATAGAAGACCCAGAAAACACACCAAAGGATCACTGACGGGGTGGAAAACCAAGTTGACCTGACTAGAAGCACCACGTTGGAATGAAACTGGGTAGATATGAACAGAGGAAGAACCCCCACCAGGTGCCGAGACGAAAAAAATCATTTAAATAGGGATTGAGGGGAAGTAGAAAGAACTGGGATCATGTTTGTGTCAGTGGCGTTGATAGCAAAAGACCAACCATAGTCATTTAGACAACCATCTACCACGAATGGAACTAGATACCAGTGTGAAGAAACTACAAATGCAAAACCATTGCCGAAATCTAGATCAGGAATACCTCCCCCCTCTGTTCCACTATAGACCCAATGCTGAACCACATTGGAAGACATCAAAGACTTCATTGAGACACACTACCCTTGGGTCAGCTGAGATCCAATACTAAAGCTGTAGATGCCACCACCGTTTATATCTCATGATTATTTAGATACCGCCAAAACTTTTTCACTATAAAAACTAGGACATGTCATCTCTTCTAAATAGGGGATAATTTGTTCTCCATGTCATAGATCATGCAACTAAGATTGTATAAATAATTTTATATGACCTCATTCTTCTTCTGGGTGAGAAGGGTGACAAGGGACCAATAAATAGAAGTCACATAAAGAACAAGAGGCTTCCCAAAAATTGGTGGTATCAATTAAAGATGTTATAGAAAATACTAATTTATTTTCCCTAACATGGTATGACACTCCTCATCCCCCTCGTAAATGGTGAAGTTTTTCATAATTCTCAAAAAGGGACTACACTTGCAGGTCAGATTTGTTATAAATTGATATATATTGGCTAATTGTCCTCAAAGGCCTCTTTTCTCCAAAAGGTTTCTCAATGGTAGAATTTGGTTAATGAATTTGATCTTCTTTAGGTTGATCTCAATTCCAATGTATCTTAAGACAATGTTGAGAAACTTCCCATAGGTAACCCTGAATGCACACTTCAAGGGGTTCATCATTAAGTTCTTATAGCGAAGGAAGATGAACACATTCTCAAGGTCTTTGATATGGTCCTAACCCTAGTAGAATTTGACCACAAAGTCATCCACGTAGCATTCCACCATCATCATGAGGATTAGTTTGAATTTTTAATGCATATCCTTATGTTAATTAGCTTCTATTTTCTTCAAGACGATGGGAATTACTTAATAGCATATAGTCTCATGCATTTTAATGAATGTGGTGGAATCCTTGTCCTTAGGGTCTATCCAAGTCTAGTTATACCCATAATATATATCCATGAAAGATAGGGTATGGAACCCTTTTATAGCATGGATTAAAAACATTGTCCCTTATAGGGGAAAATCATTCTTTAAATAGTGGCGGTTGATGTCTCAAAATTTGATATATATTCTAATATTTCCATTTTTATTATTGACTGGAATGATGTTGGATATCCAACTAGGGTATTGAACTTCCCTTACGATGTTTGATTCAATAAGATTATCAATATCAGACACAACCACATAACCATGATATGGGAGAATCTTTCTATGAATATTATTGAATATAAAATGACTCAATGGGAGAATGAGATGTTAGAGGAAGACCTAAGGGTAAGGGTATATCCCTAACATCTCATCATAGATCCAAGTGAAGACGTTGTGGTGATACTTCAGGAATTACACATACATTCACTTGACTTATAGAGACATGGATTCACTAATTAGTTTCAGCATCAGATCCACCTCATTGTCAAGGTTCACCTGAAGAAAATCTTTGAAGGTGGTAGAGACACCTTCCTAAAATTAAGGAGGGGCATCTTCTAAATCCCCTTTATCATCTGAGTTAGGAGAAGCAGTAGGAGGAGATGGCTCATCCACGAAAACTGAATTAGTGGGAATATTGGCCCCTTTTAGGATGAACATGGAATATTCACTAAGGGATTCCAGCTTTTCTAAAACCATGTACACAAAATATATTTAACCAATTCCATCTATACTTCGATCACATGGTCCATGCTTCATTACAATGCATTGGTGGGGGGTTGGTTCCATTTATCCCACCCTTCCTTAAAGAACATGTGGGAATTTCCTATGAAAGTGGACATAGGGGGAGCCTCTCGGCACCTCATAATAGTAAGGTCCTCTAGTATCACCTGGGACTATCTAGTGCAAGTGTAAGAGGTAATATTTAGATATTCCTTCCTTTTAGAGACACTTAAACCCTTTATACTAGAGATAATAAAGAAGCTTATTAGGTAAGGCATTGTATCCTCTAACTGGTAAATCAAGAGGATGAAAGCATTTTTCAAGTCTACCCATTGATTAGCTACAGTGGCAGAAATATTAACACCATGCTCAGCCCTATTAGTATGAACCTGATTCCATTCCCTTCTATAGTAATGGGAATCTATGTAGTGGGCCTCATAAGAGTCAAAGGGGGACACATCACCTTATAGTACCCCTAATTGAACATTGATGAAGTACATGGGATACTGGTGATATGATGAGGGTGCTATTATTTTCATATAAAGCTAGGGCCTACCCAGTAGCGTATTATGTACAGTATCCTATGATACTACCATGAATTCAATACTTGTTATCAGGCCATGAAACCAGGTCTTCAGCTGATCTTTCCCACACGGATTCTTCTTACTCCTATCATAATTATAGATTGTCATGTTAGAGGGAGTCATATTTTCTTTGGTCACTCCTAGATTAGGGAGTGTTCTACTCAGGATGAAGTTGATCCCTAAACACATGTCCACTAGAAATCAATAGGTATCCATTCCATTAAACAGACCCAAAATTTATAGTTTTTGTATGTGACCCTATACAAGGGAACCCTATTCTTCCTTAAATATTGAGATGATAGCTTGGTATTCTATATTCTCAGCCTCTTCTACATAGTAGGATTCCACATTAGCTACCTCAACTTCAAACTACAGTGGTATTTTCAATGATTCCAAGAGGGCCTCACATATTTCTTTCAATAAGAGGTGGTCCTCAAGGATTTATATTCTTGTGGGTATAGCCCGGGGGTTCTTCAACACATCTTACTTTTATTACAACATTAATAATTTACCCGTATGGGGTACTACATGGTAGGGGGAACAATAGGTGCTACTAGATGAACCACTGGGTAGTAACTAGTAATAGAAAACTCTAGTTTCTGACTACCTAACCTACTCTAAACTGCTGAATGATTTTTTCTTGATTGAGGCATAGATCTGGCTATATGCAACCAATCATAGTTCAATCACAGCCCGTCTTCTTGGTTAGTTTGTGGTTAACTAGATGAAGTGGACTAGGGGGGATGATCCTATTCATCTCTATGAAAAACATGTTTCCTATTATCAGTAACATGCATATATTGGTTTGAGTTGTTGTCTTGAGCATTTTGGCGGCCCACATATCTTTTTCCTTTCCTCTGATGACATCATCCAGAGGTATCAGGGGTATTTTCCTGATATTCCTCACATTAAGGCACTGTGAAGTGCTCTAACAACTCAATAGCATTCATAGAGGTGTATTCCAACTTCCTCATCAGTGAAGTCATCCGGTTCTAGGAAGACCCTAAGGTAAATTCCAATGTTTAGAGGAATGAGATTACAGAGGGTATGAGATGGATTTGGAATTAGTGTAGGACTCTGATATCCCTTTCAAAATCGACAGCTACTCCGATGAGATTTGGAAGGTTGTGATGTTGATGCAGAGGATGTATCCAAAGGAGGTGCAGTAACTACAGTAATTTGTGGCCTAACTTAGCAGACACTGATGACACCATTTACATGAGAAACAATCCTACAATCCACCCTTCATCATAATTCTAGGTCCCATTAATAGATTCCAACATCCATTCTTCTGATCTATCATTGTCACTACCAAAGTCAATGGAGATATATGTCACTTATGTCATAACTTCACCAAATTTTACAAACCATAATCTATTTAGTCTTGGATTCACTCTATAAACACACGTCATTCCTTGATGGTATGACCAAAGATTTTTTGGAATGGGAAATAGTTAGGGTGGTCAGTGCGTCCAGCTTCCTTGGGCTTCTTACACTCTATCAGCTTCAGAACAATCTTATCTAAGGCACAGAGGAAATATCCAAATACTCATGCATACCAAAAGGAATAAGTATGATTTATTATGCCTGGGGAAGGCACTATGATATCATATCCTTGATGAGGGGATGGATCCACATTTTCTTAACTAGGTAGTTAAACTTGGAAAGGCATCACCTAGCGGTTCTGGGTCGAGTGAGGATACGCTTGATAGGGATGACCTGAGTGAGGATGAAATTGGTAAGGATTCACTCAGTGAGGCTCCTCTAATAAAGGGAAAAAACTCTATTGGATACCAAGCCTATAATTGTTTGGTGGTGGAACGCTCTACTTTGGTAGGCCTTTTCTCACGAACTAGAGGAGGCAATGGGAGTGATTGTCTAGTCTTCAACATAGCTTCATCCCAACACTACGAATTATCATAAAACTCTCAGAATCCACATTGGTAATCCTATGTGATGAGATTAGGGACCATATCATTCTTGATATTCCCCATACACATTTTTATAAGTTTATCTTGAGTCAAAGGAATGTCGAGTGCATACATGAGGCCTTTCAACCAGGAAACAAAGTCTGTGACTTTATCATGAGGACTTTTCTTTCAATTAAATAGGTTTGAAATTATTATCTTTTTCATAGTGAAGCTAAACATGTAGAGTAACTATCTATAAAGATATTCCCAACCAGTTATGGACCCTATAGTTAGCTGACAATACCAAACGAATATAGTTCCCTCCAGCATCTGAACAAAACAATAGATCTGGGTGAACTCTTATTTCTCTAGGGTTCACAACATTGGTCCACTCTTTGAGATAAAGTGGTAAAAATACTGTAGATGGTCACTCATCTCATTTAATGGGGTAATTCTGGGGTTTCCATACTCTGGGGGTGCTCGAATGTTGTCCACCCATGTCGGTTATGTATTTCTATCAGGTGGGATTTTTATATGTCATGTATCCAAATATTCAAGGTTATTGGTGATATCATCTATAAAATAATCTTAGTGATGGTATCTATATTCCCATGGGTCCCTAACTACCAACATATTTATAGGATCATAAACCCAGTTAGGCATCTCATTAACTCAAGGACCATCATTAATCAGATCTCAAGGAGGGTGATTTCACTGCTTGGGTGAGTTCAGAGACTTATATCATGGCCACTTACCATATGGTACTACCTATCCTATACCTAGATGCATGAGGTTACTGAGCTCAATTGGGTTAATCTTCATAAAGAGGACTCTTTGTTTTTGTTTCCCATATAGAAGATAAATGGGTTCCCATTAGGTGGTGTTGTAATCAGGTCATCGATTGACAATTAGTTCAGCAATGATCCTTTTCTTATCCTTGAGCTTCTAGATCAAGACGACTACTATGGGATCTACCTCTATTTTTGGAATGACCTTGAATGGATCGGAAGGGCCAATATAATCCTTTACCTTTTCTATGTTCTATTTGGATGGAAATGATGACTCATTTGAGGGATCCCAGAGGCCAAGTTCTTACCTTTGCTGATGGGTGATTACACCCGTTAGAGGGTCTACCTGGTACTACATCACCCATTGGGGTAGGTTTTTCTTATAAATCCCTATGATGGAGCCCCTATTTTCAAGTAGCTTAGGAACAACCATGTTTTTCATAACGATGTCCGAAGGGAAACCCTAATCATTGGTGGATTGTTCAGGATATCACAAGATAGGGACAAAGTAGAGAGAAACATACCATCCACCACCCCTAATCTAGACATGTGGAGATGCTTTTTATATAATATGATGGAGTATTGTGAGGCACTAAATACATTTTTGTTGAAGATTCTGGCGGTAGCTGGATGACTTAGGGCACTGATCCACTAAGAGCGTTGTGATCTCAACACTTCGACACTGCTAGTTGATGGCCTTGAGGTGCTTCTAACTTCCTTTATTGGCCATGTGAAGATCATAGATGTGGTGAAATATCACCTTAATGATCTGCTAGAAACACACAACCTGGACCTCAGAAAGGGTCTATAGGATATCGAAGTATAAATTCATGGGTGTCTAGAACACTACTAACAATCAGTTGAAATATAGGAACATTTACCATCCCTCTTGACCATAGAAATTTTCCTTATCATTGTTAGTCCAAGCCTCAATCTGTGCTTTCCAAGAGATAGGTGGAGGTACCGATGTAGATCATTTCTATGGCTGGTTGGCTGGTAGAGGATCCACTTCATGAGTTAACTATTCATTGAATGTTGGGTTGTCTCTCAAGGGTGGTACCAACTACATCATCACATCCCTATAAGATGGAGTGTTAACTACTTATTCAGGCATAATGGAGGAGGTTATCATCTATGGCTCAGGAAAGTGATCACCATCTGAAGGTTCCAATGTTGAGACTAAAGAATCACTAACTTCTCAGTTGGATATGGATTTGAGGGAAGTCGGTGATGACGGAAACTACACTGAGAGCTCATAGAAGGAATCCAGAATTTCCTACACTTTTAAGTACCTATAAAGGGATATGAAGATCTTATGGTCATCTACATCGAGGATGGGGAACATCAATTTCCGGGAACCTTCCCCATTATCTATTATTTGTGGTGAAGAATCCATTATTGAGTATTTTGTCCTCTTATAGTCTGAAAGATACACAAGGTCGATGATGACATGGTGTTTCCCAAGATTTCTCCTTCAATGGAAAGTGTTCTCCCTTCTACCCCAAGACGGTTCATTAGGATAGGGTTCCTCTTCAACAAGCGGAGGACTTTGTTCAGGTGGGTGGTAACATAGGGAGGACCACCTCTTTGATTGGTGAAGGAGAAGGGAGGGTCTCCACTATGGTTGGTGATAAATTGAGGAGGACCTTCACCTAGGATGGTGCCGGAGTGGGTACAAGCTCTTATTTTTCTGGTGATATCATGGGGATGTCCTTCATCCTATTTGTTGAAAGAGTAAGGAGGACCTCTTCTTGGTTTGATAATGGTACAGGGAGGACCCCCAAACTGATTCTCATCATCATGGTTCAGCTCATAATATAAATTGTTATTTTTATTTGTTCATAGATTCAACCCAGCCTACCTATGAGGAGGATGGGGTCTCGATCCCAATCCAGCAGAGCTGGATCCCTGATCACTTATTAAAGGGATCTTATGGGATGCTTCGGTGGTGAAAGGGGACCCTGGAACCCTGGAAGATGCCTCTTTTTGGGAATTGTCTATGGACTTCCCCCAATGATGACGTTGGGTGCTTCGGACGAGGGCCGGTGAAGAAGGGGTGAAAATCACATTCTCTTCGGCATGAGGTAATAGTTTTTTTTGGGGTCGAACGAAGCCTAATTGGATTCCACCTTGGTGGATCTTGGGTAATATTCATTGTTAGGATGACTCGAACATCTAGAACCTCATTGGTCCGGGGTATTGATTCATTGGAGCACTCTAGGGAGACACTCCTAAAATAGTTCATTTCTAGAAATGGGGTGGTTTCTGCCTATGCATCCTTTAAGGGTAGCAGTGTTAGTAAGGTGTTGACACCTACAGGTCCTATAGGTCCATATTCATCATGGTAATGATCCCATCCTACTTTTACAAATGTTTTAGGGTGTATTTCACCCTTATTTGTGTAATCTTATAGTGTGAGACGGGGCATGGACACCCTATAGCCTTATTCGTGGTGGATTTTATGGTGGAAGTGGAGTTATGAGGGATTACTTCAATAATGTTTTTTCTTCCCTAGCTCATGTGGGTACCAGGTTGCTGATTTCCTATAGAAGGAGTCCTATAAGGAATTTGGATTAAGTTGTTAGTATGTGTATAAGTAATGTAAATCCCAATTCCCAATGTAAAATCATTGTTCAATATTATGTAGAAAATAAAGATCCACACTAATGATGTCAGAGACCATAAATGCCCAACCTTTACTAAACAAATGCACAGGTGAGTTTCATGTCTGGCCCACCATTTTATTTGTGGGAACTAGTGTCGGATGTTTGGATATGGTGACATGATAATATCTTGATGTCTCAAACAATACTTGTCCCCATGGTTGAGGAGAGTAGTTTCATGTCAGGTTCCCAATTTGTTTTCCATCATTTTAGATGGGGCTTGCAACTTCATCTGTTCTTCCTAGAGGATGATGTGATGTGGCTCTGTGGCCCCGTAGTCGAACATTCCAAAGGTGGGAGGATTTTATCACTTTCATTGGTGGTGTATCTTCCTTGATCTAAAAGTAATGATGGGATATTGGTTCCTCCTTACATGTATTACTCCTTGGAACTCATCACCTAGTATGGTTCACCATTGTAGACTTGAGTCATGTTTTTGGAAATCATTTCCATTTTCATCTCATTATTGAAATCGTTTAATTACACTACTTCTATCTTTACTGGGCAGCAACCTTAGGTCAGGAGAGTAGTCATGTTGGGTATCGCAATGCATGTCTGGACGTTGGGAACATTGGTCACCTATAAATATTCCTCTTGGTAGGGCTTCTCAAATGAGGCGTTATAGGCATGGAACCCAAGGAATATCATGTTGACCACAAGGTAAGTAATTTTTTGGGAATAATTCTTCAATGTATTTTTACATTAGTAATACCATTATTATACATGGGATAGGTGGTTTGGTTCAGGTCACAAGTTCAACATCATATAGAGACATCTCAGAACGTCCTACAGATATGGATCAAAGCATGAGTTTAACATTTTATAGAGATAGATTTGTTTAATCAGATCACCCTATGGGTGAAGATCAAGGAGTTTCATCCCTAATAGAGAAGATGTTTCTCCTAGATAGTTTACCAATGGATCTAAACTCTCTATAGAGGTGGATCCAGTGAATGATTTTAATCTCTTATAGAGACAGACTTGGTTGATAATAACCCCATGTGGGTCAAATAAAGGTGGGGCATCCCTATTAGTGAATATGTTACACATGGATTGTTTACCAATGGATCATAATTCCCCATGTAGGCTGATCCAAGGAATGATTTTAGTATCTTATTTAGATAGATTGGTTTGATCAAAACATCCCATTGGAGTGGATCAAAGAGTTTTTTTCCTAGGGGGAATATGTCACACTTGGATAATTTACCAATGGATCAGAATTCCCCTGGAGGTAGATCCAGGTAAGAGTTTAATGTCTTATGAAGATGAATTTGGTTGATCTAAACACCCAATGGGGGAGGATCAATTAGGTGTGTACCAAGGAGGGAAGTTGTCACACTTATATTGTTTACCAATAGATTATAATTACACATGGAGGTGGGTCCGTTCATGAGTTTAACATCTTGTATAGATAGAATTGGTTTATTGGAATAACATATGGGGGAAGATCAAAGAGGTTCATGCCTAGGAGGGAAGATGTCACACCTAGAATTTTTTCCAATGTTGGGATTGAAACTCAGAGAGGCATCCTACATACCCTATTTAAAAGACAAAGATAAAACCCATATATTTTGATGCCACAGTTTAATGTTGTGTGATAGGACTAATCCATTCAATTTAACATCATGAGGTAAGCATGATATTGTCATGAAAGGAGGATTAGAGAGGGATGGTATGTGGTTTATGCATTTAGTATTAACATCATAAGTAGATTAATCTTGGGGGAATGGTATGGGGATTATGCATGGAAGCTTCAATGGTAAGGGAGTTTCATCCCCATGTGTGGGGTATCATCCCATGGTGGGGGAGAGGATGGAATCTCATGATGATAGAATATAGGAGATCATGTGTTCATATCATAGGGTAATAATAAATATTTACCTCGTGTATTGAGGATGTTTTCGTGCAGTTTAATTTCATACAACTAGGATGTGGAACCATGCAGTTTTACATCATGCAGCTCAGACAAGGGGGATTCACTCCTCACCCATTGGGCTTGTGTAACCACCAATCATGCACCATTGGATAGGGCGTAGAGTTAGAACTACCATATATGATTGTTTAATGACATGGTTTCCATAATAGTCCCTATGATTAGAAGCAATAAGGTCGGAGTACCTATGCTCGGAAGAAAAAGGTAGGTTAGAGGCACGAGCCACACTTGGAGTGATGTGGTCGAACACAAGAATGAGTGGTACTAATCACATGGGGACTCAAGGAGAAACTATAACAGTTCGAGATTTTTGTGGGGGTCTTGGGCACTCATACTTTTTGAAGGGGCACCAGAAGAAGGGAGGCAACATGGATAGGCCTAGGAGAGCAGTTTTGCGAAGCTTGGGGCCTCTCAAATTGGTGTTTCGGGAAGTTCAGGTGATTCATGAAGGTAGGGGGATTCATGGAGGAATATGCTTCATGAAACCGGGTAACAATGCCTTAGAGTAATGTCTTGATTCATAGGGGTAGTGCTTCTTGAAGTCTTAATGCTTCAATATTCCTCATGTTCCTTAGAGGGGCTTTGTCTTCCATGAATGATTAGGCCTTTTCAAAAGTTATATCCAGTTTAGGTGGCGAGTTTTAAGAACATGAGGAAGGTTTTGTGAAGCCTTGATACCTTGGGTGATCCAAATTTGTATTTTTTGTGACTCTAAGTGGTTTGATGAAAAGAGAGAAATTTCGTAAGTCTAAAGTTCATTGTACGTCCCTAAAATGTATGACCAAAATAGAAATTTTTAGGACTTGGGTTTCACAAATATTGGTGACACTCATGAAGCATTAGTATCTTCATGAAGGAGATTGGATCCATGATTCGTATATTTGCATTCATAGGGATTTCCATCCAACCTTCATGTTGAAATGAGGTATTCTGGGACTCTGATATGGAATTGCATGAATGATACTATTAGGCCTTCACCAATCATGAAGGAGCACCATAGCTTTATAAAATCATGATCTTTGACCATTCTCAAAAAGTTTTGCTACATAAAACATATCCTTAGAGGGATATTTGTGTTGTTTTGGACCAAAATTAGCATGATCTGAATATTTCATCTATTCCTTCCTCGAATTCTCCTATGGCATGCATATTTCAGCACTAATAAAGAGATTTTTATTTTATGTCTCAATATTCATGATTATGAGGAGCTAATTCAGAGTATTCCATTATTTAGTGATGGACCCTAAATGTAGAAAGGGAATTCACACTTGTATCAATGAAGGGTTTTCCCAACTATGAAAAACAATAAATCTGGTGTTGGAACTGAGCAGATCATGGTCATATTAGGGAATATAACTTAGGTTATGATGAATAAACATTCCCAAATAGAGAATCCTATTGTTCCACAACATTATTAACCCATGTTGGTTTGATTTAATTTGAAAAAAACTATTTATTAATGGAAATACTAATCTGTTGGCATCTGATCAATGGATTAAGTCCCCCACAAATATCTTATTTTCATTGGGATGTTACATTTGATTTTATTAATCAACCTATGATATTATTTTAGTGACAATATAAAACTTAAATCCTAATGTAAATTACGTCTATCATATGGGTTTCAATACCTATTCATGATGAATATTTACCTCATATGTTTACGTAGAAAATAAAAAAACATATGACTATTGTACACATGTTTTCTTATATATTTACAGAAGAGTTTTTTAGTCTTCCCTCAAATTGTGAAGTTGAGTTTTCAATAGAACTTATTCCTAGCACTAAACCTATTTCAAAGAATACATATAGAATGGTCATGATTAAGTTGTAGGAATTTAAGAATCAGATTCGGGAGAATCATGATAAGGGATTCAATCAGCCCAGTGCATTTCCATAGGTTGTACTTATTCTATTTGTTAATAAAAAAAATGGGTCAATGCATCTTTATATTGAATATCAAGAAAAGAAAAGTTAATTATTAAGAATAGGTATTTTATACCCCATATCAATGATTTTTTAATTAATTATGAGGATCTCAATATTTTTTCAAGATTCATCTCTGATTTGGATATTATCAGCTAAGAGTCAAGAAGGAGGATATACCCCAGATATACTTCCATATAAGTTATGAGGATTATAAATTAATAGAAATACCATTTGGAGTTACCAATTATCCTTCTATATTCATAGATTTAATGAATATATTCCTTATATATTACCTTGATCATTTTATGGTGTTCTTTATAGAAAATATTATTAAATAATTTACGAGTAAGGAAGGGTATGAAGAGCATTCAAAAAAATTTACTGAAGATCCTAAGGAAGAAGAAGATATATTCAAAATTTTCCAAGTGGGAATTTTTGGTACAAAAAGTATCATTCTTCAGTCATATAATTTCTAGTGCGTGTATATTGATGGATCCCTCAAAGATAGAAGTTATTGGGCAATGGCTTAGACTAACTATATAACGACCCTAGACTTTTACATATATTATTAGATGATTTTAATCTTAATCAACCATCAAGTACAACCAATGATCATAAATTCTAGTTTATTTAAAAGGTTAGGTACATAAAACTGAAAACATGGAACGGAAATAAAAACTAATTTTATTTAATCTTCATTATGAGCTTTTAACTCCCTTTGAACCCTTTTATCTTCATAGGATAACCTAGGGAATACATGAACAAAAAGGATGAGCTAAAATAAAAGTAAGTGAATAGGCATAATAATATAGAATAATACATGGGTTAGAAGGAATAACATGAAGACATAAAAAGGCGTGAAACATTAAAAATAGATGGAAGAATATCATATAGAACATGGGATCACGTAAA
This sequence comes from Viscum album, assembly GCA_963277665.1. Lineage (NCBI taxonomy): Eukaryota > Viridiplantae > Streptophyta > Magnoliopsida > Santalales > Viscaceae > Viscum > Viscum album. The sequence goes on from OY728123.1 coordinate 1,897,260,838, forward strand.
CATGGTATCATTGAAATATGGAAAAAACCTACAACATGACATAAGAATGAGTCAAAGCTAACCACCAAGACCATTTCATATAGAGGAGCATGACTCAAGGCTAACCACCAAGACCATTGAACATATATTATTATTAGTTAAGGATAACCACCACTACTATATAATCAGACATTAATAGTGTTAAAATAGAGTTTATTAGTGTTAGATAAGCACTGACTACTGGGGTGAGATTAAAATCACTTTCCATTTATTATCACTAAGAAAGCACTGATAAAGGGGTCATTTATGAGTGCTTTTATTTAGAACTAAAAGGGATAACATTATCATCATTTTAAAAACACTACTAAGGGAAAAATTTATCTGCACCTTCAAATGTGATGATAAAGGATACATTTATCAGTACTTTTAAAAGAGATAATAATGGTGAATACAGTAGTGGGTTATAATAGCACTACTGCAATGTGTTGTAACAACACACCACAGAACCAAAAACACCACCAAATATCAAAAAACCCATGTACCAATAAAATAAATTAAAAATGAAATGAAATTTAAAACACAAATACAATAAAAACACTATATTATAGACATTTCAAACATTTAATTGTACAATTACATGAGTATAAATTATTACATACATTCAAAAACATCAATGTTCTTTTTTTTTTGATCCTGACCCTGAATCATGCTATTGTCGACCAAACCACCCCTTATTGAGAAAAATAACTCACATGTATAATAAAACAATTCTTATATTATTAATAATATAAAGAAACAAATTAACATAAAGTGCTAATTTTAAACTAAATGTTTAGTCATAGGAGGAATATTGTGAATCATATTGACTTGTGGTTGATTATTACACATCACATCATTTATTTTTCATATTCAAGCATTATATATTTAAAATTTAATTAAATATGTATAATAAAATCCATATAGGTGTATCCTAGTTGTTCCGTGAGTGACACTTTTAAACTAAATGTTGATTTTAAATAGTTTACAGACATTTTGATTCATATCGAGAACATCATCTATTGGATTGAGTTGTGGATAATTCCAACATGTTAAAAATGATTTTTCGATAATTATCGTATAGTATTAAAACAATCTGAACGTTTTTTCTTAGTTTTGAGTAGGTCAGGCTTCCATTTTAATAAAATTGATGTCAATTTTAATGAAAACAACACACTTGGAGTTATATCTGTCAAACCATACATCTTATTGAGAATTGTATGATTCCTAAAAATCTCAAATTACTTATGTATCATTTTCCTAATGTATGAAAATAATCCCAATGTGTTTTCTTGATTTTGAGTACGTCACATGTCTTTTTTACTAAAATTTCATTTTAACTAGAAACATGAACCTTGAATCATAACAATCACATCGTGTACTTTTTTGACATGAGACTAATTTCTAAATGCAACAAATGAATTATGAATTTCTTTCCCAAATTATCAGGAAAATATGAGTATGTTTGATCAGTTTTTAGTGAGTGATGCTTTTGGAACTAAAATGTTGATTTTAAGCTGATAAAAAACTCTTTGTATCATACATGGCACATCATGTATTAGGATGAGGTGATTATGATTCCTACACATCAAAAAAGTCTTATGGGTAATTTCTATAAAGTAAAAAAACAATTCAAAGGTGTTTTATCTATTTTTAGTGGGTTAGTGTTCCATTTTACTAAAATTCCCGTCGATTTTAAATAAAAAGATTCACTAAGAGTCATACATGTCACATAGTATATCAGTTTGAGGTCAAGATGATTCTTTCATATATTAAATGAATTATGGATTATTTTTCTATTGTATCAAAATAATCATAATGTTTTTTTCTAATTTTGAGTATGTCATTTTTTATTTTTACTAAAATGTAATTTTAAACTGGAAACATGCACTTTGACTTTTACTAGTCCCATAATGAACTATATTTATGTGAGAATGATTCCTACACATTAAAAATGACATATGAATCATTGTAATAAATTATCCAGAAAATATGAGGTTTTTTGTGAACGGTCGTATGGATGCTCTCTTGCAAACTTTATGAAATCTCTAACACCAGCTTCATATGCTTTTGTCAAATGATTAGCATGCATCCATTTTAAATTCTTATACATCTTATTGGGATCATAAAATATTAATTTGTTATAATAAATAAATAAATACACATAAGATATTAATTAACAAATGTTAAAGTTATAGAAAATTATAATAAGGGAAACCCGACATTTGATTATTTCAAAGAATTTCTGTATTCTTTGATGAAAATGGGTAATTTAATTTAAGAAAATAATTACTTCAAAATGAAATTATTTATCCTCTGAATTAATTCTAAGGTGAAAGTTATAGAAAATTATCTTGGTCATCATGTCATCTCCTAAACATTTATCATTGCATTATGTTGTTGGACACACATCCTCCATCTCTTGGGGACATGCACCAATGTTTCTTCAAATAATATAAGTGGTAGTCATCCATGGGATGAATACTTCTCATAGTAGTACATGAAACATAAATATTATGGAGGGAGAATCTGATGAAAAAAATGTAATAATTATTAAGAGATGAAACCAATGAGAATGAAAGTTGACTATAAAATAGATGGGGGTGAGTATCCAGAAACAACTTGCAATAATAACTATTATTTAAAACACATAAAGTCTTCATTAAATCTCCTAAACAAATGAAAATATAATATAGGCAATTAATTAGTAATAAGAAACTCAAATATGATAAACAATAATAATATACTCTAATTAAATTAACTATAGGATATAAAAATGTATTAATAAAACATTATAACAAATAAATGTTATTTCATATACATGTATGGTAATATAATATTCCTAAGGATGTAACCAATACATGTAGACCTAAAATGATGAATACCTAAAACCAATTTCTAATATATAGAGTTTTATAACCTCTATTCTATTTTCTGGAACAAGTTATGTAACAACCTATGAAATTATTACATTTAATATTAATGGTATATCAAATATTTGAAAACATCTCAAGACTCTTGGGATGTCATATCACCACACCAACCAATCCTAATGATTCTAGGGAATTCATCACATTATATCTACTAATATAAAGGATTATATAAAGGTTATATAATACCCATTGACCCATACTTCTTATTATAGGGAGGTCCATAAAAAATTTAGAATAAAGCACTAATACACATCAACAAAATGTATCACAAACAAGGTAGAAAAACAATCCAACCCTGGAAACATCTATTCTATACACACTAGCCTCTACCGAGATCGAACGACCCTGTGAGGTCACATTTTCTAAGTGTACCACACTTAACTCAATTATAAATATAAGTGGAATCAAAATATTAATAGATTTATAAAACATGAATCCCCATCTAAAGTTTCTACTATTCAAATACGAAAATACCTATCCAGTTTAATATGCCAAGAAGTTTTCTCACAGGCTTCCCAACAACTATCATGGAAATTTATACATATAAAATTATATAGATGATGAAAAATGGTATGGTACTTCTACAATATGGTTACTGCCAATATTTACCCAATGAAAATAAACCATGATTCATCCACAATTTAACATAAATAAAAGAGTATCTTGAAAATATCCTATATTAATTCATAGATGTAATTAAGAAGGAAGGAGATCTGTGTATGGACAATGACAGAAGCTGGGAAGGGTCACATTTTAGGTGTTTCGCACTCTAAAATTTCAAGAATCAAAATAGATGGTCTCCAAGGCCAAATCTCTAAGATGTCTAACTCAAGACACTCAAAATTGCAAAACATCTTCCACCGTAGCCTGAACCATTGATATTTTACACCCTATCTTACCCATGATAAAGTAGAGAAAGAATTACGTTCAAGAAAAAGTAGAGAAATACTTATGTTTGAGCCTTGGATTCATTCAACCCTTGAATTGTTCAAGCCTTGGAATTTGTTGAGCCTTGATTCGATCTTTGATTCATCAAGGAGGAGCAATGGTAGCAGGTGGCTTCTGTGAAGAGCTTCTGATATCTCAAAGTGGTTCATGATGGTTAGGGTTCTTAAAATAGATCGGGACACTTTTATCAACACTTAAGTAATAAGTGCTGATAAAATCTATATTTATTAGTGTTAATGTTTTAAAACTGATAAATTTAACTTTTATCAGCCTTTTTTAGCGCTGATAAATCTCTATCATTGTCAACGATTATTACTAATGTGTTGATAAAGGACTTATAATTATAATTATAAAAAAAATTGTAAATATATATGTATATATATAATTATATATATATTTATTTAATAAATATATATATAAATATAGTAAATATATTCTTTATTTAAATATATTTAATCAAATTTTAAAACTATTTAATTATAAATTATTTATTTATAATTATATAAACATTTTTTAAAAAAATAATATTTATATCATTATACATATTTATATAATTATATGTATTTATATAGTTATATATATAATTATATATATGTATTAAATGTATATAAAAAAATATAATAAATATATTCATTATTTAAATAAATTTATTATAACTTTAATAATTATTTAAATATATAATTAATTATTTATTATTATATATATACTCTTTAAAAAAACATTTATTTATTTATTATTATAAATGTATAAATGTATAAATACAGTAATTATAAATTTATAAATATATTTATTTATAAATATATTTTTAGCATTATTAATGAATTTTTAATCTTAAGTACATGTATGTTAAAATAAGTGAAATTAAATAAATTAAAATTAAGTACAATTTAACAATATTGAAAAAATGAATACGTTTTGTGTTTGTGCATTGTATATTTAAAAAATTTCATTAATTGTGTATATTTTAAAATAATATAACGCACATTTTATCTATGTTAAATTGAAAAATCAAACGACATTAAATTATATCCATTTCACCATGCAATTAGTCAGTACTTTTAATTCATATTAATTTTTAATTACAAACCATTATTCACTAAATATATGAATATTTAATTTAAAAGAATAAATATTTTTTATAATTTGAATCATATTTCTATACATTCATATATATTTATATCAATATATTTAATATATATTATTTATTAACATTATCTATAAATATTTACTTAATAAATTGTTTAATATTTCTCCCAATTTACTTATTTTTATTTTTTATTTTTTTATTTTTTATTTTTCATACACACACACAAATATATATATATATATAATTAATACTATGTATTAGTATTTATAATTCATATACATTGCAATCAATTTAATTATTTTCATTAATAATTACTTAATAAATATAATTTTTAAATTTTTTTAATAAATTCATTTTTTATTTTTATTTATTTAATTATTTCATTTTATTTAGACCTTTATTAGCCTGAAAAAAATATCCATTAAATAATCTCTTTATGAGTGCTAAAAATAAATTGTTGGTAAAGGGTACCATTTATCAGTACTAAAAAAAGTACTGATAAATAATACAATTTAACAATGCTAAAAATATATTATTTATAAAGGGTACACTTTATTTGTGCTAAAAAAGCACTCATAAAAAGTAAAATTCAGCAGTGCATTTTTTAGGGCAGATAAAAGTTCCATTTATCAGGGCTTTTTTCTAGCGCTGATAAAGGCCAATGCTTTTAAAGACCTATTCGGTAGTAGTGCACCATGACCATTACAAATGATATCTCATGGGACTAAAAATTACCAAATGCATTGGAGGGATATCTGGTCACACCAATCATAACAGGTTCATGAGTATGTGTATCACTTGAATAGTCATTCTAAGGAATAAAACATAAACATAAAGATCATGCTTGGAAATAATTGGGTATCGAAATCTGGTCAAAAGGAATAACAAAAGGGAATATCATAATGGTGTCCATGAAAGAATGGATTTAAATCATACATGGACATTAATAAGGTAAATTTGGAATAGATCATGAGAATTTATATCAAACTGAATTGAAAAATGTAATAATAGGGTCTAAGAAACGTTGGCAATAAATCATTTTAGTATGGTTTAAGTAAAATATTAAATATTATTTAAAACAGAAAACTCATAATTGTTTATATAAGACCAGAAATGAACCCAGATATTTTTTCATGATAAAATTTGGTATTTTATAAATATAATTTTGGATTAAAAAAGATTATATATAGCACTTGAAAATGGGTAAGAAATGATGAATTTCTCTTTAATTGGGCTTGCTTATCGGAAAGATTTGAGAAGTGAACATTTTTTAAAACATGCACTTTCCCCTAAAAAAGGATGAAATAATCTGGATACAAGAGTATAGACCATATAAATATAATTTAAAATAATTTTTAAAAAATATATAAAAATTAAATTGTGGTAATGAGATATAAAGTGTAACCTGAAGGAAAAAATGAGGGTTTAAATGGAATCCCTTACCTTATGTCTAAAAGTGTTTTTCACTTGTACATAATGTATTGGATAATGAAATTAGTTAAATAATTTTTTAATTTATAACCTTTTATACATTTATTTTACTTATTATAATTTTATAATGTTCATTTATGGCCTTTTTGATAAGTTATATGATACAATTTCATTGTTTGGGAGTGTTCGTTGCATGGGTTTTCATGATCGGTTCACTTATATACATGTATGGAAGATCATGTGAAATGAGGATGGTTTTCCCTAATTAAAATTATATGTTAATGATAAAGTTTAATAATATTAAATGGTCTTTTATAACAATTTTTCTAAATTTGAGGGTGATTCATTTAATAAAATGTTGATGAAAATCATTGAGATTATTTTGGAGTTTTTTATCATCACGAACTAGTTTTGTTTTATTAATTAATATTATATATATATACTTGTACCATAATATTAAATAGGGTTTTATACATATATTATAATATTTTTTAACAATAATAATGGTTTTATGACCCTCCTTGAAGGATAGATTTAAAAACGAAAACACGCCATCCACAAAGGTTGTAAATCGACATCTCACAAATAATGTTTTCATTTTTTGTATAAAATGAGAGGGAAAGGGAAATGATGATGGGTTATTCCATTAACAGAATAAAATTAAAGTATATAAAATATATTGGAGTCATAATTTAGCTTGTATAAGGATAGTTTAGTGTAGAATAAGAAAAGGAAATAAATTACAATAAAATTATAAGAAAAAGAAATAAGTTTTTTACCTTTTGAATCTTTCTACTTGATAACCTCATTAAGGAACTTTGGTTTAGTATTTTAATGAGAACAAAGGATCTTGGATATTTTGGTATACTAAGGAAGTGTTTTTTGTGGAATTTGGGTGATCTCCAATTCTTTATAGGTGTAAGAAAAATAGGTGGCAAGGGGTAATATTTATAGTGAAGGAGACAAGTGTTTTTTTATTATTTTATTCATTATTTAATTATTTTGGCTCAATATTGTCAATAAATTGAAACTTATCAATATATATATATATTAAAATAATTAATTATATTTCATGATTATGGGATTAAATCATCCATTCATCATCTATTACTCAATTATTTATGTATTTGTTAAATACCGTTAATCACCATTTTTCACTATCCACCAAAAATTCAACTATTTTAGAAAAATACAAAAACTTCACCCCACCCATTTTTCAACATGTAAAATTTAAAATTGGAATCCATTTTATGAAAATAATTTTAGAAATATGATAAATTTAATTTTTAATTAAAATAATCATTTCTTCAAAAAATACCAATTTTAAAATTATTAATGATTTTATAACACTTTAAAAAAATAATTAAGGTCAAATAATTTTTTTTATAACCATAAGACAAAAAATATTAATTTATGAATAAATTTTCTCTTAAATTATTATATTGATTATAAAATTATTATTAAATATTTATAAATTTTAAAAAAACCAATACGTAATTTATCATTTCTAAAATATTTTTTTACTTATTCTAAGATATAAATATACCATATTTTCCTTTATAAGATACCCAAATTTTATTTATTCTTCTATAGGTGAGGTTACTATTCTATTGGCTGGATAACTAACTATCCCAAAAGTATAAAGGACCCATTTCCTAACATGGTATTAGAGCATTGTCCAACTAAATGAACATCATGGGGAACCCACACCCTAAACCATCAAGGGAATACCAACCCCAAAAGAACTAACCAAAGGTACATGAAACCACACCCATGATGTATGGAGTCCTATCACTACCAAATCATTGAGGTAAGGGAAACTCAAACCCTGATTCATTAGGGTATTACTGGTCCCGTTTTCTCTCTAAATGAACCCACCAAACTACCATATCAGTTAAGCACCACTTCATAAGCATCGTTCTTGATTATCACAGCCTCATATCTTGTAGGACTCTATGGGGGGCACCATCTCACTCTGTGTAAAAAAATTATTAGGATAGACTTCTAAAAAGCCTAAATCTGAGTCCTAGAAAAGATTCTATGGAAGGAGAAATATCTAGAGAAGATCTCTAAGGAGTACATGATGTGCACTGGGGTACACACGACATGTGGGCCCACCTGAGAACCGGGTCGTGTATCCTGTCTACAGAGTATGATAACCCATGTAGGGTTACACAATGTGTATAGATGGTACACATTGTGTCCTACTTCACATGTCCCCTTGATGTGTTCCTCTTCTACATAGACCATCCAACCGTGTAATTTAAACGTCATGTATCCCATAAAACACGGAATGTTTTGGATAAATGAACACCTACCCGTGTGGTTTCCTAGTTTCCATGTACTGGACCCCATATCCATGTACTTTGTTCGTGTGTTTGTACATGGCCATGTGTTTCTACACCTCTTCCCATGCCATGTCCCAAGGCCCCATGGTTTGGGTCACTACACAGAATGCATCAAGAGTACATGGCATATAGATCCCAAAATTTATCTTCCCTTAATAGAAAGGGCTACACGACATGTCTCTCTAGACTAAATTTTGTTTAGATGTTAATTTCAATCATGCATTAACACTAAAACCCTCCGATTTTACCTAGTTTATCCCAAAACCAAAAAATATACCTATAAGGGATCTCTAGCAATTGTATTTGGTCTCTAAAATCTTAAAACATTGCACAATGATGGGGATCAGGACCAAAACTCAAACATACATACCTCAAGGGAGAAACTCAAAAGCTCTAGGTGAATATAAATGCTCATATCATGCTGATCCTCGATCTAATGACCATCTTCATCAGAAATAGTGATCGACAATACACTACTTCATCGATTTGGCTTTGTTTTTATTCTTCTCAAAATGGAGAGGAAAGGGGAGGAGGAGGAGAAGGAGGTTTTCCTCCTTGTTGTGTCATGCGCCAAAGGGGGTTGGGGAGGTGGAATTGATTTTAATCAATTAAAATAAATTAAATCCCCTTTTTACACCACATCACCAAAACGCCATTGGATGAAAACCTAGTTCTAACAAAAAATCTGTCACGCATAGGGAAAACATGATATCATGAAATTAATAACGACCTTAGATTTTAGATCTGAGACTCTGCTGAGGATTTATTTTATATTTCCTGACAAAATTCACACGCATGACAAAATATTTTAATATTTTTCAAAATCACTATGTTGAGGCTCCTCGGGCCTCAGAATCCCATGCTGACTCAATGCATGTATTGGAAAATATTCGTAGAAATATTTCAAATTCTTATAGGTAAAAACCTGAGTCATTACATTCTCCTCGTCTTAGGTATTTTAATCCCCAAAATGTGAAATCCTAACCACAAGGGAATAACCTAGGCTCTCCTTTGGGATCACATGCCAGCGAGCTCACCAGGGGTTCCCATGATTCTTATAAGAACACACTTAGGGGAATCACCATATAAAAACCACTCTTACATCCATCTCTAACCAGGAAACATCATAAAAAAAGTGACAAATTCCCTTTTGGGTACGACTGGTGAAAAAAAACAAGCACCACAGTCTATCTACTGTCATTAGGTCTAGCGGTATGCCACCACACTAACATGATGCAGATTCTATCTTAACCCAAAAATTCACATCCACCCTTGGATGAAATATTTCACAACCTCTTGAAGTGCCTTTCATTCTAGAATTCCAGCATGGGAGGGAAAAGTTTAACAAAATAGGGATGCCCAAGTCTAAACACTAGGTCATGCCAAGCCCATTTGTCTATAAAACTCCAATTTTCATAAAACAAAAGAAACACTATCACTCCCACTAGTGGAATCCCAACTATGTATGGATGGTAGCAAACCAAACCATACTATAGAAACATCATAGGGAATAACTTTTCAACTATGAAAAGGTTCTAAGCAATGCTCTCCATTTTCTAGGGTTACCTAGAAAAGGAGTTGAATATGAAAGCTCCACTAGTAGGGCTATGAATTACTATGATGCCCCATCACAGAACCTCTCCCTAAACTTAAAATTCTATGGGACTCATCCACCATGCCTCCATATTTTCTTCTTTGAGCATCACTAACTCACTTACATGGTTTTGGTTGCATCACAAAAATGTGTCCCAGTGGGGAAAGTGTCCTTCTTTTTGATCCCAACCCTACATCAAACTACACGACATCCTCATCAAGAGTTTTTCATAAAAATATAACACCAGAAAAACCAGGGTAATAATGAAGAAAAAAGTTCTTCCAAAACATACATTGGGCCGTATCGAGCCCTCTATTTGTGAACACCAACATTGGGTTTCACCGACACCCCGCGTCACCTTGGTTAAAACTTGAGAAAGAAGCGGAATGAAAAGAGAACACAAAACCATTTATAACAATTGATACTATGGAAATTAGAAAGTACATAAGTCATAACTCTATTCATATTCAAAGCTTTAGGGTCAAAGACCTATATAGCTATAACTATCCTTGCATGAATCCTTTATCTCCCTAAGCCCGACGTCGACCACTTAGGGGTGATGGTGGAAACACCTCAAACCACCTTCCACCTACTAATCCTCTATTAGATTTTATGCCTCTTCCTTCCTCTTGTGGAACTCCCTACTCAAAAAATAGCCTCTTCCAAGGTGCAATGTCGGCTAGATCCATCTCAACAGTACTGTAGGTTAGACAATCTCTAGCAAGATGTCCTTGGACATCGCAAGCTTAACATCGTCTCTCTTATATATGACCCGATCCCTAGCACTTCTCCTGTACTAATATCCCATGTGTTAATCTATGGGAAGTGGTATGTCTCCGGTGTTTTGATCTTTTCATATTTTGTTTACCATCTATTGTAGACACCTAATATTTATGACCACCACTATAGACCACATCTGATTGTCCCTCCACCAAGAAGCTATTTACTACCAGTGCTCGATCCAGTACCACCTCAAAAGTTGGAATGAAAAATGAAACCACAACCTCTTTGAAAAAATTTTGGATGACTTTATCAAAGGTTAGAGCTCTGAAGAACGAGTCCCGAACCAAGTCTAGGGAGTAATGGGATAGGTCTTTGAACCTAGCTAAAAACTCATCCATAGTTATGCTACCCTACTAAAGCTAAAAAAGATCCTGGATATACACCGATCTCAATGTGGCATGGAATAAATCTTCCTTGAATATTTTTTCGAACTCTACCCAAGTTAGAATCACCTCATTAGCATACTACATCACCAAACTCCACTATCACCTGGACAAACCCTACTGAAGTCTCTCCATTAGGACCACCATCTGATCGTGATGTCTCCTCACCAAGAAGAAAACATGCATGACTACCTTGATCTAGCCATCATATTTTTTAGTTCCAGATCATCCTGATACCACATAAGTCACTGCCTCTAGAACTCATAAAATGAACTCAACCTACAAAAATCCTCATGCTTAACTTCTAGTACAACCAGCAGCTCATCGAGTGGTGGCACAACCGGTAGGCCACTCATGAGGTAATGTCTCAAAACTAGTTCCCTACATTTAAGCCTCTTCATGGGGTGTATTTTCACCAAAATCATATTATAGAACCCTATCTATATATCTTTGTGAAGGCATATTAAAATAGAATCAAGATGCACCCCATTTATAGAGTATATCGAGGGAGCTGGTTCAAGAAGGACATGAAAAACAACCAAACCCAATTCTATACGATGCATGTACAATTATTTTCTGATGGCCATTTCTCTAATGCATTGAGTCTAAAGGCATGTTTTCAAAGTCCTGTTGAATAGTTACATCATCTGTCTCACTAGCACTAGAACCTCTAGCATAAGATCCAAACTGAAAACATACTAACGCTCTTATTATGGTCCCAAAGTGGAGCCGACTAGATCTGATACAACTCTATCACGAACCGACCTGATGGGGTTCAGACCGCAACACCTCAATCCCACCTCTAATAGGCCAGGGGATAACGACTGGCACCGAGTAGGAATATCACACAAGTAGGAGGAATTTTCCTAATGTAACTGTATTCAGCCACCCATAAACACCTCGATTAAATATTATAAAGATAAAAATATATGGAAACTAAATTCCATGCATAAACCTATCCCGAACAAGAGTACATTAGATATTTTGAAAGCGTAAAAGATAAAAACACATGAATACTAAAAGAAAACTGTAAAAGTGTCCATCCTACACATAAGGATGGGATCGTTGTCAAATGAAGCTTATAGTAAGCTCCTCGACCTAGCTTTGTTAAACACCTTGGTCTGTCATACACGATAATCTCTTCCTACCTTAAGTCCTATGATGACTGCAATGAAAGGCTTGTGGTATACACAAGACACAACATGTGCGATAAAATCCAGTACAGGGGTGAGTATAAGAATACTCATTAGGTCCCCAAAAACCCAAAAGAAAGGGGATAATCGGAAAGGTAACCATCTTCTCAACCTAGCTAGAGGGAACCAAATCGAGGGATAAAATCCATCTCAAACCGTCTTAATCCACACATGAATATTTAGCACAATCCAAATGGGTTTTTATCACCGACATGTGACAACACCACAAGGACTCCAAAAACACAATATATACTCATCATAGACTCCATGTCTAATGAGGTTCCAACCTCATAGCCAACAATAGGGATACTACTCAAGGCTCAATCGGTAACACTAAACTAGGAGAACAAACTCCATGAGATCATTCATCCCATATATAACACTTACAAGAGATACACTCCATCGATAATAACTCAACCATTCCTAATGGAGCGTTTGAGAGAACATGCTTAATTAGAAAGATCTACTAGGTCCATCTCTATTGGTCAGCACCAGAGGTCATGAAATCACATATTTGTGCCCAATGCATGATAAAGAAGACCAAGTGAAGAGAAATTCCCCTCACCCTTGCACATAGTTTTGGGTAAATTTCATCATATTATGCCCTAAACACATCCTCTATAACATTAGATATCGAATGGACCCACACCTCACCACGACCCTGCAATCGAGGGATTACTAGATCCTAACTAACCTGTCAAACCCAAATTGCTCTTGTATAGAGTAGACCACACCTCATTCTATCGAGGGAGTAGAAAATCCTACCTAGATATCACATGTTACTAATGGTGATGCTTTATCCTTGTATTGTACTCAACAGATGAGGGATCACAACTCTAATGGAGGACTTGATCCCTGGTGCTACTTGTAAATAGGTGAGTATTACTCGTAGATGAAGACATACAACCTAGAATGGTAGGGGAGTTAAACCCATAGGTTAGAGGACCCATGCCCAGTTATGATAGGGGAGTATCACTTTATAGATTGAGGTCCCACACCCTGGTCCAACAGGGGAGTCCTACTCAACCAACTCAATTACTATGGGGGACCCATACCCAAACACGATAGGGGAGTATACACCCCAGGATGGAGAACCAGCTCCCTAATATGATAAGGGAGTACCAAAGTTTCTAGAATGACTCATATGGAGGACCCACACCCCAAAACGGTAGGGTTTTTCTGAATCTAATGATTGAGGACATGGACTCTAACATGATTGGGGAATACCGACTCCATTGTTGCGTCAATTCTAGAGGACCCACACCCTGAAATTGTAGGGGATTATTAACTCCATGGATAGTGGAACTGCACCCTGGTTCAATAAAGCAGTATCATCTTTAACTATCCCATGAGTATGGATGTCCCACACTCTAACATAGTAAGGGAGAACTATCCAACTAAATGAACTTCACGGGGAACCCATGCCCTAAACCATCAGGGGAGTACCAACACCAAAAAAAAAATACCCAAAGGTATAAGAACCCATGCCCACAACATGGGGAATCCTATCTCTAACAAAAAAGAGAGGTAAGGTAAAACCATACCTTGATTCCACAGGGGAGTACTAGTCCCAACATCTCTTTGAACAAACCCCACTGAACTAACACATCAGTTAAGAAATGATTCATAAGTGTCATACATGATTCTCACCACCTCTTATATTATAGGCCTCTACATGGTTCACCATCACATTCTACACGAAACTTTATTAGGATAGACTAATCACAAGCCTAAATCCAAGTCCCATTGAAGGAAATACGGAAGGCAGAAGATCTTGAGAAGATCAATAAGGATGAAATGACATGCACTGGGGTACACACAAAATGTGAGCCCCCCTGAGAACCTGGTTGTGTATCCAATCTACATGGTCTACAAACCCATTTAGGGGTAAATTACATTAAGGAATGGTTTGAATCATTTCTCGCTTCACTCGACCATTGGACGTGTTCCACTTCTATGTGGACCAGTCAATTGTGTCCCTTACATGTCGTGAATTTCATACTACATAGCATGTTTAGGGTAAATATAAACATGTACAAGTAGTTTTACAGTGTCTGTGTACCAGAACCCATGTCCATATACATTGGTAGTGTGTTAGTACATAACTATGTGTTTCCACAGTTCTTCCAAAGCTATGTCCCAAGGCCAAACAATTTGGGTCACTATAGGGCGTGTAACCTAGGTAAATGGAATGTAGATCCCAAAATTCATCATCCAATAATATAAAGGGATAAACAACATGTCTCTCTATACCACATTCCATGTAAATGGTAATTCTACTTGGGAATTTCCTCTAAGATCTACCAATTCACCCTGGTTTACTCTATAACCTGTAGATCTACCTAGAGGGGATCTCTATCAATTGTATTTAAGATATAAAAAATTAAAACAAATAATAATGAAAGGGATAAGGACCAAATCTCAAATACCTCTACTTAGAGGGAGAAACGCTAAATATTTGGGTGAATAATGTTTCATGGATCATGCTGCTCATCGATCTAATGATGATATGCCTTAGAAATGGATATCAAAAACACCGTGTTTCATCTATTTGGTTTCATTTCCATTCATCGCCAAATGGATAGAAAAGGGGGGAGGAGGAATAGGTTTTCTACCTTTTTGTTTCATGTGAATAAAGAGGTAGGGTAGGATTAATTGATTTCGATAAATTAAAATCAATTAACTCCCCTTTCTACACCACGCCACCAAAATTCCCCAGCTAAAATCCTGGTGCTAACAAAATTTATGTCGTCCCTAGGGTAAACACAACATTAAAAACTCAACCAAAGACTTAGATTTATGATCTTATACTCTAATTATGATTTATTTCAAGGTTCAAGAGAAATTTCAAAAGCATGAAAAAAATATTTTTATATTTTTTCAAATCACTGTCTTGAGGATCCATGGGATATGGATTTCCATGTTGAATCGGTGCCTTGATTCAGATTCGAAAGACATATTGATCAAAAAACTATTCAGTGTTGGTCCTTAAATTCTTTCCCCATTATGAAATTTATCTCTCTAAATTCCATTTTACAAACTAAGTGGAAATAAGTGAGGGTACTTCTACATCGCTTCCTTAAATTTCCATGTTGGCTCATTGTACTTATAGTCCAACCATAGTACTTGGATGATATGAGTGGTCTTATTGCATTGAAATTTATCTCCATGATCCATGATCTTAATTGGATACTCCTCATAAGAGATATCATTTTTCTACTCTACCACCTCTGAATTCACTACAGGAGAGGGATCTAGTATGTACTTTTTTAAGAGGGATATGTGGAATACATCGTGTACTTGAGACATGGTGGTTGAAAGTACTTGTAGACATGCCACAACTCCGACACAATCAAGAATTTGGAAGGGTTTGATGTACTTGGTAGTCAAATTTCCTTTCTTCCCAAATATCATGATCCTATATCATGGAGATATATGGAGGAAAACCATGTCTCTAACCTTAAACTCCAGGTATTGTTGATGATTTTCTACATAGATATTCTATAAAATTTGAGATACCATGGTGTGTTTCTGGATGATTTTAACCATTTAATCCATTTGATTGACCATTTTAGGTCCTATAAGATTATGTTCACTGACTTCATCCCAAAATTTTGTGGTTTTATATATTTTTTCATAAAGGGATTCATATGGATCAATTTGGATGCTCGAGTGGAAAATATTGTTGTAAGATAACATGACCATAAGAAGATGGTGGTCCCATCTTCTCTTAAATTCCATATAACATGCTCTCAACATTTCTTACATTTGTGGAATATTTCACTAAGATTTTCCATCAATTTTTGAATGATAGGTCATACTGAAGATGTGATCAGTGTTTAAATCACATTGGAGTCTTTTCTAGAACATAGAGGTAAATCTCATATCTCAATTGTATACAATAGATTGTTGTACTCCATAAAGCCTCACCACTTATCAAATATATATCCATGAAATTTAATCCAGGGAGAATGCCACTCATATTACAATAAATTGTGTTTTATTTTTAATGCAGTCCATAATAACCCATATAGAATTGTTTCCTCTAGATGTCTTCAGAAGTCTAATGACAAACCCCATGGTGATGTATTCCCATTTCCATAGTGGTATGGGTAATGGTTGAATAATCCCCTTATACTTTTGCCTTTCAACATTAAATATTTGACATACCAAGAAATTTGATGTATATTCAGTGATATACTTCTTTATATTGTCCCACTAATAGTTTTCTCAGAGATCTCGATGCATCTTGGTTCTCCCTAGATGAATAGAGAAGGTTGAGATATGTGCATCATTCAAAATATTATTCTTTATCTCTGGATTGGATGTTAGTCATATTTATTACCCAAATATAACTAATCCTTCCTCATCCATTTCTAACTCTGAGGACATACCATTTCTGATATCCCCCACATTTTTCAGAATTTCTACATCATTTCATTGAGAATCCTTTATTTTCTCCCTAAGGTATGGTTGAGAAATCATTTGAGAAAGGATTGTTGATGTCCCTTCCTTTTCTTATGTCAATATTTTGAAGATATAAAAAGATTGGATCCTTCTCAGTTCTCATCATTGAAATAGTTATAGGATCCTTTATACATAGAGAATCCACTACATTATTTACTTTACCTAAATTGCAGTGGATTGAGCTGTCATAATCCTTGATGATTTCTAACCATCTTCTTTGGTGAATTTTAAGCACCTTCTGTGTGAATATATATTTGAGGATTTTATGATCAGTTTATATTTCTCATTTCCCCCAATAGAGATAATTTCATCATATTTTCAATGTAATGATCATAACCGCCAACTCCAGATCATGTGTGGGATAGTTTTTCTTGTGTATTTTCTACTACCTTAAGTCATATACTATAACTTTATAATTTTGAATCAATATACATCCTAATACATTATTTAAAACATCATTGTACACCAAAAATAGTTTCCCACTATTCAGTAATGTTAGTACAGGTGTAGTTATAAGCCTCCTTTTCGTTGAAGTAGTCTTCACATTCCTTCGTCGAGAAAAACTATAACCAATTCTGAGTCATCTTGGTTAGTGTGTTTAACAATCATGAGAAGTTATTTACAAATCTTCATTAATACCCATCTAGACCAAGGAAACTATGTATGTAATGACTTGGATTATATCAATTTTATTTTTAAAAATTAGTTGAGGAAATTCATAGATCAGTAACTAAGATGGTGTGTGATTCCGAGGCCCGATGTGTATAGTACAATTAGTTAAAAAATTTAAGTATTTAATAAAACTAATGAATAAATTTACTTAAAAATGGAATATTTTTTAAATAATTTCTCGAATCAAAAATATGAATGCACTGTTGATCTCATAATAGAGGATTTACCCTAGGCACAACCTATCTTTGGTCAGTGCGAGTCATCTGAAGCAAAACACACCAAGGATATAACTATAAATAAAATAGTTAAATTTAATTATTCTGTTTTAAAATCATAATAACTCGTGAATTGTGACTCAGATTAGAAATCTAAGACCATCATTGATTTCATAATTTTATATTTTCCTTTTTCAAGGCCTAACATCGACCGGCATAGGTCGGTGATAAAAAAGTAATTTTTTTACTAATTAAGGAATAAAAAAATTAAGATTTATTTTATTTAACATTAAATAGTGACACAGAAATGAATTTTATTTTTATTAAACCATGTTGAATAATTCAGGGTTATCTCCATAACATTGAAATTATTCTAAATCATGGGGAAAGAATCCTTTCAAATAAACAATAATGGATCGAAGATTGGATCATGGATCATCGTGGCAACAGAGTTAGAGGATCTTATTAATGATGGAAAAGAAACCACTCCTCGTCAGTAGACGATCAAACCTGAGGTAGGAATTTATTTTACTTATGGGTTTTCTCATTCATAAATTATATAATGAACATGGACCAACCCATGAATATGTTTATCCTTGGTTCGATCATTTGTGGGATGGATATTTGTTGCAGGGTTTTAATAGGAAAGAGATATATGTGATAATAATGGTTCTTTATTTATCCTTCATATGAGAATGAAAAGAGGTCGATATAAAAAAAGCTAGAGGTTTGTTCCTCAGGATTTCTTAGTTCTTATACCTTCCCCTGTTCATGGCGTTCTTCACCATTGGACACTCTTGGTTGCAGCTTGAATTGTCGGGGGGCTCAGAATGAAATTTGACACTTGGATTGGTGGAAATATGACACAGAGTTCAGATCTATATAGCTCATGACTTGTGGAACATCTATATGATTTTCTTGCAGACTTATGAGTGCTGAAGGAGGCCCTGTGATCCGCAGAAGGGACCACTGATATTGCACACTGTGGAAGAGCTGTGTGGATGCAGTGGCCCAGCCATGGGGGATCCCATGGAAAAAGGTTGTGGGACATGAAAGCCAGTTGTGTGGGGGGGAAACGGGATGTGTTGTCACCATAGAGGGGATCACATCCACTATATCTGCATATCCAGTGGCACACTGTGTGGACCGTACAAGGAAAAGGGTTGTGTCAGGTGAGTGGGTCGGGCCGGCCTAGCAGATCGGGACAAACCAAGTTGGTCGGGTCTGACCCAGGTCAGACTCGGACGGTCGGATCATGCCACAGTCAACCAAGCTGTCATGGAATGGTCTAATGTGGATAGGCGGTGGTCAGACCAGGCAGTCGAGTGCCACAGGTGTTCAACCATCCAGTTGGTCTATGAGCTAGTAGAAAACCCCCTTCTTAATTTTCAAATGCCTGTAACTTTCGAACTGTGTGTCCGTTTAATGAACTATATATAGTGTTGGTACCCTTGTGATGAAACAGTCATTTTGAGATATCCTAAGTGTGTTTTTTGGAATTGTGCATAAGACCTACTGGTTTGATGAGTAGGTTCTCCCAGAATGAGCATGCTTAAGAAGAATCCTATCGATTTTTGTGACATAGAGACTATGTGTCTCATGGAGACTGTGTGACTCTCAAATACTATGTTTCTTATAGAGACTACGTGTGTCATGGATACTTTGTGACTCTCAAATATTGTGTGTCATATAGAGACTATGTGTCTCATGGTTATTGTGCGACTCTAAAATACTATGTGTCTTATAGAGACTGTGTGTCTCATAGAGACTGTGTGTCATAAAATAGAGAGTATATCTGGATATTATTGATATATGGTTCGTGAGCATATATATTTAAGGATCTGATTGTACTATTATTTAATGGAATTTCTTTTCTGGTATTTCCTTTTTGGTATTTACTTTGTGATATTTATTTCGTGGTATTTCCTTTTTGGCATTCTTTTGTGTTTTGGTGGTGCCTTACTGAGTATTGTTTTACTCAGCCCAGAACGGGGATTTTCCCGCATGTGTTGTGTATTGTGAATTTGAGTGAACTTTTTATAGAGTACAGGGTGGACTAGGACTGAACAATGATTTGTGATTTTAAGCAGGTTGAGGTGTTCCTATAGCTTTGAGTAGAATTCCCAGTACCATAGTCTACAGGTTGAACTTTGTTGTTGACAGACTTTTCATTTGGTGGGCCCGTATTCTCTCCAAGTTTACTTTACATCACTTTACATTCCTATTGTACTCTATTGGTTGGGATATAGTTTATGCATGTTGTTTTTTAAATAGTGTTTTTAATTTTCAGATTTTGTGTCTTGGAGACATGTGTGTGTGTGTGTGTGCATCTTGGTACTTCAGAAAATGCCTATCGTTTATGGTATATTCCTTATCGGTGGTAGTCACCAACCTCTATTCTATTGGAGGTGGTCTTGGGGTAGTCACGGCATGGGCCCCTCTTGTATAGGTTGTGATATTGGTCTATATTATAGATGTTATCCTGATCCAATCCTCGATTGCCTTTTTTTGGAATGGTCTACATATATTCCATTGTTAGTGATAATATTCCCCTATAATGATACTTCCTCCATCCAAAACTCACATTTAGTATACATTGCATAAATTTTATCCCTTCACAAGGTCTTTTGCACAGTGTTTGAATGATAATTGTGTTCCTCCTTACTCATGAAGTATATCATAATATCTTCATTAAAGACTACCACAAATTTGACAAGGTAATCTCTAAATACTCTATTTTTTAAGCCCATGAAACCATCTAGAGTGTTAGTGATTCTGAAAGTCACCGCTAAGAACTCATAATGTCTATACCAAATTCTAAAGGTAGTCTTGAGAGTATCTACCTTCCTCACCATTAATTGGTGATATCCCAATAAAATTTCCACCTTAGATAAGTAATTATCTCCACATAGTTGACCAAACAAGTCATCTATCTATGTCGGGGGATAGTTTTTATTTATCATGATTTAATTTATCTCATGATAATCAATATAGGGGTTCATTGATCCATCCGTATTTATAACAATGAGGACTGGTGCACCCCATGGTGAAGCACTCAGGCATATGAAATCCATTTCTAGATTATAATATAATTACTTCTTCAATTCATCCATCTCAATAGTGTCTATTCAATAAGGTGTCTTTCATAAAGTCAAAGATACATGGATAATGTAACGACCCAAAGTTTTTCAATGGAAATTCCCTTCTTATAATTATGTCATAAAATAACATGAAAACAGAAAATAATGAACTACTAAGTGATAAGTGACCTTTAACCATAATTTTGTCACCCCTATGTTTGGAATTTTGAAAATCCAACATGCACGGTTGTGTTCCGGATGAATTTTGGAGTCTAATGAAACAAAAATAATTTTTGGTGAATAGTGACCTACCCTTATGAATAGTAACGTACCCTTATGAATAGTAATATGACCCTTATGAATAGTAAATCATCCAACATAAGATTAACATTACATATAAATAATTAAATAAAATTTAGACATCTTAGAAAGTGACAATTTGACCTTAGTAAATGTTTTGGTATTTTTTAAGTCATAAATAATTATTTATAATTAATTAATTAATTTAAAAGAATATTTATTTCCCTAAAATGTATTCATAATTTATTTAATCAATGTCTTATATTTTTTAGATAATTTTACAAGGCCCTACGTAATCTTTGAAAGCACCATAAAATCCGTTTTAATCTTGAAAACTGTTTTTTAAGCAAATTATGATTTTAATTAAATATTAAATTAAAAATATTTAGAACATTATTTTTGAAAAATGGATTTCATTTTTGGATTCTACCCATCTAAAAAATGGTTGGGTTAAATTTTTGGGATTTTTCTGAGATACTAGAATTTTTTATGAATAGTTGAATCTGATATTTCGCAATAAATGCTAAATAATGTATTAATTGAGTCATCGATGATGTTCTACTGATGAATCCCACATGGTTTGGTATTACATTATAAAATTACTATTATTGGTCATACAAGACTCACTATTCCTTGTCTTAGGGGAAATTAATAAACTTATGAATTTTATATTAAGGAAACCCCTCTCCCCTCCACTATAAAAGCAACCCTTCACTCCCTCTTTTCCTCACACCTCTCAAGCTCCAAGCCTTCTCTAAAATCTGCCCAAAAACCTTCCTTAGTACCTCCCCCACGTCCAAGAGCTTCTGGTATCATCAAAAGACCAATCTTAGGCCCTTAAGGAGGTTCTCAAGAGAAGGATTCAAGAGGTAATTTCCCTCCCACTTCTCCTTTAATTCCCTTTCAAGTTCAAGTTCATTTCTTGATATCTCCCCACCTATATTCACCCAAATTGTGTTGTAACTCTAGTATTATACATATACTGTAATTTTAATATTGTAATGGGATATTATATCACCCACACCATTTCCCTCTTCCTTTTATTTTATTAAAGAGAACGTTGTTCGTGATGTGTTAATTTATCACCTTCAAAAATGACATGCTCTCTTCTTCCATTTCTACCTTCAGATCTGGTCATGAAACCGTTTCTATGGTTGAAAAAAAATATTATATATGTATTATGTTCTATTTTATGTTCTGTAAATAACTTATGGCCATATTACTAACTGAAGAGTTAAAAAAAGTTCGTTGTGATCCAAAAAGAGCTCAAATTAACCCAAATAATCATCATTTAATTCTTATCTAATGATTCTCCCACATGGATCTAATATAATTCATTATAAAATAACTCAAGATCCTGTAATATCACTAATAACATGTAATATCATTTCTGGAGGTTTACCCATCATCTACCTGAAACTTCTATTTAAGAATACGAGTGAACCACCCAAGAAAAATCATAAAAACGAACATCCCCGAACAATGTTTTTTAAACTCTATAAATAATCCAAAAGAAGATAATATGAAATAATGAAACCATAATAAACCCTATTAATGTACACATGGTTCTGGATTTATAATTAATTAATATAATGTCATTATACAGGACATTAAAGAGAAGGAAGCGTTCGGGTACATGGTAAGGGGAAATTCTCAAACCCAACTTCCATATTTCAGGTTATACCTCATTCAATCCATTTTTTATATGGTCACTCCTTAAAGACCATTTTTTCATCATTCTATTAGCTTTTTTGGGATATACATGTTTTCTAATGAAGTTTATGTCAATCAAAATATTTTCTGAAAGAACTCTTCTCTTAATAACTCTACTTTTACCTCTCATTCATGGTTGATGGTTTTTGTATCAAGTATGTTGTTCCCTCTTTATTTTGGGAATCCAAAGTTTATGAATGTGTTCTTATAAGATGAAACCAATTCCTTTTAATGGGTTAGTTATGTTCATTTATGTTATATGTTCATTGTTTCATGCATGATAAATGATAATGTTATGATGTGACGGTTGCACCCGGAATTATATAGTGCAATATGAATGTTTAAATGTGACGGGTGCGCCCGGAATTATACAGCGCTCCAATGCATTGGGTAAAGGGATGAATCTCATGATTAAATGTAAAATGATTTATGAAAAATATGTCAGCTTGGTTCACGAGTATCTGTGGTAGTTAACCACTAAGACACGATGTTTCATTTTTATGCATTTCCACATTTCAAGTCTTTTATTTATGCTCCTCTCATGTTCATTATCTTTTGCCTATGTTATGATTATTCTCACACCATGATATGTTGTCCTTATATATCCTATTACTGGGCTTCTATCTCACCCATTTTCATGTATATCCTAAGGTGGCTACGTGTACTAAGGAGAGGACAAGTGCCACTAAGAATCTAGTGAAGAAGAAATTAAATAAATGTTTATGGTTGATGTTGTATTTGTTATGTGTGGTCCTAGTTTGCCCAAGACACTAAACCTTTGGATCCTCTATGTGTAATAATATTATGTTTTTTATCGTATAAATGATGTAATAGTAATGTAAAAAAAGGCAGGGTCGCTATAGATGGTATCGGTGGAAAGGTTTAGTTAATTTTGGGAATTTGGATTAGTGAACCCTAAAGAAAACCT
The DNA here is from genome assembly GCA_963277665.1 of Viscum album. Lineage (NCBI taxonomy): Eukaryota > Viridiplantae > Streptophyta > Magnoliopsida > Santalales > Viscaceae > Viscum > Viscum album. The sequence continues at coordinate 1,897,284,928 of OY728123.1, forward strand.
CTAGCATGAGACAAAGTACTTAAATTCACACAAGAATATTTACCTAGGGATCCCATATGATATGTTTTTTTAATTGTTTAAATGAATAATTTATCCATGACTTTTTTACTTATGTTTTGTTCTAACCTTTTCTATTTTAGAAAATGGTGGGAACCAGGAGAAATCAGGCCAACAACTCTTGCGAGGGCCAATGCAACGATTTCCCAGAGAACATCCCCAATGATTTAAGAGGTGGAGTTCAAAACTTCATGGAAATTCTTACCCAATTATCTTAGGTTATGAACAATAACCATAATAATGGGTAACGTCCTCCTTCATCAATGAGGGTTGCAACTGGAAATCGAATGTTTTAGGCGGCAACGACCACCGACATTTTGTGGATCTTCCGATCCACTAGTTGCGGAATAGTGGGTCAACTCCATGGAGGATATCTTTTCTGTTCTACACTGTTATAAGACGGAGAAGGTGACTCTAGCCATTTATCATCTAGATGGAGAGGCTTATCAATGGTGGGCTTTCATTAAGAACACCAAGCCAAGGGAGGAAATTGAAGAGATGGAATGGGAAGACATTAAGATAATGTTTCTTAATAAGTATTTCCCACGAACTCTTCGCACAAAGATAGAGAGAGAATTCATAGATCTCATGAAAAAAGAAGGAGAATCTGTCACAACCTATGAAGCGAATTTTACAAGGGTTGCAAGGTACGCTTCGGGTTTTGTTATCAACAATGATAGCAAAAATGATAGATTCTATAGTGGATTAAAACCACATCTTTGAAAGGCTATTGCAATTCGAGACTTTGGGAGTTATGAAGAATTCTTTTAGTGTGCTCTCAAAGTGGAGATGGAGTTTGGAGAATTGTCCCATGGCTATGTGGATAAGAAATGAATGATGGAGTTTCAAGCCGGTGGATCTAGTGATAAAGGTGGGAAGATAAATCAACGACCCACATGCCAAAAATGTGGGAAGTTGCATAATAGGAGCTTTCTCAAAGGGACGGGGAAATGATTCACGTGTGGGAAGGAAGGACACCATGCTCCAGAGTGTCAAAAAGACACGAAAAGGAAAGAGAATGTAGCCAATGAATGGAGAGAACCACTCATGGTTCAATACTACAACTGTAAGGAGCTAGGGCACTATATAAACTAGTTCACTAAACCTTGAGCTCTCTAGGGTAATCAGTGTTAGGAGCCACCATGGCCAAAGGAACAAGGGAAGGCTTATGCCATCACTACTGCAAAGGTGGATCATGATAATGAATTCATACAAGGTACATTTCCTATTCAATAAAGAATGGGAAAAGTCTTATTTGATTCTGGTTATACGCATTCCGTTATATCTTGCATGTCTGCTAGAACTATAGAATCGAAGCCCCAAAACCCTGAAGTAGAGATATCTGTAAAAACACAACGTGGTGCAATCATTGCAACCCATGTGTCTGACTCTTCTCCTATTGACGTATGTGGAAAGATTCTTCCAGAAAATCTCATAATAATTCCCTTGGTGGAATTTGACGCTATAATGGGAGTGGACTGGATCCCGTTGGATAGAGCACACATCAACTATCGAGAAAAGGAAATATCTTTTCATATTCTGAACCATACCATGATCCTATACAAATGCAAGGAAGATCATGAATATCCTTTGAAAAACCCTTCAATAGTGTGGGTGATGATTCCCTATGAAGAAGCATACCTCACCCAAATGGTCGAGTCAAAGGAAAGTTCCAACCTTGAGGAAATGCCCATTGTGATGGAATACAACTATGTATTTCCCAAAGAGTTACCCGGAATTCCCTCGGATCATGAGGTAGAGTTCTCGATTGAACTCATACCCGGAGCTTCACCTATCTCAAAGTGCCCCTATAGGATGGCTCCTATCAAACTAGAGGAGTTAAATAATCAGTTACAAGAGCATATGGAAAAATGATTCATACTCCCAAGTGCATCACCTTGAAGTGCGCTAGTGCCCTTGGTGAAGAAGAAGGATAGAACAATGTGGTTGTGTATCGATTATCGAGAACTCAAGAAGATCACCATAAAGAACATGTATCCTCTACCTAGAATTGATGACTTGTTCGATTAGTTATGAGGAGCTCAATACTTCTCAAAGGTGGATCTTCATTCTAGATATCATCTATTAAAGGTGAAGAAAAAAGTTACTCAGAAGACTGCCTTCCGTAAAAGGTTTGGGCACTATGAGTTTTTGGTGATACCCTTTGGACTTAATAATTCCCCTGCAATCTTCATGTATTTCATGAATAGAGTCTTTAGACATTACCTTGACAAATTTGTAGTAGTTTTTATTGATGATATTATCATCTACTCCAAGAGCAAGGAGGAACATGAAGAACATCTAAGACTTGTGTTGGTGACATTAAGAAAGAAGAAGTTGTACGCCAAGTTCAGCAAGTGTTACTTTTGGATGAATCAAGTCACGGTCTTAGGAGATGTGATCACAAGTGAGGGAATTTCTGTGGATCCTTCAAAGACAAAGGCGATTGAGGAATGGCTCAGGCCCTTAGTGTCACAGAAATCCGTATTTTTCTTGGATTAGTTGGGTACTATCGACGTTTTGTGAGTAACTTCTCAAGATTGTCAAGACCGCTATCTAAGTTAACAAAGAAAGGGGTAAAGTATGTCTGAATGGAAGAATGTAAGGGAAGCATCATGGATCTAAAGAGAAGGCTGATCACTGCACCTGTACTCACACTACCGAAAAGTGGAGAAAATTTTGTGATATACAGCGATGCTTCAAAGAAAGGCTTGGATTGTGTACTCATGAAAAATGATAATGTGATAGCCTATGCCTCACAACAGTTGAAGATCCATGAGCAGAACTACCCGACGCATGATCTAGAGCTGGAAGCCATGACTTTTGCCTTGAAAATCTATCAGTACTACATTTATGGTGAGAAGTGTGACATATACACCAACCACAAGAGCCTAAATTATATATTCACACAAAAGGAGCTCAACATGCGTCAAAGGAGATAGTTAGAGCTAATCAAGGATTACGATTGCACTATTCACTATCATCCTGGAATGGCAAACAAGGTAGCTAATGCCCTAAGCAGAAAATAACCTTCTACTCATTCCATGTTGTGGATTGAGAAAGAACCTATCTTCTTGGATATGAAAAGGATGGATTTGGAAATCATAATGGCAGGGGATACATCCTACCTTTCACAAATGATTGCGCAACCATCCATCCAAGAGAAGATTAAGGAAGAACAAAGGGATGATGTGGAGATACAAAAGAGGGTGAATGCAATAAAGGAAGGGAAGCTTCAAGAGTTCCATATCGATGATGATGGAGTGATTCGGTTTGGAATGCGGCTTTGTGTGCCTTCATCACTCGGGATAAAGAAGGATCTATTATAAATTGCACATATCTCAACATTCTCTATCCATCCTGGGAGTACCAATATGTACCGTGATATTCGAGAACACTTCTGGTGGGATAACAGGAAGAAGGAGATTGCGGAATATATATCAAGGTGCTTGGTATGTCAGCAAGTTAAAGCTGAGTGACAAAAGTCCAATGGTATGATGCAGCCATTGACTATACCCATGTGGAAATGGGAGAATGTAACTATGGACTTTGTCACAGGCCTCCCGAAGACGTCAAAGGGAAATAATGTGATATGGGTTGTGGTTGATTGACTCACCAAGACTACCCATTTTATCACTATTTGGAAATAACTCTCTCTTGAACAACATTCAAAGATATATGTGAAGGATGTGGTGAGACTGCACGGTGATCCACTCGCAATTATCTCTGATCGTGATCCTAGGTTCACATCTAAATTCTGGAGGAGCCTTCAACATGCTTTGAGTATTGAATTAAATTTCATCACGGCCTATCACCCCCAAACTGATGGCTAGTCTGAAAGGACTATTCAGACCCTTGAAGATATGCTAAGAGCTTGCTCTCTTGAATTCAAAGGTGGTTGGGATTACCATCTCACATTAGTTGAGTTCTCATACAACAATAGCTTCCACTCAAGTATTCAGATGGCTCCGTATGGATCTCTTTATGGGAAGTGATGTATAACTCCAACCTGTTGGGATGATGTTGGAGAATGAAAGCTACTTTGCCCGATCTTTTTCAACAGATGACAGAGAAGGTTCAAGTTATCCAAAAACACATCAAAGCTACTCAAAGTCGGAAAAAGAGCTATATTGACAACCGTTGAAGGGACTTGTAGTTCGACATTGGAGTTAAATTCTTCCTTCTAATATCTCCATGGAAGAGATTTATGCGATTCAGGAAGAAAGGGAAGCTAAGCCCAAGGTATATTGGCACCTTTGAGATCCTTGATCGCATAGGAGCTGTGGCCTATCGTCTTGCACTTCCACTGAATATGGCTCAATTTCATGATGTGTTTCATGTATCACTACTGAGGAAGTACATACCAGACCCCTCACATGTACTAAACTCAGAGGTGGTGCAGCTGGAAGATGATCTCTCATATGAGGAGTAGCCAGTAAAGATTCTGGATTGGAGATATAAGGTTCTACACAACAAGACAATCCATCTTTTCAAAGTGTTGTGGAGGAACCATAAGTTTTAGGAAGAAACTTGGGAACCATAAGAGGCAATGAAGGAGAAGTACCCACACCTTTTTGTGTAAAGTGAAATTTTGGGGGTGAAATTTCTTAAGGGGGGAAGAATGTAACGACCCAAAGTTTTTCAATGGAAATTCCCTTCTTATAATTATGTCATAAAATAACATGAAAACTCAAAATAATGAACTAATAAGTGATAAGTGACCTTTAACCATAATTATTTCACCCCTATGTTTGGAATTTTGAAAATCAGACAAACACAGTTGTGTTCGGGATGATTTTTGGAGTCTAATGAAACAAAAATAATTTTTGGTGAATAGTGACCTACCCTTTTGAATAGTAACATACCCTTATGAATAGTAATATGACCCTTATGAATAGTAAATCATCCAACATAAGAGTAACATTACCTATGAATAATTAAATAAAATTTAGACATATTAGAAAGTGATAATTTGACCTTAGTAAATGTTTTGGTATATTGTAAGACATAAATAATTATTTATAATTAATTAATTAATTTAAAAGAATATTTATTTCCCTAAAATTTATTCATAAATTATTGAATCAATGTATTATAGTTTTTAGATAATTTTATAAGTCCCTACGTAATTTTTGAAAGCACCATAAAATCAGTTTTAATCTTAAAAAAAGTTTTTAAGTAAACTATGATTTTAATTAAATATTAAATTAATAATATTTAGAAAATTATTTTTGAAAAATGGAATTCATTTTTGGATTCTACACGTCTAAAAATGGTCGGGGTAAATGTTTGGTATTATTCTGAGATACTTGAATTTTTTATGAATAGTTGAATCTGATAATTCACAAAAAATGCTAAATAATGTATTAATTGAGTCATCGATGATGTTCTGCTGATGTAAGCCCACTTGGTTCGGGATTACATTATAAAATTACTGTTATTGGTCATCCAAGACTCACTATTCCTTGTTTTATGAGAAATTAATAAACTAATGAATTTTATATAAAGGAAACCCCTCTCCCCTCCACTATAAAAGCCACCCTTCACTCCCTCTTTTCCTCGCACCTCTCAAGCTCCAAGCCTTCTCTAAACTCTGCCAAAAAACCTTCCCTATCCCCTCCCCCACTTCCAAAAGCTTTTTTCCTCATCAAAGAACCAATCTTATTCCCTTATATAGATTCTCAAGAGAAGGATTCAAGAGGTAATTTCCCTCCCTCTTCTCACTTAATTCCCATTCAAGTTCAAGTTAATTTCTTGATCTCTCCCCACCTATCTTCAACCAAATTTTTTTGTAACTCCAATATTATACATATAATGTAATTTTATGATTCTAATGAGATATTTTATCACCCTAAAACCTGTCCCTCTTCTGTTTATTTTATTAAAGAGAACGTTGTTCGTGAGGTGTTAATTTATCACCTTCAAAAACGACATGCTCTCCCCTTCCATTTCTACCTTCATATCTGGTCATGAAACCATTTTTATGGTTGAACCAGAATATTTTATATGTATTGTGTTCTATTTTATGTTCTGTAAATAACCTATGTCCATATTACTAAGTGAAGAGTTAAATCAAATTCGTTGTGATCCAAGAACCGCTCAAATTAACCCAAATAATCATCATTTAATTCTTATCTAATGATTCTCCCACATTGATCTAATATAATTCATTATAATATCATTCACGCTCCTATAATATCAATAATAACATGTAATATCATTTCTGGATGTTTACACATCATCTAACCGAACTTCAATTTAAGAATACAAGTGAACCACCCAAGAAAAACCATAAAAATGAACATCCCCGAACACTATTTTTTAAACTCTATATATCATCCAAAAGAATATAATATCAAATAATGAAACCAGATTGAACCTTATTAATGTACACATGGTTTTTTATTTCTAATTATTGAATATAATTTCATTATATAGGACATTAAAGGGAAGGAATCATTCGGGTATAATGTAAGGGGAAATTCATGAACAAAACATTCATCCTTCGGGTTCTACCTCTTTCACTCCATTTTTGATATGGTCACTCCTTAAAGATAATTTGTTCATAATTTTCTTTCTTTTTCTGGGATATACATGTTTTCTAATAATGTTTATGTCAATAAAAATGTTTTCCTAAAGAACTCTTCTCTTAAGAACTCTACTTTTACCTCTCATTTATGGTTGATGGTTCTTGTGTCAAGTATATTGTTCCATATTTATTTTGGGAATTCAATGTTTATGAATTTGTTCTTATAAGATGAAACCCATTCCATTTCATGGGTTAGTTATGTTCATTTATGTTATATTTTCATTGTGGAATGCATGATAATTGATAATGTTATGATGTGATGGGTGAACCCGGAATTATATAGCGCAATATGAATGTTTAAAGGTGATGGGTGCACCCATAATTATACAGTGCTCCAATGCATTGGGAAAAGTGATGAATCTCATGAGTAAATGTGAAATGATGTGTGAACAAGATTCTATCTTGGTTCACAATTATGTGTGGTATTTAACCACTAAGACATGATGTTTCATTTTTTTGCATTGCCACATTTCATGTCTTTTATTTATGCTCTTCTCATGTTCATGATCGTTTGCCTATGTTATGATTATGCTCACCCCATGCTATATTGTTCTTATATATCCTCTTACAAGGATTCTAGATCACCCCTTTTGATGTATATCCTCAGGTGGCTATGTGTACTATGGAGAAGACAAGTGCCACTAAGAAGCTAGTGAAGAAGAAATTAAATAAAGGTTTATGGTTGATGTTGTATTTGTTATGTGTGGTCCTAGTTTTCCCAAAAACTAAACCTTTGGATCCTCTATGTGTAATACTGTTATTTTTTTATCTTATAAATGATGTAATATTAATGTAAGAAAAGGCAGGGTCTCTATATATAAGTTCAATTACGATCTCAACTTCTCGTTCATGAGGATGACCATGCAACTATTCAGAGAACACGTCAGTGTAGCCCCTCACATTGATAATTTCTTCAAGCATGATACTCTCCTTGTCTCAGTAATTTTCGATATAAATTCTTTTTCATAAGGAAATAATATCCACAACGGATACAATTATTCTTAAAGAAATTCATCATCATCCTTACACTTATACAAAATTGGAGGATGCTTCAGGATTTGATGATTTGTCTCTCTTTCATGATAGTTGATTATATATTAATATAAATATAAACAATATGTTCCAAATATAGTATCAAACTCCACAAAAATAAGTAATGAAACATTTTTGTGAGGTTGAGTCCATAAACATTAAGTAGGGAGGAGTTATAAACTTTCGATGAAATAATTGCCCCATTTTCTTTTTTCATAGATAACTCTGCCTCCATATTTTGAGGTGATGTTTAAATGGTTCTAATAAAATTAAAATATATGAAATAATGATTAGAAATAGAATAAAATAGTACATTTTCTATTCTTCAATGAATAAATACTATAACTAGCACCACATCATTGTTGGGATCCACCTCAATAGTATTAAAATCATATTCCCCTCCTTGCTGCCTTGGAGGATGTTTTAGTTGATTGCCTGCAACAACCCTTGGATTAGGGAAATGATTATCATAATTATCCTGGTCCTTATAGTTGAAACACTATACTATAGGATTATTTTTTATCTGAACCTTCCCTTGTACTTCCACATCAGTGGGATTCTTCATATCCCTTTGTTAGTTATTAGTCAGATGCTACATTCTTCCACACTTGAAGTATTTCTTAGTTCCCTTTATACACTTCCCAAGATGCTTCTTCCAATAATTTTATAACATGGGATGTTGGGTTTTCTTTCCATCATGATATTTATCTTCTAACCCTCCCATATTAAAATCCAATTTCTAATTTTTATTTCTAGGCCCACAAGACCATTGAGAGTCTTAGTTCTCCAATTAAACCTTTGGGGAATAATGGAAAATAACCTCATATATATCGAAGTATAGAATCATAAATTATTTTCAAAGACTCATATTTATTCTTCGAAATAAGTGATCTACATTGCTTTTAGTGTTCATGACAAATCCATAGGTTTATTTTCCAAGCCTTCTGATGTTTTTCTCATACACCCCGATAGACTCTTCTTATTTTTACTTCTGTCTGAGGAACTTTATTTCCATCTTGAGATGGCATGTTTAGGGAAAATATTTATTGAAAAAAAATTTCTTAAATTCCTCCAAATCCATGGAATCAATTTCCTCTTTGGACTTCATTTTATTGATCATTTTCCACCACTGATCATCTTCCCTATCAAAATGATAGATAGCCAATACAAATTTCTCTTCTTCTGATCACTAGAGGAAAAATAATATCTTCTCAATTGAGTTAATACATTGATCCACGATGATGGGATTATAATATTCACTAAAAATGGAGGAATTTGTTGCATGAAGGATACTATGGAAACTTTATCTTTCTTTGGAGAAGGAGGGTGTTTCATGTGATTTAAGTTATTATTCATAACTTGAGCTAGTTGATCAAGTACTATCATGAAGTATTGAGATCCCATTCCCATTATATTTTTCATTACAGTATGGAAATAATCACATTTCCTATCACATTGATTTTTATAATTGTTCTACTATTTCCATAAATTAACTAAGAAAAAAATGTAAAATTAGTGGGGATTGATTACTTATCTAATAATCATAAAACATTAAACTTTAAACATAAGAGGATAACCATTCAAATGAAAATTATATCCTAATATTTGATTCCCTAAGTAACAATATAGGTTATCAATGGTGATATAATTATCCCTAGAGTTCTTACTAAAATTTTCTTGTCGAAATCTCCAAAAATTACTAGATCATGATCTCATACCTCCTATAATGACATGTTCCTTTTTAATATATTAGTCCTTGGATGTAAGATTAATAAACCATAATGTACAACTAGGGATCATAAATACAAGATTCTTTGGAATATTAGGTGCATAAAAATAAAAACATATATAAAAAATAAAAACAACATTTATTTCTTATTTATAATGAGATCCTAATATAGAGGAGGCTATTTCCAATCATGTTGTCTCTTAATTTCATAATATTTTCAATGGTCTGGACATAAAAAAAGATATCTTTCCTAATATCATTCCAGCTATGGTGACTAAAGAAGAAACTATTTTTCTTCTAAGCATCCCCATTGATCATGAAAACAAAGAAACTATTTTTTGCCTCAATCTTGATATTGCCCTGATTCCTGAAGGATTCAACAATGGATTCTCCCAATAATATTGGGAGATTATTCAATTGGATGTTTTCAAACTTGTAAAATATTTTTTTATCCCATGGTTTCCTCCCTCATGGACTAAATACCCAATTTCTTACATTAATTTCTAAAGTATAAATTTCCTCTAAGATACATCTATTTAGTCCTATTTCTCTTATTAACACAGTTTATAAAATAATTTTGAAAATTCTTGATAATAAACTTACTATTATATGAAAAAGAATTGTTTCTTGTAATCAATTTGGTTTTATCAAGGGTATGTCTTTACAAGATTGTATATGCCTTGCCTGAGAATGAACTAATATCCTAAACAAAGACACAAGAGGAGCTAGTATTACCATTAATCTTGATATTAAGAAATCATTTGATCCCATTGATTGAAGTTTCATTTTCAATGTTCTCAAGAGCTTTGATACTAATGATACATTCACCAGAATGATAAACTCTTTATTTAATTAAGCTTCTATTTTTGTCCTTATAAATGGGTCCCTTAAGGGATTCTTTAAATTCACCAAAGGTTTTCGACAAGGAGATCCTCTTTTAGACATTATTTTTTATTTTTTGGAAGATTACATAACCAGACTACTCACTCACCTTGTGGACCAAAACAAGATCAAACCTATTCAATCTTGTAGGATCTTAAATGTTCCCACACATCTTTTATATGTTAATGACATCATCTTGATCTTACAAGGAGACAAAAGGAATATTCAAAATCTGAAAAATTCCCTCTCTCATTATTAATAAATCTCTAGTCATTCTATAAGCTGGAACAAATCCATTGTTTTCTTTGGAAATATTTTTTCTTCTAATTGAAAAATTAATTTCATCAATAACCTAGGCATCAATGAAGGTTATTTCCCTTTTACCTATCTTGGTGTGCCTGTTTTGTTTTGGAAAACCTAAATCTAGTTACTTTTCCACCATTTCTGACTAAATAATCAATCATCATTCCTCTTGTAAGGGTAAGTACCTATATATGTCTAGAAGGATCTATCTTATGAAATAAAAAATTGTCTCCAAAATGGTCTACTTAATGATGGTATATAGTTGGTATGCTGGTCTTCTTAAGAAAATTAATGTTGGTATAAAAAAAATTTCGACTGGAAGATTTTTTGAATGGAGGATCATGACTATTCCTTCGGAAACTTGTTGTAAACCTTTAGAAAAGGGTGGTCTTGGAATCAAAAATTTTAAACTCTTTAATGATTCCCATCAAGATAGACTCACATGGAGGTGGCTTCACAACTACTCTGATTCCATTTATTTTCTAAAAAAAGATTCCTCACTAAGATAATAAATGGAAACATTAATTATATCACTTCTTTCATCTAGGTTTCCATTAGACAATATTTTTCCAACCTCATGAATAAATCTAGATGGATGGATAGAAATAATTCATCCATGAATATTTGGCTTTACAACTGGACTGGTTCTCCTTTAATCTCCATCCAGACTCAAAACTCCCTTCTCGATAACACCAATTACAATATATGGGATGTTCTAAATTTTCATAACATCAACCTTCTTTATAACATTGGTCAAGTTATTGACAATTATCCCTTCTCCATCTCTAAGGATTTCCTATTTTGGGAACCGATATCTAACAGTTTCCTTGATTCCAAATGTTTATACAATTATAATTTCATAAACTTTGTTTCTAGTTTTTATTGGTTTAAATCCTTTAGAAAACTTTAGATTAAGCCCTCGCGACTTACTCTTATTTGGGGAACTTGTCATAAAAGAGTCCCCACTGATGTTTGTTAGTAATCTTTTGGGATCCAAATTTTTTTCTAAGAATCACTTGGGAATCCAACATAGAGAAGATAATAACCATATATTTTTGTCTTGTGTTATAACTTCATCTCTTTGGATTTATATTTTTGACATTTTTGGTTGTATATGGTTGATTCTTGATTCAATTAGCTTCCAACTGTAGTGTTTCACAAATTCTGAACCTTCTAAACAAATCATGATTCTTTTCATGACTATTATTTTTTGATCTCATCCATGTGATTTGGTATGTTAGAAATAATATTATTAATAATAATGGCTCATTCAGACTTAATGAATGTCAGATGTAGATTTTGATTGCCATTCATGATGCTACCTCAATTTAGAAATCTTTTTGTGACAACACTGTTGGAGACCTTGAGATCCTACAATGACTTCAGATTATCGGTCTATACAGACAACCTAGACTCAGTTTTGAGGTATTCTAGAAATCCATGATTCTAGTATGGATTAAAGTGATTGTTGATGGATCCCTTAAAGGCAACCTAGGATGTACAGGATGTGGTGCTATTTTCAGAGGCTATCTTGGCTAGTGTCCCAGATGCTTCTTTGGTGGTTGTGGTGAGACCTCGTCTATGGAAGAGGATATGATTGGGGTTATCCATGCTAATGGATTTCCAAACCAAAGGTTTGGATAAATATTTGGATTTAATGTGACTCAACCACTGTTGTTCATGCTATTTAGAAGTGTGTGGTTCATCTTACCTAGCCACATACCACCCAATGGATGAATTATGTTTCTTACCATATGGAAATCAACTACGTTGCCACTCATGCCTCTCCTGAAGTGAACATGGTTACAGACGGTCTTGATAACAAGGGAATTAACCAGGAAATAACTTGGCCAGATGATTTTCTGGGTAATTTTCTTCCTTTTTATGAGAAATACAATAATAATATTTCTTCCTTTAGACTTATGTAGTTAAATTTTGTCTCTATTCAACAAATTGTGCCTTGGCCTTTGACTGAGTCTCCACCTTCTTATAAAAAACAATATAGAACATGGGATTATATAAATTTGGTATCATAAAAATATGAAAACAACATATAACATGACATAATAATGAGTCAAAGATAACCTCCAAGACCAATTCACATAGAGGATCATGAGTCAAGGATTACCACCATTACCATTGAACATGGAGGAGGATGAGTCAAGGCTAACCACCAAAACTCTTTCACATAGAAGAGCATGAGTCGAGGCTAACCACCATGACCACTTCACATGATGTCTCATAAAAAAATAAATATTACCCGGTTAATTAGAGCCCTATCTGGTTTCACCCAACATAATATGGTCATGAATATTTTCTCAACATGAATAATCATATATAAGTAATCAAACATAAACATAACGATCACCCATGGAAAGAATTGGGTATCATAATCATGTCAAAAGGCATAACAAAAGGGAATACCATAATTATATCCCTGAAATAATGGATTTAAATGATAAATGGAAATTCATAATGGAAAATAGTTATATATAATTAACAGTGATTTCAGACTGAATCGAAAACACATAAAAATCGTTTTTAAGAAACTTTGTAAATAAAACATTTTTGTGCGGTTTAAGAAAAATATTAATGATTATTTAAAGAAAAAAAGGAATAATTGTTTATATAAAAGAAAAATGAAAAAAGAGAGTTTTTCAAGATAAAATTTTGGATTTCATAAAAATAATTTGGATTAAAATAGATTATTTATTTCACATAAAAATGGGTAACAAACTGGTATGTTCCCTTTAATCATGCATTTTTATTGATAATTGAAAAGGGAAAAAAATTAAACATACATATCCCCATCAAGAAGGATAAAATGATCTGGATACATGATTTTAGAACATATACATAGAATTTAAAAGAATTATTTAAAAATAAATAAGAATTAAATTAGGGTAAAAATATAGAAATCATAACATGGGGGGAAATGAGGGTTCCGAGGGAATCTCTTACCATATGTCTGAAAGTGTTCTGCACTTGCACTTAATTTCATGTATATTGAAATTAATTAATTAATTATTTAATTTATAACCTTTTAGACAGGTGTTTTATTTATTATAATTTCATTATGTTCATTTATGACCTTTTTGATGAGTTATAAGATACAATTTCATCGTTCAGGAGTGTTCGTTTCATGAATTTTCATGATCAGTTCACTTGTATACATGTATGGAAGATCATGTAAAATGAGGATAGTTGGCCAAAATTGAAATTATATGTTATTAATTAACATATAAAATATTCAATTTTTTTATATCATTTTTTCATATGTTAGGAAGATTCATTTGATAAAATTTTAATGATAACCGTTTAGATTATTTAGGAGTTTTTTATAATCCCGAACTAGTTTTGTTTTATTGATTAATATTATGTATATATATTAGTTATAGAACATTAAATAGATTTTAATACATCTGTTATAATATTTCTTATATATAATAATGTATTTAGGACCATCCTTGAAGGTATAATTGAAAAACTAAAACACATTGTCCACAAAGGTGGTAAATCAGCACCTCATGGACAATGTTTTTATTTTTAGAATAAAGAGAGGGGAATAGAAATGATGATGGGTTTTTCCATTAACACAATAAAATTACAGTATATAAAATATACTAGAGGTATCATTTAACATAGATAAGGGGAGTTTAGGAGAGAATAAGATAATAAAATAAATTGAATATAAATTTTAAAAAAATAAATACGTTTTTACATCTAGAATTATTCTCCCTTAGAACCTCCTTGAGGAACTTGAGTTTCGCCTTTTGTTGAAGAGAAAGTGTCCGAGAAGTGTGAGTGATACTTGGGAAGGGTTTTGGGTATACTTTGGAAAACATTGAAGTCTATATAGGTGTGAGGAAAGGAGGTGGTGATGGTGGTATTTATAATGAAGGAGAGGGATTGTTTTTATTATTTTATTCAATATCTTATTATTCTGGATGAAGACTATAAATAGTTTTAACCTTATCACTTAATATATTAAAATAATGAATTATTGGTTATGAATTTGGGATTAAATTATCTATACATCGTCTATGACTCAATAATTCATGTATTTGTTAAATACCGTAAATTACTATATTTCACTCTTCACCAAAAATTCAACAATTTTATAAAAGTACCAAAAATTAACACCAAACATTTTTCAACATGTTAAATTTGAAAATTTACTCCATTTTATGAAAATAATTTTCTAAACATGATAAATTTAATTTTTAATTAACATCATCATTTATTCAAAAATACCAATTTTAAAATTATAACTAATTTATAACACTTAGAAACTTTAATTAAGGTCTCATAAAATTATCTTTCAACCATAAGGAAAAAATTTAATTTATGAATAAATTTTTTGTTAAATAATTATATTAAATATAATATTATAATTAAATATTTAGAACTTACAAAAAAACCCGCACATAATTTACGATTTCTAAAACATTTATTTACTTATTACAATATATAAATATATCATATTTTCATTTATAAGATACCTATGTTTAATTTATACTTTCATAAGTGATGTTACTATTCTATTGGCTAGATTACTATTCATAAGGGTAATTTTACTATTCTAAATGTCAAGTTACTCTTCCATCGGTATAGGTTTCTAAATTTCTAAATATACCTCTTATGTCATTTATTCTTTATTTATAAAGTTTATATTGTGCTATCTATGTGATTTCATGTGATTTATAATATATATATAATTATAATAAATGAAATTTTATTGATAGAATCCCAGGTCATTACAAGCCATGGTAACCGAGATCTATAGTTTTCTTAGGTTGGTTGTATACTACTAATGCTTTGAAATAGATTTTTAATGACTTTCTAATCCCCTCACCAAGTTTACTCAGAAGTGGGTTATGTTCGAATGGAATAATGAATGTGAGTATAATTTTAGGGATCTTGAGAGAATATTGGTCAAAAATCATGTGATTACAATACACTATAATGGAGAAGGGTTTATGGTCTATGGTGATACATAAATGAAGTTATCGGGATGTATCCTCATATAGAATGATATGGTGAGAGAATATTCCACTCTTGGATTAAAAATTATTGATAAAAATGACCCAAAACAATATTTGGATCTGGAAATGGTAAATATTTCATTAATGATATGTAGGAATTATCTATATAGTGAAATGTTTGATATATATTCTAATCACAAAAGCTTGGAGTATGTATTTACATATAAATAGTTGAATATAAACTAGATAATATGGTTTTATTTGATCAAATATTATGACTTCCTAATACTTTACCACCCTAGGAAGGTAAACTAGAATGCTAATGATCTTAGTCAAAATGATCCTTTTAGTTTTTCCATAATGAGGATTAAAATAGATCCAATATTTAAGGATTTAAAGAAGTTGGATATTGAAATATTAAGGAAAGGGGACATATAATATATTTATCAGATGAATATTCAATGATCCATTCATGAAAGAATTAAGGATTAGAATGAATATGTTTAATTATAAATGAAGTAAAGGAATTTTCTTTAGTTTTACTATGATCTTGCTGGAATGATAAGGTTCAAGAACTTCGTATGTGTCCTGTCAATACCAGAGTTAAAGAATGATCTATTGGATGAGGCTCATATTTCATCATTCTCTATTAATATTGAATGTAAAAAAGATATATAAAGACATAAAAGAATATTTTTGGTGGTATAACATGATAAGGCATATTTCTAATTATGTATCCCAGTTCTTGGTGAGTAAGCAAGTTAAGGTTGAGAGAGAGAATACTAATGGGGTGTTTCAACCATTACCCATACCATAATGGATATGGGAAGACATTTCTAGATATTTTATCATTATAATTACAAAAACATCTAGAGGGAACAATTTGTTTTTGGATATAGTTGATCATCATGTAAAATGAATTCAATTTATCACTATTATATAATATTTCTCTCTTGATCGTCTTACTCGATTATACATTAAGTTATGAGATTTCATGGTGTACCACCCCCAATTTTATCTATTTAGGATATGAGTTTTACCTCAAAGTTCAAGATAATCCTATAGAATTATTTAGATACAATGTTGGTTCGTAGAACTGATTATCATCCTCATATTTATTTTCAATCTAAGAGGGCCATTCAAACATTATAAGACATATTTAGAGCTTTCTTTATAGATTTAAATGGTTTTTAGGATCAACATATTCATTTAGTAGGATTTTATTACAAAAATATGTTCCACTTCACCATTCAGATGGACCATTATATATCACTCAATGTTAGTGAATAATTCCAAATGTTTGGATAATTTTGGAGAAATAAATATATTGGGACCTGATCTAGCTAAAGAAATGGTATAGATGGTTGTATCCATTCAAAAAAACATAAGTGAATCTCAAAGTTGATAAAAAAATATATGTTGGTAATAACTGATGATATTATATATTGAATGTTGGTGATAAATAATTCGTATAAATATCTCATTGTAATAAGGTTATTAGATTTGGAAATAAGGTAATGTTGGGACCATGATATATTAGTCCCCTTGATATTCTTGGTCATCTCGAGATGGAAACTTATCACTTGGCACTTCCACCTATTATCTCTCAAGTTCATGATGTACTCCATGTATCTCTGATAAGAAATTGCATACTTAATACATCACATATACTAAACTAATAAGTCATACAACTAGATCATGGTCTCTCTTATGATGAACAATCAGTGGAAATTTTGGATTGTTGAGAGAAAGTGCTATCAAATATTACCACTCATATAGTCAAAGTTGTGTGGAGAAATCATAAAATTTAATACGCTATGTGGGAACCTAAGGATGTGATGAGGTCTAAGTATCCTTAGTTTTTTGTATTAGATTTAAAACAATTTAGGGTAAAATCCTTATAAGGGATTATAATGTAACAACATGAGATTTTATGATATATTTCTCTTTAAATAAATTTATATGATGACCTTATTTTCACGTAACACTGAGTTTTAATGAACCAAGAAAAAAATTTAAAATATTATTATGTGAAAAATTATATCATTTCATAATTCATAATTTCAATATTATCTTAGGTTAAAATTTTGGTGTTTTTCTGAAAATATTAAATTTTCAATGAATAGTGAAAAATACTATTTTTTGTAAACCAATCATTTATTTTAATTACAAAAGGACCATAAAACTTTGAATTAAATATTAAAATAAAATATGACTGGTTTATTTATAAATAATATAATTAATTACATTTGAATAAATATGATACATGAATTTAGTGTAAGTTCATTTTTATACTTAAAAAGGCATTTTTCATATAAAAGATTTTTATTACATTTTGGGTTTTTATTTTTAAATTAATTTATACTACATATATGAATTAAACATGATAGAATTTATTCCATATTTCTAATTAGTTGGTTCAAATTTGATAAATATTTTTCTTTTATTTTGGTCATTATGAATAAAAACAGTGCTAACATTTATCACATTGGTAAAGGGAAAATTAGGTAATTAAGGTTGAAACAATTGTGATTAGAATTTAAAATTGATTTACAATTTTAATTTATCCTATTTTATAAATTTATTTTGTATCATTCCAACCAATTCTTTAAAATATGGATCCTTGGGGCCATTTTCCTTGGATATTTACTTTTATATTACTTTAAGAAAGGAATAACAACAACTTGTCACACTCTTGACTTTAATATGTATAATATTTTTACATTAGGATAAAAAGAGGTTATGTATGATTTAAAATTTTAATTTGAAATATTAATTAATATTTTTACAATTGTAATTTATTTATAATATTTATTTATTTTATAATTAATTTAAATTCTTATGAAATAATGATACAATATGTATTCAATTAATAGAAAAATAAAATAAATGATTTTAAAAATATTAAATTAATCATAAATTCAATAAATTATAGTTTTACATGAATTTTATAGATAAATATAAAATTTTATGAATGTTATAAATTATTATATTCTAATTTTGTCTTTGTATTAGTGTATTTAAACTCAAATTATGTTAAAGATGACATTAATGATATTTTACAATAAATAATATTTCATTAAATGATTTAAAATTAATAAAAATACTATATATGTACAATTTGATGGTATATGGTTTAAAACATCAACCATGATCCCCTTATGGGTTTTTTCACCTCTTTTGATAAAGATATAGACCATTAAAGGGTATAAAGCTTTAATATTCTGAAAATTGTCAAAATGGTTAATGGGGGATAAAACTAAAACATAAAAACAAATATTCCAAATTTTAGTTTATGATATTATTTAGGCATATAATAATATTATATTATAATTATATCAATTTATATCCATTTTTACATGAAAAAAATTATATTAATTTAAAACATTAAGAAATTTCATCAATGCACCTCCCCTCACTTATAAAATAACACTAATTCTCTCTATTATTTACACCACTTTTGGAATCCAAGATTGACCCAAACCTACCAATTTATCATATAAAAATACTTATCCAATTTATATATGTGATGGTCTTCCAAAAATACCAACCCTAAGTACCATAATAGAATATGTAAAGGAAGTCAGTGGAAGAAGAGGTAACCGTCTCTATAGACACTTTCTAGATTATTTCGTCTTATACATCATATTAATTTTTTTAAACATCCTTAAATAATAACTATGTTATAATAAATATACATATTCATTATTATTATTATGTTACACCAATTTTCCTTCTCTTTTCTATCCTACAAAAAAACATTGCTCATGCATACGTATGGCTAACTGTCCACCTCACGATGTAATTTAGTTTTCATCACCACTTTAAATGAATGGTTATAAATATGAAACTATTGAATATATATGATATTTATGAAATAATTATTCTTTTTATATTATAATATCATATCTACCTTCTTATGTTTCAATAAATTGGAAAGTGATAATGTCGCTCGTGCGTATGTATGGACTTCCACCTCCATGAAGTGACGTGCTTCATTTTTCATTTATGATTTATATGGATTTTAATAAGGATATATTTAATGAATATATGTGATATATATGATATATATAAAATAAAATAATCTTGTGAAAATTAATTATTTTTTACCTTTCCTTCATTCAATCCATCGTAAAGTGATAATAGCATCTATGTGTATGTATGGCCTACCGTCTCCATTAACGATGTAATTAATTTATATATCTATATATTTTTTGGATGAATGTAAATTTATGTTTATTGATTATATATTACATTTATATATTGAATAAAATTATATATATGATGTATCACATAGAAAGATGCAAGAACTAAGACTACCGAATCAAAACATATACAAAACACAATGTAGTTAACAACCAAAATAATGATCATAATAAAGTATTTTTAAAAAATAGATGATATAATGTTATAAATGGATCATATATAATATTATAGATATGAATATGGTTCTATTATTTAGTTATAATAAATGAAAATTTATTACATATGAGGTTATAGTACCTACTAGGCAAGATGAACTTGAGGTAAGGGGTTTCTTAACTTAATTCCATTTCATTAGTTATATCACTTCATCATTGATTCTATTATGTAAAGATTATGTGTGAAATTAAATTTTATTATTTTATGTTGTATGTCTAATTATATTTTCTGTATTTACATTTTATACACATAATCTCTTCATTGATTAATTATCATTTAAATATTATATTCTTTATGATGGATTTTACCTCAATTTGCAATCCATTTATACTTATTTAGTATTACACACCTATCAGTAGGTGTAACATCACCAGAAGAAAATTATAGGAAGTATATACTAGATGGATCAAATCATATGGAGTATCACACAAATATTTCCTATATTAAGGAAGAATAAGGGGAGTTTCTTGGCCAGTATTATGCACGTAACTAGTAAAAAAGAAGAAGTGGAGAACAAAGCAACACTGTGATATCAAAAAAAAAGTATTATAGTGTAAAAATTTATGGATTTTACAAATTACCTTAATATTAATTTAGTAAGTGTATCTATTGGTAGTATGAATAATATTTCACTATAAAAGTACTTAATTATGGAATTGAGGATAATTAATTTTTGGTTTAATTATTGGAATGTTGATTTCTAAATTGAGAATAATTAATTGGTGGATTGATTATGGGATATTGAGATTAGGTGATTGTGTTAATTTAATTTTGGAATTAATTAAAGGGATTTATAGGGTTAATTAATAGTTTAATTAATTAATTAAAGAGATGTTATTAATTAATTAATGAATTAATTAATGGGATAGAAATGATTAAATAATTATAGAATTAATTAAAGAAATTAATGTGAGTAATCATTGGATTACTTAATGTAAATGAGTATGATTAATTTATTGTATGAGTTAATTAATGTAATGATTTGTGAAATTTCTATTGGTTTAATGCCACTTGGTTGTGATTATGTTAGCATGGAGTAGCACCTGGGTTAACCATGGTGTGAGTGGGGGATTACCCAAAGGATTGTGAGAGCCTTCATGGAGGAAGACCATGATAGATTCAATTTTTATTACCCAAAGTATCATGAGATCCTTCATGGAGAAAGACCTTGAGAGCATCTATTTTGATTACCCAAAGGATCGTGAGATCCTTCAAGGAGGAATATCATGAGAGATTATATTTCGATTTCTAATGGTCTGTCAGAGCTCTTGTAGTTCTTCTAGGGGAAAGACTATGATATATTCCCCCTTTTTCATGAAATATATTATGATTTATTTAGTCTCACCCTCAATAGACACTTGAGGTTAGATCCATATGTTCACATTACTCATGTTGGACTGATTTACATGTTTTGTGAATTTTTTTAGATAAGAATTGAGATAATGAATTGTAATAATGAAATTCGGATATATAATATCTCTTGGGGTAGTAAAGACTTCATCATGTGTTGAAAAAGGTATTGAGGTTAAGGTGTCCTTAGGAACCTAGGGGTTTATGTTCTTAAATAATGAAAAATTAATAATTTGATAACTGTTTAATTATGAATTTTACTTTTTTCTTTATACAACTTCATACATTTTAATTGATTGGATATTATTTTAGACACTGTTGGTGGTGGAATACTAAGTTGTACTCACACCCTACTCAGGCTTCCTAATTGATATTAGAATATATTTCATGGTTGTAGTAAAATAAAATGGATAAGGCCCTATGTTAAATGGTTGAGTTGGGAAGAATCATAAATGATTGAACAATACATAGTTCAGGACCTGTTTGGGAGTTGTTAGTGTCTTTATTTTAGGTTTGAATTTTAACACATAAAACATGCTTTATCATGGAATATCTATTGTTTATTTTTATTGGTCATCTTTTGATATTGGTACTCTTTTGTTTGTTTTTTTATGTTATAAAGTTATTTTTTATTAATTTTCAGTAGTTTATTACTCTGATAAAATAGTGTTTAGTCTCCCCATGATCGATATTAAACCATCACTGCTAATCGATAGCCTCTAGTATACGGGGGGGCATGCTTGAGGTCATGTGGTGGTCCGGGATGGTGCACCGGTGCGAGACACCTGGTCTGGGACATTAAAACTATCTTGGAATAAGGATTTAGAAGTATAGATATCATGATGTTTGAGATCATGATGTCCAATATTAATCATTTCCTTTAGTGAGAATTCTTTCAATATTATCCATGAGATTACTACAATGATATTATCTATTGATTACCATCAAGATCACATTATTGATTAAATGGCATGTGTTTCCGTTACTTTTCTTGTCATATTTAGTATGCCTCATGTACTCATGATAGATTCTTATGTATATTAATGTTACTGAGCATCTTAGGTCATTGTTTATTTGTTTTTATTTCCCCATTACATGAAGAAGGATATTATGAATAACATCAAGGTTTCAAAATTGATTTTATGTTATATATTTATATTTATATTGTAAGATGATAATCGTGTATGTATCTGGTTCATCAATAATACTAAACTATTTGGTCCATGAGGATGAGATCCTTTGTATCTTATACCAATATAATAATGTAAACTACATATCTAGGTTACTATAATTGGGGTTCCAATATCGAAGGGTTAATTAGAATAATGAAAACAAAAAAATGTCTTAGAACCCATTGGATAGTGGAATAACCCTATAAAATTATACTGAATAAAGTTTCCAAGGGAAGATCAAATTGAGTTATCCGTATTAAAATGTTATCGAATGAAAATTGTTTAAATCATGGAATCAGATAGAGGAAGTATCTTCTGATTGATTTCAAAATGTTCCTATAATTTTATGAAGGAATTTTGGATGAATTTTCAATGAATGGAAGATGTGATAGAAATTTATACCAAATGGAATATTAAAATAACTATATAATGTTTTCATAAAGATATTAATAATATTGATGTTGAAGATGATTGTTAAAAAAATTTCTATATTTCTATGGTTAAGGATGATTTTAGAAATTCGTTAACACCAAGTTTGAATAAATTTCATTAAAGGGGAGATTTTAAGTAACTTCATGAATCTTAAATAATATTATAGAATAGTTGAGAAGCATCCCTGTGTGATTCAATTCTGAAAAATATTTAAAATTAAATGTTACATTGAGTAGGAAAATAAATTTGAGTTCCTGACCAAAATTATGAAGGTGAACCTATTTAAAAAGGTGAAACAACGTGGTCAATTAACACTATTCATGTGTAATTTTTTAATGAATTTATGTGTGTTGGGAATTATTCTAAAGAATTGAAAGGTTGTAATAACGTTTCATACATGAAATCATGATAGAAACTATCATTTTTGGCCAAATTTGTGAGAGAAAGTGTATCATATTGGGCAAGGGGTTCTAGATAGAGTGGAAGCACTGGATAGATAAATATTACACTAAGAAACAGAAAGATATAGGGACAAAGATCAGGTGAACATGAGTTAGATGGTCAATAAGAAGAAGGTTCAGATAGATAGTAGATAAATATTTTGTTATCATTTGGTATTGGATGAACAGGGTGAAGAAGAAGGGGCCATATGAACTATCACCAGGTGTAACATCAATAAATGAACATTATTAGAATAACTTACTAGACAAATAGGGTCATATGGAGGATTATATAGACATGTTCTAGATGAAGGAGGAAGAAAGAGAGTTTCTTTCCCATTAATGTGAAAGTAACAAGTGAAAAAGAAAAAGTGGGAAACAAAGCATCACTATGATATCTAAAAAACTCTCATATAGTGTAGTACTTTCTTGATGTTACTATATACCTTAAGTAGAAGGTGGGAACTCTCTCCAGTTAAAATATAAATAACCAGTGAGGATATGCAAGTTAGATTAGTTCATCACCAATCCTAGGTGATGGGATTATTTACAATTCATTCCAAAAGTGTAGGGACTCACACTTATGATAAGTAAGAATATTCGTATTGGTCATTCCCATATGTTATAAGGACTATCTACTCTTATTGAGTAGTGAATCTTATGAAACAATTGTGTGTCGTTTTTTAAATAATTTCATATAATTGTATATAATTAGTAAAATAAAACAATAGAATCAAGATCATAAAATTTCTAAGAGGTAAAGTTATAAAAAATTATAATTGGTTAAAAAGTTCCCAATACTGATCCATCCCCCCCCCCCACCAGTGTTGATTATATCCTGAAGTGGTCTTAACAAAAAATTTAGAATAATTGGTAATGATGATGATGAGTTATAGTATAAATCGACCAAACACAAGTCTATTAAAACCAACATATGGATACCATGATATCTATATAAGAATAAATTAAAGATGTATGTGAATTATACCTTTGGGTGTAAAGAAAAAAAATCTATAAAAAACATAGCGCTAAAGAATAAACTAAAGGAAGATATCATGCCAAAGAAAAGATGAATCTTTTGTAAAGGAAAATTTAACTTTGTACAAAGTTTTCATAAATTCATTAATATTAATATTAATGGAATAAATCTCAATCATAAAAGGGAATCATTCCGAGAAAGAAGTAAGTACATTGGTTTAGTGGAAGATATATCTAATTAATAAGTTGAGGCTCCCTGGAAGTTACCATTAGAGGGAAACATAACAAAAGTTGGGAACTTTTGTATAAGGTCTACTAATATTTTACTCACTCCAAAAAAATACATTATAGTACTTTCAAGATAAGAAATATTTTGAATAAATGGAAGAAGGATTCAAGAGATATATGTGCTAAAAAAGGTTTTTTAAAGAAGTCATCCTAGCACAAATAAATTTTGAAACATGTCAATAAGGTTTATATAATTGTATGGATATAACAAATAAAATTAATAAGGTTATTAGAAGAAAATAAAAATAAGAGTGTAGGTGTATTTTTATTATAATTTAATGAGGAACCCTGTATAAAGTGAAAAGAAAAAGTGAAAGAAAGAATCTTATTCCTACCAAGAACAGAAATTCAAAGAATAACAGGGGTTATATCATAAAGAAAAGTGAGGATAAAGTGAAATAATTTTTTAGGTTGAAAAATATATCTCATCCTAATTTCTCTAGTTAATTATAATGAAAAAACACCTTATTCTCTCCTGATTCAAATGTTTTCATTCAAAAACAAAATTAAAGGTGATGAAATTTAAGAGGAGATCTAAAAAATGAATTCGGAGTTCACCACTTTTGTGGGGGTGACATTGAAGTTGGTTAATATAGATATTTGATAGGTTTAAATGAAGAGTCAAAATTCCTGAAAACCAATGAACTTAGGAATCGAATATTTAAGATCAGTTAAATTGAGAAATATAAGTACCATGAGGCATTAATGAATTGGATGATTATGATGATGATGAAATTATAGAGATTATAAATTTGTAAAAAATAATTATTCTTATCATATTTTTAGTACATTGAAACATTATCCAACCCTAATATAAAAATAATAATTTTATGATTCAAAGGGAAATAATTTTATCTTTTGATGACAAATTGTAAAATAGCTTGATAGAAGAGGAGAACATTGCATTATTTGGATGAAAAGTTTTAAAAATATTTATTGAGATGGTTGTATGAAGTATGTTTCCTGGTAATATAGTAAATTTACCCTTTAAGAGGTTTTGTGAGATGGTATCACAAGGTGAATTTTTATAGATGAATTTTGTATCCAAGTTAATCACACTTATTTTCTACATCATGTTGAACCTTTAATTTATTTTTATGATCATAGTCACTAAAAGTGTTTATAAATTTTTTTTCTTGAGTTTATATTGGTAAATATATTAAAACATCTAAAAAGGATGTTTTTGGACCTAACAATGGAATGAATAGAATGATGGGGCTATGTTGAAGGCCTTGTTGGTCTGCACTGACTATCTGCTAGGTAAAAAAGAACCATCTAGTCCGTATGAAATACAGAACTACCTACAGCTCTAAAAATCCCACCAACTAACTGGTAGAGATCACCATCTTCCTGGTGGATTTTAGAGAGAACCTTTGATCTATAGAAATTGGATCATATAGCTGGTGGATTTTGGAGGTTAATCGGTGTATTGATTTAAGAATAGTTAAAGAGCATTAATTTATTGGTTAAAATGTTTTGATTCAACTCATTAAAGGCTTGAATGAAACCAAGTATCCGTCAAAAACATTAAAAAATATGAATAAAAATAAACCAAGGCTTGGATATCATTTATGACAATTATTATTACCAATTCTCACAAAGTGATTTTTGGTCAATCCAAGGATAAATTTAGCAAGAGATCTCTGAGTAAACTTCCATTCTTTGAGGGAAATCAGACTTCAATTTCTATAATCCAATTTCAATTACCTCACTTATTTAATCCTTTTTATTTTTCATCCTTATTATAATTCTTAAAGGATATTCTTCTAACTTATCTCCCTACCTCTCTACATATTTAATATTCTTCTAAATATTCAAGAGAGGGTTGAGTGATTTGTAAAGGGTTTATTAAAAAAACCACTATCTTATTAACCTTCTTCATTAGGTTCTCACCAATATTAAATTAAGGGTTATTAGTTATTGGTTTCTATAAAAACTAGGGTTCTAATTAATTGGTCCTAATTTTCCATTAAAAACAAGGTATTCCTTTATTCTTATTTATTTATTGTTTTCCGTTAAAATTAATGGAGAAATATGACCATCTCAATATTTCATGAGGGAAGGAGATGTAAGGGCCCATTATTAATGTATTTTCAAAATAATTTATCAAAGTGTTCCTTTTTAATTTCCAAAATTTATTTTCTACTATGGTTAAAATTTAAATTTATGTTATACTCAGTTTAATTTAATTTTTTTTCTTAAATCAATTTCTTACATGATAATATCTATTATTTTATATAATCATTTTAAAATTGTATATAAAGTAAATTCACCCCCTTGTTTTAATTCTATCTTTACTTGTTATCAAAAGAAAAATTTGTATTTTGTATAAATATTTTTCGAAGTGTTTTATTTTCAAATCAACCTTGTTTTATAAATATTAATATATTTCGATGTTTAATATTTATAAAATTACATCTTTTTCAAACACCCATTATTATTCCGAAGGGAAATCCAAGGGTTGTGAACATTATTTTTATGTTTTCAAATATAGATATTAGAAGACTCATTTGTCAACCAATATTACATCTATTTGTTATCTCACATGGAAACTTTTTAAGCATGGTTATATTCCTAGTAATGAAAAAATAAATAAAAATGGACACTTGATGATATTTTTGCTTTTGAATTAGATGGTAAAGCTATGAATGTATTTTATTATGGATTAAACAAAAATAAATTTTATTTTATATCTACTTTCAAAACTAATCGTTAAATCTAGAAAATTTAAAAAGTTGATCATGAAGGAACTAGTAATGATAAAGAAACCACACATGATATGTTTAGTCATGATTTTTTATGTTTTAGTAAACATCCTAATTAATATATTACTAATATTTTAATATCTTTTACTGACATTTGTAATGAAAAAAAGTCTCTCGATGATAACCTTACTAAAAAAACTATAATAAATATAATCCTTTGAGTTTTTCCTAGTTATGGGAAACCCATGGTGATGATAATACAACAAGGTAAGGACATACAGAACATGTTGTTTATGGAGATAATTAAATCTATCATGACTTATGAGATAATAATGAAGCGATAATCTAAGAAGTCAAATAAGTGAAGTAGAAAAAGATTATTACTTTTAAAGTAATTAATGATGACTCTTACGATGGTGATTAATTAGATCATATAGCCAATAAGTTGAGTAGATTATTCAAAATAAATAAATCCTATCAAAATTCTAAAATATATGATAATCATAGTGAACAATACCAAATGTGCTTCAAATGAAAAAAGAAGGGATACATAAGGCCGAAATTCCCATTGATCAAAATGAAAATTAAAGAGGATGAGAATAAAAGAAAGAAATTATTAAAGGTTTAAACATAAAGTGAAATTATTTAATCTACCTCATCAAGAAAGTAGATAAATTAAAGCACCATGTGTCTCATGGTTTAAGTTGTGGTTAGTAACAATGTTAACTATAACTCCACTTCTTCTACTTATTCAAATTCTTGTTATCACTCTTCTTATTAGAAGAAACTAATCTATGAATAAAAAAATTATTCTATGATAAACTTGAATATTGTGTTTGTGAACAAACTTCATTGTAAAAAAACATAAAAACAAGTATAATTGATTGATTAAAGAAAAGGATCAACTCATAATAAAAATGAATTATTGACAAAATTGAATGATCAACTGAATATACATGGGTTACAATCAACTACCAATGAGCTAAAACAATCTATCAAAAATTTAACATAAAATGAATAAAATATAAATTAAATATTTGGTTCATAAAACCATGGAAATAATAAAATTTTAATTGGTTTTTCACATAATGTTTATTCTACAAAAAAGATGATGTTTTTAAAAGAAGATTATCAAAACAAGTTTTTTAATTATTGAAGAAAATATAGGAATTTAATTTATGAATGTAATTATAAAAACACTAAATATTATAGGAAAATATTATTCATATTTCATCCCATATCTCATCTTAGAAATCATATTCAAAGAAAATTTGGGTACCAAAATCTCCCTTAGCTAACATATGTAGATCCAGAATATGGGTACCAAAATCATAATTTCTTAATTTCATTGAAAATGTGTATAAATAGTAAATCCCAAAAAGAAACATGGTAAATTGATATTGGATACTCTTAGAAAATATGTGGTAACCTCTCAAAATTTAATAAACTTTAAAAACTCAATATAGGATATATTAATTTGAGTGACAATTCGAGAAGTAAAATCATCGGTATGGGTAAAATAAATTTTCTCAATTCCGTGCTTATAAAATATGTTTTATATATTTATGGATTAAAATAAAATTTTCAAATAATTGTCCAATTGTTTGAAAATTTTATTAAAATCTCTTTTTAAAATGATTATTGAAATATTTTTAATTTGAAAGTAAAAATTTTGTTGACTTCTTTTCATTTTCAAAGGGTTTATATTATAAATTTAAAATATATTCCTTCTCAAAATGTTAAATTTTTAAGCATTAAAGATAGTGAGTCTCATATTTGTCATATAATCATTAATTATTATAGCACACACACACACTCGTTAATTTCAATTGACATAATCAAGTATGAGATTTATCATCTCAACTAGCATCATCTAGTATGAACTTTTCCAAAATTCCATTTCAATGATAATTTTGTTTATGAACCTTTCCAACTCGATAGGTACCCAAAAAATTACTTTCTAACTAAACAATAAGTATCAACCTCTAAATTCATTTATCTTATTCACTTTGACCATTTTGGACCAAATCAAGTTGAATGTATCAAAAGAAAATCATCTTACATTGTGATTTTCAGTGACTATACAAGATTCACTGGGGTATTTTCCTTGGCACCCAAAAATGGGACTTTTAAAGTCTCCATAAGATTTAATAAGAAGGTATAAAATTAAAAATGGAATAAAATATTTTCCATTCAAATTGATCATGGTGGAGATCTTGATAATAAATATTTTGAAGAACATTTTACTTTAAAAGGTTATAATCATACTATTTCCACCCTATAACACCTAAACAAAGAGGGTTGTTCAATGACGGAATTTAACTCTTCATTAAATCTCAAGATCCCTATTGAATTATTTCAAAGTCCCATAATAATTTTGGGATTAGGTATTCAATATTGTTTATTAAATCATAAAGCATATTCTCATAAGACTCATCCTAAAAAATATACCTTACGAAATTTGGAAAAATAAAATTCATAATATTGGATTTTTCAAAGTGTTTGGATGTAATTGTTATATTATTAACACTAAATACAACCTAGGAAAATTTTTATCCAAAATTATTTGGAGGAATATATATTGGGTACTCAAACTCAAGTAAATCCTGCTGATTCTTCAATAAAATAACCAAAACCATTGAATAATCCATTCATAACAAATTCAATGAAAATTTTCCAAAAACATAATCTCAATTAAATGATTTTGTGGATAAATGTGAATCCTTTACTTTGAATTATTCAAATTCTCCTATGTATCCAATAAATGATGAATCTTCTTTAATACTTTAACTAACACTTTAGAAAAATATAAACACCATCCCTAGGAAAATAGTTTCTCTAATCTGTAAGCTACTACCCATACCAAAAGATTATTCTTAAATGAATATGAGAATCATTATTTTATTAGTTTTTTATAACCTAAAAACCATGATGATGCTATTAATGATGAAAATTATGTTTTTGATATGCAAGAAGAGCTAAAACAATTATAATAGAATAAATATTGGACACTTGTGAAAATACTTAACAAATATCATATTAATGGTACAATATTGGTTTTAAAAAAAATATTATATGATAAAGGTAAAATCAAACATAAAAAATCTAGAATCATAGCCAAAGTATATAATAATTAATAATTCATTGATTATGATGAAACCTTACCAACTGTTTCACAGCTAGAATCTATTGGAATGTTGTTCGTATTTTTTACCTATCTAAATTTCAAAAAAATTCAAATGGATGTTAAAATTTATTTTCTAAATTTATTTTCTAAATGGTTAACAAGTTTTATTTTATCAAATGATTTTAAATTGGGAAAAGTGTATTCAAAATTACATCTAAAACAATGTTTAAAATTATCTTTTATTCATTCAAATATATATTGATGGTGTAATTTTAATATAAAAAATGAATCTATTTGTAATGATTTTTCAAATATTTTTATAAAATAATTTGAAATGAGTTTTATAGGTGAGTTGAAATCCTTTCTTGGTTTTCAAATCTCGTAAAATGAAGAAGGAACCCTTATATGCCAAACCGAATACACTAATAAACTTATAAATCATTTTAGAATGGATCATGATAAGTAAATAATAACACCTATAACTACTTCATGTAATTTGAAGTTGGATGAGGTTTATAAACCATTTTATAACAAGATTTATATAATAATTATTAGGAGGCTTATTTTCCTTACTATAACTCCACAAGACATTTTATTTAGGGTTTTTCTTTGTGATAATTTCCTATCCAATCATAAATAATATCATTTAAAATATATTAAAATGATTTTTCCTTTTTTTAAGGTTATCAAAATAATTATTTTTTTATCCTACATGAACCTTTTTATTCATTTATGTTTTTTCGAAGATGGTTTTGGGGAATGTAACCTAGATAGGAAATGTATAAGTTGGACTTGTCACCATCTTGGAGGTTGATTAATCTCTCTGAGTACTAAAAAAATTTAGTTTATTTTTCATTAGATGAAATGAAATATATATCTTTAGGGAGGTTTTTCACCAAAATTATATGGTTGAAACAAAATCTCTTAGATTTTGGACTAACATTTCATCATATTACAATTAAATTTGATAGTTCTAGTACCATAAGAATATCTAGACATAGTTTTCACAATTGTCACACTAAGTACATTTATATCCATCATTACGTTTTGAGAGACTACTTTCCAAATTAAGATTTCATGATAAAATACATTAGAATGATACTTTAATTAGATGATATCATCAAAAAAACCCCTTACATTAAAATGTTTTAATTGTATTAAATTTTAGTTAGGAATGACATGTTTGTAATTATTTTTCTTATCTCCTTTTATGAATATTTTCTCTTTTAAAATATTTATTTTTAAAAAAAAATCTATTTTATTTTATTTAAATTTATTATTCAAAAAAATCCAAAACATTTTTTTATGATCAATTTAATTATATTATCCTTATTTTAACACTTATCCATATAACCCTTTTGGGTTATAATTATTTTTTCTAATAATAAGGGATGAGAAATATTTAATCTATATGTGGAGAAAATTCTAATGTTTATGGGTTTAAAAATTAAAATTTCAAAGATTTTTTTTTCAAATGAAGTAAAATTTATATAATTAATGGAAAGGTGATATCATATATCACAAAGGGGTAATATCTATTTAAAATAGAATAGTTTTGAATGGATGGGAAGGATCCTGATTAAATGGGGAGACATATGGTTTCATATAAATAGTATTTATAAAAAAAATTATTTTATATTTCTTATTTACCACATCATTGTCATTACTTTTAATCTCTAATGAGTTTTTTTTATCCTCAATAAAGCATGAATTGTTTAACCTATATTTTTTATGATCCTAATAAATAAAATTGATTCTAAACATTGCTTTCTATGTATATTTTAGTCATTTTTTACCCATTCAAAGGAATTTTTTGGACCATGTGAAGGCATAAAAAGAAGGATGGAGTGATGCCTTGAAGATATTACTGATCTGCACCCACTACATACCCATTACAAAGACACTATCCAACTGGTGAAAAAACAAAACCTCTCACAACTCATTTAATCCCATCGTTTATTTAGTGGAGATCATTTTATACCTGATGGAGTTCAAATAGAACCATTGAGCTATAGTAATTGCACCATCTATCATGTGGAATCCGAAGGCTAGTGGTTCTATTAGTAATAGAATAGTCAAAGAACATTAATTACTTAGTTTAAAAGGTTTTATTCATCTTATTAAAGTCTTAACATAACCCAAGGTTCCTATATCACCTATTAAGGATATAAATATACGTCAATAGCGGCTTAAATCTCATCTATGATTCCTATAACAATCAATTATCAACAAATGATTCTTGATCAATACACAATTATCTTTTTCAAGAGATATCCAGAAAAACATACATTATCCAAGGGCAATTGAGTTTTAAATTATACAATAAAATTTTAATTTCCTCTTTTCTTTAATCCTTTTTCTTTTTATTCCTTTTTTATAATCTCTACTCTTACCTTATCACTCACACACACACTCTCTCTATCTTCATATTTTATTTTATTCTAATTATTTAAGATATAGTTGAGTTCTTTATATAGGATTTTTAAAAATAAACCAATATTTTCTTAACCATATTCTTTAGGTGCTCACCACTATTAAAGTGAGGGTTCTTGGTTCTTGGTTTCCATTAAAAACAAGGGTATTCTTATTTGGTTCTTAATTTTTGTTAAAACCAAGGGACTCCTTTCTTATTCTTTGGTTTTTGTTTTCTATTAAAATAAAGGAAGAAATACCACCTTCTCAATACTTCTTGAAAGGGATGAAACATGGGGGATCATTCTTGAGCTATTATTTAAATCCTCTACCAAAGGGT
Organism: Viscum album; assembly: GCA_963277665.1. Taxonomy (NCBI): domain Eukaryota; kingdom Viridiplantae; phylum Streptophyta; class Magnoliopsida; order Santalales; family Viscaceae; genus Viscum; species Viscum album. Next base: position 1,897,318,171 of record OY728123.1, read on the forward strand.
GAATTTTTAATTTCCAAATTTTATTTTTCACTATGCTTAAGGTTTTAATATTTGTTACACTCTCTTTACAATGATTATTTTTCTTCTTGAATAAATTAATTTCCAAATAATCTCTTTTATTTTATGGTATCATTTTAAAATTATTTTTAAAGTAAATTAATCCCCCCCCCCCCCCCCACTTTTTCATTTTACTTCAAACTACACATCGATCATAGATCATATATACTTAAATTTAGTTGATTTTTGAATCATTTCTTTAAGAAAAGTGATAATATAATTCTCTTAAAAATTGAACATTAATTTCAATATAATTAAGGTTAAGGGTACAAGTAGTGTGATTAAATTACCCCACTAAATGTTCTTAGGAAAAGGTTATTAAATAAGATTTATATTTATTTTCAATGAGGGGAGAAATATCATTGAATTTAGGTTTTGGTTGGGTATAAACAATAAATCCAAAGGGGGATATTGAAGATCCCATTAGATGGTGATGATGAATTATTATATTTATTATCAATGGATAATAATAAAATTAGTGATTAAGTTGATAGTGAAGTTTCCTATTAGTGTCCCAGAAATAACTCCCTCATAAGTTCACATTCTTTAAGTTGGAACTATCAGAAGTGGGATCACTATAGATGCCATTTATACTTCCAAAAACTAGCAATAAAGGTATACTGGATAATCTAGCTTGATGATAAGTTTAAATCATGTCAATGGAAGTAATGAAAATAATTAAATAAAGTTTCATTGACAAAAATAAGATATATTCATAGAGAATATTCTATCTAGAAACATAATATAAATTATATGATTATAGACCTAATATTCATTTTATTCAGGAAAAGTGTTAAAGGATAAAGATGAATAGTCAATTATATATCAAATTATAGTTTCCTAAATTTTTATTTACAGAAGATAAAAAACATCTTATGATTTTTGTACTACTCTTTAAGTGAAATATAAATTATTGAAGTCCAAAGAAGTATTTTCCATAATATTTTTTTATATAGTTGATCAACTGGAATATTGAAGAGAACCCACTAAATGGAGAAGGTGATAAATTGGTAGATTAAAGACCTAATTGTAGATATTGAAGATATGATTTAATGAAATTTAAAAAAATTCCAAAAGTTACATAATGTAATTCTAGAGAAAGAATATTTTTCTGGATGTTGTGAATCTAGAAGATAGAAGTATAAGATGTTCGGACGTCACTCAATGGAATAAAAGAAGCTATGGTGATCGGAAGCGCAAACCACACTGAAGAATTAAAAAAATACCAGACATCATAAGTTTAATTTTTAACATTTTAGGAGTAAATGAATGTTCCAAATAATCATATGCGACTTCATATGAGTGACTCGGCGAAACTTCTACCCAGAAAATTATCAAAGGAATTAATTTTAGAGTAGAATGGGATACATTTATAGAAGAAACAGCATAAAAATATACACTGAATATTATGAGATAAAATATCACTGGAAGACGAAGTTATTTAATGAGTTGAAGACTAATCTAACTAAAAGACTATAATAAATAACCCATATTGTGAAAGTGTTGTTTTTTCAATGGAATAAGTTTTACTTTGGTGGAATACCAATAATTATTCAAGCTTGGTCTATCATATTCAATGTTGATCAAAAGTATAATGAAGATAATTATTTACACTCTATAAAAAGGTGGAAGTAGATGTAAGTGATCTATGAATACATTAGAATTAATATAAATTGAATAAGAGGGTAAAATAAAGGCATCAAGATATGAGTTAGTGCCTAATAATATTAATATAGAGGTTAACTATTAGAAAATCAGCCCTGAGTTGAAGCAGCATAATTTCAAAATTTTATTCATTCTTGTTTCGTTGATTAATGACAAGATTAGGTTTCAAATCGATAAGAGAACAACTAAATTATTTGGTAATGAATGTGAGGAATCTTAGTTTCATATAATTGGGGAAGAATATAATGTTGAATGATGAGTCGATCAGAATATATGATTATTAAAAGTTAAGCTGATCATAAGATAAGTATTCAAGAAAAAGTTCAAATAAAATGTAATAGAAATGGATATTCAACACTAAAAGCTCATAAGTACAGTTATGATTTGAATAATAATGCTATAAGAGGTTGGGTGGTGCAAAGACAAAGGTAAAACCAAAAGAAGATTAGTGGAGTATATAGAAGTTAGACCACCATAATATGTTGAGTAAATTCACATAAAAATTATGAATTAACATTAATTATAGCTATGTTTATATAAAAATTAAAATTGAAAAACTCATAAATGGATGTTTTTGATTCAAGAAAATATTTTTGGATGAGTTAATGGTCATTGACACCATAATTTTTTGGGTTTTTAACTGATTCAAAACCTAATATCCTCTTAAAGGATGACAACTAAGGAATTGAATAGGAATTCATTTCAAATTAAAACTCATGTGATCCACAAATTTATCAAATAATGTATAGATATATAAAGATTAATATAATTCAAGTAAAAGTTGTTGATAAAGAATAATTTATAGAGCTATTGATCTCATTGAGAAACATAAATAGATGAAGCAACAGACCAAATATATTCTAGAAGGTCAGAATGGTCAGATAAGTAAGAATACTGGAAATTATAGTTCTGAGAAATTTGAGAAAGGTAAATGGATTTAGATGATCGGAAGAATGATAGATAGACTGGAATCAAGAAACTTCATACGGTACATAGAGACATTGAAGTTCTATGAATTGAGGTGTGTTGATTTAATTTACTAAAATCAGGGATATGATTTTGTGAATAATGAGAATAATAAAATATTTTCAAGTGGTATTTAAAGTTCCATCCATAGTGTTCATGATGAACCCCTATGGACTGGTGGTTCCAGTATAAACAATTCCACCATTCCATCCATAAGGTTCATAGGTGTTAGTAAGAAATATAAAGAACCTATCAAAGATAATTGATTATTTTTAAGGGGTGGATATTAAACCATCTCTGAGGTTTATTATGTAGTAAAATATATATTTTAGGAGTTAAGTACAAGTTTGTTCCTTATTATCCGAAACTATAATCACATCTATACACTAGTGATAAAATCTATGTTATGGATTCGATCTACACATGGGAATGAGTGGGTTTCCCATACTATTGTTGAACCTTGTAAAGATATCAAGTGATGATATTATTCACTTTATATATCCCATGTGGTATGATTTTTTTATAACATAAAAGATTCATTCATTCTAACAAGTGATAGTGGCTTCATTAATCAAAGGGGGTGAGAGAATTATGTTAAACATATCTGGTAAAATTTTTTCTATACTAATTCCCACCCCCAACTCTCAGTGTAGTTTCATGGTAAACTATGAATAACACCATTAAATTTATCTAACTAGATCTTTCTATCCTCTAGTGTCATACTTATAAAGATATCGACTACTACTAAAATTGTAATATGTTTGAGAAATAGAAATCATTACATGAGTTGTTGAACCTAACACCCTATGATGAAGGAACCATGTCTCTAAAACAGTATTTTTAGAATCATATCTATAACATCACCCACTGGAAGTTTAGTCACTAGAACCACAATGAAAGAGAAATAACCAGTGGGAATTATTTAGAATTTAGTGTATTATAACATGGAAGAAATACCATACCCAAATCACCATAATAATTATATCATACTCTAACCCATTCACACTATCTGAAACAAGCATTCAATGAAAAACATGAAAGGAAGTGATAGAAAGAAACAAACAATAGGTTCTATATGATTTAGACTTTCATATTATGACCATGATTATGAATTTCAATATTTAATTTTCTTAAAAGTATAAGGTTTACAGTTATTGTGAATAGACAACCACATATATAATTAAACATAATGATCTCCCAACACCTCAACATGTGGTCCCTCCCACATTTATATAGTGTGTCCTAGTCAATCAACTAGTTTCCCTGACCTTTTATATTTTTGGAGTTCCATGTATTTTCAACAATGAATGCCAATATCTTATGGAACTCCCTAGCTTGGATACCAATAACTGGTAGATGGACAGTACACCATCACCTCACTACATTGCGTCAAAACCATGTTGGGATTGATCTAAACAACTGGAATGTCCAAATTTTGATGAACCGACTCTAAGAAATCACATCATTCATTAAACTGACAGAAAAATGCACATCTGTCAGAATATGGTATCATCTAAACACATCACTACCAACCACTGAAGACTTTCTTTCACTACTTTTGCAAGTCTGAAGAGGCTGCCATGGTTTCTCCTTTTAGTAAATTAAATCCAGAACATGAAAAGGCTTCGCAAAACCTAACACATATGTCACTAGTTAATAATGTTAGTTCTTTATATGTTAATTAGAATCATGGGAATACTCTAAAAGTTTTGAATAATGGTTTTTAAAGATTAATTTGGGGGATATTAGATGAATAATTTGACTGAAATTCATGAAATATTGAATAAAGAGGTGTATTTTCAAATTTTTAATGGAAATTTGAATTTTATCCCTTTTACAATCTCTAACATTAATATATAGGGGGTAAAAATATATTGTAGACAATATTAGGTGTATTTTATGCTGAGATGTAAACTCAAAATCACAAAGAAACATAAAAAAAGTGCATATATTTAATGTAATGATAGGTTTATGGGTTACTAATTTAAAATGGAAGAGAGACCAGGTAAAGAGGATCTGCAAGAAGAGAACATAATAAAAGGTGGTGAAAATCAAAATCTTAACTAGAAAACTAAAACATTTAACTAGAAAATTGAATGGGATGAGTAGATGATTTTGTAGGAATATCACAATTATTATGTAAATATTGTTTTAGTGGATCTTCATGTAAATTGGTGGGACTCTATTCATTCCAACGGTTAATTTATTATTTAATTATTTTGATAATTTTGAACTATACTAAAAGGCAGGGTTAGAACCACTTACTATGGAAATCTCAAAAAACCCCAAAGGATAAATTTTTTATATGGGGTTTTTCGGTTTTTTAAATAATCGAGATTGGGTTTTTAAAATTTTTGAAACTAAGTCACCTAAGCATCAAATTATTTAATGCTTGGCTACGTATGTTGTGTGAATCAATTCATTTGATGCTCTATTTGTTTTTTAATTTTTAAAGTGTTTTATTTTATAAATTTTAAAAATAAATATATTGACAATAAATATTTTCATGCCTACAAAATTTTTATTTTTTTTTGGTCTTAGTTTATTTAAGCTATATTCTATAAATATATAAAATATATTAAAAATAAATATATCAAAAATAAATATATTTATATATTTATATTTATAAGTATAAATATATTTAAATAAATATATAATTAGTAGTAAATATATCAAAAAATACATATTAAAATGTTTATAAATATAAATATATTTTATAAATATAAATCTTTAAAAAAATATAATTATATAGGTATTTAAATAAATTTATCATTATAAATATATATTTATAGATATAATAATTAATTAAAAATTATAAATATATTTAAAAATGAGTTGTGTGAGATATCCATGAGTTTTTTTAGTTATTTTAAAATTTTACATTTTATAAACATATTAAATGTATGAAAAATAAATATATTTATAAATATTAATTATATTAATAATTATTTAAATATTTTTATAATTATATTAATATTTATAAGTGGGGTTTCTATATGGGTAGTAGAAGGGAGTGACATGGGAGGGGTTTACGCAATAGATAGAGGGGGGTCTAGGCGGTAGGTTAGTTGATTTTTTTATTTTTATACATGTTATATTTTATAAATTTTCAATAATGGTCTAGTGGGTTGTTAATTATGACCCGAACACCCTAATCCTTCCTCTAGCCCTTTCTCTGACCCTTAAGTTACCTCTTGTATCTCAAACCTCATCCAAAATATCTGTCACGTACATATAAAATCTCAAAAACTCAATCTGAGAGTCGATTTTTAAAAAGAACTAACCATAATTCACATAAATTTAAGAACATACAAGAATTATATAAATAAATATCAATCACTAATGAAAATATCTAAGTGTATCAAGATTTAATTTCTGTTAAGATATTAACTTCTCTACTTTATGTAATAGAACAAAACTTATTTTTTACATAATAATTTACATATTCAAATATTCTCAACCATTTAAGCATGTTAAATTGGATCCTTACTCCAATTTATTAGTATTTTGATAATTGAAATAATTCTACTTTATTACACATTGTAACATTTATCTACTTTGAGTTTTTATATGTTTTATTCAAATAATCATGTAAACCAGGGAAATGACTTTGAGGATGTGACCATGAGTGAACTGGCCATGAGTGAAGTGAACGTGAGTGAAAATTCGAACAAAAATGAAGTGAAAAATGAACAAAAATAAATTTAATGCCTAAAAAGTGAAGTTACCTCACGAACCAAAATTAAGTGTCATCATTAAAAACATTAAGTGATTGCATGAATAAAAACAAAGTTACTACATGAACAAAAATGAATTGACCGCATGAAAAAAAATGAAGTGTCCACATGAAGAAAAATGTAGTGACAAAATGAACAAAAATTAACTAACCACAAGAAGAAAATGAAGTGATCGCAAGCTGAGATTTAGAAAAGTGTTGAACATACCTTATAACCTTTAAATGGTCACAAAATTACATTGCCGTATTTTAGATCAAAATATAACACCCCAATAATTTATGGTAAGTTTCCTCATAAATGATTTCAATTCATTTGATAACTTATACTTCATGAAACACTGAGAATTTATGAAATGATACTTTGTTATAGGAGATAGTTAAAAACTATCCAATAAATGTAATTTTGTCCACCTGTGTGATTTGAATTAAAAAATCTAATATACATACTTGCAATTAGTAAGATATTTAGAGTATGATAAGAAAAATGTAATTTTTATGAATAGTAACATACCTATATGAATAGTAATATAACCATTTTGAATAGTAAATCATATTATTATTTTATTGTCATAATGTTATAAGATAACTGAATGTTAATTAATTTTTCTACAGGATGTAAATGGAATTATAGTTTTAATATTATTATTTTTTGAATGAATTATGATTTTATTTAAAAACTAAATTAATCATATTTAGAAAATTATTTTCCAAAAAATGGAGATCATTTTTTAATTCAGCAAGTCAATATTAGGTTATGTGGAATTTAATAGAATTTTTTAAAATGCATTAGTATTTCATGAATTGTGAAAATATAGTTTTACGTTTTCATTATGATTAATTACATCATAATGATGTAATAATTAATATAAAATAAATTTATACTTGTCTATATTAAAATATTATATGAGGTGTCTTAATTGGAAAATACCTTGGAAAATTCCATGGTTCTGCAAATACCACTAATGTGGTGTCCTTTGAAATTAATAAAAAAATCCCTCTCTTTTACTGCAAATACCCACTAATTTCTACATTTTCATTCATTAAAAATTAATCAGACTCAAATATATAGTATTTTTACCTCCCTAGGTGTCCTCCCAATGTGTCCTAATTCCCTAAAGGTCCCAACCTTCATGTTTTAGTAGTTACACTACAAGGTAAGGGAATCCACCACCCTTTTCTTTTTCAAGCACACTTTTTATATTATTCTCCTTTAATTTCAATTGGACACTAATGGGATAAGTCATTAAATATCCCCATTTTTTTCTATATTATGTAATAATTATGAGATGCCCATTTTTCTCTCATAAAAATATTTAATGAATTTTTATGTGATGTCGTTTGGCTGTCGAATTTTCATAAGGGATTTCTCAACTTCTATTTTTCTTTCAAGTTTCTTTCTTTTGTTTTTCTCCCCTAAACTCGCCTCACTAAAAAGGTATGATAACCCCAATAATTTAAATATACTATAAATTTTTTTATGATAATGTAATAATTCATAATCATCTCTCCTTTACCATTATTATGTACAAAAAAAGGAAAACATTGTTTAACATGTGTTAATTTATAGCATTCAAGGACGATGGGTTTTTAATTTCTATTACCATCATCAATTCTAGTTATGAAACCATTTTTATTAATTTAATAAGTAATAATGTATTTTATATGTCACATATAATTTCATTAAATCATTTATTATATATTCTATTTAATTATAAAACCAAAGGAGTTTGTGGTGGTCGAAAAACCATTAAAATTATCCAAGCATTTATCATTAAAATTTTATATAATGATTCATCCAATCAGAAAATAACAAAACTATTTATATGATAATTTGACCTTATGGATAATCATTAAAAATCATAACATCAATTCTGGTTTTCAATTTCCATTTTACACAATGTTTCTTACTCTTATACATGAGAAACGATCATGAGAACTAAGAAAACAAACACTCCAAAATGATGAAATAGAATATATTAACCCATATAAATGACATAAATGAACTTAATGAAGATATAACAAATCAATTAAATGTATATATGGTTATTTGTTTTATAATTTATTAATATAGTTTGATTATTTAGGACATTCAGATCAGGTTTAGAATATATTTGGGCTTAAGGTAAGGGGTTTCACATCTCACTTTTATTTCCATGAGATTTACATTGATCACCACTTATTTCTTGTATTTACTATTTGTTTACTGTCATTTGATAAATTATATCATTATTATCTTTATATTAATGGAATTTAGTGATTCACATTGTGATAATTTACTCGATTTATGACAATTTTTAAAAGGGCTTTGTTTTGGTTTCCATTTTATTGTGTTATACTTGGTATTGTGCACATAATCATTCTTATGTGGGGTAACTACTACCCCTTTGATATCATTTTCTATTTTATTTTTTAGTTAAATTATATATAAATATTTTTTTTACATGGATATGATTATTCTTTTATCTGTATACCATTTTTCATACAGTGTTTATATGGAATGTTGCTTTAACTATGGAAATATTGATGAATCAGTATCCTATAATCAATAAAAATAGTACAAAGGTATATTTTTCTTTTATTAAATATTTTTATGAAGATTTACTTGGACTTGAAGTGAGGTTTGAGGCCCACTATATCCCCTCGATGCATCGATATGTCTCATGAGAAAAATTCGTTGGCAACAAACCCTTCGAGTTGGTTTCCAAATATCATATGGGTTTCTAGCCATAGACTTAAACTGTATTGACTGTATAATGGTTCATGTTCTAGATACATGACATCCTAATAATAATAATTATATTTATTCATTAAAAAGATTACTTTTCAACATGTTTTCCCTATGACAAAATCTATGGATACATTATCATTCTCATTTTATTGATGGCGTGTGTTTTTCAATTATTCACCATGCCACATTGATTATGTCATATTGATTATGTTTCAATTATTATTGATTCCTTATTCCATTATATTTTACCCTTAATGATCATTTGTGATCATCCCTTTAATTCTTTTCCTTCCATAGGTTATGAATAAGATATCATTTATTGAGTTTTAATGGATGTCTTTTATTATATCTTGTTATGTATTATGTTATGTTTTCCTTTCCCAATGTAAAATGGGATCCTTGTTTGTGTCCAGTTTATCTAGGACTACTAAAATGATCAGTCTTTAAGTATTTTATTCCATATAATCATACCAATGTAATAAAGTAAAGAACTAGCTCTGTTCTGTAGTGGTTGGGGCATTACAGTTTCTATCATAGGAAGTTTAGTAGAACCCTTAGGTGAACGATTTAGGAAACATAGCATAGGGAAAATAACCCGAAGATAGACTTTGAGGATATGAAAAGAGTAACATCATAGAATTTTGGTAAGGTAGAGATTGTTTCAGTCTTCCTAGAAAATACATCTTTTTCAAGATACTACATGTGGACATGGTTCTGGCACAGATGTACCTAGGAGTAAAATCATCATCAAGGAGCTTCGAGATTGACCTGGCGAATCTTAGTACACAACAACAGGCCTTAATATGCACCAAGCTTAACACTCTTGGGAGATTTTTTTAGGATAATTTACATTTTCTTTACAAAACCATTATATAGGATTTAAATGTAAATAGAAACCATGTTTATGATTATGATATTAGTTGTGAATAAATTTTCAAATTATGTTATGTGACTGTTAGTTATAAATTATACCTTATAACCTAATTTAGTTTATGTCATTTTTTATTGATGGAACCTAATAGAAGAAATGGAATCAACACTTTCGAACAATGTAGAGATTTCCCCACATATCATGTCAATATAGTTAGTGTTGGTGTGGATCAGATCATGACCATATTGGGACAACATACTCAGGTTGTGATGAATATCCATGTTACACCTATGTAGGAACATTTCATATGGTCTAATCCCCCATCTTTAAGTGGGACTACTAATCTAGTGGTAGCTGAGTAGTGGATCAATTCCCTTAAAAATAAATTTATAGCATTAATATGCAATGCAAATGAAAAGGTAGTACTTTCAGTATATTGACACAAGGGTGATGCTAATCAATGATGGTCCTTGATCTAGAATATGATGGAGGAAGAAAAAATATAAGATATGGAGTGGATAACTTTTATGGAAATATTCTTTGATAAATATTTCCCTCATGAACATAAAACTAAAATGAAGAGGAAATTTCTTAGCTTAAAGCAAAGGGAATAAGAGAGTGTTGCATAGTATGAAGATACCTTTACAAGACTAGCCAGGTATTCCATAGATTACATGGGTTAATTTAAAGACAGGATTGATCATTTCTTTGAAGGTCTTAATCCAATTCTTCAAAGGACACTGGCTTCTCAAACATTTTTATCATATGATGAAATTATATTAAGTTCCATCAAAATACAGAAGGAATTCTCTAGATCAAATTTTTTCAAGGGAAACCAAGATAAGAAGTGGGATTATGATAACCATGGAAAAGGTGAAGTTACAATGAATAAGGGAATGAAGCAATTCCTATTATGTGATAACTGTGGAAAGAATCATCATGGGAAATGTTTCAATGGTTTCGGAGTATTCTATAACTATAGATAAAAGGGATATTGATTTAATGAATGCAATGGGAAGAAACAGGTCAATGAAGTTCAATGCTAAAATAATAGAGATATGGGACACAATGTAAATGAGTGTCCTAAGCACCAAGAAAACTTTCTTGAGAAAGGCCATGAGAGTTGGGGAAAGCTTATTCGATCACAACCACAGAGGTTGAAGTTCTTAAGGATGTGGTAATAGGTACTTTAATAGTTTCCTCAAACTTATCCAATGATTTATTTGATTCCAGATCATTGTATTCATTTAAATATTTATAGTCTTCCATGAAAATTAGATATTTCCAATTTGATTTAATAAATGATTTTTCTGGTAAAACTCTTAAGGGAAGTATCATTGCAACAAATATGTGTCAGGTAGTTCTCATTATAGTATATAAATGTTTTTTTAACTTCTTATTTTATCATCATAACCTTTATTGACTTTTATATAATACTCTTTATGGATTGGATTTCATATCATGATGCAAAAAAATATCATAAGAAGAAGGATGTAACAATTTTTTAGGATGATGTAGAATCCATTATCTATAGAGAAAAAACCTCTCCATCTGATTCTTATCTTGATCCACCCCCAATAACTCTACTAAATGATATTATTGGTAAGGATAAGAACACGATATATATGAGTGAGTAAAGAAATATTCAAATTGAGGATGTACCTATTGTGGAATAATATGTTGATGTATTTCTATAGGATTTATCTAGGTATCCTATAAAGTAGGTAGTTGAGCTCACTACTGATTGAATTCCTGGTTCAAGACCTATATCAAAGACTCCTTATAAAATGGCCACTGTGGAATTGGTAGAACTCAATAAACAACTAGAAGAATTGATTGATTAAGTATTTATCCAACCTAGTGTTTCTCTATAAGGATCCCCTATTCACTTTTTCAATAAGTATGGATCTATGATGTTGTGCATTCACTACATGGAGATCAATGCTATTATGATAAAGAACAAGTATCATATTCCTTGTATAGATTATTTATTTGATAAACTTCATGGAGACTAATATTTTATGAATATTGACCTTTGATCTGGATATCCTCAACTGCATGTGGGGAAGAAATATATTCTAAAACAGCATTTCAAACTAGGTATTGGTATTACTAGTTTACAGTGATGCCTTTTGGATTGACTAATGCACCCTCTATTTTCATGGATCTAATGAAAAGATTTTTCAAGTAATATTTTGATGACTTGGTTGTGGTATTTATTAATTATATCCTAGTATACTCCAAATGCTACTCGGACCCTGATAACCACTTACGGATCATTCTAAAAACTCTTAGAATAAATGAACTATATGGGATGTTTAGAAAGTGTGAATTTTGGATTCAATCAGTTTATTTTCTTCCCTATATTGTCTCTAAGTATGGAATCTTAGTTTATCCCCTGAAGATAAAGGAAATCCAATAATGTCCCACACCAATGAACCTAACTGAGTTATATAGTTTTATTGGCTTAGTAGGATACTATTGGTGTTTCGTTCAAAATTTTTCCTGATTGGAAAACCTTGTAACCATTCTCACATGTAAACAGGTTAAGTTTGTCTAGAAAAAGAATGTATAGAATGATTTGAAGAATTGAAAAAAAATAGTCAATTCCCCAATTTTGACACATCCATCTGGAAGTGATGGGTTTTTGATATACAGCGATGCATCAAAGAATAGATTGGGTCTTATCCTTATGAACATTGATAAAGTTATTACTTATGCATCAAGGTAGTTGAAGACTCGTGAGATAAATTATCAAACTCAGGATCTTCAATTAAAAATGATAATATTTTCTCTAAAAATATGGAGAAACTATCTCTATAGTAAAATATTTGAGGTATATATGGATCAAAATAGTTTGAAATACATTTTTACATAGAAAGAACTCAATATAAAATACATTTTTACATAGAAAGAACTCAATATAAGGAAAATGAGATGTCTTGAGTTACTCAAATATTATGATTTTTCAATACACTACCACCCAAGAAAGGAAAATAAGCTGGAATATGAATTAATAAAGAAAGGCCATGGAATTCTAACTGAAATAGGGATTGAGATGGATCTTATATTCCTGGATCTAGTAAAGATTGATATGGTAATTGTTAATAAAGGGGAAAAATTTTTACTTTTTCAAATTATTGCTAAAGAAAATTTACTAGATAAGATAAAAATATCTCAATATGATGTTCAGAATCTACAAAATAAAATTAAATTTGATAAGGATTGAATATTGGAAGACTTCATGTATGAGGGTGGAGTCCTGAAATTTGGAAAGAGGTTATGGGTTCCATCAGTACCTGATCTAAAAGGGGAACTATTAGTTAATTTTCATAGATACAATTTCTCTATACACCCTGGTAGCACCAAGATGTATAGAGATTTGAATGAACATTTTCAGTGTGATAACATAAAGTGAGTAATTGAGGACTATGTGTCAAGGTGTCTAGTTTTCCAACAAGTGAAGGCTGGGAGACAACATCCTAGAGGGGTCATGCGACCTCTACCCATTACTATGTGGAAGTGGGATGAAATTATGATGGACTTTGTCATAGGACTATTACAGACACATAAAAGGAATGATGCAATATGTATAATTTTTTACCATCTTACAAAATCAATACATTTCTTGTATATAAGGGATGATTTACCACTTGAGCGCCTAAGAAAACTTTATATTAATGATGTTATAAGACTTATCGTTCACCTATATTGAATGTGTCTGACTGAGATTTATAAATTATATCAAAATTCAGGAGAATTATTTAGAAATCTTTGGATATGGAGCTTCATATGATTACTTCTTATCACCCCCCAAGTCGACGGACAGTCTGAAGGGACTATTTAAACACTAGAAGACATGTTGATATCATGATCTCTTGACCTTCAAGGTATATGGGATCAATACTAACCTTCTTTTGATTTTTCTTATAATAATAGTTTCCATTTTTTCATTAAAATGGAGACATGTAAATCATTATAAGGAAAGAGATAGCGCACTCCAACTTTTTGGGACGAAGTTGGTGAGAGAAAACTTATAGGCCCAGGACTTATTGAAGAGATAATGAAAAAGGTAAAGACAATTGAGGTCCATATTAATGAATTCTAAATTAGGTATAAGAGATATGTTGATAATTGGAGAAAGGATTTTAAATTTCATGTGGTATTTCATGTCTTTCTAAAATTATCTCCATTAAAGGGTGTCCTATGGTTCAGTAAGAAAGGGAAAATGATCCCTAGGTACATTGGACCATTTGAAACATTGGATAGAATTGGAGATGTAGCTTACTATTTAGTGATGTCTCCAAGTCTATCCAAAGTTCAGGATGTGTTCAATGTTTCATTGTTAAATAAGTACATTCCAGACCCAACATATGCACTCACCTATGATGAAATTGAACTGGAACCTGACTTGCCTTACTATGAAGAGCCTATCGAGATTCTTGACCCTAGAGAGAAAGTATTGAGAAATCATACGGCTTGAATGGTAAAGTTTATTTGGAGAAACCATAAAATGGAGGAAGCAATGTGGGAACCAAAATAATCAAGGAAAAAATTTTGAAGGAGGGAAGAATATATCACCCCAATATTTTATGGTATGTTTCTTCTTAAATAATTTCAATTCATTACAAGACGTATAAAGCATTGAACACTGATTCTTTTTGAAACAAAACTTTTTTATAGAAGATAGTATAAACTAGCCATCAAACATAATTTGTTTCACCTCTGTTATTTGAATTTCTAAAAATTGACATACACTGTTGCGTTTAGTAAGATATTTAGACTCTGATAAGACAAACATAATTTTTAGTGAATAGTAACAAACCCTTATAAATAGTAATATGAAAATTAATATGAACCATATTAATATTAATACATATTATCATTATTATTTTATCTTAAGGTTATAATATAATGTGATCTTATTTAATTTTTCAAGGTGATATAAAAAAAATTTATGTTTTAAAAATGTAATTTTTTGAATAATTTATGATTTTAATTAAAAAATAAATTTATAATTTTTATAATTTTTTTTTAAAAAAGTGAAGTACATTTTTGAATTAAAAAAATCAATATTAGGTTATACTGAATTTATGATAATTTTATAAAATACCATTGTTTTTCATGAATAGTAAAAATAGAGTTTTGAGTTTTCGCTACGATTAAGGACATCATAATGATGTAATAATTAATATAAATTTCTGGTAAACTTGTGTACATTAATATATAATATAATTTGTCAAAATTGGACAATACCATGCAAAAATATCATGGGAAAGTTCATGGTTTTTTAAATACCACTAATGAGGTGTCCTTTGAAATTTATAAAAACCTCTTTCTCTTTTACTATAAATACCCACTCATTCCTTCATTTTATTTCATTAAAAATCATTTGTACAAAATATTTGTTATTTTTAACTCCCTAGGATTCCCCCCAAGGTTTCCTCAATCCACCAAGTTCACAACCATCATGTTTTAGAAGTTACTCTATAGGGTAAGGGAATCTTCCACCCTTCTCTTTATCAAGCACTCTTTTTATGTTATTATCTATCAATTTCAACTTTATTATATTCGGATATGTCATTTAATATCCCTATTAATTTTAATATTATGTAAAAATTATGATAGACTGATTTTTCCCTCATAAAAATATTTTATTAATTTTTAGGTGATGTTGTTAGGTTGTCGAATATTCGTAAGGGATTTCTCAGCTTCTCTTTTTCTTTAAAGTTCCATTCTTTTCATTTTCTCTCCTCAAATACCCTCATCTAAAAGGTATGATAACTCATGTAAATTACATTTATAATAATTTTGTTATGATACTGTAATAATTCATCTTAGTCTCTCATTTCCCATCCCAATATACAAAAAATGAAAACACCATTGAGATGTTTTAATTTATCTCCTTCAAGGATGACAGGATTTCAATTTCTATTACCATCTTCAATTCGGGTCATGAAAATATTTTTATGGTTTACATAGGTCATTATATATGTAATATATCATATTTTATGTTCTGGAATCATTTTTTACATATGTTATTTAATTATAAAACCAAATTATTTTGTGGTGATCGAAAAACCATCAAAATAATCCAAGCGTTTATCATTGAACTTTTATATAACGATTCATACTCTCCCAAAATAACCAAATTATTTATATTATTATTTAAAGTTATTTTTTATCATTAAAAATCGTAACATTAATTCTGGTTTTCAATTTCCATTTTACATGAACTTCCATAATCTTATATAAGAAAAACGATCATGAGAACTAAGAAAATGTGTACTCCCATATGATGAAATTGAATCTCTTAAGCCATAAAAAAAGTCATAAATGAAATTAATGAAAGTATAAATAATCAATTAAATTTATATTTGGTTCTTTAATTCACAATTAATGATTCTAATTTGATTATTCAGGATATTTACATCAATTGTATAATACATTCGGGCTTATGGTAAGGGGTTTCTCATATCACTTCTATTTCAATTAGATTTCAATTGTTTGCTATTTATTTATTATATGTAATTTATGTTTACTGAAATTATATTAATAATATCATGATTCTATTTATATTCATTGTATTTAGTGATTCACTGGGTGATTATTAAATCAATTGATTACAATCTTGTAAGGCACTTTGTTTTGGTTTCCATTTTGTTGGGTTTTACTTGGTATTGTACACCTAATCATTATTATGTGGTGTAACTACTAATCCATTGAGATTATTTTTCATTTTAAATCGTAATTAAATTATATATACATATATTTTTACATGGATATTATTATTCACTTAGTCATAAACCATTTTATATATGGTGTTTATATGGAATGTTGCATAAACTCTGGAAATATTGATGAATTTGTATGATATACTCAATATAGATATTGAAAAAAACATATTGTTATTATATTAAATATTATTATAAATAATTATTTATAATGTAAGTGAAGGGAGGGGACTTCTATATCCCCTCTACACATCGACAGGTATCATGAGACAAATCAGTTGGCAACAAAACCTTTGAGTTTGTTTCAAAAAATAAAACAATTTTCAACCCATGGACATAAATTGTCTCGATGGTATAATGGTTCAAGTTCCATATACATGATATCTAAATAATAAGAATTCAATTAATTCGTTATTCATTTATTACTTTCCATGATGTTTTCACTATGACACAATCTATGGATCCATTATCATTCTATGTTTATTGATGGCATGTGTTTTTCATTTATTCAACATGCTAAAATGATTATGTCGAATTGATTATGTTTGACTTATTATTGATTCATTATTCAACTATATTATACCCTTAAAGATTATTTGATCACACCCCTTTCATTTTTTATCTTTCCAGGGGTAATAAATTTGGGATCATTTATTTTTTTTCATAGATATGATTTATTAGCTTTTATTGTGTATTATGTTTTGTTATGTTTTCCCAATATAAAATGTGATCATTTATGTATCTAGTTTTGACAAAACTAATAAACTAATTAGTCCTTAGGTTTTTTATTCCTTGTAATCAAGCCATTGTAATAAATTAATTCACTGGATCTAGGCTATAGGGGTCAGGGCATTACCCAAAACATGTTATGTTTTATTTATACTTTTATATTTTGAATTGTTGCATGTTTGTTTCACATGTTTATCTTGATTTAATTATTACTTAAATACTTATCAATTATTTTAATAATAATAAATTATATTTTCAATAATTTTATGTAGTATTAAATCTTTATCATCTGGGATGATGTTTCATTCTAGTTTATAGCAAAACAAAAGTTATAAATTAAATTTGGTTGGAATTTTAACAATTTATCTCACATAATTTATAGGAGTTTTTTAAGGGACATTAATATTAATTATAATTATTATTTTTTATTGTATTAAATATTCTAATGTGTTGTCATTGTATAATGTTTTTTTACTTTAAATATTATCAATTTAACCAACATGGGTATGTTTTTTATATGAATTCAATGGTGATATCACATTCAATATTGGGAAATATAAATTGTAATGAAATTCATGATTTGAATATATTATGTATAAAATAACTCTCTATAAGAAGTTAAATAGGTCCAAATATATTGATGAGGTCAAGGATTTTATTAAACTATGTTAGTGTGAAATACATTTTAGATCAACTACTCCTCTCAGAAGAATTACAATCATTTTGTCCTTTATTACTATTGGGTTCTTTTCTGTCTCAACACTCAATCCTTAAAGTGTCCATCTATTTTTATGGTTCATTAATTATTTTTATTATTTTATAATAAAGTGTTTTTGGTTTATTCTACCCATTTACACGATATTTGTGTATAGGTTGTGAATCCTCAACAAAATTTAGTTTTAGTTAGTGCCTTTAGGTGAAAAAGTTAGGACAATTTGGGTTGTGCCTCTAGGTAGAAAAATGTAGGTTGGGTTTTTGTTTATGTCTCTAATGGTAAAAAGGATTTGTACTTGAGTTTTGAATCCATGTGTACAAAATTTAGTGTAAGATTCTATTATCGTGGTTATAGTTGGTTCTATCTATTTCAGTTCATGAAAGAGGTGAAGAGTGTACTAGGATCATTTAGATATGAACCACTCTAAAAATTATTATGTTCATTTCTTTTTATTTTTCTACAGCATTGACTGAATTATATATCTCTGATATTATCATAAAATTCATTAATTTATTTAAAATGTTAAATTCACCCCCCCTATTATATAATATACAATGTCACCCTTGGGAACAATAATTTTTAACAGACAGTAACCCCAAGATTGATATATATATATAGTATTTATTTTTTTAACAATTTCCTAACATAATTATCAGGGGGGAATATTTATTATAAGATGGTAGGAACAATTTCAAATTATGTATGGATACATCAAATACCACTTAATTTTGATGATAATAATTATACATATTGGAAATATAAAATAGAAACTTTCATAAAATAACTTTTTTTTGATCACTAGACCATCATGTCAAAACCATACAAACTACATAATAGTTGACCTGAATTATTAGTTGGAAATCTTTTAGTAAATTATATGTTGAATTACAATGTGATGGATATTTTATATTTTTTAATAAATATAAATGTGTATATTCATGTATCTATTTTTAAAATGACACATGAGATCTAGAAAATTCTGCAAGTTATACATCTTGGATCCGATAAGCTTATTAGAACTAAGTTGGTTATGCTAATATATGAATATCAAGAATTTAATGTGTGTGAATATGGAACTATAAATCAAATGTTCCATAGATTTACTAGTATTTTAAATGGTATTATTTCTTTAGGAAAAACTATTTAAAATTATTTTCTTCTTGAAAGGGTACTTAGAGCACTTCTTAAGAAGTGTGATGCTAAGAAGGTTGTTATAAATGAAAGTAAGAACTTCAAGAAATATAAACTTTATGTGATTATTGTATCATTATTAAAATATAATATGGGACTTAAATATTTTATTTAATAAGATAATAAAAATAATAAGGGAATTACTATTATGTCAAATGTTTCTTCTTACTATTATAATCATAAGTTGCAGGGTATAGACAAAAATGGTACAACATATGTTATAAAAGGTGGATATAAAAGGAGGAAAGGATTCTTAATGAAATCCCAAAAAATAATATCCTAAAGTTTATCACACGAAAAATAAGAAAGGGGACTTTAATTATAATGATGCTCAAAATGTAATTAGATATGGGTGTAGGAAAAGGGGGAATATCATGCCAGATTTCACAAGACTAAATAAAGAAAAAAAATAAAAGGAAGCAATACAAGAATGAAAATAGGGAAATGGAATTTGGATAGAGTTTAAATAAGGATTCAAATACTATTAAAGAATCTTGTTCTAAAAAAGATAATACTGAATTATGCTTAATGTATTCATCAAATCAATTAATATATTCTACTTATTATTATTATTCTGAATCTAATCCTAAAAACCCTCTATAGAGGAATTTCTTAATGCATTTTTAAGTTTTGATCATAATGTTGAAAAATTCACTGGTACCTTAAGAGAAAACATATGGTTATAATTAAGGAGAATGAAAATAGGATGAAACCTAATGATAAATATTTTTCACATACAAATCTACAAATTACACAATAAAATTTGAAAAATTCTCTTGATGGTAATGAAAATGTATGGAGAGAAGTTGATTTAATTTTAAAATTTCATGAAGATGAAATCATGAATTTTGATAAGCTTCTTAGAGGGAATGGATAACACATAAATGGAATTTAATATTTAATTTTAAATCTATTAGTTTTTGTTCATGGAAGATAAATCTTTGATAAAATGATGATTTTTAATAAAATGAAAAAATGATATCTGCTCTTGGTTATGATAATAATTTTCCTAAAATATATAAAACATAATAAAAGTTATAATGGAAGTACATATACTACTACATGTTTATATTTCATATGGAAGTTCATTATACAAAGGAGCGTTCCTTGAGATTTCCATAATATTTTTTACATACTATATATTTCATTTAAAAAAATATCTTCAAGATTTTCTATAAGAAAGTTCTTGAAATCAGTTTGGATTCCAAATAATTTATATTCTAATCTCATTGAACCCAAATTTACATGGGCATGAAATATTTCTCAAATATATTATTGTAGGAAAAGTGTCTTGGAAGCATTAAAACGTATTTTTGGTACATGGATAGTGGGTTTTTAAGATATATGAATGGTGATATATTAAATTTTCTAACATTCAATAAGTTTGATAGAGGTAATTTCATTTGTGGTGATAATTCTAAAGGAAAGGTAAAATGTTTCAATGAGATTTTAATTTCAAATTATATTCTTATTTCTAAAGATTTATATATTAAATATTTGAAACATAATTTAATCATTATTTCATAACTATTTGATGAATAATTTTTTATTAAATTTAAAAATAATAAATGAGTTTTTTTCAAGGATAACCTTTTTTCAAATATAAAAGATAACACTTATTCAATTAATTTTTAAGAATTAACTAATAAAAATGTTCAATGTGTATGTGTTATACAAAATGATAACATTTTTTAGCATAGACTTTCGGGACATGCTAATTTCAGGTTAATGCACATGTTTTTCAAGAACCAAATGGTTTTATAGTTATCAGAACTTAAAGTGGAAAACACCTCTGTTTATGAATCATGATTGAAAGGTAAACGACACAAACGCAGTTTCAAATCAATTAAGGAATCAAAAAACATAAGGCTTATATATATTATTCATTTATATTTATTTGATCATATAAAACCATCTACTTTTGGTGGTAAGAAATATTATTTTATTATTATATATGATTTCACTAGGTATACATTGTTTATTTTTTTACACTCAAATCTGAAACTTTATCAATGTTTACCAAATTTATTATAATGGGTCAAAATGAGAAAGGACACAAAATTAAATCATTTATAAGTGATTATGGTGGTAAATTATAAAATCTACAATTTATCTAGTTTTTATAATGAATTGATTATTTTAAAAAAAACTTCCCCTATAACACCCCAAAAATATTATAGTTAAAAAGAAAAATAGAACACTTCAAGAAAGGTAATATAACATTTTAAATGAGTTTAATTTGCCTAAATATTTTTAGGTTGAATATTTCAATACATCTTATTATGTTTTCAATGGAATTATTTTAATAATGTTTTTTAAAAAATAGATTATCAGATTTGGAATGGGGAACCTAAAATTTATTATTTTAGAGTCTTTTGGTGTTATGTTTTCATTCTCAACACTAAGGATGCTTTAGATAAATTTGATGAAAAATGAAATGAAGGTGTTTTCAAAGGATATTCCAACAATATTTATGCATATGGATTATATAATAAAATAACCATGGTTATTGAATAATACATTCATGTTATGTATGATGAAAAATATTTGAACAAAATAGATGATGGTATTAATCAAATTAATGATGAATTTAGGGATTTAAATTGGATAAAAATAAACTCATGATAAAAATGAATATATTTAGGGGCGGATATTTATTCTCGATATGAACTTATTCATGAGCGATCTTGGAAGACTCATATATATTATCGTATATATAAATTTATAGTTAGTACTTAATCAAATTTTCAAACTCGAAAATATGTTATGAATATTTGTGTATATCATTATTTTATTTATGATTTTTTCATAAGAATATTAATTAATATTTAAATAATTTTAATAGGATATTGGATATATATGATTAATTAAATTAGTTTACTTGGAATAATGTGTGGAATTTCGTTATTCGATCAATTGATTCTCATGTTATTGGGAAAAATGAATCTTTAGAAACAAATTTCATGACTTTGAAAATATAGTTAAAAATAAATCTATATTAGTCACTCAAAGATATTATCAAGAAGAAGATATTGATTTTTAAGAATATTCTTCACCTATTTCTAAATTAGAAACAAATATAATATTTTTAACATATACTTTTTTCATGGATTTAAATTATTTTAAATGTATGTCAAAACCACTTTTCTAAATTTTTATATTTCTGAAGAATTATATGTTAGAAAACCACCCATTTTTAAAACAAAAAAACTCATGGTCATGTTTTAAAACTATATAAGATTTTATATGGTTTGAGAAATTCACATATTTATTGGCATGAAATGTTAACTAAATTTCTTTTGATAACCAATTTTGAGAAGGTAAAGGTTGACACTACTTTTTTATCAAGAATTTTTTAAATGATATCATAATTTTGAATATTTATTTTAATAATATTATTTTTAGATATTTAAATGAAAATATTTTTATTTAATTTTCAGAATTGATGGATTGTGAATTTGATATGAGTATGATGGGAAAATTGAAATTCCTCCTTAGTTTGTAAGTATTTCAAAGAAAAGATGGAATATTTCTAAATCGATCCAATTTTTATAAAGATCTAGCTAGGATATTTGGTTAAGATTATTCTAAAAGTTAAACAATTCCCATGAGTACTACTTGAAAATTATATTTAGATAAATCTGGAAAATCCATTGCTGTAAAGACTTATAGAGGAATGATTGGAAGTATGTTACACTTAATATCATCTAGTCTTGATTTATTTTTTTTAGTTTTCATGTGTGCTAGATTTAAAAGTGACCCTAAGGAAAGTCATATTAAATTTATTAATATAATTGTTAGATATGTTAAAGGATCTTTTGTTCTTGGTTTATTTTATCTTTCTAAAACAAATTTTCGTTTGATAAGCTATTTTGATTCTGATTTTTGTGGATGAAATATAGATATGAAAAAAAATTTAGGTATGGGTCATTTACTTGAAAAGTATTTAGTTTTATGGGATTCAAAGAAAAGAAATTATGTTTCTAATTCAACTAATAAATATATGTATATATTATTTCCATTATATTGTCCTCAATCACTCTATATTAGGCAAACACTTTTGGAATTTCGTTTTGATTTTGATAAGATTCCTATTTTATGTGACAATAATTATGTTATTTCTATTTTAAAAATCCCTTAAAATTTTCTAGGACTAAGTACATTGATGTTAAATATATTTTTCTTAGATACATGTTCAAAGTTTAAATATAAATATTATAACGCCCCAACCCCAGTTACCTAGACTCGGTGCATTATTACATAACATTTGCATGATCACAAGGAAATCATGTCTTGAAAGACCAATCAGTATAGTATTATTGGAAACAAGATTCGTACATAAGTTCAACTTTTCCGCTTGAAGAGAAATACAACACAAATATATTTCATTTGAAACATCCAAGACTCCTAGATTATGCCTGCAGGTCACTCATAACTAACTTCTTCATATCCTGGGAAATAAAACATAAGAAAGGGGTGAGTTCAAATGCTCAGTATGGGTAAGTAATACAGCAGAAAATGATATAAATATTAAACATGGTAAATAATTGAAACCACATGCCTTTACCAATAATAAACAAGAGTATTTTTAGGGAAAGAATATGAGCTCAGTAAATAATGCCATAATAAAACATAATCATTTGTATTCTACTAGTCGAATGACCACATGAACCATCAATATTATTTTTATAATGAGGAAATGTATAATGTCGGACATTCTGAAACATTTTGTCAAGGCCTCGGCCTAGACGTCTAAATATGATTAAGGCCTTAGCCAAAATGATAAATCAAATTGGGAAAAGTCCTCAGACAATTCCACATCTGGTTGTCTCATGAGACCTACCGATGCATGGAGAAGCTATAGTGGGCTCCACCCATCACTTACTAAGTCCAATACATTCCTCATATGAAAGGTTTTAAACATATCATAAACATTTGTATTAAAACTAGTATAAGAAATGTCAATACATTAACCATAAATCATGAATGGTATAAAAATATCACATCCACAGTCAAACAATTTACAAAACCTTCAATACAATATGGAAGTTTTATATCATAATAAATCAACTCCAAATAAACATAAAATCTATCAAAGGATGTTGACGTAGATGAAATCAAAACTCCTTTTAGAAAAATATCTCTTTCTGTTTTGAAATCATTTAAGAGTCAAATATTTATAAAATAAAACATTTAATTTGAAAATATTCTTATAAGCTTGTAAGGGAAGCTTCAACAAGTTTATAACGGTAGAAAATAGCCGCACCCTCCGTATAAGTTATAAAAAGACATTCTTACCTTAATTTTGTCGAAAAGGTTAAAAAGGACCTTGTTTGGAAAACGATGTAAAGAATCCCTTATAAACATATTATAAAAAGTCAAACAAGGGTATAAATAATTTTAACCCATATTCATTAAAATAGTAATAATGATTTGAAATACATTTTAAAGAAACATGGATGTGGATGATAAAAAGTTCCCAGTAGATAATTACATATTAAAAACCTCAGATAATGAAGAGATTGTGAAATAAACCCTTACCCTGTACTTTTCCTTGGTTAAGGGTAGGTTAACCTCCTTTATAATAGTTAAATCATTATTATTAAATTATACAAGAATCATATAAATATGATATCATATATTATCTTTTAATATTGTTTTGTTAATAATATTTTAGTATTATCATCATTTCGGGTGTTAACTGATTCTTTTTCCTTTATATGCATTGTTACGTGAGCTATGTTTGTTATGGATAGGTGGTATATTATTAATATCCATAATTATATAATATCCTTAAACATTACTTTTAATCATAAAATGAGAATTAGACTTGAATGGATACAATGGTGAATTAATCTCATCGCATTCGTGGATACGGTAGTCCGTACGTACGCACGAGTGACAATATCATTCTGGTAATATTAAAATAATAGATAATTGGATATTATATCATATATAAATTATAATTATCATGTTATATATATTATTTACATGAATTACACTACATTATACCAATCCAAATAATAATGTATTGAATAACAATTACACCACAACGTGGATACGGTAGGTCGTACGTACGCACGTATGGTGGCATGTCATTCAAAGGATGGATAGAATACTGAATATGGTTGTGCCATATTTATAATAAAATCATAGTATATAGAATATACTGGAGATATAATTTTATAATGGAAACAATAAAGAAAGAAGAAGTTGAAGAAGAAAGGAACTTGAAAAAGGGTGGTGAAAACATTACATCTTCTTTGGGTTCTTTCTTTTGATTTGATCAAAAGGAATATTTAGGTTGGCTTTCTGATCAAAATAAGTCCTATAGGTTAAAGTGAGGGAATTATAGATTATATTTGGGTAGGGTGTGGCCGAACCAAAAGGCTTTGAAGGTATGAATAATTGGTTAGAAGTGGTGTCCATTTATAAGGGGGAGGAGGGGCTCTTTAGGATAAATTTAAAGTAATAATTTATAATAAATTAATATTCGGTTTCAAATGGCTCCAAAGTGGATTATTCAAAATATAAGGTGGGTATGGGTCGAAATACTTTCATCAAATGGATTCTAGACAGGTTGGGTCACTATATTAACTTTATCATTTATATTTAACTCTTAGTTAAACAGTTTGACATTTACCATGTCACTTTGTATTTTTATATTATATGGTTAATAAAATTACTATATACTTCCAAGATACCCCAAGTGGTCCATTAATGATACACATATCATGATATAAGTCCTTTGGCCGATCCATAGATTTTTAGGAATAGAATATCAATTAATAATATTATATTTGTTTTAAAAACTCATTGATGTCAATTTTGACAATATTTAATAATTGATTTTTGTTAAAGTCTTAACATCTTTATTAATTAAAAAAAATCATTTAAGCAGTCCTAAAATGTTATATTAATCAAGAAAATTCGTGGATGGCATCAAAAATTTCAAATTATATTTATTTTAATATTTATAATACCAATTATTTTATTCTTTAATTAATAAGGAAAGTACTGCATCATTATTGTGTAATAAATAAATTTAATTATTCAATGTCTAAAAATTATATAAAAAATAACATAATGTAGGAAATATTTTTATATTTATAATTAATATTTATATTCTAAAATATAACATATATAACTCTATGTAAAAATTGTTTTGCTAAAAGATATATGCTTATGTCATTTGTGTATTTACTTTAACTTAATTAATATAAAGTGTCATTATCACTTACAAGTGGCTCCATGGGGTCCCAAAATCGACCCAAGATGCCCATGGTTGGAAATGTATCAACTAATAGTGTTAGGACACGTTTTAGGGTAATTTAGTATTATTATAATATTATTTTTTACCCTTATTTACCAGATTTACCCTTTAACCATGGTAAATAAAATATTTACCGAAATAATTATTCAAAAGGTATAAAAATAAAAGTTACCTATTTACACAATATGGAACTCATGATTCTAAATATGGAATCCATTTTTCTAAATTCAAAACATAAAAGTTGCAGAAATTAATTTAAAACTAATTCCCGCTGTCAAAACAAAAAGCGTGTTTTTAAGAAATAATAACTATCAAAAGATTGACACTTTTTTATGTCCGGTTTAAATGTGAAATTACATCCAATGTCCAAAATTGTATTAAATGGTAAAAATATATTCTAAATATACTTTAAAACCACTAAAATTCATAATTTATCACTATTAATTATTTCGATTAAAAAAGTTGTTTTTAATTAAAATTTAGTGATTTTCACTATTCATCAAAATTGAAAGTTGTAAGAAAAATACAAATAATTCACACTAAACTAATTTTGATATTCCGAATACAAAAATGAAGTCCATTTTGAATGATAAAATGTATAAAATATAAAAAAGTTGGTATTACTATTCATAACGGCTAGTTTGATTGGTTGTGGTGTCTGTTAGAACTCGACGTTGCGTACAACACACGCAACTGTATTATTCAAAGAGAAGTGTACCATGGAATCGTGGGGTGTTACATTCTCCCTTAATTCAAATAATTTCATCCTAAAAATTTCTAGAATACTACAGCATGAACTCTGTTTATTCTTCATTATAAGTTCCTCGTGTTCCCACATTGCCTCTTTCATCTCATGGTTTCTCCATAGAACTTTTAATAAAAGAGTTGTCCGGTTTCTGAGAACTTGTTCTCTATTATCAATAATCTTGATGGGATCTTCACAATAAGATAGATCGGGTTCCAGTTCTAATTCCTCATAGGTGAGTACATGCATTTCGTCAGGCATGTATTTTCTCAACAGTGATACGTGGAACGCATCGTGAACTTTGGAGAGATTTGGCGGCATTTCCAAATGGTAAGCTACATCCCCAATTCGTTCTAGAATTTCGAAAGGTCAGATGTACCAGGGACTCAATTTACCTTTCTTACCGAAATGTATAACTCCCTTCCATGGAGATACCTTCAAGATAACATGATCTCCTACCTGAAATTCCAAATCCTTCCTTCGATTATCGGCAAATCTCTTCTGCCTACTTTGAGCTACTTTGATGTGGTTTTGGATTACCTTCATCCTTTCCATCATTTCCCCCACCAGTTCTGGGCCTATGAGTTCCTCACACCAACTTCATCCCAACAAGTTGGTGTGTGACATCTCTTTCTGTATAACGCTTTATATGGTGCTATCTGAATACTTGAATGGAAGCTATTGTTATAGGAAAATTCCACCAGAGTTAAATATTGATCCCACATACCCTGAAAGTTAAGTGAGCAAGATCTCAACATGTATTCTAAAGTTTTAATAGTCCGTTCTGATTTTCCATCTGTTTGAGGGTGGTAGGCAGTGCTCAAACGTAGTTCAGTATCCAGGGCTTTCTGAAGACTCTTCCAGAATCTTGAAGTAAAACGGGTATCACGATTAGAAACAATCGATAGGGGTTCTCCATGAAGTATCAAACCTTCATTAATATATATTCTTTCTAGACGTTCAAGTGTAAAATCTTCTCTTATATCCAGAAAATGTGCTGACTTGGTAAGACGATCAATAATGACCCATATTGCATCGTTTCTTCTAGGAGTCTTTGGTAGTCCCATGACAAAGTCTATCGTGATATTATCCCATTTCCACTCAGGTATGGGAAGAGGTTGTAATACCCCAACAAACTATTGCCTTCCATCTTTCACTTGTTGAAAAACCATACATCTTGACAGAAAATCAGTAATCTCCATCTTCATGTTGTTCCACCAAAAATGTTCCTTCAAATATCTATACATTTTAGTTCTCCCATGGTGTATAGAGAAATTGGAAATATGAGCATCATCCAACAATTCCCTTTTTAGATCAGGTATATCGAGAACACAAATTCTCTTCCCAAATTTCAAAATTTCATCTTCATACACAAAGTCACTCAATCTCCCATCATTCACACCTTTAAACTTCTTTTGAAACTCTTCATCACCGATCAGAGAAATATTTATCCTTTCTAGTAAAGATGGTTTGGAAACCATCTGAAAAAAAAATTGATGTTTCACCTTCCATGGAAATTCCCATATCCATCTTCACTAGATCCTTGAAAATAGAATCATGTTCAACTCTCATCTAGTTCAAAACTCCATGATCCTTTCTACTCAAATCATCTTCCACATTATTTTCCTTCCCCGGTTGGTAGTGTATAGTGCAATCATAATCCTTGAGTAATTCGAGCCATCACTTTTTCCTCATGTTGAGTTCTTTCTGTGAGAAAATATACTTTAAACTCTTGTGATCAGTATATATCTCACACTTTTCACCATGGAGATAGTGTCTCCATATCAACAGAGAAAATATTACAGCAGCTAAATCAAGATCATGAGTAGGATAGTTTTGCTCATTAATTTTCAGCTATCATGATGCATAGAAAATAACTCTATCATTATTCATAAGGACACAACAAAGTCCTTTCTTTGATGCATCACTATAAATAACAAAACCATCATTTCCCAATGGTAGAGTCAAAATCGGGGCATTGACTAATCTTCTCTTCAGTTCTTCAAAAAAAAATTCACACTCTTTTTTCCAAACAAATTTAACCCCTTTTCTTATGAGCTTCGTTAATGGGTTAGCCAATCAGAAAAAATTATGGATGAAACATCGATAATAACCTGTTAACCCAATAAAACTGCGTACCTCGGTTATAATCATTGGTGTTGACCATTCTTGGATTGCCTTGGTCTTAGAAGGATCAACAGAAATTCCATCTTTAGAGACAATATGTCCAAGAAAAGAAATCTCCTGAAACTAGAATTCACACTTTCTAAACATCCCATATAATTCATGCCTTCTAAGAGTCTTCAGGATAATGTGCAAGTGATTTTCATGATCTTTGTAGCTTTTGGAGTATACCAAGATATCATCAATAAATACCACTACAAAATCAATGATATATTCATTGAAAACTCTATTCATTAGATCCATGAAGACTGAGGGTGCATTAGTCAATCCAAAAGTAATTACTATAAACTCGTAATGCCCTTACCTGGTTCGAAATATTGTCTTCGGAATTTCTTCCTTCTTCACACACAACTAATGGTATCCAGATCGAAGGTCAATCTTTGAAAAATATTTTCCTCCATGCAGTTGGTCAAATAAATCATCAATCTGAGGTAGGGGATACTTGTTCTTTATTGTTCTAGCATTGATCTCCCTATATTCAATGGATAATCTCATAGATCCATATTTTTTTTTAACAAAAAGAATAGGGGCTCCCCATGGAGAAACACTAGGGTGAATAAATCCCATATTACTCAATTCCTCTAGTTGTTTCTTTAGTTCCAATAATTCCACAGTGGCCATTCTATAAGGGGTCTTTGATATAGGCCTTAAACTAGGAATTAAATCAATGGAAAACACAATTTCTCATTATGGAGGATGTCTAGGTAAATCCTCTGGAAAAACATCTAAATATTCTTTCATAATAGGTACATCCTCTATTTGAACATTCCTTCCCTCACCCACAGTTATTTCATTATCTTCATCACCAATAATTGAATTTAGTTGAGCTACTGGGGGTGGATATAGATAAGAATGAGGTGGTGATGATTCTTCTCTAAATATAAGGTGTTCCTTATCATCATCATCAAAAAATATATCCTCCTTATTCTTACAATAAATATTTGCATCATGGACCGAAATCCAATCCATACCGAGGATTAAATCATATTCAATAATAGGTATGAGATCAGTATATAAAGAACATTTATATGCTATAATGGGAACAAATTCACAAAACATTGTTGCAATAATACTTCCCTTAGGAGTTTTAACTGACAACTCCCTTGTTAAATAAAATTGGAAATATCTAATTTTCTTAGAAAACTGGGAAGATATGAAACAATGTGATAATCTAGAATCAAATAAATCATTCTATAATCTTGAGGAAACCATTAAATTACCTTCCACAACATCTTTTAGGGATTCTACCTCAGTAGTAGTGATAGCATAAGCATAGCCATGATCCCTTTTCCTTTTCCGAGGTAAGTTCCCCTGACGCTTTGGACATTCATTTTCATAATGTCCCATCTCCTTGAAGTTATAGAATTGAACATTGGTAGTGTCTTTCTTTCCCTTAAATTCACCAGCAATATGGCCTTTCTATCCACATTTGTAGCATACTCCTTTTCCTTTTAGAAAGGCACCAGGGTGATTCCTTCAACAATTATCACATGCTGGAAATTCAATACCTCCCTTCTTCCATGTTTCCTTATTTCCTTTCCCAGAGTGTCCAGTA
The DNA here is from genome assembly GCA_963277665.1 of Viscum album. NCBI lineage: Eukaryota > Viridiplantae > Streptophyta > Magnoliopsida > Santalales > Viscaceae > Viscum > Viscum album. The sequence goes on from OY728123.1 coordinate 1,897,349,320, forward strand.
GATCTCTTCTTCTCTTGATTTACTTTAAATTCTTAAGACTTAGAGAATTCCTTTTCTGTATTGATAGCACATGATACAATATCTTCGTATGACGAGAAGGAATGCGATACTAAAGCTCGATGGATAAATGGTTTTAACCCATCAAAGAAATGATCAATCTTACTTCTTGGGTTATGCATATTATCTAAAGCATGGCTTGCTAACCTTGTAAAGTTATCCTCATACTTTGCAACATTCTCATCCTCCTTTTGCCTCAGAGTGAGAAATTACCTTTCCATATTTGCTCAATGGTCACGAGGAAATTATTTCTCTAATAAAAGCTCTTTAAACTCCCTCCATTCCATATTTGATAATTCATCATCTCCCTTTGTGTTTTGAATCAATTACCACCATTGATCAGAATCTTCAGTGAGGTGATAAACTTCCATGACAACTTTTTCCATTTCACTACTTCCCAAAGCTTGAAATATTTCCTCTAGGGAACTTATCCATTGCTTAGATACTAATGGATTTGTATTCCCATTGAATGTCAGTGGTCGTTTCCTCATGAAGTGATCTAACATTGATCCTCGACGATGCGAATCAGGGTGCTCCATAGGTGTAAGGTTATTATTCATAACCTGAGTGAGTTGTCCCAGTATGGTCATTAGCTGATCAGCACCAGTTGCATCACCAGCTCCACTATAATTATCTTCAGGAAAATCTCTAAATGGAGTGCGTGCATTGATACGGTTTTCATTTCTTCCACTAGGCTTCATTTCTAAACAATGGCACACACTAGAATAGTTTATGAATCGTAATACATAAATCCAAACTTTTAAAACACTTAACATTATCAGAAAAATGTTTTCTTTGAGGAATTATATACTCATAAACCATTAATAATGGTTTGTAAAAAAAATGAGAATTATCCTAATCATATCCCCTGGGACTGTCGTAACCAAGAGTGTAGGAAGGCCCGTTGTCATGCACCAGTTCCCATTCAAGTCTAGCTCAAAGTGGTGTTTTCGGGTTTTACCCCTAGGTACATCTGTGCGAGAGCCGCCTCTACCTCATCGTATCCAGACAGGGATGTATTGCATGAAAAACTCACAAAATCTCTACAATACCAAAATTCTAGGAAGTTCTTCTATACTAATCCTCAAAGTCTATCTTAGGGCTATGTACTATAATTAGAGATTATCTAAATCTAGTTTCAAAGGTTTGTACTAAACATCCTCTGATACCAACTATAACACCCCGACCCCAGTTACCCAGAGTCGGTGCATTATTACATAATATTGGCATGATCACAAGGAAATCATGTCTCGAAAGACCGGTTAGTTTAGTATTATTGGAAAAATGATTCATAAATAAGTTCAACTTTACAACATGAAGAGAAATAAAACACAAATATATTTCATTTGATACATCCAAGCCTCCTAGATTAAGCCTGTTGGACACTCATAACTAACTTTCTCATATTCTGAGAAAATGAAACATAAGAAATGGGTGAGCTCAAATTCTCAGTAAGGGTAAGTAATACAGTGGAAAATGACATAAATATTAATCATGGTAAATAATTGAAACAACATTCCTTTACCAATAATAAACAAGATTACTATTATGGAAATAATATGAGCTCAGTAAATAATTCCATAATAAAACATAATAATTAGTATTATACTAGTCGAATGACCACATGAACCATCAATATTATTTTCATAATTAGTAAATGTATAATGCCTGAAATTCTGATACATTTTTTCAAGGCCTCTTCCAAGACGTCTAAAAATGATTAAGGCCTCAGAAAAAACCATAAATCAAATTGGGAAAGGGTCTTGGCCAATTCCACGTCTAGTTGTCTCATGAGACTTACCGATGCATTGAGGAATGATAGCAGGATCCACCCATCACTTAATAAGTCCAATACATTCCTCATATGAAAAGGTTTAAACATATCACAATCATTCGTATTAAAACTAGCATATGAAATGTCAATAATTTAACCATAAATCATGAATGGTATAAAAATAGAACATACACAATCAAACATATCACAAAAACTTAAATACAATATAGAAAGTTTTGTATCATAATAAATCAACTCCAAATAAACTTAAAATCCATCAAAGTATGTTGACGTAGATGAAATCAAAACTCCTTTTAGAGAAATATCTCTTTCTATTTTGAAATCATTTAAGAGTCACATATTTATCAAATAAAACATTTACTTTTAAAATATTCTTATGAGATTTTAAGAGATGCTTCGATGAGTTTATAATGGTAGAAAATAGCCACACCCGCTGTATAAGTTAAAAAAGACATTCTTACCTTAATTTTGTCGAAAATGTTAAAAATGACCTAGTCTGGAAAACGACAGAAGTATTCCGTTACAAACATATTATAAAAATTCAAACAAGGGTTTAAATGAATTTAACCCATATTATGTAAAATATTAATAATTATTTGAAATACATTTTTAAGAAACATGGATGTGGATGATAAAGTGGTCCCAGTAGATAATTACATATAAACAACCTCGGATAATGAAGAGATTGTGAAATAAACCATTACCTTGTACTTTTCCTTGGTTTAGGGTAGGTTAAACTCTTGTATAATAGTTAAATCATTGTTATTAAATTATAAAATAATAATATAAATATGATATCATATATTATCTTTTAATATTGCTTTGTTAATAATATTTTAGTATTATCGTCATTTCAGGTGTTAACTGATTCGTTTTCTTTTATATGCTTTGTTTCATAAGCCGTGTTTGTTATGGATTGGTGGTATATTATTCATATCCAAAATGATATCAAGTCCTTAAACATTAACTTTAATCATAAAATTATAATTAGACTTGAATGGATACGATGGTGAAAGTATCTCATCATGTTCGTGGAGACAGTAGTCTGTACGTACGCACGAGCGACAATATCATTCTTGTGATATTAAAATAATAGATAATTGGATAGTATATCATATATAAATAATCCTTATCACGTTATATTTATTATTTACATGAATTACAAATCATTATTATAACCATCAACATAATAATGTATTTAATAACAATTACACCATGACGTGGAGACGGTAGGCCGTACGTATGCGCGTATGGTGACATGTCATTCAAAGGTTGGACACAATACTGAATATGGTTGTACCATATTTATAATAACATCACAGTATATATAAGATATTGGATTTATTATTTTATAATGGAAACAAAAAAGAAAGAAGAAGTTGAAGATGAAAAAGAACTTGAAAAAGGGTGGTGAAAACATTACCTCTTCTTCGGGTTCTTCCTTTTGATTTGATCAAAAAGAATCCTTATGTTGGATTTCTGATCAAACTAAGGCCTCCAGGTTGAATTTACCGAAGTAGAGAGTATATTTGGTCAGATTTTGACCAATCCAAAAGGATTTTATGGTATGAATAATTGGTTAGAAGTGGTGTCCTTTTATAACGGGGAGGAAGGGATTTTTAGGAAAAACTTAAAGTATTAATTTATAATAAATTCATATTCGGTTTCTAATGGCTCCTAAGTGGATTATTAAAAGTCTATGGGGTGTATGGGTCGAAATCCATTCATCCAGTATATTTTAGACAGGTTTGGGTCACTATATTAACCTTATCATTTATATTTAACTCTTACATAAATAGTTTTACTTTACCATGTCACTTTGTATTTTTATATTATATGGTTAGTAAATATACTATATACTTTAAAATGACCCCCAAGTTGTCCATTAATGATAAACCCATCATGATATAAGTTCGTTTTCTGAACCTTAGATTTTTAGGAATATAATATCAATTAATAATATAATATTTGTTTTAAAAACTCATTTATGTCAATTTTGACACTATTTAATAGTTGATTTTTGTTAAAGTCTTAAAATATTTATTAATTCCAACCAAATTAATTTAAGAAATAATAACATGTAATATTAATCAATAAAATTTGTAGACATCATCAAAACTTTCAAATTATATTTATTTTAATATTTATAATACCAATTATTTGATTCTTTCATTAATGAGGAAATTACTGCATCATTATTGTGTCATAAATAAATTTAATTATTCAATGTATAAAAATTATATATAAAAAATACCATTATTTTGTATATATTTTTAGCTTTCTAATGGATATTTATAGTCTAAAATATAACATATATAACCCTGTGTAAAAAAATCTTTCTAAAAGATATATGCTTATGTCATTTTTGTACTTACTTTAACTTAATTAATATAAAGTGTCATTATCACATACAAGTGGCTCCATGGGGTCCCCAAATCGACTCAAAGATGCCCATGGTCGGACATGTATCAAAAAATAGGGTTAGGACACATTTTAGGATAATTTATTATTATTATAACATTATTTTTTACCCTTATTTACCAGATTTACCCTTTAACCATGGTAAATAAAATGTTTACCGAAATAATTATTCAAAATGTATAAAAATAAAAGATATCTATTTACCCAATTTGGACCTCCTGATTCTAAATATGGAATCCATTTTTATAAATTCAAAACACATAAGTGGCATAAATTAATTTAAAATTAATTCCCGCTGTCAAAACAAAAAGCGTGTTTTTAAGAAATAATAACTATCAAAAGATTGACACTTGTTTATGTTTGGTTTAAATGTGAAATTAAATCCAATGACCAAAATTGTATTAAATGGTAAAAATATATTATAAATATACTTTAAAACCACTCAAATTCATAATTTATAACTATTAATAATTTCGATTAAAAAAGTTGTTTTTAATTAAAATTTAGTGATTTTCACTATTCATCAAAAATTGAACGTTTTCAGAAAAATACCAAAAATTCACCCAAAGCTAATTTCGATATTCCAAATCCAAAAATGAATTCCATTTTGAAAGGTAAAATGTATTAAATTTCAAAAAGTGGGTATTACTATTCATAACTACTAGTTTGATTGGTTGCGGTGTCTGTTAGAACGTGAAGTTGCGTACAACACACGCTACTGTATTATTCAAAGAGAACTGTACCATGGAATCATGGGGTGTTAAAAATATAGAATTTATTTATTCTTAAAATAATTAGATGATATATTTACTAAACCCCTAGATTTAACTAATTTTGATAAAATAATATTTGAACATGGAATGATGGAAATTTATTAATATAATATATATTTATGGGGATTTTCACTTAGCTTTTGAGATAAAAATTTAAATATATCCCATTTTTAAGGGTATATATTGAATATTGTTTATTCTATTATCTCACTGACATGTTCTTAAATAGTTTTTTATTTTTTAATTAATTTCAAATAATTAATTCATTCATTTATAATATTGAAATGTATTCATGGATCCTTAAGGATTATAAAATATCTTTCCAAAATAAATTTTACTATTATAAATATGTAGTTTCTTATATAAACACATACTATTTGAAAATGTATAAATTTAAGGTAATCTTGGTTATGTGTTTGATATAATGTTTTTGGTTAGTTTCTTTCTCATTAATAATTAAGGGGGAGCACAATTAGATTTTAACTTTGGAATGGTTAGTTTATTTCATAGTAATATTTCAGGGGGAGCATTCCATGTTCAATTTTTAATTATAAGTTTTAATTTTTTTTCTAATAATGACTATTTATCTTAGTTGAAGCATACTTAAACCTCAAATATTTTTAATCAATTTCAAAAATGGGTAGATATTTTTGGAATTGAAATTTATTTTACAATTATCAAAAGGGGGAGAATGTTGACTTTGATACTTGATCGAATTTATCAGTATTTTTTATAATTTTAATAATTTTAATTTCTCATACACTATAATATTTTTCTTCTTTGAGTTTTTACATAGTCTAGTTAAATCATAAAGTGACATTGTAAAGTGAATTTAAGTAATTGACATTGGATAAGTGACCATGAGTAAAAATTTGACAAAGTTTGCAAGTGACCTTGAGTGAATTTATCATGAGTAAAAACTTAAAAACGTTTAGAAGTGACCATGATTGAAGTGACCTTGATTGAAGATTTGAAAAAAAATAAAGTGATTTCATGAATGAAAATGAAGCATTCGTATGACCAAGAATGAAGTAAAAGTATGGAAAAAAACGAAGTGACTGCATGAACAAAAATAAAGTATCCACAAATTAAAATTTAGAAAAGTGTTGGTCCTACCTTATGACCTATCTATGATAACTTAATTAATTTTTTCATATTTTAACTCAAAACATGATCAGTTTTATTTATAATTTTATATTTTAAATTATTGGATGTTTGTTTCACATGTTTATCTTAATTTAATTATTCCTCAAATACTTATTACTTATTTTAATAATAGGTAATTTTTTTGTAATTATTTTATGTAGGATTAAATTATCATCATTTGGGATCTCGTTTCCGACTAGTTTCATGGAAAAAAAGAAGTTACAAATTAAATGTGGTTGTAATTTGAACAATTTATCTCACATGCTTTATGAGAGTTTTCCAAGGGACTTTAATTTTGATTATAATTATGTTTTGGTACTATATTAAATATTCTAATGTGTTATCATTTTATGGTGTGATTTTAATTTTATAAATTTTCGAAGTAACCCACATTGTTATTTTTTTAATGTGAATTAAATGAAGATGTCACATATGGAAGTAGGAAGTATAAACTAAAATAGGCTTCAGGCTTTGAATATAATATGCACAAAATAACTCTATATAAAAAGTTTAGAATATCGATATCTATAGATGAGGACAAATATTTTGTTGAACTATATAAGTTTGATATACTTTTTCGATCATCTATGACTCTCATCCAAACTAAAAATGTTTTATCCTTTTCCATTGGAGAGTTTCTATCTACCTCGACACTTACACCTTGAATTTTTCAACTATTTCTGTAGTGATTGATTTTTTTTTGAGTTTAAACATGAGTGCATTATACTACCCCTTTAAAATATTTTTGTGTGTGAGTTGTGACTTCCCAAAAAAATTCATTTTTTTGTTGTCCTTCAAGATGAAAAAGGATGATTGTAGGGGCTATGCCTATGAGTAGAAAAATTCAGGTCAGGTTCGAGTTTAAACCTTTCACTGTATTAACTGAATTTTATAACTTTGATATAATCATTAAATTCTTTAATTTATTTAAATTTTATATTCACCCCTCTTAGTTAATCTTTCATCTTCCCTTTGGGACCAACAAATTATTCTTCCTTATACAATTATAAGATATAGTAATTTCTAGATATGTACCTCTATTAGTTTCATTTCCATGATCTTGTTCACTTTTAGTTGGTGATTCCAAATCCTAAGAACAATATTTTAAAAATATTGAGCATCCTACTATTGATCAAACATGTCATCGATATGAGAAAACATATACTATTTATATTTATGTTTATAAATATATATTTATATTTATATAAATTTATTTTTATATTTATATAATTTTTTTAACTATAAAGCTCAATTATAATTATATTTATAATTGTATATTTATAACTATATATTTATAATATTTATTAATAATTATATTTATAAATATATATTTATAACTATATATTTATTTAAATATATTTATATTTATAAATGATTTTTAAAATATTTATATTTATAAAAATTTTAATATATTTATTTTATCATATTTAATTATAAATATATATTGATAATTATAAATTTATTTAAATAGATTTCTGTTTAGAAGAATTTTAATTATTTTTTAATTATATATTTATTTTTAATATTTTAATATTTTTATAAAGTATTATATTTAAAAACTAAAAAAAAAAATCAATTGCCTTGTGAGTATATTTTTTTAAAATATATATTTTCAATATATATATTTTTAATATTTATAAAAAAATAATTGCAAAAACTAAAAACTCCAAAAAAAAATCAATGGTGAGCACTGCCTGGGTAGCTATATTTAAAAATTATCCAACCTTATGATTGGGAAATAGGGATCAAATGGGAAACTGGTCATCTCACATTTGCACTCACCTATCCCCATATGTACATCATCGTTCATACCTTCCATTTCTCTTAATCTCCTCCTCACCAGACTTACTCCTTATTAACAATACGATGGCTCCCCATTGCATCTCCCAACCAAGCTTGTCGGCTTGCCTTGTCTCCTCTTTGTCAGCTATCACCAGCCATTTTCATGCTTTTGCACCTCCCCACACTGGCACAAACAAACATATTACGTAATGGAGGATCTGAAAATCCTATGCCCGGTCTTTTCTCCCTCAAACTAGGTCGTGTTGGAAGTAATCGGTACATTAATTCTATATTACTAGATATATTCAATTTTCTATTTTAATTTTTATATTATCTTCTATGTATATTAAATTTGGGTTTCCCTCTACATATGTTTCATGCCCTCCTACATTTTTTTCCATCCGAAAATTTCCAACCTCCAAATATCCTCAATTGTTGACATTTCTCTCGTGTGTCTTTATCCTATAAATATCTAGATTTTTAGGGTTACCATAGTCTCTATTCTTCCCATCTCTCCTCCCATGATCGATGTTATGATCCCACTTCTACCTCCCATCATCCTTACTCGATGTTATGCTCCCACATCTACTTTCATGGACATATTTCTCTCCTTCAAACATCATCCTCATCATAAAATTATTGATCTGTTGCCTACCCACTCCCTCGGTACTTTTTTCTTTGCACGTTGAAAGAAACATTTTCTCCTCTCTCAATTAAGAATCCCAGTTTCTAGATGTTATCTTAGATAGTCAGGCCTTTTATTTTTCTTTTAAAATTTGATTCTCAACAATTATTTTTACATTTTCTAGGTTTTAGTTCGATTATATTCCTTTTTTATGTTGTTGGAAACCCTAATTTTTTGAAATAGTAGGTGTTTTCCATCTCACCTCATGATTTGTATTTAAGAATTACTCATTCTAGCCATTCTATCTCTTATACTCTATATACACCAAAACACATAAGTAAAAATCCATAGTCCAATTTTGATTTATAGAAGCCACCTTCTACATTTATTATCTCTATTTATACTCTTCTATAGTCGGTCTATGAGATTTTTTATCCCTCTCCAATCCAACCCTATGCATTTCATCGATTAGGGATCCATATACCAAATCTTTTTTCTTAGTTAACTTGAATTACCTAGGCCCACTTTACAATTATCTAATTCAGAAACCATGGAAATGAATTTTATAGGTATATCATCAATTATACCATGCACTTGTGTATTTCTTTCTATTGAATTCTTATCTTTTTATTTTCCAAAAATTTATTTCAACATCAATTTCAATATTTTTAATATATTGTTTTATATTTTAACATCATTTTCATAATTTATTTCTTATTTTTTCTATTAACATACTTTTTTATAGTCCATATCAGTTTTATTGTTATTTTACATTAGCTACACAAAACATGGTGAGTAATACTATTTAAGACATATTCGAAATACCTCGCCTTTCAACTATTTTTGTTACTCGTGATTATATTTCTTATAAAAAAATTAAATATGCACTTCATAAAATGAAAAGACCAAACCAGTTTGAGTGCCTCCATGTTTTGAGACCCAACATAAATCATAACAGGATCTTAATACCTTACATTATTGGTTGGGTTCCAGGTGTTGATCTCCTTAGTAAATGATTCCAAGGGTAAATCTCAGGTTTGGATTTCATATCCTATATTATTATTATTATATCTACTTGAGTAGTCAAAGAAAAATATTTTTTATTTATTATGTTTTTGAATTTTTTTATTTAACCAATTGGGTTTTGTACATAAATTTATTATGAATTTCCTTTTTAAATCTGATAAGTTTCTAATTTTTTGGATGATGTTTAGTTTTAGTTTCCTTTATAACTATTTGAAACTACTATTTATTTTTTTAATGTATAATGAATTATGTATTTATATATTTTGTAACATTATTTTATCTATAAATTGGTTTTTCTATAATTAGATATTTTATTTAAAACTGCTTGGAATATTTAAATTTTTTAGGTGTTGGTAGCACACACTTTGGGAAAGATTTAAGGTTTTTCCCTTATTGTATGTGAAATTTTAAAAACCTCCGGTTTCAATACATAAATAGCTAAAAACGACTTTCAAGATCTAATCATAGGTTATATTAATCCACATAATCTTATAGGAAGTAAATTATAAATCCAATCCTCTATATTAAAGCATTACTTTATTTTTAATTCCATAAAACTACAAAATTTGTATTCTTGTGGTTTTAAGCATTAATTTATTGGTGAATAGACCTATATATTTTCATGGATGAAGTATTAGTTATATTTCATAAAAAAACAATTATAATAGACTTGGGTAAGAATATTTTCTGGACAAGTCCTACTAAAACACGATGTGGGATATGATTTTAATTGATATATCTATTCCTTTTACTAATAGATGATGATTATTTGTTGAGATTAAAGATATATTTGATTTATCACTAGATAAGGATTCACCAAGGATTGGTGAAATAATGATAGTAGAATCCTATTTCTAACACCCTCATTCCAATGGTTCATCTGGTAAAAGATAGTTGGAAATGGGTAAAATAGTAATATAAAAATCCCAATCCTCACGTTACAATTTGTATTGTGGGTACTTTTGGGAGTTACACTGACCAAAGAGGATTTGTGGCAATAAATAGTAAATATATAGCTCGATGGAGTGCAACATATTTCATTGTAATTTGAATTAGTTTCGTAATTATTTAATTGAATTAGATCTATTAATTGATTTCATAAACCCTAACCAAGAGTGTTTCTCCTTTAGATTCTACCACTTGGATATGGGGTTATTTGATTTGGTCCTTGGTTTATTCATTTTTTTCCCTTTTATCTATTTTTTCATCAATATTTCCAGCACGTCTTTTTACTTGGTTTTCGAAAACACAAATAAATAACAAGTATAACATGAGTCTTTATCTCTGTTGTTCAACCCATCACCATTACACATCCACAATATAGAATTATTGTCTTATAAAATATTATCGACGATAATCTTGTGACAACAATATCAATTTCATTTTTCACTATATTCCCCATGGATTCACTCACATTATGAGTTTCATCAACATTTTTCACTTTATCAGTGGTTGATTTATCTACTATTTTTTCAGGGAATAAATATTCTATGATTTTTTTTCTTTCCTCTTCAAAACCATTATAATATTATATCCTAAAATTTTTATAAAAAAAATAGTTTCAATCATGTCTTCTCTTATGTTTTTTTAAAAACATTCATTTAAAAAACATTATCAACAAAGGGGAAAAATTTTTCTTGACTGGTTTATGAATTTTACATTATCATATCTTTTATATTTTGAACTTTGATCATTCTTATCCTTTGATATAATTGGTCATTCAGCTCTAAAATTTTCATAGGGGAAGGAGGCTAGAATTTCATTGTCCAAAGAACAAGTACACTTTTATTTGGAGATTCTTAATTTATTTTATTTCTATTTGATGTAAGCTCTAATTTTATAGAAAAACTTTACACATCAGTCTATATTTCTTGGTTTGAAAATTAATTTTCCTTCCAATTAAATTTATTGTAGAAATGAATTGATTCTATCCTCTTATATCTCATTTTTTTCTATAGGCCTTCTTAACCTCCCAATTATTATTTTTAAAGTGAAAATTTTGTATAAATTATTCTTTATTCAATGTAATCTTCTTATTTTACGATCCTTAACTTTTAGAAATGTTTAGATCAGGAATCTAAGTCACTTTTTGACCAATTTTGTAAGAAATAATTTGCCTCTTCATGTAGTAAGTTAATTAAGGATGAGAACTTGGTGAGATTTTTATTTCCAAACCTGGTTTTTCATCAATATAGTTTTTGGTCCAAGTGTACTAAGTGATATTACATGAAGCTATATTTATTTCCCTAATAAAATAATTATCACTTAATATTTTCCCATTTTTTACATTAAAAATGGTTTTTATCTTTTTTATCATTATATAGATAATACTTTTAAGGTATAAAAACCTCCCAGCTACTCCACTTTCTTGAGAAGTGTTCTCAGTAGATCTTAACATCACTGTAATTGAGTCCATAGGAATTTTTATCAGCATGAAATATAAATCATAAATATATTCAAACATGACAATTTAAAAAACCCCTAAAATTATCATATTTGAGGTTTGAATAAATTTCTCAATAAATTTATAAATTATAGAAAATTAGAAAGTCTTAATTCTATAAGATGAATCACTATCAACTAAAACATCAAAGATCTCCTCATTTTAAATCTGATTTATTTTGAATGTTCCCACTATAAATACTAAAAAAATTAATGTGTTTTATACTGAACAGGTTTTTAATCTCTATAGATGTGTCAGTAAAGGTTTCCCCCATAACATTAAAATAAAAGATTCCATTACCATATTTTTTATCAAGTTTAAAATTTGCATAAAATTATATTATGTCATAATCATAAATATTTTAATTATAAATTTATTTAAAGATGAATATATAATTTTAAAATCTTAAAACCTCTATTAGATTCATTATACTTTCATCAGTCTATTCCATATCAATCATTCTCTAATCAATGTTTCTCTTTTCAAACTATTTTGTATCTACTTGATATTTCAAATAGGATGATGAATCTTTCCTAGGTAAATGAAACTCATATATCCTTGTTTTTTTAGGAGTTCTCTTAGTCATGACCTCTTTTCCATTCCTTACAGAGGAGGGATGGGATGAAAATTTTTCTGGAATATCAAAGTGTTCTCAAATCACTATTCCCTTTAGTTTCATTTAACCCAATAATTATGATATAAAGGTACATATCAAACAACCTTTCTCAACTTACAGAACCATTTTTCTAGATTCGATAGATATAAATATTTAATTTCACAAATTCAATATTGAAGAAGGCCCTCTTTGAATACTCTGATCAAGAGAATTTTCTATTTCCAAATAATGATTCTTCAAGGATTTAATTTAAGATCCATTTTAGAAATTATAATGAATATCAAATCATAGAGAAGGTATTCCATATATTAAAGTATAATTGGGGTTGTTTTAGACTTTCAAAAAATATTCACAGTTGAAGTTATGTCATATAAAGTTCAATGATAGATTCATAATCAATGAAAACATTATATTTTAGTCCGTGGTGGATATTTCTATATTTGACTGGTTATATCATAACTATAAATAGATCTATATAACTATAATTTAATGGATTAATATTATGTTTGGAATTAATTTAAAATACACTCATCGAGTTTGAGACTTGATCCTATGACCTCACCCCACACCTAAGCCCCCCCTCGCCACCCACCCACCTACGGGGTGGGGGGAAACAAATTTTTATAACTCAAAAAAACATTATAAAATAGTATTAGAAAGATTAGAAATAATTTTTAGGAAAATATTCTAACTAAGAAAAAATTTTATCAACAATTATTGAGAAATGAATTTTTAATGATTTATTATGAATTTAAAATAAAAATAATATTTCAAATCTTTCTAGTGGACCAAATATAAAATACACAAGAATATACTCACTAGACATTGAACGAAATAATTTTGTTAAATAAATAAGATTGAGTATGGTATTATAATACTTTGAATGCTTTTAGACCTAATAAAAGTGAAAGAAAATATTTTAATTCAATGAATATTTATATTTTTGTAACTCATAATATCTTTTCTAGTATTTTTTACAATAATCACTACTGGAAATCATGTTTTTTCCAATGCTTGTATTCCAACGGTTCTTTGAACCGTTGGTATAGGTAATCTTTACCAACGGTTTCCAAAAACCGTTGGTAAAGATCTGTAAAAATTGTGTTTTCCCAACGGTTTGATGAAACTATTGGAAAAATGGGTAAAAAAGGGTTTTCCCAACGGTTTAGTGAAACCGTTGGGAATGATGAAGACCCCTATACCAATGTTTCTATCATAACCATTTGTATATGTGGTATTAAGAGGTTTTTCCCAACGGTTTTTTGAAACCGTTGGGATAACATAACATTCCCAATGGTTTTTTAAAACCATTGGGGTAGAAAATCCCCAAATATCATCGATCTGCAACTCCAGACATCTCGAAAATTTTTCTCTAACCGAGACCTGGACGCACCCTCTCGAAATTTTTTCCCTAAACCTCAATCATCTGGAAGGTTTGCCTCTAAATATTGAAAAAAACGCTACTTCCCAACACAACAGGTCTAGTTTTCAATGATTTTTTCTTCCCCTTTAAATCGGTATGTGTGAGTTCATTGATTTTAGATTTGTTCTTCCCATTTAAATCAGTTCATGTGTGTTAATTTATTTTAGATTTTGTCATTCTATTTTGGTGCAATCTAGTGTGTATTATGATCCCCTAACGAAAATAAGGCATATATAATTTTTGGTTACGGTTGGAACCCTACTTCACAACCTGCTCTAGAGGGTTCTAACTCTAATTTCCAACAGGACATCTATCTTTCATTCAATAAATTTTTGTTCTTCCATTCTAAATCGGGAGGTGTGCCTTCATTTATTTTAGATTTTTTCATTCCATTTTCCTACAATGTATTGTGTATTATGATTCCCTTAGGAACACAATCAATATATCATTTTAGGTTGTGGTTTTGTTGTGATTTATCTGTATTGAATAATTTTGGTTGATATTGAAGAGGTCAATATGATCCTGAGTTATTTTATCCTTGATTTATTTTAAATTTAAGGTCTATTGACTTTATTTTATTGGTTAGCCATAAATACAGTTAGGGTTGTCCAGGTGGGGTGGGGGGCTAGGTTTTCCAAGTGGGGTGGGGGTAGGGCTGTCCAAGTGGGGTGGGGGGCTGGGTTGTCCAAGTGGGGTGGGGGTAGAGCTGTCCAAGTGGGGTGGGGGTTGGGTTGTCCAAGTGGGGTGGGGTAGGGCTGTCCAAGTGGGGTGGGTGGGCATTGGGGGTAACACGACTGGAAATCATGGTTTTCCCAATAGTTGTATACCAACGGTTCTATTGAACTATTGGTATAGGTGATTTTTCCAAATAGTTTGATGAAACTGTTGGGAAAGATTGGAAGAAAATTAGTTTTCCCAACCGTTTCATCAAACCGTTGGGGAAGATGGGGAAAAAAAAGTTTTCCCAACAATTTAATGAAACCGTTGGGAAAACTCTATCTTTCCCAAGGGTTTTTACAAACCATTGGGAAATATTTCTCCCAAATACACACCAGTCGAACCCCACCCAGCTCGATTTCAAATTGCAGACAGAGCCCAGCTGCTGAATTCTTCTCGGCTGTGATACTCTTTCCACCCAAGATCTATATTCAATCAAACAAAATCGTATTTCACACTTCAAATTAGTAAGTCTTACCTTAGTTTTAGCATTATTTCTCTATTTTTTTGGTGTTTGATGTTTTGATTTATGCTAAATTAGGGTTTCTATCTACAGAACCCTTGATTTGTTTTATTTTTTTTGTTCTAAACTTCAAACATGGTAAAGTTTTTGTTTAGTGGGGTGATGTGGTACTTTTGGTGGAATTTATTTTAGTTGAAAATTGGATTTTGATTTGGATGAATTTATGTTTCAATTTGAGGTAGGGGAGGGTGTGCAGATGGGGTGGGGGAGGAAGTCGAGGACTATCCAAGTGGGCTGGGGGAGGGGTTGTCTAGGTAGGGTGGGGGGATGTCTATGTAGGGTGGGGGAGGGGGCTGGGTTGTCCAAATGGGGTGGGGGTAGGGCTGTTTGGGGTGGGGGAGGGGATGTCTAGGTAGGGTGGGGGAGGGGGTTGGGTTGTCCAAATGGGGTGGGGGTAGGGCTGTTTGGGGTGGGAGAGGGGTTGTCTAGGTAGGGTGGGGGAGGGGGTTGTCTAGGTAGGGTGGGGGATGGGGTTGGGTTGTCCAAATGGGGTGGGGGTAGGGCTGTTTGGGGTGGGGGAGGGGCTGTCTAGGTATGGTGGGGGAGGGGCTGTCTAGGTAGGGTGGGGGAGGGGGTTGGGGTTGGGTTGTCCAAATGGGGTGGGGGTAGGGTTGTTTGGGGTGGGGGAGGGCCTGTCTAGGTAGGTTTGGGGAGGGTGTTGTCTAGGTAGGGTGGGGGAGGGGGATAGGTTGTCCAAATGGGGTGGGGGTAGGGCTGTTTGGGGTGGGGGAGGGTGTGGAGGTTGGGTGGGGGAGGGTGTCCAGGCAGGGTTGTCCAAGTGGGTGGGGAGGGTGTGCAGGTGGGGTGGGGGAGGGGTTGTCTAGGTAGGGTGGGGGGGATGGGTTGTCCACGTGGGGTGATGGTAGGGCAGTCCAGGTGGGGTGCGGAGGGGGGGGGGGGGTGGATGGGTTATCCAAGTGGGTTGTGGGGGTAGCAATGTCGAGGTATGGTGGGGGGCTGGGTTTTCCAAGTGGGGTGGGGGTAGGGCTGACCACGTGGGGTGGGGGGGTGCTGGGTTGTCCAAGTGGGGTGGGGTAGGGTTGTCCAAGTGGGGTGGCTGGGGAGGGGGTAGGGTTGTCCAAGTGGGGTGGAGACCCTAAATTCAATGCTTTAATTGGATATTTGGTTTGTTTTATTAGGGATTAGGTGTATGAGAAATTCTCATTCCTATTACGGGTGGTTTTAATCAAAAGGTATGATGTTGGAACCATTTATGATGTTGTTGTCTCTATATAATCTCATTTCCCCTAACATAACATTAAATTCTATATCACATTTAGTTTCTGCTTTTTAATTTCTAGTTAAGTTATTTTTGGTCGATGATTGTCTCATGTTAATTGTTTTCAATGGTTTGGCGTGGAAATTGGGCATTTAATGTGACTTTTCCAAATGGGGGTGCCTTGATAATACTCCAAATATTTGTTAAAAATGATCAAAGGGATTTTATTATTTAAAATGGATTTCAAAATATATTTTCTATTAAAGTTCAATCCTATTGAATTGTTTATGACAAAATGACTTATATAAATTGTTTTTACAGAATGGACAGAAGTTGGATGTATGAAACCGATCGGATCTCAAGCGATTTCAAAAAAAATTGGAGAGCTTTATAGATTTTTCATTTCACAATGCTTCAGATAGTGGTCGCATACACTGCCCATGTTCCAATTGTGTTGGTAGACCTTGGTTGAGCCGTGAAGAAGCCAGCTACCACATAACCAAAAATGGATTTCAAGGAAACTACTTTGTGTGGTATCACAATGGGGAGAAAATGAAATCTCAAATTGGTGATGTTCGAAATGAAATGACTGGAATGGAGAATTTGATAGATGATCGGTTTCCTTTTATTCATCATCATGAAAAAGAAAGGATTTCTACTCAAGAAGAATTCGATATGAGGACAGCTGATGCATCTAGTTAAAATGATGATATTGATAGGGTGAAAAAATTGAATGATGCTGCCCCGACTCTAGTATATCGACAATGCGATAAAATGAAAAAGCTGGAATTTTTAATCCGATTGTTTCATGGGAAAACTATGTATGGAATTTATAATACAACAATCGATTACATTCTTACCCTCTTGAAGGATTTACTTCCAGATGATGTAGATATTCCCTGAAACCACTATATGGCATGGAAGTTAGTTGAGGAACTTGGATTTTCAAGAAACAAAATTCATGCTTTCCTGAAAGATTTCAGTTTATTCTGGGAGGAAACCACTGAACGAAATGATTGTATAAAATGTGGCACATCCCGCTAGAAGTCAAAATATGATGGAACACCATCCAACATTCCACAAAAAGTAATGTGGAACTTTCCATTTATCCCCATACTTCATAATCTTTTTATGTCTGATGACATATCAATAAAAATGAGATGGCCTGATACCGAGATAAAGAAGACTAATGATGAGTTGGTTCATCCTACAGATGGATTTGCATGGAAGAGATTTGATGCTCGACATCCTGATTTTGCAGCTGACGTGCGTAATGTGAGGCCGGGTCTTTCATCCGACGGTTTTAATCCGTTTGGGTAGATTCTTACTTTGCACAACACATAACCAGTTTTTATACACATTTATAATCTTCCCCATGGTTGTGTATGAAAAAACCTTTCACTTTCATGAGTATACTCATATCTGGTCCTTTTGATCACGGCCTTGATATTTATGTATACATGCAACCTTTAATAAAATATTTGAAACTTCTTTGGGATGTGGGTGTGAGCACATACGATGCATGTTCAAAAGATATATTTCAGATGCGTGTTGGGATTATGTGGACGATCAATGATTTTTCGGCTTATGCAATGATGTCTGGATGGAGCACGAAGGGAAAACTGTCATGTCCAGTTTTTATAAAGAATACACAATCCAGAAGACTGAAACATCATTGTAGTTTCAGTTTTATGGGACATCGACGATTCTTGCCTAAGGATCATCCATATAGAATGAATCGTCGAAGATTTGATAAAACCATAGAGTCTGATGATTCACCTCAGCGTATGTCTGGAACTGACATGTTTAATGAATTGAAAGATTTCAGTTTTTCGTTCAGGAAGGGTCAAATGAAATATGGAAAGAGAAAGGATGTTTCCACTGAAACCTGTTACAATTAGAGGAATAAGAGTATATTTTTTTATTTGCCTTATTGGTCAACCAATTTTTTACATAATTTCTTAGACGTAATACATATTGAAAAGAAAATATGCGAAAGTTTTCTTTTGGTTCTTCTAAATGTCAAGGGGAAGAAAAAAATATGATTTATGATCTCGGCGTGACTTGGTGGATTGGGGCATCAGACCAGAATTTCATCCTATGCGTATCAGTTAAAATAAATGGAAACTTCCATGTGCTTCTTATGTGATGACACCTACGGAAAAAAAACAATTTCTGGAAGTATTAGAGACTATTAGAGTTCCTGATGGTTGTTCAAACAACATATCTAAACGGGTCAACAGAAGAGAGTTGAAGCTAAAATCTTTGAAGACTCATGATTATCACGTTCTACTGCATGAATTGCTTCCAATATCAATCCATCATATTTTGTCCAATAATGTAAGGGTGGCTGTTATTCGTTTGTGCCATTTTTTTAGAGATCTTTGTGCTAAGATGTTGTCCAATTCTTTCTTGCAAAAAATGTTGACAGATGCCCCATTAATTTTGTGTGAGTTGGAGAAAATATTTCCTCCATCATTTTTCGCATGCATGCTGCATCTGACTATCCATATTCCCACTGAAATACTTATCAGAGGACCTGTTTATTTTTGTTGGATGTATCCAACTGAAAGAAATATGGTCACATTAAAGTCTTATGTCCTAAACAGAAATCATCCCGAAGGTTCTATCGTGAACGGTTACTTGGCTCAAGAATGTATGGATTTCTGCTCAATGTATTTGTCTGATCTTACTACAAGATTGAACAGACCAATGAGAAATGAAGAAGAACTGTATGAGAAAATTGAACCCAGTTTTCCATCAGTTCCTCAAACAAGAGGAATTCATTGATCATATACATTTAAGACATTAATCCATAAAGAGCGGGAGATGGAACATCACACAGTTTTGTTCAACTGTGATTTGTTCGATGACTATATCAGTTAACTAAATTGATTATGTATATCTTACATATATATCTATTAAACTATTAATATTTTTTATCTACAGGGAACATAAAACAATGATAAATAGGAAGCATCGTTCTTTATCTTTGAGAATGAGAGATACTTTTCATAGGAAAGAGTTTTCTGCTTGGTTAAAATTGAAGGTATAAAAAAATTAATGTTTCAAATAATTATATCAATATTTAATTACGTTTAATAGTCATTTATATTGCAGTTATTGAGTTTTTCTGCTGACTCTGTCTCTGAGGAAATAAGAGCTTTGGATTTTGGTCCTAATATAGTGGTCCGTGACTGTAAATCAATTGTTATCAATGTGTACAAATTTATTGTCATTGAACGAGCAAAAAACATGAGAACACAACATGATGGTGTTATGGTTACTGCCACAACAGATTGTTATGCAAGTGCATCAGATTGTAGACCGCGATTTGAAAATTTTGGTTATTATGGAGTTGTTGAGAAAATAATAATATTGGATTATTACTCTCGTGGACGAGTCACAATGATTAAATTTCATTGGTTTGATTCGATGACGAGACATGGCACATTTATTGATGATTGTGGATTTTGATTTATTAATATGACTCTCACTCTTGCTACCAAAGAACCATATGTGTTGGCATCAATGGATAAACAAGTTTTTTATGTCAAAGACCAACTTCAACTTGAATTTGGTGTCATAGTTGAAGTAATTCCAGGACATATTTTTGATGATGGTGATGATGGAATTGACACTGTCCCTAGTGCCATTGGAACCAATCCATTTATTTCTTTTGATGACTCAAATAGCTCAATTGTCAGAGTTGATTTTGAACCTGATGTTGTGGTTGAAAATATATAGAATCATCCATCCATGTTCTCAATTATTTTGGTTTACCTCGAGTTGGGTTGTTAATGGTGGTAATATTCAAATTGATTTAGTATTGATCACAAATATGTTTTAGCTGACTTGACTGTTATGTGAATTTTCAATGTTTATTGGTTGCAGTTTTATTTGAATTGCATTTTCTAATTTGGAATTGAATTGTATTCAAACATAGTCAAACAATATTTCTAACTTGGTGAACATTACAACTTGTATGATTTGTTAAATCCATTCAAGATCTTCTAAAACAATTGACATCTGACTTGACCGTTATGTGAATTTTCATTGTTTATTGGTTGTAGTTTTATTTGAATTGCATTTTCTAATTTGGAATTGAACTGTATTCAAACATAGTCAAACAATATTTCTAACTTGGTTAACATTACAACTTGTATGATTTATTAAATCCATTCAAGATCTTCTAAAAAAATTGATATCTTAATTGACCATTATGTGAATTTTCAATGTTTATTGGTTGCAGTTTTATTTGAATTGAATTTTCTAATTTGGAATTGAACTGTATTCTAACATAATCAAACAATATTTCTAACTTGGTTAACATTACAACTTGTATGATTTATTAAATCCATTCAAGATCTTCTAAAACAATTGATAGCTAAATTACCAATGAATCCCCCTATTCCCTCATAAATTTAGTTTTTTGGGTTACACATTAGTTTTCTTTTTCTAATTAATTACATATTTGTTTTCAAAATGCAGGAAATGAAGCCAATTGAAGAGAGAAGAAGGAAAAAAATGACGGATAACAATCGTCGAATGACGGAGTTGGGAATTCCATAATTAGTTCCTGTAGTGAGTATGTTATTTTAAATTGATATATTTAAAGAATATATAATTTCATGTGATTAATTTTTTTGTAAAAATTTTTGTAGGACCCACCTATACGTCGACAGTTATTCGAAGAGGAGCCTAGTACTGGTCCTAGTACTCAGGCCGGTGGTACAAGGAAGTTTCGTACCATAGGTGGATGAGAAGTTGCGCGTACCCGACTAGACACTGCCCCTCCCACTGACATTTCATCCTTCCCACATTCTGATCCCGGTGTGTCATTAGAGACACACGGGATATTTAGGCCTCCCATGTTTTCGCTACCTTCTTCATCTTCTGGCCCATCATTTTCACATCCCATGATGATTCCCACTCCTCAGTCAGCATCTGGTCAGACAGTTATCCCATCTTCTTTTCCTTCTACTTCTATCTCTTCGAGCTTCTATATTCTATATTCTTCGACTCATGTTCCACCACAGGGTGTTCCATCAGTTTCTTTGGATCCTGCGGCACTCAGCGATCAGACCGGCATAGGTATATTTATAAAACACTAACAAATTTTTATAGAAATATTTATTTTCATTATAACATGTTTTGATAAAATATTTTTTTTTCTTTCATGACAAATACATCTACTGACAGGAGGCGTGGGCAGGGGTGTACACACATGCTTTCGGTGTGGAAGCACCGCACACAGGTTATGGTGGATTATAATGAAGAAAACCAAATGGTTGAGAAAACAGGGTAGCAATGTTGGAGTTTTTTGGCGACGCTTGCCAAATACTTCGACATCATTCCCGTCAGTCCGCTATCATGGAGACATTTTCCACATGATGTCAAGGATATAGCTTGTGTAGAGATATGGGTAAAAATAATGCCATGAATTATTTTTGTATTTATATGAATTAATATTTTTATTTCAGCTTCGATTTAATTTTCCCGACGGTGAGGGTGCACGATCAGAACGTCTAAAGGATTTAGGCGAGATTTGGAGATCCTACAAGGATGAGTTGTATATTGGCTGTTTTGCTAGAGTTGGCACTGAGTTAGAGGTGGTACCAGTGGTGGATGATTGTCCTATAGAGTAGTATCGTCAGATGATTACTCATTGGATGAGTACCCAGTGTAAGGTATTAATAACATTTGAGGTATTTAAATAATAACATTCATGTTTTTCATTAATACTATCTGTTTCATTTTCGAATTTTATGTAGGAATCATCTAGAAAAAATAAATATAACATTGATGCAAAAAAATACCTCCACACACTGGGACGCACTACGATGCCTGATCATTAGAGGAAGAAGGTATGACAATTGTTTATAATTTCTCTTTACGAGTTAAACTTTCTTTTGTTTCTTCAATTATTTAATAGTTTGAAAAATCTTTCATATAACTTTAGTTTTCAATGTCATTGTAGAGGCAAATACAAAATATTGAACGATGTGTGCCTCGAGCAAAACTGTTTTGATCGAGTAGACGGAAAAAGGATGGAAGTGTCGTCAATGAAGAGACTCAGCAGCAGATTGTAAGTTTTAATCTGTTGAATTTATTTTTAAATATCTATTTTGTAACTTAATGATATATTTATATTTGTAACAGGCTTCTTTAGAGTCCCTCGATGCCCAAGAACCAGACAATTTTGGGCCAACAGATCACTTACATCAGGTGTTGGGAGAGGAGCATTCTGGTACAGTACGATGCCGACCTAGGAAAGCCCCGACGAGGTATTGGACCTCCTCAGGTACGAGCTATAGTGCCACCGAGCTGCAGAATGTTAGGGCATAGGCAGAACAGGCTGAGAAAAGGGCCGCTGAGATGGAAGAACAGTCTTCTAGGGCAAACAGTGAATTTATGAAATTTATTGAAGTTCTACGTCCTACACTTCCAGCAGAGGCTATCCCAGCTTTTGATGAGTATATTTCATCGATCAGTTATATATATGGTGCACCAGGTGGCAGTTCTAGTGGTGGTCAGGACGATGTACAACTTGACAATGATGATGGCGAGGAGTCTGATGCGGAAGAGGAGGGAGAGGAGGAGAGTGAGGTGGATGGTGAGGGCGAGGACGAGGGAGAGGACGAGGAGGAGGGAGAGGGAAAGGACGATGATGGGGACGAGGAAGAGGGTGATGATGATGGTGATGGTGATGATAGTGGTGGTGATGTGGGACAAGTTGATCCATTACTTTTTTGACTGATATTACTGAGATTTGATATTCAATCTATTCAAGTTGTTAGTTTTATCTAGACTTGTATCATAGTTTTGGAGTTGAGTTATTTTTATATATTATCTATTTTTATGGATGTTGTTTTCTTTTAGTGGTTGTGTGTTTGGAAACCCCCCCCCCCTCCTTCTTGGACCCTGGACAACCCCACAACCTCCTCCCTGGACCCTGGACAGCCCCCCAGATAGCCCCCCGGACAGCCCCTCCACCCTCCTCCTTGGACCCCAGACAACCCCCCAGACAGCCCCGAACAGCCCCCCGAACAGCCCCGCGGACAGCCCCCCCCCCCCCCCCCACCCTCCTCCCTAGACCCCAGACAGCCCCCCGAACAGCCCCCCGGACAGCCCCCCGGATAGCCCCCACCCCCCCCCCCCACCCCACCTCCTCCTTGGACCCCGGACAACCCCTCGGACAGCCCCCCGGACAACCCCCCCCCCCCCACCCACTTCCTTGGACCCCAAACAACCCCCCGCACAGAGGATTCTCATAAAATGGACAACATTTTTAGTACATACGTAAAACCGTCCAAATGAATTTGGATTGTGTTGATACTTTAGCACAACGATACATGGGTCATATGTGACGTGTACGAGTCAACCCCTTCTTAATCTGAGGCATGGTGTGGTCAGAATCACTCTAAGTGGATCTCTTTTGCTTAAAATGGACAACAATTTGAGTACATATGGAAAACCAACCAAACACATTCGGTTTCCATTGAAACTTTAGGATAATGACCCATGGGTCATATGTGACGTGTACGAGTCAACTTCGCCTCAATCCGAGGCGTGGTGTGGCCGACACCACTCAAAGTGTCTGCCTTTTGTTTCAAAAGGGCGTCATTTTAATTGAAAAACATCAACTGGCATATGGAAAACTGACCAAACGCATTCGGATTGTGTCGATACATTAGCACAATGATCAATCAGTCATATGTGATGTGTACGAGTCAACCCCGCCTCAATCCGAGGCGCGGTGTGTCTGCCACCACTCAATGTGTCTGTCTTTTGTTTCAGAAGGACATCATTTGAAGTGAAAAACATAAACTGGCTTACGGAAAACCAACCAAACACATTCGGATTGTGTCGATACTTTATCACAACGATACATGGGTCATATGTGATGTGTACGAGTCAACCCCGCCTTAATCTGAGGCACGGTGTGGTCGAAATCACTCTAAGTGGCTCTCTTTTTCTTAAAATGGACAACAATTTATGTACATACGGAAAACCAACCAAACGCATTCGGTTTCCATTGAAACTTTAGGAGAACGATCCATGGGTCATATGTGACATATACGAGTAAACTCCGCCTCAATCTGAGGCGTGGTGTGGCTGGCACCAATCAAAGTGTCTGCCTTTTGTTTCAAAAGTACGTCATTTTAATTGAAAAACATCAACTAGCATACGGAAAACTGACCAAACGCATTCGGATTGTGTCGATACATTAGCACAACGATCCATGGGTCGTATGTGACATGTACGAGTCAACCCTGCCTCAATCCGAGGCGCGGTGTGGCCGCCACCACTCAAAGTTTCTGTCGTTTTTTTTTAAGGACATAATTTGAAGTGAAAAACATCAACTGGAATAGGGAAAACTGACCAAACGCATTCGGATTATGTCGATACTTTATCACAACGATCCATGGGTCGTATTTGACCTGTACGAGTCAACCTCGCCTTAATCTGAGGCAGGGTTTGGCCGAAATCACTCTAAGTGGCTCTCTTTTTCTTAAAATGGACAACAATTTAAGTACATACGGAAAACCGACCAAACACATTCGGTTTCCATTGAAACTTTAGGAGAACGATCCATGGGTCATATGTGACGTGTACGAGTCAACGCCACCTCAATCCGAGGCGTGGTGTGGCCGGCACCACTCAAAGTGTCTGCCTTTTGTTTCAAAAGTACGTTATTTTAATTGAAAAACATCAAATGGCATACGGAAAACCGACCAAACACATTCTGATTGTGTCGATACATTACCACAATGATCCATGGGTCATATGTGATGTGTACGAGTAAACCCCGCCTCAATCGGAGGTGCAGTGTGGCCACCACCACTCAAAGTGTCTGCCTTTTGTTTCAAAAGGACGTCATTTTAATTGAAAAACATCAACTGGCATACAGAAAACTGACCAAACGCATTCGGATTGTGTCGATACATTAGCACAACAATCCATGGGTCATATGTGACGTGTACGAGTCAACCCCACCTCAATCTGAGGCGTGGTGTGGCTGCCACTACTCAAAGTGTCTGTCTTTTGTCTCAAAAGGACATCATTTGAAGTGAAAACATCAAATGGCATACGGAAAACTAACCAAACGCATTAGTATTGTGTTGATACTTTAGAACAACAATCCATAGGTCATATGTGACGTGTACGAGTCAACCCGCCTTAATCTGAGGCACAGTGTGGCCGGAATCACTCTAAGTGGCTCTCTTTTGCTTAAAATGGACAACAATTTAAGTACATACGGAAAACCAACCAAATGCATTTGGTTTCCATTGATACTTTAGGAGAACGATCCATGGGTCATATGTGACGTGTACGAGTCAGCTTCTTCTAAATACAAGGCGCGGTGTGGCCGGAACCAGTCAAAGTGTCTACCTTTTGTTTCAAAAGTACGTCATTTTAATTGAAAAACATCAACTGGCATACGGAAAACTGACCAAACACATTCAGATTGTGTCGATACATTAGCACAATGATCCATGGGTCATATGTGATGTGTAAGAGTCAACCCCGCCTCAATCTAAGGCGCGGTGTGGCCGCCACCACTCAATGTGTCTATCTTTTGTTTCAAAAGGACATCATTTGAAATGAAAGACATCAACTGGAATACGGAAAAGCAACCTAAATCATTCAGATTGTGACGATACTTTATCACAACGATCCATGGGTCATATGTGACGTGTATGATTCAACCCTGCCTTAGTCTGAGGCACGTTGTTTCCAAAATCACTCTAAGTGTCTCTCTTTTACTTAAAATGGACAATAATTTAAGTACATACGGAAAACCGACCAAACGCATTCGGTTTCCATTAAAACATTAGGATAACGATCCATGGGTCATATGTGATGTGTATGAGTCAACTATGCCTCAATCTGAGTTGCGGTGTGGCCGTCACCACTCAAAGTTCCTGCATTTTGTTTCAAAAGTACGTCATTTTAATTGAAAAACATCAACTAATATACGGAAAACTGACCAAATGCATTCGGATTGTGTCGATACATTAGCACAATGATTCATGGGTCATATGTGACATGTATGAGACAACCCCGGCTCAATCCAAGGCATGGTGTGGCCCCCACCCCTCAAAGTGTCTGTCTTTTGTTTCAAAAGGACATCATTTAAAGTGAAAAACATCAACTGGCATACGGAAAACCAACCAAACGCATTCAGATTGTGTCGATACTTCAGCACAACGATCCATGGGTCATATGTGACGTGTACGAGCCAACCCTGCCTTAATCTGAGGCACGGTGTGGCCGGAATCACTCTAAGTGGCTCTTTTTTGCTTAAAATGGACAACAATTTAAGTACATACAGAAAACCGACCAAACGCATTAGGTTTCCATTAACACTTTTGGAGAATGATCCATGGGTCATATGTGATGTGTACGATTCAACGCCGCCTCAATCCGAGGGATAGTGTGGCCGGAACCAC
The DNA here is from genome assembly GCA_963277665.1 of Viscum album. Classification (NCBI taxonomy): domain Eukaryota; kingdom Viridiplantae; phylum Streptophyta; class Magnoliopsida; order Santalales; family Viscaceae; genus Viscum; species Viscum album. The sequence goes on from OY728123.1 coordinate 1,897,376,343, forward strand.
TCAAAGTGTCTGCCTTTTGTTTCAAAAGTATGTCATTTTAATTGAAAAACATCAACTGGCATACAGAAAATCGACCAAACGCATTGGGATTTTGTCGATAAATTAGCACAACGATCCATGGGTTATATGTGACATGTACGAGTCAACCCCTCCTCAATATGAGGCGCGGTGTGGCCCGCACCACACAAAGTGTCTTTCTTTTGTTTCAAAAGGACATCATTTGATGTGAAAAACATCAACTGGAATACGAAAAAATGACCAAATGCATTCGGATTCTGTCGATACTTTTGCACAACGATCCATGGGTCATATGTGACATGCACAAGTCAACCCCGCTTTAATTTGAGGCACGGTGTGGCCGGAATCACTCTAAGTGTCTATCTTTTGCTTAAAATGGACAATAATTTAGGTACATACGGGAAACTGACCAAACACATTCGTTTTCCATTGAAAATTTAGAAGAACGATCCATGGGTCATATGTGACATGTACGAGTCAACGCTGCCTCAGTCCGTGGCACGGTGTGGCCGGCACCACTCAAAGTTTCTACCTTTTGTTTCAAAAGTACGTCATTTTAAATGAAAAACATCAACTGGCATACGGAAAACCAACCAAACGCATTCTGATTGTGTCGATACATTAGCACAACGATCCATGGGTCATATGTGACGTGTACGAGTCAACCCTGCCTCAATCCGAGGCGTAGTGTGGCCGGTAGCACTCCAGGTGTTTATATTATATTTAAAATGGACATTATTTCAGGTAAAAATATATGGTATACAAAAACCGATCAAATTTTGAATTGTCTTTCGGATTCCACATATATTTTTCATCTAAATTTTAAATTAAATTTTAAATGAATTATATATGTTTATAATTATTTTATGAATTCTAATTTAATTATGGATGTGTATAGTTACACCATTATCTGTTAAATGTGTATGAATTTGTTCTCTATATGTAAGTGTTAGTTGGTTATTGCATGTACAATAATTGTATATGTATGTGTTAGTTTATTGCAGGTACAATAATTGGATTGAACTGGTAGGAAAAATTGGAGAGCTGGTTGCAAATTGGAGAGCTGCTGGGAAAATTGCAGAGCTGCTGTGCAATTTGCCCAGCAGAGGCTATGCCAACGGTTCAAAACCATTGGCATAGAATGTCTAGGTTTTGTTTTACTAACAGTTCATAAAACCGTTGGTAAAACACTTTTCCCAATGGTTCTAAACTGTTGGGAAAGAGGAGATTTTTGGTTTTTTCCAACGGTTTTGAAAACTGTTGGTAAAAACATTATAATTTTCAGCACTTTATCCCTACGGTTTACAACCGTTGGGATAAAGTTTTCCCAACAGTTTTCCAGAACCGTTGGGATTGGGTAATTTTTCTCCACCCTATCCCAACAGTTCACTGTAAACCAATAGGAAAATTTTTTTCCAATTGCTTATTCCCTACAGTTTGCAGAACCGTTGGTATAACATATACCAATAGTTCTGTAGCCTTTCCCAATGGTTGTAAACAGTTGGGAAAAACATGATTTTCAGTAGTGAATTATGATGAATTTTCTTTTCACTGCACAAGTATTCATTCTTTTTTCTTAAAAAAATATTTATGGTCACCTTTATTTCCCTGACTACCTTTCTTCTTCAGGTAACTTATAGTGAAATTGGATTTCTTCTTTCAGTTCACTTATCCAAATCTATTTTTTCATATCTATAAAGGGCTTGTTAGATATATTGGAAAATGAAATAGTATTTCTCAATTTTATATTTTATTTCAAAAAAATTATTTTCATAAACAATAAACTTGTACATACTTTTAACATAAAATATATCCTATTAATTATTTCAACTTTATCACAGGGTTATGTAATTCATCATCAGATAGATCATTGGGTAATTCACTAATAATAGTTGGTATATTTCATGATTCAATATATAACTCAATATGTAATTCATTAAGAGATCAATATAGTTCACCATTAGTAGAATACTTAATTAAATCATCAATATATGTTTTATGAAATTTATTAATATATATGTCGTTATTGGTATATTCAATAAAGAAATTAGCATATGTATCATAAAAATGGAGTATAATTAGTATATAAATAGTCAGTTATCTGGAAAATAAAAATAATAATTCATTTTAAATAAAATACTGTTGTAAATATTTTAATATATCAACATGTAAATTAATTTGTTATTTTGGTATACCGGTATCATCAAAAGATAATACATAAAATACCACAACATGCTTATCAGAAGGATTACTTGAGGAAGAATATAAAACAATACCTTAACAATATTTTGATTTAGATATGGATTAGTAAACTTTACACCCCCAGGTGGTATGATGGTTTATTTTTTCATTCACAACACAGTATTCCACTTTTTTCTTTATTTCCCACTTAATTTATTTTTCCATTGTTTTGGATTCTAGCTTTGGATTAGTTATAAAAATCTCATCCAAAGAAGTAGTGGTGATAATAATAGATACATTAATTTCCTTATATTCTTTAAAATTTTCTTCACTCGTGTTATTTTGATATTTCCCATAATAAAGAAATATTTTTTATATGTTATAATAAATAGTGCAATCGCATCATCAAAAATAGTTCTTATAATAAAGAAACATATAATATTCATAACTTTTTAGTTTAGTACATAATTCACACCATAAATACTAGTAAGATCTTTTAATTCAAAATTCATAATTATAATAGGATTTACAATAATATTAATACATAACATATCATGATTTCTCAAATAATCCTTCATTTTCTTTTTTCCAAATAGGATAGTTTCCACCTTCAAAGAATGGTTGTCTTGAAATATTTTTTCTCTTCATGAATTATTTTCTATCCATCATAAAGATTGATCTCTCACTTATACCTCTCAATGTCTAGTATTGAGGCAGTCAAAAAATAAAATATTCAATAATATAAAGCATAAAAGTTTATAATCATAGATCCAAGATCCAATACAAATTTTTAAGTCTTAATTGGAGGATGAAAAGATACTTTTGGGTGAATTATAATATTTTAAAAGTAAGTGAAATGTGAACTGATCATAATATGATTAATATGAAAAATTTGGTGGTAATAATGATAAAAAATGTAGTAAAACTCATGAGTATGAAATGGGTGTGAAGTAATGAACAAACATGCATAGGAAAAAAGATAAACAAGATAGCAACAGAGATTTATAGTAGTTCAGATCAACTGATCGTAGACTGCTATTCACACTCTCAAATGTAGATAGATATGGATATTCAATATATATATTAAATTTGGAGAGGATTAACAACACTTTATAACCCTCATTTTTCAACCTGGAGGCACAACATAAGACCTATTCCTTAATAAGGTATAACTGAGATCCTACCTTTATAAAAATGGTGTAACCATAAGTGATATTTATTTTTAATGAGGTAATTATAACTAGTGAGTGTCTTTCTTTAAATAGAATCATAATTGAGAGTAAAAACAGTCATTTAAAATAAATTTTAGGTAAAGTAAGTGATAAAATAGAGAAACACCAGTGTATATTTTGGTGAAGAACATGAATTAAAATGATATACGCTCGTAGAAAAAGTTCTTTCCACATAATTTTTTTACATTTTGACATAAGTTTTTAAGTGATTTGTATAAAGGAAATGTCAAAAATATATGTTTCAATTTTAGTTTTATAAATCAATGCTAAAAACTGACCGTCGTAGAGTTTCAGCATCAGTTTAACTAATAACTGACACTGAAAACATGGGTTTTGGTGGCCTTAAGCATTGGTTTTCATAAAAATAAGTGTTTAATATATAGGGTTGAGTGGCCTTTGACATTAGTTTTTAGATAAACTAGTGCTGAAGCTCGGTGTTGGGTGGTCTTCAGTGTCAGTTTTAATTATAATCTGTGTCAAATCTCATATTTGGTGTCAGTTTAGATGAAAATTGACACCAAATCATGGCTTCACTAGATTCAGTGTCAGTTTATATAAAAATTGAGGAAAAAACTCAGGCTTCGGCTACATTGGGAATTGGTTTTCATATAAATAAGTTCTGAAACTCTTTATTCAATGATTGGACATTTATTTTTTATAAATTAACATTTAAAGTTGTATATTTTAAAAAATATATACCAATATATTTCCCAAAATATTCTCTAAAGAAATTATAAATTACATATACAACAAAGAAGAAATATTACTAAAACACCAACAACAATTCAGCATAGAAAATAATCTTCATGAATCATCCTCATGTTGTTCTCTCACACTATCAATTATAGTAACCTTACATACAATAAAAACACAAAGATAATCATTCATCTTCTAAAAAAACAACTATAATTAAATTCTCAATTGTAAAAATAAATAAACAATGATATCATTTGTAGCTCAATTAGTCTAGAATTTCACATAAAAAGAGTGGTTATGAATTTATTTTCCATAGGAAAGGATGGGAAGAATAAGTAGTTTCATATTATCTTACAATGAATAATAATAAGAATAGGTTTAATGTAGTGTTTTTCAAAAAACAATTATCTGTTACTAGGTACTGTTCTAGGTACGAAGAAGACAAAAAAGGAGGTGGGATATCTAAAATAAGGTATTATTCTACATTAGTGTTAGAATAACTTTTTTTACGCCTACAACTGATTTTAATGGTAAGGGATATAACTATGTATGAGATTCATTAAGCAAGTGTGTGTGATGCATACTCTAAAATACTGATAGATTGTAGTGTAAATATTATAGAGTTTTAATGTTGGTTTATACAATTCTATATGAATCAAGTTCACACTAAAGAATAGCCTTTCATTTTGAAAGGTGACGCTTTTAAATTTATGTACCACTTTTGAGTGTGTATGATTTTGGTTATCTTATATATGTGGTCTTTGATATGATATAAGTTTTTTCCAACTAATGTTTCAACCCAAATTTTCAAATATGGTAGATAAAAAATTTAGGAAAATCCTATGAGTGTTTATGATTAATTTGATCTTGAAAAATTATGACATAAGTGGTTAGATGATGGGTCTGACCAAAACCACCATGTGTAAGTTTTCAACACCACATGTTATATAAAAAACCAACATGTTTTTTAATAAATACGATGGTTTTTTAGTTTTGAAGAGGATGACTGACATAGGGATTTCAACACATATTTTTTAGTGTTGGATAATATGTTGGATAATCTACCATGGGAATCAACCAACATATGTTGGATATCATGGTAGAGGAAAAATACATTATTTCAATGTTAAAACCATGTGTTATTTGAGATGAAAATATATATTTTATGGTGTAACTTATACAACTAGAATTTATTACCATGGGTTTAATAAACCCACCATGTGTAAATTAGAAAAACTTGAAACATCTAAAACCTGTAAAAAACAAAATTTTAAAATTTTAAGAAAAAAACAAGTGTATGATTTCTCATTTTTTAAAATTTAACTAAATAATACATACCAAAAAATTTAAAGGCATCTGTGGTATGGATATTTTTTTAAAATTAATAACCCTTTATACAATAGATAACCATGTATAAAATAGAATATACCAACTTAATGAATAATATGTTTATCTAAATAATCATTTTTTAACATTAATTAAGATATACATACGGAATAATTAAAATCACAATCCTACTTAAAAATTATTTTTCCAACAAACTATGAAAATGGGTAAGTTCTTCATTCGTATCTGACTCGGTATCATTTAAAAGATACAATAATAATGAATGTTATCAGATTAAAAAATTATAATATATTCATATAAAACACAAAATAATTTACATAAATAAACTTATTAAATTCAGTTGTTTTATTGCTTTTTATTATCTCATACATGATTCTTAATACATAATAATTACATTCAACACATCCTTTTTTATGATGAAACTAGAGTTAAAAAATATTAAATTAAAAATTAAAACTAATATATATATAACAAAACCCAAATATTATCTAATATGAAAAAAAAATAACTTCCCTTGAACGTAATTGGTTATATTTTTTTGCTTTGTCAACAACCTCTCTTTGTAAATTTTTTTTCATGAACTGCATTTTCCTATATATCAACTAACAAATTTTTTATAAACAAGAATAATTAAAAATAAATAACTTATAAAAAAGAATAAAACTTACTTGTCTCACATGTTGGTAATTTTTTTACCAAAAAAAAGACCTAATAAAGAGAATAATTAATATAATGTACATTCATTTGGGTAGAATACACCCAATATCCAATGACATATATGATTTAAAAAGTACACAATTAATGACAAGTTATTGAATATTAGTTCGTAATTATATTAGTTTTCTTACCCATCATGTAATGGAAAAAAAACTAGAACCCAATCTCAATATTTTATAATCTCTCACATATATATGAAACTCTAGTAGTAGTAGTCACATATTGAACACTAGTTGAAATAAATTATAGATAAATAAATCTCTAAACACGAGTGGTCTCATTTTAAATAATAATTGTTTTTAAATACCTAATTAAATAAAGTAATATAGTAAGTCACTTTAAATCATATTTACTTAAAGAAAGAAAGAAAACAGGAAACATTAATTCACTCACATGGAAAAAAATTGCAACACAGGCACACTGAGATCTTCAAAAATAATAAAATCCAAGTAATTTTTTTTCAATATTATCATCATAAAGTCTATTACACAAATATCAAATTTCATATATAATGAATCATATTTTCACATATATTATTTTTTAAAATTATTTGGAAAAATTCTGAGACCAGGCATTGAGACGGTGTATGATTCAGAGGCCTAGTATGCCTAGGATGGTTCATTAAAAAATGTTATGTTTTTAAAAGTGTGTGTGAATAGGTTTCCAAAAAGAGTGGAATAACTCATAAACGAGTGTTTGGATAAAAAAAATATGAGGGTATCTTTTTGTTCAGAGTAGAAACTTTACCTTAGGCAGAGCCTAACATCGATCAGCATTGGTTGACTGTGAAAGTTAGAATTTGGACATAATCGTCATTAAAATATTTTAATAAAAATATTTTATTAGACATAGTATATTTTTTATTTTTAATGAAACCTTTTTCTGAAATTTATAGTTATCTCCATAACACTATAATGCCTCTAAGGCGTATAAGGAAACTTTATCGACAACGAACAATGGCGGATTGAGGATCAACAACAACATAGACCATAGTTATTTATCAATGACTGGTCAAACATCTAGGTAGGATGTTAATCTCTTTATAATTTCCACTTTCCATTTTTATATTTAACAAAAAACATGGACCAACCAACAAATAGGTTGATCCTTGGTTTGGTTGTTCTTGTGGGATGGTTAAATTTAAGGGTTTATGAATGGGAGAAATAATCTGGGTGATTTCTATTTCTTCATTCTTTGTTCATCCTTTTTAACAAGAATGAATTGACGCTAACATGAACAAAATCTGAGTTCATTCTTCATGAATTCTTGTAGCCTTTCCCTCATCCCTATTCTTTGAACATTCATTGTTCAACCCTTATGGTCATGGATCAACGATTTCGGGTGGCTCTGGGTTTAATTGGACCCCCAGATCAATGGAAAATCAACTACAGTGGCCGCAGTAGTATAGAGAGGAACTTGAAAGAAACCAAATATGCGATCGCATGATTGTTTGGGCATCGGAGGAGCCTTGGTGGTCTATGAAAGTGACCACCAGAGTAGGTCTAGCGCAAAAGCCTGACATGGTGTGGGGCAGTGCAGGTTGTGTGAAGCAACGGCTGGAGCGACTAGAGGAGGGGGTTGGAGAAGTGTGGTTCAATGGCCAAAGCCCAAGAGGGTCACAGTAGGAAGGCTGTTTGGGAGCCGTGAGGAGCAGAGGTAGCAAGCGTGTGGGTACCGCAGGCCAGTGGAGTGCAACTCGTGGGACCAAGTGACACGGGAGGAGCCACATGGTCAGGGCAGACAGCAGGGACCAGGGGTCGTGGCCAGGGAAGGCCACATCTAGCGAAGAAAATGGGATTTCATACAGTGGTCCGGACTAGATTTATTGGGCCATTATGGTGACCTTTGGTGGTTTGGCCCAAACTGTACCGAACCAAGTCAAGTCGGTTGATCCAGGTCGGGTCGGACCCAGACCGGACCCAGGTTAGACCCTTTTACAAAAATTTCCATTTCATTTAAACCGTGACTATGTTTGCGAGTCGTTTTTGGCATTTGTACCCTTTTTATTAGAAGGTCCTTATCAATACTCTGAATGAGATTTTATGGAAATTGTTTTATAACCAAATGGATTGAGTATTAGGTTCTCCTTGAACAAGCGCGCTACGAGAGTAATCATGTGGCAGGCTATAACTTAGTGACTATGTGACTTGGATACAATGTGACTTGGGGGATTCATGACCCATATATTCTTGATTCCCCATTGACACATTTTTCGCCATCGATTCTCTTTGAACCATCAATACTCAAAATGTTATCGACACTCTGTGCGCCATTGACTACAACGGAAAATACTTCTCTTTGTGATTTCGAATTATACATGTGTGATCTGACTGAAATTCATGTGTTTTCATTGTGGTATACCATGTATTTATTTGTGTTATGTCATGTATTTATTTGTGGTTTACATTTTTATTTCATAGTGGTATTCATTTTTGGTTTTAGGGTGTCCAGTTGTGTATTGTTTTAATCTCCCCTACACGGGTTCTACCTGCATGTGTCATGTCTTGTGCAGATAATTGACGCTTTGAAGGAGTTCTACGTTGAACAAGACCAGGTCGTCCTTATAATACTCTGACATATGGGGTGTGCTTTTATGGCTTCAGATAGCTATCCTACAACTACCCATCAGGTTATGTTTTCTACAAACGACTTTCAGGAACTTGTGTATTCAATATTGGAGACTCCTTTTTGCATGGGCTTGTATTCTAGCCCCGTTTACAATCTATTTTTACTACTATCATACTTTTTGGTTGGTATCTTAGTGTATTCATGCTTTTTCTGCTTATTTTTTTTACATTTAGGCTTTTCGGTCTTGGAATTGTATGCGTGTGTGCAGATACTTAGGCAAATGCCTACCATTTGTGGGACATGCCTACTCAACACTAGTCTCCAACACTTGGCCTATTGGTGGAGGGCTTGGGGTACTCGCTCCATGGGACGCTATGGTAAAGGTTATCATATAGTGTTATCTAAAGAGTTTGGTTCTACATAATGACAAGGAGTCTGTAAGGTTGGTTTGGGGAGATAGTGTCGAGTGTTTCGAGTATGGATTTCAAGCTAGGGAATCCAGTATTTGTGTGACGGATGACGTATCCATATAGTAGAACTCTGAATTCTTCTGTTTGACTTGGTAGATGAAAAAACTAGTTGCAAAGAAATTAATGGAACCTACGTCATATTGGATTTGGGTGTGTTCTAATGTCCCTCTTGAGTCAGCTCACCAGGTATACTCTACTGATCATGGTTCATCTTCGTCTATTTCAGGATGCCACTATACAGACAGCCATTCGGAATTACGTTTCATGATCATGAGGATGATCCATCTAGAGATGAGGCATCGGTACAAGGACTAGTACCAGAGATAGCACTGCCAGGTGGTGTGTTAGTGACACCACCACCCACTAAGTAGTATTTACTACTAGTGCTAGCGGTAGAGGTTGCATGCAGGTTTAGTGAATTGCATGAGTTCTATAGGAAAAAACCTCCTAGGTTTCGGTGTGAGATAGAATCTTGGATAGATGAGGATTGGATATAGATAGTTATATGTGTCTTTTTCCATGTGAGGATTTCTTCTGACGATATGGCAGTTCAAGCGGCAAGCCTACTTTAGGGATCAGTGGGGAAATGGTAGAGCATAGTGTGCTAGACGCATGATGAAATGACTCTATCTTGGGTATAAATTGAGTTATTATTCAGGGAGGAGTTCTTTCTAGTAACATTATTCTCAATACACATATAGGAGCTATTTTATCTGTAGCAGGTCAATCAAACAGTAGAGGATTACTCGAAAATATTTATAGATCTTTCTCGCTACTCTATGGATATGGTGTGGGGCCCATTCTTCATGGCATGGACCTTCGAGCATGGGATACACCAAGATATTATGGAATCGATGATATCCCTTAGAATTATGACCTAGGATGGGGTACTGGAGAGAGATCTACTTGTGAAGAGATTTCTGGCGGGGCTAACGCTGGCAGTGGGAGCTTCCAGCTGGCACAGGGTAGCTGAGTCTTTGGTGGTTGGTAGCTGAAAAAATTACGAAGGGACCCAAGTTGGTCAAGCACTCCAAGGTATTATCCCATGACACAGGATCATTAGTGCGGGGCTCCCAGGGCAGTTTGGGTTAGATGAAGGACAGGTTATGTTAATCGTGCGGTGGTTAGGGACATCTAGCTAGATATTTCCTAACTCGTCGTACGGATGATCAACATATGGTTGAGGGACTACTGAGGAAGTTTATAAGTAAGTATCAAAGTGGTTCATAGGGTGTCATGTGTGTCAAAGGAATATATAGAGAATAAGGTGGTGAGCTATGGTTCAATGTACTACCACCACCACCCCCAGGAGGTCCACCACAGGCTTAGGGAGCTGGTGGACATTGATAAGGCCAGCTTTAAGTGATGGATTCATATGACTGTGGTGATCTAGAGATCATTATAGGTATAATCTATTTCTTTTCCACCCTATCTACAATTTTTATAGACACGAGTTTCAAACACTTTTTTCTCTCCACGACCCTTGTTCGAGACTAATAGATTCAAGTGGAAACGTTATCTCAATCCCTACACTTAGATACTTCTACGGGGGGATTCAATGATCCCACACTAGTTCCGACAATGTTCCCTTACTCAAAGGGGTTAGAGCTTTTGTTAGGATATCATGGTGGAAATGTCGAGGCCTTATGATACCATTCTTGTTATGGACTGGTTATCTGCAGTTCGTGCCCAAATTGATTGTTTTAGGCGTAGATTGTGGTGTGTCCTTGAATATGGGACCAGGGTTTCCTTTTTTTATGAAAAGGAAACACATGAAGTGTATTATAGACATAATCATACGATGGTTCATTCTATTACTCACTAGTTGTCTATTCTCACCCTTAGTACGATGGATGATAAGAGTCCTCATTTATCCAAAGTAGTGGCAGAGTACATGGATGTATTTCCTAATGATTTCCCTAGATTATATTCCCATAGGGAGGTAGAATTTTTCATTGACCTATACCCTATGAATCCACTGATATATACACCTTCATATCAGATGGCTCTTGCAGAGCTTTGTGAGTTGAGGGTATGGCTAGAGGATTTGCAGAGGAAGGGCCTCATGGGACCCACTGTTTCACCCTGGGAGCCCCAGTTTTGTTTTCCAGAAAGGAAGATGGGAGATTAAGGTTATGTGTGGAATTTCAGAACCTAAATCAGGTGACTATGAAGAATAATTATTGACTACTAAGTATTTATGACCACTTCGATCATTTTAAGGGAATGAGGTGGTTCTCAAAGATTGACCTCATATCTAGCTATCACTAGCTTTGTGTATGGGATGAGGATGTACTAAAGAAAACATTGAGATGTCAGTATGGAAACTATGAGTACTTGGTTATTCTATTTGGCATGATGATCTCCCCAACAGTGTTCATGGTACTCATGAACAGAATCTTTCATCCTTACTTATACCAGTTAGTCGTGGTCTTCATTGATGACATCCTAGTGTACTCAGAATCCAAGTAATAGCATGAGATACACTTGAGGATGGTTCTAGATATAATTTGAGAGAACTATATTTATGGGAAGATCTTGATGTGTCAGTTCTGGATTCAGGATGAACACTTTTTAGGACACATCATTTCAGAGGATGGTGTTGCACTGGATCCAGTGAATATTGAGATGGTGATTACTTAGGATCCACCTAGTATTTTTACTAAGGTGAGGAGTTTCCTAGGTTTGGTTGGGTACTATGGGTGGTTTTTACCTAACGTTTCTAGAGTATCATCACCCTTGATGTCCTTAACATAGAAGGGAAAGCCTTTTTTGGACAGAGAAGTGTCAGCGTTGCTTTTAGAAGTAGAGGCATAGGTTGAAAATCACTCCCATATTGAGACTACCAGAGCAGGGAATCAGGTATGTAGTGTTCTATGACGTATCAGGGGCTATGTTTGGTTGTGTCCTCATACAGGGGAAAGCATAGATTGTCTATGGTTCACACCAGTTGAGTTAGAATGTGCATAACTACATGACCCATGATCTTGAGCTAGCAGTAGTAGTATTCTCTTTAAAGATGTGGTGACATTACGTGATGGGTGAGAAGTTTACTATCTACTCTAAACACAATATTCTAAAGTATATCTTTTCTCATAAGGATATGATATTCAGATATAGGTGATGGATAGAGTTACTCCAGGACTATTACTTTGAGATTTTCTATACATCTGGGAAGGAGAATGTAGTGGTCGATTCTCTCAGGAGGAGATCCAACTTGTTGTTGTTGAGTGAGGCATCAAAGCAGTTGTTCACGTTGTAAAAATCCTTTGTGGATAGATATGGAGTATCTTACCTCCAGTAGATGTTTGACACCCCTCCACTCTTACATCGGATTAGGGAGTCAGAGCTCGAAGACATTGACTGTGAGACTTTATGTGCTTATATTTCCAAAGGGCATGCCCCTGATGGATATTCGAAAGGTGGGGAGCAAGTCGTTCTCTTCAAAGGATACAAAGTAGTACCAGTGTCATTGTAGAAGGGATTATTGAGGGAGTTACATATATCCCCTTTGGTGGTATATATGGGTGTGGTGAAGATGTACCAATACCTCTGATATCAGTTCTAGTGGTTGGGGATGAAGAAGGAGGTGGTAAAGGCCATTTCTAGATGCCTCACTTGTTAGTAGGTGAAGGTAGAGAACTAGGTTTCAGCGGGCTTGACCCAACCACTTGAGGTACCAGAGTGGAAGTGGTATGAGATGTAAATATACTTCATGATGGGTTTTCAATTCACATATTGGGGGCATGATACCATCTAAGTGATCATTTACTGACACACCAAGTCGGCCCACTTCCTACTGATCTGTCAGTAGAGTTCCGTATATATATTGGGATGCCTCTACATGTAGGAGATAGATTGGATTCACAGAGTGACATTGGCGATCATTTCAGATCATGATTCTCATTTTATATCCTTTCTTTGGAATGGATTTCAAGAGGTTTTTGGGACTCAGTTGTTCTTGAGCACAATATTTCATCCCCAAACTAAAGGCTGGATGGAGAGAACCTTTCAGGTTCTTGAGGAGTCGCTACGTACATGCATCCTATACTTTGGCCATAGTTGGGAGAATCATATACCACTTCTGTAGTTTTCATACAACAACTTATAACACTCCGGCATTATAATTCCATAACATGGGGACCTATACGGGTGACCATACAGGTCACCGCTTTATTGGACTGACCCACGAGAGTCAACACTCATGGGTCCAGAGTTAGTGCGGACTACTGCATAGAAGGTACAAATCATCTAGGAGTATATGAGGACTGTAAAAATCCAATATAATTCATATCTTTTATGGAGAAATAGGCCATTAGAATATGATGAGGGAGTCCATGTGTTCCTGGAGGTCTCACTTCAACGGGGATTGTGCAGATTTGGTTGGGGCGGCAAGTTATCTCTAAGATACATCGACCCTTTTCATATTCCGAGTAGAGGTGGTGAACTGGGATACCACCTAGATCTACACCCACAATTTCACTGGGTGCATGAGGTCCTCCAAATATAGTAGAAGAGGAGGTACATTCATGATCCATCACACATCATCTACTAGGGCAAGCTAGACATTGATGATGGGGTGACTTTTGCAGAATACCTGGTGGAGTTCGAGGGTTAACAAGAGTAGATCCTTTAGGGGTGGTTGATTACTCTAGTGAAAATTTAGTGGTAGCACATCAATATACAAGAGAGCACATAGAAGCAAGAGTCTCAGATTCTTGCTTAGTACCCGCATATTTTTGTTGAGTATCCTTTATTTTCTGATTTCAAGGATGTAAATACCTATGTGATATGTCTTTACTTCATTTGTTTCCTTTGTGTTATACCATGTATTTATTTGTGCTATATCGTGTATTTATTTTTTTGGTTTACTTAATGTATTTCATAGTGGTCTTCCTTTGTGGTTTTAGGGTTTCTTATTGAGCATTGTTTTACTCACCCCTGCACAGGCTCTTCTCGCATGTGTTATGTCTTGTTTTGAAAATCAATGCTTTGATAGAGATTTAGGTAGATAAGGACCTGGTTGTTATTAGAGTACTCAGAAAAATGGGGTGTTCTCCTACAGATTCAGACATTTTTCCTACACCTATCCTTCTAGTAGGTTTTTCTATGGACAAGTTTTGTTAACTTGTGTATTCAAAGTTGCAGACTCCCTTTTGGGTGGGATTATATTTTGAGCCTATTTACTTTTCAGTTTCCCTACTATCTCACTCTATTGTTTGTATCTTAGTGTTTGAGTGCTTTTCCTACTTAGTGTTTTTACACTTAATCATTCTAGGAAGGGAAGTGTTTGATTGTGTACAAGTACTTAGGAAAATCTCTCCCATTTTTGGGAAATGTCTACATAGTGTTAGTCATTATCCCATGGCCTATTAGAGGTGGGATTGGGGAAGTCCTGGAATGGGCCCCTCTGGGATAGGTTTTGACCCATCTAAAACTCATAAATATTATCTAATGAAGAAGAAATCTAGTTAATATTTATTTCCAATCATAAAATTATAAAGTATCTAATGTTATTGATTCCTAAATTTCTATTTTTTTCCTTTAGACCAATTCATTTGATTTAACATAGTAATATATAAAATGAATGTTATATAAAAGTTTAAAATATTTTCAATCTACTATAAATAATGTTTAAAAAAATTCATACCTCATATGTTAGATAACGTAGAAGGCTAGCCGGTCAAAGGAAAAAATGACTCATACAATCTATAACTCTTGTAAACTCCACGGTAGGTAGTGATATAAGACTATTTGGATAAATAATATCATTTATTGATATTCGGACCTAATCTAACTGCATAGGTTGGTGATATATAGAATCCCCAAAAATATGTAAGTCTATGTACACTACAATACATACATGAGCATCTCTAACATACAAATCATAGTATATGGTTGGGTCCTAAGGAGGAGGTGGAGGATATGTATAGAAAGGCTAGGTAGGTTTTGTTGGCTGGGAAGGCTGGGCCAGCTGGAAAGGCTTGTAAGGTTGGGCCGATTGGGAGGGTTAGGTCGGCTAGACAAGATCACCAGGCTGCAGAGGCAGTGACTGTCACATTAATTATTTAAACAAAGCTAGCACAGTTGATTTAATTTGATTTCTCGTGAACTGTTTTAAGTATTTCAGCTTGAATTTTAAAGAATCTATTTCTCAGTATCATGATTTCTTATTGTGATTACCAAAAAACATTCCTAATGCTATAATATTCCACATGTCCTCTTATACGGTTGGGGTGTTCTAGATTTATTACAGTGCTAGCTAGGATGTCTATCCTATTATCATGGATAAAAGTGTCATGCATAACTTTCTACTAAAGGTTATCCAAAAATTAAAAATTAAAATTATATAATATTTTTGTCAATTTAAAAAATACAAACATTCATGGAAAATAAAAATTAATTTTTTATTATTCTCTCATCTACTTTCTTATATTTCTCTATAATATATTGGTTTTTCCTTTCTTCCCGCTCTTTTACATTTTTCATGTTGAGTGAGGGAGATAGAGGACCGAACTGGACCTCTACTGAACCACTACTTGATTGAGCTCTTAATGAATCAAACTTTTCAACAATCATTTCCTCCTCCAATAAATGATACCCTAAACATGATAGCGTATGAGGGTATATGTTCTACAACTAGATCTCTTGATGAGATCTTCTATAAGCCTATTACATAAATATAATAAAATAAGTAATAAATTAGTATATAAGAAATATTACAATATAAAATAATTGTCTTACTATAAATGCTTCATCATGTCGGCTAGAGGAAATATTCTCTGTGTATCTGTATCTAAATACTCATACTTGAGACATGGGTTTTCATTATGTGACCAACCAAAAACATAATTTTTGGTCAATTTTGTTTTAAATACTATCCATAGAACCACCAACAAAGATAGTAAACATTTTTTAATTTCATTATTTTCTTCAAAAATGCGTGTAATCTACAATAAAATAAAATAAATATTAGTCTTGTAAAATATATAATATTTCAAAAATGAAATAAAAATAAATTAACTGAGATATTTTACCATTATAAACTCCGAAAACTGGTCATTGGACATCTTTTTGATGAACTTCCAATCAGGATATAAAATGATAATGCCACAACGACTATGCATGGTAACTGGTTAACTGAATTACATTTAGCTAGTTGGGTTATTGTTTTCAACAAAAATATAATATAATTTCTGCTCATCATGAGAAACTGAAATTTCTGGTAAACATGTAGTCTCACATTTACTAACTCTAGAACTCAATTTCTCAGGGGAAGGACTAGACTCCTCCATAGGAGGCACATCAGTAGTCCTGTAATTTTATCTTTTAAATTATAAGTTTGATTTCATGAAATAAATATACTACTAAATATTTAATAATAACAAAAACATATAGCTTTATGAATGTTCCTCTTACTCTATGTCTATCATTTAAATAGGAAATTGAAATGATATTTTGTGTACTTTCATATTATTACAAAATTGAATATTTAAAAACAAAGATAAAAAAAATATATAAGTAAATAAACAGTGTCACACATATGTAAGTTTAAAAAAAATGATGTCTTGATTTTTAAAAAAACTCAAGATAAACTATTATATATATACAGCAATTATAGAGTTATAGAAACATTTATAAATTTAAATATCACATTTACAAAAAGATATTATATACATAAATTTAACTAAAACATAATGATGTATGTCAGGTTATTCAATCGAACAAAAATATTTAACCATAACTTTTTAATATAAAATTTTACACAAAAACTTATAATTAATCAAATATATAAAATTATACATCCAATAATTAATAAAAAATAGTTTTTTAGAAATTTAAATTTAAAAAAAGTATAAATATTTACCAGAATATTTAGGAGAGTAATTTTGTGCTTTCCCATATCCCTTCAGCATTTTCATTTCATACAACATAGACCAAGTTTGAATTATAGTCATTGTTATCATCCGGAAATCATGAAATAGATGAAAAATCCTCAAAAAAATCCATAACATAATCATCATCCTCATCACCCAAATGAATTATTTTCCCTTTCAAAACAACAGGACAAAATCATTCAATGGATCAATGATATAATATATTTTATTTTCATGTGCTTCCCTGATAAATGGTTCCTTTTTTCTTATTAATCCTTTCTAATCAACTAGTGTTGACCTATAATAATAAATTTTCACACCCCTAATACCATCAACCCATTTTCATTGAAACATTGGGACTCTAAATTTATTATAATCAATTCCACATATATCCTTCAGAACTCCAAAATATTTTCTTGATGTAGAAATTGGGTTTTATCTTTTCACTCAAAAAATGCACTACTTCAGCAACAACCATTACCTCACTATTTTGAACGGTACTCATGCAATAAAAATTTATTTTTATAAAATGTGTATCCATTAATATCGAAACCAGACCATTTGATTATATTAACATATGGTCTCCTTGTTAACCGTTTTTATTTTTATAATACTAATATATATGGATTACTTTATCTTTAAACCATGAAACAAAATTATTTTTATACTGAATCATCAACCACTTTTCATTTATTTTCCAATATTGTACCTTTAATTTGGTAATATGTGATGATATATATGGTTAAACATCATCAAGGTTGTTTAAAACATATAAATGCACCTGCATCACGTCATCACATGAAAGAAACTTTTCCTTTAATCCTCAAATCCATCTACCTTCACTATCAACTATCATATATCAAGATATTGGGAGACCCACATGATCCACTTCATACAAATAATCAGTACCGAACTCAATCACCCCTTATGATAACTATTTTTGAACAATATAGGCATTCTTCGTTGAGTATTTTTAAAATATCCCTTCAAAATTCTCAAATATCTTTCGAAAGGATAGATTAAATGTAAATAAATAAGACCACGTATTCTTATCTCATGAACCAGATGAATCGTCAAATGGACGATTATATAAAAAAACATCGGTGGAAAATACATTTCTAGTTGAAAAAGAAAATGAGTGTCTTTATTCTCCAACACATATAACAAATTTGGATCTAAAAATTTTCTACAAATGGATTTGAAAAAATTACATAACTTGGTGATATTATTTCTAATAGGTTTAGGTAATATACCACATAGTGTGACCTATAGTAGTTGTTTCATCAATTAAAGACTGTCATGAGATTTCAAACCAATTAATTTACAGTCCTTCAATGACACAAAATTCATTACATTTTAATAATATGAACTGGGTACATTAAAACCCTGAAAAATAATCATCTTCCCACTCTTGATTAACATGTAACAAGTCAGGGGAATTATGTTCTATTTATTTTCATAGTGGGAGCTAAATCAAAACATATTCCCATTGATATCAATTCAATTCTAAAATTCAATACGTATTTTTTATTTCAATTTATATCCAAAAAAATCTCAATAAAACTATCACATATGTTATTCCCAATGTGTATAACATCAATGTTATGTTTCATCTTTAAAAATATCCAATATGTTAGTTTAAAAATGATACACTATTTCTTCTGTATATTTTTTTGATGAACATAACTTCCTTTCTTTCCAAATGTGATATTAATATTTTTCACCTTATCCTAATATCATTCAATAGAAAATGGTGAGGGGGAAGATTATATTCTTATAAAACATTAAATACTTTTTCCAATCAATGATAGGGATGATCAATTCCCAAAAATCTTCGATGACCCACATACATTGTATTTCATTCTTTTCTTAATTGATAATATAAAGTCTCTTCTTCCTAAATTAAACATTATTTATGTCCCTTAAAGTTGTATCCAAATAAGTTTTTATATCAAGGAATGTTTTTTATAGTGAACATTATCATAGAACACAAAATAAAACAGTCTTTCTTGTTTTCGTCAAAAACTGTAACACTTGTCTCCCATAGAAGTTTTAAATCATCAATCTGTGGTAAAATATACACATAAATATTTTTTTTGGTTGTTTTGGTCAAGAAATCATCAATCTCATCATAAAATATTTTTTATTCATATATATCTGTGGAGATAAGTTTTAAACAACAAAAAAATATGACATTAACTATGTTGGCTACTTAGGATATGATATGGACTCATTCTATCTGTGCATAGTCTAATGTTAAGATTTATAACTTCACTTCCAAAATCCGAAACTTTTTTTTATCAAATATCTTCCACTATGTTGAATCATTATGGTGACTAAGTTACCATCATATATGTGCTCATCGGTATTCCAAATTATCCTTTTTGCATCATTTTAATTTGAAAATGGACACTTCAAAAAAGGAATTACTAGAAGGTTCCAAATTTCATTAACGGGTGGTGTGATTCTAGTACCTGATAATGAATGATATATGAATTATTGTAATTATTGGAAGGAATTATTTGAAGGTACCAAATTGATTTAAAATGATGTTAAATGTTAGTACCTAATAATTATTCACAAGTTGAATATTTCATCCATCGAATAGCATTATGTTCTTCATTGAGGACATTTGGATAAATTTTAATATTTTTTTTATATAAAAAATAATCATTGGGGGAAGTATTTTTCTCTTTATGCACCAGTCCCATTGGGCATAATATTTTATTTTCCTCGTAATTGGAATCTGGAAGCCCATTTCCCACTAGAAGTAGCTCTTTTATATTTTCAATCAAGTTAGAGATACTTTTATCACTCCAACAATTTCTTTCATTCAAGTTAAATAATCTCGGAACTACTGATAACACTATATATTTAGTGCAACCTAAGAATAATGGTTTCTCAGAATATCCATATAATTGTTCAACATTTTCTGTTTTTTATTATTTCAACACATATATCATGAATTAATTATTCAATGCAATCACATGTTTTAATAATTTCATCAACATTAGATGTTGAATTTTCAATTCTTTAACCATACCAGATCAAAAATGTATAATTATGGATAAAACCATAGCAAATGAGATGATCCTTTATTTCTATAAAATTTAACTTTCTCATATTAAAACACATCAAACATGGACATGAAATAAAATCTATAGTTTTAATATTTTTTTTATCAAATTTTAAGAAATCATTAACTCCATTTTCATATTCATTAGTGTTTCTTCATAACTTTATGCGATAATGATCCATTAAATACCTAATATTATAAAATAAAAGGTGAATATATTAAAATATATAAACATTTTAATGAGTATATATATAAACAGATGAATTTTAAACATAAAAACATATAATCAAAATGATTGGTGATCAGGCGGGAGAAATAAATGATTATTCAGAATAAAATAAAAAAATAATTACTCTAGGTCTTTATTTCATTTAATTTTTTTATTAAAAACTATTCTTGAAGACCCTATTAAAGGAATAAAGATGTTTTTTTCAAGTTTATATAAAAAAAATTTAAACGAATATCATACAACACTACTTACATTCTATATAGATCATTCAAGATAAACATTAATATTAATCTTTAGTTAAAGAAGAATAAATAATGTCAAACAAAAATTCCTTATGTATATATTCATTACTATGTTGGGTACTGTATTAACTATTCTATCCTTTGTTTTAATTTTTATGCAAGAAAAATTTCAATGAAAGGAGTTATGAAATTGTTTCTTACAAGTGTGTTCCTATAATTATTATAGATAACAATGATATTTTTAATCCTTATTTTTTTTCAAACCCCATATCCACTCAAACTATCTTAAAATATTTTTATGATTATTTAGTAATAATGTTATGAGTGATATTTTATCAATGTCAACAAAAAATGGGGACTATTTTTAGAACTAGAAAATGATTGAAAGTGTAGGTGCAAAAATTATATGTTTTTTTAAGATTACATGGTGTATTATTAGTTGTAGTGAATTAATGTTGATATATTGATTTTTTTTTATAATAGTCAATGTTTTTATAACTCATTTTTTAACAAATTAATAATATTCAGACTCTTATGAATAATTAAATAATCATATAGAGGTTTCGTGATGAAAATTTTTCAATTCAAGTAGTAGTATGAAATAAGGAGTATATACTATGTTTTTTTCCTTCTCCATTCAAAGGTTTATAGAAAATTTCATCTTAATAATAATTATGATCTCAATTTCAGGATATTGGGGTCATTTTCTTGAAAATTTATTATAAAAATGAGGAATTTTTATGCTTGTACTGATTAGTTTTATTCATTTCAGGACAATATAGATGGTTTGGGGTTAATCAATTATGATGTAAACATGGAAGAATATTATCATCTAAACATGGATTATGGATTGAAACCAAAACCTGTTACACTCCCCTTGTGTGTTAGTTGCCTATCTAAAACAAGTAGGTTAACATTATATGGAGTGCATATGTAAGAACGTCATAAAATTTTATTGTAGATTAAAAATGAGATTTATTATCATTATCATCCAATATTGATTGTAATTCAAATGAATGAAAAAAAGTGATGTATTATTTTATAAAATATTAGTGAATTTAAATAATTATATTATCAGATATATATATATATATCTATATTTACATGATCATTGTCTTGTTGATCCAAAAATATATAATTTGGTTACAATCAAAAATGAAAAAAATAGCGATGAATTTGTAATAATATATATATATATATATATCATTTTTGGCATAAAAATTTGATAATTCCATCAAATAAAAAATTTATAAATATAAACAAACATTAAAAATAATAATTTATAAATAACAATCAAATACATACAAACAAAGTAAGGGATCAACAAAATTTATTACTAATAGATAAATAATTTATATTCAAACTTGAAAAAATAATTTACAAAATTTAGAGTGGAGAAACATAAAATATATTTTGAATATAGATTTTCTCCCATTAAGTTGTTGGTAGGGTGAGCACTACAATATTTAAGAAAATAATTGGCAAAAAATGAACAAGAAAAATAGCAACAACAAAAACCTAAATCCACAGTGGTCATATACTGAAATAGGGTTTTTAGGAACTAAATAATTTGTTGGATCATGAAAAAAACATGAAGTATTAAATATTGATGGTCAATGATCATGAAAATATGATTAAAATTGGATAAAACTTATTATAATAAGATTCAATGACAATCAGGTAGCCGATGAAAGCATCATTGGTAGAGAGAAAAAGAGGGACTCGAAAAAAATAAATGAATAGACATAAAAGATCTTCCGAAGTCCTTTGAAGTCATTTTTGGTCAAGAGAAAAATGGGGACTCCAAAACAACAAATGAATAATTGAACAATATGGTTAGAAGGTCTTTGGGGCGTCAAACATTGAGATTAAAGAGAAGAAGGAAAATATAAAATGAGGGTTTCAGTTTTCATCCAAACTTTAATTTTTTAAAAGAGTTTCGACATTGATTTTAGTAAAAACTAATGTTGAATGTTTTGTTTAAAACTTTTCAGCATCGGTTTTAATGAAAATTACGTCCAAACGATTTTGTTGAAATCTATAGCATCGGTTTTGTAAAAAAACAATAAAAATTTTCCTCATACCTTATTAGCATCGGTTTATAGGAAAATAATGTCATAAATGTGATGTTACATACACTATTTATACTAGTGATAGTTCAGTCACAAAGATCCATGAATGATTAGTATTGTAGTAGTATCATGAGCTCCAAGATTGAGTTGTTTATTTTTATTCTATTTTTTTCCTTCTCTATTGAACATTAGTGGATCAAGATCCTTAAATAAACAATATCTCTAATGTTATTATTCACTATAATGGTCACTTATTCAATGATTTACATTAACCTGTAAAGTGAAAGTTTTCTTCATTATTAACTCAGAAGATTATGCTTTGCATCTCTTCAAAAACCTATATCAAAATAATGATAATAAATACAATAATATAAAAAATTATGTAACTATTTATTGTAACTAATTTGGTGTGGAGTATAATACACAACTTATAAGAACATTTTTTAAGTGAAAAAAATTACACTTCTTGTGTTCATCTAGAATGGAATTAAGGATTCCTAAAGTTGTATCGTGTGACTAATTTCATTATTGCTGATAACTGACATTGTAACCAAATATTCAATATTTTTAAGAGATATAATGATATTTCAAACCAAAAGTCATAATTATTGATATATTGAAATCATATATAGCAATTCCTATCATCTTCTACAATATCAGTAATTGTCATTTTCAATAATTCAAATTAGTGATAAGCTAAGTCATAAATGATGATATCTCAAATAAAGATATAGTTTTCAGTTATTCACCTATATCATAAACCTATAACAACCTTTCTTATTATAGTAAATCATTCTCATATCATGAAAACATTAATTGTTTCACAAATCAATTGAAATAAAATATGAAAAATGGATTCTATATTGAACATGACATGCCTAAGAAATATTTTAATCAA
Source organism: Viscum album (assembly GCA_963277665.1). Taxonomy (NCBI): domain Eukaryota; kingdom Viridiplantae; phylum Streptophyta; class Magnoliopsida; order Santalales; family Viscaceae; genus Viscum; species Viscum album. Next base: position 1,897,399,966 of record OY728123.1, read on the forward strand.
GAATAATAACAAATCAAGAATCTTTATGGGGTCGAGGTGACTAAAAAATATCATTATATTATTTTTAATGATTTACATGGATATGAATAACTAAACCACTATTGTATGATAAAATATATCTATATCATAAATCACAATATATTTTATTTTAAATCAACAAGAAACAATGAATTTATCCAAAATCAAAAAGAAATAATGATAAAAACATATCATTAAACTAGTAATAACAAACATTTAAACTAAAAAAACCATCAATATATATCTAATAAAAATATATACATAAAATAAAAATGACCACAATAAATAATATTCACATGATATAAACCTCGTAAAAAGAGTATTAATTATTAAAACATTTAAATAGTCTAAGGAGCTAATATTTATGTCCTATCAAATAACAAATATTGTCTAACAATCATTGTATTTACAATTTCAGTCCAACATAAACGTGATTGACATAGTCACCATACAATGATTCAAATGGTTTTATTCCAATGAACGAGTTATTGTTATAATAAAATTTAATAAGTGGTAGATCCTCATTACAATATCCTTCAAACTATAGAATGTGAGCTCTCAACATATATTATAATGTTTGAATCATTCACCTAGTTTAACTGGAGGGTGAATTATTGTGCCGAAGCACAATAGGGAGCCAGAAGAATATTGTAATCTCCTCCACACTCTTTATTATCACATAGTATTTTTATTAGTTTCAATCCCAATGTGGGTATTTAATCCTTTCTGTGTTTCATTCTAGTCTAAGAAATATATTTAATCACTAATCAATTGAAGTGATTACAAAAGGTGAGAAAGTATCATACTTAAGTCGGAACTTACAAATGGTGGGAAGTTATCATTCTTAACCCTTGATAAGGTATCATCCTTGACCTGATGAACACTCTTGAAAGTAGAATTGTCTCCTGACGTTTTTGGCTAAGATTATTCCTCATTAGTAGTTCTTTTATTTCTAGTATATAAACATCTACAACAACATTCATGTCATCCATGTTGTCTTGACTAAAACATATAGTGATCAATGCATGTATACATTAGATTTCTCTGTATTGTTTTCTTCCTCATTTTTCTTCAATAGCTTTGACACCCATATCATGAATATTAAATAGTAGTTTTAACATTTTTCAGTTTCTTATTCTCCTTTATTATTCCTATTATTCTTATTATTTATTCTATTCTTCCTTAAAAGTTAATTTGGTATACAGTATAAATATGTGGCTAACCTCTTTCTTATCTTCTTCTTCTTTCCCTATGCACAATATCACCTTTATAGAATCTTTCACTTCTCTATCTCTTATTCTCTTCTCATTTAATGGAGGTATAGTTCTATAAAACATTTTTATCAAACTAAAGGAAACAATTAAATGGATTATTATAAAAAAAGTATAATATTTCCATATGGTTTTTTATTGATTTGGAAGAATTATGATAAATTTCCTATCGAATATTTATGGGAATATCTTGAAAGAAAAGGGGTGATAGTGGCGTATAAAATTCATCCAAGAAAAGTATGAAGGGAGTTTGACTAATGTTATAAAACTCTATTAGGTGACACTATAGATTTTTTAGTCTCTATAGGATTACATCAAGGTTTGTATTTAAGCTCATAATTTTTTCCTTTGGTCTTAGATGAACATAAAAAGCATATTCAAGATGAGATTCCCAATTACATGCTTTCTATGAATGATATAGTTCTTATTGAATAATCAAAAGAGACTATCAATTTTAAGTTAGAGTTATGAAAATAAACTTTTTAATCAAAAATTCATCCTCTTAATATGCGTAAGAAAGAATATATAATGTTTACTTTTAGAAAAGGATCGTATGATAATATTACATATGTAATATTTGGTGCCCATATTATTTCAAATGTTGGCCTTTTCCAATGTTTAGGTTCATTTATGTAATGTGATGGAGATATTAATGCAGATGCCTCTCATAAGATTCAAACTAGATGAATAAAATAATGAAAGGCTTTAGGGGTTCTTTTTAATTGTTAGATTCTTTTGAAACTAAAGAGTAGATTTATAAGATTGTTATTAGACCATATATCTACATGGTAGTGAGTGTTGACCTTTAACAGAACACCTTAAACAAAAAATAAGGGTAGTATAAATGAAAATTTTAATATGGACATGTGTGTATACTAAAATGGATAAGATTAAAAATGAATGTGTTTCAAAGAAAATTGGAGTGGATTTGATTTATGTGAAGATGAATGGTGATATATTAGGTTTATTTGAATATGTTTGAATAAGACCTATCGATGAAAATGTTAATATGATAAACATAATGAAAATTTCATTAATTAAAAGATGAAAAGTTTGATCTAAAAGGATCATTAAAAATGTTATAAGAACTCATAGGTATGTATCTATTAACAGAGTAAATTTAATGAAAAATTCAATTATTAAAAGATATACAGGTAGATCTAAAAATATATTTTAAAATATAATTTAAGATTATTTTGTGTTAAATGGTTTTAATGAAAATATGGTCTTCAACATAGCTACTTAGAGATATTTGATCCATGTAGGCTACTCTATTTATTTGGGTTTAAGCCTTTGGTGTTGATGATGATATTTATCTTTAACTAAGATATTTCAAATCCATGTTTTTACATATTGGTTTAATATCTTTTTCCCTTAGTGATCCCAAGTCCTGATTAATGTGTTTATGGGTCCAGTGAAAAACCAAGAGATTCCTTCAAATCATAGTAAGGAAAATTCCACTGGATCCTGTGGTTAGTTCACAATGAAGTTTGATTTGGTTGTCTTGAGATATATTTCCAAATATGATTTTCAAGTTATCACACCTATCAATATTGGAATGAGTAATGTAAATACTCCCTTTAATACATTTATTTTTATTTTGTTTAGTTTTTTAAACCATTCTCAATTATTTTCAGTTCTATCAGCTATCTATAAAATCATATAGCAAGAAAGACTAGAAAAAAAATTATCCTTAGAGAGTATTCATGGACTGTAAATTTTTCATCCCATTCACTATAGAATAATATACACATTTTTTAGTGGTTGTTAATTTTGAAATTAATATTATTTATTAAAAATTTATGTTGTATTCATTTATATTAATTGGACTTCTCTTCCCACCTCCATGAAATATGAAATTATACCTACAAAACAAGTGGGTCTCATTTTTGGTCTCAAGTATCTTATTCTCTATTTATTTCACTTACTTTCAATACTCACTATCCCCCTCACTCCCTCATTCTCTCCTTATCTCTATTTAAATGAAAAATATCCATTTGGATACATAGCTTTACAAATGTAATCCTTACTATGGAGAATCTATTTTAGTTTTATTTTATTTTTGTTAATTACTAATAATATGTGTGTGTTTTGATCAACTATATTTGTGTGTATTTAGGAATGGTGTAACTTAGATGTTTTTGAAGAATTTACTTAATCATATATTTCTACATAATTATACATACTATTGTGTGTTATGGATTATTTTTATATGGAATAATCAATTTAAATGGTCTTTCAGTCAAACTGATCGGTCATCTCATTAAACTAATCAGTAAATTTATCAAATCTATTGATGAAATGACCAGGGTTATTAATCAATAAATGTTACTAAATTCCCAATCAATCATTTTGACTAGTTTTCAAACTAATCGGTAAGTTGGGAAACCCCAACAATAAATCCTACAAGTTGTGCAATCAAATTAATTAAAATGATCTTCTATTTAATGTGTATTAGTTCAATGTTCTTGTATTTTGCCTAAAAATTACACAATCATTTTCTTGAAAGTGTTTTTTTGTTATGGTTGTAATAATGATTACTTAAAAATGCTCAAAGATATTTCCTATATAAAAAAGTGTTACTTCTATTATGATTAATTTAGATAATATAGTAAATTTGGGTTATGGAAAATATGATCTATTAATTGTAAAAATGTTTGTTATTTTTTTAATTTATACCACTTCATTTTAGTGCTCTATGTTTCTAATTTTGTTTTATAACAAAGATGTGGATGAATGGAATTATATTCCTTTTTTCTATAATAAATTTTTAAATATATAGTATTAGTTTTCTATATTGATGCACATCATCATCTTATTTTTAGATGATGGGTTTTTCTTCACCTACCATGGTTATAATTTTAGATCTATTAATACATTAGTTAATCATGGAATTATTATATCTATTGGTAGGAAAAGTTTCAAGGAAAAAGTATATATTATTTTGTTTTTAAAGCGTTTAGAATTTCTATTTTGTTTATTTTTCTTAAAATTAATTTTATTTTGGAAATAACCGCCCCCCTCCCCTATAGATATCATTTAAGATTCTACTGATGATGGAACTATTTGAGACATGAAGCTTCACCATCTGGGAAGAATTTATTTTAGGGATACAAAATCTAAACGTGATTATTTGAAGCATTGAAATACTTATAATTGGATTTTTTTCATCATGGATTGTTATACTAGAGGATTTTTCATTTTTGAAGGACAATTTACTTTTTAATTTTTCATGATAGATAATTATATAGGGAAATATCTCTATTAGATTATATTAGGTCATGAAATTTGTATGATGGTGTAGGTACATGGGGAGCATAGTTTTCTAGTACCATATTCCATAGATTTTAATTGGAATGGTGTGGTTTGGTCACTTATACAAGGTTATCCACAGTAATAATTTTCCAATTTTTCTATTTTATTTTCTTCACAGACACAATTGTTAGGCTTTTAATATTGTTGGATAGAGACATGCTAAATAGGTTTATTCATTATTAAATCTGGGCATGATTTTTTTTAAAGAAATATTATATTTTCTTTTGATAATTATATGTGTTGATACTATAATAAAAATAGCTCAAATGTGTCATTATTATTAAACACAGATCTCTTCACCATTTTTTATTACAGAGCTTACTTGAGGTATCATTGATTAACTTACTTCATATCATCTTTCTTTCTTTGTCTCAATTATCTCCAAAATTATCTATGTAATGTTATCAAAATTTTAATTATCCTAGCCACAATTAGTGTTTCAAAGGGCCTTACGTTCTCTTGGTTTTTTTAAGGTACTTTCTAGAGTGTTACGGTGAAACAATGATTTTTTGAATGTTGTGGTAACTCCCATTTAAATAGTAAATCATTGAACATTGACACTTATCATAAATTCCTAAATATTCTAACACTCCCCCAAAAGATGAGATGTAAATATTTATCATTCCCAGCATGTAACACCAAAATTGAACATGTGATCCAAGAACCTCTTTCCTAAGAATATCTAAAAGTTGATCATAGGTATGAACTTGAATGAGGGTGATCTTATTCATCTCATAATTATCTCGAATTAAGTGATAATCAACTTCAATATGGTTTGTTCACTCATGAAAGACAGTATTTGTGAAAAACTTAATTGTAGATTGATTTTCACACCAGATATGTTTTGGTTTCTTTATAGTATACCTGATATCCTCTAGTATCTGTTATTTCCAAATAATATCTATGGTCATATATGACATATCTTGATATTCTAACTTTTCACTTGATCATGAGATAGTTTTATGCTTCTTAAGTTTCTATGAGATCAAATTACCTCTAATAAATACTGAAAAACAAAACAAATACCTCATAGAAGAAATTCATATTTCATAATTTAGGTCAAAAAATGATTCAATTTTGTATTTACATTATCATAATATAAAAGACCTAAGTATGGTTTCTTTTTAAAAAATATAACAATATGAAGAACAACCCCCACTGCATTTTTGTTTGGGATTCCATGAACTAACTTACCTTTCAAACTGCACAATCAATGTCAGGTTGAATCATTATCAAGTATTTGAGCTTCCTAACAATTCATGTATATCTGTCAGGTGAAGGGAAGGCTTCATTGTTGATTTCAAGTGACTTCTCTCCAGGTTCCAAAGTTGAATCAATAGAGTTATATCAATTTATGCTAGTATTCTACTATAAATTAATAACATACATTATCTTAGATAGAAATTTTTATTTTTATAACATATAAAGACCTCAATACAAACGAAATGCTGTACTTGTCCCAAATACTTTGTTTGAAAATTTTAATGAATAAAATGCTTCATTCGACCAATTCCAGCCGCATCATTACCAGTAATAACAATTTAATCCACATAGACTAATAAAATAATGTTTAATGATAGAAAACATGAGAATATTTTATGATTTGGAACATTCCAAAGTAAAGTATAATTGTGAAAAAATGGTCGAACCAAGTATGAGGTGATTTCTTGAGTCCATAAAATGATCAATGAAGATGGAAAACCTTGAACGACTCCTCCCAAACAAAAATATTAGGTGGTTGTTCCATATAAACTTTTTTATTAATCAACAAATATGAGAGTGTTGTCCGCGATGTTATATATTTGGAAGGGGACGGGAGGGGAGGGGGAGAGGGGAGACACAAAACAATTGTGATGCATGGTGTGGTAGGGAGGAGAGGTGATTTCAGTGGAAAATAGAGGGGAGGCTTTGTGGGGGGGGGTGATGTTAGCATGTCAATGCGAGAGGCAAGGTTGGGAACCACCATGATTTCAAGAGGAGGTGTAATGGGGTAGGGAGGGATATTATGTCCACATTCATTGGTTATTTGGTAGTAAGAGGATGTCGAGGTAGGCAAGGTAGAGTTGGAACTTGGTTGGGTCCATGGATACACCCTTGATAAAAACTACATGGCCCTGTTATTCCACCTACCATTGAGAAAAGTGGCACTTATGGTAGTTAAAAACAATGTGATTGTCACATAAGACCTGTAATGTGGTATAAAAATGGTCCAGGTGTTTCATCGAATCTGAGTTTTATATTAGTATTTCATCAAATAAAATCAACACCATTTTACAAAGGCACAAAAGAAGGCACTCATGGTGGCTTGTAATGTAGAAGAAGAATTATTAAGGTCGAATGATATTAATAAATACTTATAGTGACCATTATGGGTGTGGAAATTCATTTTCTCAACATCTTCTTCCTATATATAAATTTGATGGAATCCTGATTTGAGGTCCATAGTGGAGAAATATGAAGCTCCATGTAATTATTCTAACAAATCTATAACCACTAGAATCAGAAATTAATCTGGTATTATTGCCTTATTCCAGGCCCAATAATAGAAATACATTTTCCAACAGTTTTCCATCTTTTTAACCAACAACACCGGGAAGGAGTAGTCCCTATGGTTGGTCTGAATGAAACCAACCTGTACTAATTCATATAATTGGTGTTCAATCGTAGTTTTTTTAAAATGATGATACCTATAGGGTTAGACAACCAATGGCCCATGGTTAGGTATCAAGTGGATGGAATGGTCTCAAAGTCATGTGGGGGTAGATATATTACTCAAAACATGGATACCTATAGGGCCAAATGCCACAACCCACCTTCACCAAGATGAGAGAAGGGACAGAGAGTTTCCAGAACCTTACTTATTTAAGTTTAAGGGTAGAGAATGACCCCTAAGACCCGCCTTCAATAGGTCCCGGAGTGGCGACTAGCACCAAGGGTATAGGATCACACACAAGATGGAAGGCATTACCCTTTTTATTTAATAGGATTGGGAGATAAGATAGTAAATCCCAGCAACACCAAAAGTGGAAGTACAGGTAAAGCCCAAACAAACCATTATCATATGCATGTTCCAAAAGTAAATGATACAAAAGAGAAAGAAAACCCCAAAAAGTACCAAAATAAAGAAAAACAGCAACAGCAACTGTCCTAACATCTAAACTAGTACAACCCTGCACGATCCCTAAATTACTCCAAGAAACCTGAAAATAGATTTATATGCGTAGGGTGAGAATATAAGTATACTCAGAAAGGAAAAACTGAAGGCTTACGTGCACAAGTGGGGAGGCATTCTAATGCCCTGTGAGAAAAGAGACAACTAAAGCACCTATTAAGGAATACTATCCACCCATGCCTCACCAAGGCACACTCCCCAAATAACTCAAGTCAAGTAATGTATAGTAATAGCACATCGATGTTTGGGTACCCCGCGCCACTTTCCCACTGGTTATTGAAGACATCCTACGCATCAAACCAATCCCGCCATTCTCATCGCAGTCCCACTGCCACACATCCTACCCACACACACTTGGTCCAGTACCACACATCCCTCCCACAAACACCTGGGCCACTACCACACATCCCACACATAAACACCCGGGTCACTACAACACATCCCACCCATAAACACTTGGGCCACAACCACCACGCATAACCACGCCCGCAAACACCTGGGCTAGAACAACCACTGCCACGCCCAAAGACACTTGGGCCTCATCCCGAAGACTCTTGGGAAACAACCTTCCGGCACACACCTGGTCCAACTACCATAGCTACCATGTCCGAAGAATCTTGGGATATAATGGACCTCATTCCTTCACAGCCTGCCCGAAGAGTCTTGGGATATTCGGGAAAGGGAGCAGAAAAGGAGCTAATAATCAGCCATTCACAGGAATGTTGGGGAAAACACCCTCCCCCATGGAATGGGGGCGTTCGGCACTAAGTGCTCAACTTGGGTGGGGCGCGAATAAGAAATATAAGAACTACAATTATATGTATGGATAAAAATCACTCATCTCCACCTAGGGTCTCCAAAATCAAACCTAATCACAAACACTCTGTTAATATTCATACATAAAAGAAAGGCACAGCACTCACGGCCAAGTCACAACTCATTCCCAAAAACCAATTCCCCATTTATCTCATTCTTGTTTCCATGTTCAAGTGATCCCATTTAGGTGATTTCCTACACTACTGGGAAACTAACAGGCATAACCACAAGCTAGAGAAATAGAAACATCCAAACATCAATTTAAGCATTCGCACTCAGTTCTCTTGTGAAGTCACAGTAAAAAAGGGATCAGTAAGATCCCTCAAGGTACTTGAACCAAACCAAGCCTCCTAAGATACATCCCCACATAGCTTTAGATTCACAGACAACAACCATTCCCCAATAGAGGATCCCATCCCCACCCACATCACCCCGTAAGCATCAAACAGAACAACACACCTATTACCAAAATAGAGTAGGGAAACTTCCAGGTTCAACCACATCATTCATTAGGTTCTTCTTTCTGTTGGTAAATCGGGGTGACCACACAAGGATTGATGTTCATTGGGTATCCATTAAACCAACCGAGTTTAGGTGATTAACTGATTCCCATGTTCCAGTTATTTAATCATCACAAAAGAAAAGGGTTCATTAGTGCGCAAGGAAATACCACCAACGTCCCTGATTTTCAGTAACCATAAGACCATAAAATTCACAACACAAATAATCAAGGGTAAGGAAATACAGCAAAAACATCGATCACACCCACCCCCTTCATTCTTTAAAAGTCTGTTGGTTATCTTCATTAATGTTTGGTTTCATCCATCCCACAGAATCAAAAGCATACCTACCACACATGATACACAGTAAGAGAGATGAAGGAAAAAAACCCTACCTAGATGATCAAGGATCGAAGTTCTTCTCCACGCGCCAAGAATGGGGTATGCGCGACTTGCAGGGGAGGAACGTCGGGGACACCAAGGATGAGCAGAAAAGCTCTGGCACAGGCGCACCACTTGCCTCAGGAATGGGAACTCCAAATGCACCAGTAAGAAAAGGAGACCAGCCAAGAGGAAAAGAGGAAGAAGAAGAAGAAATTCCCGTGCGATATAAGTATGAGATCTGGTTGTCACGGGATATGGAATTTTGAATGACTATAATGTTAGATCATGGTTCCACCACATGGTTGGGGGGTTAAACATGACTGAATTAATTTTTATTTAATAACTCTCATCAGGAAAAGGTTGTAACAGTTGTGACTTTGAAGGATTTTATATAAACAGATGGGAAATGTTACGCGAACACACAGATGGGTCTATTGAGGGTCGCCCCACTCTTAGGAATTCAAACATTGATTATGGGGCAAAAAAACACGGCCTTGAACCACTTCCCAAAAGGTTAAAAAGGTTTAAAAGTGGAATTATGAGAAAAGTTGTAGAAGAAAAACACGAAAAGGCTGTGTGACACCGATTGGTTGCTCTGATCTGCGACACACCAATCGGTCGCACTGATCGGGGACACACGGATCGGTCACACCAATCAACAACACACTGATCGGTCGCACCGATCGGCTACACACCGATTGGTCGTACCATTCGGAGACACACCGATCGGTCTCACCATTGGGTGACACACTGATATGTCGCACCGATCGGCGACACACTGATTGGTCGCACCATTTGTTCACACAGATTGGTGACACACTGATCGGTCGCACCGATCGGTGGCACACCGCCCGGTGACACACCGATCGGTCGCACCAATCATGTCTCGTTGGTTGGTTTCACACCGAAATGGAATCCTACCACCGAGGTGCCACCCTTAGGATCTAGAATTTGGAAAAGGGATGGACCATGAGGGTCTGAGCCATTACATCAAATACCTCTCAAACTATTCTCACCCTAGAGAATCAAAACCATACCCGAAGAAAAGAGGAGGGTCTGAATAACCACCCCTAAAGATACCTCTCATGAGTGAACCTCTTTGACATATAGGAACACCTCCCCCTTAAGAAACCATGAAAAATTCATGGGTCAAGTTGTCCAGTCATATGGGTTAGGGAGTTTCTTCCTCCATGTCAAGATACTATCCACTTTGGGTGGCACTGACTCACCCGCACAGCTTTAATCACATCCACCTTAATGCGTCTTGATTAGGGATCAGGTTCTACCCTCCCCACAGTCATAAATTTTCACATGCATCTAGAGAATAATGAAAACCATACATTCCATAGTTAACAAGGTAATGTGTTCTATCATAAACAAGTATAAATAGGGAAAACTCAAAACAGCTCTGGGTATTGGGCGCTCATTTGTGCTTCCAATTCCCAGGTACTCTCTTTGAGCCCACCATGTCTCCACAACACATAAACTATAGGAATGGTCCTTCCACGGAGCACATTCTCCTCACGATCCTTGATCCTCACAAGTCTTTCCAAAAAAGTCACGTCAGCCTCAATGTCCATATTTCCCCAGTCGAGGACGTGTGAATCGTCGTGTAGATACCGTCAGAGTTGTGACACATGGATGACGTCATGTATTCTCAATAGTGGTGGTGGTAGTGCTAGCTAATAATCCACTTCCCCCACCCATCGCAGCACTTTGAATGGTCCGATGAACCTTGGTGAAAGCTTACTCCCCCTGCTGAACCTCTGTTGCCCATGTTGAGGGGAGACCTTCAAGAATACATGGTCCCCGACACCGAACTCTAAGGGTCTACTCCTGTTATAGGAATATGATGTCTTCCGGTCTTGAGCCACTTTCATCCTCTCCTGTATAAGATGAACCTTATTCGTCGTGCTCTTCACCACATCTGGGCCAAGAACACTTGTTTCCACAACCTCAGTCCAACACACAGGTGAGCGACATGGCCTTCCATACAAGGCTTCGAACAGAGCCATGCCAATGGTAGTATGATAGCTATTATTGTAGAAAAAATATACCAGAGGAATGTGTCACACCCATGATCCCCAAAAGTCTATGATACATTCCTGTAGCATATCCTCCATTGTCTGGATGGTGCGCTCTGTCTGTCCATCTGTCTAGGGGTGGAAAGTAGTGCTAAGATGTACCTGGGTTCTAAAAGCATGCTGCAATCCTCTCCAGACGTGTGAGTTAAACCGTGTATCCATATCTGAGGCTATGGACCTCAGAACTCCATGAATGCGCACCACCTCATCCACATATCTTTACACTAAGGTATCCACTACACCCGACTCCTTGATCACTAGAAAGTGAGCTGATTTCGTCAACTGGTCCACCACTACCCATATAGCATCACAGCCTCCTTGAGCCTTGGGAAGTCCTATGACGAAATCCATCGAGATATCATCCCACTTCCATTCGTTAATATCTAAAGGTTGTAACAGAGTGCCTGGAACATGGTTTTTAGCCTCCACCTACTGACACACAAGGCATTTTTTCACGAACTCCACCACCACCAACTTTACCCAGGGCCACCAAAATTGATTTCTCATGCCCTAGTACATCTTGGAGACTCTCTGGTGCACTGCTAGGGGTGAGTTGTGGAACTCACCAAGAACCCTCTCTCGTATCAGCTCTAGGACAAACATCTTCCCTTGGAAAAACATCTTATTCTGACCATCCGCCATCCATCCTACTGGAGCATTGCCTTGGTTAGCCCGATCGTGCATCACTTCACTCTCTAAGTCTCCCCACTGAGACTCCTTCACCTATCGTAGGAGAGAGGATTGCACTATCATCTGAAATAAACAACCTCTACCACCATCCTCCCTTACCTCCAGGTGCAGGGCAGCCAACTCCTCCATCGCCTTGCAATCATCTGTCGACTCTCGAACCACATCCTTCTATAACTTCCTACTTAAGGTATCGGCCACCACATTCCCTTTTCTTGAGGTGTAGGAAATCTCGAAGTTGTAATCCTAAATGAACTCCATCCAACATCACTTCCATAAGTTCAGGTCTCGCTGGGAGAAGATATAATTCAAGATTTTTTTATCCGTGAAGACCACGAAGCACTCCTCAATGAGGTAATGTCGTCACACCTTTAATATGAAAACGACCAACGCAAGCTCCCAATCATGGGTGGCATAATTACGCTCATGGGGACGTAACTGTATAGACCCATAAGAGATCACCCCTTTTCGTTGCATTAGAAAACACCCGAGGCCTTGTCCTAAAGCATCAAAAAACACCTCATACGCTGCCCCTTCTTCTGGAAACTGCAGCACTTGGGCACTTACCAACTACTCCTTCAAATAGCTGAAGGCTACCTCACACTGTCCATTCCATAAAAAATCATGTTCCTTCTTGGTCAAAGCTTTCAAAGGTGCTTCAAATCAAAAGAAGTTGGCCACAAATCACTGATAGTAGCCCGCTAGTCCAAGGAAACTACAAATTTCTGCCACGTTCTTGGTTGCATCCCCAGAAAAAACTGCCTCGACATTTGATGGATCAACCACTACTACTTGCTCAGACACCACGTGCCCAAGGAAGTGCACTTCTCGTGTCTAGAACTTTCACTTGGACAACTTCCAAGAGATTTGGTGCTATTGGAGGACCTCCAAAACCGTTCTCAAATTCTCAGAGTGATCCTCCTCTAATCTTGAGTAGATCAGGATGTCATCAATAAATATGACTACGAACCAATTTAGGTATTCCTAGAAGACGGAGTTCATGAGTCCGATGAACACAGCTAGAGTGTTCGTGATGCCGAACGACATGACCACAAACACAAAGTTCCCATATCTACCCCTGAAGGCAGTCTTCGATATGTAACCCTCCTCCACCCTCATTTGGTGATATCTAGACCACATATCGATCTTAGAGAACCATCCTTCTCCCGTCAACTGGTCAAAGAGGTCTTCTATCCTTGGAAGAGGGTAGAGATTCTTAACCATCACCTGAATCAGTCTCATGTAGTCTATGCATAGCCTGAGACCACCATCTTCTTTCCATGCGAACAAGATTGGAGCACCACATGGTGACGCACTTGGTCGAACAAAACCCTTCTTCATCATATCTTCAATCTGAATCCGCAACTCCCGTAACTCTAAAGGTGCCATCTAGTAGAGATCAATCGAAATCGGACAGTCACCAGGTTGAAAGTCTATCCTGAACTCAACATTACATCGAGGGGGTAGAGTTTCCACCTCTTCATGGAAGATGTCCATAAACTCCCTGACGACCCCTGAAACTCCCACCATTTCTGAATCCACCAACTCCACTGATAGCTCAGATAACAAGTAAAGGAGGCGCTCCTCTCACTTACTGCTTTTCTGGCCACCCCGCTCACCGATGAAAGTTACACGTCGGCCACCCAAATCTGAAAGCATGGCCCTTCCTCGGAAGAAATAAATGGCGGAACATATAGAGAACAGACAGTAAATGCCAAGGATGACATCGTAAGGTTGTATCTGCAAAAGTAATAGATCCCTGATAGAATGATGTGGACCTATCATTAGTTTACACCCTCGGCAAACATAAAACAATTCGGACTTACCTCCGACTGGTGTACTCAACACCAGGGGAACTGGAAGTCTCTCAGCATCTAGACCCAGATCACGGGCCAGACTAGGCGCAACAAAGAAGTGTGAATCTTCTGTATCGAACAAGGCATAGGTAAGAGTAATAAACAAGCTGATCGTGCCTCGAACGACTTCTGGCCCTACTGGAGCTGCTGCCTTCGCGGCGTGTAACTGCCCACGCCCAGCTCCCTTGCCCCTTGATTGTTGGCCTCCTCCCCGACCGTGCCCTGGTCAAGGTCCCTCAGGAGCGCCCTGAGGTCGGCCTCCTCCTACAATGTCTACCCTTGGAGGAGCGGGAGCTCGCTTTCCCTGCAGCTACTACTAAAAGGGCTTGGATGGAAACTACTGCTGCTGGGGTGGGTGCTGCACTGGCCCATCCCCATGGTATTGTTCTCGGTCCGGGCACTGATTCCGAAGGTTCCCATGGATGCCACAGATGAAGCATCTCGGTCCTGGGCCCAAAAGGAAAGGGCGAGGACCGGGATATCGGAACTGGAATTATTGTGGCATGCTCCCTAATGGTCAAAACCTAGAGGGCCCTGATATTGGAGGCATGCTGCTGACGGCCTTCCCCTTCGACGATCCCAACTGGATTCCCTCTCGTGATACTCCTCCCAACGTGTGCATCCTCTCTACTACTTCAGCCTTCTTCTGGACCTCTAAGTACATCGGTAGGGTGAAGGGAGTAACAACATACTAGAGAGAAGGTTGAAGTGCCTCTTCTAAACGTCTCACCCGAGACTCCTCATCTAGAAAGTGGTCCGGAGAAAAGCAGAGGAGGTACTTGAACTTGATCCCCAACTCTCTCACTGACATGCTCCCTTGTTGGAGGGAGAGTATATCCTACCTATTCTCGGCCTTCATCGTGGAAGAGAAGAATTCCGCCTAGAACTCCCTCTCGAAGTCATCCCACGTCACCTCAGCGTCCCTCTTCTCCCCGAGGTAGATTGTCCACCACTGACGCGCTGCTCCCCACATCTAGCTTATATCCAAAGGAACCCAGTACTCCATCTAAGCCCGGATCAAGCTGAAAGCTATCACCAGCTCCTCTAGCTAGCTCATTGTCTCCATGTTTGAGATTCTTCCCTCATATTTCCTGAGGGTCTTCTGCTGAAAGGCTCAAAGAGACTTCTACCACTGATCATCCCCCTCATCTCAGTCAGCCCTTTTTTTATCATCCAAATCAACCCCCTAGTCCTTGATCACCTGCACTACTCGTGGTCATCTCCCAGGTGCCATAGCTGCAAGGTAAACAAGGAATTCCTAAGCCCCAGTAGTGTAGAATATTGTTCTTAAATTTTCTTAGACTTCTTATTCATTATAAATCACCAAATACCCATGAAACATAAGAAAACTAGTCATTATGATGCATGTACCTTCCCTAGGGTCTCTACCCTGAAATCAGTGTAGCTTTACTTGGCCGTTCGGTAGGCCCAGATTCCTTACATCCGATTACAAGGGGCCCTAAAATCTCGTACCCTAGCCAGTCTTCCCTGGCCTATTTCATGCACCAATTCACCCAACACTATTTCCCTACCATCACATGAAATCCTCACTGTGCCTAACTCCAAACTCCATCATATCTCTCAACCTCCCTTCTGATACCATTCTGTCACTACCTGCCTTCACCAATATCAGAGAAGGGACAACAAGTTTCCAAACCCTTCCTTCTTTAAGTTGAAGAGGAGATAATAACCCACAAGACCTGCCTTCAATAGGTCCGGAAGTGGCGACTAGCACCAAGGGTATAGAATCACACACAAGATGGAAGGCATTACCCTTTTAATTTAATATGATCGAGAGATGAGAAATTAAATCCCAACAATACCAAAAGTGGAAGTACAGGTAAAGCAAAAACAAACCATTCTCATATGCTTGTTCCAAAAGTAAATGATTCTAAAGTGAAAGAAACCCCCAAAAGTACTAAAAGAAAGAAAAAAAGCAACAGCAATTGTCCCAACGTCTGAACTAGTACAACCGTGCACTATCCCTGAAGTCCTCATGGAAACCTGAAAACAGTTTTATATACGTAGGGTGAGAAAACAAGTATAATTAGTAGGTAAAAACCAAATACTCTCGTGCACAAGTGGGGAGGAATTCTAATGCCCTGTGAGAAAAGAGACATCCAAAGCACCTATCAAGTAAAACTATCCACCCAAGCCTCACCAAGGCACACTCCCCAAATAACGCAAGTCAAGTAATGTATAGTAATAGCACATCGATGTTTGGGTACCCCGCGCCAATTTCCCACTACTTATTTAAGACATACTATGCATCAAACCAATCCTTCCATTCTAATTGATATCCCACTGCCACACATCCTGCCCGCACACACCTGGGCCACTACCACACATCCCGCCCGTAAACACCTGGGCCACTACTACCCATCCCGCCTATAAACACCTGGTCCACAACCACCATGCGTAACCACGCCAGAAAACACCTGGGCTAGAACAACCATGGCCATGCCCGAAGACACCTGGGCCTCATTCCGAAGACTATTGGGAAACAACCTTCCCTCACACACCTGGGCCAACTACCACAGCTACCCTATCTGAAGAATCTTGGGCTATAATGGACCTCAGGCCGTCACAGTCTGCCCAAAGAGTCTTGGGCTATTCTGGAAAGGGAGCAAAAAATGAGTTAATAACCATCCATTGACTGGAATGTTGGAAAAAAACACCCTCCCCCATGAAATGGGGGTGTTCGGCACTAAGTTCTCAACTTGGTTGTGGCGTGAATAAGAAACATAAGAACTATAATTATATGTATAGATAACAAGTACTCATATCCACCTAGTGTAGAGACCCGAAGCCTGACCTACATGGACATTACATTACATTTACAGAATACTTAGTACATTACAAAAACACACACACAAGGACCGTAATAGTTTAGTGTCTTTGGAAACTCGGAATATAATCTTCTAATCCTGGTGAAAGATCTTCAATATCTCCCATAAAGATCTTCCCTTTTTTTTAACTAAAACCTTTCTTTATATCCTGGGGAAAAGAAAACATAAAAGGGTGAGCTCAAATGCTCTGTAAGGGTAAACAAAAGAAAAATCAATCACATCATATTCATAAGAACATAACTTTTGGAAATCTTAACCTGCAAAAGAGAGCATAATTTCATAACATGGGATAAATCATAGTAGTGAAATGAAATCACAATAATCATAACTTAAAACATGAAACTTTGTGGCATTCACACATAATCATAGAGAATCATTTCTTGTTAGTCAAGACTCATTGCCAAGACTATCTTAGTGGACAAAGTCCCTTTCTGAATCGAGTAACCCTCGTTTCAGTCCTGTTTCACTGAACCGGTATAACCTACCATTCCAGCCATGTCTATCTCATGAGATATAAAATCTTTACCCAATGCATTAGAGGGAGATATAGGTCTCACCCATCTCATAATGAATCCTTTCTTATGTGTGCCACAAAATCATAAATCATACATCATTGCATAACCCATGAAATAAAATGGGATTCTTAAACAACATGACATCATAAAACAATTCATATAAGATAAAGGAATTAATAAAAATATTTCTATCAAAACATAATCAAATCCATGTAATAATAGGGATAGAAACAGAACCCTTTATTATCTTAGATGGAAAATAATTTTGATAAAAAACTTGAAATCCATTCTTGAGGAAAATATCCTTTCTACTTCAAAAACATTTTTCCTTTCATAACATGTCATACGACATTAAAATAAAAGAAGTTGATTAAAATAAACTTGAAAACTTGTAAAGGAAGTTTCTTGGAAATAATGTTTTAAAAATCCATTCATTCCGTATAAGTTAAAAAAACATTCTTCTCGTACTTTTGTCGGAAAAGTCAAAAAAGTACCTCGTACGAAAAACGACAAAAGATTCCTTTCATATCTTTTACTAAAAACTCACCGAAAGGTAAAATTGGATTTAAACAATTGTAGGTGGATGGAAATAATATTACATATTGAGGAAATATGGATGTGGATGAAAAAATACACCCCAGTAAATACTAAAGTATAAACAATCTCGGATAAAAATGAGATTGTGATATTTCCCTTACCTTAGGTCCGATTTGCTTCGTAAGTGTCTGAACCTCCTGTATAATGATTTAAATAATGTCATTGACTTATTCCAGAATCATAATAATTGTTATGATATCATATATGGTTCACTTATGACTTTATTTTACCCGTTGTTTTGTAAATTCCATGTTAAAGAGCGTTTTGGGTAAAATCGTTTCATTTATCGTAGGTGTTTTGACTTGTTGTTCATGACATTATTATTACTTATATCATGATTTACTTACTTCCAGAATATAAAATATGATTTTTATATAATATATATTCAGTATATATATATATATATATAGATAGATAAATGAAATGAAAAACACCGTTCATGGAGACGGTAGTCCGTACGTACGCATGAACGCTGTTTTTCTTTCCTTATTGTCTTGAATGAAGTAAGTAGATGAAATATATATATATATATATACATAAATCCAGTATCATTATTATGTCATATATTTCATTATTACTTATTATATATACTTTATAATCATTCATGAATGGTTAATCATTAAGAATGAATCTCATCGCGTCGTGGAGACGGTAGTCCGTACGTACGCACGAGCGATGATATCATTTCCATAATTATTGAATTGAATTGGAGTGGATTATAAAATATATCAGAATCAATATGATGTTGTAATAACTATGTATAGTTATTCTTTACACCATTATACCCATCCATGTAAGGTGGTGGTGGAAAATAGATTACACCACGGCGTGGAGACGGTATTCCGTACGTACGCACGCGCGGTGATTTCATTTTTCCGTAGGATGGATAGAAGGTGAATTAGGGTTGTTTCATATTTATAATAACATATCAGTATGTAAGTAATACTGATGTTATTACTTTATCATGAAACAACTAAAGAAGAAGAAGTTTAAGAAGAAAGAAATTGAAAAGATCGGTAATGGATATTACCTCTTCTTTGAAACGCTTCTTTGAATCCTCCACTTAGGGAACTAATATTGGTCTTTGAAGAAGACCAGGACCTCTAGGATTATTCTAGGGAAGTGGAGAGGAGAAAATGGCAGGGGTTGGCCGAGCTTGAGTGCTCAAATTGGTGTGAGGGGGAGGGGGGAGGAGGTGCCCTTTTATAAGGGAGGAGAGGGGCACCTTAGGAATATCTCAAAATATTATTTTATATTAAAGTCAAAATCGGTTTATAATGGTTCCAAAGGGTATTATTTCAAAGCTAAAGTGGGGATCGGTCTAAATACTATCATCAAATAGGATTTAGACAAGTTTAGGTTATTATTTTAACCTTATCAATTAGATTTAACTTTAAGTTAAATAATTTAAATTTTACCGTGTCTCTTGTTTTCCTACACTATATGGTTAATACACTTACAATAACCTGCCAAAAGAACACCAAATTGTTTATTATTAATATATATATATCCCTATCTAAGTCATTTGTCCTAACCTTAGATTTTTAGGAATAAAATAACAATTAATAATATAATATTTTATTTAAAAACTATTTTGTGTCAATTTTGACACTATTTGATATATGATTTTTGTGAAAGTCATAACAGAATTATATGTTCGAACCAAGTTGATTAAATGAACACTAATATATCATAGTAACCTATAAAATTAGTGGAATTCATAAAAAGTCTCAAATTACATTCATTTGAGCATTTATAACATCAATTATGTTAATATTTCCTTAAAAGGGTAATTACTGCATCATCGTTGTGTCATAAATAAATTAATTTATTTAAAGTATAAAAATTATAAATAAACTATAATTATTTAGGAAATCGTTTTAGCTTTCTAATGAATATTTATAGTCGAATTTACCTTATGTGTAACCTCATATTAAAAATGTTTTAGTTATTAAACTTTGATTTTAACTATTTTAACTATTCATTAAATAAAATAATATTAAATGTCATAATCTAATCCAAGTGGACCTAAATGGTCATATTATATTCATAAGGTTGTTTTTGGTCGAATTACACTTATCCAATAGAATTAGGACATGTGTTAGGGTATTAGTAATATCATATTTACCCTTAGTTACCCTATTTACTATTAACCGTGGTAAAAAAAGTAAAAAGTTACTATTCACCAAAAATTATTTTCATCTCATTGAACCACATTTTAGTCCTTGATATTAACTATGTCTGTCGGATTTTCGAAATTCTATTTACAGAAGCGGTAAAATTAAGTTTTATGCAAAATTCAGTTTTTAACCTACCACTTAGTGGTTTCACTATTCATCAAAAATTGAAAGTTTTCAGAAAAGTACTAAAATTTCACCCTAGGCTATAATTGATATTCCGAATTCAAAAATGATTTCTATTTTAAAAAAATTCCCAACATATGAGTTGCATTAATTAATTTTATAATTAATTTCCGATGTCACAACAAATAGCGTGTTTTTAAGAGATAATAACTATCAAAAGATTAATACTTGTTTATGTCTGGTGTAAATGTGAAATTACATACAATGACCAAAATTGTATTGAATTGTAAAAATATATTCTAAATATACTTTAAAACCACTCAAATTAATGATTTATCACTATTAATTATTTCTATTAAAAAAGTTGTTTTTAATTATAATTTAGTAATTTTCACTATTCATCAGAATATGAAAGTTATCCGAAAAGTACCAAAATTTCACCTTAGGCTAAATTCGATACTCCGAATCCAAAAATGAAGTCCATTTTGAGAGCTAAAATTTCTAAAATTTTAAAAGGTGGTTATTACTATTCATAACGGCTAGTTATAATAATATTTTAATAGCATATCGTTGTTTAGTGAAACTCGGTATTGCGTACTACACACGCTATCGAGGAAGGTCGTGATTGCGTGTAATGCAAGGCAAGTCAAGGATACGTGTTGTGAAAGCTTCTTTTGGTGTAGCGTACAACACAAGACATTAATGAAATTAAAAAGAATATTTTTCATAAAATCTCGGGGTGTTACATTCTACCCCCCTTAAAATGAATTTCTCCCTCAAAATTCGTCGGGGTTATAAATGGTTTACTATTTGAAAGTTTCTTTGATAGAAACCCACATCGTAAAAAGGAATACCAAAACTTATCTTTAAAAACAAAAGTATGAAACGTAACGGTTACCCAAATAAACTAATCATTGTGTTTCCACATAGGTGAAAATATGGATATGGAAGAGAAATCTAACCATCATGTTCTGATGGAGAGTGGTAGAGAACATGGCTATGGAAAAGCCAGAAATCACAAAGCCATAAATTTCTGACGATCTAAGGTACCATCTGATTCATCAGATATAAGATCACTAGGACAACATTTTTTCGTTTTCAAGATCGTTTCCCTAAAGTTAAAGAATTTGAATTAGAATAAATACTTACTTTATCTTGGTACAATCTCACTATTGTTCATGCCTTTAACAATTTCCACTTCATCTCTTAAATAAATGAAGTTGAATTTGTTATTCGTGAAGTGTTAGCAGATCATGTGATAGAATGACGGGTCATTCCATCTGTCTCAAACAAAAGGTTAGCAAAAATTATATACATAAGTCGATCTATAGTGAGATTAATCATATATGGTTCCTAAAATGGACTTTATACTTCATATATCATACTGCTTAATATAATAAAACTAGTTTCTAATAAACAAGGACTTCCTGTAGGCCAGTGGTAGGCGATAAAGGCCAGTCGCACTTCGGTTGTGGGTTCGATTCCCACATCCTTGTCCGACGCGATGGGCTGTCGCCCGTCCTGCAGGTTGTCCTTTTTCTAAAACTATATTACTATAATATCCCATCAATAATATAGATAAAACTTCTATCCTTAAATAATACTAACTTATGTCCAACATAATCCATTCCAATCTTTAGGCTTATCCATAATACTACATTCCACTCTCATAAGATAGTGAAAACGATTACCAGAGATTTAACACCATCGCCGATCCCCATATATCATAAGATATGTTTTCTTGGTCACATTCCAAACATTCAAAGTCCTTAATCATGTATTCTCTTGAATACCTTAGTGAAAACATGAATGCAGTTAAAAGTTAACACTTTCCACATACCAAAATACAAAAATTCTATATACTCAAACCATGATATAACCTTCTCCTTATATCAGTCATGAGCTCATGAATACTATCAAACATTTAATTTTCTCCTTATCCCTTCATTATGCGAATATCATCTACATTCCAAAAATATCTGAATAACCTTTCATGGATACTGGTAACATTAATCATACACTTTCAAAACTCAAGGAAAGACAACAGTGTAACAATCTATAGATGTCTCTTTATTCCATAGTAGCATGAGATTACTTATACAAAATTACACATGATAAACATGTAATCATTCCACTACATTATTAAACCATTGACCGAGCTTCAACAATTCTTTCATCTCACATATCATTTGTAGTCTCTTCATCATCATCCACATAAATACTACCCATATGACCATACTGATTCTCTTCATGAGTCTTTCCCTTAGGGAATTTGTTTGCATAATTCCCATACATTCCACATTTAAAACACTTAACCATTTTTGATGTTGTAGCAATACCATTATCCTCATCCATGGTGTTAACTGACCCTTTTCCTTTGCACTTACTTGATTTGTGTCCTTCTTTTTCACACCCAAAGCATCTTCCAGTTCCCTTGAAACATTCTCCTTGATGCCTCTTCCCACATGATTTGCATAGGGGAAATTGAACTTTCTTTCCTCTATGATCATTATGAAACTCCATCTTTCTTTTATTAGTCGAGTCAGGAAACTTACCAAATTTTACTTTATTGATCATATTATGAGATTGCTTATTCGGCATAATAATGATGTTTGGACATCCAAATCCCATTTCATTTGGTTTCTCATGAAGAATATCATTCCATTGTCCATCATATCCTCCATTATTGTGAATCATCTTGTTTCCAGCCATTTTCTAAAACCCAAACAGAATAGTGTGAGAGGCAAAATAATGCTAGGGAAAACAACATAGTAAAGGGGGAGTACCCTTACTATCTAACATCTTAGGTTAAATTATAAGATAGTTATCGTAGTTCTAGGATTATATCCTATACGTATACTTATCCTTAGGGACATCCCTAGACATACCTTAGAAATATCTCTAGGGATCTCACTAACGTTTTCGCATCCTAGTTTCCAAAGGTTGACTAAACCTTTCCTCTGATACCAACTGTAGAGACCCGAAGCCTGACATACATGGACATTACATTACATTTTCGGAATACTTAGTACATTACAAAAACACACACACAAGGACCGTAATAGTTTAGTGTCTTTGGAAACTCGGAATATAATCTTCTAATCCTGGTGAAAGATCTTCAATATCTCCCATAAATATCTTCCCTTTTTTTAACTAAAACCTTTCTTTATATCCTGGGGAAAAGAAAACATAAAAGGGTGAGCTCAAATGCTCAGTAAGGGTAAACAAAAGAAAAATCAATCACATCATATTCATAAGAACATAACTTTTGGAAATCTTAACCTGCAAAAGAGAGCATAATTTCATAACATGGGATAAATCATAGTAGTGAAATGAAATCACAATAATCAAAACTTAAAACATGAAACTTTGTGGCATTCACACATAATCATAGAGAATCAATTCTTTTTAGTCAAGACTCATTGCCAAGACTATCTTAGTGGACAAAGTCCCTTTCTGAATCGAGTAACCCTCGTTTCAGTCCTGTTTCACTGAACCGGTATAACCTACCATTCCAGCCATGTCTATCTCATGAGATATAAAATCTTTACCCAATGCATTGGAGGGAGATATAGGTCCCACCCATCTCATAATGAATCCTTTCTTATGTGTTCCACAAAATCATAAATCATACATCATTGCATAACCCATGTAATAAAATGGGATTCTTAAACAACATGACATCATAAAACAATTCATATAAGATAAAGGAATTCATAAAAATATTTCTATCACAACATAATCAAATACATGTAATAATAGGGATAGAAACAGAACCCTTTATTATCTTAGATGGAAAATAATTTTGATAAAAAACTTGAAATCCATTCTTGAGGAAAATATCATTTCTACTTCAAAAACATTTTTCCTTTCATAACATGTCATACGACATTAAAATAAAAGAAGTTGATTAAATATAAACTTGAAAACTTGTAAAGGAAGTTTCATGGAAATAATGTTTTAAAAATCCATTCATGCCGTATAAGTTAAAAAAACATTCTTCTCGTACTTTTGTCGGAAAAGTAAAAAAAGTACCTCGTACGAAAAACGACAAAAGATTCCTTTCATATATTTTACTAAAAACTCACCGAAAGGTAAAATTGGATTTAAACAATTGTAGGTGGATGGAAATAATATTACATATTGAGGAAATATGGATGTGGATGAAAAAATACACCCCAGTAAATACTAAAGTATAAACAATCTCGGATAAAAATGAGATTGTGATATTTCCCTTACCTTAGGTCTGATTTGCTTCATAAGTGTCTGAACCTCCTGTATAATGATTTAAATAATGTCATTGACTTATTCCAGAATCATACTAATTGTTATGATATCATATATGGTTCACTTATGACTTTATTTTACCCATTATTTTGTAAATTCCATGTTAAAGAGCGTTTTGGGTAAAATCGTTTCATTTATCGTAGGTGTTTTGACTTGTTGTTCTTGACATTATTATTACTTATATCATGATTTACTTACTTCCAGAATATAAAATATGATTTATATATCATATATATTCAGTATATATATATATATAATAGATAGATAAATGAAATGAAAGACACCTTTCATGGAGACGGTAGTCCGTACGTACGCATGAACACTGTTTTTCATTCCTTATTGTCTTGAATGGAAGTAAGTAGATGACATATATATATATATATATATATACATAAATCTAGTATCTTTATTATGTCATATATTTAATTAGTACTTATTATATATACTTTATAATCATTCATGAATGGTTAATCATTAAGAATGAATCTCATCGCGTCGTGGAGACGGTAGTCCGTACGTACGCACGAGCGATGATATCATTTCCATAATTATTGAATTGAATTGGAGTGGATTATACAATATATCAGAATCAATATGATGTTGTAATAACTATGTATAGTTATTCTTTACACCATTATACCCATCCAAGTAAGGTGGTGGTGGAAAATAGATTATACCACGGCGTGGAGACGGTATTCCGTACGTACGCACGCGCGGTGATTTCATTTTTTTGTAGGATGGATAGAAGGTGAATTAGGGTTGTTTCATATTTATAATAACATATCAGTATGTAAGTAATACTGATGTTATTACTTTATCATGAAACAACTAAAGAAGAAGAAGTTGAAGAAGAAAGAAATTGAAAAGATCGGTAATGGATATTACCTCTTCTTTGGAACGCTTCATTGAATCCTCCACTTAGGGAACTAATATTGGTCTTTGAAGAAGACCAGGACCTCTAGGATTATTCTAGGGAAGTGGAGAGGAGAAAATGGCAGGGGTTGTCCGAGCTTGAGTGCTCAAATTGGTGTGAGGAGGAGGGGGAAGGAGGTGCCCTTTTATAAGGGAGGAGAGGGGCACCTTAGGAATATCTCAAAATATTATTTTATATTAAAGTCAAAATCGGTTTATAATGGTTCCAAAGGGTCTTATTTCGAAGCTAAAGTGGGGATGGGTCGAAATCCTATCAACCAATAGGATTTAGACAAGTTTAGGTTATTATTTTAACCTTATCAATTAGATTTAACTTTAAGTTAAATAATTTAACTTTTACCGTGTCTTTTTTTTTCTTACACTATATGGTTAATACACTTACTATAACATGCCAAAAGAACCCCAAATTGTTTATTATTAATATATATATCCTTATCTAAGTCATTTGGCCGAACCTTAGATTTTTAGGAATAAAATAACAATTAATAATATAATATTTGATTTAAAAACTATTTTGTGTCAATTTTGACACTATTTGATATATGATTTTTGTGAAAGTCATAAAAGAATTATATGTTCGAACCAAGTTTATTAAATTAACACTAATATATCATAGTAACCTAGAAAATTAGTGGAATTCATAAAAAGTCTCAAATTACATTCATTTGAGCATTTATAACATCAATTATGTTAATATTTCCTTAAAAGGGTAATTACTGCATCATCGTTGTGTCATAAATAAATTAATTTATTTAAAGTCTAAAAATTATAAATAAAATATCATTATTTAGGAAATATTTTTAGATTTCTAATTAATATTTATAGTCGAATTTATCTTATGTGTAACCCCATATTAAAAATGTTTTAGTTATTAAACTTTGATTTTAACTATTTTAACTATTCATTAAATAAAATAATATTAAATGTCATAATCTAATCCAAGTGGACCTAAATGGTCATATTATATTCATAAGGTTGTTTTCGGTTGAATTACACTTATCCAATAGAATTAGGACATGTGTTAGGGTAATAGTAATATCATATTTACCCTTAGTTACCCTATTTACTATTAACCGTGGTAAAAAAAGTAAAAAGTTACTATTCAGCAAAATTTATTTTCATCTCATTGAACCACATTTTAGTCCTTGATATTAACCGTGTCTGTCGGATTTTCTAAATTCTATTCACAGAAGCGGTAAAATTAAGTTTTATCCAAAATTCAGTTTTTAACCTACCACTTAGTGGTTTCACTATTCATCAAAAATTGAAAGTTTTCAGAAAAGTACTAAAATTTCACCCTAGGCTATAATTGATATTCCGAATTCAAAAATGATTTCTATTTTAAAAAAATTCCCAACATATGAGTTTCATTAATTAATTTTATAATTAATTTCCGTTGTCACAACAAATAGCGTGTTTTTAAGAGATAATAACTATCAAAAGATTAATACTTGTTTATGTCTGGTGTAAATGTGAAATTACATACAATGACCAACATTGTATTGAATTGTAAAAATATATTCTAAATATACTTTAAAACCACTGAAATTAATGATTTATCACTATTAATTATTTCTATTAAAAAACTTGTTTTTAATTATAATTTAGTAATTTTCACTATTCATCAGAATATGAAAGTTATCCGAAAAGTACCAAAATTTCACCTTAGGCTAAATTCGATACTCCGAATCCAAAAATGAAGTCCATTTTGAGAGCTAAAATTTCTAAAATTTTAAAATGTGTTTATTACTATTCATAACGGCTAGTTATAATAATATTTTAATAGCATATCGTTGTTTAGTGAAACTCGGTATTGCGTACTGCACACACTATCGAGGAAGGTCGTGATTGCGTGTAATGCAAGGCAAGTCAAGGATACGTGTTGTGAAAGCTTCTTTTGGTGTAGCATACAACACAAGACATTAATGAAATTAAAAAGAATATTTTTCATAAAATCTCGGGGTGTTACACCAAGGCTCTCCAAAATCCAACCTAAGCACAAACACCCTGTTACTATTCATTCATAAAAGAAAGGCACAACACTCACGGCCTAGTCACAAATTATTCCCAAAACCAATTCCCCATTTAACTCATTCTTGCTTCCATGTTCAAGTGATCCCATTTAGGGGAATTATTCACTACTGGGTAACTAGCATGCATAACCACAATCTATAGCAATAGAAACATCCAAACATCAATTTATGAATTCACACCCGGATCTCTTGTGAAGTCACAACAACAAAGGGATTCGTGAGATCCCTCAAGGTACTAGAACCAAACCAATCCTCTTGAGATACAATCCCACACAGCTTCAGATTCACAACCAATAACCGTGCCACAAAAGAGGATCCCATCCTCACCCACATCACCCCATAAGCATCAAACAGAACAACACACCTATTACCAAAACAGAGTAGGGAAACTTCCAGGTTCAATCACGTCATTCATTAGGTTCTTCTTTCTATTGGTAAACTGGGGTGACCACAGAAGGATTGATGTTCACTAGGTATCCAATTAAGCAACTGAGTTTAGGAGATTAACCAATTCCCATTTTCCAGTTATTTAATCATTACAGAAGAAAATGGTTAATTAGGGCACAAGGAAATACCACCAACAACCATGATTTTTAGTGAGAATAAGCCCATACAATTTAGAACACAAATAAACAAGGGTAAGGAAATACAGTAGAAACATCGATCGCACCCCCCCCCCCCTTCATTCTTTAAAAGTCCACTGGTTATCTTTATTAATGTTTGGTTTCATCCGTCCCGCAGAAACAAAAGCATACCCACCCCACATGATACATAGTAAGAGGGATGAAGGAAAAAAAGAAACCCTACCTAGATGATCAAGGATTGAATTTCTTCTCCATGAGCCAAGAACGGTTGATGCGTGACTTGCAGGGGAGGAATGTCGGGGACTCCAAGGGTGATCAGAAAAGCTCTGGAACAGGCGCACCACATTCCTTGGGAAGGGGAACTCCAAACGCACCAGGCAGAAAATGAGACCATCCAAGAGGAAAAGAGGAAGAAGAAGAAGAAATTCTCGTGCGATATAAGGATGAGATCTGGTTGTCATGGTATATGGAATTTTGAATGAATATAATGTCAGATTGTGGTTACAACACATGGTTTGGTGGTTACACATGACTAAATGAATTTTTATTTAATAACTCTCATCGGGAAAAGGTGGTAACAACTGTGACTTTGAAGGTTTTTATATAAACAGAGGGGAAACGTTACATGGACACACAGTTGGGTCTGTTGAGGGTCGCCCCACTCTTAGGAATTCAAAATTTGATTATGGGGTTAAAAATGGCCTTGAACCACTTCCCAAAAGGTTAAAAAGGCTTAAAAGTGGAATTACGGGAAAATCTATAAAAGAAAAACTCGACAAGGCTGTGTGACACCAATTGGTTGCACCGATAGGGGACACACCAATCGGTCACACCGATACGCAACACACCGATCAGTGAAACACTGAGCGGTCGCACCGATCGATGGCCCACCAACTGGTGACACACTGATCGGTCACACCGATTGGTGGTGCACTGATCGGTCACACCGATCGTGTCCCGTTGGTCGGTGGCACACCAAAATGATGTCCTACCACCGAGGCTCCACCCTTAGGATCTGGAATTTGGAAAAGGGATGGACTATGAGGGTTCGGTCCATTACACAAAACCACCATTAAACCACGGGCAAGTATCAAGTGGATAGCATGGTCCCCAATTTGTGTGGGGTAATCCAAAAAATATTTCTAAAAACCATTTCAAATTGACCCAACATTTGATTGAGACTCGATTATTGATGATATTACATAGGAATGTCACTTTGGGGGGTCTTACCTCCCAAAAGTAAGAATCAAATTCCTATTTCATCCAAAAAATGTTTATATCCCTTTAAGGGTATGGATAGTCTAATTTAAGGGGTGATCCTTGAAGATGATATTCACATCCTCCATTATAAATTTCATAAAAAAAATTCACCAATTGGTGTGAATATTCACGAGTGTATACAACTAGGAGATACCTAGAATAAGGACCAAGTTATCGATGTCTAAGACCCAAATGTATACTTAACAAGAATATTTACCAATAATCAATTATAATTGTTGAAACACCCCCAAAGACCACGGTCAGGGGTAATACCCCATTTGACATGAATTTTATATGAAAAAAGCATAGTAATTCCAAAGAACGTAATTAATTTGGGTAAGATGGAGTTATGAGAAGCTCTTCTATTAGTAAGAATAAGAACTGGGAGCCACTTAAAAGTTCTCTGGACTTTCATAGATGAGGAATTGTCACTTATTGGCCCCTTGGAAAAATGAACAAGTGAAAGGTACTAAAATTCAACTAGTTGGCACTCATATTCCTCTATATCCCTTAGATCCAACTAAGTAATGGGTTGCAACTCAATGTTATCAATGTATGTGTCTTTCTCCCCCAAGATTATTATTTGACACTTCTATTTAGTACACCATAGTCTTGAGAATAAGGTAACATGAAATCAAAACACGATCCATTATTTTAGCACTCCTCCCATTCCTGACTCTTCAGGTGCAGAATGTCACAGGTACCCTATGAAACCAGCTGAGGAACCATAGTGGGAGGCCCACCTAGCCCCTTAACCACCCTAGTATGGGTCTTAGTGAACATATTTCCTTGCTAAAATGTAGTATAATGAGAAGATGATAATCACATGTCTCCCTTACGTCCCCCATTATAAAATTTAATCCCACCCCCAGAAAATTAACCGTCTAGTCCATGAAAGAGTGCCAATTTGACATGTCATGTTAGGCACATCACTTGGAGGTGAGTCTTGGGATTATGAATTCACACCCAAGACCATATTCCCTCCTATATCTCATGTAAAAAATAACACACATATTGTGATTCCAATTGACATGGAAGTAAGGAGACCAAACACTCATATTGTTTGATGTAATCTTGGACTGAACCACATTCATGAAGAGAATCCACTTCTTCATATGAATTTTTAATGTTTACAACACTGAAAAAGTCCATTAATTCATGTTTTAATAGTTTTAAAATTAAATTGGGGTAGATTTTGGCTAATATAGTAAACTAGTAGATTGTATCCTCATCCATATTGACCTTCACAAGCAAGTTCCAAAGAGTGGAAGGTTTTTTGTTGATGCAAAAATATAACTTAGCATGATTGAGTCATTGTCGGGGCTCTGAACTTGTAAAAATTTACAACTTGACATTATGTTTAATTTTTTGAGGATCAAATAGATAAGGGAGTTAAATGGGTGTTTCATGGTGTTCAGCAAACCCATTCCAAGGATAAACAGTGTTTTCAGTACTAGAATTCATCAAGACCTCTGGTGGCTGAAAATCCTCACGTGGCTATTTCTCTTTCCATCACAGTATGATCTTTCCGAAATCAATTTCTTCATCTATCTCCTAGTCCCAAATGTGTTTTCCTTGTTGAAAATCATGAACTACTAGATGGAGTTAAATGACCATTGTAGAAAATTTTAAGAGGTTTTCTTCCACTCCTTTAATGCCTTTCTCAACACATTCCAGGCAATCTTGAGTACAGGTCCTCATGAGGAGAAGTAAGGAACGATGGATGAAGAGGTCAGAAGGGAAAATGGATGGATGCTATATTAGTAGGGAGGAATGGTAGGTCGGACCAAAGTGATATATAACCCAACCATTTAGTATGTTTATTCGATAATAGAAATATAATTTCTTGGGAAATAAGAGAAGACAAATTCCAAGAGACCTCATAGTACTCCCATCATAATCTAAGAAGAATAGAATAAAAGAAAATGGCATCCACAGTACAGCTGACCCCATGAAAATTATAACAGAAATATAGTCCCCCCCATGCTATATGGTCTAATTGTCTGGGCATCACATCTAGATATATTTTCCATTTCCCTTTCTAGTATAGTCCTTACATTCCCTAATAAGGTCTCCATCTCTATTATTTTCTCACTAAAAAATAAAAAAACAATTTATATATGATAATTGTTATCATGTAATAAAAAAATAGTTTCATTTTTTATCATGGTCTAATTATCACACCAATTGTGCAAAGACTTCCTAACCTAGTAGTAAATATAATTTAAAATCTATCGAGCCATAAAATCTTTTTTTCCACATGCACCATAACATGATATTCATAATCTATATTCTAGAGGGGTACAAATTTATATTTCTTTCTACACCAAGGAATAATATTATTATTGATAAAAACAAAATATCCAGATATAGAATTCCTGAAGGATAAAAACCCCCCACATAATCGACATCCCAAAATGAATCTATCTATACATGCCCATGATATAAATATAGAAATATGTGATCCTATTCCTTATGGAAATATCTAATAATTAAAATAACTACATACTATTATAATTTAGTAAGGACCATCATACATTCACTAACCTTACTAACATTACAAAAAATATCTAATATATTCATAGTCATGTAGTTTAATTTCTCAACAAGAAAATGATATATATAAATTGATAAGAGTAAATGAACCAAATTTCCATTGTTTTGGCATTTCCACCCATCCAACATAATATTTTACCCTTATTTCTTCTTAAACAAATTTTTATTTTTTGTATGATCATTTGATAGCTCAACTTATTTTTTTTTAAAGTAGAACCCTTCACTCATATCGAGAGATTTAATTTTGGAATATATTAGCCAATTATTTCAATAATCCAATTAAAATCATCCATTCAAGAAACATTGAGTGAAATCTATTCGTGATGAAAAAAACAATCACTGTGTTGGCACACCATAGCCCTTTTTCTTATCAAAATTATCATTCACATTTGATTGAATCAAATTTATTTCTTTGTAGCACTGAAATTCCTTTCTAGGATTATTCAACACAAAAAATCTATTGAATCCTTTATTATAGGATTCATTGGTAGAGACTCAACATTTTTACGTTCATTCGTTATATTCAATTTCTTCTATGTAATTGAACACACTAGAATAAATGTATGATGTTCAATATTAATTTTATTACTCTCTTATTTACCTTCTATATACTCTTTCCACTTATCTTAACATGCTATGTATACTTCAAAAATCTCTATGAATCCAAAATTATTTCTCTTTTTTATATTAGATAAAAATGGTCAAGTTGGTATCCTTAGGATCATTAAAAAATTATATTTCCATGATGGATCTTTTCTTTTGATTTTGGGTTACATCTTCTACTATCCTTGTATCTTGTATTCTATGATAATTGATTTTAATAGAAAAAATTATGGTCTAAGAATAAAGATTAAAATTCAAAAAAAATGTGAAGGTTAAGGTTCATGGGGAAAATAGGTTTAAAAAGATAAAAATAGGGTTTAGTTGTTCAAGAGAATAGAAGGATCCAAAAACAATTAAAAATAAGAGACTTTATATAATCAAGGATGGTTTAGTAAAAAAATGTTAAAAAATTGATGTATATAAATAAAGGTTGAATATGATGCATTGTAATGAAAAAATTGAAGATGAACACTATAGGATCCAAATATTGTGACTTTATAACTTAAGGTTTGGTTTAGGTAAAAATGATCAAAATTTGAAATAGAGGAAGTGACGTAGAGGAATAAAATTATTTTAAAGAAGACACATTGTTAAGTGAATAAATTGAATAATATGGGTAATAAGTTCAAAATATTTCTTTCCTTAAAGAAGAAGCAGTGTTTCTGTCATTGACTCATTCATGAGTCCACTATTGATGTCGTGCATGACTTTGGAAGATTTTTTCCCTTTCACCATCCCTTTTTTCTAATACTAATTTCTATGAAAAAATATTAAAAACTTATCTATCTCATATAACATAACCTACCAAATTTTATTGGTCTTTGTAAATATTATTTTTAAGTGGTTGGTTTGGTATTAATGATTTTTTAGAACTAAAATAACCCATTATTTTTTAAATTGCCATGACCCCCCCCCCCCCAAGTTTACCCCTCCTAGGCCGGCAATGTGAGAAGGGAGATAATGACCCCTGAGTTTTGCATCCAGTAGGCCCCAGGTAGGCGACTATCACCGAGGGTATAATAAACACTTAGATGGGAGGCATTACCCTCTAAGAGAATACATGCGAAAGAGAGAGATAAGATAGACACCAACCAACTCCAACTTGGAACTGAAGTATAAAAGAAAACCCAAGTGAATATATGTAATTTCATGAAAAAGTACTACAACTGAAAGGTAAAACTCTAAGTACCCAAAATAAAGTAAAAATAGCAGCGACCACAAGCCCGAACAGCTCCTACAACCACAAGCTAATAGTAACCAGCATGATCTCCACACTGCTCCAAGTGACCTAAAAATAGTTTATATATACATAGGGTGAGTATAACAGTATACTCAGTAGGATCCTTCCCAAATCCTCTCATGGAAAAGTAAAGAAATCATGCTAAAGAACAGTGAACAACAAGTGAAACAAACACATCACCTAAACAGGTATACTAAGTTCCCAACCTCACCATGGCTACTCTCACCAAGTAATGCATACAAGAATATATTATATAGTAATGAATATAAATGGTACCCCACTACTACTTTACCACTGGTTTTCCTCTTTTCCCCAACGACATACGTCATGTGCATCTCTCTCCAAAGGCTTGCCCGTATACACTTGGGCTAAGCTCTATAATATGCACCACGTGAACCACAAAGGCTTGCCCGTAGAAACCTGGGCAAATCACCACATCATCCTCACAAACAAAAGTAACCATGTAGTTTTTGGGAGCCACCACAGCTCGCATAACATGTATCATACGTCGGGTATTGTACCTCAATCCATTACAGCCCATACACCGAGTAAGGATCCTCAAGCCATCATAGCCTATACACGTTACACCTATAGTAGTCCATAGGATACTATATCCAGAATATATGTGTGTGAATAACCACAAGCCATTACATCCCTCTACACACATATATGTGGAAAAATAACTGTTGTGCCTAATGGCACTAGTATCTACCAAGAGAAGAGAGCAGGGTCAAAGGGGATAGTCAGCCATTCATCCTCCCACTGGAATGTTGGGGAAAACACCCCCCAGGGCTCAGAATCCCCAGGGTGTCAGTTTCCCTTACTGACAGGGTGGAGTAGCATATAGAAACACAAAAAGTACATAATATACTATAACTCACAACCACACTATGGGCATAACATCATTCAATCATTCATTATAGAAATTCTTTCACATATTCCCAGACATTCTAGAAAAGATTCCTATGCTACTAAACACAAGGGGTCTCAACACGGTGAGTATATGTACTACTCGTCGAGTCTTTTCCACCTATAGCAAGAGCTTAGACCCATTCTCCCTTGAGAGGCTAAACACGGAAAGCAAGTGGCATACCTTGTGTTTCTTCGCCTCTTTCGGAAGAAGGGTGAGCAAGACCAGCTGCCTTGAGCAGTGGTGAAAAGTAAAGCAGATAACTAACCAAAGAATCGACAAGAATCCAACAACCACATCCATACCATTTCATCATCCCTGGTGTCCTCCCTGACACCCACATGCATAAACTGATGCATTTCGCCACTCTAGGCATCATCCGCTGCCGCAACCAAAAAGGCCTTTATGCCTCCACATATCACAACACCCCTCTAGGGTCACATCACAACACAAGAAGCTGGAAAAAAAACATCACATCAAATTGGGCTCGTGGCCCTTTTTCAAGGCATCCATCCTTCAAACAACAAGTACCAACAGATTTCAGGTTTACCAACCCACAAAATTAAACACGTACATCGGCATCAATTTGATTAACATCAAATGGGAACAACAACCACAACAACAACAACAAGATTCCTTTACATGCCTCTTTGTCTTTGGATAATTAATTATCAATTAATTATGGCGTTATGTTCTTTATCAAGCAAGTCATATATATCACACTATCTAGCAAATCAAGAGGCAAACTGTTATCACGGTACAAAGCAACAACATGCAATCAAACGAATTCTTTTAATCCGGTTCAAGTATTTAATTAGGTCAATGTCATTGCGATCCAAAGGGCTAAATCATGCTAACTCTACAATTGCATATAAACAATTAGATAATCCATGAATCCACTACCTCAACTGTTTTGATGGAAACTACAACGGTCGAAGAACGCCTGAGAAGAACGGGACGATTCACCAAGGATCATCCCAAGATCTCTTCTCCTAACACAACCAAGACCAAATCTCATCATAATAGACATCCACACACTTAGATCTACCCATAACAGGCATAGATCTAAGATCCTGAGAGAAGAGGAGGAGTAGATCTAGGTAGATCTACGAAACCAAACAAAAAGGATCACATACCTCGAGAAACCAGCTTCGATTCGCAAATAGAAGCCTCCAGATTACCTCCAAAACGCTTGGGAGATGTTTTCTAACCTTGAAGAGAGGGTAATCCTGAGTTATAACCGCATAGGGTCTTAAACGAGGTGATTAATGGCAAAACTAGTAAGATCCACAATTTTAGGATCTAACTTTAAGTGCCCGTAGGGTTAGTCTGCACGGTTTAACAAATCATGTGCTAACCGTGTGTTAGCTTCTGCCCTATCAAACACTCCTCGCATGGTTAGTCCGAACGGTTAGACAAATTGTGCGCTAACTGTGCGTTAGATACTGCTTCCAAGACCGGCCTTGCATGGTTTGGCTACGTAGTTTAGGAAAACCGTGCGCCAACAGTGTGAATGCTATTCCCCTTTAGCTATCCTTAAAGGTCCACCCAAATGCACCCCAATATACCTTAACCTTCCAGAACACCTCTAACACCACATTTTCACAAAGGAATAGACCAGAGAGGTCTGGGCCATTACATTAGATACCTCTCAAAACATTCTCGTCCTCGAGAATCCAAAACCCACCTAAGGTGAAAACAAAACAGGGTCTGAACAACCACCCACCGAGATACCTCTCCAAAGAGAGAAAGCTACCAAAGAAACAAAAGGATCCATCTCATAAACATGAAAGTTTCATAACAACAAAAGATATAACGATACATGAAAAGAGTCAAAAATCGAACAACTCTGGGTACTGATCACGTATCTGTGATTCACGTTCCCAGGTACTCTTTTTCATGCCATCGTGTCGCCACAAAGACACGGACTAAGGGGATGGAATGCCTGCGCAACACCTTCTCCTTGCAGTCTTGGATCTCCATAGGTTTCTCCTCAAAGGTGGCATCATCATCAACATCGATCTCTCCCTAATTGATGATGTGGGAGTCATCATGAAGATAACGACGTAGCTGTGATACATGGAAAACATCATGTATCCAACTCATCTGAGGGGGAAGTGCTACTCTATACGCCACAGCTCCAACATGATCTAACACCTAGAAAGGCCTAACATAGTGGGGAGAAAGATTACTCCCACGACCAAACCTTTCCTTCCCACGACGGGGACTCACCTTCAGAAACACATGATCCGCAACATTAAACTCCAAAGGTCTCCTCCTTTGATCAGTATATGATTTCTGATGATCTTGCACTACCTTCATCCTCTCATGAATCACCTGAACTATCTCTGTTGTATTTTTCACTAGTTCTGGTATGAGAATTGTTGACTCTCTAACCCCAGGCTAGCACAACAGAGAACGGCAAGGCTGGCCATACATGGATTCAAATGGCGCCATACCAATGGTGGAGTGGAAACTATTATTGTAAGAGAACTCCACCAAGGTTAATTGACTTATCCATGAGCCTCCAAAATCAAGAACACAAGAGCGTAACATGTATTATAGAGTTTGGATAGTTCACTATGTCTAGCCATCTGTTTGACAATGAAAAGCAGTGCTAAGGAATAACTGAGAACCAGAGTCATGTTGGAGACCCCTCCACAGCCTGTAGGTAAAACGAGGATCCCGATAAAGAATGATTGTCCTAGGGACTGCATGAAGTTTCACCACTTCCTCCAGATACTACCTTGACAAAAAATCCACTGAGCTCGACCCCTTGATTGCTATGAAGTGGGGTGATTTTGTTAAACGATCCACTACCACCCAAATAGAATCATGTCCTCTCGAAGCTCGAGGTCAACCTGTAACAAAGTCCATAGAGATGTCCTCCCACTTCCACTGAGGAATCTCTAATGACTGGAGAAGACCACCAGGAACACAGTGTTTGGCCTTCACCTTCTGGAAGAATAAACATCGAGACACAAACTCTGCAACCTCACACTTCAGCCCAGGCCACTAAAACTGACTCCTCAAGGATTGTTACATCTTTGTCACACCAGGATGTATTGCAAAGGGTAAACTATGGAACTCTCTGAGAACCGCCCCGCACATCGACAAAGGGACAAAAATCCTTCCATGATATAACACTCGGTGTTGTTCGTCCTCAAACCATCCATGAGGGGACTCACCACAAACAACTTGTTCTCTCCAGACCTCCACCTCAAGATCCCCCAACTAGGACTCTTCCACCTTCTGCACTAGGGATGATTGCACCGTCATCGGAAAAAGATAGCCTCTACCCCCAACTTCTCCCATATCAAGATGTAATGCTGAAAGTTCTTCCATTACTCTCTAGTAATCACCGGATTCACGCACAGCATCACTACGTGATTTTTGGCTCAGCACATCAGCTACCGCATTCCCCTTTTCAAGTGTATATGATATTTCAAAGTCGTATTCCTATAAGAACTCCATCCATCGACACTGTCGTAAGTTCAAGTCACACTGGGAGAAAACATACCTCAAACTCTTATGATAGATGAAAACCACAAAGCACTCACCAATGAGGTAATGTCTCCACAAATTTAGAGAAAACACCAGGGATGCCAAATCAAGATCATGGGTGGAATAGTTGTGTTCATGCGGATGCAACTGATGAGACCCATAATAAATGACTGAACTCTGTTGTATAAGAACACAACCTAACCCCAGATGTGAAGCATCGCAGAAGACATCATACTGAACTTCTTCAGCTGGAAGAAAATGGACTGGAGCACTTATTAACTTCTCTTTTAGATACATGAAAGAAGCCTGACACTGATCGATCCATATGAAAGCCTGGTCCTTTCTGGTCAAAGCTATCAGAGGAGTCTCCACCCATGAGAAATTTTCTACGAACCTCCTGTAGTAGCCTGTAATACCAAGGAAACTTCTCACCTATGACACTATCTTGGGATCTTCCCAAGACACAACTACTTCAATCTTTGATGGATCCACAGCTACTCCCTGTTGGAACACAACATGCCCTAATAAAAGAACTTCTTGGGCCCAAAACTCATACTTCGACAACTTCCCAAATAGCCGATGTTGATGAAGAACTCCCAATATGGCTCATAGATGCTTTGCATACTCCTCTTCATATGTGGAGTACACGAGGATGTCATCGATGAAAACTACCACAAACTTTTCCCGGAACTCACAGAACACAGTATTCATCCAACCCATGAACACAGCTAGATCATTTGTCACACCAAACGGCATTACAATGAACTCATAATGCCCATGACAACAACGGAAAGTCATCTTCAGAATATTCTCATCCTTCACACACATCTGATGATATCCTGACCGCAATTCAATCTTTTAGAACCAACTTCCACCCTTTAGTTGATCGAATAAGTCATCAATCTGTGGAAGAGGATAGCGATTTTTTATTTTCATTTCATTTAAGCGACGATAAACGACACACAACCATAAAATGTCATTAGTATTCTTTATGAACAAAACTAGTGCACCCCATGCGACACACTTGGTCGAACAAAATCGCACTGCATTAGACCATCAATCTGTATACGTAGCTCTTGCTACTTAGAACGGGACATCCAATAGGGATACATAGATATAGGAGAATCTCATGGTTGTAGGTCGATCCCAAACTCAATCTCTCGTCGAGGGGGTAATGCTACAACCTCTTCTGGGAAGACATCCGGGTACTCCTCTACACCCCTAGGAAACGCCAACTACTGAACCTCTGATGAACTCAGCATCATCTCATCCACCATGGACGATAAGGATGGAACGCGCCTGTGACCAATCCGAGGATCGTGCTCACCAACAACCACCACTGGCTCTCCATACGCACCAAATAAAACGACCTTCTTCCTGAAGCAATCCAAAATATCATGCACCGAATACAACCAATCCATGCCGAGGATGACATCATATGGTTATATCCGTAAACATAAAAATTTCCCCAAGAGTTGTGTTTCCCCAAAAATAGCTCACAGTCTCTACATACTTCAAAAAATCTAGCTCGACCTCCAACTGGCGTAGTCAACGCCAAGGGCACTGGAAGCCTCTCTACCTCAAGTCCCAAATCTTGGACAAGGGTTGGTGATATGATGGAGTGTGTCACTCCTGAATAAAACAAGGAATAAACCAAGGTAGAAAACAAGAAAAGGGTACCTCAAACGATATCTGGCTCATCTGGTGATGGAAACGCTAGAGCATGAAGATGACCACAACCTCCTCCACGGCCTCTATGACCCTGATGGTGACCACCACCATGGACGCACACTTCTCTATGAGGATGGGGAGCATCATGGGGTTGTCCTCTGCCTGCCCCATCTCCCCTCTGGTGATCTAAAGCTGGTGTAACTGGATGCAGCTGCCTAGGCTAGAACTGCCTCAACGGAAGAACCTGGAGCGTAGCACCTGGTGCACGATGACTGCAATGAAAGGTCGGGCACTCCCGCTACTGATGGCCATGACTACCACAAGAAAAACAAGTGCATGATCCCTTGGCATAGGCCTGAGATTTTCTGCCTCCGAAGAAACGAGATGTGAAGGGCTGGGACCTACCCCCGGCTGAATGGAAACACTTCTACCTTGAAAACCAGGAACCCCAGACCACAGCCTTAGCTCATGAGGGATCATGATGATCCCCCTCTCTTAATGATCATGTCCTGGCCAAAGTTCTCTTGACAACATCTGCCCTTGCCAGCACCTCAAGATATGTATTCAGCATAAATGGGGTGACCTGGCTCTGGATATCTGGACCCAAATCCTCCTCTAAATGCCTCGCTCTGGCCTCCTCATCTGGTAATAGGTCTGAAGCATATCGTAAAAGGATCTTGAAATGGATTCCAAACTCTCAAATAGTAGAGCTCCCCTGTTAAAGGGTAAGAAGCTCCTGGTGACTGGACTCCTTTGCAGATGAGGAAAGGAACTCGACTCTAAACTTTTCTAGGAACTCCTCCCACGATATCGCTGACACCTCATGATCCCCGAGGAAAAAGAACCACCACTGCCTTGCTGCTCCACGCAACAACGTCATAGCTATGGACACCCAGTGCTTCTTCCGAGCATGGATCAAACTGAATCCTAACTCGACCTCCTCCAACCAGTCTTCCGTGAGTGCATTTGAAATAGAGCCCTCGTACTTCTGCAGAATCTGGCGCTGAAACTCTCGGAGTGTCTTCCTCCAAGTGTCATCGTCATCAACCTCTACCCTGTGGTGACCTACTAGAAAGGGTTGTTGGACATCTTCTACGCAATCTTGACAAGGACGTCGAGTTGGAGCCATACCTACAAAATAACAAACACTTAGATCTCCTAAGCCTAGAATATGGAAGACTCAACATTTATTAATTAAGTTTTTCATTTTTATTCATTTTAGGTTAACCTATCCCAAGGTCTGCCCATTCAAACATAGGCACAAAGAAGAATGATGCATAATCCATTATATGGTCTCTACCCTACAACTAGTATCACCTTTTTTAGTAGCCATTGTAATCATAAATGTTCGTGCATCAGATCATAGGGGGCCCCAAACGCCTATTTCTTAGTCGGTATCCAGTGTTTACCTCACTTGCGAAACATGAATGACATTGTTTCCCTACCAGCCCATGCAACCTCAAATGTGCCTAACTCCAAACTCCATTCTATCCCTCAACCTCCCTCTAATACCACTCTGTCATGACCCCCTCCCCACAATGTGTACCCCTCCTAGGACGACAATGTGAGAAG
This sequence comes from Viscum album, assembly GCA_963277665.1. NCBI lineage: Eukaryota > Viridiplantae > Streptophyta > Magnoliopsida > Santalales > Viscaceae > Viscum > Viscum album. The sequence goes on from OY728123.1 coordinate 1,897,441,486, forward strand.
GTAGATAATGACCCCCGAGTCCCGCCTCCTGTAGGCCCTAGGTTGGCGACTAGCACCGAGGGTATAATAAACACTTAGATGGGAGGCATTACCCTCTAAGAGATTACATGCGGAAGAGAGAGATAAGATAGACACCAAACAACTCCAACTCGGAACTAAAGTATAAAAGAAAACCCAAGTGCATATATGTAATTTCATGAAAAATTACTACAACTGAAACGGAAAACTGCAAGTACCCAAAAGAAAGTAAAAACAACAGCAACCACAAGCCCGAACAGCTCCGGCAACAACAAGCTAGTAGTAACCAGCCTGATCTCCAACCTGGTCCAAGTGACCTGAAAAACAATTTATATATACTTAGGGTGAGTATAAAAGTATACTCAGTAGGATCATCCCTGAAGCATCTCGTGAAAAGGTAAAGAAAGCATGCTAAAGCATAGTGAACAATAAGTAAAACTAACATGTCACCTAAATAGGTATACTAAGTTCCCAACCTCACCATGGCTACTCTCACCAAGTAACGCATACAAGAATATATCATATAGTAATGAATATCAAGGGTACCCCACTATTAATTCCCCACTGGTTTTTCGCTTTACCCCAACGACATACGTCATGTGCATCTCTCTCCAAAGGCTTGCCCGTATACACTTGGGCTGAGCTCAACAATATGCACCACGTGCACCACAAAGGCTTGCCTGCAGACACCTGGGTGAAGCACCACACCTTCCCCACAACCAAAAGGAACCAGGTATTTTCCGGGAGCCACCACAGTTCGCATAACATGTATCATACGTCGAGTATTATACCTCAATCCATTACAGCCCATACAACGAGTAAGGATCCTCAAGCCATCACAACCTATAAACATTACACCTATGGTAGTCCATAGGATACTATATCCAGAATATATGTGTGTGAATAACCACAAGCCATTACATCCATTTACACACATGTATGGGGAAAACTAAATGTTGTGCATCATGCCACTAGTATCTACCAAGAGAAGAGAGCGGGGTCAAATTGGGTAGTCATCCATTCATCCTCCCACCATAATGTTAGGGAAAACACGCCCCCCCCCCCCTAGGTCTCAGAATCCCCAGGGTGTTAGTTTCCCTTACTGACAGGGTGGAGTAGCGTATAGAAACACAAAAAGTATAGAATATACTGTAACTCACAACCACACTATGGGAATAACCTAGTCTTATACAAAACTACAACTAACATCTCTCGGACTTTGGGTTGCCACTTCCTAGACTAGGTATGCTATAAGCACACAACCATTTAAGGGCTTTATTAGATTACTTCATTCCTTTTTATCAATTCCATTGAATGTTTATTAATTCTTCAAACATTAATTAACCATGAACAATTCCACATTAAATTCCATTAACACCACATCCAAAAATTCCATTGTCCTTTTTAAAGTTCTCAACCTCATCATTAAGTTTCAACAAACTCCATCCCCATGGGTTAACATCATTTATTCAAACATTAATTACAGAAATTCTTTCACATATTCCCAGGCATTCTAGAAAAGAATCTTATGCTACTAAACACAAGGGGGGTTAACACAGTAAGTATATGTTCTACCCATTGAGTCTTTCCCGCCTATAGCAAGAGCGTAGACCCATTCTCCCTTGGGAGGCTAAACATGGAAAGCACATAGCATACCTTGCGTGTCTTCGCCTCTTTTGGAAGAAGGGTAAGCAAGACCAGCTTCCTTGAGTAGTGGAGAAAAGTAACACAGATAAACAACCAAAGAATCAACAAGCATCCAACAACCACATCCATCCCATTTCATCATCCCTAGTGTCCTCCCCGACACCCACATGCATAAACCGACGCATCTCGCCACTCTAGGCAGCATCCGCTGCCACAACCAAAAAGGCCTCTATGCCTCCACATATCACAACACCCCTCGAGGGTCACATCACAACAAAAGCAGTAGGAAAAACAAACATCACATCAAATTGGGCTCTTGGCCCTTTTGCAAGGAATCCAGCCTTCAAACAACAAGTACCAACAGATTTCAGGTTTACCAACCACCTGAATTAAACACGTACATTGGCATCAATTTGATTAACATAAAATGGGAACAAAAACTACAACAACAACAACCACATTAATTTATATTCTGCTTTATCATTATCCAATTAATTATCAATTAATTCTAGCTTTACGTTCTTTATCAATTTCATCAAGAACAACATGCTAACAAGCAAGGAATAGATATCACACTATCTAGAAAATCAAGAGGAAAATTGTTATCACGGTACAAAGAAACAACATGCAATAAAAAAATTTCTTTTAATCTAGTTCAAGTATTTAATTAGGTCAATTTCATTGTGATCCAAAGGACTAAATCATGCTAACTCTACGATTTCACATAAACATTTAGAGAAGCCACGAATCCGCTACCTCAAAGGTTTTGACAGAAACTACAACGGTCGAAGAACGCCCAAGAAGATTGGGCCGATTCGCCAAGGATCCACTCTAGATCTCTTCTCCTAGCACAAATAAGACCAAATATCATCATAATTGACATTCACACACTTAGATCTACCCATAACAGGCGTAGATCTAAGATCCAAAGAGAAGAGGAGGAGTAGATCTAGGTAGATCTAAGAAACCAAACAAAAATAACCACATACCTCGAGAAACCGGCTTCGATTCATGAAGAGAAGCCTCCAGATCACCTCCAAAATGCTTGGGAGATGTTTTCTAACCTTAAAGGGAGGGTAATCCCGAGTTATGGCCACTTAGGGGATTAAACGAGGTGATTAAAGGCAAAATGAGTTAGATACACAATTTTAGGATCTAACTTTAATTTCTCACATGGTTAGTCTGCACAGTTTAACAAATATTGCGCTAACTGTGCATTAGCTTCTGCCTCATCAAACACTCCTCACATGGTTAGTCTACATGGTTAGACAAATTGTGCGCTAACCATGCATTAGCCACTACCTCCAAGACCAGCCTTGCACGGTTTGGCCGCATGGTTTAGGCAAACTGTGCACCAACCGTGAAAAATCTATTACCCTTTACCTTTCCTTAAAAGTCTACCCAAATGCACCCCAAGCCACCATAACCTTCCATAACACCTCTAACACCACATTTTCACAAAGGAATGGACCTGAGAGGTCTGGGCCATTACATAAATAACTTAGATGAGATTTTTTTTATGTTCCGAAACTAATTCACTTGGGCACATAAAGGCACCAATTTGGGTAACCCAAATAGTATAAATGGAAATATCCTCCGCAAACCCAACGCATCTCTTTGTCATATTGGTGTTGGTATTGTTGCCTAATTTTAACTAAATTGTTTCTAATACAACTAAATATTAAAAATTTATATTTTTTTAATTCATTATGGAAAATAATTTTGATGTATAATGGTTTTAAAATTTCTTAATGTCCCTTAAATGAATCCTTCCATATCGTTATATTCATATATTTTATTTCAAAAAAATCTTTATATACATCATTACTTTAGACCTTGTAGTTGATATCGTGACCCTCCTTGTTTGTTTCCTGATTTGTATCCTTTATCCCTAGTTTTTTATGACATTTCCAAATCATCTCATTTGGTTTTATTCTTCAAAAAACACCACATTCTATTTTTTTGTATTTTGAATTCCCATCATTTATTTTCACAACTCATTACACTATTCTTGTATTAGGAATGAGTACAATTCCCACCAAGCCTGAAGGCCGTTTTATTTTTTTATTTAAGTTTAATGGATTAGTTTCATTTATTAGAACATGGGTATTTTAAATATCATGTATTTTTTGATATTTTATTATATTAACTTCTTAAATTTATAGATTAAAATCATTACTCTTTTGTATCAATTTTGTATTGAATTAAGATACATAATTTATATTTTCTCCCATTTTGGTTATTGAATTTCTATTGGACCTTGTAGCCTAATTTTTCATTGAACCAAGTGTGATACAAACCCTATTTGTTTCAATTTTCTATAGATGGATTTTGGCATCAATCTCACAGACTTAGAATAATCTACAATTAGGTATTTATTTTCTAATTTTTCAATTATTTTTGTGTATGTTTCGGGATGTTGTTCCATATACTTTTATTAAAATATTCTCTAACTTTTAGAATATTTAATGTTCACATACAATAGGGTATATGGAACTTAATGATTGTTTAATTATGTTGGATTCAAACCATTGCTTATCAGTGTGGTTAAAATGAAATTATTTATCTTTGTCTCTCATTTAATTAATGTTACTTCAATATTTTCCTTGTTCATATTAATTTTTATCTAATGTTTTTTATTTTTGATTCCATCTATATCTCATTTCACATTACAAATTTAAAATGTGGGATTATAAATAATTTTTCAATGAAAATGAGTAGTTAAATGAGTTTGGTGTTTTGTTTAGGTGAAGCGGTTGGAAAAAAACAATAATATATTTTCAATGATCATTGGCCTTGTAATTCATTTAGTAGATCATGGCCTTATTCATTGTGACTTTAGGGATTTCAATATTATGGTGCATATAATGTTCTCTAACTAATTTATATTTTTTTCTAAGGTTTATTTTCATTTGAACTCATGTACATAGTTTTGTTTTCTAAAATTTATTAAAACATGTATTACATTATGTAAATGAAACCCATTTTTTAGACAATGAAAATTAAATATTTTTTTAGGAAAATAATTTCATGTTTTTAAGAAAATAATAATGATTGGATATGTAGCTCTCAGGATTTAATGTTTTCATTTCCAATTTTTTAAAAAAAATTCTAATTTATATTCTAATTCATATTTAGATAATGAATTCAAAAAAAGTCCAAAACCAAACACAACCTAAACTTTTTAGTTGAGCTTTGTTATTACATATTGCTTGAAATATTTTTTTTTCTTCTTATAGATTGATGAAGATGAGAAAATAACAATGATTGATTTCCCCTATGTGGTATCTATTTCACAATATAATGCACGCATGTATGATGTGCAATTTTTATTAATTTATTCTCATTCTTATTTTATAATTACTGATAATTTATTACTGTGTTTAAAATATATTAAAAATTCCATTATAGGTACTATGATCATGATGTTGAATGAATCTTAAAAGTTTTCCACAAGAGGTCATCTCCTTTCTACCTAAGAATTATAATTCTTCCCCTAGGAGTAGAAATGAAACCAAAAGGACCATTATTCCCCACACTGCCAATTTTTTTTAACTAAGTGGAATCATTGGAATTAAATAACATTGTTTTCAAATAAATTAAAATGAGTTCCATTTTTCCCATTACACTCAATTAGATTTCATTCCTGAATATTCTTTGAACCAAATGAGATATGAAGTTTTATGTGGATTATAATTTTTTCCAAATTTTTTTAATGGAATAATATCCATAGGATTTTGTTTAAAATATTTCCAATAAAATAATTATATTAAATGAATTGCAATAAAAAAATATAATGTTAGACACTAGTCCAAACTCACACTTGTGTACTGATAAAGAGTTTGGTTGCCTTTACCAGAGAGCTTGGTTAGGTTCCATGAGTCACAGGATTCAGTTTTATGGATGAAAATCCTTGAAATGATTTGTTCCTGATACTAAAATACCATATAATTCTATAGTACCTAGATTTGAATAGTATTCTATGATGCTATAGTACTTTCTATCAGTGTAGTTGGTCAGCTCCACTATAATGTTCTGACTTTCTACCATGACTTGAATTTTTCATTTCTTCATGACTGAACTCTTTCCAACTGATTAAACACTTAAATTATAACATTTGGTTGATGTAGGATATTTTATCTTATAGAGTCACCACAAGAAAAATGTTTTTTTAATAACATGAATTCTGTTAAACTTACTATTTAATATATGAATTTGTATATATTATTTGTATTATTGGTTAAAATGATTTAATTTTTATATTAGGTTCAACTTATCATTTTAGAAAAAATTATATAAATTTGAGGATCAAGATGAAGATGAATACACTGACGGTAATCCCTGCTTTTCCTCCATTGAAAATCTTCTTGTTTTCTTGATAAGAAGCTTGGTGCTAGTGGATTCTATAGAAAGGATTATGATTACATGGAATAGGTATATTTATTTATACCAAAAACCATTATGGTTAAATTGGTTTTTCAATGAATTGTTTAAATGTTTAACCATGTAAAGTGGAATAAAGAAAATAAAATTTAAGTTGAATTATGAAATTGTTTTTTGTTTAAATTGATTAATTTTGTTAAAATGAATTAATACACCCTTTTCAATGGTTCTATTATACACAGTTCACATAAGATGAAACTGAATCAGGCCAGGATTTTTATTTGGATGAAGGTGTTGATGGATGCATTTCTGATGAAAATTATACAACAATCAGTGGATATTTTCTCTCTAAGTTTTCAGTGTTAAGTGGTATTTATCCTATTTTTAGATACTTGTTTTATTTATTGTTAAAGGTCTTTCCTTTTTTCAAGGATAAAATTCCAGATGACACGGAGGAGGGAGATTATGAGAATGTGTGACTGGTGGAAGCGGGCCCTATGAATGAAATTTTGACCTCTCAAGGTGGAGTAATTGTTTACAAAAAGTTTGTGGATTCATATGATGTGATAGTTATTGAAAATATTAATTCCTTAACAAAATATATTGAGAATATTGAGAAAGACAAAATAAAAATTTCCATTGAGAATGTATGTGAGTCAAAACAGGTGTATCAAGACATATAGGAATCATGTGATGAAGAAATTGAATCTAGAAGATAAAATTTGAAATTTCCGAACATAAAAAAACATATGGAAACTAATAATAATCTTGGGAATTATAAATCTCCATTTTAGATAAGAATAAGCTGAGATTATAAAATTAGACATCACTCATTTCACAAATTCAACTAGAATCAGTTTCAAAAGAAGATGAACAGAAAGAATGGGTTGATGCGATGAATGAAGTGTTGGATCAGATTGATAAAAAACATCACTAGGGAGCTTATTCTATGTCCTTCAAATAAAAATTTTATTGGAATAAAATGGTTTTACAAAAACAAGTTGAGTGAACATGGATAAGTTTCAAGAAATAAATCAAGACTTGTTTGGAAAGGATGTGTAAAGATGGAAGGTTTTCATTTTGAAGATAACTTTTACCCTATTATAAGATTAGAAACTACTATAATTTTTTTAGTAATGGATACTCATAAAAATAAAAAATCATATCATATAGATGTAAAGATAGATTTTCAAAATAGTGATATTGAAGAAGAAGTTTACATTGAAAAATCATATGGGTTTATAATTGATAATGATGGAATCATGGTATGTAAATATAATAAATTCTTGTATGGGTGGAAACAATATCAACATTACTTGCATTCCAAACTTCACAATTGTTTAAAAAATAAATTTTTTTCTAAAGGAAAGGTTGAAAATAAATTGTATGTGAAAGAAGTTAACTCCAACACCCAGATTGTAATTATGTATTTTAATGATATAATTTTGGATAGATATGAAGAAAAAGTTAATAAATAATTTTTTGAGGAAATAATGAATAAATTTGAGATGAAAATGATGGGATAATTAACATTTTTCTATGGTTTACAAGTTCAACAAAAGTAAAAATAAATTTTTATATCTCAAGAAAAGTATTTTAAGGAATTGTTACAAAATTTTGTTATAGAATAATCAAAATAATTTTCAACTCCTATTTAAGTGAGAAAAAAGTTGAGTAAATATGAAAGTAGAAAATTTGTGAATCAGAAAGATTTTAGGAAGCTGATAGAAAGTTTGATTTATCTATTAACTTCAAGATCTGATATTTTTTTTGTTATGACTTTGTGTGGCAGATATCAAAGTGATCCAAAAGAATCTCATATACTGGTAGAAAAGAGAATACTGAGATATATTTAAGGAACAAATTTACATGTAATATTATAAAAAATAAGTTGTTAAAATCACTTTTATGGTTATACTGATGCTAATTGGGATATATATTGCAATGACAGAAAATCAACTTCTGGAAGAAAATTTTTCTTGGGAAAATTTTGTGTGAGTTGAAATAGTAAGAAATAGTGTTCAGTAACATTGAGCATAGTGGAATCAGAATATGTTTCATCAACTTAAATTTTTACTCAAATATTTTGGATTAAAGTTAAATTAGATGATTTTAAAGTTGATGTTTTCAAACCATTGAAGGTTTTTGTGATAATTAGAGTGTAGTGGATATTTCAAAAAAACATGTCTAACAATCAAGATCAAAACAAATTAAGATTCACTTTATAAAATAGAATGTTTCTTGAGGATATTTTTTTTGGAATATATTTTAATGAAATATCAAATTGATTATATCTTTAAAAAATAAAATTCTAAAGATATATTTTTGGAATTTTGGATGTAACTTCATGTTCAGCCTCAACCAAAGAATTTTTAATCATCTTAAGGAAGTCCCCCACCGTGCTTTGGATTGTACTAAAATAGGGGGAGAAAATGTACAACTTTATCCTATAATGGGGAGAGAAGTAATTTTCTTACTTAAATAAATCTGATATTGTGGTTATTTTAAAATGGGGGAGAAAATTAAAATTTGGATAAAAAGAAAAAAGTGATGTGGAGTTTATCTTAACATGGTAACAATCTTTCTTATCACAAAGGGATGAAATTCCTTTAAAAAAATTACTTTATCCAGTATTTTGTTTTTAGGACACTCTCTTTTGAGAAATATTGTGCTTTGGTAAAAGTTACAAAACATGCATTGTTTATAAAAATGAGTTGGGAGATGTCTAAGTGTTGAAAAATGTTGTGTTGAAAATTTTATTAATGATATTTTTCAACAAATCCAAATTGGAGTACTGAATATGATTTGTAATGTTTTTGTTTTTTAAAAAGTTTCATTTTTGTTGACAACATCGTTTTTGTAAGATATTGTTTTTGTAGTAAAAGTGAAAGATGTGTTTTTTGAATTTTAAAAAAAAAATTATTGAGAAGTTTCTGAAAATCCTAATGAAGAATGTGTTTTTCAAATTTAGTGATTAGATACTCAATCAGATGATCCATCAAACCAAGTCCAACATGTTGAGTTTTTTTTAAAGTCGGGAGTTTTTTAAAATGAAAAAAGATGTAAAGTGAGGAAGTTAGAAATTTTGGAATATGTAAAACCTTCTAAATGGAGGAATATAATGTTTTAATATTATTTTATATTCCTAAAACATCATGAATAATCCCTGATACAATCTAGAGTTTATAGAAAAAAAATATAATTGTGGGTTTATGTAGTTTCCAAAGTAGAGGTTTTCTTAATGCAGATCATCAGATAAAGGAGCACTGAATACATAAGTTATATGAAGAATAAAATTATTAATTTGATGAAGTTAAAATTTTCAAAACGTTTTTTATTGGATTCACTATTGGATGCATCATCAGACTCATCGTTGGACACACATGATCGAACATGAATACCTTTCTGAGTTTTTTGGTTTTGAAAATGTAAAATAAATATTAATAATTTGGGAGTTTCTTCCCCACAAAATTTGACTAAATGATGTTATTGAAATATAGAAATGAAAAATTCATATCATTAGATAAAGAAGTTATCAAAAAGATTCAAGTGTTGTGGTTTCTCAGTTCATGCATTTTTTAAAAATATGAAATATGAATTTAATCCATCGAATGATATGTAGAAACCAATCCATCAGATGATTTATTAACACTGATGATTAATCAGATGTAGAGTTCCATCAGACATAGTATGATTAGACTGAATATTAGATCATAATAAGAATGCTTATAAAAATTAGAGACATATTGATGTTTTTATTGGGTAATTTATGTTGGTTCCAAAAGTCATTATAAGTTTCAAAAATTTACTCAACCATTTTTTAGTTGTCCCAGATCATCGTAGAAATATTTATTTTTAGTTATTCAAGTCATTTTTTTGATGGGTCAAGATAAAAAGATGTGAATTATTACATTTGGGTCAAAAACATTGGATTGTACAATTGTGTTTTATATTTAAATTGTTTCAAGAGAACCAAAGTGATGTACTGACTTCCATAATGATATTTTACGTACTTGAAATTCCCAGATAGATCATTTAAAAAGTGTAATATGATGGTTGAATATATTTCAAGTGGTTCAAAAGGATCAGACTGATGAAGAGTTTTCTAGATCACAATTTATGGACTAAATAATTGTTCTCTCTAATGTTTTATATCTTATTTAAGGATAGGAAAGTTTAGAAGAGATGTGAAGAATCAAGAATTTTCAATAAGACACTAGAAAAGAGGATAAGGTTTGAAGTTGTCAAAATGAAGTTCAAATGTAAGTGAATTTTGAATATTTGGAATTTTGGTGAATGGGAAAAATATTTTTGTTTCTCTCCTTTACTATTCTGTTAGCCCCTATAAATAGAGATTCAAAGTACCAAAATATTTAACATTTTTCACTCATGTATAAAAACTATTACTCTCTAGAATTTGTGTCAAAAGTGATTTTTCCAAATGAAGTTGTTTTTTGTTAAATAAGAGTTTCCCAATAGAGGGTTCAAATCAGATGATTGGAATATAGATAGTTCAAATTTTCTAACATAGGGTATTGGTCTGAGAAAGACCATATTGAGTATTTGAGAAAAGGTTTGAAAAGTGAAGATTGGATAGATAATAAGTTTTGTAATAGGAGAAGATTGAGGAATGGTAAATTGGACTTAGTCTATTAGAATGATTTCATTTAACAATGGCAATCAAATCTAGGAACATCAAACTGAGGTTCTGGATGGATCCTTCCAGAGTAGAAATTCTCTTGGTTATATTTTTTTGTGGCTAAAATTATTATAAGAAAAGTTTATAAGCTGATAAGAGTTATTATAATCATTCCTAATCAGAAATAAAAGGTTTCTAATGGATTTTGACACCAGTTTTATTTTCTTATTCATAATATTGAACATTCATAGACCCATGGGAGTTGCTATAGAAAGGATATGCATTCTCACACAGAGGTCAAACCCTATAAATTGTGGGTGCCTTGTTTACATTTCAACATCTACATACACATGAGTTTAATAAAAGGTTAAAAAAATAATCTCTAATAAGTTATATGGGATATGTTTTTTAAATTCTAAAAATTTTATAAATGCAGCAACTAATACAACTCCCTCCCTTTCTCAGTCACTCTTTGATTAATTAGAATTTCATGTCCCCTTATGAGGAGGACCCCCAACAAACTCACCCTCTGACTCAAGTGGGGATAACTTCAAACCCTATAATCAAGTTGGTAAGTCTCAAATTTACCTCTAGATAAACTCTTGATCAACATATATGACTCATTGTCATCAGTTTGGATCTTATCAATATCTAACTATCTCTAATCAAGGATATCGTGGATCCAATGATGCCAAACAATAATATGTTTTTAATTTCCATGAAAGATGATATTCTCTCCCAATAAAATCACTCTGACTAACACAAAATAAAATATACTTTTTCTACTTAAAATTGATCTATTGAATAAAATTTTTCATCCACAATAATTATTTTCACACTTCTGTAGCAATAATAATCTCAAAAATTATGGTAGATAAAGTAACATTTCTCTGCAAACATAGCTACCAAGATGCATATCCACCTAAAACAGTTATCAAATAGTAAGAAGTGATTTATAAAATCCATCTAAACTACCATATCTGAATCTATAAATCCAAAAATCAGAGGTTACCCATTTATAAAACATGATCTTGTATCACAAGTTTAATAAAAATAACGAAATATATACTTAATTGCTCTCTAATTATTTTTACTTGTATTAGATGAAAAATGATTGACCACACTAACTGCATAATCTATATATGTTCTATTACATACCAATGCATACATAAAGTATCCAAAAGAAGATGAATTAGGTTTGTGTTGCATCTCTTCTCTTCCTTCATCAGTAAAAGGCGACTGACTATAACTGAGCTTAAAATTTAAAGTGAGAGTATGAACAACCATTTTCTCTCTATTGATAAAAAATATTTAAAGAGCCATATAAATATATCTACCTAGAGATAACCATAATTTATTGACCTTTATGTTATATAAGATCAATATTCCAAGAATCTATTGTACTAACCCCATGTCTTTCATTGCAAAAGACTAAAAAATATATTTCTTCAATCTTTCAATTCTTGAAGCATCATGGCCAACAATAAGAATATCATCAATATAAATCAATATTATAATAAAATCATCATCAATAAATCAATGAACAAAAAAAATTATCATAGGATGTCTTCCTAAAATCATGATGAAAATGTTAGATTCAAACATCTTATATCATTTCCTCTGAGCTTTCTTCAGACCATAAAAACACTTTTTTATTATACTGACATAATTCTCTTAACCTATTTTATTATAATCCTTTGGTCTCCCCATATATATATCCTCCTATGAATTTCCATGGAGGAAAGTTTTCTTTACATCTATATGATCGATCTATAAATCCAAACTAGCATCCAAACCAAGAACAACCCAAATGGATGACATTTTGAAAAAAGGTGAAAAAATATCATCAAAATCAATACCTTTATTCTAAAGGAAGCCTTTGACAACTAACCTTTCATTGTATCATGGTATGAAACTAGATTATTCATTTTTAATTTGATAAATACATTCATTTTTCAAAGATATCTTAACTGTGGGTAACTTCCCATGATCCAAAGTATGGTTGTCATGAAATAATATCATCTCATCATCCATTGTCGCAACCCATCTATCCTTTTGATCACATTCAATTGCCTCATCAAAAGATTATGGTTTTCCCCCTTTAGTAAGGAGTACATACACATCATGTGAATACCGAGTAGAATTTGTATGATGTCGTGATGATCTATAAAGTTGAACTATAGGCTCATTAATAACCCTTGAAACTATATTATTAAAAACAAAAGGTGCATCAAGAAAATAAACTCCAACCTATTCACCCAGAACATCATTTTTCACATCAACACAATCATCGTAATAAATAATATGAGGTAAATGTGATTTAGAAACTGGATCAAGACTAACAAATCCATCATAAGTTAGAGAAATGTATTTTTATCCATTATTAGTATCTTCAATTGTCTTATCCTCTTCAAACACGAAATCACTACTTCTAAAAAGTTTATTCTATGTAGTATCATATAAATTGTACCCAAACTCATCATGTCTATTTCCAATAAAAATAAACTATCATGACTTACCATCCAACTTGGATCTCTCATCTTTATGCACATGAACAAAACCCTTATAACCAAAATAAAAAAGTGATCATACTTTATCTATTTTCTATAAAAAAAATTGTTAAGACTGTTAGTCTACAAAGAAACCATTGGTGATAAATTGATAATATATGTAGTAGTAAAGTAGGTATCACCCCAAAAATGTCCAAAAAACTTTTCTTTTAAAATAGAACTTATAACTCTTTCCAATAATGTTTTTTTCATCCAATCAACTTCACCATTTAGATGAGTTGTATTAAGAGGCATCTTATGATTCCAAATACCTTCCTTCCTACAATACTAATCAAATGGTCCATAATACTCACCACTTTTGTCAGTTCTAATACATTTCAAATTCTTATCAGATTCCTTCTCAGATGAAACTTGAAATTTATGAAAAAAAATGAGCACCTAACTTTGGGAATTCAAAACATAGACCCATATCTTATTTGAGTAGTCATCAATAAATGCCACAAGATAAAGGCTGCCACTAAAGGTCCTAGATTTCAAATGACCATAGATGTAATAATATACTAATTTATATCTTGTGACTTTATGTGAAAAGGATGACCGTTGAAACTCACTATACTATATTTTATGGACAAATAGTGATTGAACATGTCCAATTTGACACCCTTAAAACCAAGAAAAAACATTCTCTTTGAAAAACAACCAATCCCTTTATTAATAATTTGGTTGAGTCTCTTATTCCATAATAAAAAAAGACATACTGCACTCAAAAACACAAGTGGTATCATAATAAATAGAATATGTAGTCCAAAAAACCATGATTGCTTCTTGAATCGGGTCACAATCAAGGAACCCTTGGAATTATTCCATTGGCCATCACTAAAAGTACAGATAAATCATTATAATTAATAAAACTAGTATAAATAAGAATTATAAAAACCACAAGCACATGCCAAACATTCCTCAAAATCATATTTCTTCAAATGATGGTCTCTAAATGAACAATTATAATAAATACAACATCGCCATGACCATCATTAACTATCTTTAAAATCAAAAAATTACTTAGGTTGTAATATGTAAAGAACTTATTCATCAATATCACATGAAAATAGGCTCCACTGTCAACAACCCATCAAAAATTATCAGAATCAATATTAATGGAGTCGTAAACAATAATAAGATCAACCCTTCTAGTATAGATGACATGATCATGTCCATCACCTTTTTTATTCAGCGGATATTCCTTCATTTTATTTTTCCTTTTTATCTGATAGAAAAACTTCTTATCATTTTTTTTCTTGCCACAATTATGGCATTCAAACTCCATATGCTTCAACGTGGATTTTCTTCTACCTTTTACATTTCTATGAGTAGTCTATCCCTAATTAATTTCCTAACTTCTCCCCATGTTATATATGAATAAGATATATGAATAAAATTTCTCTTGTGTTTGTCTCCTAGAATATTCATTCGAAATAGCAGAATTAACAAAATTAAATGTCATAGCTTCATTAGGAGAAGAACCAGTTATATTGACACATAAATTCTCTAAAGACTTGGATAAATTATTAAGTAACTAAAGTGCTAAAACCTTATCATTGTTGACGCTCCATTCCATCACAGAGTCTAATGACTGAAAAAGGTAAATACCTTAGTACAATGTGATTCATCCTTTGAAGAAACATCAAAAATTGACAAAGGCATGAACAAGGATTTGTTTACACTTGGGTCGCGCAAGTTTCAGTATGGTCGCACAAGTATACATGTGTGCCTCATGTAGGTCACACAAGTGACTTGCGCACCCTAAGTTATTTTCGCTCAAGGTCTTCAAAGGCCTATAAATACCCCTTGTGGTCCCCCCATTTTGGGAGGAAAAAATCTAGAAACATAGATTTGAGCTCCTGACGCCCTAGTATCTTCTCAAATCCTTCCAAACACTTCTATGGTAATTTATTACCTAGAATGGAAGGTCTAAAGAGAGGGAACAAGGCCTAAGTGTTGAAATTCATCAACACCTGCACACCTAAGTGTCTAACCCTTCAGGGAATTGAAGACACTTGCACACCACTATATCCCTTCAATAGAACTTGCGCGCCACTCATTTAAAAGTATTTAAGGATAACACTAAGGGCTTGAGCCAAGCCTCACCCAAGTTTTACCCTAAGGGTTTACTGTCACGCAAGTACTCTTGTGTTGTGCAAGTATACTTGCGCGACTACGACTTGTGCACCCGACCATGACTTGCGCGCCTGACCAGGACTTGCACGCCTACCTTCTTTTGGGTGCCCCTCATGTCCATTTATCTCTTTTCTTCAAATCCACCTCTACTCTTCAAGATTTAGCCTTCATAAACCTCTCCAAATCCATTTATGGCATGATTCTTTAGTTGGCTTCCTTATCTGAGAGTAATTCTGTGGAACATCTCTCAAAACCTAGTGATTTACATATCATTATGTCACTATGGTTAGAGATTTCATTCACTCAACCTCATCCTTTAAGATAAGAAGTTCTTTAATATGGTCATCCTCTTTAAGTGTAATCCCCAAGTTCCCAAATATGGGCATCCTCTTTAGGAATAAGCCCCAAGTTCCCAAATATGGGCATCCACTTTAGGAATAAGCCCCAAGTCCCCTATTTATGGGCATCTACTTTAGGAGTAAACCCCAAGTTCCAAAATGTGGGCATCCTCTTTAGGAATAAGCCCCAAGTCCCTTATTTACATGCATACTCTTTAAGAGTAAGCCCCATGTTCAAAAATATGGGCATCCTCTTCAAGAATAAGCCCCAGTATTCAAGTTCCCTTAATTTTTTGGGCCTCTTTTTCAGGAATAAGCGCCAGCCATAATTTTCTAACCTGGGATTCCTTCTCAAGAGTAAGACCCAGTCCAATTTCCCTCATTTGGGCATCCTCCTTAGGAGTAAACCCTAATTCTCAAGCCCCTTTAACCTGGGCCTCCTTCCCAAGAATAAACCCCAGTCATTATTTCCCTTAACCAGTCTTACCTTCTTTTGATTTGGGCTTCCTTCTTAGGAATAAAACTCAATCACAAGTCCCCTCCTAATTTGGGCATCCTCCTTAAGAGTATGCCCCAAGTTAGAGTATCCAAATCTCTATATAGCACATATACCTTTATGGAACTTGTTCCCGGGATTCTTCTCTAAAGTAAGTCTTGATCTTTATCTATTTGGGAAATCATACATACATAAGCCCCATATAATTCCTTGTGACCGCATCCTTCATGGGACAAATTGTCAGGTTTACTAATACCTCATGTTTCTCACACCGAGCATGACTCACATGAGCTTAGAGTGTAAAAGTTACCACGACACATCTCTTTGGGTTGTTAATCATACATAATCCCACAATTCCTAATCGAACTATGTGGATTTTGATCTCTACCTTAAAATTGGAGTACATATGAAGCCTTTCTGAGGTTCAATCCCATCACCCATTAATTCCCATCTGTCCCATATGACGCTAAACTATACCTTAATTCCTAAACTACATGGGTTCTGATTCCTTTTTTAATAAGGATATGTAGGTATCCCATCTGCGGGTAAGATCCCAACTCTGAAATACTCCATGTCCTTCTGAACAATAATAAACTTCAAGTGCCCCACTGAGTGGATTTAAAAACATTATGGTTATCATAATGACCAAGAGATCTTTATATAATGTGTTGAAGGATACCATTTACTGAGAATATATAAACAAATACAGAAGATTCTCTATTGATTAAGAACCTCAAATACATATAAAAGATTCTCTAAATCTCATACATATTAATTATTGATTGTTAGATCTTAAGGAAAGCTCATTTTCATACTTGATAGTGTAATAAGGATTCACGAACATAACTCAAATCTATAAAGAGAGTCCCAGAGTAGACAATAATTCCCCCCAAAAAGGGGTGATGAGTCCGACCACCCATCCTCTCGATCAATGCAAATTCTTAAGCCTCGTCGGTCTACAACTAATGACCACCTACCTTTGGAAAGTAGGTCCAAATGGATATAGAATCATTGGATGTTTCCGGTTATACGAACAAACTCATTAGAAACCGATTGGAATATTTGATCCTTAAACAAACAAGGTCATCCCCATTTCCAAAGGAAACAAAAAAATGGTGAACCCAATGTGAATACTTAACCAAGTTAAAATGATGTTTTACTTAGTTAGGCCCCTATTTAAACTCAATGAGAGGGCCAACAAAACAGTCAGTAACATATGTGGTCATCCAAAAGATATAGTGGTTGAACATATCTTGATTATATCTGTTATATCTAAGGAACTCTTTTCCAAGATCTTCTGCATTACAGAAATGGATTCTATTAAGTTCAAACCTGTGAATGCCTTTGCTATAAATATCTCTACTGCTACTCCTGCTGGATCGTCGTCCGCTCTGAGGACGACATCACCTACTCAGCATCTTTAACGCTGGGTATCAAATGAACTGGTTAAGGAATATCGTCGACACGGTACCATTCGAACTCTGTAGGCCGCTTGAAAATCCCTCTAAGTCAATAATTCACCTTGGTCGTCCGGACAGCGACGACCAGTGATCAAGAAGCAGGCGGTGCTAACCACCGTCTCTAACCGTTTCAGGTCGTTATCCTCGGAACGCAATCACCATTACTCCCATATTCTGAGGAGGTGAATGAGAAGGCCACTCAAGGCCTTAATTCAAGGAAATATAAGTCCTTCCTGAGGGCTCCCACAAACAATCTCCACCAAACTCGTGCGGCAGTGCAGCCTCAACATGATGAGGGTGTCGTCTCCAGGCATTCGGCTCAGGTTCCTCGAACCCGAGCAGGAAAGACGAACCACTAGAGTTGACGACCTATAAACAGTGAGCTGGTTCTTATCTCTTCCATTTCCAGGGAATTCCTCCAACCTAACTTGGTGGAAAGAAATGAGCGGTCACACACACCCGTCCGTTTTAATTCTGTTGTCCAGCAGACTCGTCTGGCAGCAGCATGCCATTCTTATCAGGCAATTCCGGAAGAGTAATATAGAAATGAACATACACCTGTTTATAAATCATTAGTTAGTTAGTAGGCTCGTCTGACTACATACGATGAATCCCTCCAACCCATTGTGTTGACAACTGGTAAACAGGAACATACACCTACTTACACTCATCAATCCTGTCAGCAGCCTCATCTTCTAGTATTGAAGGAAGTTTATTAACCATGTTTAGCAGAGTGAAATCATCAGGAATATACACCTGCTAATATTGATCAAGCCTACCAATATTCTCATTTGGTAGAACCCGGAGAAGTTAATTGGAAATCCCCAGTGACAAACAGGAGGCAGACTCAACTCTCTGCCCCCATACATGAGTACTGTCAGAACTCACTGGCAGGAAAAGGAGGACAGGAGTAGGAACACACACCTACTCCAAGCATGGAATGGATGTATATTCCTATTCTGACAGCTAAAGTCACCAAACATACTCTAACAGTGGTTAACGAGCATAAGAAATCCCTGCTCATATTTTGGATTCCTGCCAGGATATTATAACAGCTTCCACAGCATCACAGGGAAAGAAATGAAAATATATCACTACCAGTGGAGTGACACATCAATAGTTCACTCTGGAACAGACACACACCTCTATTCTAGTCCAAGAGGGTTTTGGGGAATACTCCCCCATATCATACGGACAACCAAGTCAGCACATACACCTAATTTGAGTGGAGATAATCAGCCTAACTCGATTCTTTCTCCTGAAACTACTAGGAAATTGAGCTATATACACACCTATAAGGCCACGGATTAAAAAATCCGTGGATGAACCCCCACAATTAGCCACTGCTCTATGGCTGAATACCCCTACCCATTCATTTCTTTTTCCTCCCGCTCGATCTATCCTCCACGAAACCCCTCAACAGCCCGACGCCCTCCCTGACGCCTTCTTTCCGCGACCCTCCTCATCCAGAGAAGTTGCTCTGAGTGGCCTCCCCACCTCCTCTCTTCCTTTCTGATGCCTCCTGGACGCCTCCTCACCAACATCCCTCAATACCCATGATGCCTCCTCATCGCGACCCTCCTCCCCACGATGCTCCTCCTCCAGCGAAGCTACTCCGAGCAGCCTCCCCAGCTCCTCCCTTTCTTCCCGACGACTCTCCCCCACAACCCTCAACACCACCGATGCTGAGGTCGACACCCCCCATGCCCTATCATCAAAGTATTTGAAAATTTCTTTGATTTCTTCTATTATTTCTTGAATCTGAAACTATTACTGGATGTGGACGAAGCTATGGTAAATGGTCTTGTTCTTTTTCAATTAATGACTCTATACTCCTATTTATTTATTAAATGATGTTTCCCATTTTTTGTTCATTCCTTATTCAACACGTTTTGGTGTAGTGGTAGATAATGATAGAGGGAATTCAGAATAAATTGCATATATTATCTTGTTGTGAGATGGGATTTTGGATGATTTTTTAGATGGTGTAACCATTTTAGATCCTTTTGATCCTTATAGGTTCACATGATAATTTGGTCATTTAAAACAGGTTACATCTTTACCTCTAATAAATATTTAGAGATAATATAACCCATTTTTCTTTTATGAAATGTGACCGATGGTGATTCATGAGGATTCCGACATAGAAATTTCATTACATCTTGAGAATGGTCCAAATAATAGGCCAAATAAATCCTAAAGACATCTCGCCTGATGTAATCTCATAACAGGCCAAATCAATCCTCCTCAATTGGGGTAATTATAAACACAAGAACACACACACACTCAGGTACATTAGTGGATCAAGCCTCATCCCTCCAAATTAGCATTGTCAATCCAGCTGGAACTATTTATAAGAATTTGAAATGTCTCGAAGGCTTAGATGATGTCTTACCAAAGGCCCTTGGATGAGATTTCCTGAAGTCCTTATGTAACAAAGGCCATAATTTATATATTTCTCAGCTCAAGCTGCCATGGGGGTCAAATGATGTGCCCCTGCCCATGAAACCAGGGCCTAGGTCGAGTAGCCCCTAGTGGGCTCGTCAGGTACCTACGTTTCCCTCACCAATTCCCCTTCTTATTCCTCGTTCATGCCACACCCCATGCATACCCACGCTCTCCATGCGCTCACCCGCACTATCGCTCTCTATGCTCACCAATTCCCTCGATTGATGGCTTTCCCGTTGGAGTGCAACTTCAATCGATATGAGTATTTCATTAGAGATTTTGAGGAAGGTTGCTGCTGGACATGGTGTGATTCAATTCCCTTTGGGTTTGGATGAAGATAGTCCAGTAAATCATGATATGAAGGATCCCTGCAATGTGAATGTTCAAGATGATTTGAAGGATAACCATCTCTCTTACACTCTGATAGATATTTTTTAACCTTAGATCTAGTTCTGATTAATAAAATAAAAGAATTATGAGAAATTGTACTTTAGATTTTATTGAGCAGAACGTTAAAATTTTTGAAGAGATTTTAGAAGAATGAATTATTTAATTTGTGGATGTTTAATGTTGCAGAAGAATAATAACCCATTTAAAATTGAAGATCTCATAAAGCAGTTCCATCAGATTTGGGGCTTCGGTGGATGGTGCATGGTGTCGATTGGTAGAGGATTTTTCCTCTTCTCCCCATAGGATGAAATAAAATCAATAACACTGAGCTTCAGTTTTGTCTCCCACAAAACTGTAATCTTGAGGTTTCAAGAATGGGATACTCTCTTTGATCTAGCTTCGGTTAAGAATTTAATTATTCAAACTCAGATTCTCTTTCAGGGCTTATGTTTTTTTTTGGAATTCTCAAATCCTTTGGGGTATTGAACTAGTTGTGGGAATTCTTATCAAATTTAATGGGGAGACTAAGCATGCTTGATATGGTCATTTTGTAAAAAAAATTGTTGAGGTTGATTTATGTTTGGATCTCATTGAAAATATTTTCCTTGTTGTTAATGGTTATAAGCTTGAATTATCTTATGAGTTTGAAAGGTTACCTGAATTTTTCAGTAAGTGTAACTGCATTGGGAACTAGAGTGAGAAGTTTTATAGAAATATAATATTTTTCAATTACAAGAAGATTGGTCATCTGATTGATCAGTGTAATTTGAAACTACCTGTGAATGATGTTGCTGCCAAGGATGGGGAAATCCTAGATAAGGAGATTGATATTCATTAGGTTGGGAATGTTATGGGGGGAGACAAATAGGGTAAAGGTTCTGCAATCACCTTTCCTACTACGGTGGTTGTTAATCAACCAATGCAAATTTTTATGGATAAGTAAACTATAGTTAAATCAGTTGAGGTAGGTCGGGAGGATCAGATTTCAAAGAGAAAATCATGTAATGATACTACCCAAGATGTTGGAGAGCTTAGGACTCAAGATCCATGGTTATCAGATAATGAAACTGAGGCGGATACATCGGATCTCCAAGAAGAAGATTTTATGAATTATGGAGATATTAAAGGTAATAAGAACACTGCAATGGTTGGTGTTTATTCCTCGGCACAACAGAAACAGAAGAAAAATTGTGTTTCAATTAGAGGTAAAGATGGATCTGCTTCCCTGATGGATACAAAATAGGTTAATGTTTCAACAAGTGATCACTAGTAACTGACCTAGATATAGGGAAAGTTCCCAATGATGTAGTGGAACTTATTCTTGGAAACTATAATGTACTAACACCGGTGGATGGTAATAAAATAGGTATGTGGGTGAAGCAGTCAACCTTGGATGGTGCAGAAACTTCTATTTTGGATGATGTTCAGGAATCTTCTTCTAAATGGAAATATAAATCTACTACTTTTTTGAGTGCTATGCTGTATATAAGGACAAACAAAGCGATTCAATAAACTTTGGTGACTCAAATTGATGTGGCTAATCTAAGCAGTTGTAAAGGGTTTGGTGGTAACCCTTAGTTAGAGATGACACCACTGGGAGGAAATGTCTTCTCTATGTTAGATTCATAAGTGTTTTTTACAACTGGGAAAGCTATCTGGTGGAAACTAAAAAAACTCGATAGAAGGTTATAAGTAACTTCAAGTTGGATGCTAAATATATTGTTCATGTTGCTATACATGAGAAAGTAGTTCTAGGCACTGACGCATTTGTTACTTCAAAACATGAAGTAAAGGAAACAGTGAGTTTCAACACTACTAAGAATGTGGAAAGTCGGGATTGGTACCAGGGGTAGACTCACTGAGTATCCCCGATAAAATTATCAAGGAGGCTCAAAAAGAGAAGGGAAAGGTTGGAAGCATTTTAATTCCAGCTGATAAAATCTCTATTCCTATTGTATGGGAATGGGATGAGAAGGATATAAATCCTTAAGATATATCGGAATAGGGTGGGAAGGACTTGATCATGCCTCTTGTGGTTGATTCTAGGGAGGAATAAGGAAATCCCTGGAAAATTGCCAAATCATGGAGCAGGGGGGTAGGGGGCAGGGGGTAGGTCTGTAGGTCTACAGGTTAGGGGGCAGGGGCAGGGGGCAGGTCTGCAGAGCAGGGGGCAGGGGGCAGGGAGTGGGTGGATGGGGTCAAGGGCAGGGTGGAGGGGGTAGGGGGCAAGGGGGAGGTCTGCAGGGCATGGGGCGGGGGGCAGGGGGTGGGTGGAGGGGACAGGGGCATGGGGCAGGGTGGAGGGGGAAGGGGGCAGGGGGGAGGTCTTTAGGGTAGGGGGAGGTCTTCAGGGGGAGGGGTGGGTGGAGGGGTAGGGTAGAGTGGGGAGGTCTGCAGGGTAGGGGTGGTCTGCAGGGGGTGGTCTGCAGGGCAGGGGGAGGGGGTGGGGCAGTGGGGCAAGGGGTGGGGAAGGGGGTGTAGTTAGTCTCTATAGGTTTCTTTAATCTTAGATAAGGTTGAATAATCATTAAAATTCACCATTAAATTCCCTATTTCTTCATGATTAGGTTTCTCCAAATATGCCCTTCTATTTACAACAGGTTTCTTTCACTAAATCATTGCTTGATATTAGTTACAACAAATCAGATTTTGTATGATACCACTAGTTGTTATTGGTATCTCTTTAACACCTTTTCTTTTAAAAATCTAGGCCATTATTTCCACTTTTTTTAATTATAGCTTATATAGATAGATTTGGATCCTGCAATCTATCCTCCTTTTGGTGGGTTGATTCCACTACCACATTTCATGAATTTACCTGTACATAGCTAGATTCAATATGATATTTTAAATTACATTCACTGGTGGAAATCCCACTTATACCAACACATTCATACCAATGGTTTAAAATAACCATTGGTTTAAGTAATAATTTGATGTGTTTTCCCAACGATTTCATTAAACCGTTGGGAATAGATTACATTAGACAATATTTTCCTACGGTTTTTAGAAACCGTAGGGAACCCCCCCCCCCCCCCCCACAATAATAATTCATGAAAATAAATATCAAACTGTGATATATGATTGATTTTGGTTTTCTCAAAAACATAAAAATAGTTACCATTGTAGTGTCTGTAGATATAAATCATTGGAAGTTCACATAGATGATACCACGAGAAAATCACTTTGCGATTTAGGTGAACAATATATGATGTGTTTCTAGGTTCATAAAGAATATCATATTCTATTTGAAATCATTTGGAGCACATAAAAATGATAAAAATATTTTATGTGTATAATTGTTCATACCATTGATGCTTTGTGGATGCAGTTTTCATGTGAATAGAGTGTTATAATTTGCAAATTAAAATGTTATCTAATGCATACTGTTTTAATATGTTCATGATGCATGTGAAGGGAAATTGTTTATGGATAAATGTGTTGTTCTTTTTGGATTCACATACAGTTGAATGTGTAACCATATTTTATTAAATTATAATGTGTTATCTAATGCATACTGTTTTAATATGTTCTTGCACCTCATGTATTTGGGTATTTCAGTGTTTTTGACTCCATATTATGTTTTCAGTAGGGCGTTGGATCATTTCATGTTGGTTCGGGTGGATTTGGTTCTCCTAATCAAGGTAATGCTTTAATTTTGTTGACTGGTTTCTCACTGGTTATGTAGCATCCTTTATGTGGTTTAATGTTCCTAATATCCTTTGTGTAGTGCGTTCATCCATGCTCGTTGGTTTCAAGTAGCCAAGTTAAGGGAGACTCACCTACGTGTGCATAGGTAAGAAAGTATATGTATGTGGGTTCCCCAGTTACGTGTATAGTCAACCATGGCAGTGATTATGCACGTGTGGGGATATGTGTACCCATATATATATATATATATAAATGAATACGAAGGTGAGTGGACTCTGATATATGCATATAAGCATATGTGCAAGGATCCCCTTGCACATGCTCATGGCCATGCGGGTGTGTGCATAGGGGCTAGGTGTCCTTGCATGTGTGTGAAGGTGCATATACCTAGTAGGGGAGCAGTGACTTTTAGTTAGAAAGCTCCAAGAGCCGAAGTGGACGGTTTGGGTCCACCTTGAGGTAGGATCCCTCTTCTAGCCTCTTTAATTCAAGAATGCTTTAAATTGAATTTAGCTTTTTTCATAATTCTGCTTAATTATACTGAATTTAATATCTTGAATAAGTGTTCTTTAATATAATTGTTTCATTTGATAAATAAAGTCGTGTTTTTATAATAAAACCCCTCCAGCAGAGGTGCGCTGTCTTCAAAAACTTATAATGATTGTTATGTTGATCTAGTTTCTTAAATTATTTCATTTGATTTGTGCTGAATGAGTTTTAGAATAAATGTTAAATATATTTAAATGAATTATGTGATAAAGCAATGCCATGATTTTATAAAAAACCCCTCCAACGGAGATGCGCTGTCTTCTAAACCAAAGAGTAGTGATATTTATTTGTGTCATGTTTAGATTTGGTTTGACCTTTCATATGCCTCTTGTTAGTGTTTGTTTTGTGGCTAGTTAGTTTTTGTTTTCTTTGAATAATATAAATTGGCTTATCATACTCGTTTAACTCAAATGACATTACCTGAGTAGGCATATGCCTTGACCATGACACATTCATTTTCCCGCTTTGAATATTATAAATAAAATTTCCATGTTTAGGCAAATTGAATGAATTTGTAAATGGTTTGCATAGGGTGTATGGGTCCTTTCCGTCGTTTTGTTTCCCTTTAGACATTGCGTCATTGTGCCACTCGCTACAACCTTCTCTAGAGATCCCTTGGTATAACATATTAAATAATGGATCTATTCTATCATCTGTCGGTGGGGCGATGGTTGGAATGTTTCCCCGCCTCCTCCTGCTCCCTTCGCTTTTGACCGTAAGATGCTGCCTCGCGGATGTCGTTGGACTGGGCCAACACGCCGCGGTCATGCCACGGTCACGTTGCGGTCATGCCGCAGTCATGTTGTGGTAATTCCATGATTTGGCCCTGCTCCATCAACATCCAGCTCACACTAGCCCCCTTCCACCTTCATTTTAGCCCACTGCCACCAGCATTCTAGCCCGCAACAGCCCCCCCCCCCCCCCCCCCCCCGCCACCTTCGAACCGGCTTGCACCATCCCCCCATCACATGCAACTGGCCCCCTTCCACCAGCATTACAGCCTCCTCCTGCTCCATTCGCTCTTGGCCGGAAGATGCTGCCCTGCGGATCTCACTGGACTGGGCCAACATGCCGCGGTCACACCACGATCACGTCGCAGTCACACCGTGGTAATGCCATGATTTGGCCCTACTCTAGCCACACCCAGCCCACACCAGCCCCCTTTCACCTTCATTTCAGCCCGCTGCCACCAGCATTCTAGCCTGCAACATCCCCCTGCCACTTTTGAATCAGCCCACACCATCCCCCTAGCACTTGCAACCAGCCCCCTTCCACCTATATTCCAGCCTCCTCCCGCTCCCTTCACTCCTAGCCGAAAGATACTGCTCCGTGGATATCGCTGGACCAGGCCAACACGCCGCAGTCATGACGCGGTCACACTAGGGTCAGGTCGTGGTCACGCCGCGGTCATGCCACGGTCAGGTCGCGGTCACGCCGTGGTCAAGCCGCGGTCACGCCGCGGTCACGCAGCAGTCACGCCGCGATAATGCCGTGATTTGGCCCTGCTACAGCAACATCCAGCCCACACCAGCCCCCTTCCACCTTCATTTCAGCCTGCTACCACCAGCATTCCAGCCTGCAACTGCCCCCTGCCACCTTTGAATCATCCCACATCATCCCCCCAACACCTACAACCAGCCCCCTTCCACCAGCATTCTAGCCTCCTCCCGCTCCCTTCGCTCCTGGCCGGAAGATGCTACCCTGCGAATGTCATTGGACCGGGCCAACACACTGTGGTCACACCATGGTCACGCTACGGTAATGTTGTGATTTGGCCCTGCTTCAGCCACATCCAGCCCACACCAGCCCCCTTACTGGAAAACAATGACCGCCTAGGCCAACAATTAGATCTTGGGGAATATTATTCCATGTTTATAAAATTATTACAGTGGTTGGGCATGTTGAAAAATAATCCAATAGGTAATCTATATTAATTTGAAAATCCTTGTGAAAAGTATCCCATACAGTATCCTTCTGAATCCTTTGCAGTGACCAATGAATTCCCATCTAGAACCGTATTAGCCTGAGGAAGTGGCCCCGACCTTTCTTGGTCAACCTTTTTCTCCTTTAGGAATCTTTGAACCAATTTGTAAGAATCCTCGACATTG
Source organism: Viscum album (assembly GCA_963277665.1). Taxonomy (NCBI): domain Eukaryota; kingdom Viridiplantae; phylum Streptophyta; class Magnoliopsida; order Santalales; family Viscaceae; genus Viscum; species Viscum album. The sequence goes on from OY728123.1 coordinate 1,897,468,301, forward strand.
GTTGTTGCAGATGTCACTAGACTAGCTTGACTCTTTCTACCACTGGCAGAAAAACAATTCTCATAGCCAATATGAGTATCTACAAAGGCAATACATTTTTGTCTTATAGAAACTCTACCAGACTCCATTCCATTTTCCATGGCAGTTCCAACATCCATAACTTCTGGTTCTATGGGTTCTACTTCAAAAAAATTCAAAATACTCATCTATTGTCACTAATTTTTACTTCATTTTGATTTGTTCTGATAGAACATTCAAACACTTTTTCCCTTAGTTAGTGGTTCCATTAGAACATGGACATGTTTCCCATCCTCAATATGCCTTTCATGCTTATCCTATGAAGAAATCAGATCATAATTGTAAAGACCCGTAAATTTCAAGGAAATTTTTTTTTCTTAATTTTCTTTGGATTTTTACAAGAACACAGTTTCTAACGGCACCTGATTCCGAGGCCCGGTGTGCCCGGAATCATTTTCTGAAGTTTGGCTCGGGTACATTCAGTGAACGGATGAGTGGGTTTTTCTAACTTCTAAACCGGTGCTCGAAATCGAATTCTGAAGGCACCGATGGAATCACAGCGCCGGAATTTTCTTAGAAACGCCTCTTCCGGAGTTGCATTTTCTCGGTTGGGGTTTTTAATTTTTGGGCTTAAAGTTAAGAAATAAAATAATTGGTATGACAAACTTTATTTTATTTCACTTGAAGCCACTTAAAAGCCACTTTAAGATGCTTAAGTTGAGTTGAAGCGGATATGGTAGAACCCGAAATATCCTACCCGCTTGGTAGGATATTTATGAGGTGGGGGCCCGCACGAGCCCCACCATTTCTTTTCCGCTAAGTAACGCACCTGCGAAAACCCGTCATTATGAAAGTCAACAGACGCATTTTCTTAAATTCTTAACGCACCAATTAATTGGGCAGTTTTATTCATTGAATTAATTCTATGAATTAATGGGTTGTTACTTAACTTATCTATTTTTTCGTTTGTTGGCATGTTAATAAAATAAGACCAACACTATTCTTCTTAAGTGTTGTTCGTTGAGAGGATTTGACAGAAACCTCAAGTTCTTCCTCCTTCTTCGCGAAAAACACGAAGAACGTGAAGAACGCGAAGAACGCCGGCCTTTTATGAAAGGTGACGAAGAACGCCGAACCCGCAGAGATCAACAACACGAAGCCTTGTACCGCGACGCCAACAAATCTCCCTTCGCGATGCTTCTTCCGCGACGATCCAACCCCGCGACAACCGTCGATCGACAACGACAAGGTAGGGGGTAGCGCTCCTTTTTAAATTCTTTGTGGATTATAACAAAAACATGGATTTAATTATTATTAATTAAATCTGTATGTTTTTTATCCTCAGAGTTCGCCGATGCGACGCCAAGTACCGCACGACAGCGACGCTCTTTCGCGATGCGACGATTCTTTTCGTCCGTGAAGATCAATTCCGTGAAGAACGCACGCTCGACGAATACGATGAGGTAGGGGTTTTATTCTTTAAATCTTTGTGATTAAATCCCTGGTCGTTTAAATGTTGTTGGGTGAATAACTTTAAGACTGCTAATGCGGTGGGTGCGGACTAACGAACAAGTCTGAACCCACCGCACCTTTTCGTTCTTGGTGCGCGAAATGGTGGACGATGACAAATGGGGCCACAAGGGTAGTTCTAGGGCCTGGCAGTGAAGATCGAGTCCCGGGAGGACTTCTGGCGAAGACCGAATGCAAAACGGACCACCGGAGCGCGTCTGGTGGCCCGTGGAAGCTCCCGCCGGTGTGTCGCTGGCAAAACCCACCGCGGCTGAAGCCGTGGCGGCAAGCCGGTTCTACGGCCACGTGGAACCGGGAGGAGGGACGCAGCCTGGCCGCCGCGTCCGCTAGCGAGGCAGCCCACCCGGGGCCGTGACGTTTCATTCCGCGGGGGCAGCACCCACCCCGCGGCTTCCTCCACTTGGTCGGCTCGGCCGAGCCGAGCTGGGTCGCGCCCTGGCCGGTCCGGGTCATGCCAACCGGGTCGGTCCGGACCGAGACCCCCCGTTTCCGGACTCTTTTTGGTCATTTGATTATAACTTGAGCTAAGGACCTCCGAACGACGTGTCGTTAGCGGAGATGCGATCCTTGGATCGAGACGGTCGTTTTGGTATATCACACTCAAGGTTTCGGAATACTTTGTGTTCGGCCGGGTTGGTTTGTACACAAAACGAACCGGGCCCTCGGAGCAGAATCACTCATTTCTTGAGCTTCGGACGTCCGATTGACGTGTCGTAGACATTGTTGAATTCCTCTAAGTGAGACGGATCTTTTGGCTTACTCCTCCCAAGGTTTGGACATAGGTGGAGTACGGTCGGGTTTGTTTTGCCTTAAAACCCAACCTGGCCCATGGGACGAAAAAGCCAACAACTCTCAGACCAGGCGTCTGATTGACGCGCCGTCTGCGAAGTTGAGTTCCTGTTGATGATACGGAACTTTTGGATACATCAACTTTGGACTAGGTGTCAGTTGATGTATCAGCCTCTCGGCTCATGGAGCGGACCTTCCCGAATGAGCTTGCTGTGTGCGGGAACCCTAGAGCTAGCTGCGACTGCTACTGTGATGACGACGACTGTGCAGAGATCCTCAGTGGATTCGACGGTGACGACTACAGCACTCAGCGATCCTTTGTGGGTCAGTGCTACCGATCATGTGTGGGTCCGATCCTATGTGGGTCAGCGCTCAGCGGTCCTGTGTGGGCCAGTGCCTACAGGTCCTGTGTGGGACCGATCCTGTGTGGGTCTTTGCGGGGGTTAGTTACCTATCGATCCTTTGTGGGTCAGATCCTTTTTGAGTCATTACGGGGGTTAGTTACCTATCGATCCTTTGTGGGTCAGATCCTTTGTGGGTCATTGCGGGGGTTAGTACTTATCGATCCTTTGTGGGTCCGACGACTTAGATGGATCAGTGATCATCTCTATCGTCATTCGAAGAAGTATACCTGTGTGAGCTGAATCCTGTTTACTCTCCTTTGTGGATTGTGTTGTGCCATCCTATGTGGATTACATTTTACTTTCCTTTGTGGATTGTGTTTTGCTATCTTATGTGGATTTACGTTTTGCTTTCCTGTGTGGATTGGGTTGAACTTGAGCTCGGATGTTGGAGATGAGCAAGAATTGATGACTTAGGTATATGTATGGGAATATACCTAAGCTATGTCGGATGTTACTTCGTGATTGTATCTTTCCTTTCTATTTTATCCTTTGTGGATTCTGGGAGACCTTCTGGGGTATCGGGGTCCCTACTGAGTAGCTTATACTCACCCCATGCATGGGCTCTGCCCGCACTACGTTGTGTTGGTTGCAGACGACAGACAGCGCTGATCGTGGTAGAGGCTTGCGGAGCAGGACGGTACCTGGAGGTGGACCACTGGATGGGATGTACTCGGAGCAGTCGGCTGGACCCGAGGAGCAGTGAAGGCTATCTGTACCCACCATTCAGGTGGGACTTCCAGTGGATGGCTCGACATTGCGGCTTTACTTTTCAGTTGCTGTTTTTCCCCTTTCAGTTTTACTTTACAGTTGGGCTTGTATTTCCGGCCCCCTTTACTTTCTGCAATTACTATTGTACCAGTTTTTACATAGTGTTTACCTTTTTTCCACTTTCTTACTCTGTGGTGATTGTTTACTTTACAAAGGAAATGCCTTCCCTTTACCGGGATTTACGCCTTGGTGCTAGTCGCCAGCCCCTGGCCTATGGAAGGCGGGCTTGGGGTAGTCACGGCACGGGCCCCGAGGACAGGTCATGACAAATTGGTATCAGAGGCGGTCAGTTCTACCCTAGACTCTGATCTTTCTTCTATGTGAAGCAATAGTGTTAAGCGTATTGAGTGTGGTTAACAGTCCAGGGAGCCCAGGGTTGGTGCGGCGGCCGACGTATCCGTACGCCAGGACCCTGACTTTTGATTTCTGACTTAATGCACGAAAACATTGATTGCATGTGTGTTTCAAGTTTTCTTTGTGATTAATTTGTATCAGCTCACCAGGTATACTGTTCTGACCGTGGCACACCTGTTTCCTTTCAGTATGGCCCCACGACGGCAGCCAGCTAGGGTTCTGAGAGTTGTACGTGACGACAGTCTGCCGAGCGACGAGGCCTCGGTACAGGGCCCTTTGACAGCAGAGGCACCGGTGGCACCTTTACCCACCGAGCCACCGATGCTTCCAGCACCAGCCGCTGACGATGCACATCACCTTAGTTCACTACATGAGTTCCAGCGCCAGCGACCACCCAGGTTCCGTGGGGAGATGGACCCCCAGGCACTTGAGGACTGGCTGGAGGCAGTTGTACGAGTTTTTAGGCTAGTGAGGACACCAGCAGACCTCATGGTGATCCTCGCGGCGAGCCTACTGCACGTAGCAGCGGGACGATGGTGGAGCTTGATGCTCCAGGTGCACGATGAGGCATCTCTTCTCTGGACGGACTTTGAGAGCCTCTTCCCCTCAGAGTTCTTCCCAGCCACCATCCGTGCGGTGCGCATCCAAGAGCTTCTTCAGCTGCGGCAGGGCAGCTTGACGGTCGCCCAGTACTCGGCGAGATTTACCGATCTCTCGCGCTACTTGACCGACATGGTACAAGACCCATTCTTTCGGGCCCGGACCTTCGAGCAGGGAATGAGACATGAGATCAATTCATCGCTGATCTCCCTCAGCATTCTGACTCAGGCAGGAGTACTGGAGCGAGCCCTATTGATCGAGAGCTTTCTTGCTGAGACTTCTCCAGTGGAGAGACCTACCGCGGGGCAGCACGTAGCAGAGTCTTCCGCAGCAGGCAGTCGACGGATGACTCAGGGGTCCAGGCAGACCAGACCCTCACACAGACGACCTCAGGACATTGGCTCAGCAGTGCGGGGCACACAGCGTGGAGCCAGTCTTTCAAGAGGCAGGTAGTGATACACATGTGGCGGGCAGGGTCACATGGCTCGTGACTGCCCGACCCACCGTGCTGAGGAGCAGCAGACAGTGGAGGGGCCACCCAGGAAGAGGCAAAGGGTCGACCGTGGTGGTCCGCAGGGAGGAGGTGGACGAGGCAGAGGAGCTGGCCGAGAAGCAGGTGGTGGGAGACGCTTTGAGGCTCTACCACCACCACCACCAGGAGGTCCACCCCGACCACAGGGAGCTAGAGGGAAGAGATAGGCACAGCTCCAGGTAGCGGAGCCCTATGACCACGGCACGCCCGAAACGGTTCGAGGTATGATCTGTGTCTATTCCACCCTTTCTGCAGTTCCTATAGACACAGGAGAGAGTCACTCTTTCATAGCTGCTGCCCTTGTTTGGATCTCGGAGATTCCGACAGATCCGTTGGCTCGATACTTATGGCTAGAGACTCCTACGGGAGCAGAATCGACGATTACACACTGGTGCCGGCAGTGTGAGATTACTCTAGGAGGCGAGAGCTTCGGCTGGGATCTTCTTGTAGCGGCGTCGAGGCCTTACGACGTCATCTTGGGCATGGATTGGTTATCTATAGTCCATGCACTGATTGACTGTATTAGGCGCAAGTTGTGATGTGTACGCACCGACGGGAGCAGGTTCACCTTCACCGGTGAGAAGGGAGCCTTTGAAGCACAGGATGGACTTCCACAAAGGAGAGGACAACCCATCACTCATTAGTTGGCTAGCCACATCCTAGGAGCAGTTGACGCGCGGACTCCTAGTCTTCCTGCAGTGGTGGATCAGTACGCGGACGTCTTTCCCGACGACGTTCCAGGTCTACCTCCTCGCAGAGAGGTAGACTTTCATATCAACCTGTACACCGGGACAACCCCGATATCGACTCCAGCATATCGGATGGCCCCCGCTAAGCTTAGAGAGCTACGGGTACAGTTGGAGGACTTGTAGGGCAAGGGTTTCATCTGACACAGTGTTTCACCCTGGGCTTCCCCGATATTGTTCGCCATGAAGGAGGACAGGAACTTGTGACTTTGTGTCGACTATCTTCGACTAAACTAGGTGACAGTGAGGAATAAGTATCCTCTACCGAGGATTGATGACCTCTTCGATCAGCTCAAGGGAGCACAGTGGTTCTCGAAGATAGACCTCAGGTCAGGCTATCATCAGCTCAGAGTTCGGGACGAGGACGTGCAGAAGACGGCCTTCAGATGTCGATATGGCCACTATGAGTTCTTGGTTATGCCATTCGGCATAACCAATGCTCCAGCAGTGTTCATGGGCCTCATGAACAGGATCTTTCAGCCTTTCCTCGATCGATTTGTCATAGTCTTCATCGACGACATTTTGATATACTCGACGACTGAGGAGGAGCACACCTACCACTTACGGGTTGTACTAGACACACTCCAAGAGCACCAGCTTTATGGAAATCTCTCGAAGTGCCAGTTCTGGATAAGTGAGGTCCACTTCTTGGGGCACGTCATCTCTGAGGCGGGAGTTGCAGTGGATCCTGTGAAGATCAAGGCAGTGCTAGCTTGGGAGCCACCCCGGAGCATGACAGAGGTGCGATGTTTCTTGGGACTAGCTAGATACTATCAGAGATTTGTGCCAGACTTCTCCAGAGTTGCGGCACCGCTCTCAGATTTGATGAAAAATAGGAAACCATTTGTGTGGTCAGACAGATGTCAGCAGAGCTTCCAGGTGCTGAGACAGAGATTGACCAGTGCACCTATCTTGAGGTTTCCTGAGGAGGGAGTAGGGTACGTAGTCTACTGTGACGCATCAGGGACCGGACTCGGATGTGTTCTAATGCAGGAGCGGGCCGTGATCGCCTATGGATCACGTCAATTGAGGATGCATGAGAAGAACTACGCTACCCATGACCTGGAGTTAGCAGCAGTGGTCTTCGCTCTGAAGACATGGAGACACTATCTGATGGGTGAGCTCTTTATAGTCTTTTCTGACCATCAGATTCTCGGGTACATCTTCTCTCAAAAGGACCTGAAACTGAGACAACGGCGATGGCTCGAGTTCCTCCAGTACTATGACTTTAAGATAGTCTATACTCCTGGGAAGGGGAACGTGGTACTCGATGCTCTCAGCAGGAGGACGGGCATTCAGCTACTTGAGGAGGCGACAGAGCAGCTAGCCGCTTTGCAGATATCCTTCATGGATAGAGATGGAGAAGCCTTCCTTCAGTCTCTCACAGTCACTCCTCCACTACTGCAGCGGGTCAGAGAGGCACAGCATGGGGACGCCGACTGTGAGACGCGGTGTGCACAGATATCCTCAGGACAGGCACCTGATGGCTTCTCCCTTGGAGCAGAGCACAACATCCTTTTCAGAGAATGTACCTTAGTACCAGTCGCTTTACAAGAGGAGGTGCTGAGAGAGTTTCACACTTCTCCTTTGGCGGTACATCCTAGAGTGGCGAAGATGTACCAGGACCTCAGACGACAGCACTGGTGGCCGGGAATGAAGAAGGTTGTGGAAGAGTTCGTTTCACGATGCCTCACCTGCCAGCAGGTGAAGGCAGAGCATCAGGTACCAGCAGGCTTGGTACAGCCCTTGGAGGTCCCGGAGTGGAAGTGGGACGGGGTATCTATGGACTTCGTGACTGGACTTCCACGCACTTCCAGAGGTCACGACTCCATCTGGGTGATTGCGACTGACTCACCAAGTCGGCTCACTTCTTACCAATCAGAGAGCATGGCTCAGTGGAGAGCTTGGGGCGTCTCTACGTTCAAGAGATTGTACGGCTTCACGGTGTGCCATCATCTATCATCTCCGATTGAGATGCTCGCTTTACTTCCCGGCTTTGGAAGGGGTTGCAGGAGGCATTCGGAACGCAGCTTCGTCTAAGCACCGCCTTTCACCCTCAGACGGATGGACAGACGGAGAGTACCATTCAGACTCTCAAGGACATGCTCTGCGCATGTGTCCTCGACTTTGGTCGCATCTGGGAGGACCACCTACCCTTGGTGGATTTTGTGTACAACAATAGCTACCCCTCCACCATCGGGATGGAACCATATGAGGTGTTGTACGACAGACCTTGCAGATCTCTTTTGTGCTGGACAGACCCTGGGGAGTCAGCACTTGTGGGACTAGAGATGGTTCGGGCCACGACAGAGAAGGTCCAGGTCATCCAAGAGCGGATGAGGACATCTCATAGCCAGCAGAAGTCTTACGCTGACAGGAGGCGGAGGCCACTAGAGATCGAGGATGGCGACCACGTCTTCTTGCGTGTCTCACCTCGACGTGGATTACGGAGATTTGGCCGAGGCGGAAAGTTGTCTCCACGCTTCATCGGGCATTTCCAGGTCCTCAGCAGGATCGGCGAGGTGGCTTATTGTCTGGCTCTACCACCTCAGTTGCACCGGGTGCACGACGTCTTCCACGTATCACAGCTGAGGAGATACGTGCATGACCCGATGCACATCATTGACCATGGGGAGCTAGACATTGATGATGTGGCAACTTTTGCGGAGGTCCCGGTGGAGATCGAGGATCGATAGGAGTGGATCCTATGTGGATGGTCGATTCCTCTAGTGCGCATCAGATGGCAGCGCAGGAACCTCCAGGAGAGCACTTGGGAGTGGGAGGCTCAGATGCGTGCTCAGTACCCACATTTGTTTCCCTAGATTATGATGTATCTTTACGGAGATGTAAATCCCTGAGGTGGGAGTGATATAAAGACCCGTAAATTTCAAGGGAATTTTTTTTTTCTTAATTTTATTTTGATTTTTACAAGAACGCAGTTTCTGACGGCACCTGATTCCGAGGCCCGGTGTGCCCGGAATCATTTTCCGAAGATTGGCTCGGGTACGTTCAGTGAACGGACGAGCGGGTTTTTCTAACTTTTAAACTGGTGCTCATAATCAAATTATTAGGGCACCGATGGAATCGTAGCGCCGGTATTTTCTTAGCAACGCCTCTTCCGGAGTAGCGTTTTCTCGGGTGTGGTTTTAAATTTTTGGGCTTAAATTTAAGAAATAAAATAATTGGTATGACAAACATTATTTTATTTCACTTAAATCCACTTAAAAGCCACTTTAAGCTGCTTAAGCTGAGTTGAAGCGGATAGGGTAGAACCCGAAATATCCTACCCTCCTGGTAGGATATTTGTTAGGTGGGGGCCCGCACGAGCCCCACCGTTTCTTTTCCGCTAAGTAATGCACCCGAGAAAACCCGTCATTATGAAAGTAAACTGACATGTTTTCTTAAATTCTTAACGCACCAATTAATTGGGAGGTTTTATTCGTTGAATTAATTCTATGAATTAATGGGTCATTACTTAACTTATCTCTTTTTTCGTTTGTTGGCATGTTAATAAAATAAGACCAACGCTATTCTTCTTAAGTGTTGTTCATTGAGAGGATTTGACAGAAACATCAATTTCTTCCTCCTTCTTCGTGAAGAATGCCAAGAACGTGAAGAACGTCAGCCTTCGACGAAAGGCGATGAAGAACGCCGAACCCGCGGAGATCGACAACGCGAAGCCTTGTACCGTGACGCCAACGAATCTCCCTTCGCGACGCTTCTTCTGCAACGATCCAACCCCGCGACAACCTTCGATTGACAACGACAAGGTAGGGGGTTGCACTCCTTTTTAAATTCTTTTTGGATTATAACAACAACATGGATTTAATTATTATTAATTAAATCTGTATTTTTTTGATCCTCGGAGTTCGTCGACGCGACGCCAAGTACCACGCGACAGCGACGCTCTTTCGCGACGCGACGACTCCTTTCTTCTGTGATGATCAATTCCGCGAAGAACACACGCTCAACGACTACGGCGAGGTAGGGGTTTGATTCTTTAAATCATTGTGATTAAATCCCTGGTCGTTTAAATATTGTTGGGTGAATATCTTTAAGACCGCTAACGCGGTGGGTGTAGACTAACGAACAAGTCCGAACCCACTGCACCTTTTCGTTCTTGGTGCACGAAATGGAGGACGATGAAAAACGGGGCCTCAAGGGCGGTTCGAGGGCCTGGCAGTGAAGATCGAGTCCCAGGAGGACCGCTGGTGAATACCGCACGCAAAACGGACCACCGGAGTGCGTCCGGTGGCCCGTGGAAGCTCCCGCAGGTGCGCCATGCCGGAGCGGCGGCGCCGGCGGCCAGAGGAGGCGGCCGGCAGCGGCCGGCGTGCCACCGGAAAAACCCGCTGCGGCTGAAGCCGCGGTGGAAAGCCGGTTTCGCGGCCGCGCGGAACTGGGAGGAGTGACGCGGCCCGGCCGCCGCCTCTGCTGGCGAGGTGGCCCACCCGGGGCCGCGGCGTTTCATTCTGCGGGGGCAGCGCCCACCCCGTGACTTCCTCCGCTCGGCCGGCTTGGCCGAGCCGAGTCGGGCTGGGTCGCGCCAACCGGATCAACCCGGTTCGGGCCGACCCAGGGGGTTGGGCCGGGTCGGTCCGGACCCAGACCCCCCGTTTCCGGACTCTTTTCGGTCTTTTGCTAATAACTTGAGTTACAGACCTCGGAACAAGGTGTCGTCAGCGGCGATGCGATCCTTGGATCGAGAAGGTCGTTTCGGTATATCACACTCAAGGTTTCGGAATATTTTGAGTTCGACCGGGTTGGTTCGTACACGAAACCAACTGGGCCCTCGGAGCAGAAACACTCATATCTTGAGCTTCGGACATCCGATTGACGTGCCGTCGACTTTGTTGAATTTTTCTAAGTGAGACGGATATTTTGTCTTACTCCGCCCGAGGTTTGGATGCAGGTGGAGTACGGTCGGGTTGGTTTTGCATTAAAAACCAACCGGGCCATTGGGACGAAAAAAGCCCATAACTCTCAGACCAGGCGTCCGATTGACGCGTCGTCTGCGACGTTGAGTTCCTGTTGACGATACGGAACTTTTGGATACATAAAATCTAGAATAGGTGTCAGTTGATGTATCAGCCTCTCGGCTCGTGGAGCGGACCCTCCCGAACGTGCTTTCTGTGTGCGGGAACCCTATAGCTGGCTGCGACTGCTACTGTGACGACGACGACTGTGCAGAGATCCTCAGTTGATTCAACGGCGACGAATACAGAACTCAGCGATCCTTTGTGGGTCAGTGCTACTGATCCTGTGTGGGTCTGATCCTGTGTGGGTCAGCGCTCAGCGGTCCTGTGTGGGCCAGCGCCTACATGTCCTGTGTGGGCCCGATCCTGTGTGGGTCTTTGCAGGGGTTAGTTACCTATCGATCCTTTGTGGGTCAGATCCTTTGTGGGTCATTGCGGGGGTTAGTTACCTATCGATCCTTTGTGGTTAAGATCTTTTGTGGGTCATTGCGGGGGTTAGTACCTATCGATTCTTTGTGGGTCCGACGACTTAGATGGATCAGTGATCATCTCTATCGTCATTCGAAGAAGTATACCTGTGTGAGATGAATCCTGTTTACTCTCCTTTTTGGATTGTGTTGTGCCATCCTATGTGGATTACGTTTTTCTTTCCTTTGTGGATTGTGTTGTGCTATCCGGTGTGTATTTACATTTTTCTTTCCTGTGTGGACTGGGTTGTACTTGAGCTCGGATGTTAGAGACGAGCGAGAATTGATGACTTAGGTATATGTATGGGCATATACCTAAGTCATGTCAGATGTTACTTTGTGATTGTATCTTTCCTTTGTGGTTTATCCTTTGTGGATTCTGGGAGACCTTCGGGGGTCTTGGGGTCCCTACTGAGTAGCTTATACTCACCCCTGCATGGGCTATGCCCGCACTACGTTGTGTTGGTTTCAGACGACGGACAGCGCTGATCGTCGTGGAGGCTTGCGGAGCAGGACGGTACCTGGAGGTGGACCACTGGGTGGGACGTACTCGGAGTGGTCGGCTGGACCCAAGGAGCAGTGGAGGATATTTGTACCCACCCTTCATGTTGGACTTCTAGTGGATGGCTCGACATTGCGGCTTAAATTTTCAGTTGCTATTTTTCCCCTTTCAGTTGTACTTTACAGTTGGGCTTGTATTTCTGGCCCCCTTTACTTTCTGCACTTACTGTTGTGCCAGTTTTTACATAGTGTTTACCTTTTTTCCGCTTTCTTACTCTGTGGTGCTTGTTTAATTTACAAAGGCTATGCGTTCCCTTTACCGGGATTTACACCTTGGTGCTAGTCGCCAGCCCCTGGCCTATGGAAGGCGGGCTTGGGGTAGTCACGGCACAGTCCCCGAGGACGGGTCGTGACAATAATATACCACATCAGGCCATTCGAGAAAAGATTTAATCTTCTCCTCAATCTCTTCATTGTTTATCCCTTTATGACTGGACTGAAAATTCCACAATCCTTCTACCTCTCTATTCAATTCCATTTGATCCACTTCCTTGAAAAAATACAAATAAGATATTACCTCTTAAGAACATACTGGTTTGGTTTCAAGCTTCTGCTCCTTGGCATTGCGTCTACTAAATGTACATGTAGTGGCTTTGTCACCTCAATTTCCAGAATCTAAGCAAGGAGACTCTTGAATCTATAGCTCTCATGCTTCTTCTCGCAAGAACTGAAGCTGTTTTTTATAGATTTTATTAGTTCTTGAATCACAATAATATGAGTTTGAATAAGTCTCGCATCTTTAGAAAATGTGAATTCCATCATAAACAACAATGAAGCTAACAAATCTCGTGAACTTCCTCCAGATTCTGCAGCGTGTCTTTAGAAATGGTCACAACTTCCCAATGTTCGTGCCTCCATCATAGTCAAGTTTTTAGAAGAAATTTTCCCAAAGGTTGTGTCCAATATAAAAACAACTATTAGAGAGAAAAAAAACTACAAGTAATTCATTTATTTCATCTTTTTTTCAATGAAAAATGCCTCCATGAAAGAGTCATGCATACCTTCTGATCAAAATCATGACTAATAGAAACTAGCCGCATATACCATTTCCTCAGTGTGAGATGCATCTTCAATTTTCACCACCTGTGTTGTATTTCCCAAATACTTACTCTCTCTCTCCATCTATTGAAAATCTTGAATCAAATTCCCTCCTTGAGTGATTTCCCCATTGGAGTATTCAAAAGTTAGGTAACAAACCTAACAACAATGAGAGCAGTTGGAAATAGGTAGAAAATCACTGAACAAATAGACATGGCTCACTTGATATTCCTAGGATGAGAAGAAATGAAGATACATAAGGAGGGAGGAGAAGAATCTCAAGGAAGAAGACCACCTCTCTGAGAGATAAGGTCAGCACCTCCCAAGGCCCCTACCTCTCAACATAAACTAGTTGAACCAAACCAATTAATTTATACCCCCTTCCCACTATTCTCTCTCCTATTAAATATCTGAAACAAATGCTAAAAACCCATCCAACAAATCCCTAACTACTATAGCTGGAAAAAATATAAAAGTATCGATAAAGACAACATCGCCCCTAATTATTCACTACTTCCCATACAAGCCCAAGATAGCCCCACAACAAACTAACTAACCCCCATATATTACTAACATTTCATGCCCATTAAAAACTCATATTATCCTCTAGGTGGACTACAAATTGATTTTCATTTTTTGTGTAGGATGTACCTTTGTGAGCTATAGGTGAATGTAGAAAACATAAATCATTGTAAATAACACTTAGGTGAGTATTTTCTCTAGGATTTTAGGGTTACCTCAGGTGTCTATGGAAGGGTTTTGTGCAGGTCCTTAGATTGGGAGGATACCTTAAAGCTAATACTTATGGACTGAGGGTGAGTGGTTACTCAAAAGGGTGAATGATTCTTCAAACACTTTATGAACAATAAAATAACTATTACCCTTATTTACCTCTTCGATTAGGTTTTGGAGAGATACCTAGATGGTTGTGATGGACCATGAAATGGAATAGGGCAAGTAGAGCTTTATGACTTCTTTTAATCTTCCATATTTCATAAATACAGAGCCCAAGGTCCTATTTATAGGAAATTTTGGTACCCTTGGAGAAGGATATGTCTTGAACAGGGTTCTATCATAGGTTATTTCACTGGGTGTTGGAACAAATCTCCCTTTCTATGATGACTTGCACAAGTCTGGGGTTGCACAACCTGGCCCTACATGATGGCGTTGTTTGGGTCTTTTGTTGGGATTTATTGGGTGATAGATTTTAATATTTTTTGTTCTAAACATCCCAATTACTTGAGGTATTCTCTTTTGAATGTAGTCATCCTCATATGCAAATGGGAGTCTAAAACAAAACCCTCATTATTTGATCCGATTGGAAGAAGAGGGTCTAATATTTAAGTAATGAAATACAGACGTCGAAATATTCTTTGTTTTTCGGTCTCTATATTCCCATTTACATTCTTGATTGGTCTTGAAGAAAATAACATCTTGAGTACCATGAAAGGGATGAATGGGGAAAGAGGGACCTCAAAAGTATGTCACGCTGGTGTCATTCATTGGTGGTTCATGTAGTTAGTCCATGAAGGTTAGGTGTACATGCCACCAGTGTAGGTGTTCGTGCATTTATAAATAGAATTGATGGCTTGAAGTATATTCTTATCACATTATTATAGTTTTAGCCTCCCTTCAACTATCCCAGTTCGTTTCTTCTACACAGATGTTTCATCATGCTAGTTTTCTATGAAAGATTCATTCTAATTCATTTCTCACATACACATGGTATTCCCTTATCTTCACACTAGACAATCGAGAGAACTAGAAGCCTACAATAGTAATCCAAAACAAAGAAGAAACACTATAAATCCAACCCCTATGTACCCAAAACATGTTACCAACCATAGTAGAAATAAAAAACCAACCAGCAACATGCACCATGTAAGTGTATCATGTACTACGCCATATATAAAAATATAAATAGCAACACCCCCAGCTGAAACCCATCTTCAAAGGTCCTATAATTACAAACAGCAAAACGAAACTCACAACCACACCTCCTAAATCCTCCACAAGAAACATATAAACTCACTATGAGAATATTTGTAATCCTATATTGTATAAATCCAGCATCTCCCAGCTTCCACCTTAAGAAGCATCCAAAGTAAGGGGGGCTACTGTCCAGGGGGGTCCAGTAGGGGGGTTCTGTCCGGGGGGCTACTGTCCAGCAGGGGGGTCTATCCAGTGGGGGCTGCTGTCTAGGGGGGCTGCTATCCAGCAGGGGGTTCTGTCCAGGGGCTGTAGGTTTCTGTCTGGGGGGGCTTCTATTCAGGGGTTGAATTAGTGCACCCCCTGGTTTAGAGTTACAAAATGGATATAGGGTTAGTGGGAATGGATTTTTAGAACTCACTGATAGTGGTCTAGGATGCCGAGAACTCCCATCATGAAATCTTCTTATCCTCCATATATTTGACGTGTCAAATTATCCACTTGTGAGAGAAGGATATAATCACATGATATTCTTTGAAAACAGACTTGAGATATTCAACTATAAGTCTATGAGGCAAAAACCTTTATAGAAACAAGATTTTATAAACAAGTAATCAATGCAGTACATAAATCATTGGGTATGTGATGTCGATATAAAAATTAATATTGAGGTTTTTCAACATAATCTAAATGACTAATTAGAATTAGGTTGTCCATATTTTGAGATTCCATACAGTTTTTCATTATTGAAAATGTTAATTTATGATTTTCACCCCTTGAGGGATGGTCTCCCTTCTTCATCATGGAAAATCTAACTTCAATGGTATTATAGGAAGGACACTTCATTCTTGTTATACCCAAATAATACAACAGTCATCCATATCCCCAATTGTTTTCTATAATTCCCTATAGGAAATTATACATAAAATGAATGGGAATAAAGAGGCAATACCTTTCCAGTAGTTTTTTCTTGATGGGAATTTTTTTTACTAAGAGTATTCCTACTTCTATTACAACTACATCTATTCTTCTCAGGTCTACTCCCCCTTTTTCATCCATGTTACAGTAAAATGACATGTTGTACCAGTACTCGAAAGATTTATACTAAAAAATTCTACAACAATATTAATATCCCTTGAAACATGATCTTCCTATATATTGATGATCTTGTTTATAAAATTCATCTTCTTTTCCAGGAATCCTCCAGCCTTTATTTTCCCATTTCCTTGGGGTTTTCCCATTCTCAGGTCATCCATACGAGGAAAATTTTTACACCATTCATCATCCTAAAAATATTCATATTATGTTTCATAATCTTTATAATGAAAGGAAACAGATTTAGTATCACATGATAATTTAGAAAAATGTTGTACCTTTTTCGCAGGGCTGGTTTTCTCATCATCCTTGGATGGTTCAGCTTGAATATCCACTGCATTTTCATAGACTTATATCATATTATTTAAGGTGTTTCCGTATTTCAGATACCTAGATTGTGCCTCATGAAGTTGCTTTTATTTAGCAACCATTTTTTGTATTAAGAGATTCTAGTATCCTGTCTTATTATACACATTTCTAAATCCCATTTTTCCTTGTCAGACTATGCATATATTGCAGGTCAATCACTCATGAGGATAACCATGAAGGCTAAAAGTTGAATCACTACATATTAACTTGGTTAATTATGGTTCTACTTCATCATTTTATTCATATTTTATTAGAATATACATGTAAATAAATCCAATATGGATAAATAAAGAATCAGGAATCTGCATGGGGGACTGACAGGGGGGATGGCAGTGGGGGGCTGGAGGAGGGAATGGGAAGGGGTGGCAGGGGGTGGGGTGGGGGGTGCTGACAGGGGGTGGGTTGGGGGAGTAATGGGAGGGGAAATGGGAAGGGGGACTGACAGGGGGTGCAGGGTGTAGGCAGTGCAGGGTGTGGGCAGTGGAGGGTGCAATGCAGGCAGTGGAGTGTAGGCAGTGCAGGGTGTAGTGCAGGGTGTTGTGCAGGGTTTTTTGCAGGGTGTTAGACATTACATGATTTAGTTTTAATTCATGTAGATTTCTTATGTTCATGTGTTCCAACTATGAGGTACATAATATCATGTACTTTGAGCATGTTTAACTTATGGATGAGGTGTTGGTCTCTTAGCCTATGGGTGATGGGAACTCATGTATGATTAACTAGGTGCAGGGTGTCATGGAGTACAGGGTGCAAGCTGTGTAGTTCACTATCGGATTCAGGTAAGGTTTCTTCCATTTTTATTCTTTGACTCAATATTAATTAGGTTTTATATGGTTTTGGGTTCCCTATCTTTTTGTAGTGCATTTTGGATCTCATTGAGAATAGTAAAGCACCACATGATTGAGATATCCTCTCCACCTGCGGGGATGAGGTTTTCTAAAAGTTCATCACAAGGCCCCACTCCTTGGTTCAGTTTGGGTCATGTTAGGTTTGCTAGGTTATTTTTTATTGGGTTTACTTATTTTGGTTTATGTCAATTGTAATAGGTTCATTTTGTTCGATTTAAGGCTATTCGGTTTAATTAAATTAATTTTATACTTAACCTGGTATGTTTCATTAGTTTCATTTTTTTCTTGCTCAATTACTCTTTTTTGAAGTTAGTTTTGATTGGTTTGAGTCAGTTTGGTTACATTATTTTCAGTTTGGTTCAGTTTCATCTTTTTCAAAACCATTTGGTTTGGTTCCACTCTACTCTATTTGGCTTGATGATGTTTGATTTAGTTCTAAATGTATTAGCATGTTTTTGAATAGTGTAGTTCATTTGACTGGAAATTTTTGTGTCATAGCCATATTAACATGTTTTTGGTTTTCGAAGTCAATTGAATGGTGTGTTGGGAAGGTTGGGGGGTCTAGGGTGGGGGGATTTTCGGGGGGTCTGTTGAGGAGGGGGTGTGTAAGAATGGGGGGAGTGGGGGTCTGAAGTGAGGAGGGGGCAGGGTTGGGGTGCAAGGTGCAGGGGGTGGGGCATGGGAGGTGTGCAGGAGCAGGGGGTGGGGGGTGATGGTGTAGGGTGGGGAGGGGGGGCTGTCTAGGGGGAGGGGGGAGTGCAGTGATAAGGGGGAAGGGGGTGGGGTGAAAGGTGTAGGGGTTGGGGCTGGGGAGGTGTGCAAGAGCAGGGGTGGGGGTGCTGGTGAAAGGTGGGGGAGTTGTGGGTGGGGGGAGGGGGGGAGTTGGTAGTGTCCTCCCAATAGCCAGCACGGTGAACCGTGCTGGTTTTTTTATATAGTGGAAAGGCCTATAGCCACGATTTTAAACTGTGTATATAGAGCTTTAGCAACGGTTCTATGAACCGTGGCCTTTATTGGCATGGCTATAGGGCTGAACCTGTAGCCTCAATTTTCAAACTGTGGCTATAGGGCTATATCTACAGTTGGATCTGTGGCTTTAGGGATATAGCCAGGGTTTGAACCGTGGCTATAGGGATATAGCCACAGTTTCAAACCGTGGCTATAGGATCTGACCTATAGTCATGCCAATACTACCAACGGTTCATGAAACTGTGGCTATAACCTATTGCCATGGTTTTTGAGCATATAGCCATGGTTTAGAACTGTGGCTATAGCCTAAATTTCTAGTAGTGTGAGAAGGCACATACGCCTACCCATAATAACCACTTTCTTCAACAAGTGGTTCCCAAAGTGGGTAATAAGGTGTCTACGAAAAAGACATGTCCTGCAGAGTCAAGAAATAAAGGGCCAATCTATAATAAGGCCTTACTCGATGCTGGAGTTCTTGATGCACTCAGACAGTTATCTGTTTCAACTCAAGATTCTACTCTCTCAGTTCCCAATAGTGGGAACATTAAGTCTGAAGGTCTGCATTAGACACATCCTCATGAAGGCTTGCTTCATGACATTTCGGTCGATCTTGAAGTATCATCTTTAGATGAGAGTCACGATAAACCTCTGTGTGGCCAGAAGATCAAGGAGAAAAACTTTTCATCTTTTGTTGTAACCCACCATGGTGGTCCTCCCCATGATGATGAATTTAGCTACGAAATTCCTCTCAGTAGTAATTCACATTTCCTGGAAAATTCTCTAATGGAAAATGTAGTGACAAGAAATCCCTCTTATCTTTAGTCACTTGTAAATGTGAATCCAGTCATGTTTGATGCTTTACCACAAGAAGGTGAAATACTTTCTCAACCAGAAGATGGCCCAGGGTGTAGGTCATTCTCCGAACCACCCCTAAGTCATGCATCTTCTAATTTGGTAAATGAATTGTCTACCAATATTGTTGAATCTGATGAAGCAACAAAGAATCACCAGGTTTAGTCTAAACATGTAGAAGAATCTTCATCAAATGATAAGGAGGAAGTACTGAATATGACAAAACAACTAATGAAAGGTTAAGTTCCAATCATGTTTTGTCCTTTGGCTGAATCTCAGTGTGGCATTCCAGAGATGTTGATGGAATATTGTATTCACGATATTCGTCTGAACATTTGGAAAACTCTTTCTCAATTGAAAAAGAAAATATTATCTTATGATGAATATGAAAATCATGTCAAGATAATAGAAGGGTTACAACGCAAAATTGATTTGTCCTCTCTCTCAGTTTCTCGATATCCGAAGGCTGAAAAGTAGCAGATAGCCCTTCAGCATTGATGCCTTGGTGCACCAAGAAGGTTGTGCCAGTTAATTTCCAATTACCCATCTGGTATTCATATCAGGGGATGGGGTATTCATGGAGCACTGCATTTCACTATACTCTTCAGCCAACAATGCCCGCCAAAAATGGTCTCATGCAATGTTATTGCCTAGGTTTGTCCACAACCAATTGGTTTTGTTTGTAATCAAAGGCTCACTCAAGAACAAGCCTCAACTAGTTCTTCCCAGAATCAGGAATACAGAGAACAATTTGTTGAATTACTCCTGCATCAAGAAAACAAGAATATTGAACATGCTTCTCGTTTAGATCGAGCACATCATCAAGTGACAGAAGTGTCAGAAATCATCCAACAGTCATTTGGACCAGGTGATTTGAGTGGATGTAGGTTGATGCATCCAGACAATTTTCGGACTAAAGTCTGCAAGATCAGAAGAGATTTTAAGAATGTCTTATTTTTAGTAGCTCAAGAACCACCCCACATTTCCAGACTGGGTACTCTTTTGGCCCAACCCTCAGAATCTACAAATAGGATTCGAGGAGTTGAGTAGGAATAGTAGGAACAGCCCCAGTCCACAGGACTGGGGACTTTTTCAAATCCTCAGTCTCTTCCTCAGAGAAAGTCAGTCTTCTCTCGATTAGGGAAGAATCCATAAGAGGAACAAAGAGCCGAATTATCTGGAGATTACCTCCATATTACAATTTTTCAAGAAGTTCCTAAGGGATCAAATCAATAAAAGTAAATGTCTCATCAAGGGCATGGAAGAAGAAAATATCACAGAAATGCCAATAGAAGAGATGCAATGTGTTATGCATCAATTAATGTCATCAATGTCATTGTTACTGATTCCCCAGTTGAGGCTCACTCAGAGGGATCAGATGAGGAAGTTCCTGCTCAAGAAGTTGTACACACAGACACAAATGAAGAAGGTGTGCATATAATAAATCAAAGGCTTACCCAGAATTTGGGTATTCCTTCCAGTAATCAACTTCCCCCTCTCTGGAAAGTGTTCAACTGGGGGGAAAGGAAAGAATCAGGCTACATTCCACCCTTCCTCTGAAGAAGGCCATTCACTGTCACTAGAGCAAAGATTCACACAACCAGATGAATAAATAATGTAATTAAGGAGGTTGAATGCATAAATATTTCAAACTAGTCTTCCTCCTAAGCGTGCTGGAGTCAATCATCCGAAGTAATTTGTTGCATCTACTGAGATGGATCAAGAGTATCCTCTTTTACCAGTACACCCTCACAGGTCTAATCCTATGGTTTAGGTGCAACAAAAACCGAGGGTGTTATCCTCAGTTGCAATACCAGCCACCACACCTGTCCAGGCTCCAGTTATTGCACCTGCTCAATTCCAAGCTCAACCATATGTTTCTCAAAAGTTAATGACTACCATTGAGTCATTAATAGATCGATTGGAAGTTATGGAAGGAAAATGTGCACCAGTTCAACCGGAGAAGATATCTTACCCTAAATGGGTAGACGCAATTCCTCCCCCATCAAATTTTGAAAGTACCACATTCCCAATCATTAATGGTTCGGGAGACCCAGAGAAACACTTAACCCATTTTGTTTCTCGTTGTGATATTATGATGGGAACCCCTCAGAAACATGAAGCAGTTAAGATCAAGTGTTTTGTACAGTCATTACAAGGGCCTGCTTTTGTCTGGTATACAAGCTTGTAATCCCGGTTAATTATCGGATGAGATGATCTCCGTCAATGATTCCTTCTTCAATTCAGCTCAACTTTGCCAAAGACAATAGTTTTTTATCTTAAAAATTATAATCAAATGGAGAATGAAAGGGTTTCAGATTTCATTGCTCACTAAAAGGGATTAAAATATTCCCTAAGCTTAGAACTTACTCAAGAAGAGTTGTTTCCAATTTGTGTGGAAAATCTATGTGATGAATTACGCACGTCGTTGATCCATGTGAAATACAAAGGAGGGTTTAGAGACCTTACTTTGATCGCTCAGCATATTGAATACTCTCTTATAAAGACTAAGGATAAAGCTCGTGTAATTCCATCAGGTCCAAGAAGGAGAATGGGTAAAGCATAGACTACTATAGTTATGCTTAAAAAAGTACCTATAACTGCTTCTACTTCAATGCCTTCATCTTCTCGAAGGGATCCACCTCCTGAGTGTCAACAACAGAGGTCGTTTCATCAAGATGATCAAAGAGATCAAAGATGAAAACAATTTGAGGATCTAAAGAGCAAAGTTTACACCTTCTGAAATGAACAAGTTCTTGGTTACTTCATTTCGAATCTGGAAAATAATTTGGTTCAATTGCCAAGGCCCAAAAGGCCGAACAAGGAATGAGATGAAGACCATCCCAATTATTACCCATTTCATTAGATGTTGGGGAATCCCATCCAAGAGTGTTTTGTCTTCAAAGACCTCCTAAAAAAGATGGTGGACTCAGGAAAAGTCAAATTGAAAGGTTCTTCAGCTCAGGTAGCATGTGTTACTGCTATAAATCCAGAGGAAGAAGGTGAGTGGCAAGAAGTCAAAAACAAAAATGCACAAAAATATGATGATTGGATAGTCAGAAAAATGATCAACCGAACTCATGCCATTTTTCGAATGCAATTGAAGAAACCAATTGTGTCTTCTGCTATGAATGTCACGAAAAAACCCTCTTCATCAGAGGGAAAATCCTCAAATAAACGGCATAATTCAAAGAAATAGTAACAATCATGAGAAGATGAGATCGTGCCAAGCCCAAGTTGTCTTTGACTCTAGCATATTTTATGCCATCTACATCAAAGCCATGGGCACCGACCCGCCAAAATGTACAGCCTAATTAGGCTAATCAGGAAGAATCATCATCAGATGAAGAGTTGATCTTTGGTTCTGTTAACATGATTCATTTAACAGATCCTTATGCCAATCACATCTTCGATCTTGATGAGCATGAGTTCGCTATATCAAATTGAGGAATTAGAGGGAGTTCCAGAGGTCTGGGATACAGAGGAAGATGTGGATATCCTAGAAACCACTATTCCAATTCTACCCCTGCTAGAACTGTTTATGCAGCAGAAAATCATGGCAGAGCCCTTCAGCAGGCTCAACAAGAACAAGAAAGTTCTTCCACCAATAGCAGATTCAGTCCTGGCACAATTATTCTTGAGGATCAGTTAGAGGTTCCATCTTCTTCCTCTCAGCAAGTAAATAGACCTATTCGGTCTAATCTTCCAAATCTAGGAGTATTACCAACTCTTACCCTGATACAAGATACATCTACTTCCAAAGAATCAACTTCTAAGGAACCTTCTAAACCACATGTTCCTGTTGGGAAACGCAGACCTTTGGATCAAAAATATGATGTCTTGAATCATTTTCCCCAAGTACCATCAAAGTTATCAATTCTGGATGCCTTGAATCTATCAAAGGATCTTTGGGTGGCACTCATTGAGGCTTTTTCAAGTCCTCAGGAGTTTGAAACTGAAATTGTTGCGGCTAAAGTCTACCATGTATAGAATAATCTTGCAAAATGCCATGCAATGATATCATTCACAGATGAAGATAAAGATGATGTTGTCCATGGACACATTAGACCTTTTTATTTATCTATAAAGTTCAATGGTGTGGACATACCAAGAGATTTCATTGATAATGGTTCAGGAGTCAACCTCATCCCCATTCGTACACTTCATCAATTGGGCCCCACAGAATCTGATTTATCACCTTCTACTTTGATGTTGCAAGGATATGATAAAAATGAACAAGAACCACTAGGCGAGATTACATTTAGAACTCAATTTGGCGACCTTGTATCCAATTCATATTTCATGTTTTTTGATCATGATACAGCCTTTAATGTTGTTCTTGGAAGACCTTGGCTACATCAACATGCGGCTATCCCTTCATCATATCATCAATGCCTCAAATATTTTTTTATGGTCAAATTGGGACATTGTATGGTAATAAAGCCCCCTTAAAAACATGTGAATCTCAATAAATTGAGGTGGAATGATATCACATTAAGGGAAAGGAGAAATCCACAACAAGGGAGGTTAACAAATTTAATGCTCTATATAGTTTAGAAAAGATTCTAGTAAATCCATTCACACATGTGAGTACATATTATGTGCTGTCTATCAGTCAAATTGACAGGATAGACCCAAATCCAAGTACTCTTATGGAAACATCCATAATGTTAATTACATAAATCAATCCAGATAGCATGGGAGAAAGTGGTGATTCACCAAGCACTGATGAAAGATCAAATGGAGATGTCTTCATTTCATCTTCTGAATTCCAGCAAGTCTATACTTCACCAACCAGGCCAGAATAAGTTATAGCATCATCATAGGTGAAAAATGATGTCAATTCTCAATCCATCATCTCCTCTTTATTACCCAAGGAAGACCCTTCATCATCAATAGGTTCATAAATGGAAGCCTCTTCTTCAAGATGTTAAAATTTTAACATCTCTCCTGATCATGGAAATTCTGCTTCATCATCTACTATGCAAGTAGAAATAGAAGAAATGACACATATTGAAGAAGAAGAGAAAGATCCCAGGGATGCTCCTCTAGCATTTGAAGAGGGTATCTCTACCACCGTGGATGAACTCAGAGAAATAAATTTTTGTATAAAAGAAGATCCATGCCTGACATTAATTAGTGCGTCCATGACTCTTGAAGAACATGAGATATATGTTTCATTTTTAAAGAAAAATCGAGATATAATTTCTTGGAACTATACAGAGATTCCAGGGCTTGATCCTGATGTTTCTAATCAACGTTTGGGTTTTCCAGAAGAACATCGAGGATTTAAGAAAGCCATAAGAAGAACACACCCAACTTATGCTTCCAAAATTGAATCTGAAGTGGATAAGCTTATCAAAGCTAAATTCGTCAAAGAATTTCAATATCCCAAGTGGTTGGCTAATATTGTCCCTGTGAAAAAGAATATTGGAAAAATTAGAGTTTTCATTGATTCCAAAGATCATAATCGGTATTTTCCTAAGGATGATTTTCCAGTTCCAATTACAGAACTCTTAATTGATGCAAAAACTGGTTATGAAGCACTTTCCTTCATGGATGGATATTCTGGATATAATCAAATCTGAATGGCTCTATAAGAAGAAGAATCTACAACCTTTAGAGCCCCTCAGGGTGTGTTTTTCTATCAGGTAATGCCCTTTGGCCTGAAGAATACAGGCGCAACATATCAGCATGCCATAAATTGTATCTTCAAACCCTTTTTAGGGAAGTTTGTTGAATGTTATGTGGATGATTTGGTGGTTAAATTGAAACAACATTCTAATCATTTGGCATATTTGGAAGTCATATTCCAAAAACTTCGGCAACATAATTTGAAGATGAACCCCCTAAAATGTGCTTTTGGGATAACCTCGGGAAAATTTCTTGGCTTTGTTTTATGCCATCATGGTATCGAAGTCAATCCTGAGAAGACAAAGTCAATCCTTGGAATGTCACCTCCTCAAAATTTGAAATAATTGAGAGGACTTCAAGGACACTTGGCCTATATTCGGCGTTTCATTGCCAATTTGGTAGGAAAAATTTTACCCTTCACAAAATTGATGAAGAAGGGAGTCACTTACCAGTGGACTGAAGAATGTCAATAAGAATTCAATATTCTCAAGAAATATCTCTTCAGTCCACTGGTATTAATGCCACCTGTTGAGGGAAGACCACTTATTCTTTATGTGACAGCCTTAGAGCGATCATTAGGAGCCTTCCTTTCTTAATAGAATGATGCTGAAAATGAAAAAAGCCTTTACTGTCTCAGTCGGACTATGCTTGAAGTAGAAACCCGATATTCAAGTATTGAAAAGTGATGCCTGGTGTTAATATTTGAAGTTAAAAATTTGAGACACAACCTGTAACATCATGAGGTCCAATTGGTATCTCGCAATAACGCGCTCAAATTCATCCTCAGTCGTCCAATGCTTATAGGATGTCTGGCAAGGTGGGCAGTTATTTTGCAGCAATTTGATATCCAATATGTGTCTCAAAAGGAAATAAAGGGTCAAGATCTAGCTGATTTCTTTTCTGAACACCCTTTAGTGGAAGATACATCTTCAGATATTGAACTTCCTGATGAGGAAGTCTTCTCTATTCAATATAGTCTTCAAACATGGGAAATATACTTTGATGGTGCTTCCAGAAGTCCAACAAGGAGGAAAATGGAAGATCCTAAATTAAAAAAAGTTGGGTTCGGAATTGTGATCATTTCTACAGAAAAGGATGTTTTACCATATTCCTTCTCATTGTTGGGAGGTGGTACAAATAATGAAGTAGAATACCAAGATCTCATCACAGGACTGGAGTTAGCGCTTCAGGCACAAGTGAATCACTTAATGGTGAAAGGTGATTCAGACCTAGTATTCAAACAAGTCAATGGGGATTATGCAATCAAAAAAGAAGAGTTAATCCCTTTGTATGATTATGTCAGAGAGTTAATGGTAGAGTTTCCTTCGGAACTGACATTTTCTCATGTCTCGTGATTACAAAATGCCCAAGCTGATGCACTGGCTAATATAGCTACAGCTCTTGCAGATCCAAATCGGGACGATAAAATCATCATTATGGCCCACCGTCATACAATTTCACCTTATGTTCAAACCAAAACAGTGGAAATAAATTCAATTAGTTCCATTTCTGAACCATATGGTCATGCTACAGAATGGATGACACCGATTAGGGAACACCTTCAAAATGGAACACTTCCACTTGATAGATCCATAAAATAAAAAATATGATGATGTGTGGTCAATTTTACTCTTTATAATAGCCCAGATCACCTAGAGAAAATTCTATAAAAAATAGTTTTTGATCGAATTATCTTCAGATGCATTGATAGTGAAGAGACAATGACTATCATGAAAGAAGTGCATGCAGGATTCTGTGGTTCCCACCAGTCCGAACATAGAGTATCTGATCAAATTCAAAGGCTTGGATACTTTTGGGCCTCAATGATACAAGACTGTGTTGATTTCACTAATAAGTGTCATTCATTCCAATTACATGACAATTTCATTCATCAACCCCAAGAGTTGCTTCATACAGCTAAATAGTCATGGCCATTTTCCACATGGGGAATAGATGTATTAAGCGCTTATCCTTCAGCTACAGCCAAGCATTTTAAGTACATTTTTACTACTACTGACTTCTTTTTCAAATGGGAAGAGTCAATACCTCTCAAAGAAGTTAGTTCTAAAAGCATTGTTAGCTTCATCAAGTCTAACATCATTACCATATTTGGTGACTTTCATACCATATTGACAGACAATGGCACCAACTTCTGTTCATCTGAGGTAAGGAAGTTGTATCAAGAATACAACATCAAATCCAACCATTCCACTCGGTATCATACAGTGGTTAATGGCCAAATAGAATCCTTCAACAAGACTCTATCAAATATACTGCCAAAGATGGTGGATAAAGATAAGAGATCATGGCCTGATAAATTCTTTCATGCTTTATGGGCTTATCGAACCACCACCTGCACTGCAACGTAGTCAACTCCATATTAATTAGTATATGGAACAGAAGCAGTATTGTCAATTGAGGTTCAATTACCTTCACTTAGGGTATCCATTTGTGATCAGTCATCTAAGGATGAACAATCTCAAAAGAGATTATATGAATTGGAATGATTAGACGAGAAAATATTGTGCACCTTGTACCACTTGGAAGTCTATCAGAATCGAATAGCATGAGATTTCAACAAAAAAGTCCGTCTTCATTCATTCATTCAGGGATAATTGTTATTGGTTCTAATAACTCCAATGATACTAAGAAAGAAACCTCCCATGCTTGAGCCAAAGTGGGAAGGACCTTACTTAATACATAAGGCCTACTCCAATGGAGCTTATTATTTAATCTCGATGGATGGAGAACTCATTACGACTCCAACCAATACCAGATTTATAAAGAAGTATTTTGTGTAATCAAAATACCATGACGGTCCATGAATATGACCTTAAACTATTGGCACCATTGTCCAACATCACGTTAAACTATGTTTTCCTTACTTTAAGACTTTAAACTGCATAGTCCTTTACGTCCAACATGATGTTAAACTGTGACGTCCTAGCTACATGACGCTAAACTGTACAGAAGTCCCTTATGTACATCAAGACATTAAACTGCATAATCGACGGTCCATGCATATGACCTTAAAATATTCGCACCATCGTCCAACATGACGTTAAACTGTGTTGTCCTTGATGCAAGACATTAAACTGAATTGTCCCTTATGTCTAACATGACGTTAAACTGTGACGTCCTAGCTACATAACGCTAAGCTATACATAATTACCTTACGTCTAGAAAGACATTAAATTGCATAATCATTAGTCCATTAACATGACCTTAAACTATTCGCACCATCGTTCAACATGGCGTTAAACTATGCCATTATCCAACATGACGTTAGACTGTGAAAAAGTCCCTAATACGTCCAACATGACGTTAAACTGTGTCATCTTTTGTCCTCACTGCATGAAATTAAACTACACAGTCCCCCTTTCATCCAACATGATGTTAAACTGTATTTTTCCCATCGTCTTAGCTATAGGATGTTAAACTGTACAACACCCTTATTGTCCAACATGATGCAAAACTGTGTTCGCGTCCAACATGATGTTAAAATGTGTCCCTATATTCATCCAACATGACGTTAAAATTAACAAAGTACCTTCATACGTCCTACATGACGTTAAACTGTATTTTGTCCCTGATACATGACACTAAACTATGCAGCACCAATAGTCCTCACTGTAAGACTTTAAACTGCATAATCCCTTCATATGTCCTACATGAAATTAAACTCTACATCATTAGGGTTATTAATACCTCTTGTTTCTCACACCAAGTATGACTCATGTGATCTTAGAGTAAACTTCAACCATAACACCCTCTCTGGGCCAGTAACCATGTGTAAGTCCCGACACCATTTTTAGGTTGTTGTCCTCAAGAACAACTTGATCACCAATTCATTCTTTAATTGAACTACGCAGACTTTGATCCTTTCCTTCTAGGATGGGTAGGTAGTCAACCTCCTGAGGTTCAAGCCCAAAGTCAATCTCTTCACATCAGTTCACCTTCGCCTCATATGATGTTGATTTGTGAAACCACCCTCAGAACCAACATGTTTTACATTGGTTCACCATAGTCCTTTCTATATGACATTAAATTGTTCACACTTTTTGTCCTGTAGGACAATAAACTACAACATTCTTTGACACCCTCACCTAAGAGGGAATCGTTATTTACATTGACCTCTAATCATGTTATATTCCAAAGACTACGTGCATACATGGAAATGCCTGAACCTTTTATCTTGGGTCAATCCATCATTGCACTAAAGTCCCCCTTTCACCCTTCACTTGTATGAACCAAATATGTACAACGGGTATTTCAAGAACTACATGCGGCTTGATTCCCATTCTTATGGGATACGTAGGAATTTTCGAGTGTCCCTCGAATCCAGCCCCAAGTCTTTGGGCCTAACCCCATGTTTCACTTTCAGTCCCTCGGCTGAAAAGTCCCCCTCTAAAAACATGAATGTGGTATGGAAACTGTGTTCTCTATTCACATCAAGTTTATAAAACACATTGTGTACTCCATATAATGGTCCGAGATCTATGACCCTAAACTAATATCTCTTACACTCTCATCCCACATGACGTTAAGATATATTTCAAGAACTATGTATGGCTTGATTCCCATCCTTAAGGGATACTTAGTGAAGTCCAGCATCTCAATTCAGGACCCATCCACAACATGATTATGGATAGCATTGGTATGTGTATCTCTACATGCATTGAACAATGCCCATTTTGATGTATCATAATTTTAACCTTAAATACATCTAGGTCTCCATAACCCTTTCCTTGACTTCTGGTCACAAAATGTTTGATAAATGAGAGTTCTTTTGCCTGACTATGCAGTGTGTTCCCTTAGGCAGCCTTTCATAAATAGTCTACAAAACATACTTGTCAGCCAAATGTTACTATTATTTGGCTATACAGCCAATGCCCTTATGTGGATCTGCATAATTCAACCCCCTAATGGGTTTCTCAAATACTGGTAACTTCATTCTTGGGAAGAAACCGTCTTTTTTCCTTATTAGTCTTAATGAAAATATGTAGGGATTCACAAAAATAGCCATCCTTAACATATTTTTCCCAGAATCTTTTTCGTGATCTGAAAGTATTCAAGTCTACGGTTTATATTTCCCTTCCCTATGTTTGGGTAAAACCTTCGCAGGAGTGACATTCATCCAATTCTTTTATAATCTTGATTGGATATATCATCTCTATATTCAAGTACCTCTTTCCATATAGCAGACTCTGTGCTTTGGAAAATTTGAATCTCCATAAACATTCACTAGATTTTTAGCAATAGAAAAGTAAATTTCTGAGAGTTTGTTTGCCTGACTATGCAGCATGTGCCCTTAGTCGGCCTTGCATAAGTAGTCTACATAATAGACCTGTCAGCCAAAATATGCTATTATTTGAATATGCAGCCAATGACCTTAGGCGGCCCTGCATAATTCAACCCCCTAACGGGTTTGTTAAATAGTGATAACTTCATTCTTGGGAAATACTTCTTCTAATGAATTTTTATCCCTTTTTCATATCATCCCTCACATTCAAAATTTCCTAAGTCATAGTTTACAGTTTTTCCCCCATACATGAATATGTTAATATGTTTTCAGATAAATTATCAAGGAATTGATTCAATATTAATCCATTCGGTCAAAGATATTTCGACCTTAAACATTATCCTTTTTTATGTCCGACGTGCATGACTTTAAAATGCCCACAAAAGACAAGGGAAATCTAAACAAAAGTCAAGTCCCATCTCACTAAACATAAATTTTTTATGATTTAGGTAATATTGAGCAATTAAAAGATGTAAAGTTTGTAGGGTTATTTTTTATAATCCTAGCAATAATAAAGCTATGCTTACTAGGCCCATTGGCTTAGGTAAAAATTTAAAGAAAGTATCAAAATAAGGAATTCACAAACGATTGAAGATGAAGGTTTCTTTCATTGATGCACAAGATTTAGAAGGACATCCATAGACAGGAGTCTCTTCTCTATTCCAAGAATTACAAGAGGCTTTCAACATAACTATTCACTTGATTTAAGAAATCCTGAGCTTCATCAGCAGCCAGCTGGAAGTCATTCATTCAATTGGATACAATAAGAGACGCAGTGATACTGACTCTTCTTGGAAAAATTGTAAAAGAATGTTCCTGAGTGCAGTTTGAGAAAATTTTTTGATAATAAAACAGTGACTCTATTTCTATCCAAGAGACTTGGAAGATGGATACATGGATTTGAGAATGAACCATTAGAAGTAAAGAGCCATTTGGAGAGAGTACTCTTTTCAGATATTGTTTAAAATGTCATGATAATCTTCTCTCCACCAACCGGAAGTGGAAAACATATCAGCCCATTGTTTTTCCATTTTCATATTTTCAAGAAAATGGCATGGAGGGAAAAATCCAAAAACTCAAATTTGAGCTCTCGGTGCCATATTCTCTTATCGAAGCCTTATGAACACTTCTAAGGTATTTTCTTACATATAATTGAAGATATAAAGAGGGGGAACAAGGCCTATGTGTTGAAACTCATCAAAACTTGTGCGCCTAAGTGGCCAGCCCTTAAGGGGAATGGCCACACTTGTGCACCCCTATACTCCAAAGCCTTCATGGCTCGCTCCTGCGTGATGCCATCTACGCGCTCAACACTTGCGCACCGCAGTTCCTTGGTTTTATTTTTCTTTTCCTCAGAGTCTCATCTTGTTTCTTTCGGATCCAACTCTAAGGGAGGACTTTTTTTGACGCTCCATTCCGTCACAGAGTCTAATGACTAAAAAAGGGAAATACCTTAGTCCAAAGTGATTCATCCTTTGAAGAAACATCAAAAATTGACAAATTCATGAACAAGGATTTGTTTACACTTGGGTCACACAAGTTTCAGCATGGTCATGCAAGTATACTTGCACACCTCATGTTGGTCATGCAAGTGACTTTTGTTCCCAAATTAATTTTCTCCCAAGGTCTTCAAAGGCCTATAAATACCCCTTGTGGGTCCCCCCCCCCCATTTCGAGAGGAAAAAATCAAGAAACTCAGATTTGAGCTCCTGATGCCCTAGTCTCTTCTTAATACCTTCTGAAAACTTCTAAGGTAATTTCTTACCTAGAATGGAAGGTCTAAAGAGAGGGAACAAGGCCTAAGTGTTGAAATTCATCAAAACCGGTGTGCCTAAGTGTCTAACCCTTCGGGGAATTGAAGACACTTACATGACACCTTATCCCTTCAATAGAACTTGTGTTCCAGTCATTTAAAAGTCATTAGGGATAACACTAAGGGCTTGATCCAAGACTCTCACATGTTTTACCCTAAGGTTTTTCCATCACGAAAGTACTCATGTGTCATGAAAGTATACTTGCACGACCATGACTGGCGCACCTGATCATGACTTGCGTGCCCGACCAGGACTTGCACCCCTACCTTCTTTTGGGTGCCCCTCCTGTCCATTGATCTCTTTTCTTCAAATCCATGTCTCCTCTTCAAGATTTAGCCTTCAGAATCGTCTCTAAATCCATTTATGGCATGATTCCTTAGTTGGATTCCTTATCTAAAATGAATTCTATGGAAAATCTCTCAAAACCTAGTGATTTACATATCTTTATGTCACTAAGGTTAGAGATTTCATTCACTCAACCTCATCCTTCAAGATGAGAAGATATTTAATATGGGAATCCTCTTTAGTAGTAAGCCTGAAGTTCCCAAATATGGGCATCCTATTTAGGAATAAGCCCCAAGTTCCCAAATATGGGCATCCTCTTTAGAAATAAGCCCCAAGTCCCATATTTACAGGTGTCCTCTTCAGGAGTATGCCCCAAGTCCCCTATATATGGGCTTCCTCTTTAAGATTAAGCCCCAAGGTCCCAAATATGGGCATCCTCTTCAAGAATAATCCCCAGTCTTCAAGTTCCCTTAATGTTTTGGGTCTCCTTTTTAGGAATAAGCCCTAGTCAAAATTTTCTAACATGGGCCTTCTTCTCAGTAGTAAGCCCCAGTCCATGTTCCCTAATTTGGAAATCCTCTTTAGAAGTAAGCCCCAGTTCTCAAGACCCTTTAACTTGGGCCTCCTTCTTAGGAATAAGCCCCAGTCATTATTTCTCTTAACAAGTCTTAACTTCTTTTGATTTGGGCTTCCTTCCCAAGAATAAAGCCTAACCACAAGTACCCTCCTAATTTGGGCATCCTCCTTAGGAGTAAGCCCCATGTTAGAGTATCCAAATCTCCATAAATCACATATACCTTTATGGAACATATTCCTGAGCTTCTTTTCTAAAGTAAGTCCTGGTATTTACCTATTTGGGAAATCATACATACATAAGTTCCATATCATTCCTTATGACTGCGTCCTTCATGGAACAAATTTTCAGGATTTCTAATACCTCTTGTTTCTCACACCGAGCATGACTCATGTGAGCATAGAGTGTAAAAGTAACCACGACACATCTCTTTGGTCCATTAATGATACATAAGCCCCACAATTACCTACCGAACTATGTGGACTTTGATCTCTACCTTAAAAGTGGAGTAAAGAGGAAGCCTTTTTGAGGTTCAATCCCATCACCAATTAATTCCCATCTGTCCCATATGACGTTAAACTATACCTTAATTCCTGAACTACGTGGTTTCTAATTCCTTTTTTAACAAGGATACGTAGGTATCCCATCTGTGGGTATGATCCCAACTCTGAAATACTCCATGTCTTTCTGAACGACAATAAACTTCAAGTGCCCTGCTGAGTGGCTTTAAAACGAGTATGGATATCATAATGACCAAGAGATATTTATATAATGTGTTGAAGGACACCATTGAATAAGAATCTCTAAAAAAATACAGATGATTCTCTATCGATGAAGAACCTCATATACATATAAAATACTATCTAAATCTCATACATATTAATCATTGATTGTCAGATCTTAAGGAAAACTCATTTTCATATTTGGTAGTGTAATAAGGATTCAAGAACATAACTCAAATCTATAAAGAGAGTCTCAGAGTAGACAATAATTCCCAAAATAAGTGTGATGAGTCCAACCTCCCATCCTGTCGACTAATGTAAATTCTTAAGCCTCATCGGTCCACAAATAATGAGCACCTACCTTTGGAAAGTAGGTCCAAATGGATATAGAATCATTAGATGTTTCCGGTTCTATGAACAAACCCATTAGAAACCAATTGGAATGTTTGAACCTTAAACAAACAAGGTCGTCCCCATTTCTAGAGGAAACAATCATCAAAAGTAATACCCACACTAGATAACTAACCGAAAAAACCCTGAAATTCACACAAATACTCATAAATAGATGTACATTCTTTGTACCTAAAATTCATCACCTTTTGGGGGAGAAATTTTTTATATTTCTTATTTTGAAAGTATAATTAGTCTCAATCTTGTCATGAGAGATGTTATAATGGTTCATCACATTGTCATTGACCCACTAACAAATGAATCCACAAACCAATTCATGCTCAAACTCATGTTCTTCATCAGAAATTCTTTCTGAATTCTAGGTAATAAACAATGGTTAATTAAATCCCTTGAAAAAACAGATCTTTCATTTTTAATCACCACATATGGTAGTTGGTAATATTAAAAAATCATCTGACTGTAATTGGATTATATAATTTATTTGAATTAAAAACAAATTTTATGAAACTAGATATTGGGAGATATGGAAAGTGTAAATGTGAAAATGAACACCAAAGTGAATGTGTGGTGGAAATATAATTTTGTTACCTTAATAAATCCTGAAAAAAAAAATCAAATTTATAGTGACCAAAAAATATGTGCAAAAAATTAATGATGACATTGAAAATTTTTAACATGGAAACCTGATGAGAGGAAAACCATGGTACCTATTATATAAAGTAGATATACTATAATCAGTGAGTACAAGGTAGAGACTCCAAAAATGAAAGGGATATCAAAATTATATCTCTCCAGTATAGTATAAAATATACCGGTGGACAAGAGAGGTAGAAAGTAGATCTGACAAAAGAACATCATATAAGAAAATAATATCATATAATAAAGCTGACCATATATATCAGAAGATCACTGAATGAAACATTAGGTGCTGAAAAAACCAATATTATAATAAAAAACTGATCATCGATCAAATACAATCAAAATATGTAATTATCTCTTCATATGGAAGTTTTATGCCCCAAAACCTAGTTGTTGCCTCATAAAAAAACATTCTACCTTTTTGGATGTCCATAAATCCCACATTATTATTATTTTAGTTTTTTTCATAAATGATGCACATGGGTCCCCATGTGGGGAGGACCTCCAACACACCCCAAATATATAGTTGGGTCCATTTGGTCACCTGGTTGCACTGATATCCCACATTTTTTTGCCTCAATTCATTTTCATTAGTAATAATCAATATCATGTAACAATCCTCAACATGATTTTTCACAACTAGTAGACTAAACATATCACTATCCTATGGAAAACTAACCACACTAAATGATAAAACTTTCACTGAACTAAAAATTCCATCAAAACTTCTTCTCGATTGATCTACTACTGGATGAAGTCTCCACTACTATTGCATCCTTTCAGTGAATTGAATTCGGAGCCTTGAATAGGCTTTAAAATCCTAATAATCTCTTACTTGAATACTTTTTGAAGGATACATTGGAAAACTTCAACACTTAAAAAAATTCAAAAACTCATCCTCCTTCCATATACATGTAGTTCTCTCCACCACCTTTCGGTCACCCCAAACCCACTAAGTCATAGTGCTGCCTCAGAATTTCTTGGGCAGGAACCTTAGTATATATTTCATCAATTTGTTTTTTAGAAATCTTCGACATTACTAACTCACCATCCTTAAGAAACTTACGAATATAGTATTATTTTAGGTAGATATGTTTTATCATGGAATAAAACACCATACTTTTAACCAAGTGAATCACACTTTGGCTATCATAGTAATGTAAACCACTCTCATGATTCCCCTTAGTTCTACTAATAAACATTTCAACAAAATCATTGATGGTATTAGGGAATGCAGTGGTAGTAGATGGGTCTGGAATTTAAAATTTTATTTCCAAATTAATGTAACAACATTTTATTCATCAAAATAAACCCCAGTAAAAGGTTTTGGATCTAACATGAATTGATTTAGGTAGAAAAATTTAAAACAAATACCTTGTTTGAATTGAAGACATGTTCGAAAATCACTCATCACCAGTGACAGTTACTCAAACAAACTAAGTTAAGACCCCTTTAGATCATATACACATGCTTTGAAAGTCTACAAGAATATTTATTGTCAATATCAATGTTCTATAATAGAGATCCAATGGAGCCTTTGATATCCCAATTATCGCCACTACATTACTCCTTAGATCCATGATGTAGATCTATGATCAATTTCATGGAATATACACTTCTATTTCTAGGATATGGGAGGGATGATATAGGATCCCTCAAATTCGAGTGGATTAAAATTATTTGAAAAAGAGTTCCCTATTTCTTATATAGTGGATACTAAACACCTGAAAAGGTCTCCCAAACCCCAATATAAGTAATTACTTCTAAATAAGTAATAAACAACATGTTATGACCAACTAATTATGTCATAAACATCGTTTAAATTTTTATCACTTACTTATAATATAATATAATATATTATGTGATAAAAGTGATTCATTAAATTGACTCAATATTCTCACAAATATTAAATGAATCTTAAATATTAAAATAATGTTCATTTGTTAAATATTTTCCCAAGTATTCACTTAAATGATAGTAAATAAATAAATTTAATTCCAATTATTTTAATCTTGAATAATAATTTATTTATTTTTTTCTTAGAGATAATTTATATTTGGAGATCTATAGGACCCCTGGGTGGGTCCCACCATGTCCTAAATGTAGGTTCCCAGCATTATGGAATTGATTTTCTATTCCGATCCTAACTCATTAAATGTTAGATTCTTTGTATCATTCACATATTGCAACATATTTGAACATTATGAACAACAATATGTTTTCGATCAAATATAGACAAGAATGTCACTGAAACAAAGAGTAGATCATTTTCATATTAAATTTATAATTAATTTAATTAATTATGAATAATTATTAACTCATTCATAATATATTTATTAAATTTAAATGTTGATCATCCAAAACCCTTTTTGATATTCTCTCATTGTTCTTGTTGGATCCAAGTGTAAAATCCCTCTATCAGTGATCCAAATGTGCTCCTTTCATCTCTAAAGGACACTGATAAATCATCATGTGCAAGCATGGCTGATTTATCAACTTGAATTGTTTATTTATATTACTTTACCTATCTTTAGTATTGAAAAGGTTCTAATGATATTCTAATTATTGAGATAATGTTATTGTAAATAGGAGAATTCTAAAGAGAAATCCCTTATACCCAACAATTCTTGATTAGCCTCTATTAGAGATTATAAGCAGTTTATTTATAGAATTAGGGTTAGTATTTGTATTTTAATTAATGTCATAAGTTCCCTTACAAATTTTCAAACCTATATCTAACCAAATTCCATGTTTTTAAAATAACATTAATATTTTTATTCCCCAGCGTGCGCTAACTGGAACAATGATAAATATTATTTTACTGAGTTTCAAAATAATATTTATCACTAGAATCAGTCATGGTCTACTTGGCCTCCTTAGAATTTATCTAATACCTAAATAGATATTTAATTAAATATTCATTCATAAAATAAATATTTAATTCATAATCTAAAAAATTAATATCTATTAAATATTCAATAAAAAAAATATTTTCAATCGATAAATTCTAACGTCAATTATTCCTTGGCCTTGAGAATAATATTTATTCCAAAAATTAAATTCAAATAGAATTTAATTTAGATCAATAGAAAGACTTAGTGTGTGACCCGCTGGACTTCTTTCTTAGTGGAATTAGGTTGGCTTGCCTAAAGTCCAATATTACTATTTATAAATGGGTCAAGTCACCTAAGATAACGAATTTAATGTTGGAATATTGAAAAACACACATGATTGCTAGCTATGTTATATAATCCTTTTATCTTCATATCTCATCAAGTAGGTTATACACTTGTATAATCAATTCATATGCTTGATACGTCTTTCTTTGACTACCTAAAATAAAATCATTGTTACAACATGACCATAGAATAAAATGGGATAATTTTATTTGAATCCAATAGTTAAGATATCAAATTCCATTAATATGGAAGGGAAAATCCTTCATAGACTTATTCATTAGTAACATGTCATTTTTTATGCACCCAATGTACCCAACATCTCTATGAACTACGATCATTGTGGTTTACGATAAAACATCTAAGTCTGTGAGTCATAACATGCATTAATAATAATATTAAATTCTAAGAACCATTACACAATATCACGGGTAGGAATATATGATGAAATATAAACATATTTGGTTCCTACCAGTAGGTATGTTCTTATAATCTATCATCTTGGAGATTAAAAAGTGAAAACCTCATGAGAAGAAGTCTAATATTCTTATCAGTACTTTCACCTGACAATAAACTTGTTATGTGTCCTACATTAGAATTTTTTCTTACTATAGATTTAGGTTTAAGAATACAACCATGGGATTTCAAGGTTTTCATCCTAGTACGGAACTACTCTGACCTTTTAATGTGACAAATACTCTATGTAATTATTACATTAAATTTATGCATAACTATGAATGATATGTAATAATATATTTAAATTAATATTCACTTTTTAGAATATACATGTAATCTAAAGTAAATAGAGTTCATTCTAGAAAATCAAATACAAAAAACTCCCATTTGTAATAGATCCAATTACCAATGGTTTTCAATATTCTTGAACAAACATGAAGATCGTGTTTATTTTGAGTTATTGTTATAGGTAATGGGGCCTTCATGTTGTCTTCTATGAAGACTATGCTCTTTTTGACTTCATCTCTTTGAGAGAAATCCATCAAGATATGATACTTCTAAAATTATGTGCTTCATCCGAAGATATGACCTTGACTCCTTTGGAAGATCCATCGTTGTAGTATTGTCATAATGGAGTGTGATAGGGTCTTTAATGATTGGTACTATATCATGATCTTGGAAAAAGATTCATATCTAAGCTATTTAATTATCTTTATTAAAAGTCACAATATACTCAGACTCTATTGTATAATTTGTGACAATGACTTTCTTTGAGTTCTTTGTGCTTACAACATGTCCATTGAGAGTGAAGATGTATCCCTCCTATTATTTCAGATTGTCTTAATCTATTTGGGAACTATAATATTCATATATTATGATGAATAGTTCCTAATCTACTCCATATAATAGGAACATATCTATAGTTTTTATTATATAATTAAGGATAGTCTTGACTGCCATCCAATGGCGGTAACATGTTTCAACTTGACATCTTCCTACCACACTTAAGGTGTAGGCGATATCTACCCAAGTATATAGCATAACATACATTACTAACTCAATCACCTAAGTGTGTAGAATTATTTTCATCCTATCTATTTCCTTATGTGGTTAA
Source organism: Viscum album (assembly GCA_963277665.1). NCBI lineage: Eukaryota > Viridiplantae > Streptophyta > Magnoliopsida > Santalales > Viscaceae > Viscum > Viscum album. The sequence goes on from OY728123.1 coordinate 1,897,507,273, forward strand.
GGATACATTTTCTTGGAAAGATGAATGTCATATAACACTGACAACACTCCCCTCTTGGATTATTCCATACTGAATCTCTTTAGTATCTTTTCAAAATATGTACCTTGACTTAGACCAAACAATCTCTTGGATTAATCATGATGGATCTTGATCCCAAGAATATATGCTTATTCACCTATTTCCTTCATGAAGGAGTAATAATTTAACCAGGATTTAATAGACATTAAGACTGACATCTCATTTTCATTAAATAGTGTGTCATTGACATAAACTATTAAGAAAACAGATTTTCTCCCACTAAACCGCATATAGACATAAGGATCACATTTTTTCTTTATGGAACCAAATTCTACTATGTATTCATCAAATTGAATGTTCTATGACCTAGATTGTTTCTTTAATACATAAATGGATCTTTTCAATTTTCATATTTTGTTAGCATCCTTTAGAGTCACAAACCCTTTCCGTTGTGTTATGTAGACATCTTCTTGAAGTTTCTTCATAAGGAATTATATTTTTACATCTATTTTATAAATATAATAGTCATGGTAAGATTCTATGGAAAATATAATTCTAATGTATTTCATCATTTCAATTGGTGAAAATGCTTCATCATAGTCTATGTCTTGATGTTGTTTGAACCCTTTTACAACCATCCATGCCTTATAAGTACTAAATTGTCCATCCATATACAATTTCTTCTTGAATTCCCATTTAAAAACCATATTAATTACATTCACTAGAGGATCTACCAAAATTTATTATTGGTTTTGGTACATGTAATCCATTGCATAATTCATAAGTTCTTTCTATTTGGAAACATCAGTTCCACTTACTACTTCCTTATAGGTTATATGATCATTATTATCAACTAATAATGATTCACCATCCTTGGTTACTATAAAATTGTATCCTTCGTGTTCTCTAACCTCTCTTATACTCCTATGTGGTACTCATGTAATTGGAATGTTCTCTTCCCACATATCTTCCTCAATCTAGTGGTTTCACCATAAAACTTTGACCAGGTGAGTAGTTTTTTTTCGTAGAACATTATTTGAATGATCCAAAAAACTCAACCAGTTAATCCTCACAATAAAGATCATGATCCAGCGATAAGACTTACGAATTCTATAAATGTTATGGATCAGGTATGTACTTTCACAAGAGATATATGTGGAACACATTATGTACCTAAGAGAGGTTTGGTGGAAGTTCCAAGTGATAAACTACGATCTGGATATGATCAAGGATTTAAATGTGACCAATATATAAATGGATAAGAATTAATTTATATAATATGTACAATTTCATATTTTGGTTGTTCTTTGATCAATTTCTACTTCGTCTCTTACTCCAAAAAATGAATATTCAAGAAGAATTTTCCATGCCTAAGTCACTAAAATTAACTTTTAACATATTATAAGGTCTATGAAAGAATGAAAAGTAATTATTTGTTTCTAAAAATATTTTACAAAACAAAAATGTTCAGTAAAAATTATTCAATATTGATATAATAAATAAATCTCTAAAACCTCAACAATAACACCCATAATTCATCTTAATCCATTAAAAAAATAGTTAACCATAAGACACCTCCAAAATATGTCTGTTTGAGATTGAAATCCAAATATTTAGAATGAGTATTACTAGATTTCAAAATTCCAATTATCATTAATCCCCAAAAAATAATTAAGTACCTTTTAATGTCACAAACCAAATATGTGAATACCATGATCATTTGTTCTCCTAAAACCTGTTAATAAGTAGAACTTCCAAAACACCTTAATGAAAACAAGCATGGTTTCAGAAATTAATGGTCTCCTTATTCATTAAATAAAACTATAGATTATTGAATATGTACCATAAATAAAAAATGATTTGAACTCCATCAATGATAACATAAAACACTTTATTATTAAATCATTAATCAGTTCCAAGGTAATAAATACTATCCAATTTAATTTCTCCATTCCAATAATTTATTTGTCTAAACTAAACACCGTTTTGTCAACATCTGGAAAATTTTAAGAGTTATCTTCTCGTAATCATGTATTTTCCATAAAATATCACCTTTCCATTAAATCATCTTTCTAGATCTTTAGTGAAATTTAACATATTATTCAAAGTAATTAATGAAAAAATTCTACAGAATAATCCTTATAAATATTTCAAGATTCAGATAACGTAATTCTTGAATTCCAATACATAGACACTTTAATCATTCCTCTTCATTATTAAATCATTGACTTGGATTCATCATCTTATTCCTTAATACCTATTTCCTATAACATGAAATATGAATTTTATATTAATATTCATAAACCTCAATTTAATCATGCTTCTTATTTTTAACATAAAAAATACTATTAGAATAGATTGTGCCTTTAACATGTCATTCGTTGTCTCTTCATAATCATCAGTATTACCATTACTCATATAAAATTATTGATTATCTTCAGGATATTTTCCCCAAGGAAATAAATTTTCATAATTCTCATACATACCACATTTAAAACATCCAACCATTGATGATACGGTAGGGAGAAAATTATTCTCATCCATTACGTTGATTATACTTTTCATTTTTCCTTGGAAATAACTTACTTTGTTCCCTTATTCTCCACACATAAAATATATTCTTATTTTTTTGAGTCATTCCCTTGAGTGATTCGTCCCACATTATTTACATATATAAAATTGGACCTTCTTTTCTCTATGGTCTCCACAACTCAAACTCTCAATAAACTCTATCATTATGCTCTTTGGTGAGTCTGAGGGTTAGTTAAGGTGAAATTTTTTAATCATATATGGTGATAACTAATTTGGAATAATCATAATATCTTTTACTCCAATCATCATCCCATTTGGTTTCTCATAAACAAGTTGTTTATCACATTTAATGTCAAACCAGTTCCTTCTGGTTCCCACTATTAAACAAAACCCAAAACATAATGTAAGCAACAATATTCATAGTGTAACCAATATAATAATAAAAATAACTTATATGATGTCTAAATCATGATATATTCTTTTCAATCCATGATAACTTAGGTTTAACATTGGTTATTCATGGTCATCGCCTTTTCAAATCTTTCATGATGGTTTGTATAGAGAATGTTGATTTACCAAAGAATAACCCCCTGGATTATTAAACTAGGTTCACTGTAAGGTTCATTATAATGTGAAAAGTAATGCTCAAGTCCTAGCTGATTCTTCTTTTTCAGAGTTATTACCCCAATGTCAATATATTCCAGAACCATGATGTTAGGTCCACTAGGTTGAATACCCTGATAGGGGGTGAATCAGGGTATGGTAGATTAAAACATTCTCCCTTTTTGATCCTGTTTCATTATTGGAAAAAACTCAATTCTCTCTTCCTCACATAGAAATATATAGACAAATATGAAATTATGCATAAGACATATCGATTTTTACTTGGTTCACCCTCACAAGGCTACGTCCAAGGAGCATACAACGACAATGTTTCGATGTACCAAATTCACTAAGGCTCATGGAAAATAATGAGTACAATCTGTGGGCTAGATCTTCTATGCACAGGCTCACTGCCTTTACTAGGTTAAGTGTCTTCTCATTGCATTCCCAAGGGTCGCTCCCAATGCCTCTTTCTCTAGTCCACTGGCAGTGGAAAGGGTCACCGTCTTGCTCTTCCTTCACTCACTACTCTTGGAATAGAATCCACTCAGAGTTTATGGATGTGTAGGTCCAATACAGTTTATGGACATATAGGTCCCTTCATTTTCATGAATTCCTATATTCTCAACTATAGGTAAATGCCCTTTTGAAGTTCCTTTTTTACCCGTAGATGATTTCAACCTTCTCGGTACTGTTAGGTACTGGAAAATACTTTCGCAGACTGAATTGAATCCTTTTCAAGCTTCCTTCTAAAAACCATGAACCACTTTCCTCTCCCACGTACTGAGTATCAGGTTCCGTATAGGGGAAACCTTTTTCATGTACTGTTGCTGATGCCACAAACTATCTTTTGTCTGTGGGATACCTCAGCCTTCAAGATCGCATACCACTACCACATACTGACTCAGTGAACCTCCTCTATGAAATCCATCATGTCCATCAATTGTTCATTGTTCACATACTACCTTTTCTTCCACATACCAGAGCTCCCCCTCCATGCAATGCTTGTGTAATTCTTCCTCTCATGTATCGAATATTACTCCTCTACGTATCAGACTTCCTTTGAAGGTTAAGAATCCCCAAAAACTTCAGCGTGAACCACTTTCAGAATTTTCTAAATTCCTAGAGGAAAATATTCTTTCTAATGATGTTCAATCTCCACAAAAATTGATAGGTTTAGCTATTATTATATAGTAAAATATATCTACTTAATCCGCTAAACCAAGATTTAATGAATCTACAACCCACCGTTTAACAATACTCATGTCACAGCGAACCTGAAACCATATATGAACCGTTTTCATATGAGCTCCACATACCGCCTTCGCTTGTACGCAGTCAACTTCCTCCACCGACTTCCGTGCATCAGCGAACCACACTACCACTTAGTCACAAACCATTTTTTGTTCTATGAACCACATCCACGTACCATTCCCACTGCCTTGTACGCATCTGCATACCCTTCCAAGACATGGTACGTGATCCATGTCCTAGGATCCTCATTCCACTTCCTTTAATAATTTTGTTTTTCCATTATTCCCAAAAAATCTTGATTTTGAGACCCTAAAATTTGGCTATCACTGGGAAACTGTGCAACCTTAAAAACTTGTCTTTGGAAAACACCAAACATACTCATTTGCGGTCATCTGGCTTTGTCAACAAACACAACCACACTCAAAACATACTAAGAGGATGCCTTGATGGATTTTTTTCCATCACATTTCCACTTGTAGCATCCATATAGAGATGTATTGGTTGGTAAACCACATAATTTTTTCTTTACCAAAACATTAGGATGTTATCCTATGATTAGGATCATACTAAGGTTTCTCACTAAATTTTTCTTATCCATGTTTCCAAAGGTTAATTAAACCCTACTTTGGTACCAACTATAATGTTGCAGGTTTTCCATACATAAATATCACATCTTTTTAGATGATTATTCAATACATTTCACAAATACATTCCCAAGGACCATAATGGTTTAGTATATTTGGAGACTAGGTACACAAACATTTTATTTAATGAAATATCTTAAACATATCCCATAAATATCCTACCATTTTTCACTCATAATAAGTGTGCCCTACATATAACATTTATTTATAACTAGGGGAAAGAAAACATAAGAAAGTTTGAGATGGGATGCTCAGTATGTGTGAGAAAGGAAGAAATAAATTTATGATCATATGAAAGCACAAGATAATCATAAGAATATGAGATCATGACCATAACATATAAAGTTAATATCAAACCTATCATAGATCATAAACATGATTCATGGAATAAATAATTATCATTCGAAAAGACATGATTCATAAGAATGTGAAATCATCATAATTTATGACCCATAATTTCATGTTATAAAAGTGTAGTAACAACATAGGTATAGAAACAATTTAAATTTTCATGGTTAAATAACAAGACCATTAAACATATTGGATAAGGCCTCATCACCAATTTCAAAATTTGGATTAATCCCATTAACTTGTTTTCCATTTTTAATTAAGACCATCAATTTGTTCCCTATTATGGATCTATCATGTCGACTTGTTTCCCATTGTTATCTCATGAGATATAAAGTTTTACCCAATGCATTAAAAGGATATATATATTTTCCTCCCATTATATAATCCATAAATTATTGTTCAATAGTATCATAAAACATTCATCATTTAAGACCCCATAAAATAAATGAGTTTCAAAAAAAATCATTATAGTATAACCATTGAAAATAAATGGGTTCAATAAATATTTCATCATTTCATTATAGCACAACCCATGGAATAGAAATTTGATTCATAAATATATTTTCATCATAAACATAAACCATCCATAGAATTAATAAGAATTGTATAATTGAATCATTTACTTGGGAAATCTTAAGTAACATGAAAGGATGTCATCTTATATGGAAAATAATTTTTAAATATCACATGGAACATTTCTTAAAGAAAATAACCTTTTCACTTTGAAATAAATTATTTAAACTCTAAAAAATTACAAAATTTAAAAAAACCCTATGAAAATAACCATGGAGACTAGTAAATTAAGCTTTAAATCATTCATTGGTCATGATGGGAGAAAATACAATTTTTTAGGTACATTTTAAAATAAATATTTCCTTTATATTTTCTGTAAAATGTCAAAAGATCCATGTTTGGAAATTGACAAGAAGATGTTTTTTAAAACATTTTGTAAAAATTCAAATATAAAGACCCTTGTTTTTATTTCATATTTAAAAATGGTTTGTTGAATAGATTTTAACTTAATTAAACTCAAAATATTTAGTTGTCTAGGGTATTTGGGGCTTATGAACATTACATAAAAATTTAAAACATTATATATACATCTTTATTGAAAACTTATTTTACATGACCACAATATTCCTTCGTACTTAGCATTGCATGGGATATCCTAATGACATACGTAATAAAAGGGTGAGATATAATGCCTATTAAGGGAGTAAACAATGCATAACATGAAAAAAACAATACATGTTATTATATAGACATATCAATAGAGTATAAGGGAAATATTAACATAAAGTCATGATATAACATGATTATGATAACATGGAAATGTGGCAACAACTTAAAAGACTACATCATTAACATAAAAGAATCAGGTAAAACCTTGTCCCATCAAGATGGACAAAAGTCCTATAAAGTAATCAGGTAAACCCCCTTCCCAACACGATGTATCATTATACTAAACATTACCCAGTACATTAGAGTGAGATTAGGGTGCACCGTTCATAATCATTTCATTCTCATACTTAATTGTTCCACATAGATCGTATAACATGGGTTCATTCAACATCATCAATTATTACAAAATCTAAGAATGTGGAATACATAAATGTAAGTCCCCAATCAATAAGTATATTTTAATAAAGTTTAATACCATTAATAGAGTAATGGATATGGCATTCACTACATGATGATTTTGGCATGGAAAATTGTGGTGCAATTTCAGCAGCATAATAGTGTCATATGGAAATTCATAAAATGGGTAGATGATAGAAAAATGGGTCTCTCATAATTTATACACTAAATGAACATTCATTTGATCATGGAACATAATATCACAACATATGATATAGAATTTAGGATGTATAATATAAATGATGTTATTGAAATGGAAATAAGATGATAGAAATCTCTTACAGAATTGTGGCATAGTAACGGTGTAGGTAAGGGTCTAAATAGGGGAAGGATAAATTATCCCTCTTTGAAATTAAATAAAATTTACATTATGTAATTGATTATATAATGATTAAAATATATCCAAATGAAATTAAAATTACTAATTTCAAACAAGGTTCTTGAATTGAACGGAAAAGAGAAAGGTGAGGATCCCTTATATAGATGTGTGATCCCAAAGGCTTGGTAGAGGATTTGTGGGAGCTTAGGGGTGCCTTGTGAGGACTATAGGGATTAGGGGGAAGAGTGGGTCGATATTAAAATATCTTTAGTAAATAGTAATGGGTTCTTGGGTGGGTTTATATAGAAAAGTTGGGGGAATTCTTTATTATTTTCGTTTTGGACCCCACACACTACAATATTCCAAACCACAAACCATACGATGGTTTTCTGTAATGGTTTATAGAAAAGGGGAGTGGTATAAATTATTTTATATGCCTATTTTCTGAAGATATTAAAATATTTCCCTTTCTTATGTGGAGGTGAGTCACACTTTCAAGGAAATGATTTTAAAATCATAAAATATTTTATATGTCTTGGAGGATTCACAAAGGATTTATAAATAAATAAAATATACCTAAAATTTCATTATTATAAAGGAAAAACATATATTTGGCCGAATATACCTTTTATAGTATTTTATTACATCACTATTGGGTCATTATGATGTCATAAAACAAATTATATATTTATATGGTATTTAATTTTTACCCAAAATTTCAACTATCTCAGAACATTTTGAAAAATTCACCATTGGAAAATTTTGATGTCTTGATTATAAAATTAATCTTCATTTTAATTAAATAATTTTATAAATATTTTAATTTTTATTTTAAAATAAAAACTGACATTTATTGAAAATTGATGGGTTTTGATAAAAACAGTTTTCGAACCTAAATAAAAATTATAATTGACTTAAAAAAATTGTATGATAATTTATATTTAATAAAATTAATTTAATAATAATGTTTTATTAAAATATTATTTAGTCGAAAAATACATTAATGTTTCAAAATAAATTTGAATATTAACCAAAAAAATATTATTTGTGATTTAAAAAACATTTACAAAGTAACAATAATTGAAAAAAAGTATATTCATTGTTCTATACATAAATAATGAACACAATCATAATGATATGGACTTTTTGAATATCCATTTATTACATAATCATAATCCCTATGAGTAAGATGTGCGGTGGTGGGGCTTTCATGGGGATGTTCGATGAACTTGGTTTCGGACGTGATCTCGGTGAACTTGAACATCTCCCATAAATGGTATATCTTAAGCTAAAGTTTTGGATATTTGATTGGGATTGGTCTAGGGACAATCACATTAATAATATATCCCTAATAATCTCTGATAAATGGACTAATAGGGTAAAATTCTACTGGTTGAGGTCATCACTTCCTTTGTCTACGCCAAAAGGATTTGTTAAAACCCTACATTTATACTAGTCATGTGATTATTGTTCAATGTTTATATTATCAATGGTAAGGATACATAAAGGTCACTTAAATCCAATTGGATGTAATAAGAAAAGGAGTTCATGTGTTTTCTATATCCATAAGACATTTAATTAAAAGAAAGGGAATTTTATTCATAACAGATTACGTCGTTTCAACCTTCCCCCTTAAGAAATTTCACCCTTGAAATTTACTTTTCCCAAACTAATACTGATGAGGGTATATCTGTCGCATGACTTCCTCTAATTCCCATGTCACGTCTTAAAACATGTAGTTTTTATACAAAACTTTGAGGAGGGGCATTATCTTATTTCGTAGAATTTTTTCTCTATGATCTAAGATCTTCACTAGATTCTCTTCATAAGAGTGGTCATTCTCTAATGGTTCCTCATTTGGATTGATCACATGTGATGGGTTTGGTATGTTCCTCCTTAAAATTGATACATGGAATACATTATAGACTTTATATTGGTTTAGTGGGAGTTCAAGTCAATAGGACACTACTCTGATGGAATCAAGGATCTCAAAAGAACCGATACACCTTGGACTAAGATTTCCCTTCTTCCCAAATCTCATAACTCTCTTCCATGGAGATATGTAGAGGAATACCATGTCTCTAATATCAAACTCTAGTCCTTGTCAACAATTTTCATCATAGAACTTTTGTCGACTCTGAGTAGCTTTGATGTGCTATTGGATGTTCTTAACAGTCTCCCCCATTTCTTCAACCATTTCCAAATGTAGATGTTTTCATTCCCCGACTTCATCCCAACATGTCAATATTCTAAACCTCTTTCCATAAAGAGCATTATAATGATCCATTTTGATGATTGAGTGGAAACTGTTGTTGTAAGATAACTCCACTAGAGGAATATGTTCGTCCATTCTTCCTTTTAATTCTATTGAGTAAGATCTCAACATATCCTCAAGTGTCATGATAGTCTGCTCAGATTAGCTATTAGTTTGAGGGTGATAGGCTGTGATGAAGTTAAACCTTGTGTTCAAAGAATATTAGAGACTATTCTAGAAAATATAGGTGAATCATAGATCCTAATCGGACATAATCGATAGTGTTACTCCATGCAGCCTTAATATTTCTTTGATGAATATATGTTCTAGTTAATCCAGTTAGAAATCCCCTCAAATTGTAATGTAATGTGAAGTATTTGAAAAATAATCCACAATAACCTATATTGTATTGTTTCCTTTGGATTTTTTCAGATATTTGGTGACAAAGTCCATGGTGATGTTCTCCCATTTCCATGTTGGTATGGGTCATGGTTGTGTCATCCCATTTGAATTATTCCTCTCAACCTTCAATTTCTAACATACCAGGAACTTTGATGTATATTCATTGATCTCATTATTCATGTTATTCCACCAATAGTGCTCTCAATGATCTCGATACATATTCTTGTTTCCTGGGTGAATGGAGAAATTCCAACTATGTGCATCATCCAAATGTTCTTTCTTTAATTCTTAATTTGATGGTATATATATTCTTTCCCCAAATATTACAATTCCTTCTTCATTAACATTGAAATCCAAGGATTTTCTTTTTCTGATAGTTTCCACTTTCTTCTAATTTCCCACATCATCTTTTTGATCATCCATTAACCTTTCCAAAAGTGACGGTTTAGAAATAATTTGTGAAAGGATTGATGATGTTCCCTTCTTTATTATTCCAATTTTAATCTTTATAAAATCAGAGAAGATTGTATCATTTTCAATTCTCATCAATTATAAAATTTCTAGATCCATTCTACTTAGAGAATCTCCCACCTTATTCGCTTTCCTAGGGTGGTAATGGATTGACTAGTCTTAATCCTTGATGAGCTCTAACCATCTTCATTGGTGTGTATTCATCTATTTCTATTGGAATATATATTTGAGACTTTTCTGATCCGTATATATTTCACAATTCTGCCCAAAGAGATAATTCCACTATATTTTCAACAAAAATATCACCGCTTCCAACTCCAGATCATGATTGGGATGGTTTTTCTCATGAGTAATCAACTTTCTTAAGGCATAGGCAATAAAATTTTCATTCTGCATCAACACACAGCTCAGGACCTTCTTTAAAGCATCATTAAAAATTACGAAAAGCTCCCCACTTATGGCTAGTGTGAGAAAAAGGGTAGTGAAAACCCTCTTCTTCAACTCCATGAATATTTCTATATATTCAACATTCCAAGAAAACTTGACTCCCTTATGGGTTATCTTGGTAAGAGGGTTCAACAATCATGGGAAATTTCTCACAAATCGGCGATAATATCCAGAAAACCTCCGGAAGCTACAGATATCCATCATATAATTCGGCTTCAGACATCCCTAAATTTCTTTTGTTTTGGAAGGATCCACATATATTCAATTGCTTGTAATGATATTACCTAATAATGATACTTCCTTCAACCAGAACTGACACTTTCTATACTTTTTATAGAGTGTATCCTTTCGTAAGGTCTCTAGTATAGTGATTATATGCCCCTCATGCTTCTCCTTTGTTTTGAATTATATTATAATATCATCTATAAATACTACCACAAATTTGTTGAGGTAATCTATAAATACTCTATTCATCAAGTCCATGAAGATTGTTAGAGAATTAGTGTGTCCGAATGGAATCACTATGAACTCATAATGCACGTACCTCATACGAAATGTATTATTGGGGATATTCTCCTTCTTCACCTTAACATGGTAATATCCCAACTCTAGATCCACCTGGGAGAATTATTTTTCTCCACATAGTTGATTGAACAATCCATCAATTAGTGGAAAAGGATACTTGTTCTTTATCGTGATTTTGTTAAGATCATGATAATAAATGCAAAGGCGCATTGACCAATTCATCTTCTTGATGAAGATTACTAGTGAACCCCATGGTGAAGCACTTGGTCATATAAACCCTATATCTATATTCTCCTAGAATTGTTTCTTTCGCTCCTCAAGATCCACAATATCTATTCTATATGAAGTCATGGATATTGTAAATGCTCTAGGTATAAGATCAATTGAGCATTCAATGTCTCTTCTAGAAGGAAAATAGGGAAATTCCTTAGGAATCACATTAGTGAATTGCCTAACAATATTAATGTCTTTGAGGATGGGTCTTTCCTTAAACTCAATCATCTAATAAAGAAATATATTCTTATAAGTTAGTAATATCCATACTTGAGATGATGGTTCTAAAGAAGATTCATCCTCCTCCTTACACTCATATAGAATCAGGGATTGATTATCCATATGAAGAGTGATTTCCCTCTTACAGTAATTTATGTTGGATCTATATAGGGAAATCCAATCCATGCCATGAATTTCATAACATTCCACCAAGGGAAGTATTCTGAGGTTCATTGGGAAGTTAAATACACAAATTGTGATAGTGGGGAAGTTATATTCATGGGATGCAATAATTTCCAAATTTTCTATTTTCACCAACATCTCTACTTCCATTCTTTGTGGTGATGTTTGTATTGTTCTGATAAACATTCTAGATATAAAATAATGAGTAAAACTATAATAAAAAAGTATGTTCACTATTCTTGAATGAATAACCAGCGTACCTATCACCACTTCGTTGTTGGGATTCACTTCAGTGGTAGTGATGGAAAAATATCACCCTCGCAGCCTTGTAGGTTTTTGGTTGCCTATAAAAACCCTTGGTTAGGGAACTAGTTCACAAAGTTCCCTATTTCTTGGTAGTTGTAGAAATTAACAATGTGTTAAAGATCAAACAGAGTGTTCCTTTCCTCTGTCGCAATAGTGAGTTTTTCTTGCCAAAAATCGCTAGATAGGTACCCTTTTTCCCACACCTAAATCATTTCATTGTCTCCTTAAAGAAATTTCTAGGGTGCTTATTTCAATGCTTTTAAAAAAAGTGTTCTATAATTTATTATCGACATTATATTTATCCATTGGACCACCATAATTAAAGTCCACTTTTTGCTTATTATTCCCACAATACCCCTAAGATTCTCTGATCTTTATCTCAAATTTGAGGGCACATTGAACATTTTCTTCATAGTTATCAAAGTCATGGATTTCCAAGTCTCTTAGTAGACTAGGATGTATCCCACCAAAGAAGCGGCAAACTTTTCATTCACAGGTGACAAAAAAACTAGTGGTGTACTGGTCAATTATTTGAAGTATTCCTTGTACGCTCTGATTGATTCATCATCATTTTTCATGATAGAAATGAAGTCTATTTACATATTAAGTAAGAGGGTGTGGGGAAAATATTTATCAAAAAACATTTTTTGGAAATCCTTCCATTCCATTACCTCGATCTCTTCCTCAAGTTCTTTATTTTCTATCAATGTTCACCATTGATCATCTTCACCGTCCATACAATAAGTAGCCAGAATAACCGTCTATTATTTAGAGTATTGAAGGATGGAGAAGATATTCTCAATGGAGTTGATCTATTTTTCAGAGATCGAGGAATCATATGATCAATTGAAAGTAGGAGGCCTTTGTCTCATGAAGCTCTCGATTGTTACTTGTTCTTTCGTAGTGGAGGTTGGACATTCCTCTTGACCTAGTTTTCTATTTAAAACTTGAGTTAACTAAGAGATTATTGTGACAATGTTTTTTATTCCCACTCCCATCGTATTCGGAATCTTGTTAGGGTGTTCATCACATTGATCTTAACATCAGTTGTTAGTATGATTCCTCCTATTACAGGTTATTGGATAAATAAAAGGAAAATTAGGCATGAGTATCTTAAATATTTAAACACATAAAGTGGAATCTAATGACATTAGATGGATAATTTATAAATTACATATATCTTCTAAACTTATGAATTTCTAGGCTTTGATCTGAGTTATCCATGATCTACTTCTTAATGTATTTTTATATGGGATTTTTCCCTTAATTATGTTTTATACAAGGATTATGGATTTACTATATCATATCACCTAGGAATGTCAAACCAATAGTTCTGAAAGTCCCATTGTCGTGCACCAATTCTCATTCGAGTCTATCATAAAGTGGTGTCTTCGGGTTTTACCCTTAGATATATTTGTGCTAGATCCAGCTCTACTAGTTTGTATTTAGAAAGGGTTGAATTTTCTTGATAAACCACTTAATCTACAATCACCAAAATTTAGGGATTGTTTTTTTATACTTAGTCTTATCCCCAAGGCTTTCACTATATTTTTCTAACCCTAATACTAAAAATAACTAAACTTATCCTGTGATACCAACTATAATGACCCTAATTTTTATTTAATATTTAAACATAATAAACTTAATAAAACTCATAAGATTAATATTTATAGTGTCTTTGGGGATTTAGAACATTACATAAAAATTTAAAACATTAAATATACATCTTTATCAAAAACTTCTTTTACATGACCACAACATTCCTTCGTACTTAGCATTTCATGGGATAACCTGGAGATACACATAAGTAAAGGGTGAGCTATCAATCCCAGTAAAGTAGTAAATAAGGTATACATGAAGAATACAATAGATGTTAGTAAATATGCATATCAATGGAGCATAAGGGAAACATGAACATAAAGGCATTATTTAGCCTGACTACCATAACATGGAAATGTGGTAATAACTTAAAACACTACATCAATAACATTGAGGAATTATGTAAAAACTCATACCAACATGATGGGAAAAAGTATTATAATAGAATTAGGTAAACTCATATCCCAAAATGATATATCATGACACTAAACATTACCTAATTCATCATAGCACTATCATGGCGCACCCTTTATAATCATTTCAATCTCATGCTTAAGTGTGTCACATAGATCAAATAACATGGATTCATTCAACATCATCATTTATTCCACAATTAAATAATTTGTAATAAATAAATTTAATTCCAAAAACAATAAGTATATTTTAATAAAGTTGAATACCCTTGATAGAGTAATGGGTATGGAATTTACTACACAATGATTTTTATCATGGAAAATCGTGGTGCAATTTTGGAAGCATAACAGCATCATATGGAAATTCATAAAATGGGTATATAAGAGAGAAAGGGGTATCTAATAATTTATACTAAAAATTTATAGTGAGGGTATCATGGAACATAATATCCCAACATATGAGATGTAATTTATGATTCATATTAAAAATAAAGTGCTTGAAATGAAAATGAGAATAGAGAAATCTATTACGGAATTTTGGCATAGAAACAGCGTAGGTAAGGGTCAAAATGGGGGAAGGATATATAATCCTTCATTAAAATAACATCAAATTTATAATAGGTAATTTATTATAAAATGATGAAAATATTACCAATTAAAATTCAAATGACTAATTTCAAACAAGGTTCTTGAATTGAAAGGAAGAGAGAAAAATGAGGATCCTCTACATGGATGTGTGATCCCAAAGGCTTGGGAGAGGATTATTGAGAGGTTATGGGAACCTTGGTAAGACTCTAGGGAGTAGTGGTTATATGTTTTTAGAGATTCAAATATCTTGAGTAAAGAGGAATGGGTTCTTTGGTGGGTTTATATTTGAAAGTTGGCGTAATTCTTTATTATTTTGGCTTTGGACCATACACGCTAAAATATTCAAAACCCCAAACCATACCAAAGTGTATTCCCATGGTTTCTTGAAAATAGGATTTGTATAAATTATTTTATAAGTCTAAGGGCTGAAGATATAAAAATATTTTCCTTGCTTATGTAGAGAAGAGTCACACTTTCAAGGAAATGATTTTAAAATCGTAAAAAATTTTATATGTCTTGGAGGATTCACTAAGGCTTTATAAAATAAATCAAATAAACATAAAATTAAATTATTTTGAAGTGAAAACATATATTTTCTGAAATATAACTTTTATATTATTTTATTAAATCGTTATTGGGTCATTATGATTTCACAAAACATATAATATATTTATACAGTATTTAATTTTTACCCAAAAATTGGACCATCTCAGAAATTATGAAAATTTCACCATTGGAAAATTTTACCATCCTGATTCAAAAATTAATATCCATTTTATGTAAATAATTTTATAAATATTTTAATTTTCTCTTTTAAAATAAAAACTAACATTTATTGAAAATTGACGGGTTCTGATAAAAACAGTTTTCAAACCTTAATAAAAATTATAATTGACTTCATAAAAATGTTAAAATAATTATATTTAATAAAATTAATTTAATATTAGTATTTTATTAAAATATTATTTAATTAAAAAATCATTAATTCATCAAAACATATTTCTTAAATAAATTTGAATATTAACAAAAAAATACTATTTTTTCTTTAAAAATCATTTACAAAGTAACAATAATAGAATGAAAGTATATTCATTATTCTATACAAAAATAATTCACATATTCATAATGTTATGTTCATGTTACATATCCCTTTATTACACTAGCATACGCCCTAAGAGTAAGCTATTTGATGGTGGGGATTTCATGGGGTCATTCAGTGAACATGGTTTGGGTCATGATCTCGAGGAACTTGAAATTATCCTCTAAACAATTTTTCTCATGCTTAAGTTGTTGGATCTTGGATTGGGATTTTTCTAGGGAAAATCTCATAAATACAATCTCCCGATAAAACTCCAACAAATGGTCCTCATAGGGTACGATCCTACTGGTTGAGTCCATCACTTCCTTTTTATATACCAAAACGATTTGTTAAAACCCTACATTTACACCATTTATATTATAAATGGTCAATAACTATATTATAAATGGTAAGTATACTTAATTTTTACTTAAATCCAATTGTATATAATAAAAACAAAGTAGTGCATGTGTTTCTATATCCACGGGACATTTAATTAAAAGAAAGTAAATTTTATTCATAATAGTTTGGGTCGTTACATAAAACATGGGTAAAAAGTTTCTTTAAAAAATCATTGGATAATAGTAAAAACTTTTTTTAAAACATTTTATAAAATATGGAAATGGAAGAAATGGCATTTTCATATGAATAGAGTAATAAAGTCGGTATTATTTAAAAACATTAATTTTGGAATATTGAGTACATAAAGGGAGAAAAATGAAGGAAAAAATTTATTCTCATGAAATAATTATAGAATAAGAAAATTTATTGGTTTTCATTAGGGATATATCATAATATTTCATCATTGGAAGTATAAACATAAACAATCTGGATAAATGATGAGATTGTTTCAAAAAAAACCCATGCCAATTTGGTAACTTTGAATCATAATCCCCATGAAAGAATAATATTAAATGAAACTTAAAATATCATGATAATAAGTAAGTTAATTATATTACATTTCAAGGTTGGTGTATATACATCTCATAGAATAATATAGGTTTATAACATAACCTTCATCCCAAATAGGATAAATTTAGACAAAAATCACATACCTTATATATCAACTCCCATAGTACATGATAGAACCTTATGTATAATAAATATAAGTTTATTACATATATATATTATATAACCATAATAATATATATCATACCATAAATTATTTAATTTTTACCCTTTATTAACCGTTTATTAACAAATCCTTTGTTAAAATCTCATTTAGGGTAATAACTCCTTTGTATTTTGTGTATGTTTTGATTTGGAATTTTTAATCCCCTTACTTTGATCAGGGTTACATAATCTATAAAATTTTAAATATTATATAAATATTATATATATTCATTATATATATTTTTATAGTAATCCATAAAAGTTAGAGATAGAATGAAATGTGACATTCATAGATACGGTAGGATGTATGTACACATGAAACTTGTTTCCATTTTATTAAAGGATTAAATAAAAAGAAGATAAATAAAATATTACCTTTAAATAATCATTTTCATGTCATATATATAACATATATTCATTAAATTTAACCTTATTACCTTTCACGTAAATCATAAGTGAAAAAAGGATTCACATCATTTCGTGAGGCGATAGTCCGCCATATACACGAGTGACATTATAGTATTCCAATAGAATGAAAAATGAGAATATATATGTGATATTATAATTCCATAATTTAAAAAATATCATAAATATCATATATAAATATTAAATCCATAATTATATTTAGTCGTGAGAGGTGGTTATGGAAAATGAATAACATCGGTTCGTGAGGTGGTAGTCCGTCATACACATGATCTACGGTTTTGTTTCTCATTTGATGGAAGATGATGTGAATATAAGTTATTCCATAAACATAATAAAATATAATTATATATTTTATAATTCTTTTATTATTTTGGTATTATTATTAATTTAATTCATGTACTTGGAGAAGAAGTAAAAATGAAATAGCTAAGTGAAGACAATTACCTTCACTTAGAAAAACCTCCTTTAGATCTCTTATTAAGGACCCTATAGTTGGATAAAAATTAAATATATAACATGGATAAGTTGTTTTTGGATGGATTTTTTAGGTTTTTTTCAATCCAAATTTATTAGGATGTTTGAATAAGTGAGGGGAAGAGGTGTCTTTTTATAATTGAGGATGAGTGACATTTTAGTAAATACCCAAAATTATTCAATAATGGGAAGTCACTCTCACACAAAGTGAAATTAAAATTGATAAATAAATGATTTAATTTAATATATTGTTGATCAAAACCTCCTTAATATAAAAAACATTTTTTAAATATGATATTCCTTAACTTCTATGTTTCATTACTTTTATCATTTTAATTTTCACTATGGTAACTAGTCCTTTTACCTAGGTAATTTATCATTTAAGACTATTAATAAATGATAAAAATTAGATAATTTTAATCCAATAGTTCTAAATAAGAGGTAAAATTTTAAAAATAAAAATATTATGTGTGTGGAGAATACATTTTAAAAAAATGCATGCAATTTGTAAAACTCTATTTTACCCTTTAATATGGTAATGATGTTTTTTACAATTTAGGAGTCAATATAATTATTATAAGGGACGAATTGGTAAATTAATTTATTATGGTTGATATTTTTAAACATATTCCAATATCTTGGTAATGTATGATATTTTTAGGAATTTTAAATCATTTAATGAAATATTATTTATTATAAAATATCATTAATGTCAATTTTGACACTATTCATTTGATTTGAATTTAATAATATCAAGCCAATTATGGAATAGGAATATATTCTTTTAAAACCAACCATAAATATAATATTTATATATATAATTCATTTAATACAATAATTCATTCAATTTATATAAATTTTAATGTTTTGAGTATCAATTATTTTATTTATATAATAATTAAATAATTATTATATTGGCGTAGATTAAGCATTTAAACTAATTATATAATAACTAATTGTTAAAAATAAATTAACCACTTTAAATTAATTTAACTATTCTCAAAAGTATCATCAATATTCTTTCACTTCTTTATTTTTTTCTTTTGACAACACATAATTGAAATTTAAAAGCAAGCGGGTGATATTTTGTCTTTTTTTTACTCAAATCGTTACATTCGTCACTTTCATGGAAAAGTGTATAAAACACCTAAAAATATATCCTAAGGTAATATGGTTTTAAATATGTCCATCCAATAGGAATTTTACACGTTTTAGGTCATTTTTACCCTTATCTTTTTAGTTTAACCCCCTGTAAACATGTTTTAACCTAAACTGCAGTAACTATTTTTTACTATTATAACTATTCATTTTGACCAAAAACTAATTTGACCTTATAATATATTAAAAAATTATTCTGATTCAAAATATAGAATCTATTTTTACAAATTAAATTGATATAATTAGAAAATTTTAATTCATAATTAAACCCGCAAACACGATGAAAAAATAGTTTTCCAAAGAGTAAATTTTCATATGTTTCGAATGTTTTAATATCAAAAATCAAAATGAATTTGATTAAAATGACTTAAACTAGATTAATACTAATATAATTGAGCTAATTTCACTTTGAAAACATTTTAAAAAAAATTAAACTTTGTAAATTTTTTAAAATAAGACATATTTTTAATAAAAATTTGTTTTTTCACTATTCAATGAAAAATTTATCTTTTCAGAAAATTTTTAGAAATTCAATCTAAGATAAATTTGACATGTTAATGAATTTATATTTTTAAAATAAAATTTTATAAAAAAAATTAATTTTATTATTCATTCAAAGAAACCAATAATAACATTTTTTGGGAAAAAGGTATTTCAAAGCATATAAAATCATTACTAAAAAGTAAGTACTTATTTATAAATATATTTTATTTAAATAAAACATTAATACTTAATTTTTTAAAAAATTATTCCTTTTAATATAAAAAAATTTAACAACTAGTTTATAACGATCAAGTTTCAATAATAATATTAATACTATATCACAGTTCATTAAAACATGGTGTTGCATATAATGCAAGATATTGAGGAAATTAAATTTCTTAAAAAAACATATTTCATAAAATATCAAGGTTTTGTAGTTACTATTGGTTTTTTAAATGTGTAATTTTAATTCAAATCATTGAAAAACATATAAAAAACGAGGTTCATAATTGATAAAAAGTAGCTTCTCAATCTCAGTAGAGGGGGGTTATTCCACTACCTAAATATAAAAATCTCAAAAATTATACTAATGAATCAATTCAATATAATACTATAGATAAAGTAATTACATGTTTTGGTGAGTACGATTATTTTGAAACTATCAAATAATTTAACTATAAATCCACAGATTATATGAAGGATTTCCTTTTTGATATTGTTGGATATATACTTTCATTTATCAAGGGACTATAAGAATAAAAATCATAAATGAAATTAGAACTTGATAAGACAGAGGATTCATTTCCCAAGAAGTTATAAGAGTGTATAAATCTCACAAAACACATTGAAGAAAATTAGAAATCTTTACAACTTTTAAATAAAATATTTTCATTATTCAAAGAATAATTATAAATAAGTTTTTTTGAAAATGGATTATTTAATAATATTTTTGAAGAAATATTTTATACATTATTATTTATTGTTGATGTCAAAAAAATATCAGTTAAAGATAAAATCAAGGAGAATAAAATATCTTTAAAACACTCTATTATAATAATTAATGATTCATGATAATTAAGTTGAGGAAATAAAATATAAATGTGAATAGAAATAAAAAATATCTTGAAGATATGAAAAACACTTTAAGCTTAAATTAACATGATATAGATGTGAAATTATAGAACATAGAAGTTACTCAAGTTGAATTTTTATATAAATCCAAGAGAATATCCAATGTTGAAATTTCAAAGTAGAGTCGTTGTTTTAATAAGAAACTATATAATGAGAAAATAAACTTGGAATAATCAGAAGTCGCATATTAAAATAGATCAAAAGGGAAGGTAAACCCATGATCTGGAAGTATTGTTTACACTAACACTAATACAATGAAAAATATAGGTTAAAACCCCAATTCTAGATAAATATAGATGAATTTTTTTGATTATAATCCCATCAAATCTTCAAATGTATAAGAAAAGATAAATGGAATGAGTTGCTCTCAAGGTATCTAGAAGAAATAATTCATAACATAGAGATTATAATAACATTACACCATCTAGAGTTGAACTCAATGGAAGAATAGTAGACTTGTTGGCTATTACTTGTGTTATAGAAAATTCAGACATGGGGATATAGACAATTTCCATAAAATAGCCTTATATAAGAAAGAAAATATATTGAAATTCAACAGATTTTAAAATCATTAAAAATTCTAAAAGTTAAAGACACCACTTTGTGTGTAAGTTGAATTTTTGGTCAATGAATGTTCATGGATATTAATGGTGGTAGATGAAATAGAAAGATTTTATTGATGTTAATATATTAAATAAACTATAAATATTAAGTGACTATAATTTTAAAAGGTTGGTTAAACGGGATAAATTCTTATTATCTCAATAAAGGAAGAAGTTATTTTGAAGACTTTGAGTTTACTTATGATGATTGATAAGTTATTATTAATGTATCAAAAATAAACTTTATTATTTAGAGAATTATGATCATTATCAAAATTATTGAAGTTTCTCTAAGGAGTTTCTTTAAGATGTCTGTAATGAAAAATAGGAGAAGAAGTTTTCGAAGGATGTGATGAATGAAAAAAGATGACAACTACTGTACCAAGTTGATCGGATAGAGTCATTCATACTAATCTGGTCATATGAAGTTGATTAGATAGAGGATATCTGGTGAAACATTCAAAAATCATAAAACATTTTCTATCAAACATATAAAGATGAAAAGTCATATAGAAAAATTAAATTTTCGGCAACCACTAAAGGAAAATTCATAGTAATAGTTCACTGATGTGAATATACTAAGTTGATCAGACTACAGGTGGAAAAAAATGTTTAGGTGATTACGTTGATGGTTATATCGAATAGATAATTAATAGATAAACTAAATCAAACATTTTTAAGTTATGTTTTCTTCATTAATCAAACTACACAATTCCTTTCACATACAACTCCAGAATAATTTTACAAGAAGAGAAATTTTTTTGAAAGGGAGTTTCTTCAGATAAGTCTAATGAATATTTTGGACTGTATATACAATGTTTAATTCATAAAAGTATCAAAGTAGAACTTTGGTTACCGGACATTTTGAAGTTATGATTAATTTTTAATGAAGATATGTACAAATTCTATAATATGGACTTGTACAAAGATAAATATGCAAAGTAAATAAGTTCTTGAAGGATCATGCACATGATTCCTTATAAATTCAAAAGATAGAGGAAATATGTGATGATCATTGAATGAAGGTATTTCTAAATGATAGGATATGATATTTTGAATAAATGTATAGAGAATAATTTTAATAATAGGGTAATAAAATATAATAATGGTTTGTAAAGGTAGTTAATAAAGGTCTATAATGATCACACATAAGTTTACTCACAAATTTAAAAGTTATAAGAATTTTGATAATACCATCTAATGAATAAGTTTCCATATATATTTATCAAATAATGATTTTCGAGTTTCATTCATAAAATCAATGTTTATGAGCACTAGAATCGAATAGATGATTCTAAGGTAAGGTTTCAGACATAATTTTTCATATTATGTCATCATACAGAGTCTATCAAGTGATGTTTATCATTTTAAAGTTTCCATGCAAGATGATTAGATATAGGTTGTTGAGGCTTCCAAATATATTTTATCGAATATAATAATCCATGTGATTTCATTGGAAAAATTGTTACAAATACATAAAAATGAGTAATAAAAAGTCATATGATAGAGTTTTATGAATTCATTAGATATAATAAGTGTACAATCCCTTTGAGGATTCACCGAATGAAGGAAAAATAACAATAACATTACAACCCATTAGATGGAGGAAGTTCTCTATGATAGTATACTAAATAAAATTTATAAGGGAATATCGAACAAAGTATCCAATAATAATAAGTTATCAAATAAAAATTTTGTAAAGAATGTCATCCTTCAAAGGAAGTGTCTTGTAAAATATTTGGAGATGTTCTTATAAAGTGACAAAGGAACACTTGATGAATTTTCAACAAATAGAATATGTTCTAGGAAGTTATTATGAACCTAATGATCTAAAAACTGTACAATTTTTTCATAAATATATTAATAATATAGATGTTGAAATTGATCATTAAAAAGTTTTTTATATTGAAAATGTTAAATAATTTTTCATAAGTTCCATAACACTATGTTTAAGGAAATTCAAAGAAAGTAAAAATTGAAAGTAACTTCAAGAAGCCTCAAGGAGATTCCATAAGATTTTTGAAGCATCCAAGTGAAATTTAATTGGGTGAAATATTTTACATTAAAAGTTACATTGAGTGATAAAATATATTTGAGTTATCACCAAAACATTTGTAGGCTCACCTTTATAAGGGGTGTAACATTAAGGTTGATTAAAATTTTTCATGTGAAATGGTGTAGAAAATTGAAGTGTGACTGAATGTTATGCTGGAGAATTGAAAAATCATAAGAATGTGATGGTAATGAAAGTGTGAGAGAAATTATCATTTTGGGAAAAATTTGTTAGAGAAGAAGCACTAGAAGGTGTAGGGGGTACTAAATAGAGTGAAAACACTGGATAAAGAAATAGTGCACTGATCAAAGGAAATAAGAAGGGAAGAAAGGTCAAATGACTAGGTATCAGATGGTCAAAAAGAAAAATTAAGGTATGGATAGATACTAAAAAAACATATAATTTGGTATAGTATGAACTATCCCTATCCATAACATCATAGGGAGAACATTATCAGACATACCTACTAAAAGGATATGATAGGATGGAGGATCAGATGGATAGATTATGGATGAAGGCTGTAGAAGGGTAGTTTCTTTCCCACTATTTTGAAATTAACAAGTGAATAAGAATAAGTAGAGAACAAAGAAACACCATGAAATCCAAAAAAATAATGTCTAGTAGAATACTTTCTTGGTGAAAGAAAGTACCATAAGTAAGAGGTGTACACTATCTTTAGTGTCAATATAAAGAACTAGTGAGGAGCTGCAAGTTGGATCGGGCTATAACTAATCTAGGTATTCACGATTATTTCCATACCCACACCTAAAGTATAGGGACTCACACTTAGTAAAATGATAGGTTTCAATCTAAACAACATTACATGGTATCACATTGTAGTTAATAATATGTTTACTGTTCATCACCATATGTTTCAAGAATCAGCTACTCTTATTGAGTAGTGAACCTTGTAAAAATATCATGTTTCATCATTTACCGACATTCAGATACTCTCATATGATAAGAAAACTATAATAGACAAATTAGGATCCTAAAACATCTAAGATTTAAAGGGATAAAAGTTTATAATTGGTTAAAAATTTCTCAACACTGATTCACCCCCAGTGTTGAGTATATCCTCAACTGATCCTAATAATAAGTATCAGAGTCTTAGTTCAACTTTGTTATATTCTATATTTTGAATATATTCCCTTCTTCATATTTTAATTTATTTAATAGTTTAACAATGAAGTTTTGTTTTTATTATAAGTAGGTTATCTATGAGAAGAATTTTATTTCTACCAAAACCATGATGAAATAGAGAAAGAAAGAGAAAACAACACTAAAGAATAAATACCTCCTATCTAATGACGAGAAAGTATCAATTTCTATATGTCATGGTAACAAGGAATATAAATATAGATTGTAAATTTATATGAAGGGATATCAAGTTTACAATAATGATAAGGACAACATTCCTACCACAGGTGAATCAATAATGTTATGCAATCATGTAATATATCAAAATTCTTACATAAATTGTCCTCAAAAAGAAGATCCTAGTATAATTTGTGATGATGATAAATATATAAATTATTAATATATATCAATTAATATATTTAAATATATTATTCATTATATTCCCAAATAAATAGTCTCTTATTTATGTATTCTTATAAAGTATGCAAAAAAGATATCATCTGGTTGGAAGAAATAGATAACCTAGAGAAGAATTTGTAACGAAAGGTTCTAGAATATATAAATCTCTCCAAATATGTTAGAGACATTACATCAAAAAAGGTAGAGTTTTAAATATGTTACAATGAGTTTGAATACAAATGACTCTGAAAAATTGTGGAGAGAGAAGGCATCAAGAAGACTATGGAAGAAAAGATCCATTTACTTAAAGAAAATCAAAGAAAATTAGTGAAATCTAAGATTTAAAATTGGAAGTAAAATCTAAGAAAATCAAGGAAATTTTCTATTTGTTACAAAACAAATTTATTCTGTATAAAGAGGAAGTTGAAAAGTGAAGAATTGTTTTGAAGAAAAGGTGATAATGATTAAATATTAGAAAAACACCCTCAGTATGAGATGTTTAGAATTATAAGTTAAGTTGGATAATTTTTATAAGACACATATTCCAACTTCACAAAATATAGAGAAACTTGTTGCCACTACTCGGTGTTCATTGGAATATTCTTATGTTAAAATACCCCCAACATGTGATAACAAGATCATGACTTCATTCAATGATCAATCTCAAGCAGGTGTGATGAAATATGTTTCATACATACCATCTTGTAATAATGTATTTAAATCTAATTTCAGGAACAATGAAAGTTTTAAATACCAATTTTTAGGAGAATTAATCAATAAAAAATAAAATAATACTACCACTATGACTAGGGTGGATAGGGAAAATATTGTAGAAGCGAGTTCCCTACAAAGATTCAAAAAAAAATTATAAAGAAACCCAAAACCATTATATATAAGAAATAAGAATATCATGGTTTGTGGTTAAATATTGGTGTTGAAATAGATTTGGGAGTTGTGAATTAGATTTTTTGTGCAATCCTAAAAACTTAAAAATCATAAATGAATCCCATGTCAGGGGGGCAAGTTAGAAATGAAGAAGAAACATCTACAGCATAATAAAGAATTGAAAAATTATAAAAAATTTGGAATGTTTGATAATACCTATGATATTAGAAAAGATTTTGGTATCATTATTGGTACATGATCATCATGAAATATATTCAAATATTATAAGAAAATAATATCATGGAATTTGTAAAATAAATAAGGAGAAACCTTTGGAAGTAAGTAGAAGAATGTTGTAAATAAAAACTCCCTTAAGAAGAATTCAAGAAGTAAAGGTGGGAAGACCTTGGATTATAAAACCCGGAAGTTCAAGAAAAGTTATACATCTTAAATAATTAATTAAAACATTGAATCATGGAAACATTTATGTGGAAGATCCAAACATTCTTCCAAAGTTATTAATGATATTTTAGTGATTTATCAAAAATATTTGGTGAAAATTAGAAAAATGGATGAAGAATAAGAAAAGTCCAGTGCAAAAGGAAAAAAGAACAAATTACAAATAAAGATAAATTGGTTCTATGTGTGGGGTGAAACATGGATGGACACACTATTAAATATTGTTCAATAATAATTAAAATAGAAAATAGTTCTTAAATAATATGAATGCTTCACCAGGTGATACAAGTGCTTTAAAAGTTATTGAAAAAAAACACACATAAAGAAATTTAAGAAGTGATAAGATAAAAATAGCCCCAATAAAAATTGATGTTAAAATATGCAATCATAAAAAGTGGAAGAAATTGAGTAACATAGATGAGAAAATTATCTCAACCTTTTTTCACATTAAGAATCAAAGAAGAGCCACCTTATTCCCCTAACCATTGTGTTTTGTAATTATTATTTTAAAAGAATGAATTTAAGGTGAGATATATACTTGGGGGGAGAACCTAGAAGGAGGAATATATACCAACTATGGTTATCTAAGATAAGAAAGTTTCTACCTTTAAATTTTTACTAATATGGTTTTTTTGAAATATCTTATGAAAGTTTCATTCCTGGTGAAGATTTTGAAATTTCCAAAAGTCTTGACAACCACATAAGGAAGATATAATTTTATTCTTTCTCAAAAAAAATTTCTAAAGAATATTTATAAAACAGTTTTATCATTATGAATATTGTAAGAAATTTTTCTATGAGGGGGAGAAATTTTGATAAAGTTGAAGATTCTGCTAAAATTTCCATCTCATGTTAGTTTCCTCATCTTGGAATAAAATTGGATAACCCTTGAAGAAACTTTTATGAGTTCTCACTTCATGAGGTATCAAGATCAATTTTTAAGAGACATCTTTTTTGTCTGAATCAAATCCTCTTGTTTTCTACACTGAGCAAAGATTGTGTATACTTAGAGTGAAATAATAGATGTAACATTGCTTAATTATGAAATAATACCCTTTTCTCATGATTTTTATATATCTTATCAATAATGGGGAGAGAAATTGAAATGAATTTTTTAAAAACTAAATTGGATAGATTCGTATATTGACATATTCATTTGGACATATCTTTGACAATATTTCCAATAAATAAGAAAGGGGGATATAAGAGCCCACTTTGTGTGTAATTTTTATTTATTTTTAATAGATATTCATCGATTTTAATGGTGGTCTATGAAATAGTAATATTTTATTGATGTTAATATGTTAAATAACCTATAAAGAATAAGTTGTTGGAATGTTCAGAATGTTCAGAAAAAGTTCCAAAGGATTATTATCTTGAGGAAGATAAAAGTTATTTTGAAGACATTGAGTTTATTTATGATGATTGTTGAGTTGTTCTAATGTCTCAAACATGAACTTTATTATTTAGAGAATCATTTTTATTTTCAACATTATGAAATTTTTCTTAAGGAGTTTCCTTAAGAAGTTTGCAACACCAAATAGATAGAGAAGTCTATAAAGGTTGTGATGAACAAAAGAATATGGCAGTCAGTGTAACAAGGTGATCAAATGGAGTTGATCATACTTAGATGACCGAACTATGGTCAGCAGATGAAGTTTTCTGAGTAGAACCCTTGGATGGATATTTTTTAGATTTTCTATCAAATAGAGTATCCATTAGAAATAATTTTAGAAATTCCTCTCTACTTAGTCCAATGGATGAAATGTTATAAAATCATCTAAAATTGACCGTTAAATAGATAAACATGACAATTCGAATCAAAAAAAAGAAATTTTGGGTGAAAAATGAAGGAACATTTATAGTAATAATGCAATCAGGTGAATTTACTGAGTTGATCAGACTATAGGTGGAAATAAATGTTTGACTGATTACAATCATGGTTACATCGGATGGATAATGATTAGAAAAAAATCAGATGTTTGTAAGTGATGTGTTCTTCATTGATCAAACATCACAATTCCTTTAGGTTGTGACCCAAGATAAAGTTTAGAATATGATAAAAGTTTTTGGAAGATCGTTCAATTAGGTAAGTCCAAATTATATTGTGTAGTGGTTGTGCAATGTTTAATTCACGGAAGTATCAAAGTGTAACTTTTGTTACTGAAAATTTAGAAGTACTAATTGAATTTGAATGAAGAGTTGTAAAAAATCTATTGTATGGACTTGTACAAATATCAATATGAAAATTAAATAAGTTCTCTAAATATTTTGTGCATGCTTCCTTATGAAGTCGATAGATAGAGGGATACGTTATGATCGTCAAGCAAAGGGGTGATAAAATGATCGGGGAAGAGCTTATAAATAAAAATATAGATAATAATTTTATGAACAATATCATCATATAGAATAATAGTTTTAGAGGTAGTTGATCAAGATCTCTACTGATCATAAAAAGGTTTCAAAAAAAGTAACAAGTTTGAGTAATTTTATGAATGTCATTGAATGGAGAACTTTTCATATGAAGTCATCTGAAAGAGGCTTTAGAGTGATGTTCATTGGATCAAAGTTTCTGAGTAGTGGCATTAAATAGACAATTCCAAGATAAATCTTCTGATAAATGTCTCTATATGTAGTCATTATATAGAGGATCTTGAGTGATGTTCATTGGACTGAAGTTTCCATACAAGATGATTGGACAGAGGTTGCAGAGTTTTCTGAAGAGATTACATCGGATAGAAGTATTAAAATGATTTCATTAGAAAAAATAGATAAAAATACATCAATATGAGTATTAAAAATTCATCTTATAGAGTTCTGTAAAGTGATCAAACTGAATAAGAAGAGTATTCCTTTAATATAATAACTCTAAATTTTATGATATATTTCTCTTTAAATAAATTTCATTGATAGCTTCCTTGGAACATAACACCATGTTTAAAAAACAATGAAAATATACTAAAATTTTAATATGTGAAAAATTAAATCATTTTTTAGTTCATAATTTCAATATTATCTTAGGTTTAATTTATGGTATTTTTCTGAAAGGATTGATTTTTTAGTAAATAATGAAAAATATCAATATTTGAAAACAAATTATTTTTTTAATTGAAAAAGATGAATAATACTTTGAATTAAATCTTAATTTAACATAAAACCCATTTATTTATAAATAATCTAATTAATTACATTTGAATCATTATTATATCTGATTTCAGTATAAATTAATTTATTGACTTAAAAATGCATTTTTCCTAAATCCATTTTTCGTTGAATTTTGTAGGTTTAATTTTAATTTAATTTCTACCACTTATATTAATTTAATTTGGTAAAATGTATTCCATATTTTAAATCATCATGTTTAAAATTGGTAAATAGTTCCATTTTATTTTTTCAATATGAATAGTAACATTTGGAAAATTTACCTCCACTCTAAAAGATAAATCACGTAATAAGGTTAAATAATAATGTGATAGGGATTTATATTTTTTATAACACTTTAATTTATCATATTTTTTTAATTAATTTTTCCCATTTATATCAAAATCATGAAAATGCGGCTACTTTGTGCCATTTTTCTTTGATATTGACCTTCATATTACTTAAAAAGGGAACAAAAACAAAATCTTCAATCTTGACTTTAATATCTCGAATATTTTTCCATAAGGATAAAAGTTTCTATGTTCATTTTAAATTTTTATTTTAAATATAAATTAATTTTTTTATCATGGTAAATTATTTTTAATTTATAGTGTTTAAATAATTACCTTAAATATTTACACAACATAAATGCACTATTTATTTAATTAATAGAAAAATAAAATAAATTATTGTGATAATATTAAAAGTAATTTAAATTGGTTGAATTATAGTTTTCCATGAATTTTCTAGATGCATAATACATTTTTGGGATGTTTTAAAGGATTTTATTCTAATTCCATATTTGTATTGATGTATCTGAAGTCAAATTAAATGAATAGTTTCAAAAATATAATTAATTATATTTTATACTAAAAAATATTTTATTAAATGATTTGAAATTTATAAAATAATATTCGTAGAATTTAATGGTATATTATTTAAAATATAAAAAATGTCCCTTTTATTGATTTTTCTATCTTATGGTAACATTCTTGACCATTAAAGGGTGGAAAACTTTAATATTGCAGTAATTGTAAAAAGGGTTAATCAGGGTTTAAAATAAAATATAAGGGTGAAAACATAAGTAAAACTTGTAAAAATTTAATTTTATGAGATTATTTAGACCAATAATCACATATTATATTACAATTTTATTAATTTTAGTCCATTTTTACAAGAAAAATAAATTATATTAGTTTAGTACTTTAACAAATTCTGAGAATGTCCCTCCCCTCACTTATAAAAGGACACCCCTTATCTCTTTTATTTACACCACTTTGAGAATCCTATATTGAAAAAACCCTGAAAAAGTCTCTTATAAACATCCTTATACAAATTATACAGGTAATTGTCTTCCAAAAATACCAACCCTACGTCTCATAAGAGGATAAATAAAGGAAGTCTACCCAAGAAGAGGAAATTGTCTTCACTGACTTTTTCAAGTTTATTTCAAATTTTACTTCCTCTTAATGTTTTGTACCAATACTAAAATAATAAATAAAATATCATAAATATACCTATATTTTATTATGATTATGGTATGATTAGTTTCCATCTTATTTCCTTCCTATTTAAAATGAAAATATCACTTGTGCATATGTATAGCTTACCTTCTCAACATAGTGGTGTAATTTGTTTTTCATATGTGCATTATATGGATAGTTATAAATATGAAAATTATTAATATATATGATATTTATTAAATAATTATTATTAATAAATCATAATATCATATCTAATTTCTTATCTTATAATATTTTGGAAAATGATAATGTCGCTCATACATACTTATTGACTACCACCTCCACAAAGCGATGTGGTTCATTTATTATTTCTACTTTACATGGGTGGTAATACGAATAGATTTAATGAATATATATGATATATATAATATAAAAATAATCCTATAAATGTGAATTATTATTTATCTTTATTTCATTCTATCCTTTGAAAAGTGAAAACAATGTTCTTCCGTACGTACGACCCACCATCTCTATGAATGGTATAATTCATTTTTTTATCTCTATTTTTATAAAAGAATATAAATTTTTATATATTTAATATATATGGTATTTTTATATTGAATAACATTATAGAGATTATGGAAACATGATCAAGATTCAAGTAATGCGACTATTGAATAAAAACATACATGAAAAACAAAGTAGTTAACACCCGAAATGGTGATAATAATAAAATTTTGTTACCAAACATATGATAAAATATTTAAAATTGATAATACATGATATTATAGATATGAATATGGTTCTATTATTAAATTATAATAAATTCTTATATATTATACAGGATGTTTGAGAACCTATGATGAAAGTCAAACTTGGGGTAAGGGTTTTATTTACTCAATTTTATTTCATAGGGTTATATCACTTCTTTATTGGTTCTATTATGTCAAAAATATGTGTAAAATGAAGTTGATTATTTTATGTTTTATATACACTTATCTTTTGGGGATTTAAATTTTATAAACATAATCTCTTCATTGATTAATTCTCATTTCAGTGATATGATCTTTGTATATAATTTCATCTTAATTACCACTTTATTGAGACATGTTTTGTATTATGAACCTATTAATTTTTATGTGGTGTATATACAACCCCTTTGATTTATTTAACATGAATATGTATTTATTCATTATTATTAATGATTCAAATCAAGTTTAATCTTTTAGTGATTTTTCATATTTTCTTCCAACTTCTCCTTTCTTTGACACTTGAATCAAGTAAAGAAAAGTCGATCTTGGTTCTCTTCCTAACCAGGTATATTTTTCTTCCATGTCACTAATTTTCAGAATTATTTTGAAAAAGTCCATTTATTTACCCAAATGATTTAAAAATGACATTTTAATTTATCCTTTACTTTTTAAAAGGTTTTAAAGGAATCTATCTGATGTTTTCTAAAAAGGTTATTTTGACTTTATTTACAAAAAGTCAAAAGAGATGTTTTTTTAATATATACAGTGTTAATCTATTTTCCCTCCACTATAAACATTTTATGCTTTTAGTTTCTTTTACAAGTTTTTAAAGGTTTTATAAAGAGAAATATTTAATGAATGTTTATTTTAATATTTCACTTCCATTTTCTGTATTTCTCCAAAGGATGTGATTTAAATACAAAACTTATAGTTGTGATGAATGGGTGGTAATCTTTTATCTCTTATTAATTTTTTTGTTAACTTTCTCTTGGAACATTCAATGTCTTATGATAATTTTAAATTTAAAATTACAATTATTTTAAATATTCATATTCCTTGTATCATATATATGATTATTTCTTAAACTTCATATCATTATTACATATGGTGTTTTATTATGAAAGGTATTTGATGGACTAGAGAGATCTTAATATTGTGTACTCTTTACTCAATACAAATACTTTTTGATAAGGAAATTTTTTTATGAATTAAATTAATCATTTAATATATGAGGAATCCATTGGGAATGCACTAATAGGTGGTTCCCAATAATAGATAGCCCCTTGATGTATCGACGGGTCCTATGAGATAAATTAGATGGCCAAATTAAATGGGTTTCTGGTGTATACCTTCCCATCAATTAAACTAACTTGGAAAGAGGATTTTTCATTATAGATATCATGATTTCTATGATAATGATTTCCAACATTAATAATTTCATTTATTAACAATTCAGTTATTAGTATCCATGAGATTACTATGTCGATATTATCCATGGATGTATTTCATGCTCAATTTGTTGATTAAATGGAAAGTGATTCAGAAACATACAATTCTATATTGATTATTCCTTATTTTCTCATAATATATTCTGTTGTACGTTACTCTTAATGAGCATCTGAGCTCAACTTTTATTTGTTTTACTTTCCCTAGGATATAAAGAAGGATATTACGAATAATATCAAGGATGAAATATTTTTTTATGATATATATTTTATATTTACAATGTAATATGGGAATCATATAAGTATATGGTTCTTCAAGACAACTAATTTGATAAGTACTTTAAAATGATAGCATTTTTATCTTATACCAATGTAATAATGTCGACACCATCATTGGGTAACTAAATTTGGTGTTTCATCAGTTGGTATCAGAGGATGTCAATGGAAACCTTGAGAACTAGATTTTAAATTAACATAGCTTACTTGAGAATTATAATAATCCATTATAATATTTGAGATATTTTACCATTTGAGGGATTTTTATTTTATGGTTAAATATTCATGATGATTATGATCAAAATCAGTGTATGACAGTATTTAGTGATTATTCCTAAAGGAATAAAGAGATTCAACACCTATAGTCAATTAAGGTATTTTCCAGCTGTGTAAACTAATATAGTTGGTGTTGGAACAGAGCAAATCTTGGCCACATTATGGTAGGTGACTAAAGTTATGATGAATAACCTTTCTTGTATGGAGAAACCTATTGTTTCATAGTGTTATTAACCCATGATGGTTTTCTTCATGTGATAAAAGACTCTATTTTTTAATGGAACTACTAATTAGTTGGTCTTTGAGCAATGTATTAGGTCCCTCAAAAGGATATTTTTTTATTGTGTATGTTACATTTGATTTTATAAATCAACCTAAAATAGTCATTCAATGTGAAAATAAACTTGAACTCCTAATAGAAATTGCTTCTATCATATGGGTTTCAATATCTTTACAAGAGGAATATTTATCTCATATGGTTATATAGAAACGAAATATTAAGGATATGCCTATCATATGGAAGTTTATTTATGTATTTACAAAAGAGTTTCCTAGTCTTCCCCTGAATCATGAAGTTGATTTTTCAATACGACACATACCTGTCACTACACCTATTTCAAATAATCCATATAGAATGGCCCTAATTGTGTTGTAGGAATTTAAGAAGCAACTCCAGGAGAATCAGGAAAAGGGGTTTATTCAACCTAGTGCAACGTCATGGGGTTCACCTATTCTATTGGTTAAAAAGAAATATGGTTTGATGCATCTTTGAATTGAGTATCAATAACATAAAAAATAACTATTAAGAACAAGTATCCTCTGACCTTTATCAATGACTTTCTAAATCAATTATTAGGATCTCAATATTTTTCCATGATTGATCTTCAATGTGGATATTATCATCTAAGGTTCAAGAAGGAGTATATAAACAATATATCCTTTCATATAAGGTATGTGAATTATAAATTTATAGTAATACTGTTTGGAATTACCAATACTCTTCTATATTTATATATTTAATGAATAGAGTCTTTAGAGATTACCTTGATCTGTTTGTTGTAGTCTTTATAAGAAATATTCTTATATACATAAATATTAAGGAAGAGCATGAATAAAATTTTAGAATTTTGTTAAATACCTAAAGTAATATGAAGTTATATTCGAAATTTACCAAGTGTGAATTTTTTGTACAAAAATTCTCATTCGTGGGTCATATTATTTCAAGTTAGGGTATATTACTAGATCCCTCAAATATAATGGTTATTGAAAAATGGCCTAGACCAACCATGGTAAGTGAGATCCATGGTATTATTAGGTTGGATGGATAATATTGATGCTTTGTGAGATATTTATAATGAATATATAATCCACTCACTAATTTTAATCAAAGGGGGGTTAAATTATGTTGGACTAATGAATGTGAAAAAATTTCAATGAACTAAAGAGAAGGATGGTCATCATGCCTTTGATTACACTACCCTTCAATGGAGAAGGGTTTGTGATATATTTTGATCTATAAAATAATTTATTGGGATATATCCTCATATATAATGATATGTTGATATCATATGCCTCTCTCCAATTAAAAATTCCTTAGAGAAATGACCCAACTCGGGATTTAGATCTTGTAATGGTAATTTTTTCATTGAAGATATGGAAGCATTATATATATGGAGAAATATAGATATATATATATATATAATGATCATAAAATCATTAAGTATATATTTACATATAAATATATTAATATGCACCAAATAATATGGTTATATTTGATCAAATATTATGACTTCTC
The DNA here is from genome assembly GCA_963277665.1 of Viscum album. Taxonomy (NCBI): domain Eukaryota; kingdom Viridiplantae; phylum Streptophyta; class Magnoliopsida; order Santalales; family Viscaceae; genus Viscum; species Viscum album. Next base: position 1,897,542,861 of record OY728123.1, read on the forward strand.
AATACATTACAACCCTAGGAAGGAGAAAAAGGTTGTTGATGCTCTTAGTCGAAAAGATCGTGCTAGTTTTGTCATAATGAAGATTGAAATAGATCCAATATTTATGTATTTACAAAATTTGGATTTTGAAATAATAGTTAAATGGTACATATCAAATATTTATCAGATTAATTTTCAATCTTCCATTCATAAAAGGATTAAAAAAGCGCATAATGAAGATGTGTAATTACAAAATAATGTGAGGAGTGTTTCTGAGTTCAACTATGATCATGCTGAAATGATAATGTTCAACAACCAGGTGTGTGTCATGTCAATACCATAGTTAAACAAGGATATGTTGGATGAAGCTCATAGTTCATCATTCTCTATTCACCTTGGAAGTATGAAGATTTATAGAGATCTAAAATAATATTATTGGTGGAATAATATAAAAATGGATATTACTGATTATATATCCCAATTCCTAGTGAGTCAAAAACATAAGGATGAGATACATAAGTCTAAGGGGATGTTATAACAATTACCCATACCAAAATGGAAATGGGAAGACATTTCCATCGATTTCAACATTAAAATCCCAAAAACATCTAGAGGTCACAATGTTATTTGGGTTGTAGTCAATCACCTTATGAAATTAGTGCAATTTATTACTATTAGAGAATATTTATCTCTTTATCTTCTTAATAGATTATACATTAAGGAAGTTTTCAGATTTCATGGAGTACCACTCTCAATCATATCTATTCAAGATCTATTGTTTACCTCAAATTTCTATAGAATCCATTAGTAGGATCTAGGTACAGAGTTGGGTTTTAGAACTTATTATCATCCATAAAAAGATGGCCAATTGGATAGGACATTAAAGATCTAGAATACATTTTGAGATATTTCTCTATGGATTTCAAAGGGGGTTGGGATAAACATCTCCCTTTGGTGGAATTTTCTTACAACAATATATTCCACTTGAGCCATCAGATGGCCCCTTATAAAGCCCTCTATGTAAGGAAGTGAAAAAATCCAATGTGTGGGGATGGAGTTGGAGAAATAAATATTTTGGGACATGATCTTGATAATGAAATGGTAGGGATGGTTATATCAATTCAAAAACACATAAGGGAATCCCAAAGTCGATAAAAAACGTTTTGTTAGTAATAATCAATGAGATATTTAATTAAAAGTTGGTGATAAGGAATTCCTATGAATATCTGATTAGAATACGGTTATTAAATTTAGAAATAAGGGAATTTTGGTCCCTAGATATATTGGTCCCCTTGAAATTCTTAGTTGTATCGAGATAGAAACATATCACTTGGCACCTATACTTAATATCTCTCAAGTTCAGGATGTGATCCATATACCTCTCATAAAAAATTACATACCTAATTCTTCACATGTACTGAAATCAGGAGTCATACCACTAGATCATGATATCTCTTATGAGGAACAACCTAAGAAAATTCTGGATTGTAGAAAGAAAGTAATATGAAACAAGAACACTCATCTGGTCAAATTTCTTTGGTGAAATCATAAAATAAAGGAAGCTACATGAAAACCTAAGGATGTGATAAGGTATAAGTATCCTTAATTTTTTTATTGGAGTGATGTAATTTTAAGGGTGAAATTATTATAGGGGATTATAATGTAAAAATTTGATATTTTATGATATATTTGTCTTTAAATAAATTTATGTGATAGCCTTCTTTGAATGAAAACCCAAGTTTAAATAAACCAAGAATTTTTTTTAAAATATTATTATGTGGAAATTATAATATTATTAAATTCACCATTTCAATATTATCGTAGGATTAAATTTTAATATTTTTTTGAACATATTAAATTTTCAATAAATAGTGAAGAATTCTGATTTTGTGTAAAAATATCATTTACTTTTATTGAAAAAATCCCATAATACTTTGAATTATATCTTAAACTAACATAAGACTCATTTGTTAAGAAATATCCTAACTAATTATATTTGAATCATTATTATACCTGCTTTTAGTATAAGTTCGTTTTTTGACTTAAAATGGCATTTTTCATAAAACCATTTTTCGTCACTTTTATCTTGTTTATTTTTAAGTTAGTTTATATTACTTATAATAATTAAACATGATATAATTTATTCCATATTTTTAATCAGGATGGTCAAATTTTATAAATATTTTCCTTTTATTTTTTTCATTATGAATAGAAATAGTGGTAAAAGTTATCACATCGTTAAAGGGTAAATCGGGAAATTAAGGTTAAAAACTAATGTGATAACACTTTAAAATTTCTATAAAAATTTACTTTATCCAATTATATGAATTTATTTCATCCATTTCCATCCAATTCTCTAAAATATGGCACATTGGTGCCATTTTTCTTTGATATTAACTTTTATTTTACTTTAAGAAAGGAATAAAAATAACATGTCACACTCTTGACTTTAATATCTATAATATTTTTACATAAGGATAAAAAAGGATATGTTTGATTTTGAATGTTAGTTTAGAATATAAATTAATTTTTTTATCACATTAATTTATTTAACAATTACCTTAAATACTTATGCAACACATATATAGTTTGTATTCAATTAATCAAAAAATAAAATAAATGATATTAGAAATATAAAAAGTAATATAAATTGGGTGAATTATATTATTCCATGAATTTTAGAGATACATATGACATTTTTGGGATGTGTTAATGTATTATATTATAATTACATATGTAACATCTTTGGTTTTTTAATCAAGTCTAAAATCACTCTCAATTTGAAATTTTCAAATGGTGGTTATGTCATTTTATAATCTAATGATCAGAACTCAATTATGAGAGTTAAATCAACTTTATATGATGTTTTTGGGTTATTCATGGGGCTTGGAGAGTGTCTCAAGTGTTTTAGTTTGTTTTTGAAAGCGTTAGAGGCCAAATTGCCAATTTTGGGTTGTAGGCAAAAGGCACATGATTTTGGGTAATCTCGTGCGACCCCTCCCAGGTAACCATCTAACCCAGTTTTGAACTTCCACATGGTTTGGGTAAACCATGCGAGGGAGGTGCAAAACTATGTGAGGGGTTATGTAGTAATTACAAAGTCTTATGAATGGATTGTGCACAGTTAGTGTGAACCATGAGGAATGTCGCACGGGTACTGAAACTTTGGCAGTACCTATGCACTGTAACTTCCATAGATTGCACACTATTTGGAAAACTATAAGGGTAAACCATGCGGCCTGTATAGGGTGTTGTTTTAGTTTTTCTATTTATTTATTTTTTCTTTATTTTCCCTTTATCTCCTCTTATTATCCATTGGTTGCACACTACACAAGAGGAACCCTCCTTCTCCTCTCTTCCACTTGATTTGAGCTATCTCACTCATCATTGATCCATTCTCCAAGTCGTTGGGTGCTACATAATCACCTCACTAAGGATAACCTCTCCCTAGCCTATTATTTTTTTATATTTTTCCTCACACACTGGTATTTCCATCTGAGTTGATTTCAGGTCATTGGATGAAAACTCAGATCTACTCTGATTCACTTTTAATTGGAGGTCGGTATCAGACGTTCCTATGTCAAAAAGTCTAATGTATGTGTTGTATATCTTGATTTTTGTTTTTGAGTTCGTTTGGGTGGTGAAACTTTTATCATGATTTTGGGTATTTTGAGTAGGATCCAATTATATTTGTTTCTTTATATTTAAATGAACATGCGACCCATGGGATGTTTTTGGGCATTCCCAATTCCTTTTTTCTTAAGTGAGGTCGGGTCATAGGTTGTCATTCCTTGGGGTGGTTTGTTCAGGGGTACCAAACCCTTTTTAAATGAATTATTTTAAATTAATTAGTTTGATTATTACAATTTGAGGAATTCAAGACCTTTATACTGAATTTTTATATTTATTTGGTTGATGCAATTAAATCAATGCAAATTTAATTCTTTTTTTATATTGGATTAGTGATGAGAAATGAAATTTCATTGAATTACTTGATTTTTGAAAGTAAATTATTTAGATATAATTTCTTTTGATATATTGTTGAGACCCATAGGGTCATGATGGGATCAAACTATGTTTGGGATGGCATAGACATTAGGATGGAGTGTTGTTGATCACTGGTCGGGTGTGGCTCGGAATTGTTTGAGTGGTATTGACCACAATATTGGGCATCGTTGATGTTAGTTTGAGGCAGTGACACTATTAGGTTGGGCATGAATCATGATATTGGGAACGAAAGTCCATTGGATTTGAACAACATGGTCGCAAGGGAATGAGCTGTCGGTTGATGAAGATTAGGTTATTTATTTGGTGATTTTCGTCCACCTATGATGGGAAAAGTGTCAAATTGAGTTATGTGAACACATGATGAATCTGTTTATGAGGTTGTTTTGAACACTCATGTGGGTAGAGTCCCCAAGTACTGAGGATTAAGAAATGGTTTGGGGGTTCTTGTCGTATAAATCCACGTGGAATGTGAGGAGCCTTCGGTTAACAGTGATGAGGTTATCAGTTGGTGGATGAGGCTCGTTGTGAATGAGGTTAGTGGAGTGGATTTGTTATTTGAGGTAAGATATCATTGTACATTTAGACATGGTGTTATGATCTAATAGTGACATTTATTTTAGGACAGATATCGTTGTGCCTCCAGTTTTTGGGCCTTGGGATGATGTGTACTTTCGAACAGGGGTATGTGGGACTAGGTTACTATTGATTGGGTGTGCCTTCAGGACATCGAAACTTATTGAGACAAAAGGTGTTAAGAGTAACATGGTGCCAAGTGACATGAATTGAGGTGTAACCTGAGGGTACACCTAGACTTTATGACATTCATAGGTACCTTGGGACATGGTCTAAGGGCCTTCTTCTATTCTGGGATTCCGACATTGGCTGAGGTAAGTAATGATTTCCTAGGGGATGATGAGCACTGGGGAAACCTTGATTATTTATTTCATTTTCCTGCTTAATTATTTTATGTATTACACCTACATAAACACATATTCTTAGTACGCACCATTGGGCGGTATCCTATTGAGATTTATTTCACACCTTTCTTGGGTCCTTCGGGGAATCTGTAGACTTTATGAATTTATGTACAGGTAAATGATCAACCTCTGGAGTCAGATATTAGTATCCATTTGTCATGGAGACTGGAATGGACCTTAAGGTTGTTCCTAGCTAGAGTTTTATTTTTGTTTAGTTCTCATTCCTGCAACTACATATTTTTTTGTATACATATGTATTTTAATGTGGTAATCCTTTGGTTGCCCCTATTTTTTGGATATTGATATGTTCAACTAGTATTTTTATTCAAGATCAATTTTTTAATAGTGGCAATAAGTTGTATTTTGATCTGTTTACTTTCTATTGTTTTTGTATTTATTGATTCTGTTATTTATTGTTATTGATTGTGCTTCCACCAATGGTGGGTCTGTTTTGAGTTTACTGAGTCCTTTATTTCCTCTATATGTTATAAATTACTACTCAGACTATTATTATTATCTATACCTCAAGGGTATAGTCTCCCAAAATTGTTAAATTATGTCCTCACTATTAATCAGTTGCCTTTGGCATATGGGGAGGTGCACCTAAGGCTGGTGGAACCTGTCTTGATAGCATTGTCCTGGTCGATAATCAGGTCTAGGATACTGCAAATGGTATCAAAGGAATTTCTTTTACAACTTTTCCAGATATTACTATTTGGGTTATGTTAGGTTGGAGAATAGGTGATGTTGTAATTGGGTTTAGAACTCGTTCTTAGGTGCTTGTAGCCCCATGTGTGAGGGAAAAGATAAGTTACCATTAGTGGGATTGTTGTTCTATTTTTCTCAGATTATAATTTATATGATTTCCACCTCAAGTGGTTCACTTGGTAAGTGAATTTTTAAATTGTTGTGATATGGACCATGGCCCAGTGAGGCAAGGTGTGTTCACTTGTATGTTTGGATTTTGATACGCATATTTTGGGGTATTTAAAATTTAAAAACACATGTATGCCATGTAAAATGATTATACCATGTGATAAAAAATAAAATTCCATGATTTAAATGCTTTTGAATTGTGAAATGTGATATGAAATTTTTATTCTATGATTTATATATATATATGAAATTTCATGTGATAAATAAAATAGGTCTTGATTTTATAGGATTAGGAAGGTGTTATGGTTGAGGTAATTTTTATCACCATGATTGGGCGACTTGGTCATCAGTTTGAAGAAACGATGTTTGTCAGGACAGGTGTGGCCCAGGGTAATTTTGATACATGGCTTTGTTAAGGGTGGGTTAGGAGGCCATGCGGCCAGGATGTAGTGTGGAATGGTTGTAGTGGGGGGAGTAAGGGTAGTGATTTAACACTACCTTTTTACAGTTTTCCCTGTCTGGGAATTATTTATATATGTTATGGATTGTATGACCATTTGATGTTAATTAGTGGGTTCCACCTAGAAAGCTCAATGGAGAATCTATTGGGAGATGATTCGGTGTTATAGGAGCACAATTAGGTTCAGACCCCTGAGGGTCAGGTAAAACAGGTTCAGACTCAGTTAAAGGCTCAGGGATAGGCATAGGTTCTATTGTAGGTAGAGAAACTTCCATACTTAACAGATTTTGGGTCGTGGCTGGATGAGAAACTCTAATATAGCCTGGTATGTGTGTTACATGGTAATGATAGAGGTTCTCAAGGTGCATATCCATCCATATATTATCTTACTCGGGATTTTTACTTGTATCACCGCCACTTTTTAGGGTTAGGGTGGCCCTCAGGCAGCTAAGAACTGGATTAAGAGTATGAAGATGATCTTCGAGAATCTTGAGATTCCTCTAGGGCAGACGTTCAAGCTAGAGACACACATGCTTAAGGGATTGGCTAAGAACCGATATGGTGTGTTGGTTTTAGGTTGGAAGACATGAGGGTATGGCTTGGAAGGATTTTAGGGCCAGATTCTTCAAGAAAGTTTTTCCAAATACGCTAAAGGATAAAAGGTCTTGGGAGTTCTTAATCCTTCAACAGGGCGATATGTTTTTCATAGATTTTGGATCTATGTTCACTGATTAGTCTCTATTTTCACCCGACATTGTTAGCGATGACACCTCTAGGGGAACTTCGAGGATGGTTTATGACACACCATTCGGGTGTAGGTAAAAATATTTATATTAGCCTCATTCTTCGAGGTAGTTAACCAGGAACTCATAATAGAGGGACACCTGATAGGTATATCATACTCAAGTTAGAAAATGTCTTCAGGTGACTTAATTAGCGATGGTTTAGATGGAAGGAAATGACATCGGGATGAGTTTTAGTAGGGTAGTTAGGCCAATGACTTGAGAATAACACCTCATAGTTGCTCTTATACAATTTTATTCTAGTGTGGGAAGCCAGGACATGTTAGGAAACAATGAGAGAAGACTCCAAAGGATTTTATAGCATGTAGATAGGTCAGTCATCTCGAGAGGTTTTTTAGGAGGCCTTCTCATTCATCGGGTGATCAGGTTTAGGAACTGATGTAGGCTTCAGAGATTAGTTCAGTATGAGTACTAGGTGAGGGTATCTAATCTTAAACTACACACGTAGATCATGGAATAGATATTGGGACCAATCATTGGGGTTAGTAGCCAATAAGTGGAGTGGCAACGTAGGGAATTCAGGCTTCAGGTAGTCAAGATTCAGGTCAGGTGAACACTGTGGAGCTTCCTAGGGATGAGCGGGGTGGTGAACTGATGATAGTCTGAGGTATGTTACGGGTGTGTCTGTAATTCTATTTTGTTTTTGTTTGTATTGGCGTGTTGAGTCTTGTTTTTATGGCTACACGAGGTGAACAAGTTTTATATATACTGACCACACATTTGTGAGTAGTTTGGAATCATATTAGATGTGTGTTACATCTATATATGAGGTGAGACGAACCAGGTTTTATTCATGAGAACTATGGGTGTGGGATTCTACGGTGCTTATCATTCTGATAATCATTGTATAATGTGTGAAGCACTAAGCCATCGAGAAGATGCAAGACTTCTATGAGGTTAGAGTCATCTAAAAACCAAAATGGTGTGGTACTTGAATGAGGTGCGAGGAACCGATATTGATTTGAGAATCTGTGAAGATGCAAGACCTCGTAGTCTCATTTGTGACATGGGATCGAGGTGGACACCAATGCAGTGTGGGATATGGTTGGGTATTGATAGTGACACTGGATCACCTGGTGAGGTGTGGGAATCAAGTTGCATCACAGAAAGACCATGGGTCCAGAAACTAGGTTGATGGACCTTTTTTTATAGCTTTTGGGCCTGTTTAGACTTGGTTAGGAAATTCCTAAGGTGGGGAGCCCCTTGAGAAATTTAGACTGAACCCTTGAGAATGAGGTAGTTTGGGTTGTCTTTTACCAGGATGGGTATGTTCAGTACCACATCTTTGTTTTATTTGAAAGCTTAGGGATGATCTATGTTAAGGTGGGGGTATAGTAACATCCTGGGTTTTTGAGTCGGGTCGAAAAACACTCCCAATTTGAACTTTTCAATTAGTGCCTATGCCATTTTCTAATCCAATTATTGAAACTCAATTTTGAGAGTTCAATTAGCTTTATATAGAGGTTTTGGGTTAGTCTAGAGTTTTGTAGAGTTCCTTGAGTGTTTCAGTTTGGGTTTGGAAGCATCGGAGGCCAAATGGAATATTTTGGGTTGCATACAAAACGTGCATGGTTTAGGAGAAAATCATGTGGCCCCTTCCAGGTAACCATGAAACCTTGTTTTTAATGGTTTCATGGTTCGAGTAAACTGTGAAAGGTTGGAATGTGACAATGTGAGGTGTTTTCGGTAATTTCAAAGGATTCCATATGGTATGTGCATCTTTAGTATGAACTTTTCATAATATTTCACGGGTACTACCACTTAGTCAGTACCTATTATCTATAGCTCGCATGGTTTGTGCATGGGTTGGAAAACCATACAAGTAAACCATGTGTCCGGTATATGGTGTTTTTTTTTCTTCTTTTTATATTTCTTCTTTATTTATTTTTTCTTTCTTTTTTCTTTATCTCCCCTTCTTCTCCCTCATCTGCATGTTACACAGGAGGAACTTGCCTCCTCCTCTCCTCCATCGGATTTGAGAAATCTCCCTCATCTTGGATCTGTTCTTCAATCTATTGGGGGCTATGGAACCACCTCAACAAGGATGACCTCACCCTAGCCTATTATTCATTTATATTTCACATCACACACTACTATTTCCATCCAAGTCGATTTTAGGGCATTGTAAAGAAACTCAGATCGGCTCTGAACTACTTCGAATTGGAGCTCAATATCAGATGTGCCTATTTCTAAAAGTCTAAGGTAGGTGGTGGATATCTTGATTTGTGTTTTCATGATCATTTAGGTGGTGTGTATTTTAGAGTTCTTTTGGGTACTTTGAGTAGGACCCAATTATATATACCGCTTCATATTAAAATGAACATGTGACCGATGGGATGTCATTGGGCTTGCCCAATTCCTTTTTCGCTTGAGCAAGGCGAGGTTAGAGGTAGTATTTCCTTGATGTGGTTTGGTTGGGGTGCCAAACCCTTTTAAAATGAATTTTTTTAAATGAATTGGTTTGATTATTTTAATTTGAGGTATTCAAGACCTCTATATTGAATTACTATATTTATACGGTTGATTCAAATCAATAGGGTTAAATTGAATTGTCTGTTTATATTCAATTGGTGATGAGTAATTAAATTTCACTAAATTTATTCATATTTTAAAGTGAATTATTTGTATATAATTTCTTGTGATATATTGTTGAGACCCATGGGATTGTGATGGAATAATCCCAAGGTTGGGATGGCATGACCATTGGGATTCAGTTATGTTTATCACTGGTTGGTTGTGGCCTGGAATTTTTTGAGTGGTATTGACGATAGGATTGGGTGTTGTGGGTGTAAGTTTGAGGAGAAGAGGTTGTTAGGTTTGGCATGTCCCATGATATTATGATGGAAAGGCCATTGGATTTTAGTGATATGGTTATAGGGGCACGAAGTTCCAATTGATGTGTCTTAGGTTATTTATTTAGTGATTGTCGCTCACTTGTGATGGCTAAAGCACCGAATTGACTCATGTACACATAAGATGACTCTGTTAATGAGGTGGTTTTGACCACTCATGTGGGTATAGGCCCCCACTAGTGCATCTTAGAAAATGGTTTGGGGTTTTTTCTATATAAATCCATCTGGAAGGTGAGGAGCCTTCGGTTGATAGAGATGAGGCTTTCGGTTGGGGGTTAAGGCTCGTTGTGCTTGAGGTCGTGGGCCTGGATTTTTTATTTGAGGGTAGAAATCACTACACCTATAGATTTCATACTTTGAGATGATGATGAAATTTATTTGAGGACAGATATCGATGTTCCGTTTGTTTTCAGGTATTGGGATGACCTGTTCTTTCGAGAAGGGGTATGTGAGACCAGGTTACTATTGTTTGGGTGTTCCTTTAGGTTGTCAAAACTTATTGAGATATGATGTGCTAGGAGGCACATGGTACCAGGTTACATGAATTGAGGTGGAACATAAGGGTACACTTGGACTATATGAAATCCAGAGGTACATTTTTCCATGATCGAAGGAACTTCTTCTATTTTGATATTCGAGCATTGTCCAAGGCAGGTGATGGTTTCTTGGTGGTTGTAGAGAACTAGGGAAACATTTTTAATTTATGACATCATGCTGCTTAATTATTTATTATATTACACATTATTAAAAAAATATGCTAGGTATGATCCATTGGGTGGAATCCTATTGAGATTCATCTCACACCCTGCACGGGTCCATCGAGACGCGTTTAGAATTATTAATTTATGTACAGGTGAAGTATTCACCTCGGGAGCAAGATCTTAGTAGTTATTTTGCATGGAGACTGGCATGGACCTTGAGGTTTTTTCTAGCTGGATTTTTATTTTTGTTTAGTTCTCAGTCCTTTAGAATCATGTTGTTTTTTATACATATGTATTCTAATGTGGTTGTCCTTTAGGAAACCTTTATTTTTTTATATTGATATGTACGACTAGTATTGTTATGCATGCTCATTTGTTTTTGTAGTGGCTACAAGTGTAATGTTGATATCATTACTTTTTTATCTTTATATATTTATTGCTTTCACTATTTATTGTTATTGATTGTGCTTCCTCCAATGGTGGGTATAGTTTGAGTCTACTGAGTCATTTATTTCCACTTCATGTTATAAATTACTAATTGTACCGGTATTATTATATATTTCTAGAAGTTATAATTTCCCAAACATGTTAAATTTCACCCTCGCTACTAATCAGTAAACATTGGAGTATGGGGAGGCACACCTAATGCCATTAGAACCCAACCTGATAGCACTGTTTGGGTGGATAATCCAATTGGGGTTGCTACACCATATTTTTCTTGGTGTATTTAATGTCAAATTAAATGAATAGTTTCAAAAATTACATTAATGATATTTGATAATAAATAATATTTTATTAAATGATTTAAAATTAATAAAAATCCTATATATGGAAAATTGAATGATATATGGTTTAAAATATCAACCATGATCCATTTATGGATTTTTTCCCTCTTATGGTAACATTATAGACCATTAAAGGGTAGAAAACTTTAATATTGTGATAATTTCCAAAAGGATTGACATGGGTTAAAACTAAAAGATAAGGGTAAAAACAGAACCAAAAATTGTCCAAATTTTATTTTATGAGAATATTTAGACTCATAATAATATTATATTTTAATTGTATCAATTTGGATCCATTTATAAATGAAAATAATTTATATTAATTTAATACTTTAAGAAATTCCAAGAATACCCCTCCCCTCATAACCATTTATCTTATAAAAATATTTATCCAATTTATAGATGTAATAGTCTTCCCAAAATACCAATCCTAAGTCCTGTAAGAGTATTTCTAAAGGAAGTCTGCTGAAGAAGAGGTAATTGTCTTTATCAACTCTTTTAAGTTTATTTCTTATTATATATGTTATTAATGAGTTTTAACCATCCTAAAATAATAACTATGATATCATAAATATACTGATGTTTTATCATTATTATGTTATAACCATTTTCCATCTCTTTTATATCCTGTAAAAAATGAAAACATCGTTCTTGCATACGTACGGCTTACCGTCTCCACATAAGAGTGTAATTTTTTTTTCATCACCAATTAACATGGATGGTTATAAATATAGAAATAATGAATATATAAGATATTTATGATATAATTATTCTTCTAAAATTAAAATATCATATCTATCTTCTTATCATCCAATCCTTTGGAAAATAATAACATCACTCGCGTGTATGTGTGGAATACCACCTCCACAAAGCGATGTGATTCATTTTTCATTTATAATTTTCATTGATATTAATAAGGATGTATTTAATGAATATATATGATATATATGATATAAAATAATCTTTTAAAAAAGAATTATTATTTACCTTTATTTCGTTCCATCTGTTGAAATGTGAAAATAATGTTCATGTATACGTACAGCATATCGACTCTATCAATAATGTAATTCGTTTTTCAATGTATATATTTTATGTATAACTCTAAATGTATAGTTATTGACTATATGTAATATTTATATCTTGAATAAAATTCTATATATGATGGATCTATGATAAATATGCAATGACTAAGACTATCAAATCGAAACATACATGAAAAAAGTAGTTTGCACCTAAAATAATGATAATAATAAAATATTATTAACAAAAGAATGTTAAAATGTTATAAATGGATAATATATAATATTATTGATATTAATATAGTTCTGGTATGTAATTATAATAAATTCAAATTTATTATATTGGAGGTTAGAGAACCTACATGAAAAGTCAAACTTGAGGTAAGGGGTTTCTTAACTTAATCTCATTTCATTGGGTCATATCACTTCTTCATTGATTTTATTATGTCAAGATTATGTGTAAAATGAACTTTTATTATTTTATGTTTTATTTCCAATTATCTTGTGTGGATTTATATTTCTTACAAATAATCTCTTCATTTATTAATTCTCATTTCAATGATATGATCTTGGTAAGGGATTTTGCCTCAATTTCCACTCTATTAATGCATATTTTGTATTATGAACCTATTTATTTTTATGTAGTTTTTATATTGTCCCTTTGATGTATTTAACTTGAATATATATTTATTAATAATAATTAAGGTTTCGATTTAAGTTTAATATTTAAAGGAGTTTCAATATTTTGTTCTAACTTTTATTTTCATTAACACTTGAATCAAGTAAAGAAATATTTAAAAGAAAATCCAATCTTATTTATCTTTTTGACTAGATATATTTTTATTAAATGTAAATTTTTTCTGAAATTATTTTTAAAAATTACTTTTATTATCTTGAATGGTTTATAAAGGTTAATTTAAGTTTTCTTTTACTTTTTAAAAGGTTTGAAAAGAATCTTTCTAATGTTTTCCAAAAGAGTTTCTTTTTACTTACATTACAAAAATTCAAAAGGAATACTTTTTTAACATATATGGTGTTAAAATAATTTCTCACCTCCATAATTATTTTACAATATTAGATTATTTCACAAGTTTTTAATGGTTTTACATAGAATACTCTTTAATGAAATATTATTTTAATTTTTTGTTTCCATTTTCTCTATTTCTAAAAAGGATGATATTTTTTTACAAAACCTATACTTCTAATGAATGAATGGTCATATTTTATATCTTATTAGTTTTGTGTTCATTAATGTTATCTTGGAACATTCACTTTCTTGTAATAATTTTTAATTAGAAATTATATTCATCTTAAATATATATATATTTTATATCATATATATAATTATTTCTCAAATCGTATATCATTTTTACAAAGGGTGTTTTAATATGAAATTTATTTGATTGAATGTGTAAATATTAATATTCTAAATTATTTACTCAATATGGATACTGGTTGATAAGGAATACTGTTTATGAATTAAATTAATCATTTAATATATGAGAAATTAATTGGACATGTAGTGGAAGGTGGGGATCAGTTATAGATAACCCGTCAATGCATCAATAGTTCTCATGAGAAAAATCAGTTGGATAAATTAAATGGATTTATAGTGTATACCTACCCTTTTATTAAACTATTTTAAGATCATGAAAATTTCTAGAGTTGTCTCAGACTCATTTCTAGGTACTTCTTTCCTTGTGTTGAGTACCTTTCATTTGTATTTTACATTGGGGTGTGTTTGGGTAGAAATTTGAGGGAAAAAATGAAATAGGAAAATTCACAGTTGATTCATGGTTTTCTATAACTATGCAGCCCATCCAAAAAAAACATGAAACCATGGATAGAGGGGAATTACACAATTGGTTTGGGGTTTAGTCACACAGTTAGGGGAAACCATTCACCCCTTCTTAACAAACCATCTGCGGGAATTAAATTATCCTAAAAATAAGTTTTAAACATTCCCAACACCCCATTTAATCCCAAATCGACCCCCATTCGACCCTAATACACCTTTAAAATTTATTGAGCCTTATAAATAGATTTAAATCCCTTCAGACCTCCATTATTGGTGGTTAGAATCCCAGATCGAAGATCTACACACCTCCTAGTAAAAATACTACATCCTCGTTACTTTATCATTCCTCCTCCTTTCTTCTCTCTTTATTTAAGGGAAGTTATTCTATGTTTTGGTAAGATATATACCTAGTTTTGGGGATCTAGATCTGCAATTTTAGATCTTGATTTAAGAGATATTGATTTAGGTTATAAATTTGAATCTCATTCTACATCATTACTCCACTAAATTTTGGGGATTTCTGTTGGAAAATTGTTCTTTAAAAAATATAGGTAGAAGGTTTATTATTCAAATTTCATAGTCTAGATAGCAATTATGTATATGTGATTGTAGAATTTCTAGGGTTTGTTTAGCAATTTTAATTCTTAAATTCAATTAATTAATGTGATAAATTAATTAATTTAGTAATTGGGGATTTGATTGAATAATTGATCTATGGAGTTGAGATAATTTATTGATGAATTAATTATCAAAGTATCGAATTGTAAAATTTGGTATAATTAGTTTTTGGGTTGATTGTCATAATTTTTAATTATTAATTAAGAGTAATTAATTGGTGAATTAATGATAGGATATTGAGATTATTGTATTGTATTAATTAATTGTTAAATTAATTAAGGGACTTTATAGGGTAAATTAGTTATTGAATTAATTAAAGGAAGTTATGTGATTAATTAATTTGAAAATTAATTAATAGGAAAGAAATTATTAATTAATTGTTGAATTAGATAAAGAATTTTATGTGATTAATTTATCATTGGATTAATTATAAGAAATGAGTATGATTAATTAATTGTATGAATTGAGTAATGGAATGATATTTGGAATGGATATTGTTTGTATATTACTTGGTTGTGATTATGTTGGAATGGAGTATCACATGGGTTAATTGGGGTGTGAGTGAGGGATTACCCAAACGACCAAGATAGCCTTCGGGGAAAAAGATCATAAGAGATTCTATTTTGATTAACCAAAGGACCATGAGAGCCTTCAGGGAGGAAGACCATGAGAGCTTCTATTTTGATTACCCAAAGGATCTTGATAGCCTTTTGGGAGGAAGACTGTGAGAGATTCCATTTTTATTTCCAAGGGACTATGATATCTCTTGGAGTTGGTCTAGGGGAAATACCGTGAGAGCTTCCCCCTTTTCCTATAAATCTGTTATACTTCATTTAATCTTACTCACATTAGAACCTTGAGGTTAGAGCCCTGGGTTCACATTACTCATGTCATACTTATTTACATGTTTTATACATTTTTTAAGATATGAATTGTGATAATGAATGGTAATAATGTAATTCATATATATGATATCTCTTGGGGTAGTCTAGACCCTGACATGGGATGAATAGAGTATTGAGGTTCAGGTGTCCTCGGAAACCCGGGGGTTTATGTTCTTAAATAAATAATAATTAATAATGTGATAACTGTTTACTTACGCATTGTAATTATTTATTTATACAACTGTATACACTATTATTGACTGTATAATGTTTTTGACACCATTGGTGGTGACTAACATAGTTGTATTCACACCCTACTCAGGCTTCCTATTCGGTAATCGAATAGATTTCATGGTTACAGGACAAGAAAAGAGAAAAGGCCCTATGTTAGGTGGCTGAGTTGGGATGGATCATGGATGAGGTAACTAAATGTGGTTCAGGAACCTCTTAGGATTTTTCAGTTTCTTTATTTGTGGTTTGAATTTTGACACTTTCCATGTAATTTAGCATGAAATGTCTATTAATACATTGATATTTTATTTCCAGTTTTGGCCATATTTTGATATTGGTATTGTTATATTTATGGTTTTATGTTATAAAGTTATTTTTTTCTTATTTTTTTAGTTAATTACTCTAATAAAAGAGGGTATTTTATCCCCATGATTGATATTATACCCTCACTTCTAGTCGATAGCCTCCAGAATATGGGGAGGTAAGCTTGAGGTCATGTTATGGTCTATCTCGGGGCATCAGTGTGTGGTACTCGGTCCGAGATGTTACAAAGTGGTATTAAAGGAGTTTTCTTTTCTTTTATTTTTTATTACTATTTGGGAAATTTAGACAAGATATTTGGGAGAGTCATGCCTTAGACATAATCTCATTCATCAGAGTTAAAAACCCATGTACGGGAGAAAAATCAAGTACCCAGGGTGGTATTATTGTTATTTATGTGTGTTTTTAGAGTTTAATATTATTTCACCATGGATGACACACTTATTGTGTGATGTGATTATTATTTTAAATATTTTTTGAGATTTTTTGAGTATTGAATTGTATCATAGTAAGTCATGAGAGTTGATTATGCATACGTAATTCTTGGAACATAGGATTATTTTGTTACATGTATCATTTTAGGCAGGCATGGGGGAATGGGTTTTGGTTAATTTGTTGAACTTGAACTATTTTTCCATGATTGTGAAATTAAATTGAAAATAGTACCTAATATGAAACTGAAATTGGTAAAATGATGGAAAATATGAATAAATAGTTTCTTAATTGAATGTGAATAATGAAAGTTTTTTTACCATTATTAACCAATACCTAGGTGTATAATGGTCAAGGGTAGTGATAGTGCCTCAGTTTTGACCACATGATGAGTTTTGGGGAAAATATTTTTTGTGAATTGTTGTGATTTTTTCCTTATGTAAATGTGATAAAGTTCTTTTATGAGTCCTAAGATGTTTGTTTAGAATTATAGAGATATACCTAAATGAAGATAATTGTTGAGAGGAAAAAAAGAGGATATGGTTGGAGTTGATTCATTAGTAGTGGAACCTAAGGCGCTGATAGTACCAATTGAGGAATTATGGGATCAGTTCTGAGAGAACCTTTCTCGATTTATTCAATTCATGGAAAGATACCCAAAGAATGTTTTGAAAATAGTGTATGATCTAACAAGGGAATTTAAGATGAAACACCCTCTTAATTTTATTGGAGAGGGTGGACCTAAGGGAGATGAGTTCTAGATTGTGTCTATCTAGACTATACATTACTACGTGGAGACTGTTGTTGAGAAGAGGGTCAAGTTGGATTACTGTATATTACGTGGTCAAGCGAATGGATGGTGGTACATCTAGACTTGGGATGTACAACTGGAGAAAAATGAATGGAAGGAATTTCAATTGAAGTTCCTAGAGCACATCTATCCAGACACACTCAAGAAGGAGAGATCAGTTGGGTTCATGATATTGACTCAAGGGAGCATATACGTGATGGAATATGTAGGTCGCTTTATAGATTTGTAGTGATTTGTTACAGAATATATAGGAGATGAGGATACTATGGTAAAGTTGTTTTAGAATAGACTTAAGTGTGATATTAAGTCCTGGCTTAATATCTTTAGGTTGAAGAGTTTTATAGAAGTGGTGAATTAGACTCTCATATATGAGGGGAACCTAAATAAGGCATCAATTAGTGGATAGGTGGTTTATGTTAGGCACTCATGAGGTGATGATTTTGATAATAGGAAGCATCGTTACAAAACTTTCTCCCATAGGAGTTGAAAGAAGAGTATCCATGGGGAAGGTTCAGTTACATAAGACCTTACCCATGTGCTTTGCCACCATTGTGGTAGGTCAGGATACTTTTAGAAACATTTTCCCCAACCAACAGTACAGTTTCAGGGCTACGGTGAGATAGGAAATCTATAGAGGTTCTATAGGAACCCCTGACATATGATTAGTGATAGAGTATCTAAACAGAACCAGGGTACGGGAAGGGGATCTTCTGCACCATATCAGTTTGGCAACTAGATTTCTACTGGACAAGGAAGTAGAGGCAGTAAACATGTTACCTCTGGGAAAGAGTGAATGTATCCATATAGTGGTGTAGCTCGAGGGAGTCAGACTGAATCACATGGAATATGGACCACACAGTTTCATTCAATTCAGCCTACACTTATAGATAGTGAGGCTGGACCATCGACAATGAGAGGTATTATTATTGTAGATTATATATTAGCTAGTTCCTTATTATATACTAGTTTCTATCATTCCTTTATTTCTACAGAACATATTAATTATTTTATCTTGTCACTGTATTTTGAGAGTGGGGTTATGATGATAGATACATTGTTGGGAGTATAGTCTAGAGAAATTTGTTTGTTCAAGGGATGTTCTCTTAAAATCAGGTAGTATCGTTTTCCATAATATCTCTATATTCTTAATATCTCAGGCTTCAACCTAATTATAGGTATGGACTAGCTTGTCTTATACCGAGATCACATTGATTGATACCATAGGAGTGTTACTTTTACGTCTCTTAAGGGAGAAAATATATTCACCATGTAGATTGGGATATCCAGGTAGGCTAAGTGGGGATAATTACTTAGCAACTAGGAAAGCTCACAACCCTGGTTTCTAGACTATTTTTTTATGATAGAGGTATATAGAATGATTTCATTCCACCTGCAGTAGATTGATTTCACGATGTGTTTCTTGAAGACTACTCAAGGTTTCCACCTGAGAGATATGTGGAATTTACTATTGATCTCATACTAGGAACTGAGCAAGTTGTTATTCAACCATATAGAATGGAACCTATAGAGATTCGAGATATCAAGACTCAACTAGATGATAAGGGATTTATCCATATGAGTGCATCGCCTTGGGGTTAACCTTTTTTGTTTTATAAGAAATATGATGAGTGTTTTCACTTGTGTGTTGATTATAGGAAGTTAAACCAAATGATTGTGAAGAACCAGTATCCTCTCTTATGTATCAATGATCTATTTTACTAGTTGAGGGGAGCTTGTGTTCTATCCAAGATCAAATTGATATTAGGGTATCATCCGTTTATATTTTAGACTTCTAATATATCAAGGATTTCTTCTAGAAGTAGGTGTGGACTTTATGAGTTTTTTTTAATGTTATTTGGGTTGAATAACACATCTTCAATGTTTATATCCTTGATGAAAAAAGATATTTCATCCATATATGGATCAGATTGTAGTATTATTTCTGGATGACATCTTGGTGTACTCAAAGACTCATGACAATCATTCCCAACACCTTGACATGGTCTTGATTACACTGAGAGAGAATTGTCTATATATCAAGATATAAAAGTGATAGTTTTGGATTGATCAGGTACACTTATTAGGTCACATAATCTCAGAGGAATGTGTGTTTGTGGACCCAGAGAATGTACCTATAATGGTTTTTTGGGAGTATCCCATGATTGATTTTTATATCTAAATCATTCTAGGGTTAGATGGATATTATCAGAGGTTCATCTAGTACTTTTCTTGATTGGAATAACTAATTATGGGAATGACCAAAAGGTGGATAAAGTTTCAATGGTTTGAATCATGTGAGAATGAATTATGGGAGCTAAATAATTTCTTAAAATTGGCACTGATGTTGATTGTACCTGATCTAGGTGAGATGTATAAAGTGAATTTTTACTCTTATTGGATCATACTTGGATCTATTTTGATGTAGGGAGATTGATTTGGGGAATATGGGTATTTGCAGTTGAGGCCACATGAATAAAACTACCCTATGCATGACCTCGATCTAGCTGTAGTGGTGTATTCCTTGATGTTTTGGAAACATTACCTATTGGGTGAAAAGTTCACTGATTATACATATCACAAGAACTTAAAATATATCTTTTCACAATGATACTTGAATCTCCAGTAGTGTATATGGGTTTAGTATATGTATTCGTTTGATTTTGAGCTAGAATATATGCACGGGAAGGGAAACAGTGTGACAGATTCTTTGAGTAGGAATACTCAGACTCAGTTTCTTTAATATTTTAGTGTTGAGTGGAAGGTTATGAATTTTTTGGACGATATGCATGTTTTGGTTCAGGTGAGTTAGGATAATATGACTCTCATATAAGTTTTTGTAGAGTATGAACTTTTTATCCAGATTATAGACATGTGCTATTAGGATCTAGAGTGCTAAAAGTTTATGGAAATCCATGAAGGTGGGGAGTCACCTTCAGATTGGAGCATAGATGATGATGATATCATCTATGACAAGAATTGATTTGTTGTGCCTATGATCATGTGATAGGATCTGATGCAATAATATAATTCGTCGAAGTGGTCGGTGCATCCATGTGTTACCAAAATGTACCATGACTTACGAAGATAGTTTAGGTGGTCGGTCATAAAAAGGTAAATTACACGATTTGTGAAATGATGCTAAATTTTTAATTAGGTTAATTCTGATCATCAACGACCTAGATTTTCCCTATATTCATTTTCCATTCTGGAATAGAAGTGGGATTAATTGACTATGGACTTTGTGGTGGGTCTCCCATGTTCGTTGGACCGTTTAAAGTTATAGAGAGAATTTGGATGGTGGTGTACCAATTCTATCTTCCATGGAAATATAGTGTTATGCCTCCTGTTTTTCATTTATAACAACTTCAATGGTATCACCCCAACCCTTATCATGTGATTGAGGTGGATGATGTTGATATAGAGATAGATTTTTCCTTTTAGGAGGATCTGATATATGTGTTGGATCATATTGAGAAAGTGTTGTGGGGAAAGACTGTACTAAAAGTTGTGTATTGTGGAAACATTCACATGTTCAAGAGGAAACATGGGAAAGGTAAGAAAATATATAGGCTCAATGGTCTGATCATTTTGACTTGTAATCTTAGAGATGCTTGGGAGTGGAGCTTGAGAATAACCTCTTATAAGGTGTGGAGATCATAAGATCTTGACCTTTTCTGGAGTTTAATTAGGATCGTTTATAGGTACTATTTTACTTTGTGTTGATTAATTTTCATTTGGGTTTTACCTTACGGTGTTTTGGGTGGAAATTTGAGAAAAATGGAATAGATAGGGTATTGCACGGCTGACACATAGTTTTCTCTAACCATGCACCCTATCCTAGAAAATTGTCTAACCATAGACAGAGGGTAATTGCAAGGTTGGAGCATGGTTTTTTAAATCATGAACCCTTTTAGGAGTAACCATTCACCCCAATAAAATAGGTGCATAGTTAATGTGCATGGTTAAGGGAAACAGTGTGCCTCTGCCCAACAAACTGTGCATAGGAGTTAAATTAACCCAAAAAATATTTTAAAAATTATTAAACCCCCATTTTAATCCTATATCAACCTCCATTCGATCCTAACACCTATTTCAAAATTTTGGAGCCTCTTAGATAGATTTCAGTTCCTCCTGACCGCCACTTTTAGTGATTTGATGCTTGGATCGAAGATCTTCACCCCTCCCAGTAAGAGGATCTCATTCTGGTTGCTTTCTCATTCCTCCTCCTTTCTTATCTCCTTATTTAAGGTAAGTTGTTCTATGTTATTGTTATATATATAAATTGTTCTATGGATATAGATCTAGGATTTTAGATCTTGATTTATTAGATATTTATTTTTTCAATCTTGATTACATTATAGATTTGGATCTCATTCTACGTATTTTATTTACTGAATTTTGGGGATTTTTGTTGGGTGATTGTTCATCGATGAATCAAGGTATTTGGTATATTATTAAAATCCCAAATTCTTGATATCATTTATGTGTATTTTATGGTATAATTTCTAGGTTTATTTTATCGATTGTAATTCCTAAAATAAAATAATTGATGTGGTCGATTATTTAATTGAGGAATTGGGATTTGATTGAATAATTTAACTATGGAATTAAGATGATTAATTAATGAATTAAGTCTCAAAGTAATGAGTTGTGGAATTTGGGATAATTAATTGTTGGCATAACTATCAGAATGTTGAATTATGAATTGAGAATAATTATTTGGTAAATTAATTATGGGATATTGAGATTTATGGATTGTATTAATTAATTGTTGAATTAATTAAGGGGCATTTTAGGGTTTATTGATGGTTGAATTTGTTAATTTAAGATATGTGATTAATTAATTTGTGAATTAATTAATGGGATGGAAATGATTAATTAATTATTGAATTAATTAAAGAAATTGATGTGATTAATTAATTGTTGGATTAATTAATGGAAATAATTATGATTAATTAATTGTATAAATTAATTTATGGAATGATTTGTGAAATGTATATTGGTTGTATGTCACTTGGTTGTGATTATGTTGTATTGAAGTAGCACATGGGATAATTGGGGTGTGAGTGAGGGATTTCCCAAAGGACCATGAGAGCCTTTGGGGGGTATGAGTGTGAGAGATTCTATTTTGATTACCCAAAAGAGTGTGAGAGCCTTTGGGGAGGAATACTATGAGAGTTTCAATTTTGATTAGTCAAAGGATCATGATAGACTTCGAGAAGAAGATCATGATAGCTTCAATTTTGATTTCCAAGAGACAATGAGAGCTCTTGGAGTTTGTCCAAGGGAAATATTGTGAGAGATTCCACATTTTCCTAGAAAGCTATTGTGTTGTGTTTAGTCCAACACACATTAGACCCTTGAGGTTAGAGCCCTATGTTCACATTACTCATGTCAAACCCATTTAAATGTTTTATTCATTTTTCATATATGAGTTGAGATAATGAATTGTAATAATTCCATTCAGATATATGATATCCCTTGGGGTAGTACAAACTCTGGCATGGGTTGAAGAAGGTATTGAGTTTTGGGTGTCCTCAGGAGCATGGGGGTTTATGTGGTTAAATAAATAATAATTAATAATGTGATAATTGTTTACCTAGGAATTCTACATATTTCTTTATAAAACTACCTACTCTTTTATTGAATGGGTATTTTTTTAGACACTGTTGGTGGTGGACTACTATGTTTTACTCACACCCTACTCGGGTTTCATAATCAAAACCTGAATAGATTTCATGGTTATAGGATAGTAAAAGGGAAAACTCCCTATGTTAGATGGATGAGTTGGTATGGAGCATGGATGAGGGAACCAAACATGGTTTGGGACCCACTTGCGAGTTGTCAGTGTCTTTATATTTAGTTTTTATTTTGACACTTAAAAAAACTTTATCATGGAATATATATACTATTTAGTTCATATTGTGTTACCATTTTTGGTCATCTTGTGATACTAGTACAGTTCTGTTTATAGTTTTATGTTATACAGTTTGTTTCTTAATTTTTTCTGGTTTATTACTCTAATAAAAGAGGGTATAGTCTCCCCATGATCAATATAACACCCTCAGTTCTAGTCAGTATCCTCTGGTGTACAGGGAGGCATTCCTGAGTTCATGTGTTGATCTGACTCTGGGAACTATTTTTTAGTACCTGGGTCAAGTCGTTACAACTATCTTAGTACAAGGATTTAGCGGTATAGATATCGTGATGTCTGATATGATGATGCCCAATATTAATCATTTCCTTCATTTAGAATTCAGTTATTATTATCCATGAGATTTTGGCATTGATAGAATATATGGATTCATTTCGACCTCAAATTATTGATTAAATGGAATTTGTTTCAGTTACTTACATTGTCCTATTGCTTATTCCTTATGTATTCATGATAGCTTCTTCTGTATATTACTCTTACAAAGAATCTAATATCACCCTTTATTTTTTTTACTTTCCCCATAACATGAAGAAGTATATTATGAATAATATCAAGGATTAAATATTGTTTTTATGTTACATATTTTATATTTCCAATTTAATTTGAGAATCATATATGTATCCAGTTCATCAAGACTACTAAATTTGTCAGTCCTTCAGAATGAGATCCTTTGTATCTTATACTAATATGATAATGTAGAAAATATCTCTAGGTTACTATAGTTGGGGTTCTAATATCTGAGGGTTTATTATAATAATGAAAAATAACAAACATATTAGAACCCATCAGATATAGGAGGATCCCTATAAAAGTTTACTAAATAAACTTTCCAATGGAAGATCGAACTGAGTCATCAGTACTAAGAATTTATTGAATGAAAGTTGTGTGAAGCATGAAATCAGTAAAAGGAAGTATCTTGGGAATTATTTCAATATGTTCCTATAAAGTGATAAAGTAACATTGGATGAAGTTTCAATAAATGTAATATGTGCTAAAAAGTTATACCAGATGGAATATTCAAAGAACTATATGAATTTTTCCTAAAGATATTTACAATATTGATATTGAAGATGATTATTCAAATTTTTTCTACATTTTTATGGTTAACTAAGTTTGTGGAAATTCCTTGACACTGAGTTTAAATAAATTTCAAGAAAGGGGAGGTTTTAAGTAACTTTAATAAGCCTCAAGAATATTCCATAAGAGTTAATAAGCATCCCAGTGAGATTCAATTGAGTAAAATATTTTGAAATTAAAAGTTACATTGAGTAGTAAAATACATTTTAGTTCTTGAACAAACTTCTGGAGGTGTTTCTATATAAATGGGTGCAATAACATGCACGATTAATACTATTAATGTACAAAGGCATGAAGAATTGAAGTGCAGTTGGGAATTATTATAAAGAATTGAAAAGTTGTAAGAAATTATTTCCCATGAAAGAATGAGAGAAATTATCATTTTGGTCCAAATTTACAAGATAAAAAGTATCAGACAGAGAACGGGGTGTTGAATAGAGTGTAAGCACTAGATGGAGTAAGAGTACACTGACCAAAGGAAAGACAAAGGGAAAAACAATCTAGTGAATGTTCTTGGATGGTCAAGAAGAAGAAATAATATTTGGCCAGATACTAGATAGAGCTTTTGTTATCATTTGGTATGGATGATTTGGGTGAAGAAGAAGGGACAATATGAACTATCACCAGGTGTAACATCACTAGATGAACATCATAATAAGGACCTACCAAACCGATGGGATCAGGTGAAGGATCACACAGACATGTTCTGGATGAAGGAGGAAGAAGGAGAGTTTCTTCTCCATTGATGTGAAAGTAACAAGTGAAATATAATAAGTGAACTAAAAATTAGCATTGTGATATGTAACAAAAGTCTTTTCTAGTGTAAAGATTTCTTGATGTTACAAATTACCTTAAAAATAAGGTGGGAATTGTATCCAGTGGTAGTATAAGTAACCAGTGAGGAGATGAATGTTGGATTAGGTCATCACCAATCCTATGTGATAGTATTATTTACATCCCCCTCCTAAAGTGTAAGAACTCATAATTAGGTTAAGGATTGTTTTCTAGCCAAACCAGTGTACTTGGTATCACATTATAGTTTAGAATATTTTTATTATTCATCACCATATATAGAAAGGTTTAACTACTCTTATTGAGTAGAGAAACTTGTAAAAATATTTTGTGTCATTTTTTACTTGATTACATATACTTTTATACAATATGGAAGAGATAATAATATAATCAATATCCCAAAATGTAAAACAGGTATAGGGATAAAAATTTATAATTTTTTAAATTTCCCACAACCGATTCACCCAGCTACCCCTAGTGTTGAGTATATCCTAAAGTGGTACTAAAAAATGTTTTTGAAGAAGTTGTCATGGTGATAATGGTTTCTCGTTTAAATCTACCAAACACAACTCTGTTATAGCAAACATATAGAGACCAGCATATTTGTATAAGAATAAAGGGAATAAAGATGTGAAGTCTATCTTGGGTGTATAGAAAAGAAATTTATAAATAAGACTGCACCAAATAAGAAATTAGAGGTGGGTATCATGCCAAAGGAAATATGCATCTTTTTTTAAGGGAAAGGTCACTTAAAATAAATTTGCAAGAAATCCATCAATATTAAATTTAATGGAATAAATTTCAATCAGAAAAGGGAGTTAATCTGAGAAAGAAGTAATCAGATTGGTTTAGTAGAATACATCTCTAATGAAGAAGTTAAGGCTCACTTGAAGTTACCATTTGAGGGTAACTTACCAAAAGTTAAGAAATTGTGTGGAAGGTGTACTAATATTGGCCACACTATAAATAAATACATGATAGTACTTTCTAGATAGGGGAATCTTGTGAATAAATGGAATTAGGCTTCCGAAGACACATATGATACAAAAGTTATTATGGATAATTGATCCCAGTATAAACAAAAATGAAACATGTTATGAAGGTTTATATAACTTTATGGATAGAACTACTAAAGATCACATTGAAATTAGAAGAAAACAAAAATAAGAGTGCAGGTGTATTGCTATAAGAAGATAAGGAGGAACCCCTACACAAAGTGAAAAATAAAAGTAAATTTAATAAGTCAATGCTTCCTAAGAAGAGAAATTATTGGAAGAACAAGGGTAATATCATGAAGAAAAGGGATTTTAAAGTGAATTAAGTTTTCAAGTTTATAAATATTTTTCATCCCTATTGATTTATTTAAATACAATGGAAAAACAGCCTTATTATCTTCTGTTACAAATATTTTCATTAAAGAAAAATAAAGGTGATTCAATTTAGGGGGATCCCTAAAAAGAAGGAAAATGGAGTTCGACGCTTTAGGGGGAGTGAAGCTAAATTTGGTGAATCTAGATATTTGATAAGATGAAATGAAAAATTCAAAATTTAATAAAACCAAATAACTAATGAATCGAATGTTGAAGATCTATCAAATTGAGACATTGAAGTACTGGGAGGAATTAAATCTCTGGATGATAATGATGATGATGAAGTTATGAAGATTATAAATATTATAGAATCATTATTTCAATAGTCTTTGTAGTACATTGAAACATTCTCCCACCCTAACCTGAAAAAAATAAATTTTAAGTTTCAAAGGGGAATAATTTTATCTTTTGATAAAAAAAATTTAAATATCTTGATAGATGTGGAGAATACTATATTATTTAGTTGAACAATTTTATTCTATTTATTAATATAGTTATAGGAAGTAATTTTCATGAAAATCCATTGAATTTTCCCATAGAATAGGTCTTCAAAGTTTGTATCGCTTGGTGAATTTTTAAAGATGTATTTGGTATCCAAGTTAATCATACTTATTTTCTACATTTTATTGAACCTTTAATATTTTTTTATGATAAGAATCGCTAAAAGTTTTTCTAACCTTTTTTATATTGAGTTTATTTTAGTAAATACATTTAAACATCATGAAACCATGTTTTTTGACCTAAAAAGGCACCAAAATAAGGATGGGGGTGCCTTGAAGACCTTTCTGGTATGCACATACTGGCTACTCGGTATAATGGCACTGGCCAGTTGGTAAGACAAACAGAACCACCTACATTTATGTCAAGCCCACTAGCTACCCAATAGAGATCACTAGATACTAAGTGCAGTCTATATGGAACCTTTGAGCTATAAAAAGTGTATCTACTAGTCAGTCTTATTGGTAAACTAGTCAGTGGATTCATTTTAGAAAAATTAAAGAGCATTAATTTCTTGGTTGAAAAGATTTTTTTCAACTCATTAAGTTCTTGACTTGATCCAAGGCTCCTCTGGAACCTATAAAGGCTATAAAGAGACATAAAGGGAGGCTAGGATCTCATTTATGACACCTATAATAACTAAATTCCATTGAATGAACTTTGATCAATCCATGGTAAGCTTTTAAAAAATATCTCCATGTAAACTTTCATTCTCTAAAGGCAATTAGACTTCAATTTCTACAATAAAATTTCAATAGTCTCTCTTATTTAAGACTTTTTATTTTTCTTCCTTATTATAATTCTTAATGAATCTTACTCTACATTATCTATATATCTCTCCATATTTCATATTCTTCTAAATCATTATGATAGGGTTGAATTATTTTTAAAGGGTTTGTAAAAAACCCCTATCTCAACCTTCTTCTTTATGTTCTCACCACTATTAAAGTGAGGGTTCTTAGTTTTTGGTTTCTATTAAAACAAAGGTTCTTCTTCTTTGGTCCTTGGTTTCCATTAAAACCAAGGGATTCCTCTATTTTTCTTTTTTATTGGTTTCCATTAAAATTAAGGGATAGTATAACCCTCTAAATCCTTCTTGAGGGTAGGAGACGTAGTGGCTCATTTTTAAGCTATTATCGAACTCCTTAATCAAAGTGTGCCTTTTTAATTTATAAAATATATTTTCTTATATGGTTAAAGTTGTAAGTTTTTTATACTCTATTTAATTTGATTTTTTTTATTAAATCAATTACTTACATGATAATCAATTTTACTTTATAGAATAATTTTACAAAATTAATGTAAATTCACCCCCCACCCCATATTTCCATTTTTTTATGATTTCTATTTGGAATTAAATTGAATATTTATATTTTTCCTAAATCGTTCTCCGTGTGATTTATTTTCCAATGAACCTTGTTTTCTAAATCTTAACTGAATTCAATGTTCGATCTTTTGAAAATGATATCGTTTTTAAACACCCATGGTTTTCTCAGAGGGAAATCTATGGGTTTTGAACCTTATTTTGATGGTTTAAACTATAGTTATTGGAAGACTTATATATCAACCTTTCGTATATATATTAGTTATATCTTATGAAAAAAAATTAATAATGGTTATATTCCTACTAAACAAAAAAAGGACACTCGATGATATTACTAATTTTGATATATATGGTAAAGCTATGAATATATTGCATTGTGGATTATACCAAAATAAATTTAATCATATATATACTTTAAAAACTACTCATGAAAGAACAAATGAAGTTAAAGATACTAGGATTGATATGTATAATCAATATTTTGACCATTCAAGATAGTGAGTATCGGATTATTCATAGACTCATCGGTCATTATAGAACTCACACACTAATTAATATAAAATTAAATCATCTATTATGATTTTTATCAACTCAACCAACATCATATAGTATTATATTTACCAAAATATCATTTTAAATATAATTGTTTTTGTGAACCTTTCTAACTTTATAAGAAACACAAAAAAAATTAAAACTAAAAAAACGTATTGGCCTCTGAATTCCTTAAAATTATTCACCTTTAACTTTTTGGACCAACTAAAGTTGAATGTATCAATGTAAAACCACACTAATATGTGATTTTAGGTTACTATACAAGAATAACTTGGGTATTTTTCTTAGAACCAAAAAATGGGTCTTATAAAGTCATCATAAGATTTACTAAGAAGGTCAAAAATGAAAAATAGAATAAAATTTTTTCCATTCAAAGAGATCATGGGGGTAGTTTGATAACAAATATTTTGATGAAATATTTTCTTTAAAAGGTTATAATCATGATTTTTACACTCCTAAAACACCTCAAAAAATAGGGTTACTTAAAAATGGAATTGAACTCTTCTAGAAATCCCAAGATCCCCCTTGAACAATTTCAAAATCCCATAAAAATGTTTGGTCATGGTCTTTAATATCACTAGTTATATTATAAACCATGTTCTCATAAGACCCATCCTCAAAAATATCCCTTATGAACTTTGAAAAAATAAGATTATGAAAGTTGGATTTTTTAAAGTGTTTGAATGTAAATGTTATATTCTTAACACTAAAGACAACCTAGGAAAATTTTATCTATAATTAGATGAAGGAGTGTATCTTAGGTACTTGAAGTTAAGAAAATATTACTGCGTCTTAAATAAAAGAACCAAAACTATTGAATAATCCATTCAAATAAAATTCTATGAAAATTTCCCTAAACCTTCATCCTCATTTGAAGCTATTGTTGATAAAATTGAACCTTTGACTTTTAATGATTCACATTCTAATAAAGATCCTATCAAAGATGAATCTAATTTTATTACTTTACCTAAAGATTTAGAAAAATAAATAGATTATCCCTTGGAAAATATTATCACGGATCTGTAAGTTAGAACTCATACCAGATGTTCTATCTTAAATAGAGTTGAGAATAATAATTTTATTTATTTTCTAGAACCCCGAAACATTGATGATTCTATTAATGATGAAAATTATGTTTTTTATATGCATGAATAGCTAAACCAATTACAAAAAATATTGTTTGGACTCTTGTTGAAAGACCTAATAATCATCCTATTATTAGTACAAAATGGGTTTTTAGAAATAAATTAAATGATAAAGGTAACATCACAAATAAAAAAGATAGACTCATAGCCAAAGTATATAATCAAGAATAAGGTATTGATTATGATTAAACCTTAACACATGTTTCTTAGCTATAATATATTATAATATTGTTCATATTGACTACCTATCTAAATTTCAAACTTTTTCAAATGGATGTTAAAAGTGATTTTCTAAATTGTTTTATTTATAAAATTATTTTTTGAAATAACCCCCATGTTTTAAAAGTACTAAATTCCCAAATTTCATTATCAATTTAACAAAAGATTTATATAGTATAAAACAAGCCCCTTGGTCTTGGTATGAATGGTTAACAAGTTTCATTTTATAAAATGATTTTAAAATGGTAAAATTGGACTCAAAATTATTTCTAAAAAATCTTTCAAATGAATTTTTAATAATTCAAAATTATATTGATGATGTAATTTTCGGATCAAAAAATGAATCTTTTTGTAATGATTTTTCAAATCTTATGATAAAATAATTTGAAATAATTTTTATGGGTGAGTTAAAATTTGTTCTTAGATTTAAAACCTCCCAAAATGAGGATGAAAATTTCATTACAAAAATTGAATACACTAATGAGCATATAAATCATTTCTAAATAAATCATGCTATGTAAATAATCACACCTTGAAATACTTCATGTAAGTTTACATCAGATGAATTCGATGAACAATTTGAAAATAATCTTTATAGAATAATGATCTAAAGTATCATTTACCTTAATATGACCTAACTAAACATTATTTTGGTGTTTTTCTTTGTTCTAATTTTCAATTTAATCATAAATAATTGAATTTAAAATCTCATTAAAGGATTATTCATTTTTATAAGGTTTTAAAAATTATGATTTATTTTTTTCCTAAAGTAACCTTTTTAATCTTTCATGTTTTTTGGATAACAATTTTGGGGGATGTCAACTAGATAGGATAAGTAAAAGTGGGACTTGTAAAATTATTGGACATTGATTAATCTATTGGAGTACTAAAAAGAAAATTTTAGTAGTTTTTTCAATAACAAAAGTGAAATATATAGATGTAGGTATTTTTTCACACAAATTATATAGATGAAACAAACTCTCTTAGATTTTGGACAAATATTTCTTCATATTACAATAAAATGTAATAGTTCTACTTACATAATCATCTCTAGAAATCCTATTCAGCATGCACACACTAAGTAAATTGATATCCATCATCACTTTTTGAGAGACCTCTTTCAAAAAGGAGATTACATGACATAATATATGTGAACAAAACTTTAATTAGATGATTTTTTCGCAAAACACCATACTTTAGAACATTTTAATTTTATTAAAGGGTAGTTAGGAAATGAATTTTTTTAATTATTTTTCTTATCTCTTTTTATCAATGTTTCCTTTTTTCAAACCTTGATTTTTTTTAAAATATTTTATTTTTTTTAAACATATTATTTAGAAAAATAAAAAACAAGTTTTTATGTTCACTTTGATTATACTATCTTTGTTTTATCTCTTATCTATCAAACCATTTAGGTTTATAAGTATTTTTTCTAATCATAAATGGGGATAATATTTTAATATATATGGGAGAAATTATAATGTATATGGGAGTAAAAAGTAAAATAAAAAATAAAAAAATAATATTTTTTGTTTCAGATAGAGTAAAAGTTATATAATCAAGGTAAGGGTGATGTCATATGTCCCAAAGGGGGAAGATCTCTTTAAAACAAAAATTTTTTTGAATGGAAGGGAAGGACCTAGATTAAAGGTGGCGACATATGTTTTCACAAAAAATGGTATTTCTAAATATTTTCTTCTTTAATATTTATTATTAACCTTATTATTATCATTATTTTTAATCTTAAATGAGTGTTTGTGATCATAAAAAGGGGGGAAATTGATAAACCACTAATTTTTTTATGATCACAGTCACTAAAAGTGTTTCTAACCTTGGTTTTTTTAATATATTTTAGTTATTTTGTTTTGAAATATTCAAAGAAATTTTTTAGACCAAGTGAAGGTATCAAATGAATCATGGAGGAATTCATTGAAAATATTTATGGTCTTCACATACTGACTACACATTAAAAAGGCACCAACCAACCAGTGATACAAATAGAACCACTCACAACTTTTTCAATCCCACCATCAAGTCAGTGGAGCTCACTGTCTACCCGATAGATTCTAAACAGAACCATTAAGCTATAGTAATTTTATAGTATTACTAATGGAATTAGGTGTATAGTGGGTGGATTTATTCCTGAGAAGTCAAATAACATTAATCTCCTAGTCAATAAGCTTTGATTAATCTCACTAAAGGCTTGACTCCCCCCAAGGCTCCTCCAGCACCTATGATGGATATAAATAGACATCAAGGGAGGCTTGAGTCTCATCTATGACACCTATGAAATTCAATTATCACCAAAAAATTCTTTATTAATCCACATTGAACTTTTTAAAGAGATATCCAAGAAAACTTTCATTCTACAAAGGAAATTGAGCTTCAACTTATACAATCCAATTTTAATTCCCTCTTATCTTTAAGTCATTTTCTTTTTCTTCCTTGTTGTAATTATTAAAGTATATCCTTCTACCTTATCACTTTCTTTATCTCTCTCTTCATATTTTATATTCATCTAAATATTAAATAGAGAGTTAATTGCTTTGTAAAGGGTTTTTAAAAACAATCTAATATCTTTTTCACCTTCATCCTTATGTGCTCTCCACCATTAAAGTGAGGGTTCTTGGTTCCCCTAAAAATTTACTTTTTTTATTTTCCAAAACTTTTAAAGGGAAAGTGAGAACCCTCATAGTGCTACAGATCCAACATCAAACGAGACAACTGACTTGTTACATACTAAATTGTGACAATTGGACTCATGTTCTCTAGCTAGTTTCCAGGGGAATACCTGGCTGTCGGGATCATCTTCTAGGAATGCTTCATAATAAGTTTCCAAGTACACCCAAGCTTGAATATACTCTTCTTTTCTAATTTTACCCCTGTTAAAGCCTCTAACCAAAATATCATCTTGCCTGTGAATCCACTTCTCCTTCTCCTTGGTACCTTCCACTCGAAGATATCTGCTCATCATTTGATCAACTTCTTCCTTTGTCGCCTTGATCACAAGGAAATCCTCCTTCATCTCCTCACCTCAGTGGACGAGGAGATCCATCTTTTTATCCGAATCAACGGCCTCCAGGCGGTGCCAACCAACAAGAGGTCATTACACATGATGCTGAAGAGAATCATCCATCGCCGACATCACCTATTTAGATTTCATTTTTAGTTTGTCATGCTGATCATCTTTCCTTGTGGTAGTCTCAGATTCGTCAGACACCCGGTCGATGGTCTGCGAGCCCCCTGCATGCTTCCCATCCCCATGCCTGACGGAGCCATTCCTCATGCTCGTGTCATTGTTACCCGTGTTATTAGTACCCATCAGAGGTAGTTTACCATTAATTGAATACCGCGTAATAGGAGGACTCAGTAAGTTATATTAGTCTTTCCTCCCTCGTGACCTCCGAGTATGCTTAATAAAGCCTTCTGAAATAATAATTGTATTCTTGCCCTTCCTTGATGAGGATCGAAAGTATTTTTGTTAAAACGAAGGGATTACATTCTTCTTATTTGGTTATTTTTTCTATTAAAATAAAAGGACAAATAAAACCATCTCAATAATTCTTGAGTGGAGGAGACTTAGTGGCTCATTCCTAATAAATTTTTGAACTCCTTTACCAAAGTTTTCCATTTTAATTTCCGCAATTTATTTTTCACTTTGCTTAATGTTTTAATATTTTTTACACTCATTTTACTTTTATTTTTTTAATTGATTACTTACATGATAATTTCTTTATTTTATAACATCATTTTAAAAAAAATGAAATTCATCCCCATCCCCCACTTTCCATTTTTCTTCTACCTACACACCAAAAATATCTCTCATATACTTAAAGTTGGTTAATTTTTTACTCATTTCTTTAGGAAAGGTAATGATATCATTATCTTAGAAATTTGAGTTTTATTTTACTCCAATGGATGTAAAGGGGAGAATAATTGTGATAAAATTACCTTACTCAAAGTTCTCAGGAAAAGTCGATTGAAGAAACATTATTTTTAGTGTAAATGAGGGGGAGAAATATCATTGACTTTAGGTTTCAAATGGGTATAAAAATATATCCAAATAGGGGATTGAAGATACCATTATATGTTGATGTTGAATTATTATATTTATTATCAATAGATTATAATAATATTAATTAGTAAGTTGAAAGGGAATTTTCCTATTGGTTCTCTAGAAATAACTCCCTCAAAAGTTCACACACTAGGAAGAGCACCATAGATGCAAGTTATATTATTGGAAATAGATAGTGAATGAAAACTGAATAATATAACTAGATGATAGTTTGAACTCATCTCACTTGAAGTAATGAAGAAAATTAAATAAATTGTTGTTGATATAATGTGGATATATTAATGGAGACTATTCTATCTTAAGATACTTATACATTAGATGATTATATAACTAATTTTCGTTGTATTCATGACTAGTGTTGAAGGATGAAGAAGAACTGTCAATTATATATCAAATTGTAGTTTCCTAGAAGTTTGATTTCAAAAGATAGAAATCATCCAATGATTTTTGAACTACTATTCAAGTTAAAGATAAAGTATTAAATGTAGAAGGATCATTTTCTATAACAAGTATTTTAAATAGTTGATCAAATGAGAGATTGAAGAGCACCCATTGAATGAAAAAGGTGGAAAATGGGGTGATTAAAGATCTAATTGGAGAGATTAAAGGTATGAGTTATATAATATAAAATGTTTTTAATAGAATCTATATAATATACTTCTAGATAAAGAATAGTTATCTATGTGTTTTGAGTCCATAAGATGGAAATATGAGATGATCAGAAGTCACTCAATGGAAAAGAATAATCTAGGATGTTCGGAAGGGTGATCCACACTAAATAATAGAAAAATTCCAAGAATTCATAAGTGTGATTTTGAACACTATAAGAGTAAATGAAATTTCCCAAGTATCTTATGGGAATTCATAAGAGTAACCCTTAGAAACGTCTTCCAAGAAAATTTGGAAAGGAATGAAGTGTAGTGTAGACTATGATGCATTTATAGAAGAAACACCACTAAAAGATACATTGAATATTACAAGCTAAAATATATCTAGAATATAAATATATCTAATTAGTTGATTACCAATCTAACTAAAATATTCAAATATATAACCTATAACATTCATACAATTTTCATTGAATAGAAGAAACATCACTTCAGTGGAAAACAAAAAATGATTCAAGTTAAGTAAATAAATCTCTAAGTAGATCATAAGAAGAATTAGGATAATAATGTATAGTATGGAAGAAGTTGAAAGTATATGGAAGTGATCTATGAATACACTAGAAGTTAGATCAATGGAAGAAGAGTTTAAATTGAAGGCTCCTAGATTTGAGGAAGTTCCTAATAAGATTAATGAAGAGTTTAATCATTAAATGATTGGGAGTGAGTTCAAGTACCATAATTTCAGGATATAAATCATATTGGTTACCTTTATTGATGATAAGATTAAGTTTCAAGGTGATAAAAAATTAACTGACTTATTTGTTGAATGAATGTGAGGAAGCTCGAATACATGGGATTTGGAAAGCATTGAATGTTGGAGGCTGATTCAAACATAATATACAATCATCAGGTATTAATTTGATTAGAAGAGAAATATTTAAGAATATTTTCAAGAAACATGTAACAAAAATGGATATTAAATACCGGAATATTAAAAGTAAAGTAAAGGATTGAAGAAGAAGTTTGCAAGAGGTTGAGTGGTTCAGAGATAAATATAATACCAAAAGATGCTGAGTGAAGTCTATGGAATTTATACCACTAAAATAAGCTAAGTGAATTCACATAAACATTATGAAGTCACAATAATTATGGTGATGTTGAACTTGAAATTAAAAGTGTGAAACTCACAAAGAGAAGTTTGTGACTTGAGACAATATTTTCGGATAAGTTGAAGGTCATTGACATAAAAATTTATGGGATTTTTATGAATTCAAAACCATATATCCTAAAAATATATTGAAGTCTTAAAACTAAAGAATTGAATATGAGGGAGTTTCAAATTGATACTCATGTGCTCCCCAAATTTATCAGAAAAAATTTGGATATATAAATGGGGAACAATATTCAAGTGAATGTTATTGATAAAGGAGAATTGAGACAACTATTGATATCATTGAGAAAAATAAAAGAGAGGATGAAAATTAACAAGTATATTCTTAAAAATTATAAGGGTATAATAAATGATAAGATTATAACTTGAGGTTTTAAGAAAGTGGAGTAAGGTCATCATATTTAAATGATTAGAAGAATGAAATCCATACTAGCATCAAGAAACAGCCTATGGTACATGTAGACATTGAAGTTCTATGAAGTAAGTGATCTGGATTAAATTTACTAGAATGAGGGAAAAACTACCTGAATATTTAGTATAATAGAATACATTCAAGTTTTAGTTGAAGTATCATCTTTGGAGTTCATGAATAAACTCTAAAGACCGGTGGATCCAGTACAAACAATGACACCATTTTATCCAAAATTGTGATGACAATCAGGAAGCAATATAAAGAACCTATCAAAAGATAATTGATTATTTTTAAGGTAGGTGGACATTGAACTATACATAAGGTTTATTATGTAGTTAGATATTTAATGTAGAAGTTAAGTATAGAGTGATTCCTCCTCAACCCAAATTGTAATCACTTCTATACACTAGTGATAAAATTTTTGTTATGCATTTGATCCTGACATAGCAAGGAGTGGGTTTTCCGCACTGAGGTCAAACCTTGTAAAAATATCATGTGATGAACACATTTACTTTCTGTATTTCATGTGGTGTGATTGTGTTTTGAACAAATAATATTCATTCATACTAACAAGTGACAGGGGATCGAGTAATCAACGAGGTAAGGGAATTAAGTTAAACTTATCTTGTAAAAATTTGTGTATACTGATTCACACTCCCAACTCTTAGTGTAGTTTGTTGGTAAACTGGGAATAACACCATAAAATTTATATAATTGGACCATTCTATCCTCCAATTTCATCCTTCTAAAGATATAATCTTCTATTAAAATTGGAATATATTTGAGAAAGAGATAATGTTACTTGAGTTGTTGTTGACTGAACTTATGATCCTCTTATAAAAGAACCATGGATATGATACCATTTTTTAGAATCATATCTAGAACTTCAACCAGTAGAAGTTGAGTCACTGGAACCACAATGAAGAAAATAGGAACCAATAGGAATGCTCCAGACTTTAGTGTAATGGAACATAGAAGAAACACCTCACCCAAATCACCATACTGACTATAACTTACTCTATCCTCTTTACTCCCAACTAAAAAAACATTCAATGAAAAACATGAAAGGAAGTGATAGAAATAAATACACAATATTTTTTTCATGGTTTGAAATTAAATACTATGCGTGCAAGGAATAATTGTATTTTTTTATTTCATCAAAATTAGAAGGTTTATAATTATTGTGAATATAAAACCATGTAGATCATTAAACTTAATGATCTCTAAAAACCTCAGCATGTGGTCCCTACCAGCATTATATATTGAGTCCCATACAGTCAAATAATTGTGATAAACTTTTACATTCAAATAGTTCCAAATGTTCTAGTGACCACCAATATCTTATAGCACTCTCGGGCCTAACCGTCAAGCACGGGTAGATGGACAGTGCACAATCACCTCACTCCTTTGCTTCAAAACCATGTGTTAGTGATTCAAACAACTTGCATATAAATATTTTGGTGAACTGACTCTAGAACACCCCGTTATTCAGAAAACAAACAACCACATGCACATACATCATAAGATTGTATCTACTGACCACATCACTACCAACCACTGAAGACCTGTTGTCGCTTCTCTTACAAGTCTGAAGAGTCTACCAAATTTTCTATTTCTTGTAAATTGAATCCATCACTTGAAGAGTCTTAACAAAACCCAATATATGTTTCACTAATTAATAATTCCAATTCCATGTAGTAGAAAGGATTTGGTGGACATGATGTTGATATGGAAAGTCAAAAATCTCAAAAAATCTAAAACAAGTGCACTCATTGCATTTAAACCTAGGGATGTTGGTTACTAATTTCAAATAAAATAGAGACCAAGTAAATAGGATATACAACAATAGAATATAATAGAAGGTGGATTAAATTAAAATTTTAACTAGAAACTTAAAAGTTGAACTAGAAAACCAATCAGGATGGGAAGATGATGTCATAGGAAAATCACAGCGATTAGGTGAATATTGTTTTGGTGGATTTTCTTGTAATTTTATGAGATTATATCCTTTCCAATGATTTGTTTATTATTTAATTATATTTATTATTCTAAACTATACTAAAAGGAAGGTTCGGTTTGACCAACCCGAGGAAATCTCAACAAACCCCTGGGGATAAATTTTAGATATGGGTTTTTTTGTTTCTTTTTAAATAATTATGATGGGGTTATTAAAAATTCAAAAATTGGGACACCCGAGCATCCAATGAATTGATGCACAACTACTTAGGCAAACAAGAATCAATACATTTGACAATAATAATGGATTATTTTTTCGTTTTTTGTTTTTTTAATTATTATATTTTATAAATATTAAAAGTAAATTTTTTCACGCCTATTGATTTTTTATTATTATATTTGGTTTTTAGTTTTTTTAAGTTATAATTTATAAATATATTAAATATATTAAAAACACATATATCAAAAATAAATATATTTATAAATATATATATATATATTTAATTAAATATATAATAATAAATAAATATATCGAAATATAAATATTAAAATTTTTATAAATATAATTATTTAAAAATATTTATAAATATAAATGTGTTTAAATAAATATATAGTTATAAATATTTATTTATATATATAATTATGGATAAATAATTATAAGTATAATTATAATTGTGTTGTGTGAGACAACCAAGAATTTTTTTAATTTTTTTAATGTTATATTTTATAAATATATTAAATGTATCACAAATAAATATATTTATATATATTAATTATATTTATAATTATTTAAATATTTTTATAATTTTATTTATATTTATAAGTGAGGTTTCCATATGGGCAAGAGAAGGGGTGACATGGGAGGGGGGTTAAGCAGCGGGTGGGAGGGGGTGCCAGGCAGTGGGTTAGTTAATTTTTTTTATTTTTTTATAAGTGTTATTTTATAAATATATTATAAATGGTCTGATGGGAGTTTATAATGACCTGACCAACCCAATCCTTCCTCTAACGCTTCCTCGAACCCTCTGGTCACCTTCTGAGCCTTATACCTCATCAAATAATATCCTTCATAGACATTAAAAAGCTTGAAACCTCAATTTGACAATCGATTCTCAGAAATAACTTTCCATAATCCTCCTAACTTTCAGATCTTAGCGAATATCATCAAAAAAAATATCAATCACTAATGAAAATAGTTAAGAGTATCAAGATTTAATTTATATTAAGATATCAACTTCACTGCCTTAGGTAAGATAAGAAAACTTACTTTTTCTATCATAATATAATTATACCAATATTCTTAACAATTTAAGATTTTTGAATTGGATCCTTCATCTAATTTATTATTATTTTTGATAAGTGTAAAAATTTTAATTTCTCATACACTGTAAGATTTGTCTGCTTTGAGTATTTATATATTATTTTCAAATCATCAAGTGAAATAGTGAAGTAACTTTGAAAAAGTTACCATTAGTGAAAATTTGACAATGTTAAGAAGTGCACATGAGTGAAGTGACGGTGAGGGAAAAATTGACAAAGTCTAGAAATTACCTTGATTAAAGTGGCTGTGAGTGAAAATTTGAACAAAAATGAAGTGACCATATGAACAAAAATGAAGTGACTGCATTAAAAAAATTAGGTGAACGCATGAACAAAAATGAAGTCAGCACGTGAATAAAAATTAATTGAATTAATTAACAATAATTAAGTGACTACATGAAAAAAAAATGAAGTGACTACATAAAGAAAAAATGAAGTAACTGCATGAACAAAAATGAATTGAACACATGAATGAAAATGAATTGACCGCATGAACAAAAATCAGGTGTTTGTAAGAAAGAAAATTAAGTGAATGAAAGTTGAAATTTTGAAAAGTGTTGAACCTGCTTATGACCCATTAATAATCACGTAATTAGTTTTTCATATTTTAGCTCAAAACATGATCTATTTTATTTATACTTTTATTTTTAGAATTATTTCATGTTTGTTTCACATGTTTATCTTTATTTAATTATTTCTTAAATAATTATTAATTATTTAAATACTAAAGAATTTTATATGGAAGAATTTTATATAGTATTAAATGATCATAATTTGGGTTAAAGTTTTAAGATAGTTTCCTGGGAAAATACAAGTTCTAAATTAAATGTGGTTGTAATTTGAACAATTTATCTCATATACTTTAAGGGAGTTTTCTAAGAGACTTTAATGTTGATTATAATTATTTTTTGGCATTTTAATAAATATTATGATGTGTTATCATTATATAGTGTTTTTAATTTTACAGGTTATCAAAGTTCTCACATGCGTATGTTTTTCATATTCATTTAATGAAGATATCACATACAACATTGGGAAAGATAAACTGTAATGAGATCCATTTTTTGAATCTATTGTTCATAAAAGAACTCTATATAAGGAGTTCTACATATCCATATCTGTAGATGAGGTTGAGGATTTTCTTGAACTATAATACTGTGAGATAATTTTGTGATAAACTACACCTATCAGTCAAATTATAATCATTTGATCCTTTACTATTGGAGGACTCTTTGTTGCCTCGATACTCAAACCTTAAAGTGTTCATCTATTTTTGTGGTTCTTTAATTATTTTTATTCTTTTGTGTTAAAGTGTTAGTGGGTTATACTACACATTTAAAATATACATGTGTGTGGGATATTACTACCCAATAAAAGTTAGTTTTGGTTCGTGCCTCCAAGTGAAAATGTAGGACTATTCGGTTTGTGCCTATAAGTAGAAAAAGGTAGTTCTAGTTTGGGTTTAAACCTCCAGGGGGGAGGATTTATACTTGATTTTTGAATCCAAGTGTGCATAAGTCATTATAAGATTCCATTATAATGGTTATAGTGGGTTTTATCTATTTTAGTTAATGATAGAGGTGAAGAGTGGACTACGATCATTTAGATCAGAACCACAATAAAAATTATTGTGTTTATTTCTTTTTTTATTTTTACATAGCATTATCAGAATTATATAACTATGATATAATCATTAAAATCATTAATTTATTTGAAAAGTTAGATTCACCCCCTTCTAAGATAATATGTTATATTCTTTTGGAACTAATAGTTGGTATCAGATCTTGACCCCAAGATCTATATATACAATATTTATTTTTGCTAAGAA
This sequence comes from Viscum album, assembly GCA_963277665.1. Lineage (NCBI taxonomy): Eukaryota > Viridiplantae > Streptophyta > Magnoliopsida > Santalales > Viscaceae > Viscum > Viscum album. Next base: position 1,897,584,698 of record OY728123.1, read on the forward strand.
TTTATGGAATTAACTATCAAATAGAAATTTTTATTTTAAGATGGTAGGAACAAGTTCAATTTATGGATGGATACAACAAATACCACCTCGTTTTTATGATATTTATTATAGATATTGGAAATCCCAAATGGAAACTTTCATAAAACAAATTAGCATTGATCATTGTATGATCATGTCAAATCATTACAAGCTGTCCAAATGTGAACCAAAATCATTAGTTGTAAATTATACAGTGAAGTATGAATTGAATTACAAGATGATGAATATTTTATATTGTGAAATAAATAGAAATGTGTATAGTAATGTATTTATATGTAAAATTTTCCCTGATATCTGGAATGTTCTGCAAGTTACACATCTTGTCATAGATAATATTATTAGAACTAGGTTGTGTATGTTAAGAGCTAGATATCAAGAAATTAATATGGGTGAAGATATAACTAAAAATAAAATGTTCTATAGATTTACTAATATTTTAAATGGAATGAGTTATTTAAGAAAATATCTAGAAAATTTCATTTATGTAAAAAGGTTACTTAGAACACTTCCTAAGAAGTTTCAAGATAAAAATGCTATTATAGATGAAATTAAGAACGTTAAGTAATATACACTAGATGATTTTATTGGATCATTATAAAAATATGATTTGGAATATAAAAATATTACTAGATAATATAATTCAATGAAAAAGGGAATTAATTTTAATTCAAATGTTTTTACATACTCTTCTAATTCTAAGTTACTGGGTACTGATAGGAATGGTAAAACATATGTTTAAAAAGGTGAAAATAAAAGGAATAAATGATGCTCAACAAAATCCCAAAAAGACTGTCCTAAATATGGTCATAAGTAGGAGAAGAAAGGCAATTTTAATTTTAATGACGTTGAAGATGTAATTTTTTATGATCATAGGAAAGGGGGTACATCAATCCCAGTTACCAAGACTAAAGAAGGGAAAAATAAAAGGAAGCAATATAATAATTAAAAGAAGGAAATAATGATTGGATCGAATTTCACAAATGATTCAAGTATTTTTTAAGAATACAGTTTTGAAAAAAGATTTTAAAGAATTGTTCTTAATGGTTTTATCAAATCATGTAAGTGATTTTACTTATTATTATTCTTCTAAAACTAATAATGAAAAAACCCATTGTAGATGAATTTCTTAAATAAGTTTAAATACTTGATCATAAAGTTTAAAAATTCAATGGTTTATACAAGAACCTTAATATCCAATATGCGGATATTCCTAAGGAGAATGAAAATATAAAGAATCTTGTCCATAATGATAAAACAATTCACATATATTTCTATAAACTACATAATAAAATCTGAAAAAAAAAGATCTTTCTAAAAATGAAAAATTAAATAGGGGGAAGTTGATTTTATGTCAAAATGAAACGAATCTGAAATAAAAAATTTTGATAATTTTTTTAAAGAGAATAGATTTCTAAAAAATGAAATTGACAGTTTGAAGTAAAATCTATTCATTTTGGTTCAAGGAAGATAAAACTTTGATAAAATAATTAGTTTCCATAAAATGAACAAAAAAATATCTGGTCTTGATTATAATAATAATTTAACTAAAATATATAATACTTTATTTATTAAAATATCTAATAGATGTACATCTACTGTTACTTGTTTTAGATTTCATATGAAAGGACATTATGTAAATGAGTGTTCCTTAAGATTTCCAAAATCTCTTGGACATGATAAGGCTTTCATTTCCAAATCTTTATCTTCTATATTTCTTATAATAAAGGGTTTGAATTCAGTTCGGATTCCCAATAATTTATATGCCAACCCCATTAGACCCAAATTTAAATGGGAAATAAAGCTTTATTAAATCTTTTTATATTAAAAGTGTCTTAGAGGCATCACAAAATGATTTTTGGTACATGGATAGTGGATGATTAAGACATATGACTGGTAATTTTTTAAATTTTCTATCATTCCACAAGTATAATGGAGGTAGTGTTATTTTTGGTGATAATTATAAAGAAAGGAAAAAGGTTTTAGTGAGGTTTTAATTTTAAATTATATTATTATTTCTAAAGTCTTAAATGTTGAAGGATTGAAACATAATTTTATAAGTAATTCACAACTATGTGATAAAGAAATGTTTGTTAAATTTCAAAATGATAAATTTATTTTTTTCAAGGATAAATCTACTTTATTTTTTTGTAAATAGAAAAGATAACACTTATTTAATTAATTTTTCTGAATTAACTTATAAAAATGTAAAATGTGTAAATTTTATTCAATCTGATAACATTTTATATAATATAATGTTGGGACATGCTAATTTCAAGTTTATGCACAAGTTTTCTAAGAACCAAATGGTTTTATAGTTATCATAACTTTAAGTGGAGAACATATTTTTTTATGAATCTTTTTTGGAAGATAAATAGTAAATAAGTTGTTTTAAATCAATTAAGGATGTACAAACTATAAGGCTTCTTGATCTTATTCATGAATATTTATTTGGTCCTATCAAACTAGCTAGTTTGGGTAGAAATAGATATTGTTTTGTTATTATATATGATTTCACTAGATACATTTGGGTTTATTTTTTTACACTTAAATATGAAACATTATCTAAGTTTATAAAATTTTATAAATTTTCTCAAAATGAGAAAGGAAACTTAATTAAATAAATTAGAAGTGATCATTTTAGTGAATTCTAGAATCTTACATTTATCCGGTTTTGTGAATAAAATATTTATTTTCTTAAATTTTCATCTCCTAGAGGACCACAACAAAATGGAGTAGTTGAAAATAAAATAGAACACTTCAACAAATTAATAGGAACTTTTTAAATGAGTTTAGAAGTAATTATAATATTAATATTTTATATTGATATTCATGGATTTAATTTATTTTAAATGGATTTCAAAACCATTTTTCTAAATATTTATATTTCTGAAGAATTATATGTTAGACAACCCCCTAGTTTTAAAAATCAAAAGCATCCTAATTATGTTTTGAAACTATCTAAGGCTTTATATAGTTTTAAAAAATCTCCAAGAGCTTGGTATGAAATGTTAACCAAATTTATTTTGAATAACAATTTTAATAAGGAAAATGTTGATCCTACTTTTTTTTAACAAAAAAACGTTTTAATGATATCTTAATTTTGAAAATTTATTCTAATCAGATTTTTTTAGATCATCACAATGAAAATATTTTTAGTGAATTTTTAGAATTGATGACTTCAAAATTTGATATGAGTATGATGGGGTAATTAAAATTCCTCCTTAGTTTGCAATTATTTCAAAGAAATGATGTTTTTTTCTCAATCAATCCAAGTGTGCTAAATATATAGTTAAGATATTTGTTTTAGATTCTTTAAAAAGTGAAAATAATCACATGTGTACTACTTGAAAATTAGATTTAGATAAATCTAGAAAATCTATTGATGTTAAAACTTATAAAGGCATGATTGGATGTGTGTTATTCTTAATAACTTCCAAGTCTGATTTAATTTTTTCAATTTATGTGTGTGATAGATTTCAAAGTGACCCTAAGGAAAGTCAAATTAAATTTGTTAAGAGAATTATTTTATATGTTAATGGATATTTGGATCATGGTTAATTTTATCCTGTTAAAACTAATTTTGATTTGGCATACTATTCTGATTTTTATTTTGGTGGATGTAAGATAGATATGAAAATAACTTTAGGTTTGTTTCATTTACTTAGAAAATATTTAGTTTCTTGGGATTCAAAGAAACAAAATCCATTTTCTCTTTCAAACATTGAATCTAAATATATAGTTGTTGCATATTATTATGGTCAAACACTATGTACTAGAAAAAAACATTCTTGTTTTGGTTTTTATTTTAATAAGAATCCTATTTTCTGTTATAATAACTTTGTTACTTCTATTTCTAAAAAAACCTTACACCATTATAGGACTATACACATTAATGTTAAATATCATTTTATTAGAGACATGTTCAAAAAGTAATTTTAAATCTATAATTTACTTCTTCACAAAAACGTATATATAATATATTTACTAAACCCATAGATTTATAAAATTATGATGAAATCAAATTCAAACTTTTAATGATAGAAATTTAATCATCCAATATATATTTAAGGATAGTTCAACTGATATTTTTAGCTAAAACGTTAAATTTATTCCATTTTTCTAGTGTGTATGTTGAATCTATTTTATTTTATGGGATCACCCACATGTTATTAAATAGTTGATTAATATTTAATTCATTATAAATCATTAAATCATTCATTTAAAATATTATAAAAAATTCATATCTCCTTAATGATTCTAAAATATATTTCCAAAAGAATTTATATTATTACACACAAGTATTTTTTTATTTCTGAACGTACTATTTGAAAATGTATAAATTTAAGGGGAGTATGGTTATGTGTTTGATGTAACTTTTAGGGTTACTTTATTCCCTAGTAATAATTAAGGGGGGTATTTTTTCGATTTTAAATTTAAAAAGGATAGTTTCTTTCCTAATAATCATTCGGTGTGGATATTTCCTTGTTCAATTTTTAATTATAATGGTTAGTTCCTTTTCCAATAATGACTATTTAAGTTTGGGGAATCATCTTTAAACCTTAAATATTTTTTATCAATTTCAAAAAGAGGATAAATTTTTGGAATTGACATTTTTTTTGCAATTATCAAAAGGGTGATAATTTTTAATTGGATCCTTAATCCAATTTATTAATATTTTTTATAATTTCAGTAATTATAGTTTTTCATACACTGTATTATTTTTCATATTTTAGTTTTTTCATATTATAATTAAATTATAAAGTGACATTGTGAAGTGACTTTGAGGAAGTATCCTTGATTGAAGTGACTGTGAGTGAACATTCAACCAAATTTGGAATTGAACTCAAGTTAAGTGGTTGTGAGTGAAAATTTGACAAAGTATTGCAATGACCTTGAGTGAAGTGATTGTGATTAAAAATTTGAACAAAAATAAAGTGACAACATGAATAAAAATGAAGTGACTGGATACAAAAATGAAGTGACCACATGAAGAAAAAAATTGATCGCATGCACATAAATGAAGTGAACACAAGTTGAGATTTGTAAAAGTATTAAACCTGCCTTATGACCAATATGTGGTCTCTTAATTACTTTTCTAATATTTTAACTCAAAAAACCTCTGTTTTATTTATACTTTTATATTTCAAATTACTGCATGTTTGTTTCACATATTTATCCTGATTCAATTATTCCTTAAATATTTATTAATTATTTTAATACTATGTAGTTTTATTTGGAATAATTTTATGTAGTATTAAGTTCTCATCATGTGGGTTCAGGTTTCACATTGTTTTTGTGGGGAAACATTAGTTCCAAATTAAATGCGGTTGGAATTTGAAGAGTTTATCTCGCATACTTTATGATAGTTTTCTAAAGAACTTTAATGTTGATTATAATTATTTATTGGAATTGTATTAAATATAATAGTGTGTTATCTCTATACAATTTGTTTTAAATTTTAAAAATTGTCAAATTAACCCATGTGGGTATGTTTTTCATGTGTATTCAATGAAGATATCACATGTAGCATTAGTAAAGATAAAATACAATAGGATTCATGCTTTAAATCTTCTATGCATAAAAAACTCTATATAAGAAGTTTGAAAGATCCAGATCTATATATGAGGTCGATGATTTTATTAAACTATATAAGAGCGACATAATTTAGCGATAAACTACCCTTCTCAGTCAAATTACAATAGTTTGATTTTTTACCGCTGGAGAGATTCTTACTACCTCAACACTCAGAACTTGAAGTGTTCATCTGTTTTTTTTACTATAATTGTTTTTTATTCCTTTTCATTAAAATATGAGTGAATTATATTTCCCCTTTAAAATATGTGTGTGTGAGAGTTATTACTTCCCAATAAAAGTCAGTTTTTGGTTGTGCCTCTAAGTTAAAAAGGCATGAATCTTCAGGTCGTGCCTCTATGTATAAAAAGGCAGGTCAGGTTTGGGTTTAATCCTTCCACTACATTAATTTAATTTTATATCTTTTATGTAATCATAAAATTATTTAATTTATTTAAAATTCCAATTCACCCCCTCTTAGTTAATATATCATCTTACCATTGGGACCAACAAAGCATTCTTCTTTATTTTTTTATATCCAAGGGTAATTTCTATATACATACCTATAATGGATTCATTTCTATGATTCGGTTCAATTTTAGATGGTGATACAGAAACCTGAGATCAATATTAGAAAACTTTTGAGCATCCTGGCATTGATCAAACATGTCATCGATATAAGGAAACATATATTATTTATAATTATATTTATAAATATACATTTATGAAAATTTATTTATAACTATGTATATAGTTATTAGTTTATAATTATATTTATAAATTTATTTTTATAATATATTATGTTCTTTATGATTTATGTAATGTTTTTAAAGATAACCCACAATTATAATTATATTTATAAATATATATTAATAATTATATATTTATAATTATATATTTATTTAAATATATTTATATTTATAAGAATTTTTTAAAAATTTATATTTATAAACATTTTAATATATATATATTTAACATATTTACTTATAAATATGTATTTATAATTATATTTTTATTTAAATATATTTTTATTTTGAAAAAATTTAATTATTTTTTAATTATATATTTATTTTTTATGTATTTAATATATTTATAAAATATAACATTTAAAAAAACTAGATATTAAAAAAAATCAAGAGTCATGTGAATATTTATTTTTAATATGTATATTTTAAATATATTTATTTTTAATATGTATATTTTAAATATATTTATTTTTAATATTTATAGAATATAATAATTAAAAAACTAACCCCCCCCCCCCAAATTTCATGGTGAGCATCGCCTGGGTGGCTATATCTAAAATTTAACCAACCCCATGTCAGGGCAACAGGGACCCAATGGGAAATTGGAAACCTCACATTTTTGCCCGACTATCTTCATTCATGCCTTGTTATGCCCTTTTACTGTCTCACTTAATCTCATCCTCACCAAACCTCCTCCTTGTTAACATAATGATGCCTCCCCATCACGTCTCCCAGCCACGCCTCCCCAACTTCCTCGCATCCTCCTTTGTAGATTTCAACTGGCATTTTCATGCCTTCACACCTCCCCGCATCGACACAATCCAGTGCCTTAAGTCGTGGAGGATCTAAAAATCCAACATCGGGTCATTTCTCCGTCAAACTAGGTCCCACTGGAAGTATTTTGTGCTTTAATTTTCTTTTACTAATTATATTCTATTTTTTGTGTATTTTTTATATAATCTAGTATGTATATTAAAATCATGTTTTTCTTTTCATATTTTTCATATGCTCTTGTTTTTTTCTACCTCTATAAATTTTCACCGTTCCAATAATTTACACTCCTCACATTTCTCTCATGTGTCTCCATCCTCTTAGGATCAAAACTTTTAGGGTTACCACAGTCCCTACTCTTCTCATATCTCCTCCCTGCTCAGTGTTCTGCTCCTACATCTCCCTACTCTCGTCCTTATTTGATGTTCGGATCCTGTATCTCCCTCCATGAATCATGGTTCTCTCCTTCCCACATCAGCCTCATCATGAAATTATTGATCTTTTGCCTACCCACCCTCCTTAGTGATTTTATCCTTACACATTGGAAGATAGATTTACAAGTCTCTCAAGTAAGCCTCACACAATTTTAATCCCATATTGATCATTCAACACTTGATTTATTTCTTGAAAATTTAATTCTCTCTATTGATTTTTAAATTTTCCATGTTTCAGTTGGATTATCTTCTTTTTTTCATGTTTATGGAACCCCTGGTTTTGTGAAACGTTTGGTTTCTTTCCCTCTCTCATCATGATTTCTGTTGAAGAAGCATTATGTCTAGCCATTCCATCTTTTATCCTCCTTGCACACCCAATAACATAAGTCAAAATTCATATCCACTTCATGAACTATAGAAGTTACCTTAGACATTTCCATTATCTGGTTATATTCCTCCATGGTCAGTCCATGAGATTATTTATCCATCTCCAAGCCAACCCTTTACTTTCCATCGATTAGGGATTCATCTCCCAAATAATTGTTCTTAGTTATCCTAAATTCCCTAGGTCCACTGTACATTTGTTTAATTATGAAATCGTGGAAGTGAATTTTACAGGTTTATTATTCATCAATTTTGGCATATACTTGCATGTTATTTTCTGTTTAATTATTCACTTTTTATTTTCCAAAAAAAATATTTCAAAATTTTTTCTATATTTTTTTAATATACAATTTTATATTTTAATAGTGTTTTCATAATTTATTAATTATTTTTTTCTATTAACATTCTATTTTATAATCCATAGTAGTTGTATTTGTATTTTACATTGGGTTCTCAAAATACCGGTGTGTCCTACTATTTAAGTCATGGTCAAAATACCTCACCTTTAAATTATTTTTTTTACTCTTGTTTATATTTCTTATAAAAAATTAAATATTCACTTCATAAAAGTAATATATTAAACTAGTTTGAGTGTCTCTATGTTTTGAGACCCGAAATATATCATAATTAAATCTTAATACTTTACATTATTGGTAGAATTCCAGGTGTTGACCCCCATAGGTAATGATTCCAATAGTAATTTTTAGTTTTGGATTTCATATCCAATTTCATTAATTTTGTCTTTCCAACTTGAGTTTTAAAATTAAACTTTATCTGATTTATCATGTATTTGAATTTTTTATTTAACTGAATATGTTTTGTACACAAATTTATTTTGCATTCCATTTTTAAATCTAATATGTTTCCAATTTTGTTTTGGAATTATATTTAGTTTTATTTTCCTTTTTAATGATTTGAAACTATTATTTATTTATTTATTTTATTTTTTATTTTGTTTTATATATATTTTTCAACATTATTTTATCTATAAATTGTCTTTTTCTGCAATCATATATTTGATTTAAAATTACTGGGAAAATGTTATTTGTTTTAGGTGTTGTCAGCACACACTTTGGGAAAGATATAAGATATTTTCCTTATTTCAAGTGAAGATTTCAAAATCATGGGATTCTATACATAAATAGCTATAAAACTATCCTTTAATATCCAAGAATAGGTTATATCAATTCACATAATCTTATAGGAAGTGAGGTATGAATCTAGTCATGTGGATTTAAGAATTACATTAATTTTAGTTTCATATGACTCCTAACTTCATAGTATTATAGATTTAAGCATTAATTTAATGGTGATATTCCCTATTCATTTTCATGAGTGAATTATTAATTAGATTTCAAGGAATTGTTTTTGATAATGGACTTGGGAAATAATATTGTATGGACTAGACCTGCTAAAACGTGAAGTGGGATAAAATTTTAACTAATATATTTGTTCCTTTTACTTATGGTTGATTCTTATTCTTGGATCTTAAAGCTATATTTGATTTATCATAGAATAAATATTTACCCAGGATAGGTGAAATAATGATAGTTGAATCATATTTCCAACACCCTCTATCTAATTGTTCATCGGGTAAAAGTAAATTTAGAATGATTGATGTAGGGACAACAGAATCCCAAAACTCACATTAGGATTTGTAGCATAGTTACTTTTGGGAGTGATAGTGACCAAAGGGGAGTTATGGCAGTAAACAATAAATATATAACATGATGGAGTGTGTCATAGTTCATTGTAACTTAACTTACATTCATAATTAATTAATTGAATTCGATTTAATAATTGATTTCATAAACCTTAACCAAGAGTGTTGATACAATAGATTCTACCACTTAAATACTAATTCTTTAATTTAGTCCATGATTTATTCAATATTTTCTGATTTATCTATTTATTCATCAGTATTTCACACATGTCTTTTTACCTGGTTTTCCGAAAAACAACTGAATAACAAGTATAGCCCAAATCTATATCTCTATTGTTCAACTAATCACCATTACACATTATCAATTTCAATGTATTAGTTTATAAATTATTATTGATGATAGTCATGTAACCATTTTCTTAGTTTGATTGTTCCCTATATTCCCCATGGATTCACTCAAAATAGATATTTCATCATCATTTCTCACTTTCACAGTGGTTTATTTCTCTGCTATTTTTTCATGGAATAGATTTTTTATAGTTTTTATTTATTTACTCTTCATAACCATATCAATCCTGAGTCCTAGACTTTTATTAAAAAAATTAGTTTTGGTTATCTCTTCCCTTCTCTTATTTTAAAAACTTTCACTTTTTTTAATTTTTCTATTTCATCTAAGGTAAAAAACTTGTTCTTGATTCTTTGATGAATTTAATATCATCATATATTTTATCTTTCATATTTTTTGCTTTATTATACTTTGATAGAATTGTTGATTTATCTCTAAAATGTTCAGATGGGAAGGAGGTTATAATTTCATTTTCCAAAGAATAAGTAGTCATTTATTTTGATCTTCATACTTGTTGATTATTTAGTGTAGACATGAATCAATTCAATCCTCCCATAATCTCATTTTTTTTCTATAGGACTTATTAACCTCTCTAATATTCTTTCCAAATTACTACTTGGATATAAATTTTACCTCATTCCATATCATTTTCTTATTTTATTATCCACAACTTTTAGAAATATTTGGATCAAGAATTCAATTCAATTTATCACCAATTATTTAAGGAATAATTAGTTTCTATATGTCTTTAGTTATAGATGAACGATAACTTGGTGAGAATTATTTCTCGAATCTAGTTTTTCATCAATATACTTTGTAGTCCAAGGGTTCCAAGAGATATGCCAGGAGGCTTAATTTCCTTACTTAATACCATACTCATCACTCTTAACATCATTACAATTGATTCCATAGGCATGTTAAGTGGCATGAAATATAAATCATAAATGTCTTGAAACTAGACATTTTAAAAATATCATAAACATATCATAATTTACCTTTGAAAAAAAATTAATAAATATATACTTTGTTGTAAATTAGAAAGTTGTGATTCTTTCATATGCATCACTACCCCCTAATAGATCAAATTTCTCCTCATTTAACCTCTAATTTCTTATTAAAGTTTCCTTTATAAATACAAAAAAAAATGTGTTTCATATTGAACATTTCTACAATATCTATAGATGTGACAGTAAATTTTTTTCTATTAGCTTCAAAAGAGCAGACACCATGGTCATCTTTTTTCTCGAGTTTAAAATTGGCATAATATTCTATTATATCATCATCATAAATATTTTCATCAAAACTATGTTAAAATATGACTATCTAATTTTAAAATCTTAAAACATATATTGGACTCATTATAATTTCATGAATCTATTCTATGTCAATCATTCTCTTATCAAGGTTTTTATTGTCAAACCCTTTTGAAACTATTCAATCTTTCAAAGTGGATGATGAATCCTTCCTAGGTGAATGAAACACTCATTTCCTTTTTTATTTTGGATTTCTCTTAGTAATGACCTTTTTTCGTTGCCTTTATAGGAGGTAGAAGATGAAAAATTCTTCATACTTTCAAAGGGTTCTCAAATCACTATTCCCTATAGTTTTTTTTTACCCAGTAAATATGATATGAAGGTAGTGATCAACCAATATTTCTCAACTTACAGAACCTATGTTACAACTTTCAATGATAATATGATTTGATAACACGAATCATAGTAGTTAGGAGATGAAATCTTCTTCATACCTTCAAAGGGTTCTCAAATCACTATTCCCTTTAGTTTTTTTTACCCAGTAAATATGATATGAAGGTAGTGATTGACCAATATTTCTCAACTTACAGAACCTATGTTCCAACTTCCAATGATAATATGATTTTATAACATGAATCCTAGATTGAAGAAGGTCATCTATGGATACTAATATCAAGAGCATTTACTATTTATAAATAATGATTCTACAAGTACTTCATTTAATATCCATTTTAGAAATTATAGAAAATACCAAATCAAAAAAAGGTATGGCATATCTTAAAATATGACAGGGGTTGTTCCAGAAATTTAATAAAGATTCACTATTGATGTTATGGAATATAATCATTAATGATAGATTCATAATCAATGATAAGTTAATATTTTAGTCAGTGATGGATATTTCTATATATGACTAGTTATATCATAACTATAAATAGTTTTTTATAACTAAAATGTAATATAGTACTACTTTACTAGGTTTTCATTTATAGAAAACACCTAATCCAGGACTTGATCCTGTGAAACCACCCCACACCCTATCCCCCCTTGCCACCCCAGTCGTCTGCGGGGGTAGGGGTAATAGATTTCTATAACTCAAAAAGACATAATAAAATAATCTTTGAATTATTATAATGAATTGATAACAAAATATTATAACTCATAAGAAATTATATCAATAATTGATGTGAAATGAATTTGTGATTATTTACAATGAATTTAAAATAAATATAATAGTTCATAGATTTCTAGTGAACAAAATAAAAAACAGAATAATATGCTCACTGGACATTAAATAAAATAACTTGGATAAAGAAATAGGATTGGTTATAGTATTATTATACTTTTAATGATTTGGAACCTAATAGAAGTGAATAGAAATATTGTAATTCAGTGAATATTTATATTTTTATAACTCATAATATATTTTACACTAATTAGTGTTATAATTATCATGAGATTTATTTTTATCAAGAAATTATTAATTCCTTTTACTTACAAAATATTTCTTCTCACCTTAATTTCTCTTACAACATTTCTTCTTCGGATACACTTACAATGGAAATGTATTGTTTATTTCAGTGCACATATCCAAATATTATTTTTTCCATTTTTACATAGGGCTAGTAAGATATATTGGAAAACTTTTCTAGTAATTATTTAAAATTTATCACATAGGTTATGTAATTCTTCATCAGATAGACCATTGGGTAATTTACTAACAATAGTGGTGTATTTAATGATTCAAAAGATAACTCAATATGTAATTCATTAATAGATCCATGTATTTCATCATTGGTAGAATATTTAAGTAACTCATCGAATTATATTTTATGTAATTTATTAATATGTATGTCATTATTAGGATATTTGAGAAACAAATTAGTAAATGTATCCTCAAAATGGAAAATAATTGACATATCAATAGTCGTTTCACCTAGATAATAAAACAATTATTCATTTGTAACAAAATAAAGATGTAAATATTTTAATATATCATCATGTAAATTAATTATTTCTTTTGGTATATCAATATCATCAATAGATAATTCATTATATACCACAACATGTTTATCAGAAGGATTACTTGAGGAGGAATTTAAAGAAAACAACTTAACCTGATTTCTATTTAGAAATGGATTAGTAAAATTTACACCCCCCCCCTCAAGTGGTGCGATGGTTGATTTGTCAATCACTATATGGGATTCCACTTTTCACTTCTTTGTTTCCCATCTTCTTATATTTTATATTCATTGGAAGTATATCTTTGGATCAATTATAATAATCTCATCCAAATAAGTAGTGGTCATAATAATTGATAAATTCATTTCCTTATTTTCATAAAAATTTTCTTCCCTCGTGTTATTTTGATATTGTTCATACTAATGAATGATATTCTACATTTCCTAAGAAGTGGTGCAATCTCGTCATCAAAATTATTTCTTAAATAGAGAAAAATATAATATACATAACTCTATAATTTAGTACATGATTCAAACTATCAATACTAGTATGTTCTTTTAGGTCACAATTATGAATTATGATAGGATTTACCATAATATTAAAACCTGACTTGTCATGATTTCTCAAATAAGACTTTATTTTCTTTTTTCTAAATATGATAGTTTCCACCATCAATAAATGGTGGTCTAGAAATATTTTTTCCATTTTTTTATTATTTTCTATTCATCATAAAGATTATTCTCTCCCTTGGAACTTTTAATGTCTAGGATAGAGGTATTCCAAAAATAAAATATTCAATAAATAAAGCATAAAAATTAATACTCAAAAAATCCAATATATAATACCAATTTTTAGATCATAATTAGAGTATAACAAAGACATGTTGGGGTTTAATTTTAAGCCTTTAAAATTAAGTAAAATGTGAACGGATTATAATATGCTTAATAAGAATAATTTGGTGGTAATTATGATAAAAAATTTAGTGTAACTCATGAGTATGCAATGGGTTTGAAGTGATGAAAAAACATGCATAGGCAATAAGATAAAAAATATTGTACCAAATATTTTTAGTAGCTCAGATCATCTAATCTTAGTATTCTATTCACACTCTCAAATGTAGATATATGTGGATATTCAATATGTATATAAACTTTTAAAAGGAGTCACAAACCTTTATAACCCACCTTTTCACCCTAGAGGCACAACCCAAGACCTATTATTTAATAAGGTATAACTAATACCCAACCTTTATGGAAATGGTATAACCATATGTGATCATTATTTTTGATCAGGTAATTATAACCAGTGAGTATCTTTCTTTTAATAGAGGCAAAACTGAGAGTAAACACAGTTGTTGAAAATAATGTGACAGTAAAAGAAATGATATAACAAAGTAACTCGAGGGTAGATTTTGATGAAGAACATGGATTCAAAATATGTAGTTCAGTCTCCCAGATTCATGAATGATTATTATTATGATAATATCATGAGATCCATGATTAAGTTATTTATTTATAGTATGTTTTCTTGTCTTCTCTATTGAACATTAGTGTCTCAATCTCTTTAAACCAACAATATCTATAATTTTCTACTTCTCTCAAATGGTCACTTCTTCAATGATTTACTTCATCCAATAGAGTGAAAGTTTCCTTCATTATTAACTCAAGAGATTGGGGTTTTTATCTCTTTCTTCAACAACCTAGTTGAAAATAATGATAAATAAATACAAGAATATAGAAAAGTAAGTAATTTTTTGTAACTAGGATGACGGTGAGTATAATCCACTATCTATGTGAACATTTTTGTTAATGACAACATAATTTTACACTTCTTGTGATCATCTTGAATGGAATTGAGTATAATTGACATTGTAACTAGTGATTCAATAGTATTTAGAGGTTTAATTATGTTGTAAACTAAAATTCATAATGATTCATATATTGAAATTATATCTAGAAATTGATATCATATATTATGATAGTTGTAATCATCATTGTCAGTAATTAAAATGAGTGATAAGCTAAGTCATAAAGGATGATATCTCAAATCAAGATGTAGCTTTTAGTGATTCAATTATATCTTAAACCTATAAAAACATTTCTTATTCTAGAAAATCATTCTCATACCATCAAAACATATTGTTTTCACAAAATAAATTGAAATTGAATATAAAAAATGACTTATATATTGAACACTACATACCTAAGAAATATTTTATTAAAGAATAATAATAGAGGAAGGATCTTTATGGGGTTTTGGTCACCCAATAATATCATTATATCATTATCAATGATGTACATGGATAACAATAATTAAAATACGGGTGTATGCTACAATATATCTATATCATAAACCATGATATCAATTATTCAAAATCAAGAAGTAACAATGAATTTATCCTAAATAAAGAATCAACAATGATAAACAGATATCATAAAATTAGTAATATCCAACATTGAAACCAGAAATCACTTTAATATATATCTAATAAAAACTGTATTCATAATATAAAAAAGAACACAATACAGAATATTAACATAATATAAACCTCATAAACATATTTTTAACAATTAAAATAATTTTATTGTTCAAGGAACCAATTTTTTTGTAGTATCTAGTGATAAATATGGTCCATCACTCACTATATCTCCAATTTTGGTCCATTATAAAGGTGATTGACATGGCCACCGTGCAATGTTGCAAATGGATTTATGCCAATGGTTTAGTGATAACTAAACTTATAAGTAAATTAAATCACTATTAGATGCTCATCCCAAGATCCTTCAAACTATAGAAAGTGAGCTCTCAACATATCTTTCAACATCTGAATTGTTCACCTGGTTTAGTCGATGGCGAAAATATTTTACTAAAACAAAAATGAGTGCCAAAATCATGTTACAATACCATCCACACTCTTTGTTGAAACAAAATATTTTTATGAGTTTCAATCCCAATGTGGGTATCTAATAATTTATGTCTTTGGGTCCTGTCTGAGTTAAATATTTCATCACTAATCAATTGTGGTGATTAAAAAGGTGATAAAGTATCATCTTTAACTTAATGCTTACAAATGGAGTTAAGGTATCATATTTAACCCTTGAGAAGTTATTTTCCTTGACCTAATTAAATCTCTATAAAGTAGTACAGTCTCTCGACTGGTTTATCTAAGATCATTCCTCAGTAATAGGTCTTCTATTTTCAAATCAGCCTTGTTGTGTCCACTCAATCTCAAAATGATCAGTGAAGTTAGATAGAATTTTTCTCTATGTTGTCTTCTTCCTCGCTCTTCTTCAAGAGCTTCGACACCCAAATCATAAATAGAAAATAGTAGTGTCGACATTGCTCAACTCTCTTCTTCTTCTTATTCTTCTTCTTATTCTTCTACCTCCTCCTCCTCCTCATATTCTTCTTTTTCCTCTTCTTTATTCTCTTTTTTCCTTCGAAAATAATTGGGCATGGAGTAGAAATACCTTATTAACATATTTTTTATCTAATTCTTCTTGCTTGACACACAAGATTTTATTTCCAGAATTGTTGGCTTATCTTTCTCTTCTTCTCTTCTTGATGAATGGATGAAGAGTTCTCCGACACTTGTGTATAAAAATAAAGGAAAAATTTTAATGAAGTATCATTAAAAAAACCGAATATTTTCATATGGTTTTTATTGATTTGAAAAATACATATGATAAATTTTCTAGAGAAGATTTATGGAAAGCTCTTGAAAGAAAGGAGGTGCAAGTGGTGTATAACAAACTCATCCAGGACAATTATGAAGAGAGTTTGACTCGAGTTATAAAACTCCATTAGGTGATACAAAAGAATCTTCGGTCTCAGTAGGATTGTGCATCAAGGTTTTTATATAATCCCATACTTTCTTTCTTTGTTCATAGATGAAAATACAAATAATATTCAAGAGGATATGCCTAATTATATGTTTCTATTTTGAATGATATGGTTCTCATTGAATAATTCAAAATGACTATCACTTTAAAGTTAGATTTATAGAAATAAACTTTTAAATCAAAAAAATTTCGTCTTAGTAGGGATAAGACAGAATATATGGGGTGTATTTTTTTAGTAATGGATTTTATGATAATATTATAGGTGTGATATTGGGTGCCCATGTTATTTCAAAATTCGGTTGTTTTTTATGTTTAGTCTCATTCTTGCAATGTGAGTGAGATATTAATTCAAATGCCTCATAAAATTAAAACTAGATGAAAAAAATATTCAAAGTATTATGCGGTGATTTGTGATTTTAAAATTATGTTGAAATTGAAGGTTAAATTGTATAAGACTTTTATTAGAGAATTTGTTTCTATATAGTAGTGAGTGTTGACCTTTAACAAGATGCCTTGATAAAAAATAAAGGTAATAGAAATAAAAATGTTAAGAAGAACAAGTGGTATACTAAGATGAATATGATTAAAAATAAATATGTTTAAGAGAATGTTGAATTGAATCCCATTGATGAGAAGATGAAAAAGAGGATAGATTAGGGTGACTTGAACATGTTATAAGAAAACTTAACGTATTTAAAATTGATATTTAATCCCCAAGCTCATGCGAATTTCTGAGTAAATGGGGCAGCAGTGATTCTACTCATGCCCTAGCTCAATTTTTGGAAAATTCAGAGTTAAATATATAGAATCCTGATAAACGCTTCCACACATGTAGAATTGTCGCGTGGTATGAGTGAACAGGTGTCCATTTTTTATCAAAAATTTCATGTGGATTTCACATCGCGTGTGAACACACCTACCCATGGTTTATCCTTTCTTCCTATTACATGACCCACAACCTCTGGTTCGTCGATGCTTCCTTGCACGACATGCCCCATATACTCTGATCCTCCATCATTGCCTCACATGAAACGACCTGCTGCTAGAAGCCACTCTTGACCTATCGCACGCACACCACTGATTCACACACTTTAGATCTATAACACCATGATCCCAGCACCGGTTCATGTGTGTAACTTTAAACATTTATTGATTTGTTTTATTCGTTATATTTTTAATTTTTCCCCAAATATTTCATAGAGTTGATAATTTTTTGTATTCTGGAATGTTGGTTATTTATTATTTTCTTCCAATATTCTAATCAAATTAAGCCTCATCAGATTCTATAAAATAAAATGCTATCCTTAGAATTTTTTTGATCATGTCATTTGGATTTGGTATCATTCATCATAGCCCCATACCCAAGCTGGTGCTTCAACCAATTCTCCAATAGAGAATCTTTTGAAGATGAGATTTTATTATTCAATGAAGCTAATTGAGTCGATATGCATGGATGATCAACAAGACATAGCCCTGATGTAGATCTATTCCTCTAGCCTTTACTCCTCACCTCTTCCTACTTTGTTCATATCATCATTAAGTCCTAGATTGAGCACCTCTTATTTACACATTTCAAGCTGTTTCCATGTAGCCAACATGATATTCAGATAACACAGCATCAAATTTTTAAGATTGCTCCCCTATTGCATCACAGTACTCAAGAAATTGAAGACACCAGCACACATGCCCCTTCTTGAATAATTTAAAATTAAAGTAGTAAAATTCATATCAAACTTGAAATTTTAGCCAAAATTATTCAATTTTTATATACATAAACTATAATTTATTCTAAATTTATGCACATAAAGTTATTTTATGTGATGTTTATGTCTTTGGGTTTCCCGTCTTCTCTTTCTGTATATTGAAAAGCCATTATATGATACTATCTACAAATGATATATGATCTATTCTGTGGGAATTTTTGTATCCTGATCTTTTCCGAATGTTGTCAGGCCGAATGCCTCTGACCCATACTATGCACCAGGTCATAACCTTCACGAGGTGAGATTCTCAATGAGATCTTTGGGGATGTAGGGGTAACACGCCCCTACTCTGGGGGGTCGAAAGTCCTCAACCCAAATTTTGGGGAATTGTAGCAATGCTGACCACTATAAGAGAGTTGACCGACCGACACCGAAAGGGCACTATAGTGACACAGAATTCCAACTTCCATTCACTATAGCTATTTGGACTTCCAGTCATTAGAATTGTATAACTTTTGATTTGGGTGGCTACCTTCTAATGTAACAATACAGAATTCCCATGCGGTTGGTGAAATAGTGGATCATCTTCCTCTTTTTGTATCCCATTTTAGGATAGGGTTCCTAAGTAATCATATTTTAGAATTATCAATATAATTTGTGCTCCAAACATATAGTGAAATTATCTCTCTATATGGATGTAGGGATTATTCCAAAATCACATAAAGCTTTGTGTTCTGGGTGTTTCTTTTTTCCCTCTTACTCTTATTTGAATCGTTTTTTTTTTCATTGCGACTCCCAATGTTTTAACATCATATTCAACCATTTATAGGTCTTTAAGGTATGTTTTCAGGGTTTTCTTGGATTTTTAGTATAAGGCCCTAGCCTTAAACATTACTTAATCTTGAGTTATTACATGATTACACATTGAGGATCTTTTCATGTTTATATTTTTAGAGAATTAGATCATAAATCATGCATTACATTCTACATTTAAATAAGGTGGTTACATTAAAGACAATATTCACTTTTCCCATCAAAGGAAACATATTTAAAACAAAACATGGATTATTTCTTGACACTTTCTTGACACTATCATCACATCATGTACATTTCCCTTGACCTGTGAAAAACATTTCAAAAACATGGGATGAGCATAAAAGCTCAGTAAGGGATATAAAAATATGGAAAGGAAACATTAGTCCATGTATACATAATAATTAATGAAAACAATCTTTACTCATAAAACCAAAGAACTTTAACATACCTCATCAAATCATGAATAAATCATAGAAATCATAATACATAAAGGTAACTTGAGGCATTCATAACATTCTTACGCAGGGAGTAACCCTCATGGTTACGTTTGGAATACCCATCACAGTATATTCCTTAAATATCTTCGGAGAAACCTTAGCGTTTAACTCCTTCACATTACCCAATGCATTGGACAGATATATCGGGCTCACATGCCCTTAGTTTATCATGGAACCACCCATCTTCATAAACAATTCCCAAGAACCATAACATAATCGCATCACATAAAACATGCATAAAGGAAACATAACATTTCCACATTTCAATCACAAGATATCAATACAACACATTGATATAATAAAAACATTATCAAAACCATTTTCAATACCAAAATAAAAGAAAGGTAAAACATGGTATTTATTTTTCATTTAAAAAAACGTTATGGCTTGTAGAGGAAGTAGAATCTCAAATAATGGTCACGGCGGCGGAGAAGTCATTGTTGTCGCATACGTACGACAAAAACATTCCCTTTTGTCATTTAGTAAAATGCTTTGTATAAAAAATATTCCATTTGAATAAATGTAAAATTCAATGTGTTTTATACACAATATAAAAGAAGGTTGTGTATAAAACAAAATATGCCTCAATGAAAGGAGATTGAGACGAAGTCCCATACCTCGTGTCCGACATGACTCGATCGTTCTTTAATATCCTGAATAATAAACTATAGTTAATTTATAATTTCTTAAGAACATTTTTCGAGTTCATTATTCCTTTTAAATCACTTATTACCATGTTATTAACGCTATGTAGTTATTTAAGTTAATAACGGCCGTTTTGTCGATCATTGGTACTTGAGTCAAAAATGGACTTCTTATAATTACATGTTGTTCATATGGTCAAAGGTTCATTATATCAAGAATTATATTCATGATGTAGATATAATATATATCATATATATCCATTATATACATGTATTTATAATATTACATAAAATTTAGAGGTAAGAAATGAAATGCACCGTTCATGGAGACGGTAAGCTGTACGTACACATGAACGCTACTTCCATTTCTATTTCATATTTAATGGAATTAAAACATAATGATACATAGTAGTATTATAATTACAGTATGGTATCATATATAATATCATTAAATTTATCCTTTATACGTACCACATATGGTATGAATGATTAAAATCACTTTGAGGGGGCGGTAGTCTGCACTTCCAAAAATGAAGATATCGTGTTGACCCATAATGGAAACCATAAAGGTATGTCATAAATGAAAAATACAGAATAATAAGGAAGACATAAACATATTATATATCATATATAAATATAGTGACATCTTAATGTCCACCTTTAAAGGTGTTAAAAGAATATTGAACAATCATCGTTTCGTGGTAGAAATTCTCCATCCACAGAATGAGTATGTTATTTAACCATTAGACGAAGGTGTGTGTAAGTGTAGCTTTAATGATACTCATAAAAAAATCCCATTATATTGAATATACTGGTTTTGTTACAAAATTAAGGAATAACAAGAGTTTATGGGGTTGGAGAAGCAAAATAAAACAAAACAACACAAGTGAAGACATTACCTTTAAATCGGGTAACTCCTCTTGGTTTGAACCAAAAGGGTTTCTTGAAGATCTTTATGCCTAAGGTAAGGCTTATAAGATTAATATAGGGATTTGTAGAGATAAAATTATCAGATCTTGGATGATACAATGGCTTGAGAGGTGTGGGTAAGGAGGTAGAGTTGGGGGGCCTTTTATAGGAGGGAGTAGGGGCACTCTTGGAAAGTCAAGAAATGTTACTTTATATTAAAATGATTTTCGGATTTTAAAGGTCCCAAATTGATATATTTAGAGTATAAGCTGATAAATGTTCTAAATATACTAATCCAATGGGTTTTTGACAATTGTAAGTCTTATATTTTACATTATCTTTTCATTTTATTTAAATCATTCATTAATGAGGTAATCGTTGCATCATCATGGTGCATAAAAATTTAATTTATTTAGTGTCTAAAAAACATAAAAAAATTCTATGATGTAGGAAATATATTTAGATTTCCGATGACTATTTATAGTTCAAGAGATCATTTATGTAGACAAAATTAAAATTGTTTTACTTAGGTGATACATACTTTTGTGATATTCTCCTTTCTTTAAAAATAAAATGATAAAGTGTCACTATCACCCAAAAGTGATTCCATGGGGTTCCTAAGTTTGGTACAAGGAATCCCATGGTTGGCCATGACACAACCAGTAGCATTAGGACACTTGTTGGGGTCATGTTTTATTATTATGATATTTTTTTTATCCTTAACTACCCGATTACTAATTAATCACGATAATTAAAGATAATTACCGTCATTACTATTCATAATGTCCAAAAACAAAAGAGTATTAATTATATAATTTGGACCTTAGGATTCCAAATATTGAATCCATTTTACCAAATTCCAAATACAAAAATTAATGTAATTAATTTAAAAATGATTCTCGTTGTCAAAACAGATAGCGGGTTTTTTAGAAACAATTTCTATCAAAAGTTTGACAATTGTTTATGTCCAATTTAAAAGTGAAATTAATCCCAATGACCACCATTGGATTAAATGGTAAAAATATATTCTATATAAACTTTAAAACTAATTAAAAAGATAGTCTATCAATATAATTAAATTAGATGAAAAAGCATTTTTGAAGTAAAATGTAGTATTTTTCACTATTCATTAAAAATGAACATTGTCAGAAAAATACCAAACATTTATCCAAAGTAAATTTAAATGTCCCAATTCTAATTAATAAGTTTATTTTGACAAATAGAGCTTATAAAATTGTCAAAATTTTGATTTAAAAATTTTTTGCCATCAAAAGGCGGTAAAACAATCTTTTAAAATTATTAAAGAATTCTATGCATAAGATTGGATTTATTCTCATTTTAAGCCTCTTAAAAAACTATCTAATTCATAAATAGACATAGATATGGAAATACCTAATTTTTTACTTACTTGGGATGTTACATCCTTCCACCCTTTAGAAAATTGTGTCCTCGCAATTTATTTACTTATCGAATAAGTGGGGGTATTTATCCCTCATTGCATTTTCATATTCTCATGTTGCCTCTTCAATCATGTGGTTTTTTCACAAAACCTTTACTTTATGAATCAAATTATTCAACAATACTTGCTCCATGTGGTCAAGAATATAGACCAGTTGTTCCTCATAAGATAAATTCTCTTCCAGCTGAACTACCTCCGGACTCAAAACATGAGATGGATCTGGAATGTACTTCCTTAACATTGAAACATGAAAAACATTGTGTACCTAAGATAAACTTGGATGTAAATCCACTCGGCATACAACTAATCCAACTCTCTCCAGAATTTCATATGGTCCAATGAACCTTGGACTCATCTTTCCTTTCTTACCAAATCGAATCACACTTTTCCATGGTGAAACTTTGAGAAAGACGTGATCACCTACCTCAAAAGAGAGATCCTTCCTCATATTGTCCGCATAACTTTTCTGCCTGCTCTGAGCTATTCTCATGTGTTTCTGTATCAGCTGAACTTTTTCTGCCAACTCTTCTACCAATTCTGGTCCCATCAACTTCATTTCACCCACTTTATCCCAAAAAGCTGGAGTTTGACATCGCTTCCCATATAATG
Source organism: Viscum album (assembly GCA_963277665.1). NCBI lineage: Eukaryota > Viridiplantae > Streptophyta > Magnoliopsida > Santalales > Viscaceae > Viscum > Viscum album. The sequence continues at coordinate 1,897,608,346 of OY728123.1, forward strand.
CCTCAAATGGTTCCATCTGTATACTAGAATGAAAACTGTTATTATAAGAAAACTCAACCAAAGAAAGATGTTGGTCCCAACTTCCCTGATAATCCATCGAACAGGCACTTAGCATATCCTTCAAAGTCTGAATTTTTCGTTCTGAATTCCCATCTGATTGAGGATGAAAGGTTGTACTAAAATTTAATTCAATACCCAACGACTTCTGAAGGCCTTTCCAAAAGTTAGAAGTAAACCAGGGATCACGATCAGATACAATGGAGAGGGGAACTCTATGTAACCTGACTATCTCTTTAAGATACAAATGAGAAAGTTTATCTACAGGAAAAGTATCTCGTATAGAAATGAATTGAGTAGATTTAGTCAAGTGATCAATAATAACCCATATTGCATTATTACCTTGAGGTGTCTTCGGCAATCCCACAACGAAGTCCAAGGATATATTCTCACATTTCCACTCTAGTACTGGTAAAGGATGAAGCACCCCCTTCGGTAACTACCGCTCTACTTTAACCTGTTGACAAGTCAAACACTTCATAGTAAAATCAGCAATATCTCTTTTCATTCCATCCCACCAGAAATACTCCCCAAGATCTCTATACATCTTATTACTGCCTAGATGAACTGAAAATGGAGAACTATGAGCTTCACATAACAACTCTCTCTTCAACTATGAATCAAAAGTCACACACAATCTCTTCCCAAATCTCAAAACACAATCATTATCAATGTTTAATTCAGGAAACTTACCCTTTTGAACCAGCTATACCTTTTTCTGCAACTCATTGTCTTGCTTCTGTGCTTACTTAATTATGTCTCATAGAGAATATTTAACTAATACATGAAACAAAATAGAAGAACATCCTGCACCAACAACTTTTATGCCAAAGATCATCAAATCCTTAACCAAAGGATAACGTTCCAAAGGCAACATTGATAATGAAGCATTACTTTTTCGACTCAAAGCATCATCCACTTTATTTTCTTTTCCCGGATGGTAATAAATTGTACAATCATAATCCTTGATTAATTCCAGCCATCTCCTCTGTCTCATGTTCAGTTATTTCTGAGTGAAAATATACTTTAAACTTTTTTTATCAGTATATATTTCACACTTTACACCATACAAATGATACCTCAATATTTTTAAATCAAAAACAACAACAGCTAATTCTAAATCATGTGTAGGGTAATTTACCTCATGAGTTTTCAACTGACGTGAATCATAAGCAATTACCTGATCATTCTACATTAGGACGCAACCGAGTCCTTTCAATGAAGCATCACTATAGATAACAAACTCATCATTCCTAGAAGGTAGTGCCAAAACTGGAGCATTCACCAATCTTCTTTTCAATTCCTGAAACAATCATCACATTCTTTTGTCTAAATAAACTTAACAGCCTTCTGAGTTTTCTTAGTTATTGGACTAGAAAACAGTGAATTTTTTCTAACAAACCTTTGGTAATAGCCTTCCAAACCAAGAAAACTACAAATCTCAGTTACATTTGTGAGTCTTGGCCATTCTTCAACAACCTTTGTTTTTGCAGGATCAATAGTTGTCCCATATTTAGATACAATATGTCCAAGGAAAGAAATTTGTTGCAACCAAAACTCACACTTTATGAATTTCCCATACAATTTCTTTTCTTTTATGGTTTGAAAAATAACCCTTAAATGACTTTCATGCTCCTCTTTAATTTTATAAAACACCAAAATATCATCAATGAAAACAACCAAAAACTTATCCAAGAACTCATGGAAAATTCTATTCATGAGGTCCATGAATATAGCAGGTTCATTGGTTAGCCTAAAAGGCATTACTACAAATTCATTATGGCCTTATCTTGTAAGAAACGCGGTCTTCATAATATATTCTTCCTTTACCTTCAACTGATGGTACCCCGATATCAGGTCAATCTTTGAAAAATACTGAGCTCCCTGGAGCTGACCAAACAAATCACTGATATGAGGAAGAGGATATTTGTTCTTAATAGTGATGTTATTAAAGGCTCTATAATCAATAAAAAGTTTCATAGAACCATCTTTCTTTTTAAAAAATAAGACACGAGCACCCCATGGTGATTCTCTAGGTCGAATGAAACCTTTTCTAATAAATCTTGCAATTTCTCCTTCAACTCTAAAAGTTCAATTTGAGCCATTCGATAAGGGGGTTTGAAATTGGCTTAGCATTAGGAACTAAGTCAACAGTAAATTCAAATTCCCAGTCTGGTATTATTCCAGGAAACTCATCAGGAAAACATTAGGATACTCATTTACCACTGGCACATCATTAGTCTAAACAGTTCTTTTGTTTTCAACAATATGTGCAAGGTAACATTAATTTCCATATTTTATAAGTTTCTCAGCCTCTTGATATGTTATCAACATTAAGGGTTCATTCATGTACACAAAATGAATGTCTTTCTGAAAAGAAACTTCTTTATCTCTACAATAAATCTTAGCATGGTAAACAGAGAGCCAATCCAAATCCAAGATAACATCAAACTCTACTAGAGGTAAAACAATAAGGTTTTAAAGTAGGATCTTTCCACGGATAAGGATAGGAAGACTCTTATAAATTCTTTTTGCCTCAACATTTCCCCCAGGTGTTTTTACCACAAGTTTAGGAGTCATTTCTTGAGATAGAATTTCCAATTTACTAGAAAACTTTTCAGAGATGAAAGAATGTGTAGACCCTGAATCAAATAACACACTGGTATAATCTGAAAAAACAAACAAAGTACCTGATACCACTTCATTTGTTGACCCCACATCTGCTGAAGTAGTTGCAAAGGATTTAACCACTCCTTTTTTCTTGTAGTCTGACTGCTTCCCATCATTTGAGCTCTTTGTCGAACACTCGTTTTTATAATGACTCATCTCATTGCACTTGAAACATTCCACTAACTGTAAATCAAATTTGGTCTTACCATCACCCTTATCTTTTTCAGTGCAATCACGATCCTTATGTCCCATATTACCACATCGGTATCACTTTCTATAACTCAGAAGACATTCCCCAGCATGCCTTTTACCACATTTATCACAAAACTTAAAACATAGTTTTCTTACCATCAGACCTTTTTGAAGAATTCTTCCCTTTCTCCTACCACCTTGGTCTCTTCTTCTGTTGGTTGTTATAGAACACTTGATCATCTGAAAACTCCATTTCCACCTTCTCAGCACATCGAACAAGATTTTCATAACTCTTGAACTCGCGAAAAGATAAAGCCCTTCTATATTTTGTCTTTAATCCTCAGTAAAAACAATTGATTTTACTATCAAGGTCTCGGATAAAATTTGGAGTATACCTTTCCAATCGAGTGAACATTTCTTCATAAGTAGCCACTGAGTCATCCTCTTACCTAAATTCCAAGAATTTTTGTTCCATCCTAATTCGAATAGTCTTAGGAAAATATTTCTCAAGAAACATACCTTTGAATTCATCCCAGTCAAGATCATCAATCTCATCAGCATCCCTGATATTTTTAACCATCGACCACCACTGATATACTTCACCCACAAAATGGTAAACAGCAAGACTAACCTTTTGATTGTCTGAACACCCCATGACATCGAAAATCTTCTCTAGTGCTTTAATCCACCCTTGAACTAGCACAGGGTCAGATGATACTCTGAATTATGGGGGATGTTGCCTCATGAAATGTTCCACCACTGACATGTTCCTCTGCGGTTGATCTGGCTGATCTTGTGCATGGATACAACCACCATTTATCACTTTAGTCAACTGCGACATTACTGCAAAAAACTATTTAGTTCCAATTCCAACCATCTCAGGATGCTAATTTGGAAGGTCATTTCCTTCTGTATGCCATCCTAGCACTGCTTCCCTGTTTCCTCTACGGAAAACCATTCTGAACAAACATGTCTTAGATTAAGAAACATGGTAATATTCAAATGCTTTATCATTTTAATTTGACCACAAAAAAAATATTTTTGGATAATCATTGAATATAATTCTAACTACTAAATTTATCTAAACCGGCCTTTGATACCAACAATAAGGCCCCCGCCTTAAACATTACTAAATCTTGAGTTATTACAAGATAACACATTGGGGATCTTTTCAGGTTTATATTTTTAGAGAATTAGATCATAAATCATGCATTACATTCCACATTTAAACAAGGTGGTTACATTAAAGACAGTATTCACTTTTCCCATCAAAGGAAACAAATTTAAAACAAAACATGGATTATTTATTGATACTTCCTTGACACTATCATCACATCATGTACCTTTCCCTTGACCTATGAAGACATTTCAAAAACTTGGGATGAGCATAAAAGCTCATTAAGGGATATAAAAATACGGAAAGGAAAATTAGTCCATGTATACATAAGAATTAATGAAAACATACTTTACTCATAAAACATAATCACTTTAACATACCTCATCAAATCATGAATAAATCATAGAAATCATAAGACATAAAGGTAACTTGAGGCATTCATAACATTCTTACGTAGGGAGTAACCCTCATGGTTATGTTTGGAATACCCATCACAGTATATTCCCTGTATATCTTCGGTGAAACCTTAGCGTTTAACTCCTTCGCGTTACCCAATGCATTGTAGAGCTATATCGGGCTAACCCGCCCTTAGTTTATCACAGAACCACACGTCTTCATAAACAATGCCCAAGAACCATAACATAATCATATCACATAAAACATGCATAAAGGAAACATAACATTTCCACATTTCAATCACAAGATATCAATACAACACATTGATATAATAAAAACATTATCAAAACCATTTTCAATACCAAAATAAAAGAAAGGTAAAACATGGTATTTATTTTTCATTTAAAAAAATGTTATGGCTTGTAGAGGATCCTGAATCTCAAATAATGATCACAGTGGCGGAGAAGTCGTTGTCACCACATACGTACAACAGAAACATTACCTTTTTTCATTTAGTAAAACACTTCGTAGAAAATAGTTTCCTTTTGAATAAATGTAAAATTCAAAGGGGTTTATACACCGAATAAAAGAAATTTGTGTATAAAACAACATATGCCTCAATGAAAGGAGATTGAGACGAAGTCCTATACCTCATGTCCGACTTGACTCGATAGTTCTTTAATCTCCTGAATAATAAACTATAGTTAATTTATACATGCTTAAGAACATTTTTCAAGTTCATTATTCCTTTTATATCACTTATTACCATGTTATGAACACTATTTAATTATTTAAGTTAATAACGGTCGTTCTGTTGATCATTGGTACTTGAGTCAAAAATGGACTTCTTATAATTACATGTTGTTCATGTGGTCAAAGGTTAATTATATCAAGAATTATATTCATGATGTAGATATAATATATATCATATATATCCAGTATATACATGTATTTATAATATTACATAACAGTTAGAGTTATGAAATGAAATTCACCGTTCATGGAGACGGTAAGTCGTACGTACGCATGAATGCTACTTCCATTTCTATTTCATATTTAATGGAATTAAAACATAATGATAGATAGTAGTATTATAATTATTGTATGGTATCATATATAATATCATTAAATCTATCCTTTATATGTACCACATATGGTATGAACGATTCAAATCACTTTGAGGGGGCAGTAGTCCGCACTTCCAAAAATGAAGATATCGTGATTACCCATAATGGAAACCATAAAGGTATGCCATAAATAAAAATAAAGAATCATAAGGAAGAAATAAACATATTATATATCATATATAAATATAGTGACATCTTAATTTCCACCTCTAAAGGTGTTAAAAGAATATTGAATGATCATCGTTTCGTGAGGCAGAAATTCATCATCCACAGAAATAGTATGTTCTTTAAACATTAGATGACGGTGTGTGTAATTTTAGCTCGAATAATTATCATAAAAACATCCTAGTATATTTAATATATTTTTTTGTTACAAAATAAAGGAATAAAAAGAGTTTAGGGGGTTGGAGAAGAAAAATAAAACAAAAGAACACAAATGAATACATTACCTTTAAATCGGGTAACTCCTCTTGGTTTGAACCAAAAGGGTTTTTTGAAGAGCTTTCTGCCTAAGGTAAGGATTCTAGGATGTATAGAGTGATTTGGAGAGATAAAAGTATCAGATCTTGACCGATCCAATGGCTTGAGAGGTGTGGGTAAGGAGGTAGATGTGGGGGCCTTTTATAAGAAGGAGGAGGGGCACTCTTGGAATGTCAAGAAATGTTACTTTATATTAAAATGAGTTTCAAATTTTAAAGGTCCCACATTGATATATTTCGAGGATGAGGTGATAATGGTTCGAAATATACTCATATAATAGGTTTTTTGCAAGTGTAAGTCTTATAGTTTACATTATCGTTTCATTTTATTTAAATCATTCATTAATGAGGTAATCGTTGCATCATCATGGTGTCATTAAAATTTTAATTTATCTAGTGTCTAAAAATTATAAAAAAAATACTATGATGTATAAAATATTTTTATCTTTCTAATGACTATTTATAGTCCAAGTGATCAGTTATTTAGAAAAAATGGAAATTTTTTTACTTAGGTGTTACATACTTTTGTGATATTCTCCTTTCTTTAAAAATAAAATGATAAAGTGTCACTATCACCCAAAAGTGATTCCATGGGGTCCCTAAGTTTGGAACAAGGAACCCCATGGTCGGACATGACACAACCAGTAGAATTAGGACACATTTTGGGGTCATTTTTTATTATTATGATATTATTTTATTATTCTTAACTACCCGATTACAAATTAATCACGATAATTAAAGATAATTACCATCATTACTATTCATAATGTCCAAAAACAAAAGAGTCTTAATTAAATAATTTGGACCTTCTGATTCCAAATATGGGATCCATTTTACAAAATTCTAAACACAAAAATTACAGTAATTAATTTAAAAATGTCTCTCGTTGTCAAAACAAATAGCGGGTTTTTTAGAAACAATTTCTATCAAACGTTTGACAATTGTTTATGTCCAATTTCACAGTGAAATTAATCTCAATGACCACCATTGGATTAAATGGTAAAAATATATTATATTTACACTTTAAAACCAATTAAAAAGATAATATATCCATAAAATTAAATTAGATGAAAAATTAGTTTTGAAGTAAAATGTAGTATTTTTTACTATTCATTAAAAAATGAACATTGTCAGAAAAATACCAAAAATTTATCCAAAGTAAATATCAATGTCCCATTTCTAATTAATAAGTTTATTTTGACAAATATAGCTTATAAAGTTGTCAAAAGTTTAATTTAAAAATGGTTTTCCTTCAAAAGGAGGCAAAACAATCTTTTAAAAATATTAGAGAATTCTATGCTTAAGATTGGATTTATTCCCATTTTAATCATCTTAAAACACTATCTAATTCATAAATAGACATAGATATTAAAATCCATAATTCTTTACTTACTTGTGATGTTACATTTATAATCCTTTGACCTGCAAATATATTTTCCTATATTATTTGTTTCATCCTATTTAGTTTTATTTGGAATATTCCATGTCTCTTCCATTTAGTATTTCATTTTTTAAAATCAAACCTTTTAAATAAGTATATTTGGGTTCAATTGGTCGTGTCTTTGGGGAGGAATTTTAAGAACATTTTTTAAACAAAAAAACAATGGAGTAAAGTTGTTTAACGCATCTGTGTTTTTAGTACCTGAAAAAAAGTGTGTGTATATATATAAATTTATTATAAACTATATATATATATATATATATATTACTATAATTGACTCTTACGAGATGAAGAGACTACAAGTCGGGCTTATGAGTTGAGTCTAAATTCCTCAAATGTGTCTAAGTAGACTATCAAGTTTGACTATCTTTGTTAGAAGAAGACCTAGGGATTCATCTATTAATAAGGTGAATTTAATGACAAATCCAGTTATTAAAAGATGTATAGGTATACCTAAAAATATCCCTACAAAAATCATTCAATATGATCTTGTTTTAAATGGTTTCAATAAAAATATAGTATTTAACAGAGCTAATTTGTGATATTTAATTCATGTAGGTGACCTTATTTAGTTTGGTGTAAGGCTCTTTTTTTGTTGTTATTGATATTTATCTTAACTAAGATGTTTCAAATCCATATTTTTATCTATGTTTTCACATATTGGTGTGCTATATTTTTTCCCTGGTGATCTCAATTCTTGATTAATGCATTTATGGTTCCAGATAAAAACCTAGAGAAGCCTTCAAAATGCAGCATAGTGAAGTCCACATGAGATTGTAGTTAGTTCACAATGAAGTTTGAGGTAGATGTCATTAGATATCTTTTCAGATCTGATTTTAGAGTTCTCACGGTAGTCTAAATGGGAATGAGGAATGTATGTACCCCCTTTCATCCATTTCTTTTTATTCTATTCGTTTTTTAAACCCTGCTCAATTATTTTCAGTCCTATAATCTAGCTTTAAAATCATGAAGAAAGAATGCTTAGAAAAAAAGTCTAACCTCAAAGAGTATTCATGGACTATAAATTTTCCATCCATCACACTATATAATAGTATACACATTTTTGAGTGGTTGTTAATTTTGAAATTAAATTACCTTATTCAAAACATATATTGTATTCTTTTTTATTAATTGGGTTTCTCTTCCCACCTCTATGCAGTATGAAATTGTACCAACAGAAATTGTGAATTTCATTGTTGGTCTCAATTATCTTATTCTATCTTTATTTCACCTTCCTCTCATGCTCCCTCTCTCCCTATCCCACTCCCTCTCCCTCTCCCTCTCGATAAATGAAACATATCCATTTGAGTATATATCTTTGCACATAAAATCCGTACTGCGAAGAATCTATTTTTTTATTTTCGTTTTGGAAATTACTAATAATATTTCTATGTGTTGATATTCTATATTTTTATGTATTCAGTCATGGGGTAACTTACAAGCTGTTGAAGAATTTAGTTAAGCATAAATTTCTTCATCACGATTCTTCCAAGTGTGAGTTGTGTATTATTTATATATAGAATAATCAATTGGATGTTATTCTCTAATGGAAAATGTTTTTTGGTATATTTTATATGGATGGGTTAACTTGAAAGTTTTCTCAGAGATATATATATCTTTCATTAAAGTATAGGAACATTTTCATCCCACCGTTGGTGGTGGGATGGATTGGTATTAGGGTTGAGGGATAGGTCATGGGGTCAAGTCTTCGGGTATGTGTGTTTATTACAGTTTCCTTTAATTGTGTTGTGTTCCACGACGGCCAATGTAATGGATCTTATATGTAAGAACATTATGAATTTTTCAATGTTTCAAAAGGCGGAATTTTGTTTATTGAGGGGGGTATTTGTTTCATGTCATGATTTTGATCAAGAAATAGGTTTATATAATATGCTTTTCTCTGTCCACTTACCAAATATGAACCTAGAATTATTTAGGCCAAGAAAGGATGATTGGATAAAAGATAAACTTACTAGTCGTTGAAGAATTTAGTTAAGTGCAAATTTCTACACCATGATTTTTCCAACTGTGAGTTGCAGATTATTAATACATGGGATACTCGAATAGATATTATGCTCTAAAAATGGAAGTTGGTCTTGGAAATGCATATTTCTTGTAGTATGTTAACTCTAAAATTTTCTCTAGTAATTAGTTTTTTTATTAGAAAAGTAATAGAAACATTTTGATGTTTCATGGATGCATTAGACATAATCTTTTTTACTAGGGGGTATTAGTTTCCATGCCTTGTGTAATCATTTTTGGTTTCATGTAATGCATTTTAATTTGTTTTTCATGTTGAATATTATGATGTGTTATGTTCATGTTTGGTATGTAGGATGGGATTTTTTTTATTTTAACCCATTTTTTCTTGACCCTAAATCATGTTTTATTTACATGGAAAGGAAGGAACCTTCTCATTTCATAAACTATTTGGTAGGTAGAAAAAAATGAGTGAAAAATGAAAAAATTACTTATCTTCCCTTAAAACAAAATCAAATTTTAATATTATTATTGATAATATTTTTTTCAAATAGAGAGTGAAATTCAAAATACCCATTTAGTTGGTTAAATGGTCATTCAGTCAAACTGATCGGTCTGCTCATTAAACTTATTATTCAATTTATCAAATCTATTAATCAAATGATGAGGGTGATTGATCAATCGGTATTAAGAAATGCCTAATCAATCATGTTGACTGGTTGTCAAACTAATCGGTATGTTGGGAAACCCTGTCAATAAATCCTTCAATAAGTGAAGTCAATTTAATGAAAATGATCTTCCATTTAATGTGTCTTGGTTAAATTTTCTTGTGTTTTTCCTAAATATTACTCAATCAATTCCTTGAAAGTCAGTTTTGGTTATGGTTGCAATAGTGAATGCTTAAGCATGGTTGAAGTTATTTCCTAGCCAAAAAAAGGTTGTTTTTATTTGGATTAATTTAGAGAATATGGTAAATTCATGTTGTGGAAAATATCACCTATAAATTTCACAAAAATGTTTTCTATTTTTTGAATTTATTTTAAATAATTTTAGTGTTTTATGTTTCTGATTTTGTTTTATAACCAAGTCATGGGTGAATGTAATTATTTTCCATTTTTTGTATAGTCATTTTTATTTAAATTGATTGCCTTAGTTTTCTATCTTGATGAATATTATAATATTATTTTTATATGATGGGTTTAGCCTCATGTACCTTGGTTATGATTTTCATTCTATTAAGACACTGGTTAATCATGGAATTATTGCATCTGTTGGTATGAAAATTGGTATGGGAAAAGAATATTGTATTTTTTTTAAATGGTTTAGAATCTCTAATTTGTTTATTTTATTTAAAACTCATTTTATTTTGGAAATGACCCCTCCCATAGATATCTTTGAAGTTTCTAATGATGATGGAACTATTATAGCCATAAAGTTTCACCATCTTGGATGAATTTTATTTAGGGTTGTAAAATATAAATGTGATTATTTGAAGCATCTCAATAGTTATAATTGGATTTATTTATCATGGATTACTGCACTCAAAGAGTTTTCATTTATGAAGGCCAAATTGTTGTTTACTTTTTTCATGCTTGTTAATTATATAAGGCAATTTCTCTATTAGATTGTGTTAGGCCATGAAATTTGGATGATGGTGTTGGCACTGGGGGAGCATTGTTTTCTGATTCTAGATGCCATAGATTGTAATAAGCATTGTGTGGTTATGTCACTTATCCAAGGTTATCCACTGTAATAATTTTCCAATTTTTCTAATTTGTTTTTCTTCACACACACCATTGTTGAGATTTTATTATTATTATATCAAAACATGCTCATTGGGTTTATTCATTGTTAAATCCATTCATGGATTTTTTTAATTTTTTTTATATTTTCAGCTGATCATTATATGTGTTGTTAATATAATATAAAATAGCTCAAATGGTTCAATATTATTAAACAAAGATCTCTTCACCCTTTTCTATTATGGATTTTACTTGAGGTGTAATGGATTAAATTCCTTTAAATAATCTTTCTTTACTTCTTTCATTTTCTCAATTCTCTCCAACATTCTTTATATATTCTAGATTTTATGATGAAACATTGATTTTTGAATGATACGGTAAATTCCATTTAAACTATCAAAATTTTTCTGTTGACTCTTATCATAAATGCCTAAATATTCTAACACCCCCCCCCCTCAAGCTGTGACATATATATTTATCATTCCCAACTTGTTCCATAAAAATTGAACACGTGTTCCAGGAACCTCTTTCATGAGAATATATGCAAGTTGATTAGGGGTGAAAACGTGATAGAGGGTGATCCTCTTCTCATAATTCCCTTGAAAGAAGTGACAATCAATTTCAATATGATTCATTCACTCATAAAAGACCATATTTGTGTCAATCTTGATTGCAGCTTGATTGTCACACCAGATATGTGCTAGTTTCTTGGTAGTATATACTTGATATCTTGTAGTATCTATTGTTCCCAAATAATCTATGTAGTCACATGTTTTATAGCTTGATATTTTGACTATGCACTTGATTGGGAGATAAATTCATGCTTCATACTTCGTTATGAGATCCAATCACCTCTAATAAATACTATAAAACCATATCTAGTCCTTTTCGAAGAAATATATCCTACATAATCTATGTCACAAAATGCTTCAATTTTTGTATGTTCATGATCGGTATATAAAAGACCTAAGCCTGAATATTTTTTTATGTATCTACAAATATAAATACCAACCTACCATTGTATTTTTTTTGGGATTCCATGAAGTTACTTGCCTTGATAACTCCAAAAACAATGTTAGGTTGAATCACCGACAATTAGTTAAGGTTCTCAATAAGTCTTTTATATCATTTAGGTGAAGAAAAATCTTTAATATTAGTGTGGAGTGACTTCTCTCTTGGTTCCAAAGGTGAGTTAGCTCGAGTCATGCTAGTCTCCTACAGTAGATCAAGAACATACATTCTCTAAGATAGAAAAAATATTTTGTCACATCTGGAGACCTCAATCCCCAAGATATATCATAGTGGACACAAATCCTTTGTGTGAAAATTTTGATGAAGAAAAGACTTGAGTCCACCAATGCCAACAAATTCATTTCCAGTAATAACAATTTCATATATATAGACTTCTAAAATAATGTTGAATGATAGAAAATAAAAAATTTATTTATGATTTTTCACATGTTAAAGTTAAGCATAATGGTGAAAAAACAGTTGAACCAAGCACTAAGTGACTGTTTGAGTCCATAAAATGATCAACGAAGAGGAAAAACCTTAGAGGACTCCCCTGAACAACAAATTAGGGTGGTTGTTCCTTATAAACTTCTTCATTAATTGACAAGTTTGTAAGGGGGGTCACTGGTGTTAGTGCTTTGGTAGGGGGAGGGGGAGACACTGACCCACTGTGATGTGAGGCAGGGTAGGGTGGAGGGGCGGTGATGGTGTGCGATGGATGGGAAGCTATGTGGGGGGAGTTGAATCAAAGAAAACAAACAAGGGATAGAACATTGGGACCAAGCACAGGATCATAACATTTTATTTATAATTAATTTAATTAATTATAAAATTACCTTGTGTCAATTATTTATTCGTTGATGGATCTGACAATAGATGTGCATTGTACCATCATTGAGTTTAAAAAATCAAGAGTAGATTCCCCTCTAGTGAAGATCCATGCATGTTCCACAAATATTCGATCATGGATGTATGAATCTCTGAGTGCTAGCATAGTATATCCTATCTCTTATGGTGTTCACCTTTAATCATCATGAGTATCGCTTCAAAGCATCTCTTTTATCTCTCTATACTTAAAAGTGATACAAGAAGAAAGCTCACTCTGCGTTCATGGGAGCATTCTTGGGGAGAGAGCTCTCTTTGGCCATTGTTGTGCACAACACAAAATGAATTATCTTTCTTGGAAAAATAATATAATTGGTTAAATACCACTAGGGTTTAGAAATAAATATTTTCACAAGTACCCATTAATATTTATTTAATCCCTTCTATAACACCATGTCTAAAATAATTAAAATAATAATAATATTTCCTCAATATATGCTTAACTTGCGAATTAAATTAAATATTATTTAATTAAATAATATTTATTATTTATTATTTCTCATTGGACCTAAAAACTAGGTTCTTCATCCATCTACAATATTTATTGGGCCTTAAATAATGAGTATTTATTTAATAAATAAATATCACTACATTATTTGCAAATAAATAAATAAATATTATATTCCTTAAATAACAAATAAATTTATTTTAAATATTCTTATCACATTATATTCTATAGAATAATTGATGATAGAATATATTTGATCAAGAAAACATGAATAGTTATTAAACTATGTGTGATAATAATATTTATTAAACTTTTTAAATAATAAATAATAATATATTATTTTATCGAGATTCTGGATACACTTAGTGTGTGACAATCTAAGACTTTCTATTAGTGGAATTAGGTGAAACAACCTAAAGTCCAAAGTTATCATCTAGCATCACTCTAAGGCACCCATAGAGAAATAATTTAATGTTTCAACGACATAATACCTCATACATACACTGTGTAATAAAATCCCTTTATCATGATGTCTCTAATAAAGTAGGTTGCATGTTGGTTCCATCAACCTATATGCTCGATGTATCTTTATTTGACTTTCCAAAAAATGAAATTTCCTATAGAACACCATGATCATGGATTTATCTAAGCTATATTATTTCCATTAAAGGGTCTGAGATATCAACTTTAATTAAAGAACATAAGGGACAAATACTTTCTCTCATTATTCATTAATGCAATATTACTCATGAAACCCCTAATGTATCCATCCTTGTCATGAAAATATGTCATCATGGTTTTTGTCAATATATCAAAGTGAATGACTTATAATACACATTAATAAGAATAATAAAGTCTAAGGATCAATATGTATGTTCGCAGTTGGGAATATCTAATGACACTTATAAATGTTGATTTCTTACTAGTGGGTCTCTTTCTCATAATATCCTATACTGGATATTTATGGAATCCCACCTTTTTAATATATAACCTTTCATTACATTTTACAAACATATGATCTTTAACATTTAGTGTCTTGGAAATAAGGTATATAATACCTGAAAACATAAGTAATTATTATAATTTAATTATAATAATTCATCATAGGTTTATCCTAAGTAAAATTACTACATCTCATAATATGGGGACATACATCAAAGGGAAATGTGAGCAGATGGCCTGGTATTGGTAAACTAGGCAAGTAGTTTACTTGTGATATCAATAAGAACTTGATGAAATACATAAAGACATGAGCAATGGAAAAAGTGGCATATCATAATAAAAATTACATGAATTATAACTTGGAAATGTGTCTACAACATTAATTTTATACATTCGTAAACATATCACCAAGGTCTAAACCAAAGGTGTCATAAAAATTATTAAGTTATTCACCAAGGTATCGTAAAAATTGTCATCTCTAGAGATTAATTTCTTTACCCAATGCATTGGAGAACTATCAAGATACACCATTA
Organism: Viscum album; assembly: GCA_963277665.1. Lineage (NCBI taxonomy): Eukaryota > Viridiplantae > Streptophyta > Magnoliopsida > Santalales > Viscaceae > Viscum > Viscum album. Next base: position 1,897,623,366 of record OY728123.1, read on the forward strand.
ATATTTATTTATATTCATTTAATCCACATAGATCATAATCAAACATTTCATAAATAACCCCCAATAGAATAAAAGAAATGAGTTTCATATCAAAATCATGAAGTTTTAAAAAGTTCTCAAGAACATGATCATTATATCATTTATAACCCATGAAAAGGGAATGAGGGTTTTATGTATGTCAATTATAGAATAAAATATATAATTTTTATTTCATAATGAATACCCCTAGAAATGATATAGTTTTTTTCATTCACATAAATAAAATAAGATAATTTGTTGAGAAAAATGGAGGGATTTTCAGACGAAAATTCTACAGCATAACGGTTATACAACATGGTTTTAGGAAACCTTAAAAAGAGAGGATAAAGTGGTAAAAAATTAATAAAAAACTCATAATATACTATAGGGAAAAAATAAAATGCAAATATGAACATTTTATGGAAACTTGAAAGATATACCACATAAAAGAGAACATGAAAGGAAAAGAGAAGTGGATAATTCCCTTTCCTAGAAGAGTAACTTCTAAAACTCTATGATCGGGACCTTGGGGGCTTGAGGACACCTTGGGAGGACTCCATGAGAATTATAACTAGCATAACATTGTGGATAATTATTTTTTAATTAATGTTAACAGATGATGGGTGGGTATTAATTAAAAAAGTGATGGAATGTTTTATTAATTTTAAAGGACACCTCATTTGTGGTATTTTCAAAACCATGGGATTTCCTATCACATTGGACACTTGGGACACCACATATCATATTTTAATCCGTAATAGTGTACCAGTATCTTATCTTACTCATTACATCGTTATGACATAGTTATGATTCCATTAAACATACAAAAAACCCACAACTCTATTTTTACTATTCATTGAAAATTCAACTATTTCAAACAAATTCCAAAAATTCACCCTAACCATTTTTTGATGTGTAGAATTAAAAATTAAACTTCATTTTATAAAAAATAATTTCATATTAAATTAAATTAAATTAAATTAATACTAATACTTAACTAATAATTTCTAAAACATTTATTTAATTATACTATGATATAATTATATCACATTACAACTTAAGATGACTAAAACATATTTATACTTCCTTAGGTGATGTTACTATTCCATTGGTCAAATTAACATACATAAGGGTAAAATTACTATTCCAAAGGGTAAAGTTATTATTCACCAAAAAATTTATTTTGATTCTATTGAACCACATTTTCACCCTGATTACAACCATTTATGTCTGATTTTCAAAATTCATCTCATAGAAAAAGTTGTTTAATAATAAAATAATTTTTTGTTATCCATAAAAAACACAATCCATTAGATAATATTCATCAAAAATAACATTGTTCATCAAATACTAAAAAATGTAAACTTCTTAGAAAACATCTAAAAATTCAGCCTAGATTATTTTTGACATTTGAAACTAAAAAATGATATTTATTTTACCATAATAATTCTCTATATATGAGAAATATCTAAAAGTACAATTTTTACTTCTAAAATCAATTTATCAAATTTGTCTTAATTAAACATATATTATATTAAGAAAAACTATTCTTAAAATAGTAATGATGAAATAAAAATTTTATTTATACCAAGATATTACACAAATTAACTAATGACTTGTTACAGAACCCCTTATAAAGACTGCATAGGACCTAAGAGTAAGGTGTGAAATGGAGATAGAATCTTTGGGCTGCTCAGAAAATATTGCCTAAGTGGTGATTTCAATCGACTTGAACTTATCATGTAGGTGATTTTGTTCAATCTAAATGTGTTTAAGTTTGGGTTGTTTTTGGTCCAAAGCAAATCCTAATGATGTTGCCTACTTCCCGAGCTCTGAAAAATGGGCTTCGTATGACCCGATTCTACAAGATAAGGCCATTGACTCTTCTTTCTATAATAATAACCATTATCATTTCTATTTATAACCGCTAATCATAACCTTAAGAGTATAGTTTTTAATGGTAATATTGACCAACTATCATATTGACCAATGGTTATATAACAGTTTAATACCAACGATCTCATTTCAATTATACTCACTTTATTAATAAAGGGATATAGTTTTTTTGAGTACAAAATAATATAACATACATTTTCAAGAAATAATTACTATTCAAAAATTTTGAGTCATTACAATATTACCAAGGGTCGTGAAAAGATGCCTCAAAGTCTTATGAGTCTCTACCCCTGATATTCTATATCATTTGTGTCCGTCAAATGATATCATCCGACTATAGATCATATATTTAAAAATAGAGTCATATCACTTATAGGTTCTCATCATAGCGGATAACTACTATGTCCTATTAGTGTGACAACTACTCTTATGACATTATCATATACTATTTTATGCAAAATTACATTTATGATGTGATAATAAGTTTATTAATAATTAAAATTATAAATACATGTTATCATAAAATTCATAGAAGTTGGTTCTTGGGCACTAAATACAACAATTTTATGGGAAGAGGATGTCAAGGTAGGCGAGGTAGAGCTGGTTTTTCCACAGGTGGTATTAAAGGGAGTTACGAAGGAGGGAGAGAAGTCTTAGGGGAATGGTTGGGAGGGCTGTTATGTAACCTCCTATGATACCATGTTATGGTAAATCCCATTTAAACAATCAAACATTCATTTCTAAAAATGGGCTATATACTAACACTTATATACGAATGGTTTGATAAACCCATTGGTATAGGGAGACTATACCGATAGTTTTTAAAAACCATTGGCGTAGTACGTATAGAGTCAACTAATCCCAATGGTTTAAGTAAACCATTGTGACAGTCTCTCATTTTCCAAGATTTACCAATGATTTTAAAAAAATCATTGGGATACACTATATATCCCAACGATTTTAAAAACCGTCGAGAAAGTTTTCCACTAAATTCATATTGGGCCTCTAGCTCCCCCTCCACTCGATTGCTTCCCTAAATAGAAGCTCCCTCTTCCCAAGACTGTTGAAATTCTTCCACCAATCAATCCATCTTCAATCAAGAAATTGTTTTCTTCTATACTTCAAATATGTAAGTTCTACATTAGTTTTGTTGTCATGAATCTATTATTTTTTGTTTTCTGTTTTAATTTAGCCGAAATGAGAGCTCTATGTGGTCATTCATTAGCCTTGTGGGAAGTCATTTGGAATGTAAGATAGTATGATTTCATTTTACGTTATATATACAATAGTATTATTGATTTATTTTTAGTTTTATTATCTATGACTATTGATTTTTTTTAATAAGTTGTTATAAATGGTTATAATAATTATGGAATGGTATAAGGGTTCACATGGTGTGTATAAGGTTTCACGTGGTGTCTACGATAATCTAGGGTCCTGGGAATGTACGCACAGTACAAAACATGGATATCCATGTAAATATACATGACCAATACCTTATTGGTAAAGGTATGTTTGGCCAAATGGAGTGCTCGATATGGCCCATTGGAACATGGATTTGTTGCATGGGTATGATCACATGATGTGTTGGCCATACTATAGGGTGGGTAGTAATTAGCTTAGCCAAAACACTTTCATCCCTTAAATCCTAGAATACATGGAACTTGTTCCTTCATGATACATGGAGTGTAGTAAATGATTTTTTAGAACCCAAAGTATTTCCTCACATAGATTACATATATATGATTTTCACCAATTTCTTCTCTGTTTTCCATTAATAATATTTTTATTTAATGGGCGTATTGATTTTAAAATATTGATTTCCCACCTGTATTGGAAAAAATAGGATCCCTAATTAAATGATCAGTAATCTATCATTCCAACAACTTATTTTTAGGGTTCCATACATCTAATTAATTACCCTCCACCAAAAATATTTTATAATACATCCCTAAGGATCTAATATATAGGTCATTCAAACATCCTTTATGAATTTAAGGGATTATTTGTGCTCCAAACCATACCCAAAATGTTGAATAATGGACCCATTAGATGAATAAAATGAACATAAATAACAATGATATGAAAATTACATGTGTGATGTGAAAACACATTATACTATGGTTTGATACCATCTAATTATATCATAATGTGGAACATGGTTGAAATCAAGGAACAATTAATATAAATATATGGGCTCAAAAATATAACTAAATCTGGGCTCATGCTAAGATCAAAAAATGATAGAAAGTTAAAACTATAAAAAATAAATGCCTAAAAAAATAAAAGGGTATAAACAAATGACATAATATGAACTACTTGAAGAACTGAATGATCACTGGTGATGGATGTTCACTTCTAGAAAAGAAGAATATGATACATCTATATTTATCATTTGTTTCTTGGTTATCCTTGGCCATTCATCATTGACCCTTATTCATGCCCTATTGATTCCAAAGAATCTCTCCTCCTCCTTTTTAGTACCCTAGGTTTAAGAAAATAACCCAGTATACCCAATGTATGATTTGTTTTCTCACTACTATTTTATAGTATTTGAGTTTAGTGGAGGTGCACCTGAGGTGTTGTTGTGCACCTGCTTGGATTCTATTGTTTTTATTTTATTCTAGGAATTAGAAATCAATATTAGAGTGTTTAATTTTTCTTACTATCTGTGTATAATTATATGGTTATAGGAATGTATTGTACTTGTGATAGTCCTAAAATAGGTGATTCATGAACCCATCTCAAGTGGTAATTATAGGTTAATAGGGTTATAAAATTGTGCTTATTTATTATCAATTTTATAGTTGAGATATTTACTCACGTATGATGTGTTGATTTGATATTGTAATTTTTTGTTTTGAAACATTGACTATACAGGATAGAGGATTGTTTAGATTCATCATATGTGTCATGTAGGATTCACATGACATTTATATTCTTATGTTTGACTGAATTTTCTAACAACATAGTGTTTAGTTTTATAAAGTTCCTATAATGATTTTTATATGGGTTTCCTATATAACTTGTTATTAGAATTATTCCCACCCAAACCATAGTGTTTTTGAGAAAATAACATGTGGATATTATTTTGAGATATTCTATGGTGTTGTAAATAAATTCCATTGATTGAATGGATGTATTTTAACACTTGGGGGTTTATTTAATAATTTTATGGATTTTTAATTGTTTAAAGTTTTAAAGGTAATAATAAAAAGATGGTTCAAGATGAAAATGATTCACCTTGATTATTTTTATAAACTTTTGATGGTAAAAGTGATGAAATGTATAATTATTTATATCCTTTTAATTCAAATTATTTGAATTAATTTAGGAATCATGTTATATGAAGTGGGAATGATTTATTAGATACCTACACCTATTGGTTTTGGGTGTGGTTTTTTATGAGATAGTTTATTATGATCTGATATGGTTATATCTAGGATTTATAGAGCATGCATATGTTCTTTTTGGTTTTGTAGTAATGTCTGAGAGACTAGTGATCATTTACATTAAGTGTTGGGAGATGAGAACCTTGGCAGAGTACGCTGCCGACCTATGAATACTATATTCCCAACGAGGTATTGGACCTCTTCAGGTACTAGTTGTAGTTCCAACAAGTTGGAATAGGTTAAGGCATGGGAAAATAGGCTGAAAAAAGGGCCACATAGGTGGAAGAATGGTCTCCTAGGGAAAATACTGAATTAATGAAACTGAGTAAAGTTGTATGTCCAGCACTTCCACCATACGTCAGCATATCTTTTGATGAATATATGTCATCAATGCATTCAATATATAGTGAACCAAGTCGCAGTTCTAGTGGTGGTCAATACGATTTCATTCCTGGTGATGATGATGGTGAGGAAGAGGTTGAGGATAAGGATAATGCCAAGGACGAGGGCAATGAGGAGGCTGAGGCGGAGGAAGGGGGTGAGGAGGAGGGTGAGGATGAGGATGAGGATGAGGATAGGGATGAGGGTGGGTATGATGATGGGGAAAGGTATGAGGATGAGGATGAGGCTGATAATGATGGTGATGATAGTGATAGTGATGAGGGACATATTGATCTTTTACGTTTTTGACTGATATTATTGACATTTGATGTTTGATGATTTTTTGTGACTAAATATATATTTCATTAGGTATGTCACATTATCTTTATTTTTTTGTCTATAAATAATAAAACTTTACTAGATATGTAGATATGGATTCTATGAATTATATTTTTACATGGTAACAAAGATATTTTATAATTCACTTTTTACATACACTGAAACTCTTGGCTGAAGAACTTGAGCTTATTCATTTTCATTATACCACTTCTTATTCATATTTCTCTGATTTATTTTCTTTTGATGCTTTACATTATGGGACAACATTTTTTATCTAATATTATTCACAGATCATGTTGTACTTGATACTTTGAGTTGTTGTATTTTCTACCAAAAAAAATTTTAATTTTCTGATAAATTATGAATCTTCTTGATCTGGTTTGTATGAATACATCATGGTATAACGTTTCATGATCCTAGAAGGTGATTTTGAGTTCATTTGGAAGTCATATGGAGAGGTTATGAGTGAATTTGAGTGAATTCTGTAATTTTCTAGATTCATGAAAGAATTTATAGTAAATAGGAATTTCATGTATCCAAATATATCACTTAACTAGATCTATTCATTTCTACCATAATAGTTTCTATTTAAATATTAAACCCATCACTTAGCACACCACTCTGGGAATATTTGCAAAACCCCACCAATTATTTATCAATCATAGAAGTTAAATCTATTAACTATCACATTTCCCTCAAGGAAAACCATCCCACATGAATCTATATTTTCATCCTAAGTCCTTATTTATCAATTATATTTTTTATATTTCACCTTCATGTAGGTCACATCACCAAAATACCACACCCATGATTGTATGAATAGATTTAAATATATATCATTTCACCTCACAATAATTCTAACCCCTTTAGTTTAGATTCCTTAACCCATAGGTTTTATTAAATCAATGTTTTACATTGTAATAAAGAAATCTCATCCATCGAGATAATCTCATATCTTACTTTAGGGTAAAATATTCCCAAGGTCTAGAAGGTCACACCAGGATCCTTACTCACAACTATTCCCTTAGGCCCTAGTCCATTCACTTGAAAATATATCCATATGTTTATAAATTACCTTATAAAATCCTTTGAATCTCCCCATAGAGTAATGATATCATTACTATCGAGCCACTATATGTCGCTTGAGGTATTTAATCTATCTAAATAATTAATAAACCTTGAGTATTCATCATAATCAAGCTTCTACTATCAATCTCCCAAAAAATATCCATCCTCTTTTATTGATTTCACTAAGTTGTGGTGGAATGTACATATAGTTCCTAAATCCACAACCACTATATCAAAGGAAAGTTGGGGGAGAGTGAAATTGAGGTTGTTCTGGAGGAATCATACCAAAAACATCCATATACACACCACTAAAATCAACCTTAATCATGGAGGATTTAATGGAGAAAGATGGATATGAGGAGTTATCCAAATGGACTTCCACATTTTCCCCATTTATTATGTTTTTGTAGATCACCTATATTTTTTGTTTATGTTTAATAATTTATTAAATAGTGGTTCCATCTTTGTTATGGTTGAAACATGTGTGTTTTTATTAGCTCAATTATATAATGGTTTATAAAGATGTTTGGGAGACAAGTTTTGAATTTAATGTCACTTCTGTAATATTAATATTTGTATTCAAAAATGCATGTTTCGATTTAAAGAAGGCTTCGACCTATAAAATGTTATTAACATGGATATTTTCATTAAATAAAAGAACATGGTTTTTATAAATGTTAATGGGTTTGTGATTTTTGAAATTTCTTAGGTAGGTGGGGAGGGGTTGGGGGTGGGTTGTGTAGGTGGGAGGGGTGTACAGGTGGGGAGGGGTGCATGTGGGTGGGGGGATCTTCAGGTGGGGGAGGGGTGTGCAAGGGGGATGGGGCTATGTAGGAGGAGGCCACTGGGGGTGAGGTTGGGAGGGGTGTGCAAGTGGGTGGGGGGCTGTGACAGGTGGGGGAGGGGCTGTGCGGGGGGGAGGGGTTGTGGAGGGGGAGACTGCTGGGGTGAGGTGGGTAGTGGGGGTTGTGCAGGTGGGAAGGGGGTGAGCAAGTGGGAAGGGGGTGTATAGGTGGGGAGGGGTGGACTATACAGGTGGGTAGGGGTGTTTAGGTGGGGATGGGGTGGGCTGAGGGTAAGACCTTCCCCAATTTAAATGAATCAAACACCCATACAAGAAAATCCCATCTATGCTTTCTAGCTCACCCATATCTATTGGGTCACCATCAATCACCATGAGGTCTTAATCATTCCCAAGTTCTCCAAATTAATTCATTATAAATAAACTATAATCAATTAATTTTTATAAGTAAACTGACATTATAAGTCAAAAAGATTACTTTTAGAATGAATTACTAGACATAAATCCTTAGATAGAACTAAGTCCAACAATCCATGGAAGGTTTGTAGCAGGATCCTGAATTTTTCTAAGGAAACCCCATATCACCATAAAAGAAGACATAGTCCAGTTTGATATAATTAATTTGTAAATTCTAAGAGTTAATCTAGGTAACATAGATTCACCAAAATGATGTGAGATAGCATACAGATCTCATCACGTGTTCTCCTCTATCTAGGATGAGTGAAAACACCATAATTTTTTTTATTCCATGATACTTAGAAGAATCATCAAAAATACATAAAATTAAAATGCCTAAAATTAGAAACAATGGGTAAATAACAATGAATATATAGGAGTGAATAATACCCTTACCTTTTTAATTGTTTAATCGCACACAAAATTGTCTAAATTAGAGGATAAATGAGATAGGTAGGTTTTAGCCAATCCCTCTCAGGTGAATACCAATCACTCAAAGAAACGAAGGGCCAATGCACTCTATTAATTTAATAAAATAGAGGTTGTCCATTTTTCATGATGTGACTTATATAATTACACCATGAAAATTAAGAGTCTAATCCCCAACACTATCTTTACATCCTAAAACTTTTTAAGCCACCACAAGAATCCACTTCATGTAGTAAATACACTATTCATGATTCTAGTGAAATAAGGTAACATTTCTCAACAATGATGTCCCCATGTACACTCATATGATGACCTCATGAACCTATAGGTTATCACTTGAGAATTTATCCTTATCCCAAAACTCCATTTTGGTATAATCAAACACTCAAAACATTACTCTAATTTATAGTCCTCAAAACTAACTATTTATAAAAAGTGAGGTTCAATATTACCTAGTAAATTCCAACTAGTAATAATGTGGGATATTAAAATATCCCTACCAAAGTGGTTACACCCCTTGAGATGTTTTTGTGTCACATTAATCAGGAATCTTGATCAACTGCTTTATCACTTATAAGGAGTGATCTATAGTCCATGGTCAAATAAAAATTGACTACCCAAATTCGATACCACAATCATTTCAATTGTCCAACTCAACACACCATAGTGTCATAAACTGATTCCGCACCATAGGAATCATTATATGGGAAAATATTATATAACTCCAATGGCATGCCCAGTGCTATTCAATTCCATCACACCTCATCAATGAAAGACACAGGTGAGTTTTCAATACCCAAACCTGATTCCTAGTTTTAAGCTAAACCAATGAGTCACTACCAACAAATGAAACTTTAATAAGATGAAATTCCTTGAAGGTAACTAGATTATTTTTACACAAGTTAGTCATACATGATAGGTTGAGCTCGATACAGTTACAACCCACATCATTTAGGTTTATACAAAATAGTATTTAGTTAACTTCCCATGTCTAGACATCATATAGAGTATATGGATAGAGGATATAGAGCCCATAATCATAGGAAGAGATTTCCTACAGTGTTGGGTATTTTCAGGTGTTTGTGTTTTGATTTCAATTTTATTCTTTATATTTTCTCCATGAGTGTTTTTTTTAATTTTGTAAATCGTATTGTGGGCATGAGTGTTTTTTTTTTGAATTCTGTATTTTCAGGTGTTGTATAATCATTGTATATTGTATTTTTTATATTTTCATGTCTTGAATTATTTATATTATATAGGGTAGGCAAGAGGGGAGGCATGCTACTATTGAATTCTATACATTGTATAGGGGGTCAAGAGGGTAGACTCTTATTGAATTTTGGCTCACTATATACCAACAGTTCATAAACCGTTGGTATAGAGCTAGAAAATTAATCTATACCAATGGTTTAGTTAAACTGTTGGTAAAACACTATACCAATTCTTCACAAACTGTTGTTATAGATTTACAAAATTAAGTATACCAATAATTACTTAAAACCCATTTTTAAACCTATATACCAAAGGTTTAAAAACCGTTGGTATATGTTCTAATTTTAATATTTACCAATGGTTACAAACCGTTAACAAGTCCCTGTTGCAAATGTTTTCTTTAAACTATAGTTATATTGTATTATTTATTGCTCTATACCAATGGTTACTCTGTAACCATTTTTATAGGTTTATCCCCACACCTTACCACCCAACAGTTTTCCAGCATATCCCAACAATTTTAAACTATTGGGATATCCTTGTTTTCTAGCAGGGTTTAACCATTGACTCATATCATAAAACATCATTAAATCTTTTCAGTTGGGAGATACTATAGTAGTGTACAAATTGAATTCATTAAGTTGAAAGAAAGAACAACACGCAATAATAATTTTCATAAGTGACAATATCTATGTACTAAATCCTAAAATTTATGACATTTACATGGGTGTCTTCTATATTGTCATTAATGTGTATCTTTTAAAATAATCTAAACTCCCTTAAAATGATTTAATATCTTATTTTCCCCAGTGTTAATATTTAACACATTGTATTTTTTATTTGTATTGTTAATTTTATATTTTAGAATAAAATTATTATGTTTGGCAATAATATATTCTATATTTTTGAAATTTGATATTATTAACAATACTAGAATAACTGAATTTGGAGGGAAGAATTTCCATGTCTACATGGGTTAATTTATCTAGGGTGATTCTTTTTTCTACCCTTTTTATCCTTTTTAAGTAATCTTATTTTATTCCTAGGAATAATTTTTATTAAAAACCAATCATGTTAAGTAAATAAGTCATTAAATAAATAGACTTTTTTATTGAATGATAATCATAAACCATAACTTCTAAGTGAGGTGAGTACCATTTATTTATAAGAAATAAAAAATAGATACAGACTATCGGGCAATAACAAAAGATTTTTGGTTACGTTCAAACTCATCTAACACTCCTAAGTTGGGTCATATATATTCATAATACCCAACTTACATAAAAACACACTTGTGGCCTCAAAACCCCTATAGAAAAAAATCAACTGATAGTTTACCTATTTGATTGTAGTGGAAAAAAAAATTATAGATAGGATTCTTGGTGGTGGGGGAGAACACAGTTTTCTTTTAAACCAGTAGAAATAGAGTGCAGGAATTCCAGTAGTACAAAAGAATAAGTATAAGAAGAAGAAAATGGAGAAGATAATGATGAATTAATCTAGAATGTGATGCTCTGTAGGTTGTGGCCTAAGCCACCCGGACAGCTTCCATGGGAGGAAATTACAAAATCATCCATAAGTTTCCCAGCTACTACCCTTTCCCATCTTCCTCCACCATTAAAAATCACATGCATAACCAACCCCATGAATGGTAGTCCCAACCTTGCGGCATCAATATCATAAATTTCAACATCTTGTGTTTTGGAACTAGATCAAGTTGGGAAAAGAACAAAATCAGTAACCTTCCTTGGGTTTCAGAAAATCTAAACAGTAACTAGAAAATCCACTATAACGGCCTCTCAAACAACATCCCCTACTGATCCACCGACCTCCAAATATATCTCATTCACTCCCTCTTGGAGTCTTTTTAGTAGCTGGAAGAGATCCAAAATTATCTAACTGCGGGAAGAGATCCCATCACTATAAAAGGATGCTTTGCGTATACCTAGTTTACATGAATCTGGGTATATTGGCTTTTTTAGGAGTCTTGCGGTCAAAAATTGAGAGTATTGTGTCCATACATGAGCCTTACAACAATTCCAGACTCATTTCATTATCAATAAATTTTGAGATCGAGCTTGCTGGGTTGGGGGTGATCCGCTCCCAAGAAGTATGACGGGCAGGGTAAGGTTCCAATTTTAGTTGTCTGGTTAATTTATGGTTTGGTTGATTTCAGTTTTGATTGGTTCTAGTGTTGAGAGAAAGGTGGTTGTGCCAAAGTGGAAGAGAGTTCAGAATCATTCTAGAACTAAGTATGAATAACAAAGGGCCAAGGGACTTTGTTTTTCTGATGGCTCCAAATTTGTTCAGGTATACAGATATCTAGAGAAAGGAATGCGGTTGTTGGTTTCGTAATGCATGGAACCATTAGATGATTCTGTGGACACATCTATTTAAGGAAACTGCATAGAGTATGTTGAGAAATATGTGTAATGGGGAGATGACTTGTCAGGTGATTTTTCATGGAACTATAGAGAACTAGGGTTCCAAATCTATGCTGTTGAAAGGCATTGTTGTAGGAGTGCTGATTTTGGTTATTATTGACAATGGATCTAGTCACAATTTTGGGACAACTTTACTAAAATTCCTCTGGTTATCTATTACTCACACTAAGTTATTAGGGGTTCATTTGGGTAATGGACATTGCGTGGTGTCTAGTGGACTTTTTGTGGCATCCCGTTTCTTTGAACTGTGGAAATTTCTAAATAGAATTTGAATTTTCCATTTGGTGGATGGGCTAAATATTAAATTGAGTTTTATAATATAAATCTAAGTATTAGAATACTTAAAAGTGCTATTTCTAGATTAGTTTTAAGGCTTGAGAGGTGTCTCGAATGTTCAGATGAGTTTCGGGAGCATTGGGCTTCCAAAATATTGTTTTTATAAAGATAAAATGAGGTGCACGGTTATCACACAATTAGTGCTAACCATGAACCTCAACTGTGCGGGGCGTGTAGGGTCCGACACTATTAGTGCTAATCGTTCCCTTCAACTATGTGAGGCCTGGAGGGTGACAAATAGTTTTTCAAACCATGCACCATGGGTCGTACAACCGTGTGAGAGGTCTACAAAAAAATGCCCAGATAATCTGCACGGTGTGCGCACAGTTTTCCAAACCATGTGCAAGCCATGCAAGGGGGTGTCACCTTGATCCAATTGGTTCATGTGGAAAACACTATGGCCAAATTGTGTGTCTCATTAAGGAGCTAGAATTTACCAATTTTTCCTTTGGTTTATTTAGCCTAAAATCACCCCATTCTTCTCCTCCTTCACACACCACCACACCCAAGGAGATCTCCCCTCTACCCCTCCCAGGATTTGGAAATTCTTAGCCAGACTTGGAATCAAGCGTCGTTGGTTAATTTTGATTACCCTCAGTTAATTTATGATCCCTAAATCCTCGTTTTATTTTTCATTCATTGTTGAATACTATTTCAATGCAAGCTCAAATGCCCTATTTTCAGTGCACTTGTATATTCTTCTATTTTCTTTCGATCCGGCTCAAATCGAAGACTGATAATGGAAGAATGAAATTCCTAATCATGAGGTGAGCGGTATATGACTTTTTCGTTAAAGTTTTGTTTTTTTATAAAATACTTCATTATGTTGCGTATCGTTCTTTACTTGTGTCGACTATTAAATTTGAAATTAAATATGTAAATGTTAATGTCATCATTTAGTTACTCGTGCAGCTAAAATCAGAATTGGTGGTCATCTACATTGACTTGAACCACCCCTTCGGGTGTGTTTCTTTTATTCCTATGCCCCCTATGCCTAGACAATGAAATTAAACCACATTTATAGGTTTTTTGACTTTCCTTCTAAGTAAATAGAAGGGTTAGGTGAGTTAAATCGAATTATCAGTCGTGTGAATAACTCTTTTGGAGTTTTAGCATTTATTAGATTATGCTTGAGTTAAATGAATTATGAAACACTTTTAGTATCATCACTTTGGTATCACAATGGACCAACATAAATGGAAAACTGAATTTGTGAAATGGAATGCTTACATGCCTCTTTTTATTAATGGTGAGTGTTTAATTAAATGAATGAAATGTGATGCATTGTATCAAGGCATATATGATTACATTTCTTTTCTTAATTAATAGTATTTGATTTAAAAATTGAATAATCGCGATAAATCATTTTTAAATGGCACGGATATCTTCTCATGGCCTAGGTTTAGTTATTAAATACAACGTGCATATTTATTATAGTATTTCATGAGCAATACATGGGTTCTGATAGGTAATTTCATGGACGGGCTCATTAGGCACTTTAAACTAGCTAAATTGAAAATGATTAAATTGTGTAGGGACTGACGCTCCACATCAGTGATATGAAATTATTGTACAATGTGTTCCCTATGGTTGAATATATTTCATGTAGGTCAAGAGGATTAGATTGATAAAGATTTTTCCAGTTAACCATTTCTGGACTGAAGTTTTGTTCTTTGAAATGGTTATATATCTTGTTTAAAGATAAGAAACTTGATAAGAGATATGAATAATAAAGAAGTTTTGATAAGAAGTCAGAATATATGAGAAGGTTTGAAGTGGTAAAAATGAAGTTCAAATGTGATTAAATTCTAGATATTTTAAATTAGGTTGAGTAGGAAAAATATTTCATTTTTCCTTCTTTACTATTCTGGGAGCACCTATAAATAGAGATGCAAAGTACAATTGTACTTAACATTGTTCAACAATGCATAAAAGATTTTACTCTACACAATTTTTGTTATATGTATGTTTTCCAACTAATTTTGTTTCATATTGAAGAAGTGTTTTTAGACAAAGGGTTTTGATCAGAAGATCATACTGGAAATAGTTCAGATTACCAGATAGAGGGTATCAGTCTGAGAAAGATCAGATTAAGTATTTAAATAGAAGTTTTAGAACTGTAGATTTGTTAAACAATAATTTTTGTAATAGTTGTAGATTGAGAAAAGGTGAATCATACATAGTCTATTAGACTGAGTTCATTGGACTGAGAAAATCGGATCCAGGCACATCAGACTGAAGCTCCAAATGGATCCTTATGGAGTAGAAAGGTTCTTTGTCACCTTTTTTTGTAGATAAAATTATTCTAAGAAAAAAATTTAAACTGATGGGATCTAGTATAATCAGTACTATCAGGATATAGAAGGTTTATAATAGGATTTGATACAATTTGTATTCACTTTTTCATAATAGTTAATTTCCATAAACCCACAAGAGTGGATATGGAAAGGATGTAGGTTCTCACACATAGTGTAAACCTTATAAATCATGTGTTAATTGTTTACTTTTTTATTTCTTCATGCAATTGAGTTTACTAAATTTTGAAATTTGTATAAAGGAAAAAATAAATTCACCCCCCCCCCCTTATTAGTTTGTCTTCAATCCTTTGGAACTTCAAGTCTTTACGTGAGGAGTAATCCCAACAAAATCCCCCTCAAACTCAAGTGGGGATAACATCCAACCCTACAATCAGGTAGAAAGTCTAAATTTTACCTATGGGTAAACTCTTGGTCAACATGTTTGACCTGTTTTCATCAGTGTGGAAATTATCAAGATACAACTATCACAAACCAAGGAAATCTCAAATCCAATGATGTCGAACATCAATATGTTTTGACCTACCATGAAAGATGATATTATTTCCCAAAAAATAGCACTCTGACTGTCACAAAATAAAACATACTTTTCCTGATTAAAAACGATCTCTCTAATAAAATTTTTCATTAACAATTATTCTTTTCAGGACATTGTAGCTATAATAAACTTACACTCCATGGTTGATAAAGTAACACATCTCTACAATCTAGACTTCCAAGATATATCCCCCAATAAAAGTGATCAAATATCATGAAGTAAACTTCCAAAAATCTATATATATATATCCATATATGTGTCTATAAATCTATAAAACATAGGTTACCCATTTCCAAAACACAATCTCAAATCCAAAGTACCATGAAGATAATGAAATATATACTCCACTACTCTCTAATTCTCTCTATCTTGATTAGATGGAAAATGATTGAACACACCAACTACATGATCTATATCATGTCTAGTACATACCATCACATACATAAATCATCCAATGATAGATGAATAAAGTATGTGCTACATATCCTCTCTCTCTTCATCGATATAAGGTTAATGGCTATAACTGAGTTTAAAATGTAAATCAAGAGGTGTACTAACCAATTTCACTCTATCCATAGAAAATATCTATAGAACCTTCTCAATATATCTCTCTAGAGATAACCATAATTTCTTAGCCTTTCTTTCAAGGGAGATCGACATGAAAAAAAAATTGTGTTGGACTTAAGTCTTTAATCACAATAGACTGAAAAATATCATTCTTCAATCTATCAATTCTAGAAGCATCATGACTAACAATAAGTATATCATCAACATAAATCAATAGTATAATAAAATAATAATTTGTAAATCAATGAACAAAATCGCAATGATTAAAGGATTTCATCCTGAAACCTTGATGAAAAATGATAGATTCAAACTGCTTATACCATTGCCTTAGAGCTTTCTTCAGACCATGAAACCTATTCTTTAACCAACAAACATAATTATATTTACCTATTTCAAAAAAAACCCTCTTATTCTTCAATATAAATATACTCCGATAAATATCTATGGAGGAAAGATATCTTCACATCCATATTCTCAATCTGAAGATCAAAACTAACATCCAAATCAAGAATAACCTGAATGGAAGTTATTTTTAAAAAAGGCTTAAAAATCTCATCAAAATCAATACTTTTCTTCTTATAGAATCCATTAACAATTAACATTTCCTTTTATCATGAAAAAAACTGCATTATTCATTTTTAATTTGATAAATCCATCAATTTTTCAAAGCTCTATTACCTATAAGTAACTTCACCATCTCAAAAGTATGGTTATCATGTAATAATCTCATTTTATCATCCATTGTCATAACCCATCTGTCTTTCTGGTCACTTTTCATCACTCATCAAAATATTATAGTTCCCCCTTCAATGAGGAGTATATACACTACTAGAAAATCAAGCTATGGCCATAATTTATAATTGTGTCTATATTCCCTAAAATCATTTCATGTAAATAGATCCCAGGTGTGGTAATAGGGCCAAGGTTGTTTCCATGGTTTGAAACCAAGCCTAGAAGTCTATAACCATAGTTTCCACTATGGAAATACACCTATATCCACGGTTTGAAACTGTTGAAATTACTAAACCAATGAAACACTATTTCCATAGTTTGAAACTAGGGAAATAGAAAAATATCCATATTTTATACAATGGTAATATCTATGTAGCCACCATTTAGAACAGTGGCATTTTATTCCCAAAAACATGTTTAAAAACATGGATATAGTGTTGTCCAGGTCTATTATAAATCCACGGTTTGTAATTGTGGCTATATACCCCATATACCATAAAAAATTCTATACCCCACTGCACTCAAACCTTGCAGCTTAAAACAAAACTAAAACCTTACATCGACACTCAAACCTTACAGCACTCAAACTAAGAATAAATTTTACAAAAAAAAACACTCAAACCTTTTAGTATTACTCTTACCTTGATAGTAGCACTCAAACCTTACAGCTTAGAATATAATAAAAAAACAAAAATATAATATAAACATAAATCAAACATAATACAATATATATCATAAGAATTCTTACACTTAAATACCTACCAATAATAAAACTTATAAACCAACTTGTTGTACTTAAATCCCTACCCTGCTAGAAGCGCTCAAATAGAAATCAAAAATTGAAGCTTAAAAAAATAAAAAAAAATAAGAATAAAATATAAATAAAACTCAAAAATAATATAATATATATCACAAGAATTGAAACTATATCCATTATAAAAAATATAAAATTTCAATATAAATATCCTCAAAATAGAAACTTATTATGTGATAAAATTCAACGCATAAAAAAAGAATAAAATTTATATATGAAATGTGCCTCAATATTAGTATCACCAGATCCATAACGACCCTCATCATCTCCTACATAAAAAACTAACATCATTATCACCTCCTCCCAGACCACTAACATCATCATCGACATCTGCATTATAATATGCACCTAAATCATTAGTAGAAGCAAAATAATCCTTATAAAACAAATGAAAATAAATGATAACATATTTAATTAATAAAAACATGAAATGGATATCATTAAAATCAAAAAATAGATCCATATTTATTTCATTCATAGAAAATCATACAAAATGTAAAATTATAGTAATGATGGATATTTTAATGAAATTTGAGGTAATAAAACAATGAATTACATATAAAAAATTATGAAATTTCTAGTTTGATCACCCCACACACATAGTTTATTAAACTCCCAAGAAATACATTGTCTAGTGTAATTCCTAAAAATGTAAACCACCTCATGAATATGAAGTTCAAAACCCTATCAGTTCATCCAACAAAAAAAATTTAATAAAACCAAGTTCAAAATCAAGTTCTATAATAAATAAAATTAACACTCCAGCTCAAAGAAAATTTAGGACATATAGTTTAGTTCAATATCAATATACTTGAAAAAATTACAATTTTAGAGAAACAAAATATAAAGTTCTCATTTCACTATTATTTCTAGTTTTTACCAAGAATCATGCATATTGTAGATCAAAGAATATTCAAATATTCAGAGCTCAAAAGTTCAGGATCCATCATCAAACATAAAACAATATTCAAATTAAAATTTCATGTTTATAAAAAAATTGTCTGGATTTTTGTATAAAACACATCCAATTTCAGGATTTTTTCAATATAGAAATTTATAAAATTCTTTTAAAGCATTACACCAAGTGAAATTTCAGTAAAATAATTAAAAAATGACAGTATTTCCTCAGTGAATTTTTTAAAAAAAATATGGTAGTTCTATTGAATGAACTTATTTTTTAGACCTTAGTTCCAAAATTTTAGTCCAAATAAAAAAATTGAAACCATAAAATACCCCAAACTAGTTTGGATCAATAGTTTCATCACATTCAAAAAGAATAAATAGTTTCCCAAAACTATGTAATTCCCAAATAGATTTTCACCTTCATCAAATCCACACTTCTAATTAAATTTTTTCTAGAAATTTATATTTAAAATATATTATAAAGAATCCAACATAACAATTAACCTTTCCCATTTTTCATTAAATTAAAACAATTTAATAGTTCTTAACTAATAAAGAAATATTTTATTTGATATATAAATACATGGAAAGGTTCATTCACAACATTAAAGGGTGTTTACATTTTAGAAAAACCACAAGAATAATTAAATTATTTATAGAGTCTAATATCTCACCCAAATAATATTCAAGTATTTTAGTGAAAAACTTATTCTAAGTAAAAATTCCCCATTCTAGTTCAATTAATGTTATTCAAAAAAATCATCCAATGAACAATATAAAATAGACTCACAACAAATCTTAACTACCGTGAAAAATTTAGGAAACCTATTTTTGTTCTTTGTACTAAAAATTTCATCATGATTTTTAAATGAATTTAATCTACTTCTATAACTTCAATTCAACAAAAATTCTCAGTTCCATGCATGAAATAAATAGATTTTTTGTAATTAAAATTTTACCAAGGGGACATTCAATTATAACTCTTCCTTAGTTCTTTGAACCCAAGTTCCATTTTTTCACTTCTATGGTACAACTAAAATGATATTTTTATAAGACAATTTCCCCTTATTTATTTATATTAAATATTCCCACACCCAAATGAATTAATTTTTTATATTTAGGTACTTATTGAATTTTTATCAGCCATTATTTTTGTATGGAAATTTTTGTATATATACAATGGAATTTATTTACTCACACACCAAGTTAATAATGTTTCATAAATTCATTGTGGGATCATAATTACCTATTTTACTCTAGTTTTAAAGGACTTATATAAATGTATTTTGAGTTTGCTCCCTGAGGTATATTTTTTCACCAAGGCTAAGTTATTGAAGTTCAAGTTCAACAATATAGTTTTATCATGGTATAATATGAATTCAACTTCAACTTATTCAATAAAACTCATTTACTTGGATATAAAACCATATTCTGATGAAAATAGTGGGAAAATAACTCAATAATCATTTTAAATTTTGAGGTTAAATAATATGATCAAATTCCACCCAATTAAAATAGAGTTTAAATGTTATTATAGTTCTCTACTTTATCTCAAAAAAAATTTTAAAAACCCACCAGAAAAACATCTATAAACTGATTTGTACATTATCCAAAATAGATAAAAAAATTTCTTTTTTAGAAAAAAAAACACTCTAAAAATATAAAGTAAAAATCAAAAAAAGGCTATTGGTTACCCCACCGTCAAACTTATTGTCAAATATATAGAATCATAAAACATCTATAATTAATCTAAACTAAACTAGATTTATTTAATTTAATAGATGAGGAATGAGCTATATAGTGAAAAAAAATATGTATTGATATTGTTGAATGGGAAAAATGTATGAATACAAAGAAAATGGTGTCTGGATTGTGGTATGAAAACATTATTATAGTGGTTTTACATCATGATACTACAGAAGATGAACTGAACAATATGTGAACTATATTCATCACAACAGTCCAAAGTTTTCTCATCATTGATGGTTTATAATAATCTATAACATGAATGGAATTTATTATTGAAGGCTTATATGAATTATGGACTGTTGTAGTGTAATTAATTCAGGTCAATATAATTTAAATGGTTTTCATCATTGAAGGATGATATTATGATGTTTATTTTCATACCATATCCTTAATATAAATAGGACTTGTTTAATCTAAACAATGTATGTTTAAACACTTTAGTTTCTTATTAGATCACAAATATTGAGGATGAGGTATTTTTTTATTGTGGTATATGAGAAATAAAAATAATTTTTCTTCTATTTCGGAATCTCTTAATGTGTCTTGTAAATCAGATGTAAAAGAAAAAAATATTCCATAAATTCCTTTGGAAGAAATGACAATAATGATTACGAGTTGCATTAAATTAAAAATTTTATACATAAACTTCATTAAAACCTATGAGTAAATTTAAATATGTTAATGAAATTTTTTATTAATGTTTTATACAGTGAATCGAAAAAAAATTGAATTTGTTAAGAATATTCCATGCTGAATGAATCCATTTTTAATAATAGGACAATAATGATTAAGAGTTGTGATAAATATATAATTCCATTCATGTAACATACCTAAAAAATATTAAGAACATTCTTTACATGTTAAAAATAAATTACACTAATGGGTAACTTATAGTGAATATTCATCATTGAAGTCCAAAAATAAATCTCTTTGAATGAAAAAAATAATGTCATTAATATATAAAACATGATTCAATTGGAAAAATTATTAATACATGAATATGTTGACAACTGTTTCATACACTACTATCTATATTTTTCATGTTAATAATGTTAATATAATGAAACACATAGGCGTAATATTAATATAATTATATTATTGTATATGATAAGGTGTATTTATTTTAATATTTCTTGAAGAATAATCATAATCATAAGAATTACAATCTTGAAAATCTATATATATTACAATATATCTATAAAAATAAGAAATAATATGCACCAACAACATGAAAATGTGTATATTTAAGTTTTGGTGTATAAATTAGTGTAATAATGACTATAAACGTGAGAATATAAAGGTAAATAATAAATTTTCTGTATAAGAATAATCCAAGGAAAATTAATTTGTTATGCTTTATATATTATTATATTTTTTACAATAATTTTATATTGTAGTATTTCAAATTTTATATGTATTATAGTATTTTTATAAGCATGTATATAAATATAATTATAGGCATTCACAATTTTAATTTGATAATGTGATTTTATTGTAACAAGTTTTTAAGAATAAGCATAAACATATACACTATAAAATTCAAAATGATTGCATTTCAGTAAATGTATAAGGTTTAGCATGAGAATAGGCATAGGCATAAGAATATGTATGTATTTATTAAATATTTGTATAATCATGAGCATAAAAAGATGCATAAGTACTTTCTTGGTAATATATATTATAGTGTTAAAGTGTTTTTATATTATAATTGAAGCATAACTAGAAGAATTGTAAAAATGTGCATCATTTAATATCTTTTGTGATGTATATATTATAGTTTTTTAAAAAAGTGTATCTTTTAATATTTGTGTAAGAATAAGTTGGAGCATAAGGAGATGAAATTTAAGAATGAAAAAAAATGTTGATATGATAGTATTCATATAGGTATCAAAATTAGCATTTGACTAAACATAAGAATATGTATATGGGTATATATTATTTAGTTATATATTATAGACTTTCTATATATTATAATTTTAAAATGTGTATGCTTTGAGGGTTTTTATATTACAATTATCATTTTACTTTTTATGATTTATATCAACCTAATGTGTTACTTTTTCTTATCATTTTTCTATTTATGAACGAATGTTATTGAAGGTTGATAAAATTTATATTCATGTATGTGAATATAAAATAAATTTAATAGAAAGGAATCAAAATATATGAGAATGTAGAGTGTTTCCATAGATTAAGCTATAAAAAATAAGTAATATTATTAAAATACATTGCATATATTGATGTAAAGATGTTATGAACAATTTTTAAAGTAAATGAATGTACTATAATTACATAGTATATACCACAGGGGTTCCATCCAGTCTAGATAACTGAACTATTGAATTATACAACTCCACTGTTTTAAAATGATTCTCTAATAACTACATAAACTTGGTAAGAACTAAAAGATGCCATAAAACTAATTAGTATGGTTAGATCCATGAAAAATTTATAAAAAAATATGATTATAAATAACAATAATACCTGGAAATAGTCAAAATATTTTTAGAAATCCATGATAAGACCTTGAATTTTATAAATAAAAAAATTCCATATATCTTCTTATCAAATTCTTGGTGATGGTCTAATATATTGTAATTTGAAATTTTCATTGACAGTAAATTTGTTTTTCTCTTCAAAATATACAGTTTATGATAGAATCTGAACTGATAAGTCTTCTATATGATATAGAACTAACATTTAAGAATGTGTTGTATATAATTCGATCTAATGATTATACATGAGTAGTTTTTATTAATAAATATGAAAACTAAATTGTACCTAGAGTAATTAATACATATGGAAAGTTTTATAAAAAAATGCAAAAATATTTGTATTAATACATCAAAAATGTTGTATTAATAAATATGAAAATTAAATTACACCAAAAGTAAATAATGAATTACAATAATAAATAATATTTAAAGAATGTTGGTTCTTGAAAATAAATAATGGATGATAAGGAAGGGATTTTCCATCATCAAAAATAGTGGTATCAGTTATGAAGAGATTATGATATTTAATCAAGTTATCTGGTTGTTATTTTTTTTTAGATCCTACACAATCAATTGAAAATTAGGTGAACCCTATCAATATTTAGGATTACATTTTTATGTTATTGTTTTTGCATGTGTATATGTGTTGGCCAATGCAAAATTTATGTAGGTGAACCAAAGAAGAATCCATGGTGCCCAAAATATTATGACATTGATGGAGTATTATATTATGATGTAAATAAAAATTTCATAGTATATGTATTTTTTTAATGGATAAATGATTTATTGAACTATATAACTATGTTTAAAATGAAAGGGGAAATTCATAAATGATTTAATTATTTAGTTTTTCTTTATTACATCTTAATGAATTATTTCATTATATAAATTTAAGGGATATCCTTTATTATATGTTATTTACTGAATTATATTCCAAAGCGGGATTTTTATGCTATTTTGTGTAATTTATGAATATATTGTATACATATTTTTGATGAGTGAATATTGTGATGAAATATGATAAAAAAATTATAGAATTGATAAATAATAATGAATTTCCCAGATATAATTTAGGCTAGGATTTATGAAATTTATTTTGATATGTTAAATCTATGGTTAGTATCTCATTGATTTAACATTTGTATATAATTTTAAAAGATTAAATGATGATCTATATTTGAAAACAATAAATGAGTAATAAAAAGTGGAAAAATGGTGAATTAAAAGAAGATGATTGAAAAGTGGTTGGAAATAGTTCAATTCATAGTTCAATTCCCAAGAAAATAACTTCTTCCTCAGCTATAAGGATTTTTCTCAATATATTTCACCCACTATATAGCCAAAAACCATAAGATACCCCACTTATACTATTTTAAAATTAGAGTAATAACACTAAACTATGGTAAAAGAACACCATTTACTATTGATAGATTATCAAAGTGTTTATCTACAGCTGAATACAAATATAAAACCAAGAGTAACTATACTAAAACTCTAAACTAAGTAAATGAAATTTAAATATAAAATCAAGGTTGATTTAACACTCAAATAAGAATACTAAATACATAACATGCAATCAGTAGTTCAAAGTATTTCATCACAGATGATTTAACTAGATAATAATAGAATGAAAAAAATAAATATTAGTTTTTTAAAATTAATTATTGTTTTCTAAAATAAATAATATTAGTTTGTTTACCTGGAGTTAAAGAGGAAGATGTAACATTTAACATTTCCCAATTATAAAGAATATCATTGGACCCAGGTCATCATATAGAAGTTTCAATGATGGTTACTTTATTATCACTGTTGAGGATGTTAAAAGAATTCTAATAAATATGAGATACTAAAGAATAATCTGAGTTCAGAGAATCAATTTTATCACTATGAAAAAGATCCCCAAAGTCCATGATCTCACCTTTAGCTTGGGGTGATTTTGGAACATCTGTATTTTTATATATAACACCAACATCTGGTAATGAATCATCTGGGTCTTTTTTTCTCAAACATGAATCCAAGAAAATTTAAAATTGTATTAACATATAAAATTATAAATTGTATTAACATATAATTTATATAAACGTATAAACAATATTAAAATATAAGATTATAATAATATAAACTATATTAATATATAAATACATATATAAACTATCTCAAAATCTTAAAATATTTATGTTAGTATAGAAAAAATTTAAACATTGTTTATATGTTTATTTGGATGTTTAATTGTTTAATAAAATTAACATATAAACTATATGGAATTTATGGAATTTATGGTCTATTTTAAAAAATCACCATTTAATCTAAAAAAATCAATAAAATTAACATATAAACTCATAATTTTCATGAAAATTTTTAAAATAGATTCACTAAAACATCAATAACTAAACATAAATACAAAGTGAAAAGAATCTCTTTGAATTACTTTTTAATATAGGACTAAATGGTAGATGAAATAAATTATTACATACTATTAGGTATAATGATGACATTTTCAAATCAATAAGTTATTTTACGACTTGTTCATTACCTTATGTTTTTTAAAATCACAAACACTTTTTCCTTAAGGATTATTTTCTCTCTTGGAAGAAATTAATTTTTTAACCATTAACATGATTTTCCTATGTTATGATTAAAGTTACTTATCTAAGATTAACCATTTTTTCATAAAAATAAATTTCTTTAAGAATAATCAGATCCTTATCAAAAAACTCAGAACCATATAGTTCCTTAGATACCGAGTCTCACTGTTTTTAGACTCTAATTCTATCTATTTTCAGACTCTGTTTCATCATATCTTTTGACTCTGAATTTCACATAAATTAGACTCCAAATTCATAGAAATTAGGACTCTGAATTCTCATAAAATCGGACTCTGAATTATCTAAAATTCTGACTCTGAATTCTCAGAAATTCAAACTCTGAATTCTCAAAAATTCTTTCTGTGAATTCTCATAAATTCTAACTTCGAATTCTTAGAAATTAAAACTCCGAATTCTCATAAATTCTGACTCTGAGTTATCATAAATTATGACTCTGAATTATCATAAAATAAAACTCTATTTCTATCCAAAACCGAACTCCATTTGTATACATATTTATACTACATTTTCCAGTATATTTAGAATCCTATTATTAATACATGATAATGTTACTTATCTATATTTAAGATGTTTTTCAAACTTTATCAGATTCTAGTTTACTTAAATTTATTGAACTTAAGAATGTTTTTCTTACATATTTCTTCTTACACATGATTATGTTACAAGTAAATGATTTCATCCAATCTATTTTAAACTAACCATTTTCTATGGGAAACCTGCCCAGGTCTCTCTGAAATTTATAGAAAAATATGACAATTGGAGGAGGAGCTGGTCATTTAGATTTTTTACATATAAATACCCTAACCATTTGAAGAATTAAATATATGTTGACACACATTAATACACATCTAGATATTTCATGTTGTGATGCTATGAAGTGATTTATAGAGAGAGAGACTCTCATGCTTCGTGCGATCTGTGAATATCTTGTTCAGCCCTGAACAACTTGTTTAGCATACTTTGTGTGATTTTTATTGGCTGAACAATCAAAGTATTATGAGGATAGAAATATAGAGGTGTTGACTACCTTAATGTTTGAGGTCTTCTAAGGATATGAAGATAGATGTGTCGATCACTTTAGAGATTTAAGGCTTGTGGGGATAGCAGTATAGACTCTGATATTCTTATCAAGGGCTTTCCCTAGTATGGGTAAGATAGACTTTATTGACATTATAAATAAAGGGACCTTTATCTATGTTTTTTGGATACCCTTCTCTTTGGGTTAAAATATTTCTTACTTGTTTACTTGTTGTTGTTACTAGTTTTTAATCCCACTCCATTTTTTAATGAAATAAAATATAACTTTTTTATACTTTCTTATACTTGTATACTCTGTTATAAATAAGATTCTATATGCTTTAAGGTATAATATTTCCCTAATTAAACTTCTCTTAATTTTCTTTATTGGATCCATATTATCAGATCATAATCAAGTTAGTTTCTTTTATAAGAACTAAAGGGGGTGTTTGAATCCATCTTATTTAACTTTGTTAAACATGGATTTTCTTGAGGATTAAAATAAATGTTTTTAAGCCTAAAATTTACCCCCCCCCCCTCACTCTTATAATTGAGATTCTATATATATATTTCGAACCTACAGTTTTTATCAGAGGAGGTCTTTGAAATAATTATACTTACATATAATATTTCTTTCTAAACTTTACTTATTCAAATTTTCCTTAATATTTTATTTGTTTATAAACTTTTGCTACTAATCTTTTTTGTGGAAAAGACATTTTTTATTTTCTTATAAGATGGAAGGAATGAATGTTGGTTCAATAGAAAATTTAAATCCTAATAGACCGCCAATATTTTATGGGAATGATTATGAGTACTGGAGAGATAGGATGAATACTTTTATTATCAACACCAGTGTTGATAACTTTGTAATTCTCACTAGAGACTACAAGATTCCTGAAAAATAAATCATAACATTCACAAATCAGGAAAAACAATAATATCAACTAAACTACAAGGTATGCTATACTCTTTTATGTTCCAGGACCAAGAATATCTACGGTCAAATATCCTCTTGTGAATTTACCAATATTATTTAGAAGAAACTTGAAGTTACACATTTTGGCACATCCCAAGTGATGGAAATGAGAAGAGTTATTCTTATAGCTAAATATCATGGTTTTATGTTTCCAAATGGAGAACTTATATGAAAAGTTCAGTAAAGATTTATGACTAGTGTCAATATTCTTCAATCTATGGGTGATAAAGGACTTGATGATGAGGTTCTTTTGGACAATATAATAGATATTATTCCCAATGAGTGGGAATCTAAAAGGATAGTTATTGATGAGAATATGAAAGTTTCTAACATCACTCTTGGTGATTTATTTGGAACTCTTCTTCAGAATGAAACAAGAACGAAGAGAGATGCTAATTTTAATAAGAAGAATAGTAATGGAAGTATTACTTCCACTACTACATCTAAATCCAAGACTCCTGAAAGAGTTACTAGATTAAAAGCTAAGAAAGATACTATTATATATGAAACATGTGGTAGTGATTAGTCTGAGAATGAACTAGCCAATCTTGCTCAAAGGATGAAAAAGATTGTGGGAAAAAATATTTTCTATATAGATATTAGAAGAAAGAAATAAAGGACAAGAAAGATTCTGAAGTAACTTGTTATAAATGAAAAAGGGCAAGACATATCAGACTATATTTTCCTATTCTCAAAAGAAAATACAGAAAAGATAATCATTCTAAGAGAAATAGAAAAAAGTATTAAAAATATAAGGCTAAAAAAGTTCTAAAATCTAATGTCACATGGAGTGCCAGTGGTGGTGAATCTTTAGATGAATCTTCAGAATCTTCTAGTCAGAAGAATATTGGTCTTATAGCCATATTACCTATTGAAAATCAATTTCACATGGCTAATGCACACAATATTGAATATTTAACCAATATTTATTTAAATTATAATCTTCCTAATACCGAATATTACAAATCATTATATGATGAATCCTCCTCATCAAAAGATAATACTGTACCTTCATTTGAATAAGTCTCTATATTTTCTTAATTACTTGAAAATAAAAATTTTAAGATAAAAAATAAGTTTTAAAAAGAAAATTCTAGAATTTATATTTTAAAAAAATAATTTTCTGATCTTTCTAAAGATATTGATCAGAAAACCCTTTATTTTTAAAATGTTTCCAAATACCTTAAGGAAGTTAATTCTGAGATAGAAAAAAAATTAAAGATCTTAAAAATGTTATTTCTAAGAAATATGTTTTAGAGAATAAATAAAACTCTAAGAATAATGACTATGAGGATAATAATTTAGTCATCAAACTAAAATCAGAAATATTTTAATTAAATAAACTTTTATCAAATTTCACTTCTGGAAGGAAATAATTTGAAAATTTTGATTCACAACTTTGTCCTCTTTTTAATATTTATGGATTTGGTTGTACTCTTTCAAAACCTATTTTTAGTCATTGTTATTCTATTCCCCAAAGTGATCTTTTTTGAACCAAGTGTCAATGTGGGGGACATTGGGAGAAAAGTTTTTCTTTAAATAAAATCCAATCCTTAGGTTTTCATAAAGCTTATTTTTCTAAGAAAAATTGGATACCTAAGATTTTACTTTCTAACAATTCTGGATCCAATAAAGTTTTTATTTAAAAAGTTGATTTTTTTTATTTTTAGGAAAATAGAGGATGTGACATCAACAATACATGGTACATGGATAGTGGATGTTCCCAGTATATGACTGGTAACAAAAAAATCTTTGAAAATATTGTCAAGACAAAAGGATGAAAAGTAACTTTCAGAGATAATGCTCAGGGAGAAATTATTGGTATAGGTAATACTGTTCTTCTTGGAAAAGCTTTAATTTCAAATGTTTTTTTGTTAAAGGTCTTAAGAAAAACTTTATAAGCCTAATCCAATTATGTGTTGAAGGTTACCTTATGAATTTTTGGAATGATAAATGCTTATTACAAAATTATAAGGAAGATTTTATTCTCTATTCCCATAGGCATGAGAATGTTTATACACTTTACTTAAAAGACCTTAGGAGCCAAGACCTACCTTTCCTCAGTGCAATATAAGATCAATATTGGTTATGGAATAGAATACTAAGACACTATGACCTTGGGAACTTATGTAAACTCTCAAATAAAAGACTCGTTAAGGATCTACCTGAGCATAGATTTGATTCTTCAAAAGTTTGTTATCCTTGTCAATATGAAAAGAAACATAAGTCAAGATTTAAATCAATTAATGAAGTCTCAAATTCTGATGCATTATATCTAGTGCGTTTTGATCATTTTGGTCCAACAAAAACTAGAAGTATTGGAGTCAAATACTATGTATTTGTTTTAGTTGATGATTACACGGGATTTATATGTGTCTATTTTCTAGAAAAGAAATCTGAATCCTTTTATTATTTTAAATCTTTTTCAAACAAAGTTAAAAATTATAAACACCTTCTATTGATAACTATTTATAGTGATCAAGGGGGGAGAATTTGAAAATTCATATTTTCAAACTTTTTGTAGTAAGAAAGGCATTACTCATAACTTCTCAGATCCAAGAACTCCTTAACAAAATAGTGTTGTTAAATGAAGAAATCTAACTCTTAAAGAGATAAAAAGAACCATATTAAGTGAATATTATATTTCTAAGCACTTTTGGGATGAATCTATAAGTACTACTTGTTATATTATAAACTGAGTTTTAATCAGACCTTTTATTAACAGAACACCTAATGAATTGTGGACTGGTCAAAAAACTAAAGTTTCTTACTTCAAAGTATTTGGATTCAAAGTATTCATCTTGAATACTAAATATAACTTACATAAATTTTCACCCAAATATAATGAAGGAATTTTTTTACGCTATTCCACTAATTCTAAGTAATATAGAGTTTTTAACAAAATTTCTTGTACTGTTGAAGAAACATTGCATGTTAAATTTGATGAATATGATCCTTTTGTTTTTAAAAAACCCTAACCAACATCTTTGGATGTGTTTTCAAAAATTGATTATCAACCTTTGGTGGGATATTCTTCTAATAAAGAAAATAATCAAGAAAATATTTATGAAGTATTTACCCTAGAATATTTTTTACCTTATGTTGATGAGTCGTATTTACAAAATCCAAATAAGTTATTTCTAAAGAATCATCCCAGTGATAATATCTTTGGTTATGTAAATCAATCGATAATGAATATAAGCTCTTTAAGAAATTAAGTACAACATATAACATTTCATTCCTAATTATAATATAAAATCACTGATGAAGCTTTAGGTGATAATGATTAGATTAAAGCTATTCAAGATGAACTAAATGAATTCAAATGGAACAAAGTCTAGACCTTGGTTAAAATATCTAAAGAAACTTCTGTAATTGGAGTAAAATGGGTCTTTAGGAATAAATGCGATTAAAATGGAGTCATTGTAAAAAATAAAGCATGATTAGTTGCTAAAGGATATAATAAACATATAGGAATATACTATAAAGAAACCTATGCTCCAGTAGCTAGACTTGAATCTATTCGTATTCTACTATCCTTTACAGCAGTCTTTAGTTTCAAACTTTCTCAAATAGATGTGAAGTGTGACTTCCTTAATAGATATGTTTAAGAGAAAGTTTATTTTGAAACACCCCATGGTTTTAAAGACACAAAACATCCTGAACATGTTTTTAGACTTACCAAAGATTTATATGGACTTAAACAAACCCCTAGATCCAGGCATGATAGACTTATATGATTTTTGTTACAAAAAAATTATGTTATGGGAACTACTGATCTAACCCTTTTTATAAAGATAGATAAAAAAAATGTTTTATTTGTACAAATTTATGTTGATGAAATTATATTTAGATCAACTCAGCAATCCTTAATTGATTCATTTGTGAATCTCATGAAATCTGAGTTTGAAATGAGTATGATGTGTGAGATAACTTTTTTCCTTCATTTCCAAATTTCTCAAAAACCAAAAGAAACTTATATATCTCAACATAAGAATATTAAAGATATTATTAATAAGTATGAATATTGAGATCACTGAAAGTATAAGTACTATAA
Source organism: Viscum album (assembly GCA_963277665.1). Taxonomy (NCBI): domain Eukaryota; kingdom Viridiplantae; phylum Streptophyta; class Magnoliopsida; order Santalales; family Viscaceae; genus Viscum; species Viscum album. The sequence goes on from OY728123.1 coordinate 1,897,654,911, forward strand.
TCGGTACATCAAAAACTCTTGATCTTGATAAAGCTGAGAAACTATTAGATCAAACATCTTTTAGAGGTATGATATTAAGTTTATTATACTTAATATCTAGACTTCCAGACTTAATGTTTTATGTATTCTTATGTGTATGATAACAATCTAATCCAAAATAATCCAATTTAAAAGTAGTAAAAAGGATTTTTCACTATTTAATGGGAACCATGGATTTAGGAATTTTCTATTCTTCTGCAAATGATTTTATTATAAAATGTATTTTAGATGATGAAATTGGTGGTTTTACGATGTATAGGAAAAGTACATCCGAAACTTGTCATTTATTAGGAGATTCATTAGCCTCTTGGTCATGAAAAAATCAATACTCAGTTTCACTTTCCACTGCTAAAGCAGAATATATAGCAGTTGGGAGATGTTGTGCTCAAGTTTTATGGATGAAACACACACTCACATAATAAGGAATTATTTTTAACAAAACAAAAATAATGTGTAATAATACTATGTCATTTCTCTAAGAAAAAACCTTGCAGATCACTCCCATGAAAAGAACATAGATATTAGGCATCACTTTCTTAGGGATCACATGATTAAAAGAGATATTATTTTACAATTTATCGGAACACAATATCAGCGTTCTCATATATTTACAAAATCCTTAACCTATGATAGATTTGAATACATTAAAAAAAATTATGAACGATAACCATAGGGTAATCATTCGTATTAAATTTTTTTTGAAACCTATATCATAACATTAAGATACTCCTTTTAATAGTTTGGGTACATATTATTATTATTTTATTTTTTTCCTCACCAAAAAATTTTCTTTCTATAAATTTTTCAGAACCTAAAATATTTTTCTTAAAAAAAATTCGAGACCTAAATTGTTTTTAAAATTTTTTTTCCAGAAACTAAAGTTTTCTTTCCATAATAAAATTTTTGGAACCTAAGATCTTCAAAAATAATCTTATCAATATAGAAAATTCATTCTAAGTAATCTAAAATGTATGTTTAATTAGTTAAATATTTTTAATTTAATTTTTTTCTTGTAAGTATTTCTATATTGTTTTAAGAAAAATTTATTGGATTCTCTTTCCTTGAATACAATTTTTCCTTAAAACCTCAAAAGATTGGAATCTATAAATCTGTCTTCAATATTAACATTAACTGTCAGATTAGATCAAGATAATCTCAACTATTAGATATATATGGGAATTCGAATTTTCACCTTGAATCCTATTTATTGGAGCCCCGTGTTCTTATCCCACATCAGTTTTCCCAGATTTTTTCATCGAAGATATTCTCTTCGTTAAGTATTTCATTCCATTTTTCAAGTTTCCTAACATTCAGAATGTCTCTTGAATATTATCCTCAGAATTTGATGAAGTATCAGTCTAAAAAGAAACTAGAGGATTGGTTAATGTTCCGAGAAAGGTTAATGGGTCAGAAATTATTTGAAAATTTTAACCCTCTGACTAAAAATATTATCAAGTTTAGTGGATAGAAAATCATTTGTGTTGCCAAAGAAAATAATAAAGATCCAGTCTACTCGGACCTTGTAGTGGAATTTTATGATTCAGTTCATTCTTATGAGCATGTTGGGAGAGAGATATTTAAATTCAGAAGTAATGGGAAGTCGTGTTCATTATATTTCAACAAGGCTATTAGTATCCTTGACATTCCATACGAAGGTGACGCAATCCTCTGATCACACCATTTTCCTGATAAAGAAGTTTATTTCAAGAAGTTGAAGGCTATATAGTGCCTTGGGCTAAAGAATTTCAAAAAACCCATTATTTCCCATCTTTCATAAAATCATAGGTTGGTATATTTTTGGATTCATGGTTTTCTTATCCCAAGGAAGGGTGATAAGGATTCACTCAAAATATGTTTTATATTTATCTTAGATTTCCTAGTGAACCTAAGGAAAATAAATTTAGGGATATGCATCCTTTAACAATTAGTAACATTAAGAATGGAAATATCAAGTCTCATATTTTGATGTATCCAAAGATCATATTGAAGATTATAGTCTTGTGTTTATAATATTTCAAGATACCATGCTTCTCAAATGATAAAAATTGTAAGATTAAGTTATTTAGTGATAATATTCTAATAAGGATGAAAATAGTGTTCAATGTTGAATAAGAAGAGTTTTATGATCTTCTGGATAAGGATGATCAGCATAAAGCTAAGAAAGGTGAAGTTGATGAAACTTATAAGAAAATAAATGATAAGGAGGTGGAAGCTCAGAAAACTGAACATTTTATGGAACCTCAATCAATACCCCCTAAATTGAATAATCAAAATAAGTTTTCTAATAAAGTGGTTTCAAAATGAAGGGAGCAAAAGAATAAGAGAAAGGAAGGTGATCCTATTTTTGGGATTTACCCTGTGGAGGCTAAGTCTATAAATATTTTTGATATTGAAAATCTAGAGATGTAAGAAAAGGAGAAAAAGCATAAAGAAAAATAATTGGAGGATTAGGTTGTTCAATCGTTGTTAAAATATGTTGATAAATCTTCACAAAAAATTCAGGTACTGGAATTTTTCCTAAAGGATGCTTCAGTTCCAGAATAAATTATTGAAGAGGGAGAAATTTAGAAAGAAGAATAAGAAGAAGAAGAAAGTTAATATTTAATCAAAATGGTGGAAGAGTATCATGAATATAAGATCCCTTATTATAAACCTTCAAGAATAACTTTCCAAGTTTCATCCACCAAAATAGCTTCAAAAAACAGAAGTAAAATTCTATAGAAGAGAAAGTTAAAAAAATCCATTCCTTTGAATAGAGTGAGGAAAATGGTGATATTGATCAAGAATAAGATGAAGAAGAATATAATATTGTTGAAAAGGTTGTTAAAAGAAATCTAGTTCTTCTTAACACAGCTCACAAAGGTGATATTGTTGGACTATCCAAAGATAGGGATGATAAGAAAGCTGAAGTTACTCCTCCGGGAGAAGATGCTTCAGATTCTGAATCATCATCATCCATAGGACATGAGTTTTTGGTATAGTATTTGAAGAAACCTGTTGATTCAATATCGTTCTTCGAAAATAGTGAATCTCAGTATCAGCTTATTCAGTAGTTAATCAACCTAAAGTCGTATTCTAATAATTTTTTGATTGAAAAGTTAATTAAGAAAGAAATATATTTCAAAACCTTTAGGAATAGATATGAATATCATATAAAGTCTTGTAAGAAGATTAAAACTTGGTCGAATTCAGTGGTAGATGATCTTAATATTGTTGGTGATTATATGGATTCATTCAAATATGCCTTCAACAAGACTGATGATAAGTTCAATAATTTTGATAACAGAATCAATTAAGTGAAAGCTGCTTGAATCTAAGAGGATAAAGATATATATGGAAAGCTTAACTCCATTGATGTTACCCAAAAGAGAGAAAGGGATGAAACATTTCATTTAGTAGAGAAAACGAAATAACAAGATTAAGTTATCAAGTCACAAGAAGAAGAAATTCAGTCTCTCGAGAAGAAGAATCAAGAGAAAGAAGACTTACTCAATAAGTAACAAGAAGATCATAAGGAGATAAAGAAGATGAAGTCCATCCTAAAAAAGTTTATAACAACGAAGAAGAAAGAAAATTGATTGTCCTAAATATTTAATCTTTTGTTATACTAAAAACTTTTATTCAAATTTAATGAAATCTCTTTGTTATAATTTGTTTCATATGCATATTTTTTCTCTAACCTTTCAGGTACAAAATTGTTTCCCCACCCTTAATTTTTGAAAATCACAATGGAAGAGAAAAGTTTTAAAATAATAACATATTAAGGGAGAGTTTATTCAAAAGAATATTTTGTTATGAAAAGGAAAACCCCCCTCAAGACAATTTCTTAATCCAAAGAATACAATCCTTAAGGTCACCAAACCTAATGGGGAGTTAGTCATATTCACTAAGCCAAAAATATATTGGATATAGGTTTTTATTTCAAGATTTCTAAACTTAATATTTGTTTTCAAAAATTAGTTTGTGCTTTCCAAAAAGGGGGAGATTGTTAAGTCAATAAGCTATTTTATGATTTTTTCATTCCTTTATGTTTTCAAAATCACAGACAATTTTTTCTTAAAGATTATTTTCTTTCCCAAAGGAAATTTATTTTCTTAACATTTAACATGCTTTTCTATGTTATGATTAAAGTTACTTATCTAAGTTTAATGATCCTTTTATTAAGGCTAAATTTCCCTAATAATAATCGAATCCTTATCTAAAAACTTGGAACCTTAGAGTTCCTTAGATCCCAAGTCTCACTATTTTTAGACTCCAATTCCATATGTTTTCAGATTCCACTTCATCAAGTATTTTGACTCTGAGTTTCACAGAAATCAGACTCTGAATTCTTAGAAATTTGAACTCTAAATTCTCAGAAAATCATACACCAAATTCTCAGAAAATCTGACTCCAAATTCTCAAAAATATAGACTCTAAATTCTCAAAAATTCTGACTTTGAATTCTCGGAAATTTTGACACCAAATTCTCATAAATTCAGACTAAAAAATTTTAGAAATTCAAACTCTGAATTCTCGGAAATTCTGAATCCAAATTCTAAGAAATTCTGAATTCTGAATTCTCATAAAATTAGACTCCATTTCTATCCAAAACCTAACTCCATTTATATACATATTTATAATTATTTTTCCACTATATTTAGAATATGATTATTCATACTTGATAATTTTACTTATCTTTCTTTAAGATTTTGTTCCAACTTTGTTAGAATCTAGTTCACATAAGTTACTTAAACATAAGAAATATTTTCTTACAAATTTTTTCTTACACATGATTATGTTACAATGAAATTATGTTTTCTAATATGTTTTAAAGTAGACATTGGATAAGTGAAATCTATCTAGGTCCCTTCAAAATTTATGGAAAAATGTATCCATTGGAGGAGGGTTGACAATTGGGATTTTTCTCCTATAAATACCCCATTCATTTGAAGAATTATATAGATGTTGACACAAATTAACACACATCTAGGGATTATATGATGTGATGTTGTGACGTGATTTATAGAGATAGAAACTCTCATGCTTTGTGCGATATCTAAATATCATGTTCATATGTGAACAACTTGTTCAGGATACTTAGTGTGATTTCAATTTTCCAGTTAATCAAGGGATTCTGGGGATAGGAAGGCAGAGGTGCTGACTACCTTAATGTTCTAGGGATTCTGGGTATAGGAAGATAGAGGTGTCGATCACCTTATAGATCGAGGGATTACAGGTATTACAAGATAGACTTTGGTATTCTTATCAAGGGCATACCCTAGTGTGGGTAAGACAGACATTCTTGAAAGTATAAATCAAGGGATATTTTTCCAAGGTTGTTGGATACCCTTCTCTTGGGGTTAAAATATTTCTTACTTGTTTACTTATTGTGGTTATAATTTTTGAATTCCATTGTATTTTTTAAAAGAAATAAAGTATAACTTTATTATACTTTCTTATACTTGTATACACTAATATAAATAAGATTTTATACACTTTATGGAATAATATTTCCCTAAGTAAACATGTCTTCAATTTATTTATCAGATCCATATTATCAGATACTAATCAATTTAGTTTCTTTGATAATAACTAAAGAGGGTTTTTTAATCCATATTATTTAACATTGTTAAACATAGATTTTCTTGAGGATAAAAAAAAATTTTAAAAGCTACAATTCACCCCCCCCCCTCTTGTAATTGAGCATATATATCCATATTTTGATCTTACAAACATTGATATATTACATGAGTTAGTTGTTTGGGATCTTTCATCAAAAGTATTACACTTTAAGGAAAACGAGAGTAATGTCAGATTGAACTAATTCTCACATTTTGGACACAAATGGTTGGAAGAAGTTGCTAATTTTCACTCTTGTAAAAAAATATCCATTCTTATTCTTGTGAATGGAAGCAATTCATCCTCAATATTTGATTTAAATCTATAAAAATATTCATATAAAATAAAATAGTAGGACTATTTTATATGAATTAACACCAAAACATTAGAAACCCATTTAAATAGATATGAAATTCTCAACTACTAAAACATAAACCCCATATTGAAATAATAAAGGAAAAAACAAATAAATTGTCTTACACTAATAAATGGGTTCAAATAAAATAAATAGAATCATACAATAATAAAACATTGTACTTGAAACTTCCCTCACAAAAGAAACACACTAATGGAAACAAAAATTATCATATCAATGAAAACAAAAAAATATGATAACTGATTGGTAATAATCCTTTGAATTTTATTTTTTCATCATAATAAATATTTTATCCAATGAGGTACACAACAAACACCAAGTAACATGGATTGAACTGCCTTTTTAAAATAAAGCACAATTAAGTTAAAATGACATATATTGTTAAACATTCAAATTAGTCGATACACTCTAATAATATCTTCATCCAATGAATAAAAATTTTGAAGAAATTTGATTCACTTATGCTTGGTTTGTAAGATGACACAATTTTAAAACTTCTTGTAACAACTATTTTATAGTTTCTAAAAACTGATTATATCACAATATTGAAAGAGTTATAAATTTGGAACAAAAAATTAACAAAATGAAAATTCTAGAATGATCATAAAAAAGAAATTATTTTTCATTAAAAAAATAATCCATAATAATTATTCATGAATAAAATAATACCTCATTTACTTAAAAAAAATCCTTCTCCATATTTTGAATTACATGTCAAACTATTATGTATCCTTGTAAATGAAAAAATATGTAAAAAAATTAATAAATAATGAGATCTCAAAAAGTAAAATTTCATAGTATGGAAAATAAATACTATAATATGTATTAGTGTAAAACATAGATATTAAAAAGACATAAAAACTATCAAAAATGCTTAAAAAAATATCATAATATACCAAAACAATAATTAATTTATGCACTAGATTTATATCCTCTTATGACATGAAAAAATTAATTATACTTGTTGAAAACCATTAAAGTACTTAATATAAAAAGATTGAGTGTCTTACTGCCTAAACATATTGGAAATTATTTATTCATTTGTCACATAAGATAATCAATTTTAAAAATAATAAGTGTTTGTTCTATTAATAAAAATATGTATAAATAATTTGTTGAAAAAAAATTCATCAATGGGAAACACATCTAAAAAACACTTACAATAAGTGATAAGATCTATAATCAGTTTTCACTAAGTGATATCAAATAAACTCTGACCAGATAAAATTCATGAAATAGTTCATGGAAACTTTATTATACCTATAATATTCATGTAAAATTGGTAAAATTTCAATTTTTGAATCATCATATTGGAAAAGGTAATGCAGAATATGATTGTTAATAACCACTATAAACTTACATAAATATAAACATGGAAGAATATGAAATATAACCAATTCATAAATTTAACAAGGTCTAAACATGTATAAATGGTGGAAAATCACATTATCATACACTAATATAATGGTATCCAAATAATTCATTGATTTATGGAAAAAATCATGAAATTGTATGTTCACGGAAAGAATATGGTTCACTGTCTAACTAAACACATGTTATAGTAGAATAAAAATTAGTTTGTAGGGTAAATTGGGGAAAATCTAACAAGTTATAAAGATACAGTTTAATATAAGCACAGAAGGAAGAGATCTTTCATAAGAAATTAAGGAAGGGAGGATTTATCTAGGGTTTAATTAATGGGGTTAGTGATAAATCATAAGAGGAGGAGGATTATGAGTGTAGGGAATGGTTCGAGTGAGAAATTGGGAAGGTAGGGTCCCTGAATTGGAGGAGAAGAATCGGTGCTGGCTTCGTCGAAGTATGAGGATGTTGGGAGGTGGGGTGGCTGCATATGAGACATGTTATAGCCACATAAAATCCATTTAGGAGCCACATTGAATAAGGATGATCATGGGGGAGTGGGGTGTCCACACCAGAGGCATATTAGAGGAGGGGGTGGGGAGGCTACGTTGGAGAGGCATTAGTGGGGATGTGGGGTGGCCACATCAGAGGAGGCTTATTGTAGGGGGGTAGGGTGGCCACATTAGAGGATATGGATCATAGAAACGTTGAGGGAGTAGGGTCATGAGAAGGAGTAGGTTTTCAAGAAGGAGGAATCTCATGAGGGTTAGGGTAGAAATTGGGAATTTGGGTGGGCTACTTCTATGGGTAGTAAAATAATCATGCGAATAAATTTTCTATATCCATGGTCCTTATTTCTTGTGGCTATAGATCTGTATTTATAAACCCAAATTCTAGTAGTAATAATCATCTGATGAATACTGAGTAAAAATGGTATGATTATAAGATGATATTCAAAGTGGAATTATGGGTTCATTAATAACCCATGGAACCAGATCATCAGAAACAAAAGGTGTACTATAAAAATCAACTCCAACATGTTCACCCTAAATATCATTATGCACATCAACATGATCATCAGAATCAATAATATGAGGTAAATGTGAATCTAAAATTGGATCAATACTTAAAATACCATCAGATGTTAGAGAATTATATTTTTCTCCATTATCAATATGTGAAAATTTTTAATCCTCTTTAAACACTGCATCATGACTTATGAAAAAAACTTCAAAGAAGGATCATAGAACTTATACCCAAACTCATTATGTCCATATCCAATAAAAATAAAATGTCGTGACTTATCATAAAACTTAGATATATCATCTCTAGGCACATTAACAAAATCCTTGAAACCAAAAACACATAAATAACCATATTTGATCTCTTTACCACACTAAATCTTGTTGAACGTGTTTGTCTAAAAAGTAGCTGCAAGTGATAAATTGATAATATATACTATATTAAAAAAATATTCACCCCAAAAATTTCCAAGAAACTTTTCTTTTGAAATCAAACATCAAACTCTTTCCAACAAAGTCTCATTCATACTCTCATCAACATTTAGTGGAGGTGTATTTGGTAGTGTCTTCTGAAGATGAATACCTTGTTTCCTATAATATGGATAAAATGGCCACAATACTCACCTCCATTGTTAGTGAGAATTAATTTCAACTTCATACTAGATTCCCTCTCATATAAAACCTGAAATTTCTTAAAAACATTAAGCACCTGACTTTTGGAATTCAAAACATAAACCCAAATCTTACATGAGTATTTATCAATAAACTTCACAAAATAAAGACCATCTTGAAAGGTCTTAGATTTCAAAGGACCATAGATTTCATAATGTACTAATTCATGTACGTGTGAGTTACTGTGCAAATGATGACTGTTGAAACTAACCCTAGTCTATTTTCTATTCAAACACTGATCGCACGTGTCCAATTTGACTCCCTTAAAACCCGAAATAATATTTCTCTTATCCAAACAACCAAGACATTTCATACTAATGTGCTTTATCATCTTATGACATGATGTGAAAGACACACTTCACTCAACAACACAAGTAGTACCACAAGAAATAGAAGCTCTAGTCTAGTAAAAACCTGATTTCTCCTTGCATCGATCCACAATAAAGGAACCCTTGGAAAGATTCCATTAAAAATCACCAAAAGTAATAATAAAACCACCATCATCAAGAAAACTGGTAGAAATAATATTTATTCAAACCTATGTTTCATGTCAAATATTCCTCAAAATTAGCCTATTTCTAGTGTTGGTCTCAAAAAAATAGCCATGGCACCTACAACATCATAATGAACATAATTAACCATCTTAAAAATCCCAAAATTACCTAGACTATAATATTTAAATAACTCCTTCCTTGATGTCATGTGAAAATAGGCACCACTATCAAAAACCTAGAAATAATTATCATAAGAAATATTAATGAAGTCATAAACAATAATAAGATATCCCCCTATAGTGGAGGCAACACGATCATCTCCATCACTATTTTTATTCTGTTGACTTAACTTTATTTTTTTCTCTTTTCCTCTAATAGAAAAAATTCTTAACTTTTCCATTCTTACCATAATGATGACATTAAAACTCTCTCTTATTCAACCTATATTTTCTTCAACCTTTTCTATCACCTCGACTACTCTGTCATTAATTTGTTTCTTGAATTCTCCCCCTTTTCTATTACTAAAATATCTAAAGAAGATTTCTCCTAACTATGTATCTTGACATCTTCATTCAAAAAAATAGACTTAACAAAACTGAATGTCACAACACCATTAGGAGTAGAACTCATTTGAGTAACACACAAATTCTCCCAAGAATTTGGTAAAGTATTAAGAAACCAGAGTTCTAAAACCTTTTACTTAAAATTAATACCCATACCAAACAACTGATAAAAACATCTCTGAAATTCAATCAAATAGTACAAAATAGACATATCTTCTTTGTACATAAAATTCATCACCTGTTTGAGGTGAAACAGTTTATTGTTTCCTATCTTGGAAGCATAAGTATTCTCAAGCTTGGCGTGATAGCTGTTGACAATATGGTCCATCACATTGTCTATAACCCACTGAGAAATGAAACCACAAACAATCTCATGCTCAAAATAATATTATTCATCAAACAATCATTCTAGATTTTGGTTACTGAACAGAGATAGATGCATTCTCTTGAAAAAATTAAAAACTTTATTTTTAATCACCACATATGGTAGTTGGTACCATTCAACAAAATCATATGAATGTAATTGGATTCCATAATTTATCTAAATAAAAAACAAACCCTCTGATACCAAATATTGGGAAAGTTGAAAAATGAATAATGTAAAAATTAACACTGAAGTGAATTAATAGCGGAAATATATTTTCATTCCCTTCAAAAAAATCCTGAAAAAATAAAATTTTATGCACAAAGTCCAAAAAATATGCACAAAAAAATAAATTTTCACACAGAAAAGTTTTAACATAGAAAAACCAATAAGGGAAAAAACACAAGACCTAGTCTAGAAAGTAGGTCGGCTATAATAAGAAAGTATTTGGTTGAAACTCACAAAAATAAAAGGGGTATCAAAATTATATCTCTCCAATATAGTAGAAAATATACTAGTGGAAAAGGGATATAGAAAGTAGATATGACCAAAAAACATCATTTGAGAAAGAAGAGAAGATAATAAATCTGACTGTATGAGACTAAAAATCACTGAATGAATACCCAGGTGATGAAAAATCACAAAGATCAGAAAAAACTGATCTTTGATAAAATTTGATCAAAATATGAAAACTTTCCCCTTGTATGGAATTCAAACACCCATAAACCTAGGTATTGTCTTATAAAAAACATCCACCTTTTTAGAAGTCTGTAACTCTCAAATCCTTAGATCTTTTTTTTATTTTTCTTTTAATTTCTTAAATGATGCATGTTGGGTCACTATTTGAGGATGACCCCAAACACACTCCATATATATAGTGGAGTCTAGTTGGTTACCAATTTTCACTAATCTCCAACATTTGTGAGCCTCCATCTATTTTCAATAGTAATCATTTATCTCCTATAATAATCATCAACATGATTGGTTAAAACTGGTATATTGAGATCATCACTATCCTCTAGAAAACTAACCACGCAAAATGATCCAACTTACACTAAACTAAAAATTACATTGGAACTTTCTACTGATCGATTTACCACTGTTTTAAGTCTCTAATGTTTATGCCTCCTTCTGGTGAACTGAATTCAAAGCCTTGAATATGCTTTACAATCATAATAATATCTCACTTGAAGAGTTATTGAAGGATCCCTAGGAAAACTTCAACACTTAAATAGATTCAAACTCACATCCTTCTTCTATATACATGAAATACTCTCCACCACCTTTTGGTCACCCCAAACCCACTAAGGCACAATTCCTTCTCAAATTTTCTTGGACTATAACTTTATTATATATATCAGTTAGATTTTGTTTTTTGAGAATATTTCATAACTCAAACTCTCCATACTCAAGAAACTTTTGAATGTTGGGTTATTTTAGGTAGATATGTTTTATCATATAATGAAATACTAGACTTTTCACCAAGTGAATCCCAATATGGATATCACAGTAAAGTAAAGCACTATCCATATTCCTCTCGAGTTACACTAATAAACATTTCAACCAGATCATTGATGGTAACGGGGAATGAAGCGGTAGAAAATGGGTCAGAATTTTAAAATTTTTATTTCTAGATCGATATAATAACATTATATCTGGTTACATGAACCCCATTAAAAGGTTTAGGTTCTCACATTAATTGATTTAAGCATAAAAATTAAAAAAAATACCTCATTCGATTTGAAGACATGTATGAAAATATATCATCACTGGTGAATATTTCTCAATGTAACTGATGTTTTATCCCTCTAGATTATTTACACCTTCCTTAAAAGTCTACGAGAATGTCGATCATCAATATCTAGGTGCTAGCATGTAGATTCGATGGAGCATTCGACTTCCTGATGATCACCACTACATCATTACTTCAATCCATGAAGTGGATATGGGATCAATTTCTTGGAACTCAAACTTCTCCATCTAGGTTATGGGATGTATGATAGAGGTGACCTCAAATTCAGGTGGATGAAAATTCTTTATAAGAGAGATCCATATTGCTTCTATAGTGGAGATTATATAATGAACATAATTTTTTTGAAATGATATTTATTGCCTAAATAAATTTTTGTTACATATTATATAATATCGTACATGTCAAAAATAAAGAGAAACCAACAAATTTTAATATCATCATAACATTAGCCATCAATGAAACTAATTAAAATGCCAAACATTTCAACTAGAAAAAAATATATAATATAACAGCTAAAATATGAAAGAATGGATTGTCCCAATCTACTAGAATCATCACTTCCATAAAAAAACTATAGTAATAAAACAAAATATTAGTAAACTAATAAACATCTTATGAAAATAAAAATATAACCTCCAGAGAAATTATAGTGAAATTTTATTGAAATAATGATGTGGTATTTATATGGTATAAAGGGAAATGTGACCATTGGGATTCGAATGTTATATGATTTTTGGCCAATATGATCATTAATCAATATGAACATTAGAAACTAAATTCTTGGTTTATTATTTTACCATTATAATTAGTATTTATAAGTAGCAATGGAAAGGGTAATTTATACAAAAACAAGAATTGATGGCCTTAACCAGTAGAGTTGTATCGTTTGAATCCCTTTTCTTCAACTTGGGAGGGAGGTAGAGTCACTGAGGTTCACCCCAAACCAAGCCCAATATGAGCTTTAAAATTTTAATATTGAACAAAATCTATTATGGTATAATCTCAAGTTAGTGGATATTACCTCTCGGTCAATGTTATCAGAGCCACCCCATGAAACTAACACCATCGCACGCCTTAACCTTAGGGAGTATGTGGGTGTAATAAGGGGTTACATGTCTAGAACTTAGTGTAAATTACTTTGTATAAATAATATTTTTATTCCATGAATTCCTATTAATAATAGTTTTTTATAATAAAATATATGTTTAATTTAGTTGAATTTGATAATTTAATTTTTGAATACAAATAAAACTTAATGGTATTTTTATAGAAAATATATACAATTTTTATAATAAACCAATTTATTTTTAAAATTATTTGTTTTAATTAAATATTCTTTTAAAACACTTTTATTTAAATAATAAATGATAAAAATAATTTTATAACGGACTAGGAAATTTTTTATAAGTGTCAGAAATTTGATCATGCCTTAAAAACTGTTATTTTTAAATAAATAATGATTTTTTTATTTAAAAGTTACAATTATCATATTTGGGGTGAACCTCAATGACTCACATTCCCTTTTTGTGGGTTAAAAATGGAATAATGATCATGTATTTAATCACTTTTGAAACACCATGATTTTGATAAGAAACCCATTATTTATCATCCATAGGTTATTAATGAATTTATTGTTTATGATTTATGTGGATCATGTTAATTAATACATATAAATTTTTTACCTTTATATCACTCTAATGTATTGGATAAATAATTTAATCTCTAGATATGATGTGTTTTACGATACCTTGGTGAATAACCTTAGAAATTTTTCATTTATGAAACCTTGGCAACAAACCTTGGGGATATGCTTACGAATGTATCATTTAAATTTTTTCTCCACATTTCTATTTTATGATTCATGGTCTTATTATTAATATGTACTACTTTCTCATGCCTTATTATTATGACTCATGTTCTTATTGTTATGCCCTAAGATAATATGTTATATGTCTCTCTTGCTTATTCTATTACTGGGATCCATGCTCAACCTTTTCCTTTGATTTGTGTCCCCACGATATGATATGTAGTGAAGGTAACCTAGATTGGACCCATGAATATGTCTTTAAAGTGGTTTTAGAATAATGTTTTAATTTTTCATGTATTATGTACCTTTTTTCCAAGAAACTAAACTTGAAAAGATCCATTGTTTTGTACCATGCAATGAAAAGTTATGTAATAAAAAGAAGGGATTCGATACATTAAATACCCAAAAAAGGTCTCCCCAACCCCAATATAAGTAATTCCAACTAAATAAGGTATAAAATAAACATTATGACCAACTAATTGTGTCATAAACACCATTTATATTTTTATCACTTACTTATAACATAATAAATTATATTAAGTGATAAAACTGATTCATTAAATCCACTTGATATTTTTTCAAATATTAAATGAATCTTGAACATTATAATAATATTCATTAATTAAATACTTTCCCAAGTACTCACTTAAATACTAGTAAATAAATAAATTCAATTCCAATTATTCTAGTCTCAAATAATAATGAATATATTTGTTTCTTGGAAACCATTTATACTCAGACTTCTCTAGGAACCCATGGTGGAACCACCATGTCTTAAATGTTGGTTCTAGGCACAAAATAAGTGCTAATAAATTCCAATACTAACTAAGAAATTTTTTAATTCAATGGATCATTCACATATTTTAAAATACATGAACATCACAACGAACAAAAATTTTCCAATTGAATATAGGCAAGAAGGTTGCCATAACCAAAAGAATATACTTTTCATGTTAAATTTATAAGTAATTTAGTTAATTGTGACAAATTATTACCTAATTACTAAGATTTTTCTTCAAATTATATGTTGATCTTCCAAAACTCATTTTAGTAATATATCATTGTGCTTGTTGGATCTAAGTATAAAATCCCTCTAGTGGTGATCCACACATGCTCCTTTAATCTCTAATGACACCAATGAATCATCAGGTGTTAGTATGGTCGATTGATCATCTTTTATTATTCATCTACATCACTTCAATTTTCTTCAATCCTGAAGAATTTCTCATGATCTTCTCATTTTTTGAGAGAATGTGAGAGAAAAGAGGAGAAATCTAGAGAGAAATCTGTTATGCCCAACAATTCTTAATTAACCACTATTAAATATTATAAAAAGTTTATTTACAGGAACAAGGTTAAGGTTTGTATTTTAATTAATTTCATAAGTACCCTTAAAAAAATTCCAAACCTATTTCTAACCCCATGCCATTTATTCAAAATAATGATATTTTTTTTATTCACAACATGCGCTAACTGGAAGAATGATAAATATTATTTTACTAGGTTGAAAAATAATATTTATCACTGGACTCAATATTGGTATGTTCGTCCTCCATGTCATTTAATGAATAACTGAATAAATATTTAACTAAATATTCATTCAAAATATAAATATTTCATTCATATTCTTAAAAAAAAATATTTATTAAATATCCAATAAAATAAGTATTTTCAATCAATAAACCCTGAATAAAATTATTCCTTGTTATTGAGAATAATATTTATTATAATAATTAAATTCAAATAGAATTTAATTTAGATCATTAGAAACACTTAGTGTGTGACCCTATAGTCTTCTTTCTCATTGTAATTAGCAGTATTGCCTTAAGTCCAAGATTACTTTCTAGGAATTAGTTAAGGCACCCAAGAGAAATAATTTAATGTTGCAACATTAATTACCACACACAAGTTCTCACTATGTAATATAATCATTTTATCTCAATATCTCATCAAGCATGTTACACACCCATGTCATCAACCCATATGCTTGATACATCTTTCTTTAACAATATGAAATAAACTCATCGTTACAACATGACCATAGAATTTAATGCAAAAGTTCTATCTAAATCAAATGAGTGATATATAAAAATCCATTAATATGGAAGGAAAAAATACTTCCTCGACATATTCATTAATAAAATGTCATTCATAATACACCTAATGTACCCAACTTCTCCATAAACTGCTTTTGCCATGGTTTACACCAATACATATTTGTGTGTGAGTCATGAAATACATTAATAATAATATTAAAGTGTAAGGTGTATTATATATGATCTGATATTGGAATATATAATGACACATAAACATACATAATTCCTACCGGAACATCTGAAATTATAATCTCTCATGTTGGAGATTACCAAGTAAAAACTTCATGAGAAAAATTCTAATATTCTTGTGAGTACTTTCACCTGATAGTAAATATGATATGATTCATATCATAGATTTTTATCCGACCATAGAACTGGGTTTAATAATATCTCCATGTAATTTCAAGGTTTTCATCATTACGGGGAACTTCTATGTCGTTTTAATGAGAGGGATATTCTAGGTCATTATTACATTAAAGTCACATATAACAATGAAGGATATATAATAAGATATTTAAATTAATATTAAATTTTTATAATATACATTTAATACAAAGTAAAAATAATTGGTTCTGGAATATCAACTCTAATAGACTCCCACTTGGACTAGAGCCAACTACTAACAGTTTTCAATCCTCTTGATCTCACATGAAGATAATGTTTCTGCTGAGTTAAGTCTTTATTCAAGGGGTCCACCACATTTTTTTATGTAGATACTCTAATCGTTTTGACTTCAACTATTTGAGAAAAATACATCAAGATATGATATTTACAAAATTATATTCTTTATCCATTGATATGATCTTCACTCCTTTACAAGATTCACCGCTACAATATTATCACAATAGAGTATGATAGGGTATTTACCAATAGGTACCACATTATGATCTTGGATAAAGATGCATATCCAAACTGATTTATTATCTTCCTTAGAATCCACAATATACTCAAAATCTGTTGTCTAATTTGTGACCACATATTTCTTTAATCTCTTCCAGCTCACAATACCTCCATTGGGAGGTAAGATATATCCCACCTGTGATTTTAGATCATCTCGATCTGTTTGAAAACTAACATCTACATATCCTGTGATGACTAGTTCCATATATCCTTCATATACCAGGAACATATCCTTAGTTTGTATCAGATAATTAATTACAATCTTTACTTCTATCCAATAGTGTTCACCTGTGTCAACTTGATATCTTCCTACCACACTTCAGGTATAAGTGACATCTATCCTAGTACATAACATAACATACATGACTGACCCAATCACTGATTCATGTGTAATTATTTTCATCCTATGTATTTACTCATGTGTCTGAGGATACATTTTATTGGAAAGATTAATTCTATATGACACCGACAACAATCCCCTCTTGGATTGTTCCATACTGAATATTTTCAATATATGTACCTTGACTTAAACCAAATATCCTCTTGGATATATCATGATCGATCATGATCCCAAGAATATATGCTTCTTCACCTATTTCCTTCATGGAGATTCATAAATTTAATGTGACTTTAACAAATTGTAATACTAACATCTCATTTCTATTAAGTAATATTCCATTAACATAAATTATCAAGAAAACAATTTCACTCCCACTATATACCACTTATAAAAAAAAGGATCACATTCATTCTTTATGAAACCAAATTACATTATGGCTTCATCAAATAAAATGTTCCATGACCTGGATGTTTTCTTTAATCCATAAATGGATCTTTTCAAGTTTCATATGTTGTGGCATCATTTGGAGTCACAAACCCTTTGGGTTGTGTCATATAGACATCTTCCTGATGGTTCCTGTTAAGGAATAACTTTTTTAAATACATTTTACAAATATCATATTCATTGTAATCTTATATGAAAAATATAATTCTGATGTATTTCATCATTGAAATTAGTGGAAATGTTTCATTAAAGTCTATTCTATAACACTATTTAAACCCTTTTGAAACTAGCCATGCCTTATAAGTACTGATTTTCCATCCATATCTAGTTTCTTCTTGAGTACCCATTTATAACCAACGATATTTACATCCACTAGAGGATATATCAATTTATAGTCTTGGTTTTGGTACATGGAATCCATTTTATAATTCATATATTCTTTCTATTTAGAAACATTTGTGACACTTAATACTTCCTTATTGGTTAAATAATCATTATTATCAACTAACAATGAGTCACTATCCTTGGTTATTAGAAAATAATATATATCAATTTATCAAACCTCTCTTGTACACCTATGTATTACTTGTGTCTTTGGAATCTTCTCTTCTCACGTAGCTTCCTCAAGCTGGTGGTTTCACTTAAAAACTTTAACCATGTAAGTAGTTTTGTTTCGTAGCACATTATTTGTATGATCTAGAATCTTAATTAGTTATTCCTCAAAATAATGATCATACTCTAGTGGTACGACCTCTAAGTTCAGTACATGTAATGGATTAGGTATGAACATCCTCATGGGAGATACATGGAACACATTGTGAACCTAAGAGAGGTTTGAGGGAAGTTCCAAGTGATAAGTTATGGTCCCAATATGATCAAGGATCCCAATGAGACCAATATATATAGGGTTAAATGTTCCTTTATATCATAAGTAAAATTTCATCATTTTTTTTCAATTTGATCAATTTACACTTCATCTCTTACTATAATAAATAAATTTTCAAGGAATATTTTTCATGCCTAAAACACTAAAATTAACTTTTAACCGATTATAAAATCCATAAAATAATAACAAATCCATACTTTCTTTCTCTAAATATTTTACAAAATAAAAATGGTCAGTTCAAATTATTAAATATGGATATAAAAAATCAATATCTAAAACATCAACAATAACACCCATAGTTCATCTTAATCCATTTAAAAAATAGTTAACCATAGACTCCTCAAAAATAAGATTGTATGATATTGAAATCCAACAATTTAGAATGGGGGTTACTAAATTTCCAAATTCAACTTATCATTAATACCCCAAACAACATGAAGTATATCTTAATCTCACATAATAAATATGTGAATAACTTGATCATATATTCTCCTAAAACATGGTAATAACTAGAACTGCCATAAAATCTTAATAGAAACATGCATGATTTCAAAAATTAAATTTATATTTATTCCTTAAATAAAACCACATATTATTTAATATGTATCATAAAACCAGAAACAATGTGAAATCCATAAATGATAACATAAAACACTTTATCGTCAAATCATTAACCAGTTCCATGGTAATCAATGCTATCTAATTTAATTTATCCTTATCAGTAATCTATTTATCCAAACTGGACACCATTTTCTCAACATTAAGAATATTTTAATAGTTATATCCCCTTAATCATGTATTTTCCATAAAATATCACTTTTCCATTAAATCACTTTTCGAAGTCTTCAATACCATTTAACATATTCTTTCAATTCATTAACACAAAAATTCTATATAAAAATCCTTATAAATATTCCATGATTCACATTACATAATTGTTGAAGTCTAATACATAAACACTTCAATCATTCCTATCCATTATTAATTAATTAACTAGGATTAATCATCTTATTACTTAGTACCTATTTCTTATAATATGAAATATAAGTCTTATATTAAGATTCATCAACCTAAATTTAATCACAATTCTTATGTTTAAAATAAACAAAACCATTAAAACAACCCATACCTTTCATATGTCATTCGTAGTCTCTTCATCGTCAGTAGTATTACCATTACTCATAGAGCCTTGTTGATTATCTTCATTAGATTTTCCCCTAGGACATCAATTTTTATAATTCCCATACATTCCACTTTTAAAATATTCAACCATCGATGATATCGTATGGATACCATTATTTTCATTTATTTAATTAACTGAACTTCTCATTTTTCCTCACAAATATCTTACTATATTCCCTTCTTTACTCATATAAAACTTATTCTCATTCCTTTGAGTCATTACCTTGAGTTTATCTTCCCACATTATTGACATATAGGAAATTGAATCTTCTTCTCTCTATGGTCTCCACAACTTGAACTCTCAATAAACTCTATCATTATCCTATTTGGTGATTCATAGATTTGGTTAAGGTGAAATTTTTTAATCATATATGTGATAACTTATTATGAATAATAAAAATACCCATCACTCAAGTCATTATCTCTTTTTTTCATCAACACATTGTCTATTATATTCAACGTTAACCCAGTTCATTTTGGTTCCCACCACTAACTAAAACCAAAAATATAGTGTGAGAAAAAATAATCATAGTGGAAACCACATCATCATAAAAAATCACTTATGGGATTTCTAAATCACAAAACCTTCTTTTAAATACACAATACCTTATATTAAACCATTTTATTCATTTTTATATTATATTCAAATTCTTCATGATTATTCATACACATAATGTTGATTAACGAAAGAATATCCCCTTGGAGAATCAAGACATGTGAATATTAAAACCCATTATCATGCACGAGGTAACACTCGAGTCAAGACCAATTATCTTTTTTTTAATTATCTCTCCTTGGTACATTTGATTCAGAACTATGTCCACTTTTAGTATTCATATAGAGATGTATTTCTTGGTAAAACACATAATATATTCCTTACCAAAACATTAGGATGTTATCCAATACATAGACTCATACTAAGGGTCATCACTAAACTTTTCTCATCCTAGTTTTAAAAAATTAACTAAACCTTAATCTGATACCAAATATAATGACCTAGTCTTTTCATACATAAATATCATATCTTTTTAGATTAATATTTAATACATATCACAAATCCACACCCAAGTACCATAGTATTTTTGTTTATTTGGAGACTTGGTACACAATATTCTTATTTAATTAAAGATATTAAATATCTCCAATAAAGATCCTCCCCTTTTGTACTCTTAATATGAATTCCCTACTTAAAACCTTTCTTTATAACCCAGGGAAAGGAAATATAAAAAAGGGTGGTATCAGATGCTCAGTAAGTGTAATAAAGGGACATATCATTATATAGTCATATGAAATCACAAGATAAGATTAAGGTCATGAGATCATGACCATAACATATAAAGTTCATACCTAACCTTTCATAGACCATAAATATGATTCACAGAATAAAGCATTATCATTCCAAAACACATGATTCATAAGATTATGAAATCATCATAATTCGTGAACCATAAGCTCGTGTAATAAACGTATGGCACCAATATAAGTATATAAACCCTTTCATCCATAAATTTTAACTCCCAAGACCATTTAACATAGTTGATTAGGAATCTTCGCCTTTTTACCATTGTGGATGAAGCCCATTAGTTTGTTCCCCATTGTGGATAAAGCCTATTGACATGTTTCCCATTATGAATATAGCATGTGGACTTGTTTCCCATTATTATGTAATGAGATATATATATATATTTAACCAATTAATTAGAGGGAGATATAGATCCTAACCATCACATAATCCATACATTTATGTATCGCAAGATCAGAAAAAAAAATAATTTCATAACCAATGAAAATAAAGGGGTTTTATAAACATTTAATCATATCATAACCCATGGAAAAGAAATAGGTTCAATAAACATTTCACCATTTCATAATAGGATAACCCATGGAATAGGAATGAGTATCATAAATATATTTTCATCATTAAAATAAACTATCTATATAA
This sequence comes from Viscum album, assembly GCA_963277665.1. Classification (NCBI taxonomy): domain Eukaryota; kingdom Viridiplantae; phylum Streptophyta; class Magnoliopsida; order Santalales; family Viscaceae; genus Viscum; species Viscum album. The sequence goes on from OY728123.1 coordinate 1,897,676,754, forward strand.
AAAATAAGGATGCTATAATTGGATCATATCCTCAGTAAATCTTAAGTAACATCAAAGGATGTCATCTTAGATGGAAAATGTTTTGGAAATATCACTTGGAACATTTCGAGAGGACTTTTTTTCACATTGAAATTAATTATTTAAAATATAAAAAAATTAAACAAAACATTTTCTATGAAAATAACCTTGGGAACTGGTAAATTAATCTTTAAATCATTGAGTGGTCATGATGGTAGAAAATACAGTTCATGCCATATATATTAAAAGGAATATTTCTTTTATATTTTCAATAAAAATTCAAAAGACCATTGTTTAGAAAATAAAAAGAAGATTCATTTTATACCATTTTTATAAAATTAAAACATGGGTAAAAAATTCTTTAAAATCATTATATAATAGTAAAAACTTTCTTTAAAACATTTTTAGAAAACATGTACATGAATTAAAAATCATTTTTGACCGAAGAGAAAAATAATGTTAGTATTATTTAAAAATATTCTTTTAAAATATTGAGTAAAAAAAGGGATTAAAATGAAGGGAAAAATTTATTCTCAATAAATAAAAATAGGAAAAAAAACTCATTTTTTTATTGAGGGGTATATCATAATATTGCATCATCAAAAGTATAAATATAAACAATCTCGATAAATGATGAGATTGTATCATAAAACCATTAACACATTGGTAACTTTGAATCATAATTTTCGTGAAAGAATAAAATAAAATGAAACTTAAAATATAATTAGAATAAATAAATTCATGATATTACATGTTTAATTGGCTGTATATACTCCTCATAAAGGAAGATAGGTGTATAACATATTGTATGTCTCTATGATGACAAATTGAGAGGAAAATCCATTACCTTATATATTTAATTCATTCATACATGTTATAAAATCCTATATAATAAATATAATATTATTATAAATATATTATATAACCATAATAATTGTATTATACCATATATTATTTACTTATGACCTTTTATTACCTCTTTATTATCAATTACTTATTAAAATCACATTTCGGGTAATAACTGCTTTGTATTCCGTGTATGTTTTGATTTGGTAATTTCAATACTCTTAATTTGATCATGGTTAAATAATCTATATAATTTTATACATGATATAAATATAATATATATTAATTATATACATATTTATAGTAATCCATAAAAGTTATAGATAGAATGAAATACACTGTTCATGGAGATGGTAGGTCATACGTACACATGAACATTGTTTCCATTTTCTTGAAGGATTAAATAATAGAAAGGTAAATAATATATTACCTTTATAGAATAATTTTTATTTCATATATATAACATATATTCATAAAATTAACCTTATTACCTTACATGTAAAGCGTAAGTGAAAAAACAAATCACATCGCTTCATGAGGTGGTAATCCGCCATACACACGAGCGACGTTATCATATTTCTACAGAATGGAATGTGAGAAGGTATATTTGATATTATAGTTCCATAAGTATAATAATATCATAAATATAATATAAAAATTTTAAATCCATAATTATATCCATACATGAGAGGTGGTTATGGAAAATAAATAACATCATTTCGCGAGGCAGTAGTCCACTGTACACACGATCTATGGTTTTGTTACTTATTTGATGAAAGAATATATGAATATAGGTTATTAAATAAACATAATTAAATATAGTTATATTTTATATAATGATGTTATTATATTGGATTTATTATTAAATTAATGTAGGTGGTATGATAAGAAGTAAAAAAGACAAAGCTAAGTGAAGACAATTACCATCACTTAGAACAACCTCCTTTGGATATCTTATTAAAGACCCTATGGTTTGTATTTTTGGATAACCAAAAGCTCTAAAAATGGATAATAATATTTGGTATGTATTTATTCAGGTTTTATTCAATCCAAATGGACTCGGATGTGTGAAGAAGTGATGGGAATAGGTGGCCTTTTATAATTTAGAAGGAGTGACATTGTTTGTAAATACCCAAACTTATTCAATAATGGGTAGTCACTCCCACCCCAAGTGACTATTAAAATTGATAATTAAAGGATTTTATGTAATATATTTTTTATCCAAACCTCAAACACATAAAAAATTTCATATTTTAATCATGATATTCCTTAACTTTATGTTTCATTAATTTTACCATTTTAGTTTTCACTATGGTAACTAGTCCATTTACCCAAGTAATTTATTATTTAATACTATAAATAAGTGAAACAAATTAGATAATTTGTACCCAATGTTAATAAATATAAAATAATTTTTTAAAAAAAAGTCCTATGTGTGTGGGAAATTAATTTTAAGACAAACACATGCAACAGGAAAAACTTCGTTTGACCCTTTACTATGGTAAAATAGTTTATACTATTTAGAGGTCAATATAATTGTTAAAGGGGGACATTGTTTCATTAATTTAATATGGTTGATATTTAAAAATATAAAAATATATTGTAATTGGATAGGTTCTTTAGGAATTTTAAATTTTTTAATAAAATATTATTTATTATAGTATAACATTAATATCAATTTTGACACTATTCATTTAATTTGACTTTAAAAATATCAAGAAAGTTATAGAATTAGAATATATTTTTTTAACACCTTCATAAATTGTCATTTTTATCTAAAAAATCGTGTAATACAATAATTCATTCAATTTAAATTAATTTTAATATTTTTAGTATCATTTATTTTATTTCTCTATTAATTAAATAATTTTTGTGTTGGCATTGATTAAGAATTTAAAGTAAATATATAATTATTAAAAATTAAAAATAAATTAACCTCATTAAATTAATTTAATTATTATCAAAATGATTATAAATATTTTTTCACATCTATATTTTTTCCCTATGTGAACACATAATTGAAATTTAAAAGCAAGTGAGTGACATTCTGTTTTTTTCTTTACTTAAATTATGACATTAGTCACTTTCCTATAAAAATGTCTCCCAAACACATAAAATTGATACTATGGTAATAAGGGTTGAAATATATCTATATAATAAGAATTTATTGAGGTCATTATTACCCTTATCTTTTTAGTTTAACCTATAGTAAACTTGGTTTAACCTTAACTATGATAATTAATTTTTACTTTGTTTATTATTCATTTTGACCAAAGCTTAAGTTGAACTTATAATATAATATAAATTATTCTAATTACAAATATAAAATATATTTTTCCAAATTCCATTCATATAAGTGGAAAATTTTTATTTCGAAATTAAACCCACATATGTGATGAAAAAATGGTTTTCCAAAGAGAAAATTTTCACAAGTAAAGAATGTTTTAATATAAAAAATCAAAATGAATTTGATTCAAATAAACTGATTTGTATAAATAATAAAATAATTTAACTAATTTTTCTTTGAAAACATTTTAAAATAAATTTAAAATTTGTAATTATTTAAATGAAAAGGTAGTTTTTTAATAAAAATCAGTATTTTTCACTATTCATCAAAAAATTGATCTTTTTACAAAATTTTCAAAAAATCACCCTAAGATAATTTTGAATTGTTAATAAAGTTATTTTTTTCAATAAAATTTTATAAAAGTTTAAAAAAATAAATTTATTATTCTTTCAAAAAAAATCAACAAAAAAGAAATAAAAATCATTTTTTTAGAAAAATGTATTCACTACTGGAAAAATACCCTATAAAAACGGTTTGGAACCATTGGTATAGGCCTCCAAATCATTGGTATAGGCTATACCAATAGTTTGGAGAACCGTTTCCAAGTAATCCATGAGGATAGGTCTATAACAATGGTTTTGGGAAAACCATTTGTATAAGTAATATGAAAATATATACCAACGGTTCCATAAACCAGTGGTATATGTAATTCAAAAAAAATCCGGTTGGTTTTGAACCCAGCACCTCCCGGTTGTGATTGAACAACCTAACCACTAACCTAACTTAATTTTTTGAACATAATTTCATAAATATATATATGTGTGTTACCATAATTATTTTAAATTTTGATTTATTTAATGTATATTGTAAGTAGATTCCATTAAAAATACATGTACCTATACTAACGGTTCTCAAAACCATTGGTATAGACCTATACCAATTGTTTTGAGAACCATTGGCATAGGGTCTTTGATTTTGGTACCTATACCAACGGTTTGGCCAAACTGTTGGTATAGATCCCACCTATACCCAAGGTTTGTCCAAAACCGTCGTTATAGGTCCATATAAGTGACCTATACCAACGGTTTTGGTCGAACCGTTGGTATAGGTCCAAATTAGTGAAATATACCAATGGTTTTCCCAAAACCATTGGTATAGATCATATTTCCAGTAGTGATTTTCAAAGCATATCAAAACTTTATTAAAAATTAAGTACTTATTTATAATTATATATTATTTCTATAAAAACTTTACACTTAATTTTAAAAATGTGTTTTTTCTTATTCATACCACCAAATTTAACAGCTAGTTTATAACATCCAAGTTTAAATAATAGTATTAATAATATGTCGCAGTTTGTTAAAACTTGATGTTGCGTATAATGAAATCTATCAAAGAAATTAAATTTATTCATAAAAAAAATTCATAAAATCTTAGGGTGTAACAGTTACTCCCAATAGGGGAAACATGGAAGTTTTAGTCAAAACATTAAAAAATATAAGAAGAAATAGGCTCATAAGTGATAAAAAGAAGCCTCTCAATCCTAGTAGAAAGAGGGTCTTCTTCTACTTAATTATAAACATTGCAAAATTTACACTGATGAATATATTTAAAATAATAATCTTGATAAAGTAAAAGTTTTGGTGAGTATTATTCTATTGAAACTATCAAATAATTTTACTATAAAGCTAATGATTTCATGAAGAATTCCCCTTTTGAGATTACTAGATATAAAATTTCATTTATCAAGGGACTATAAGAAGAAAAATCTTCGATGGAATTAGAACTTGGTGAGATAGAGGATTAATTGTCCAAGAAGTTTTGAGAGTGTATAACTCTCACCAAACTCATGGAAGCAAAGGAATGATCTTTCCAAGTTTTAAATAAAATATTTTATTTAATCGAAGAAGAATTAAAAATATTTGTTTATTAAGAAATTTTTTAAAGAACTATTTCATGCATTATTATTTATATTTAATGTTAAAAACTCTCAGTCAGAGATCAAATCTAAGAGAATAAAAGAGATTGAAAACACTTTATTATAATAAATAAAGATTCATGATAATTATGTTTGGGAAATAAAATCTAAGTGTCAATATAAATTAAAATCTCTTAAATATCTGAAAAACACTTTAATTTTAATGTGACTTAATAAGGAGGTAAAATTAAGGAATATATATGTTAATCAAGTTTAATATACATAGGAATCCAAGAGAAGATACACTATTGAAATTTCAAAGTAGAATCATTCTTTTAAGAAGACACAATATAACAATAAAATAAACATGAAACAATCAGAATTCGTATCTTTTGTAGATCAAAAGGGAAGGTAAATCCATGATCTGTATGTAATGTTTACACAAGCACTGATACATTGAAAAATATGTGCTACAAAACCAGTTCCATAAAAATATAGATGAAATAATGTGATTAGGATACCACCACATCTTCAAAGGTGGAAGAAATGAGAAATGTAAGGATTTCCCCTCAAGGTGTATAGAATAGATAATTCAATATATGTACATTGTAAGAACCTTACACCAGTTATAGTTACACTTAATGGAAGAAGAGTATACTTGTTGGCTATTTATGGTGTAATGAAAAATTCATACATGGGGTTATAGACTGTTGGTATAATAGGTTAATTGCTGAAAAATAGAAAATTCCTACATAAATGGTGGGAAAAAAAGTTAAGAAATGTTCAACTAAGTATAACCAACACTCATAGAAGAAATAAAATTTGTTCACATTCAATGGATTTTAAAATCTTTAAAAACTTTCAAAAAGTTGATGATCCCACTTTGTGTGTAAGTTATATTTGTTGTAAATGGATGTTCATAGATTTTAATCATGGTAGATGAAATAAAAGTATTTCATTAATGTCAATATATAGAGTAACCTATAAAGGAGAAGTTACTAGAATGTTTCATGAGGTTTGGTAAAAGTGCTCATGTCTTGTTATTTTAATAAAGGAAGAAGTTATTTTGAAGACATTGAGTTTACTTATGATGATTGATGAGTTATTATTAATGCATAAAACATGAACTTTATTATTTAGAGAGTCATTATTATTATCATAATTTTGAATGTTTCATTAAAAAGTTTGTAATTACAAACAGATGAAGAAGTTAGTGAAGGTTGTGATGAATGAAAGAATATCAAAACTAGTGTACCTTGGTGATCAGATGGATTCAATCATACTAAGCTGATCAGACTAAGTATATTAGATAGAGGAGATCATGTGAAGTTTTCTGAGTAACACCATTATATGGATATTTTTGAATTGTGTTATCAGATTGAGTATCCTTGGATGTACTTTTATAAAGTCATCTATGCCAATTCCATCAGATGAAACTTTCCAAAATCAAACAACAATTTCTATTAGATGGAAAAATATGAAAAGTCTAATCAGATAGAAAAAAATTTGGTTTAACACTGAAGGAACATTCATAGAATTAGTAGACTTATGTGAATGGACTTAGTTAATCAGACTACAAGTGGAAAAAAAATGTTTGGCCATTTATATTGATAGTGACATCAGATAGATAATGATCTAAAAAACTAAATCATATATTACTAACTAATGTGTTCTTTTTTGATAAAACATCATAATTCCTTTTGGATATGACTCAATATGATGTTTAGAATAATATAATTTTTTAAAAAAGAGTTCATCTAGATAAGTCCAAGGAATATTTTGGAGTGGATGTGCAAATTTCAAGTCTTGAAAGTGTCAAAGTGAAACTTTGGTTCTTGAACATTGTGAAGTGTTGATTTAATTTGAATGTAAAGATATACAAATTCCATCATATGGACTTGTACAAAGGTTAAGATGAAAATTAAATAAGTTCTATAATGATCTTTAACAAGCATACTTATGAATTCAATATATAGAGGAAATATGTGACGATAATTGAATGAAGAGATTGTCAAATGATTAGATAAGAGATTATAAATCAATGTATAGAGAATAAGATTCTAAAGTAGGTCATCTAATTGAAGAATGTTTGTGAAGGTAGATAATGAAATTCTCAAATTTTCAAACATAGGTTTACTAACAAAGATAAAATTTATAGAAATTATGTGAAGATCATTGAATGAATAAGTTTCCATATGAAGTCATTAAATAGATACTTCTGAGTTTTATTCATCGAATCAATGTTTCCAAGTAGTGGAATTAGATAAATGATTATGAGATAAGGTTTAGAACAAAATTTCCCATATGAATTCATCAAAATAATTTTTTCAAGTGATTTTCATTGTGCTAAGGTTTCCATGAAATATGATCAGAAAAGGGTTATTGAGGTTTCTGAATAGATTGCATCAAACATAAGTATTTTAGTGATGTCATCATAAAATTGTTACAAATACATAAGGATGAGTATTAAAAATTCATCTGAGATATTTCTATGAATTCTTTATATAGAAGAAGTTTAGTAAACCTTTAAGGGTTCATCGAATGAAGGAAAACTAACAAACATATTACAACCCATCAGATGGAGGAAGTTCCCTATGAAATTATGCTGGATAAAATTTCAAAGGGATAATCGAACAAATTCCTTAGTACTAAGAAGTTATCAAATGAAAGTTTTTTGAATCATTTCATTATTAAAAGGAAGTATCTTGGGAAAGATTTCAAGATGTTCTTATAAAGTGATGAAGCAACACTAGATGAAGTTTTACTAGATAAAAGATGTGATAAGACTTTATTCCATGCAAAATGTTCTAAAAATATTACAAAATTTTCATAAATATATTATAAATTTCAATATTGAAGCTAATTATACAAATGTTTTTTATATTTCCAAGTTTAAAAAAGTTTTCATAAGTTCCTTAACACTGATTTTAATCAATTTCAAACAAATGGGAACTTTCATGTAACTTCAAGAAGCCTCAATAATATTCAATAAGAGTTGGTAAGAATCCATGTGAAATTCAATTGAATGAAAGCTTCAACATTCAAAGTTACACTAAGTGGGAAAATAAATTTGACTTCTCCCCAAAACTTATGGATGCACACCTATATAAAGGGTCGTAATAGTATGATTGATTAACATTGTTCACATGTAAAGGTGTTATATATTGAAACATGACTACGTATTATGATAAATAATTGAAAATTTATAAGAAGGTTATGGACATGAAAGCATGACAGAAATTATCATTTTGGGCCAAAGTTTTTAGAGAAAAAGTACCAGATGGAGAAGGGAGTTTGGAACATAGATAAATCACTAGATGAAGAAAAAGTACACCTACCAAAGGAAATAATAAGGGAAGAAATATCATATGAACATGTATCAGATGGTCAATAAGAAGAAGGAATGTTCAGGTAGATACTGGACAAAGCTTTTGTTATCATTTGGTATCAGATGAACTATCATCGGGTGAACATTATTGGAAAGACATACTGAACGAACATGTTTGAATACAGAATCAGATATACATGTTATGGATGAAGTATAAAGAAGGGGAGTTTATTTCCCACTTCTGGGAAAGTATAAATTGAAGAAGAATAATTATTTAACAAATAGGCATTGTGACATTAAAAAAGACACATATTTTAGAAGAATTTATTGGTGTCACAAAGTACCTTAAGTAGAAGATGGAAACTATCTCCAATGTTATTATAAATAACTAGTGAGGAGATGAAATGTTTAATTAGGTCATCACAAATCTAGGGAGTCAGGATTATTTCCACCCACTCCTAAAGTGTAGGGACTCACGCTTTGTCTAAGAATTGTTTTCTAGCCAAACCACTATACATGGAATCATATTATAGTGGATAATCTATGTACTGGTCATCACTATACCCAACAAGGACTAGTTACTCTTATTGAGTAGTGAACCTTGTGAAAATAGAATTTTTCATCATTTACCTACTTTTATATACTCACATAGGATAAGGAAAATAAAATAGAAGAATCTGGATCTTAACATGTCTAAGAGGTAAAGTGATTTAAGGTAATAATTAGTTAAAAAACTCAAAAAATTGATTTACCCTGCCTCTCAGTGTTGAGTATATGTTGAAGTAGTCCTAACAATTGGTATTTGAGTCTTGGTTCACCTCTGTTGGATTCGTTATATTGAAGATATTCTCCTTTTCAAATTTATTTTTTATATTATTTTAACAATGAAGTGTAGTTTTGATGAAGACTAGGTTATCTATGAGTATAATTACATTTATACCAAAACCATGATGAAAGAGAGAATGAAATAGAAAATAAAGTTGAAGAATAAATCCCTCCTATATAATGAAGAGGAAGTATCAGTTTCTCTATGTCATGATAACAAAGAATAAATATCTGAATTGGAAAGTGAATTGTAGGTGGATCAAGTTTCCACCAAGGAGAAGGAAAACATTCCTACCTATGGTGAATCAATAATGTTATATAATCATATGGTATGTAAAAATTCTCATATAAATTGTCCATAAGAAGAAGATACTAGAATAAGTGGTGGTGATGATAAAAATAAAACCTCTAAAGATATATTAATTGATATATTGAAATTTATTATGCATTATATTCACTAATAAATAGCCTCTTTTTTATAGATTCTTTCAAATTATGAAAAAATAGATCACCCAGCTAAAAGAAGAAGTAGATAACATGGAGTAGGATTTGAAAGTAAAATTTTTAGAATGTATAAATCTCTCCAAATAGGTTAGATCCATTGGATAAATAAATGTAGAGTTTGAAATAAGTTCATATGAGTTTGAACACAAATGGATCAAATAAATTGAGGAGAAAATGGAGTCAATACAACTCTGGAATAAAAGAACCATTAACTTAAAGAAAAGCTGAAAAATAGAAATGAAATCCTTGATTTTCAATTGGAATTAAGATCCAATAAAATCAAGGAACTTGACTCTTAATTACAAAACAAGTTATTTTATAAAAATAGGTATTTTAAAAGTTAATAATGTTTGTAAGGAAAAGGTAGTCATGCTTAAATATCAGAAAAAAAACTCTTAATATGAAATGTTTATAATTGGAAGTTATATTGTCTAATTTTGAGAAGACGCATAAAAGAAATAGAAATTTTTTTCAACAACTCAATGTTCATTAGAGGATTATAAGGTTAAAATAACCCCAACATGTGATAAGAAGATCATGAATTCATTCAATGATTTATCTAAATTGGATGTGAAGAAATAGGTATCATCCAAAACATCTTGTACTAATTTTTATAAATCTATTTTCATGAACAATTTAGGTTTGAAATACATATTTGTCCAAGTATGGATAAATAAAGAATAAAATATTCCTACCACCATAACTAGGGTGGATAGGGAAAATGGTAAAATTTATTTCCCCACAAACTCTCCAAAAAAATATGAAGAAAACCCAAAACCATTATAAATAATAAATAATACAATCAAGTTTTGTGGTTCAATATTGGCATTGTAATATATTTGAGAATTGTGAATTAGATTTTTGGTATAATCCTCAAAATTAAAAAACATAAAGGAATCCTATTTCAAGGGGTTGTAAATCATAAATAAAGAACCAACATCTACAATGTAAGAAAAATGTAAAAACTTCCAACAATTTCAGGAAGTTTGATAATACCTATAATGTTAGAAAAGATGGTGGTTTAATTATAGTTACATTTTCATCATGAAATATATCCAAATATTATAAGAAAATAAGATCATAGAATTAGGCTAATAAAAAGAAGAAACCTTGGGAAGTAAGTAGAATATTTTTTTAAACAAAAAATATTTTAAGAAGGTTTCAAGTATTAAATGTGATAAGAACTTGGATTCTAAAAAAAGAAGTTAAATAAAATTTATGAATCCAAAAGAATTAATAAAAAGGGTTTCACTTAGAATAATCTATGTGGAAGATCCAAAATTAATTCCAAAGTTATTAATTTTACTTTGTTAATCTAGCCAGAATATTTGGAGAGAATACGAAAAATGGAATAAGTATAAGCAAATGAGAGTTAAAAAGGAAAATAACAAATTCAACATAAAGATAAATAGGTTCTATGTGTGAGGTGAAACATGTAAGTTCACACTTCTAAATATTGTTCAACAATAATTCTAGTATAAGAGTAATTATTAAATAAGTTGAAAGTTTCACCAGGTGATACAAATTCTTTAAAAGTTATTGAAGAAAAGAATTTCACACATAAATAAATTTAAGAAGTGATTATATCTAAAAATCCTCAATCATAATTGAAGTTAAAATGTGTAGGTATAGAAAGTGTAGGAAATTGAGTAACCTAGTTGAAAAAATCATCTCAAAAAAAATTTCACATTAAGATTCAAGTAAGAACCACCTTATTCCCTTAACTACTATGTTTTGTATATATTCTTTCAAAATAGGGAAATTAAAGGTGAGATATGTGATTAGGGGGAGAACCTAAGAAAGAGGAATGGTAAAAGTGATCAATTATTATTATCTAAAAAATTGTAGAAGTTATTTTAAATAATTTGAGTTTATTTATAATGATTTTTGAGTTATTATAAATGTTTTAAACAAGAAATTGATTATTTAGATAATCATGTTCATTATAAAAATTATGAATGTTTTCTTAAAGAGTTTCTTTAAGAAGTTTTCAATGATGAATATATAGAGAATTCAGTGAAGGTTGTGATGAATGAAAGAAGATGGTAGCCAGTGTACCAAGGTGATTGGATGGAGTCGATCATACTAAGTTGATCAGACCAAGGCCATTAGATTAAGTTTTCTAAATAGTTTCATCAGAAGGATATTTTTGAACTATGCTATTAGATAGAGTATCCATTGGATAAAATTTTATGTATTCTTCTCTTCCAGTTCCATTGGATAAAAAATTCCAAAATCATCTAATATTTTCCATTATATCGATAAAGATGACAAGTCTAATCAAATAGAGGAAATTTTGGGTGACCACTGAAGGAAAGTTCATAGTAATAATGGACTGATGTGAATCGACTAAGCCGATTATACTATATATGGAAATAAATTTTTGATTTATTACATTCATGGTTACATCAGACATATAATGATTAGACAAACTAAATTAGACATTTCTAAGTGATGTGTTATTTATTGATCAAACATAATAATTCCTTTTATCTATGAATCAAGATAAGGTTTAAAATAAGTGAAAATTTTCTGAAATAGAGTTCAATGAACTAAGTCCAAAGTAGATTGTGGAGTGGTTGTGCAATGTTCAAGTAATGAAAGTATCAAAGTGTAACATTAGTTCCTAAAAATTGTGAATTTATGGTTGAATTTGAATGAGTATTTGTCTTGTACAAAGACAGAGATGTGAACTTCAGTAGTTCTCAAAAGATCATGCACTTTCTTCCTTATAAATTCAATAGATAGAGGGAATATGTTATGATCATCAAACAAAGGGATCATTGAATGATTGGGGAAGATATTATGAATCAATAGATAGATAAAAATTTTACAAAGAATGTAATTATAAAAAAGAATAGTTTTTAAGTTATATGATTAATATATCGACTAATTAAACAAATGTTTCCTAACAAATTTAAAAGTTATAAGAATTGTGTAAATATCGTTGAATAAATTAGTTTTCGAATCAAGTCATCTGACAGAGGTTTCTGAGTTACATTCATCGGATTAAAGTTTATGAGAAGTATATTAGAATAGATGATTCCAAGATAAGTCATAAGATAAAAGTATCCATATGAATTCATCATATAATGGTTTTTGAGGGATGTTCATTGGACTGAAGTTTTCATGCAAGATGATCAGGTAGAGGTTGCCAAGGTTTCTGAACAGATTATATCAAACAAAAGTCTCCAAGAGATTTCATCCAAAAAAATAGTTACAAATACATTAGTATGAGTATTAAAAATTCATCTAATATAGTTTTGTGAATTTATTAGACAGAATAAGTAGAGAAGACCTTCGATGTAACAACCTGATATTTTATGATATATTTCTCTTTAAATAAATTTCTTTGATATCTTACTTTGCACGTAAAACCATGTTTAAATAAACCACAAAAGTATATTAAAATATTATTACCGGAAAAATTATATCATTTTTGAATTCATAATGTCTATATTATCTTAGGTTGAAATTTTTGTATTTTCTAAGATTTCTTTTTAGTGAATAGTGAAAAATACAGATTTTTTGTAAAATTATCATTAATTTTAATTGAAATTCCCAATAATAATTTTAATTAAATACTAAATTAACATAATAAAAATTTATTTATAAATAATCTAAATAATTACATTTCAATACTTATTATACCTGATTTTAGTATAAGTTAATTTTTTGACTTAAAAATACATTTTGCATAAAACCGTTTTTAATTGCATTTTGAAAATTTATTTTTAAATAAATTTTTATTACTTATATGAATTAAATTTTATAAAATGGATTCTATATTTTTCATCAAAAGGTTCAAATTTGGTAAATAGATCACTTTTATTTTTTCATTATGAATAGTAACATTGGTAAAATTTATCACCTCGGTAAAGGGTAAATTGGGTAATTAAGGTTAAAAATTAATGCGATGAGGATTTAAAATTTCTATAAAACATTAATTTATCCTATTTTATAAATTAAGTTTGTCTATTTACATACAAGTCTTAAAAATATGGTTAGTTTTTTATAATTTTCTTTGATATTGACATTTATATTACTTTAAAAAAGGAATAAAAACAAAATGAACACTCTTAACTTTAATATCTCAAAAAGTTTTCCATAAGGATAAAAATAGGTTGTGTTTGTTTTTAAATGTTAATTTGGAATATAAATTAATTTTTTTCTTCGTGGTGATTTATTTTTAATTTTTAGGGATTGAATAATTATCTTAAATTCTTACGTAACACTGATATAGTATTTATTTATTTAATAGAAAATTAAAATAAATTATTGTAATAATATTAAAAGTAATATAAATTGGATGTATTATACTGTTACATGAATTTTATAGATACATATGGAATTTTAGGGATTTTTTAGATTATTATATTTGAATTATATATTTTTATTGATGTATTTGAAGTCAAATTAATTAAAAAGTTTCAAAAATGTCATTAATGATATTTTATAATAAATAATATTTAATTAAATGATTTAAAATACATAAAAATCATAAATTCATGAAATTTAATTTAATATGGTTTAAAACATCAAACATGTCCTATTTATGGGTTTTTTCCTCTTTTGGTAACATTCTTGACCATTAAAGTGTAAATAACTTTAATATTACGGTAATTGTTAAAAAGGTTAATGGGGGTTAAAACTAATAGATAAGGGTGGGAACATAAAAAAAATTATAAAAAAATTATTTGATGAGTTTATTTAGATCCATACTCATCCTATATTCTAATTTTATCAGTTTGGATCCATTTGGACAAAGAAAAATAATTTTTATTAATTTAATACTTTAAGAAATTCCATGAATGTCCTGCCCTTCACTTATAAAAGGACACCCTTATCTATTTTATTTAAACCACTTTGATTATCCTAGATCGAAAAAAAACTACCCATTTATATTATAAAAAACCTTATACAAGTTACAATGTTTTTTTTCTTCCTAAAATACCAACCTTAATTCTCATAAGAGGATATCTAAAGCAAGTCTACCGAAGAAGAGGTAATCATATTTACTGACTCTTTCAAGTTTATTTATTTTTATAGTTCATATTAATATGTTGTACCAATAATTAAATAATAAATAATGTATCATAAATATTCCAATATGTTATTATTATTATATTACAACCATTTTCCATCTCTTTTTCATCATAAACAAAATGAAAACATCTCTTGTGCACACGTACAACTTATCATCTCCACGTATCGGTGTAATTTGTGTTTCATATCCACTTTACATTGATGGGTATAAAGATAAAAATAATGAATATATATTATATTTATGAACCAAATATTCTTATAAAATTATAATATCATATCTACCTTCTTATCTTCTAATCTGTTGGAAAATGATAATGTCGTTCATGCGTATATGTGGATTACCACCTCCATGATGCGATATGAATCATTTTTTATTTATTCTTTACATGGATTGTAATAAGGATATATTTAATGAATATATATGATATATATTAAATAAAAAATCATATAAAGGTAAATTATTGTTTACCTTTCTTTCATTGTATCTGTCAAAAAGTGAAAATAGAATTCATCCTACGCACGACCTATCATCTCTATGAGCATTGTAATTCATGTTTTTTATATATCTTTTATAGATGAATATAAATTTAAATATATTGAATATATATGATATTTTTATCTTGAATAAAATTTTTGAGATGTTGGAACCATGATCAATTTGAAAGGAATGAGACTACTGAATCAAAAAATACATGAAAAACAAAGTAGTTAACACCCAAAATGATGATAATAATAAAATATTGTTAACAATCATGTGATAAAATATTATAAATGGATCATAAATGATATTATAGAACTGAATATGGTTCTGTTATGAAATTTTAATAAATTAAAAGTTATTATAAAGGATGTAATAACCCCTATATGGAAAGTTGAACTTGAGGTAAGGGGTTTCTTAACTCAATTTCATTTCATAGGGTTATATAGCTTCTTCATTGGTTATATTATATCAATATTATGTGTGAAATGAACTTTGATTATTTTATATTTTATTTCTATTTATATTTTGAGGAATTAAACTTTTTACACATAATCTCTTCATTGATTAATTATTATTTCAATGATATGATCTTTGTAAGTAATTTTATCTTAATTTATACTCTATTGAGACATATTTTTGTATTATGCACCTATTTATTTTTATATGTTGTATATACTACCCCTTTGATATATTTAACATCAATATGTATTTATTCATGATTATTAAATTTTCAATTCAAGTTTAATCTTTTAAGGAGTTTTCATATTTTCTTCTAACTTTTCCTTTCTTTGACACTTGAATCAAGTAAATAAATTTTTAAAAGAAAATCCTATTTATTTCTCTTTTTGATTGGGTATATTTTTATTCCATGTACATATTTTCCAAAATTGTTTTAAAAAATCCTTTTATTTACTCAAATGATTTATAAATGATACTTGAAGTTATCCTTAACTTTTTAAAAAAATTTAAAGGAATATTTATAATGTTTTTGAAAATGGTCATTTTTTAATTTCTTTACAAATAGTCAAAAGGTATGTTCTTTTAATGTATACAATGTTAATAGATTTTCCCTTGACCATAAAAATTTTACCCACTTAACTTATTCTATAAGTTTTTATTGATTTTACAATGAAAACTATTTAATTAAAGTTTATTTTAATATATTACTTCCATTTTCTTTATTTATCCAAAGGACATTATTTTATTATAAAACCCATAGTTTTCATGAATGGATGGTCATATTTTACCTCTTATTAATTTTTTGGTCGTTAAATTTCTCTTAGAACATTCTCTTTCTTATAATAATTTTTAATTAGAAATTACATGTCTATTAAATATCTCTATTCTTTGTATCATAGATATAATTATTTATTAAAGTATATATCATTATTACATACGGTGTTTTACTATGAAAGTTATTTGATTGATTGAGGGAATATTAATATTTTGTATTTTTTACTCAATATGAATAATTGTTGACAAGGAATATTGTGTATTAATTGTATTGGTCATTTAATATATGAGGAACACATTGGGAATGTAGTAACAGGTGGGGCCTAGTTATAGATAGCCCCTCGATGCATCAATATGTCTCATGAGACAAATTAGTTGGCCAAATTAACTGGGTTTTTGGTGTATACCTAACCATAGATTAAATTATCTTGGCACAAGGCCTTAATGGTATAAATATCATGATTTATAAGATCATGATGTACAATATTAATCATTTCCTTCATTAAAAATTGAGATATTATTATCCATGAGATTACTATATTGATATTATTCATGGATGCATTTCATGATCAAGTTATTATTTAAATGAAATTTGATTCAGTTACTTACCTTTCTATATTGATTATGACTTATTTTCTCATGATAAATTATATTGTACATAACTCTTAATGAGAATCTAATCTCACCCTTTATATATTTTCCTTTCCCTGAGACATGAAGAAGGATATTATGAATAATATCAAGGATTCTAGAATGTTTTTATGTTATATATTTTATATTTATGATGTAATATAGGAATCATATATATATCTGGTTATTAAATACTACTAAATTGATCAATATTTTGGGATGATATCCTTGGTAACTTATACCAATGTAATAATGTAAACACTATCTTTAGGTTACTGGAGTTGGGGTTCTATCAGTTGGTTTCAGAGGAAGATTAATAGAAACCTCTAGAACTAGATTTTAAATGAACATACCTAACATGAGAATTATAACAACCCCTTATAGTATAAGATATATTTTAATGTTAGATATATTTTTAATTTATGGATCAATATTTATGATGATTATGAGATAACTCGGTGTATGCCATTATTTTGTGATAATGCCTAAAGGAAGAAATGGAATCAACACCTATAGTCAATGAAGGGATTACCCAGCTGAGAAAACTGATACATATGGTGTTGGAACTAAGCAGATCATGGCCATATTTGGGTAGCTAACTCTAGTTATAATGAATAAACTTCCCCATATAGATAAACCTATTATTCCACAACATGATTTTTTTATATTGGATTTATTCATGTGACAAAATCATTTATTTTTTTAATGGAAATACTAATTAGTTGGTATTTGATCAATGTATTAAGTCCCTCAAAAAGATATTTTTTACTTTGGGATGTTACATTTGATTTTATGAATCAACCTACAATAGTCTTTTAGTGATAATATTATCCTGAAATCCAAATGTAAATTACTTTTATCATATGGGTATTAATAACTATTCATGAGGAATATGTATCTCATGTGGTTTGGTATAAACTAAACATTAAGGATATGAAAATTGTAAAAAAATTTGTTTATGTATTTCTAGAAGAGTTTTACAGTAATCCCTTGAATCGTGGAGTTGATTTTTTAATATAAATCATACCTAGTGCTACACATACTTCAAATAATCCATTGAGAATGGCCCTAATTGAGTTAGAGGAATTGATGAAGAAACTACAATAGAATCTTGACAAGGGATTCATTTGGACCAATGCATTTCTATGGGGTGTACCTGTTCTTTTTTTAATGAATAAAGATGGGTTGATTCATCTTTTCATTGAAAATCGAAAACATAACAAAATCACTATTAAGAAAAAGTATCCCCTACTCTGTATCGATGATTTTTTTATCAATTATGAGGATGTCAATATTTTGTGAATATTTATATTTTATATGGATATTATCAGTTAACGGTCAAGAAGAAGGATATAACCAATATAGCCTTTCATATAAGGCATGGGAATTATAAATTTGTATTAATATCATTTGGACTAACCAATTATCCTATTATCTTCATGGATTTAATGAATAAATTCTTTAGATATTATATTGATCAGTTTGTGGTAGTATTTATAGGCAATATTCTTATATACTTGAAGAGTAAGGAAGAGCATGAATAACATTTTGGAATTGTGCTAAAGACCAAAAATAAGGAGAAGTTATATTCCAAATTTACCAAGTGTGGATTTTGGCTACAAAAAAGTCTGATTCTTTGGTCATATAATTTCAAATAAGGGTATATCAGTGGATCTCTCAAGGACATATGTTATTGAGAAATGGACTATACCAGCCATGGTAACTAAGATATATAGTTTTCTTGGGTTTTATATATACTACTGATTATTTTTATGTTATTTCTCAGGATTATATAATCCACTCACCAAGTTGAATAAAAAGGGGGTTAAGTTCTGGTGTACTGATGAATTGGTGAATAATTTCAAGGAACTAAAGAAAAGGTTGGTTAACACACTTATGATTACACTACCCTTTAATGGAAAAGGTTTATTAATCTATAATGATACATAAAATAAGGTATATGGATTTATCATTATGTAGATAAATATGGAATATTCCTCCCACTAATTATAAATTCATGAGAAAAATGACCCAAATCAAGGTTTGGAGATAGAAATAGTAATTTTTCCATTGAATATATGGAATAATTATATTTATGGTGAAAATTATGATATATATACTAATAATAAAATCTTTAAGTATATATTTACATATAAATAGTTGAATATTCACCAGAGAAGATGGTTGGATTTGATCAAATATTATGACTGCTCAATACATTACCGCCCTAGGAAGGAAAACAAGGTAGTTGATGCTCTTAGTTGGAAATATCATGATGGTTTTTCCATAATGAGGATTGAAATAGATCCAATATTTATATATTTATATAATTTGGATCCTTAAATCTTAATTAAAGAAAACATATCATATATTTCTCAAATGAATGTTCAATATTCCATTCATGAAATGATTAAGAAGGCACATAATAAAGATTTGGAATTAAAAAAGAAGGTGAGGAATATTCCTAAGTTAAAATATGATCATATTGGAATAATAAGCTAAAAGAACTAAGTATGTGTCCTGTCAATACCATAGTTGAAGAATCTATTGGATGAGGCTCATAGTTCATCATTCTCTATTCATCTTGGAAGTAAAAATATGTTTAGAGATATGAAAGATTTTTTTTGGTGGGATAACATGAAAAGGAATATTTCCAACTATGTATCCCAATGCCTTGTGAGTCAGCATATTAAGGCTAAGATATTTAAGTCTAAGGGGGTGTTACAACCATTACCCATACTAGAATGGAAATGAGAAGACATTTCCATGGATTTCATCGTCAGAATCCCCAAAACATCTAGAGGGAAAATTCTATTTGAGTTGTAGTCAATAACCTTATAAAATTAGTTCAATTTTTCACTATTAGATAATATTTCTCTCTTGATCATCTTACCTGATTATACATTAAGTAAGTTATAATATTTCATTAAGTACCAATCTCAATCATATCTATTCAAGATTTGAGGTTTACCTCAAAGTTCTAGAGAAGACTTCAGTAGGATCTGAATACATAGTTGGGTTTTAGTACTAATTATTATCCTTAAACATATGGTCAGTATAATAGGACCATTAAAACTCTAGAATAAATTTTTAGAGATTTCTCTATGGATTTCAAAGGTGGTTGGTATCAACATCTTCCTTTGGTGAATTTTTTTTACAATAATAACTTGTAATCAAGAATTTAGATGGACCCTTATGAATGGCTCTATGGAAGGAAGTGAAAAAATCTAACGTGTTTGGACAAAGTTGGAGAAATAAATATATTGGGACCTAATCTAGCAAAGGAAATGTTATATATGGTTACATTTATTCAATATCACAATAGGATAGCTCAAAGTTGATAAAAAAATTATGTTGGTAATTTTTTATGATATATTTAATTCAAAGTTAGTGATAAGGAATTAATATGAATATATCATTGGAATAAGGTTATTATATTTGGAAATAAGGAAAATTTGGGCCCTATATATATCAGTCCCTTTGAAATTATTGGTCATATTGGGACGATAACTTATCGCTTGGTGCTTATACCTAATATCTCTAAAGTTTATGATGGGCTCCATGTATCTATAATAATAAAGTACATAATTGATCTATCACATGTAATAAACTCAGAATACATACCACTGGATCTTGATCTCTCTTATGAGTAAAAACTGGTAGAATTTATGGACTATAGAGAAAAAGTTCTACAAAACAAGACCACCCATCTATTTAATGTTTTTTTCTAGAAAAATCATAAAATTGAAGAATTTATGTGGGAACCGAATGATGTTATGAGGTATAAGTGTCCTTATTTTCTTACATTTGAGGGATGTAATTTTTGGGTGAAATTCTTATAGGGTAGTAGAATATAATAGCCTGATATTTTATGATATATTTCTCTTCAAATAATTTTCTTTAATAGCCTACTATGAATGCAACACCTAGTTTAAATGAACCAAGACAAAATTTTAAAATATAATTATGGAAAAATTTATATCATTTTTTAATTCATCATTTCAATATTATCTTAGGTTAAAATTTTGGTATTTTTTATGAAAAGATTGATTTTTCAATGAATGTTGAAAAATACTAATTTTTGTAAAAGTGATATTAATTTTAATTAAAAAACATCCATAATACTTTGAATTAAATATTAAACTAACATAAGACTCTTTTATTTATAAATAATATAATTTATTACACTTGAATCATTATTATACTTTATTTTATTATAAGTTCATTTTTGGACTTAAAAATGCATTTTGCATAAAATCATTTTCAACACATTTTGAGGGTTTGTTTTTAAATTAATTTATAAAAAATATAAGAATTGGATTTTATAGAATATATTCCATATTTAGAATTAGGAAAGTTAAATTTTGTAAATATTTTACTTTTATTTTGGTCATTATGAATAGGAATAGCGGTAAAATATATCACATCGGAAAAGGGTAAATCGGGTAATTAAGGTTAGACACTGATGTGGTAAGACTTTAAAATTTATCTAACACTTTCCTTTATCCTATTGGATGAATTTACTTCATAAATTTCCATCTAATTATCTAAAATATGGCACCTTGGTGCCATTTTAATTTGATATTGACCAATATAATACTTTAAGAAATAAATAAATATAAAATGCCATACTCTTGACTTTGATATCTATAAAATTTTTAAAGAAGGATAATACGTGGTTATGTTATATTTTAAATGTTAATTTCAAATATAAATTATTTTTTATTATGGAAATTTATTTTTATTATTTATTTTTTTAATAATTACTTTGAATGCTTATACAACACTGATACAATATGTATTCAATTAATAGAAAAATAAAATAAATGATTTTAAAAATATTAAAAGTAACATGAATTGGTTTAATTATAGTGTTCCATGAATTTTATGTATAAATATGAAATTTTAGGAATGTTATAAATTATTATATCCTAATTCCATATTTTTCTTGATATATTTAAAGCCAAATTACATAAATAGTTTCAAAAATGACATTAATGGTATTTTATAATAAATAATATTTTATTTAATGATTTAAAATTAATAAAAATCCTATATATAGCTAATTGAATGTTATATGGTTTAAAACACCCACCATGGTCCATTTATGTGTTTTTTCCTCTTTAGTAACATTATTAACCATTAAAGTGTAGAAAACTTTAATATTGCGATAATTATAAAATGGGTTAATGAGGGTTAAAACTAAAACATAAGGGTGAAAAAATAACCAAAAATTGTCCAAGTTTTATTATATGTGATTATATAGACTCAAAATCATATTATATTATAATTATATTAATTTTGATCCATTTTTACATGAAAACTATTTTATATTAATTTAATACTTTAAGAAATTCTAAGAATGCCCATCCCCTCACTTATAAAATAACACTCATTATCTAATTTATTTACACGACTTTGAACATCATAGATTGGCCAAACCATTCCCATTTATCATATAAAAACCCTTATCCAAGTTAAATATTTAATGTTATTCCCAAAATATCAACCCTAATTCCCATAAGAGGATATATAAAGGAAGTCTGATGAATTAGAGGTAATCGTCTTTACCGACTCTTTCAAGTTTATTTCTTCTTCTACTTCTTATTAATGTGTTTTAAACATCCTAAAATAATAAATATAATATCATAAATATACTTATATATTTTTATTATTATGGTACAATTATTTTCTATCTCTTTTTTATCCTATAAAAAACTATAACATCGTACGTGCATACGTCCAGCTTACCATCTCCACACACCGGTGTAATTTCTTTTCATCAACAATTTACATGGATGGTTATAAATATGAAAATAATGAATATATATGATATTTATAAAATAATTTTTCTTCTGAAATTATAATACCATATCTCCCTTCTTGTCTTCCAATCCATTAAAAAACGGAAACGTCGCTCGTGCATACATATGGACTACCACCTCCATGAAGTGATGCGATTCGTTTTCCATTTCTTATTTACATAGATGATAATAAGGATAGATTTAATGAATATATATGATATATATGATATAAAAAAATCTTTTAAAAGTGAATTATTATTTACATTTCTTTCGTTCCATCTGTTGAAAAGTGAAAACAACATCCATGCATATGTATGGTCTACCATCTCCATGAGCAGTGTGATTCATTTTTATATACCTATATTTTAAGGATGAATATAAATGTATATATATTTATTATATATGATATTTATATATTTAATAAAATTTTGGAGATTATGGATCCATGAGAAAGATGTAAGTATTGAGGCAAGTTGAATTTGAGGTAAGGGGTTTCTTAACTCAATTTAATTTCATTAGATTATATCACTTCTTCATTGATTCTATTATCTAGATATTATATATGAAATTAAATTTGATTATTTTATATTGTTTTTCTAATTATCTTGTATGGATTTACATTTTTTACACATAATCTCTTCATTGATTAATTCTCAATTCAATTATTTGGTCTTTGTAAGGGATTTTGTATCAATTTCTACTTCATTGAGACATATTTGGTATTATGCACAAATTTATTTTCATGTACTATACATACTTCCCATTTGATATATTTAACACAAATATATATTTATAAATTTTGATTAAATTTTCAATTCAACTTTAATCTTTTAATTAGTTTCCATATTTTTTTCTAACTTTTCTTTTCTTTGACACTTGAATCAAGTAAAGAAATGTTTAAAATAAAAGATGATTGTATTTCTCTTTTTTATCGAGTATATTTTTATTCCATGTCCATTGTTTATTTTTTTTAAATTAATTTAATTCACTTAAATTTTATTTTAATTTTATTTTAATTTATCCATGAAATTTTAAAAGGCTTTAAAATAATATTTCTAATGTTTTCCAAAAGGGTTATTTTTTCTTTATTCACAAAAAGTCGAAAGGAATAATTTTTTAAATTATACGATTTTTTTTACAGAAAATGAATCTATGAGAAAATTGAGTGAAGGGGGTTGAATTTCATGTAATCATTCACACCAGGTTCACTATTTCTAAAAAGTTTCACATAGGTTTGTTCACGGAACCGGAAACACCCAACGGTTCTATATTCATGAGGGACCTACTTTCCAAAAGCAGGCACTCATTGGGGAGTTTTTCCAATGATGTATAAGAGCTCATATTATTTGAGAGTATGGGAGGTCAATCTCATCACACACTTTTGGTGGAACTATTTCCTAATCCAAGACTCTATTATATATTTAAAATATTTTTTCGAATCCTTCATTAATTCATAAGTATGATGTGGATCAACCTTGAATTAATAATAATTTATTAGCATGTATTGAGATTATAATAATCTTTAAATATTTGTGGTTCTTCATAAATGGATATATTTGTATTTATCCAAGTTTCTCCACCAATGGTATTCTGTTATGTACTGATTAGATATTCTTTGGTTGTTATTATGATGATGCTGGTTTTTTAGCCACACAGTGGGACACTCTGGAGTGTGTCATCATCTAGGGAGATGGGAGTTGTTTTGAAGTTGGGATCAGGCCCATGGATAGACTTCCTATGTATCAGTAAGAATGGAATTATAACCTATTTATTTCGGTGCCAGTTAACGAGACACATCATACCTTTTAAGGTCATGTGATAAGGACCAAACCATGTAGTTTAATGTCATGTTTCTAGGATGTCTAGGAAGAAGGTGCCTGGTCAAAGTTTAGTGTGGGACTTATACTGAAGAATCCCGAGGAACATGGGTAGGATATGTATTACTAGGTTGAATTAGACCCTACTGGTAATTTGTTCCAGCGATAATAGGGTTGATTTGGGTTTTTGGGATTGGACTTGAGGGAGGATTCATTGGTATACCATTTTGGACAGAAATCAAAGCCACGTAGCTCGATTGTGAGGACTCATGATTTTGTAGGTCCTTTTAATTTTTTTCTCAGAGGTGAGTATGTCCCTTAGAAAATATTAAGGTGGGACTTATTCCTAATGAGTATACCTTGTGAATGGGTCCATGAGGTATATCTCGATGCATGGTTATCTAGAGGCTTGTTTGGGGCTTATACCCGAAGAGGAAGCCCATGGATGAGTATGGTGCCATGGTTGGGGATTATAATAAGTAGGGGGACCAATGGTCAGTTTTTAGGGATTATTCTTTAATATTATTCCCAGTTGAATGGAAGTTTGGTTGGGACATACTTTTGATGAGGATTCCCATGGATGGGTTTCATTGGGGCTTACTCTTAAAGAGGAGTCTCATATTGTTTGGGGATCATGTGGATGTCATGACCACCATCAACCTCTAAACCCACATGATTCATGATCAATATGAGAAACAATAGGAAATTTAATATCAAAAAAATACATTATATAATTTACCTTGTGGTTGGATACATATCCTTGAGGATCCAAACCTATGGAGGCACTCTAAAGGAAAGTGAGAGGAAGATCTGAGAGAAAGGTCCTTTTCCAAAACATGCATTCGACTGTTTGGATGTTGTAATCATGGATATCCTCTAATACCATATGATTCATGGTGATTAATTCTTGAATGTGAGATACAATAGTAAGTAAAATATCTGGAAAACCACACACTTCTCCTCCTTGCTGTGGAAGAGGTCCGGGTGATGAGAAAAGAAAAAGGGGCTTGGAGGCGCTCGTTATCTCTCCCATTATGTATCTAAGATATATAAATATAACTAATCATATAGAAATTACCCTTGGGGAGTTAGGAGAATCAATAGTGAAACCACCTGCAACAAAGGCCAGGGATTGCTCCAGGAGGGATGTCTTAAAATTGGTTTCACAGTAGGAGAGGAGAATGTCATTCCTTGTCGAAGGGAAAAGAAAACTTGATCCTTAATCTACCCTACTAGAACAAAATTATATGGGACATATAAATGACAAGGTAATTACATGGTATTATCCCTCATATTTGAGACTGGGAGTTCCCTGACACCACCCTCAGGGCCAGGGTCCTCATGACCATGGGATTGCATATCCACATACACCCTAGGGACTCTGACCATCTGGTAGGAAATGGGTGGGAAGCCTTTGACTGTAGGAATTCAAGTCCAAATGGGAGACATGATGTTGTGCCCATATTCATGGTTTTGAAATCCCATAGTCTTTATTGGATGTTTCAATATGATCCCTTTCAGGAAAGTGATCCAAAGGAGGAGAGGCCCTACCATGGTTGGCTTAGACGAGGTCCTGATCAGATGGTTACACAAGGTAATGGTTAGGGTGAGCCAAGGGGGTTAGCACTGGTAAGCTTGGGTGAACCTAGGGACTCTCACATAGGTAGTCTTGGGAAAATTTTAGGTGCCTTGGGTGAGGGACCACTTAGGTAACAACACTTGGGTGAGACTTTTCTCAAGCCTTCAAGGGTCTCCACAGGTGTTTCCAAAAGTGTCTCACACAGGTCCCTAGTTAGAGAATGGGACATCATTCTATTGTTAATATACCATGGGGGTATAGGGTGTCTCATTCAGGTTTTATGTGTTTTAAAATCCAATATTACTTTATTGGTACTACCCCCCTTAATTTCATCTTGTTTAAGTTTGGGAGGGATACCTAGAATATTTTGGAGGGTCTAGGCGAAGTGCAAGGGTGATCAGAGCATCGAGAGTTATTTAGGAAGTTTCATCCATACAAATGAAAACCCCAAGGTCCTATTTATAGGAAATTATATAACCTTAGGTGAATGGTTTCTTTTTCATAGGTATTCCATGTAGGTGTTCCATGCTGGCTCATGGTCAGGTCGGTTGCATAGGTTGATGTGTAGGTACTCTGGACACCAAAGCTCTTTGGGTGTACCTACGTGGACTACCTTTGGTGTGGTTTGAGATTATTATCCTCCATTATTTATCTTATTCTCTTCCCTTTAACAAATTTCTATTTGAAAACTTTTCATCCATTTGAAAAAACAGTGTCAAAAAAATCCCCCCCTCAGGATTAGATCTGATCGAAAGAAGAGGGTTTGATCCTGAGGTAAAGGGATGAAAAGGGTGGATGGATCATGGAGGTCATCCACACAGGTCATCCTTCTAGGTCAACTGCATAGATAAGGAGTGTATTTAAGATGTGCATAGGGGCTTCTTCGTCGAAAAGTAGGACCATAATTTCAATGGTCGGTTCTCATGCCTCGACATTTTAGGTCTCACCGTGTTAGTGTTCTGTGTAGACCTTCTAATAAAGATACTTTTCTATGTAATAGTTTTTGTAAACAATATATGAACCTTCATGCACAATAAATATGTTTAGGAGATCCACCTTTACATTTTCTCTTGGGTGAGGGACCTTCATGAGGTCACTTTGGTGGGTACCCTACACGAGTTCATGCCTTTGCCAAATTTTCATCTTTTGTGACCCTTTTTGAAATGAAGAATCATCTAACCAGAAAACTTGATGCTTATTTATAGGTTCAATGGAAACTTATAAGACCATAGTTTTTGATGGACAATTTGGGAAACAAATTTAAGAAATGGTAAAAAATTTAGGGCGTGACTACTATGATGATCGCAATATCACTTTACCCGATCTGGTGGGACATCTGAAGAAATATCACCATGAATTTACCGAGAGTAATTATTTACCACTGTATGGCCATATCAATTTGAATTAGGTCCTCATACCATATTCTAATAATTACATTCCTATTTCATGGTTTCAAGACTACAAAAATTTCACTAATTCCAACATTTCAAGCATTAATACGTGTATTAATGATGGGAAATTATCTATGGATTACATTATGCATCGCAATGAATGTGAGTTAGATTTCAATCCACACACAACTAAGTTGAATTCTCACTATTATCCATCCATCTTTTGGGACTCCTCGGTAGACCATTAAAAGGGTTGGAAGGTGGACTGGGACTTCTGTCTGAGAGGTGGCATTAGGCCTGAGTGGATGTGGGTATACTGGGTGTGCCAGACTTGTGAAAAAATCATGAAGGAGATGAAAGATTTCCAAATCTACAAGGTTGTATGGGAATGGTAAGCTTATGTATAGAAGAATTATGAATTCATCCCTGATCTGTTAAGCCGATGAAGTCCGTATAAAAACTCTTTCAACTTAATGCATGGGGGAGTGGGTATCATCTTGTGGGACATCCACAAGGTTTATGGGGATCCGATCCTTGGAGATATATATGACGAGTTTATCCCTATGAGGGAGATGTGGGATGATGTTTAAAGGATACTTCCTCTAGCACATTAACTACTAAAAATAGATCAGGATATTAAGTAGGAAGGCCCCCACCCAAAGGGGGACATCCATCCTGAAGCATGGATGAGTACTTTCCTAGTGAATGTGGAGTAAGGACTAACTTACAAATGACCAATAGGGTGTCCAAAAATGGTGAAGTGGAGTGATCCTAGTACATTCTAGCTAACTTTGGAGAAGGATTAAAAAAATGTGGGTACAAACTCAAATCTAGTGTACTTGAAAAGACATGTCTCATAGTATTTTTATCCATGTGGTTAAGAATTTATATATTGCCTATCTGTGATTCCAACAGTGGTGTAAGGACAGGGACATTTTTTATAGTAGCCAAGATGGTTGAGAAGAAGCACGTGGGGTTGGTAATCCCTATCCCAGTGAAACTTTTCTAAATATTACTGCATATTCATGTGGGGAAGGCCTTATTTAGAATTGAAGGACCGTTCTAGGTGTTGTGGTGATGGGTCGTATCCCACTTTAGATATCGTGAAGTGTTAAGCGGGGTTGAGATTACCCGGATCTAGTTTCAACCATATGTCCAGGCCATGTATGGTATTCATCCCTTATCCCTAAAGCCCAGTGAGACCCTCATGAGGTTGATCCTATTCAAGGAGTTGAATTTATTCCCATATGGGGATCCACATACTGAGATATTTAATAATAATAGAAAGGCTAGAAACGAGCTAAGTTTGTACATGTTGGCCTTTAGGGATGGCATATTAGTGACCAGTGTTGATTGAAAAGTTATATGTGAGGCCTATTCTCTATATAGGTTTTTATTCCAATTCATTTTCTTGAAAAAAATAACTATATCTCCTCTAGTACATGTCTGATTAGAAAAGAATCCAATAGTATCCCGACATTTATGGATGATTACATCGATGAAGCTGACTCAAGAAATAATTATCCAACCTCTAGCCGATGTGTCCACTAGGTTGACCTCTTGGCATGTCGAAGCCTAGATTTCATCATATCCTAAGGGGGAGTTGGTAGAAGACG
Source organism: Viscum album (assembly GCA_963277665.1). Classification (NCBI taxonomy): domain Eukaryota; kingdom Viridiplantae; phylum Streptophyta; class Magnoliopsida; order Santalales; family Viscaceae; genus Viscum; species Viscum album. The sequence goes on from OY728123.1 coordinate 1,897,706,077, forward strand.
TCCCTCAAGTCGATGCTAGAAAACTAAACAGTTCATAAAGTGAGGTAGAAAGGCTCCTCCTTCTATAGAAGGTGTTTCATCTCCCCGAGAGGATTCTTTTTCCCCTTCAAAAGGTGTAGGTGATGAGGTCCCAAGTTCTCCTAAATTACATCGTGTAAGGTTTATTCCACTAGACAAAGTAAAAAGGGATACAAATATTGATGTTGAGCCCTAATGATCTAGTCATCATTGTCATGAAGAGACTTGGGTCTCGTTTTATCATACAACATTTGAGATGGAGACGTTTGGGAAACATTTGAAATCTAGGGTTGTTAAATCATCTTTAAGGTATGTTAGGATGACCCCAAAATTCATATGACTACAAGAAGTACAATTTTGGTAGGACATGTCCTATGATGCTGAAATCATATGAGCACTCCTTCATTCTAGGTTACAGATTCTAGGGATAGGAGATGCTCAAACCCCACCCAAACTTCACATCAAGGACCACCCTACTAAGGTGAGGATTTATATCCCGGAACTAGAGATGCTCATTTATGAAACTGAAATCTAGATCCCTTCCATGAGACAGGTGGAGGAAATGATGAGATGGGGTGATGTTGAAGTAATTGACCACTTGTCTTTCGAGGAATGGATTGACTATGTAAATTCTGAGGATGTAAGTTCTCATTTTCCACTATTATTCCTTAATTTCATTTTAAATAATTTATTATTATTGAATTTAAATTCCATATTGATTTATAATATTCCAAGGGGACATCAACCAAGATTTTATCTCTAACATATGGACTGAATGATACCCCACTCGGAATTGATGAATCATCCCCCAAACCAGGAGAGTTATCCCCAGTTCAATAGTCAATGGAGGTTAAGATGGCGGTGGAAGCCATATTACCCCTCCAATACCCATATTTTAGGAGGATAGTTCTAGCCATCCTCCATCAAAGAAGAAATAATTCTAGAGAATAAAATCATTGGCTAAGAACCTCATCAATGATAATAGGTTTCCATGGTATCATTAATCTATTCTCTTATCCAGAACAAATGTCTAACCCTCTTCGTGATTATAGAATCTCCTTGCCTCTCCTCTCTGAAGGGTCTTGGAGATGAGCCTCCAAGAATCGGGGAGGGAGCTTTAGACCAAGTGTGGATCCCTATTGGTGATCTAACTCTCTTGATGGAACAAGTGTCAAGGGTTGAGGATACATTATCTTATCCCATCACTACCCCTTTCAATGTAGAGGGGGGATTTTGGTAATGTCAAAGGTATATCATAAGGCATCATATAGTGATTGTTGACTTTTATTCCTTATAACATTTCAGGTTCATCTCATGCACTATAAGACCTTGCAACGACTGGTGTTAACCCTGAAAATGTCACTGAGGAAGTTATTTGGGGTTTCAAGTAATTATAAGAGGGTAATGTCGTGAGTCCCGATCTAAATATTCCTAGAGTATCCATGGGTGATATTACCAAGGGACTTGGGACATCAATAAATTCCATGATAAATCTTGGCATGACCATTTATGAAATGCTGGAACATAATAATCTTCCTACTACTTTTGAAGAATTTTAGAAGCTTAATATGGAATTTAATGGATGTTATTATTTACTTTTATGAAACCAATTTTTATGCTTTATTTCTTAATCATGATTGGTTGAATTGTGCAACTCCAACCATGGAAAATGTGGAGGTGACGATGCATGAGAAAAGCATTGAATCCATCTCACTCCTACTGTTGAGGGAGAACTAACTCAAGTGGATCCCAAATTGAGATATTTTCACAATCCTTCCTTGGAGAGCTCCGGGAAGACCCAGGAGAGTGCCCCTCATTAAGAGGATCCAGTTCAAAATACTAAATTCAAGGACACTAGGTAGGAATCTACCCAAGTTGCTGACCCATTACTGGGTGAGTGTCACCAACTACTTTAATCATCCCTTATTTATTCTATCTAGTATCCTTTTGAGAATAATGATGAGTATTTTCTACTATCAAGCACCATCAACTTCTACAGCCAGGTCTGAGGGTGGAGTCTCTGCACTAATGTAGTCGATACCGGAACAAGAAGCCATTATTGACTAGGAGGGAGCGGGGAAGGGTACCTCACTGAGTGTACTGATCCCAGAGTTTATTTCTTCCTTTAATAGTAGCTCTAAGTTGGATTTGTAGATTCATACTTCTCTTCACATCACATTCCATGGGGATTGGAAGGATATCTAGAAAATAATTTTGAGATTCCTTTTGAATACATTTCTTCATGAATCCATATACTTCCATTCCTATCTGGTATGTTTTTATATGATGGACTTTATTACTACATGATCCATGCTACTATAAAGGAGATCATTCTAAAATAGAAGTGAGAGAACCAGCTTAAATAGGGACTCATAAATGTAAAGTTACATGTGAACATTGATGATCTCTTGGATTCATTATCCTTGGAGGAGGGAAACTATACCACGAAGCTGGTGGAAATTAAACAAAAAATTAATGAAAAAACCATACAAGTATCATAAATTTAGTAGGAATTTTATGTCTCTAAGGGAATATTATACAACTCAATAATTCATTAGAAGGATCCCAAATTGAAGGTTTAACTATTATTGGGGTTTTAATAGAGGAACATTACCGGGATGAGGAGACTGAAGTTGTTTGGTTATCTGGGATTCAATAGGAAGCTAATGGGGTTTAGGAGGCCATTAAAGAAATGAAAATTTTTATTAATGATCACTTTTAAATTTTGAGAGAGAGAATCCATCTTTTAGATGCTCCTCTGGTTTTGTTTTATTTCATAAATGAAAATAATTTTGTCTCTAATCATCCATGCCTTCATCGTTATTTTATTTCTATGATCATAATAAAACATTAAAATTTATTTACATAGAAATACATTTTTTACTATCTAATCATAATCACATTTATAGGGATGGATTTTTTTCCTAATCCATGGGGCCTAGTGAGCATAGATTTACTATTTATAGGGTTTTATGGAAAACCCCACAAACTTTTCATCTCTTTTTTTGTTGCCCTAATTTTTTCTTAAGTTGAATATGAAGGAGACTTAGTGGGAGGGACTTGTGTTTTACTTATACTACCCTTTTTGGTATTTCATTCTAATAATTTTTTTTCCTTTTATTTTTTCATTGATAATTTTTTTGTCTAAACCATACAGAGTATAGGTCTAGAGAGTTGAGGCTCAACTTTTTTCTAGAGTTCCCTTTGCGGGTTTTAAATATGGATAGTACTATGTCACTTTTTCGGTAGTTTAAATTCATTCATGCTGGACTAGTGAGGCTGGTGTTTTAGGTCAAACATCTTTGACCAAAATTTTGGGATGATGGCCTAAATAGAGATTATTGCATTAGAAAATTCTGACATTCTTTAAATATATGATGGATAATTTTGATCCACAATTTTGTGGTTCCTAATTCTAAAATAATACATTCATAAATAGAGTAGGTAACTCCTAAGGATGAATCTACCACTAGTTAACAAACCTATTTTGTGGGTTGATTTATGGAAATCCAACTGGGCATGTTACTACATAGTCAGTAGTGGCATCCTTTATCTGAAAACCCCATTTGTTGGGATACTTTATGCAAATACAATTGGGGCATAATACAACATATTCATGAAAAGGAGCTACCAGTAATTCAGAAATTATATTTTGCTGATGTTCGAATAAATTTTATGGGGGTTCATATTTCTCAAGACCATGATGGGTCATTTTTTCAAGGGAAAATGTCTGATAATGATGACATCATATGTATTGTAACTGGTTAGGAATGGGAAATCGCTCCTATATGAATTTTACTTATCTGTGGAAAGGTATTTTTTTTAATGAACAATTTTAGGGGAAGGTCCCTCTTTGAAAAGGGTTGAAATATTATATAGTTTAATATGATGTGACCATAACATTGACTATTTATTTTAAAGTCTTATGATGAGGATATTGTTTTATATTTTAACATATTGTGACTAGGATGTTATTCCATGTAGTTTAAAGTCATAAAACAAGGACATCATGGGGGATGTAATTTTAGGGATTTAGCATTGAATGAATGGTTAATGATTTTTCCATTCCGAGTAACCAGTTTGGGAATGTTCCATAATATTTAGGTATGAGTAAGGGAATGTCATAAGTTATAATCTAGGTATTTTTGGATCCAAATATTGGTATATATAAATGGATTGTGGTCATAGAGGAGGTATCTCTTTAGGAAGAAGTTACTGCTGATTGAAAACCCCATTTTGTGGGCTAATTTATGAAAATCCAACTAGGGTGTTTAATAACATAGTTAATATGGTATCCTTTGCATAAAAACATGTTTTTTGGGATATTTTATGCAAAGAAATATAGGGAATGTTAGAAAATAGTTTTGAAAAGAATTTATTAGGAATCATGACATTTCATTACTAATGGATGAAGGAATTTTATAGATATTTGGATTTCACCAGGTACAAAGTTTGGCATGTGGAAGGAAGGTACTTGAATATGTGAAGAGCATGTTAAGTCAAAATTACATTAGAATTGGAGGAAAATTTTTCCTACACCGGTCTGACCCAAGTGTGGGAAATATGGTTCATGTATTTTTAGGTCATATGCCTAAGACCATATTATTATGGAAATGATGTGTGATATATGGACTATCAGGCCAAGATCATTCCCACATACTTCAAACATGGGGGAGGAAATCGTAAACCATGGTCTTGTGGGTATTCATATCAGGAGAAAGTATATGGGAAAAATATGTAAGGGATGACCACAAACTGAATTTGAATCACGGGTTCCAACATAATGTCATCAAAGCTTACAATGAGATAAGAGGCTTCTCCCAAGGGGGAAGTTACCACTAGTTTACAAACCCATTTTGTGTGTTGTTCTATGAAAATACAAATAGGGTTTATTATATAAAATTCAATAGTGTAATCCTTTGGCTGACAAACCCATATTTTGGGTTACTTTATGAAAATCCAACTAGGTCATGTTACTACATAGTCAAGAAAATGAGTCCTTAGGTATTGGACATTATATCACTGGGGTCGGGAAAAAGATTATGATGATCTGAAAGTATGAAATATTAGGAGTATGACATGTGTAGGGGATATGTCCAAGCACAAAGGAAATGTTTTGACCAATATTGGCCATGAAGTGTATTGTTCCTTGCATAGATCCGACTCATACATATAAGGGAGACATCTCTGTTTCCTTGGTGGATCCCCTAATGTGGGGATCCAAATTAAGAGATCCTACAAATATATTTGTTTGTACATAGGAGTGGTGGTACTCTTATTTACCTTGTGGTTGGTATCAAGACATGTGGCCTAGGTTTCACTACATATCTCATTGGAATGAGACTGAATCCATACATAGTTTTTGAGGTACCATGAAATTTGAATTCATGCAGTCAGGACATTAGCCATTGTGTTTAATGTTATGGGTAAGGATGAAGGTATCTCAACAAAATGATCAAGGGAATACCACTGCTAGGATAGGTCATGGGACCCTAGAATCACTACATATCTTTTCGGATCAAGAATTAAGCCACACGTATTTCTAAAATAAATACCCCCTGCACTGGTTGGATTCATGTGAGGTGGAAATGTTTTTTTAATAAGGGATCATGACTAAGGTGAGAACCCATATTGGATCCCCTCATATAGATCCGAATCATACATGGGAGAGTGGGGGTATTTCCCATATTTTGGTGTGTCTTGGCCTAGGATTGAAGATCTAAATGTCAATACGTATCTCATTAAAATGAGAATCAATCTATATATAGTTCTTGAGGAAATCTTGTAGTTTATTACCACGAGATGAGGACATCTAGTGTTCTTTTTAAAGTATCATATCCAAGACCATGGAAACCCCAATGTGAATTGATATGCCTTATGCAGGGAATTATTTTACCAAAACTCCTAAAGCCACGTGATCTATACTTGGTCTGAGAAATAAGGAGTGTAAAATGTTTCTTCTATAACACAAAGGCAACACAAGTGAAGTATAAGAGAATTCGGATTTTATGGTGGTTGGTCTAGGATATATGATTCAGGTGTCACTATATATCTCATTAGAATGAGAATCAATCCATATATAGTTCTTGAAATACCATTTAGTTTAACGTCATGTAGTGAGGATGAAGATGAACTGACATGAAAGAACAGAAATGTTATGTCTGGGAACAAGGATGGAAATATGTGTGTCAGTACATATCTTATTAGAATGAGAATCAATCCACATGCATTTCTTGAAGAACCTTGTAATTTAACATCATGTGGAAAGAATGTAGGCTTCTCTATGTCTATTAGGGATAGACTAGAGGATAGGACTAAAGTGTCAATACATATCTTGTGTTTGGATTTAAAAGAATGTAAAATAATTGAATTAATTTTATCTCTTTTAAATTATGTTTTGATAAATTACTTTATAAATTTGTGTTCATTAAATTTTCAAATATATTTTTTTATTTATGGAAATATAGAAAATGATTCACCGTTGAAATGAGTCACGTGTAAAATGAGTCACCGTTGAAACGAGTCACCATTCAAATGAGTCACTGTTGCAATGAGTCATCATTGAAATGAGTAATTGTTGAAAAGAGTCACCATTGAAATGTATCACCATTGAAATGAGTCACCATTGAAATGATTAATTTCTAAAATGAGTCACTGTTGAAATGAGTCACCGTTGCAATAACGCACTATTGGAACGAGTCACCATTGAATGAGTCACCATTATATGAGTCACCATTTATAAACACCATTGGCTTCATAAAATGGTGGGTCAATAAGTCACCCAATGGTAGGTCAGTAAGTCACCCAATGGTAGTTCAGTAAGTCACCATTTTACTTCCAATGATGAGTAAATTTTTATTATTTAATATGTTTCCTTTTTTATCATAGATAATCATGATGTACTTAGTTTTTCTTAAACTCACAATAGTATTTCAAATAAGTCACCATTGGCTTCATGTAATGGTATGTCATTTGATTCACCATTGGCTTTATGCAATAGTATATCAAATGAGTCATTGTTAGTCATCCACCAGTAGATAAATTTTCTTAGTTAAATTTTTTTCTTCAAAATTCATTTTCTTAAATTTTATTATTTGGATATTAGAATGATTTTTTTATTATTTCATAATTTAAATAATTATTTTAATGTGTTAAAATGTTTTTATAATACTTTATACAATCATATTAATATTTCATATTATGGTCTGTTTTAATGAATTTTTTGTTGCATGTTGGAAAAGATATTTTAATTAATTAATTCAATTGTTTTTTAATTATAATTTAATTAAAAGTGAATTTCTAGTTATATTAATTATTTTTTTAATATTTAATTTGATTTAATAGACTAATTGTTTTATTTTTAATTTCACTATACTTTTAAAAACTCCAACTTGTAATAGAATTATTTCTGTTATTATTTAACAAGTATCATATAATGAGTGAATGTAGATACATGTTTTTTGGATTCTGTTTAAATGTTCCCAAAGAATAATTCAAATGAACTCCTATAAAAATGGTTGTGTAGATCATTCGAGAGAGACAAAGAAACCCATACAATGAGAACTGTGTGATACTTCAAAAATACATACTTCTCTCAGAATAGTTTCACATTCATCTGTGACCAAGACCTTCTGATATGATCATAATAAGGACTACATATTCTATATCTATTTCTTCAAGTGACCTAAAATCTTGTGGTACATACATCAACAAAAATCAGATCGTTTGTTTCTATTCATTGTTTTTTTTAAATCATGTAATTCTGTAATCTTCTATTCGTAAGTCTTAAGTGTTTGGTTTATTCTTTTTCCCTTTAAAACCAGGATTTCTCATTCTCTGATTATTCTAAAAAGGTAGAGTCTGTACTAGGTTATCACACCTTTAAAAGTGAGTTTTAGTGGGTACCAGTCTCCTTGAGGAGTAGTGGATATTGATGAGTGGACTAATATCTTTATATCTAAACCACTTTAATAATTATCTATGTTATGTATTCTTTATTTTTCCACAGCATCCATTTATTTACAAGAAAATTCCACCCACAAGGTTTGATTTTATAAACTATGATAATTTCTGGTAACTGTGATTAAATTTTTAAAATGACTATTCACCCCCTCTAGTCTATTTTCCATACTTATAATGATCCAAAATATTTTTTGAACAAGAATCAATCCATATTTAGTTCTTTAAAGGTTACTTGTATAGGTCTGATCTATACACATGGAGTGGGAGATTTTTTTATTTTGGTTGGACCCGAGATTGGAAATCTAGGTGTCACTATGTATCTCATTGGAATAAGAATCAAGCCACACAAAGTTCTTGAAAATTATTCCCCACATTAATTGTGATTTTAAATGGGGAAAGGGTATTTAATATTTTATAGAATGATGGTTGGGTCCAAGTCATGAGGTCTAGGCATCACTACGCATATCGTTATAATGAGAATCAAGCCATATGTTCTGGAAAAGTTCCCGGGACAGATCAGATTTGTATACAGGTTAGAAGAAACAAAAAATGGGATTTTTTTCTTAATAATGGTTGGACACAATATGGGAGTTCCAAGCATTACTACGTATCTCCTTGGAGTGATAATCAATCTACATGCAGTTCATGAAAGGATGGTGTAGTTTATTGCCATGCTACGAGGACATTGGTCGTGCAATTTTATGTCATGCAGTAAGGACATGATAACTTTGGGAATTATACCCATAAATGGGGCCAAAGTTCCACTATAGAGTGTAAATTATGTGATTGGGGATTATACATGGGATTTTCCCATCTTTCCTTCATCATGTCTGGATAAAAGGGAATATCAACCCACTGAGGGATTAGAGGGATGTGATTGGGAATCATACTTGAGATAGAGGCCCATTTTTAAGGTACCATGGGGAGTATCTCAAATCATGGTGTTTTTGGCGTTTCTTAACATAAAATGAGAGGGATGTTAAACATATAGTTTTAGTGTTATACAGTGATGATGAATGGTGTCTTTCAGTTTTAGGTTGTATGAATAGAACCTTAGGTCATGCAATTTATCGTTGTATGACGAGGATGATGATGTAATTCAGTTTAACATCATACAACACGGATGTTACATTGTGACTATTGTGGTCATGCGAAAAAGACCGACTATATAATTGTATGTCTTGCAGTTGAGATTTCATTCATGTGGTTACATGACATATTTCTTTAGGAATCTTACATTGGTGATGGTTGTAATGATCTCTCCATACATTGAGATTAAGGAATAAACTCTGTTAGATTATGTCTTATGTATAGAGTAAGGTCCCTACCACTTTGGTTCAAGATTTTGAGTCTTATTTTCTGGTATCATCATAGTTATAAGGACCAATACAAGTTCTCCCTGGAGGAAGGAGAAGAGGCATACCTTCTTGTTAAAGGCTCATGCTATCCGATTTTGATAGACCCCTAAGTGATTAAAGGTATTCAATATTTTTTCATCCAGTCACTCCAATTCATTTAGTAATTTTTGGGATTTCTCATTTGAGGATAGATAATCATATATGGAAACAAACTAGACCTAAATGGGAAGGATTTCTTCGGTTCCGTAAACTACTGAGTTGGGGGTCTCCCACGTAGTCGTACGGGCTATCGTCTGGTAAGACTATAAGGCATGAAAGAGCTTATCAAGCCAAGAATTTTTATCTTTATCCACCATCTTATGGAGTATGTTTGATAGACTCTGTTTAAAGGTGTCTATATATCTGTTAGCCAGTGCATGATAGTAAGATGAATGGTTGGATTTGATATTGTAATTTTGATATAGATTTTCCACCTCAGTAGAATAGAATTTGGTGTTGTTGTCTATTAGTATTGTGTGAGGGAAATAAAATCTAGAAATTATGTTGTATTTTAAGAAACAAAAAATTATTTTGGACCTGTCTTCTTTGAGGGGTGTTGGATTGGCCCATTTAGAGGAGAATTAGGTATCATTTAAGATGTATTTAAACTACTTGGTTGTAGCTAGAGGGTATGGAACCACAACATATATTCACCATATAGTGATGGCCAAGTGTATTTAGATGTATGTAGTAACTCCAGGGGTTGATGGATGAAGTTTTAATAAACTTGGAAGGAATGAAACTTGGTGAATTCTATGAAATCCTGTATCATTGAATTCTAGAAGTATCCAATCCTTCAAATTTGGTTAGAAAGCTTATATCTATATTGATGGTCACAGTAGGCCTTGACATGCACCTCACTTATAACAACAACAGTCTCTTATCCATCAATAAACCTAAGAAGAACTCCATCGAAGCCTCATTTATAAAGGACTTTTTGGTGATTCGAGCTGTCATAAAGGGAAAAGTTGGATACTCACCTTCATAATTTCTCTTTCTCAACCCTATCTGATAGATGTGCTTCATTATGTAAATAGTCCCTGATAGGTAACATCCACCCAGTGGTAGGACCATATGGTTCAAGTATGGGAATGAATTTATCAATCTCCTCTTTTTTAACTTTAACAAAAGGTGATACCATTTGGAGATGGGAAATAATGATGACTGTTTCATCCTGATTTGGATATTCCAGTGTTATGGAAGTATTTTCCAATGCACCTTCCAAGGAATTATATGATCTTGGGATATTGGTAAACATTTTCTCTAAAGGGAATTATTCCATTAATCCTCAGACATATTCAAACAGAGGTATTAGATCTTACTTTCTGATGGAATAATCCCTTATTATATTCTTGATTACCAAATCTGAATCACCTTTCATCTCTATATGGTCTATTGGTATTTGGAGTGCTAGTTTCTGGCCTATGATGAGGGCTTGATACTCTACTTCATTATTAGTACAACCTTCTGATAATAGGAAGAAGTAAGATAAAACTACCTTTTCTGGAGATATAAGCACAATCTCTAACTTGACTTTATTGAGTTTAGGGTATTCAATTATTCTCTCTATTGGGATCTTGGATGCACAATAAAAATATATTTCCCACATTTGGGGGCCACCTTGAATATAGAATATATCTTTATCCATAAATTCAATATTTAACAATGTTGTTTCTATATATAGGTGTTCTGTAAGGAAATATTCTAAGGGATAGACTTTCACTTCTTTCTAAGCAAAAAACTGTATATCAAACTATTGTATGATGGCCACCCACTATGTTGAACTTCCTATCAACATAGGAAAGATAAGGATACATTTGAGTGGGATATTTCAATATACCAAATGGAATATGTGGTTCTTTAGGTATTTTCTTAGTTTCAGAACCCCAAATATTAATTCTATACATCTCTTCTTGATATCTAAATAACAAGTCTTAACATCGATCATGGTTTGATTGAGATAATAAAGGCTATTTTTATTCCCAGCATCATTATTTATTACAAGGAAGGTTCCTAGTGATCGTTACAGATCTATCACATATAGAATTAGGGGATTTTCCTCAACAATTATAATTAATTCTAATGGTCTCAAGAGGTATTTATTGAGGTTTTCAAATGCTTCTTGATAATTTTAGATCCACTGATATATGAACCCTTTATTTATCAGTTCAGTGGAGTGTAAACACATGCCTGCATGTTTGGATATGAAATTCTATATATAGGCTAAGTGTCCTTGAATTCCTATAAACTATTTAAGGTTTTGAGAAGGTAACATGTGAAGTATATCTTTTTTTAGGGTCAAATTCAATGTCGTGATGGCATATAAAAAAGAAAATAAACTTCCCTGAGGTTACTTGAAAGATAATTTCAAGGGGTTTATCTTCTAGATATATTTTCATATCTTGTTGAAGATTTTTTCAAGGTCGTATATGTGGTTATAAAACTATCAAAACATAACTACTATATTTTCAATATATTATTCAACAAACATCCCCAAGAAAGGTTTGAAGATGCGGTTCATGACACATTGGTATGTGGTTCCAACATTCTTCAAGCTAGAGGGCATTACCTGATAGTAGAATACTCATTGGGGAGCCCTAAAGATGGTGGGATCTTCATTATCTATGGAAAATTTAATTTTGTTTACCCTAAATAGCTATCCATAAAGAAGAGGGATTGATAACTAGTTATCTCGTCAATCAGGAGTTTTGTGATTAAAAATAAAATTCATCTTTCAGTCAGTGCTGGTTGAGATCTCTATAGTCGATGTAAACTATTATTTGCCTATTTTTCTTCTTTACTGGTATTATATTGGCAATCCATTTCAGATAATGTACCTCTCATATGAAGTCATCCTTGATGATCTTTTCCACTTGAACCTCAATTTTGGAGGTTTGAGTTGGATGTGTCCTTATGGCTTCCTATTTCTACCCTTGATGGTCTTCTAGAAAACACAACTAAAGGGTGGACACCTTGGGATTGAGGCCCAACATCTCTATATAATTCCAGATGAAAATATATCAGTGTTGATTTAGAAGGATGTGTATACCTTAAATTCTTTGTAATTCATGGACACAATTATCAAAGTGGGTCATGTATCTTCATCTGTACCTAGATTTATTTCTCTAAGTTCATCAACAGTGGTGGAGATACCTTCCTAAAATTGTGGAGGGGAATCCCTGAGGTCTTCCTTTTCTTCTTATCCCTAATGCTTTACCTCTTCCTCTACTGCCTGAGAAGTAGTTGTTGGATCATGTTCTTTAGAGGGAGGAGAGGAGTCCATATTTGGATATCTGGTAGATCAAGCAATCATTTCTAGATCAATCGATGGTACAAGGACTTTTTGGAGCTATAAAGGGAAGACAAGGGATTGAGAATGAGAATATATATCTTATCCCATTGATTTAAAATTTATTATAGTATAGATGATGAAACATTAATATGATGAATCTTGGGGGATGGAATGAATACGCTTTCATCTAGGATTTAATTACTGTTTAGAGAGTTGAAAACTTTGAAGTTCCCAGTCAGAATCAGAGTATAACTGAGAGGGGGAAGGGGTGAGTCAGTTATATCTTTTCTTTTTATGTTTCCTTTATTTTTGAAACAAAATTATCGTCTTGTTAAAGAGTTCTTTCCCTACTAAACGCACACAACCATAGAAACACAAGATTTATAAGGTTCACTACTCAACAAGAGTAGCTACGTCCTTGGTATGGTACATAAATAATCCAGTACCACACAATCACTAGAAAACAATAATTTTATATGGAATATAATGAGTAGGGTATTCCCTTTCACTCTTGTAGTAATGTGGAGATAATCCTCAAGTATGTGTGCACCCTCTTAGCACAAATAGGGTAAATAAATATCTCTGTGCTTACTGAAAAACCATCACAAATATGATCATTGAAAACAAATATTCTCTTCCCTATCCATAAGATGATAGGAACTACATGGACTTTATAATAATACTTAGTCCTATACCCCATTCATATCTTGATCCACTTGAAAGTACTTCTCACTTAATTTGGGTATTCGAATCTTCAACTCATAGAGCTCCTTCGTGAAGCTCCTAGATTCGCAGAGCACTCTAGTTTCGCAAAGATATCTAGTTTTAAAAGCTCACTAGATCATAGAGCTCAATATTTTTCAAAGCACAGATTAGTATTTTCGAAGTTAACTTATTTATGAAATCTTAAAGGATCACCGCGAAGCTCCATTTCTTCCCAAAGTTTACTGCTTTCAAAGAGCTCATTTTTCTCTACAAAACTTCTTCACAATTAGAGATCTCTAAAATTCTTGTTAAGTCTCTATTCCTTACCCTTGGAGGTAGAGGCCTATTTATAAGAATTTCCCAATGACTCCAAAACCTTCCATCCACCTCAACGCCACGTTAGCACCAAATCATAGATCTCTGAAATTTCCATCGAAATTCACTCTATTTCGCAAAGCACCATGGCTATTTTCCATATTCGCAAAGCTTGTTATAATCACGAAGCGTTCTGTCAAATCCATTGTGTTTCCATAATGATCATTCTTCCTTTGAACCACCATGATGCTCCTTCCTTTTCCCCACAAAGCTTACTTTCAAATCTCTTCACCTCTGCCATTCACGAAGCTCATCGTAATCGTGAAGAACACCGTCAACATTCTTCATTTCTTCACAAAATCAACTTCATGAAGCCCATATTTGAGAAATTCATTCATTTTCCATATTTTGATGATATCTTCAAGTAAATCCACTTATTTAAATGCTAGACCAACTCTAAATTTTGGACCCCAAAAAATTTTCAAACATTGGGAAATTGCACCTCCTTAGATACTTTATTCTACATGGCCAACCATTCTGATTGGATATATCTTTCCTCCCCATTTCCTTCATAATGATTGCATCATAATTTCTCCAACCAACTTATTGTGAAATACAAACCAGCAAAGCATCATTATATTTACCTTAGAAAGTACTGTAACTTTCATGTCTTTCCTCACCCTTACATTCTTCTCAAACTTCCTTGAAAACAAAAGACAACACTTCATTCACCCAAAAACTTCATCAACAAACTTGGTCCCAACAATCTCCCCCTTTGGATTTTGTAGTAAACCAGGATTCATAAATCACTAAACTTTAAAACCTCAAGAAATGGGTCACTTATCAAAAATTCTAAGCCTACATGAGATAACTCATTGTAGGAAACAAGAATTATTGAATGAAAGACTATGTTATCCAAAAGTGGTGACTATGAAACCACATCTCATAATCTTTCCTCCAAAACCTTCTTCAATTTTTCAACATTCTTGCAATAAAAGAAAAATTGTTTCCAACAACCACTATACAACTATTGTGCAACCATTATACAATCAATCTACAACCATTCCAACTAACAGTTAGAATATTTCACACACTTACATTCTGAATTCATAGATTACCCACAACTCCCACTTTATGAATGCCTCCATAAGGATAGATTTATGAAAATTATCCCCCTAGAAAACACTATCCAAAGTTAATATGAGATAGGGACAGATACACGTACATCAACCTTGATGAGAAAGAGGTTGGACACCCATGTTCAACCTCAATTTAGTATATGGTTCCTTTGGTAAAGGTTTTGTGAATATGTCAGCAACTTGTTCTGATATAGGAACATACTCCAGCCTCAATTAATTCTTCTCTACATGATCTTTAATGAAGTGTTACTTTATTTCAATGTGTTTTGAACAAAAATGTTGTATCAAATTCCTTGTGATATTGATTGCACTCTGATTATCACAACCCAAGAGCAAGGGTAACTTTACTTCAATAAGTAGATCTTCCAACTGAGTCTTCATCCACATGAGTTGGGTATCATCTTGAGTAGTAGCAATGTACTCAAGTTCAATTGTGCTAATATTTACTGAATTATGTTTCTTTGTATTCCAACTAACATAAATTTTCCCTAGAAAGAAAACTCCACCCAATGTGGATCTTAGATCATCAATGTTTTTGGCCCAATCAGTATCTAAATACCCAAATATATCAATATTTTCTAATCCATAATACCTAATTCCATAAAATTTTGTGCCTTTGATATATCTGAGAATTATTTTTCCATCAATAAAATTTGATTCTTTAAGTGGGCTCTAAAATCTTGCACATAAGGTAATAGCATAGACAATGTCGGGTCTTGAGTTAGTCAAATATAACAGACTTCCAATCATCTTTTGAAACTCTTTCTGATCAAATTCCTTTCCTTATCCATATTTAGACAACTTAGTTCCCATTGAAATAGGTGTGGACACTGGTTTTGAATTTTCCATTCCAAACTTCTTCATAATTTCCGTAGAATACTTTTCTTGAGAAATAAAAATGTGGTTCCTCTTATGTAAAATTTTTAACCCAAGAAAGTATTTCAATTATCCGAACATGGACATATCAAATGACTTCTTCATCTCCTTTGAAAATATTTCACATGGTCTTTCATCATTTACTAAAAATATAATATCATCAACATAAACAATTATGATGAGAGAAAACTCATGAGATTCCTTGATGTAAAGATAGTTGTCAACTCTACCTTTCATGAAATTCATCTTCCTCAAGCAAGTATCCAATTTAGAATACCATGCCCTCTATGCCTATTTTATCCCATACAAAGCCTTCTTCAACTAGAACACATAAAATTCATCTTTCCTAATAATAAATCCACATGGTTGATCAATTTAAACATCCTCACAATGATCACCATTCAAGAATTCTGATTTTGCATCCATTTGAAAGATTTTTTAACCTCGTTGTGCAGCAATAGTAAGATAGATTCTGATTGTTTCTAACCTTACCACTAGAGAAAATGTTTCATCAAAATCAATGCCTTCAATTTTTTAATACCCTTTGAAACCCAATATTTTTTATTTCTTATCACATTACCTTCTTCATTCAACTTGTTCTGGAAAAACCACTCTGTACCAATAATGTTTTTGTTGTCCAGCTTGGGTACAAGTCCCCAAGTATCATTCTTCTCTATCTGATCAATCTATTTATTCATAACCTGAACCCATTTTGGATGCTCAAATTCTTAATTTACATCATCAGGTTCAATTTTTTAATAGAGAGAAGTGTGCTTAATAGCATTCGTTGTTCTTCTTGTTTGAACCGTCTAATGCTGGTCTCCAATAATGTTTTGAGCCTCCACTTGTTTCTTAAGACTAGGATGAGCTGTTTGAATTTCATCTTCATGAATTGAGATTGTTGAGTCTGATTCCTCTTCTTGAGTAGGATTAACACAGTCTACATCATTTTCAGAATTGTTAACAAAATCTTCTCTATCATTTTCAACTTCCACATCAGCATATGACTGCTTTTCTTTCTCAAAATTTTAAACCACCTTTACATCTACAAAATAAATAATGCTTCCTATTTATTTTTTAAAACATTTATATCCTCTTACTTTTGAAGAATATCTAAGAAAAATTCCATCATCTTCTCTTTTCTAAAACTTTCTAAGGTTTCCACTTTTCTTTTTTATAATGAATGGTCTCCCAAAAACTCTTAAGTGTTTCAGACTTGGAGTTTTTTCATATAAAATTTTGTATGGAGTCATATATGAGTTTGTCCTATAGAAGCATCGGTTCTATACATACACAGTAGTTCTCATGGATTTCCTCCAATAATAATGAGAAATACTATGTTCAAGTAACATAGTTCTCCCCGTTTCAACCAGAATTCTATTCTTTCTTTCAGCAACCCCATTTTGTTGAGGTGTGTATGGTGAACTTTACTCATGCTGAATTCCATGGTTCCCAAGATAAATTTCAAACTATTCATTCTTATACTCACCACCATTATCAGTTCTCAACTTCTTCCCTGAATACTCACATTCCTTCTCTGATTTCCTCCTGAAACTCTTAAACATTTTTAGAGCATCCGACTTATGTCTCATGTGCATAACACAAGTAATTCGAGTAAAGTCATAAATGAAAGTAATAAAGTACTTATCTCTATTTTTATATTTCTTTCTCATTGATCCATATATATTATAATTTATTATATCCAGGTGTCATTTTGATCAAATTTTAACTCTCTTATGCATAGAGTTTGTAATCTTCCCTTTCTCACAAATAGTGCAACACCAATCTCTTCTTCTTGATAAATCAGAAATATCTCGAACAATATCTGACTTTGAAAACTTTCACATATTTCTCTGACACATATGTCCCATAATTTTATGCCATAACTTATTTTCATCCACCACACCCATGTAATAGGAGTTCTATACTTCACCAACTTGGAACAAATTCCCTCTTATATGTAAGCCTCTTGTAACTATATTTCCATCTTTTTCACTTTTCACAACAAACCCATCTTTTCTAAAGATAAATTTGTTTCCCTCATCATAGAGTTGTGACACACTTATCAGGTTGGGTTTCATCCCATCAACATATAGTTATTTCTTGGATTTCATCTTTTCTTTTCCAATGATGGCTGATCCAACACCTTTGATCCTTAGAGATTCATCATTTCCAAATTTCACTATTCCTTCTTTGAAATCTTTCACTTTCGTTAATAGCTTTAAGTCTCCTATCATATGATAATAACACCCAAAATCAAGGATCCAAGTTCATTATCCTTTTATATCTTTTAAATAAGTTTCAACAACAAGGGATTTATGTTCATCATTTTCTACCACTTTATGTTGTGCTTCCTCTAATTTCCTAGCCAATTCAATGTGTTCTGGCCAGACAACCAAACACTCTTTCTTTTTAGACTGAGTAAATCTGTCTTTCTTAGAATTTAAGATATCTGGATTCTAAGAAATTTTAAAACACTTTTCTTGTTTTAGTAACACAATCTGACAAACCTTAGTAAGATGTCCAGGTCGATCGCATCTTTCGCAGATAGTATCCAGTGTTTGGAACTTATTCTCAACATTCAAACCAGCCTTCTCATATATCTTATGGAATTTCTATTGAGGTTTTTTCTTTTGAGAATATTTAATCCCCCTCATTCCTTTTCTTTCAAAGCTTTTGGAATAGTTGTAATGTTGTTGGTTGAACCAAC
Organism: Viscum album; assembly: GCA_963277665.1. NCBI lineage: Eukaryota > Viridiplantae > Streptophyta > Magnoliopsida > Santalales > Viscaceae > Viscum > Viscum album. The sequence continues at coordinate 1,897,724,491 of OY728123.1, forward strand.
ACATATTTTTCATGTGTCTGAATCCACCACAATAATAGCAGTATCCAAAGAATGAATATTTCCCTCTGAAAATTTCATACTGACCGGAGTTGTGAACATGTTTCTCAACAATATTCTTACCAGAACTCTATTGACCATCGACCTTCATATTTTCAATTGTAACTTTCTTATTTAGCTCAGATTTTTGTTCAGAGTTACCAGAACAAGAAGTAGTAGAAATCCTTCTGGAGTCTATATTTTTAGATGTTTCTGATTTTTTAGTATTGCTAACTTTGACCACATACATACCCTTTCCAGCATTGTTCTTATTAGATCTAGTTACATATTTCTTCTCAACCTTTGAAGGTAACTTTTACTGATCCTTATTAGGTTTATTCTTATCATAATATTCACCAACTTCTGTAACAGAGTTTTTGAACCTCATGTTCATTTCCTTAGCTTTAGAAAGTTTATGTTGGAAATATTCAGACTCATCTTCTTTTTCCTTTAGTTTTCCTTCCATATGATCATTACGACTCTTTTCACTCTCAAGAGAATTTTTCAGATCATAAATCTCCTTTTAAAATTTTTCTTTCTTATCAAGAAAATATTCTTGGTCATTTGATGAAGAGTTTTCATTTTTCAATTTCCTATTTTCCTTCTCAAGCCTTATGATATTTCTCAAACATTCCTTCAGCTCTTCTTTCAGATACTGTTCAATTTGAGTTCCCTCTTCTTCAATGCTACTTCTCTCATAATCATCATTATTCACTATTGCAAAAAAGGTACTCTCTCTAGTTTTCTCAGCAACAGATTTTTCAAATTCGGTTTCACTATCATAATATTCTTAATTTTTTGACAAAAATATTCTTATTTTCAATTTGAAGAACTTTTTATCCTTACCTCTGCCAGAATATTTATCTTTTTCTCCCTGTTTCTTTTATGACCTTCTCGGTCTACTATCTTCTTCAACATTGTATTCATATTTCCCTTTTGGGGGTAATTATCAGCAAAGTGGCCAACAGTTCCACAATAAAAACATTTCAAAGGGATTTTCCCTTTATATTTCCCTATGCCTCTTTTCACATTTTTAGAAAAAAGGATAAAATTTCATCAAAATTTTTGACATAACTTGTTTTCAGAGTTGGATTCACCAGCTTCTTATTCAATAAGAATTTTCTTCAACTTCTCTTTCTTTTCATCCTTGAAATACATTTCTCTATCGGATTTTTATTTTCTCTTTATAGTATTTTCCCTTCTCATTTCATAAGTTATGAGATTTTTATGCAAATCATCCATAGATAATGTTTCAAGATATTTGTCTTCCAGTGATGAAACTTTAGCATCAAATTTGTCAAGAAGAATTCTCAAGATATTTTCAATAACTATAGAATCCTCCAACTTTTCACCAAGACATTTGATTGTACTGAAAATGTTGTTTATCCTAGTAAAGAAGCCCATAATTTATTCATGCTCACCCATCTTTAGGTATCCATACTTCAACCTCTAGATTTGATGTTTTTCCTTATTCACTTTTTTATTTCCTTCAAATATGTTTTTCAGTTTTTCCTCGATTCCTTTGGTTGTAGAAACACCTTCCACTCTTAAAAATTCACTCTCAAAAATAGATGAGAGTAATGCATTTTAGCTCTTCTATCATTATTAAGATTCTTCTTATCTGCAAGAGTAAGAGGAACCTTGTCATCAATAGCAGGAAATACATCTATTGTAGTTTCAAGAAAAATTATCATTCTATCTTTCTAGATATGATAATTCTTCCCATAAAATATCGGAATCCCCTTACTTTTCATGCAGTTCAGATTCTCCATCAAAACTTCTCTTCAAAACTTTAGCAAAGTATAAATGAAGGGAACTTGTTTCTCTAATACCAATTGAAGTTTCCGGTCAGGATCCAAGTATCAATGAGAGGGGGAGGGTGAATCAATGATATCTTTTATTTTTATGTTTACTTTATTTTTGAAACAACCTTTGCCTCTTATTAAAGAGTTCTTTCCCTAATGAACACACACAACCACAGGAACACAAGATTTACAAGGTTCACTACTCAACAAGATCAGCTACGTCCTTGGTATGGTACAGAAATAATCTAGTACCACACAATTCACTAGAAAACAATCCTATGATGTGGAATACAATGAGTAGGATACTCCCTTTCACTCATGTAGTACGTGGTAAATAATCCTCAAGTATGTGTGCACCCTCTTATCACAAATAGGGTAAACCAATTTCTCTGTGCTTCTTGACAAACCATCACAAATCTAATAGTTGAAAATAAATCTTCTCTTTCCTATATATAAGATGATAGAAACTACCTAGACTTAGTAATAATACTTATTCCTATACCCCATCCATATCATGATCCACTTAAAAGTACTTCTCACTTAATTTGGGTATTCAAATCTTTAGCTCTTAGAGCTCCTTTGTGAGGCTCCCAGCTTCACAAAGCACTCTAGTTCGCAAAGCTCTCTAGTTTGAAAAGCTCACTAGATCATAGATATCACTACTTCATAGAGTAAAGACTGGTCTTTATGAAGTTAACTTCTTTTTAAAATCTCAAATGCTTGTTTGGAAGCTTCGTTCCTTCACAGAGATTACTGCCTTCGGAGAGCTCATTTTAATTCATGAACCTTATTCGCAATTAGAGAGCTCTAAAATTCATGTTAAGTCTCTCTAATTCTTCCTTAGAGGTGGAGGCTTATTTTTAGGCATTTCCCACTGACTCCAGAACCTTCCATCCCCCTCAGTTCTATGTCATCACCAAATCATAGAGCTCCGAAATATCCACCAAAATTTACTCTATTTCACGAAGCACCATGGGCATTTTCTAGATTCTCAAAGCTAGTTGTAATCATGAATTGTTCCGTAAAATCCTTTGCACCACCACAATGTTCCTTCCTTTTTTTGTCGTGATGATCCTTCTTACTTTGAACCACAAATCTTACTTGTAAATCTCTTCACCTCTGTCATTCGTGAAACTCGTCGTAATCATGAAGAACATCGTCAAAAAATTTCATGTCTTCGCAAAATCCAGTTCATGAAGCCCATATTCACAAAATTAATTCCTTTTTCATATTTTGATGAGATATTTAAGGAAATAAACCTTTCTAAATGCTAGAACAACTCCACATTTTGGACCCCAAAAATTTGGCAAACACTTGGAAACTGCGCCACCTTAGATACCTCCTTCTTCAAGACCAACCATTCTGATTGGCTAAATCTTTTCTCTCCCTTTAATTCATAATGCTTGCATCATAATTTCTCCAACCAACTTATGATCTTTACAAAATACATACTAACAATTCATCATCAGACTTACCATGGAAAGTACTGTAAATTTTTTGTCTTTCCTCACCCACTTATATAAAGTGAAGTGATTTCCTTTCTTCTCAAACTTCCTTGAAAACAAAAGACAATACTTAATTCACCCAAAAACTTCATCATACAACTTGGTCCCAACAAACATAACATATTCTATCAGTTTAATTTTTCATAAATGACATTACCGAAGTCGTTGAATGCATGCTTGAATTTGAACCCAAATCTCTTACTTGGTTAATGAGGATCACATACTCTACACTGATCTATTTGAAAGGGTTATCTAGGTTTATCTCCATTCCATTTTTATCATTGATTCAAGTGACATTTTTTTCTATGTCATGTTTCCATTCATTATAGTATAATCCTACGTCAATGTACTGTGACTCGTAGGATTTGAATAGGGATTTGTCACTATACAATGTCCCAATTTTCCCATTAACACAATATTTGAGGGATTGGTGGTACGATGAGGGGATGGTTTCATGATGATGTTGACAAGTTCTTCCCAAAAAAACATTTATGTTTTTATCCTACTAAAGAGCCATGAATTTTGATTCAGACATGAAATCTTTGAACTGAGTCCTTAGCTTGATTTCACCAAGAGGACTTTACTCATTCTTTTCATAACCCTATAACATTACAGTGGAGGGGGAAAATGAAATACATTTAAACCTAGTTGACAAAGTGTTCAGATTGGAATGAGGTTGACTCTAGACCTATTGTCGATGAAGGCTCGTTTAATATCAATGTCCTTTATCCTAATAGATATATACATGGGTCTGACATTCCCTTGTATGATGAAGTCATCATCCAGGTCTATGAAAGATATGACCATGTGGAATTCTGCAGAACAATTTTATACATGACACACTTCATTAGTAGCAACATCAACTTCAAATTCTCAAGTGATTGAAAAGGACTCTATGAGTTCTTCCCGAAGGTCTTTTGATATACTCAAGGCATCCAAGATTGATAAATTAGCCAGTACCAGGGATATTTACTTTAAAAAATTATACTTTTGTTCCAATGGCCTAAATTTCCTAGCATAGGGATATTATTTTTTAGGTGATTTAGGAGATGAAGTACTTAAAGTGGATAGATAAACACTTGGAACTAGAGATGAAGGAGATTATGTTCATGTTGGATTAGGTTTGGTAGGTCTACCTATACACTGAGGTTGATTAATCTAGGACATGTTCTCTAACCGATATTATAGGATGATCATGTCATGGAAGACCCTCTCATGTATGGGGGAACTTACTTGCTCTTACAAGTCTCATTGGAGAGCTCTCCCATGATTTTTGGCTGCGTAGATGTTTCAAGTAGGGGTGTGGTTAAAGTAGTGACTCCTGGAACAACCATGTCTTCCCTTATATCCTCGACTCTGGTGGAATCTTCCCCCAGTTCCCCGATCTAGTGTAGGTAATTCGGGTTCATAATCGCACTCATCATCTGAGAATGGATCCATTAATTTTATAATTTTAATGTATCCAAAGATCAACTCCTCATCTGATGGAGATTCCATTTAGTGGGTGGACCCATGTTGTGCCATTTGAAGGGGTGGTGCCCATGATTTCTGGGACTGTAGGAATGAATTATTCTAAAGTAAAAGACAATTTTGGCTTTGGTATAGGATCATATTCCTATGTTTTTTTAATTCTATTCTAGTTATGTCACTTTTTGGAGGATTGGACTTCAGAGGATTATGACACCAGAGGGGTTGACTATGTCATAAAAAAGTGTCTAGAGGCACAATCAACTACTACAACTATTCTCATAGGATAGCAAGAGTTCAGTTGATCATATTATTGAACATCAAATTACTAAAATTTTGCATACCCTTTATTCATACTTATTCCCATTCATTCTCATTTTCTGGATTCATGTAAGAGACATATGCTACCTGAGTATGAAAGTTTTTCAACTCTACTTTCCCAGAGTCCACCATTTTTTGTAGAAGGTATTTGAAAAAAACACTTTTATATGTTGTGCCTCAGTACTTGATGAAAGGGGAAATAATTTGGGAGATATTTTTCACCATATTTTATGGGATTCTTGGGCTTTGGAAACCTGATCATGTTATTTTAAAATGTCGATATGAAGTAGCTGAGGACTTGGTCATTTCGAAAAGAATAGAACTTATTTTTCATATCCTTAAACTATTTTTTCCTCTACTCCTTTTTATCATCCTAATAAGGAGGGTGTTTTTGTTGATGCTCAAGAGGTGGATCCACATTATATGGTGCAGTATTTGGAGTAGAAGTGGGTATAGGGTCCTTCTTAAGTGTAATAGTGACAGCCTCTAGTTTTTCTTTTCTCTTTCCTTGAGCATGTGAAATTACTCAGGAATTTTATTTAGTCTCTATGATGGAGTCCTCTGCTATTTAAGAAATTTTGAAAAGGTTCTAAATCCCAATTATATATTTCGTAGGTATAAATGGTGTGTGCAACGTGTCATGAATATTCTCTATATATATGAGAAATAAATATTATTTAGGGAGCAGTATATTCAAGCAGTATGTCAATCCTTTCCACTGAGAAATGAAATATGATACCCTTTTATTATTTAATTATTTTCAATTTGAGAGGTTGAGTATTATTTTCTTATGAAGCATCAAGATGAACTAGAATAGAAAATTCTGACAGAGGTCTTCCAAGCCTATAAGCTAGTGCACTACACAAAGGTTGGTCCGCATGGTGATTGTATGAAGTACTCGAGTTGCACTGCCTCCTGTTGTTCAGGGGTCCCCATCATGTGATCACAATGAGATAATAAATGTATCAAATTATTATTTTGGTCCCTTGATCCATTAAATATGGGAAATGTTGGGTTACTAAAGTTTGGTGGGTGAGGAGTCAAATTTACACATTCGGGGTAGGGATTATTTTCCTGTTGTATCGGCACATGCCGTTCCTACAAGGCTTTTAATTGATCCATGAATGAATCAAGAGTGTTCATGAAACCCTAGGGAATGTATATCTGATCTGAATCTTGAACAAGTGTAGTGGTCGGTAGGACCATTTGTGACGGTACCACTGGTATCTACTATAGGTATCCTATGGGGGCAGGCTGGTAAGGATGCACCTAGATCCATTCCGGTGTTACACTTAATAGAGGTAACTCTTATTTTGTTATTGAGGGATCAAAAATATATTGGTGTTTGATATCCCATATTGAGTGGATGTTCCAAATCCATTTTAGTCAATGTGATGAACCCTCTTTACTAAGGTGGTCTGGTTGGGGGTGCGAGTTGAGGATCTAGTTTTAGAGTATATCCATATAGAATGCTTCCTCAGAGTAATTCTACATTGAGTCTCCTCAATTATATCATCTATTCCTATTTTTGAGAAAATATTTCCTCGATTAAAATAGGCTTAACCTCTCTGGATGGTAGGTGAAGCACAATTTGACCCTTTCCATTTTCCTTGTTGGATGCTTTTCAAGAAGGTAATGCTGGATTATTTGAGTTAATTTTCTAGATTCACAAAAATATTTTGATTTTGGGTACACACACCTCCTTCAATTTTTTTTTGTGGACCACGTTATGAACCAGAACTTCCTCTTCCCCCTCCTCCACTGAATTGGAATCATGTTATGTAGGGTTTCTAGGGGAAGTATTAAAGACATTCGGTGATGCGTAATGCATGGTAGTAATTCTATTAGTGTATTTGCGAGACTTCCTTATTTTCTTCCATCCATGAGGTCTCATACACTCCTTTTTATAGTTCTCTAGGAGCTATTTGGTGAATGGTAATGCAAAGGGAGTCTCTAGAATGTTTAGTTTTGTGTGTTACCAATGAGGATATCGGGACATGGGATGGAATGAACTGAGAGGATCCACCCTACGGAGTTTCTCCTAATTGGGAGAAGACTGATATTTACGGAGGAGGGTGTTGTTGAGGTTAAAAAGACATCATCCCTAAGGGCTAGGGATTCTCCCATTCCACATTCACAACTCTTTAGGGCTAGTTTTCCAACCCCGATGGTTGGGGTAAAAAATCCCCCAGCCCTATGGGTTGGGATTGATCTTGAACTATCATGGCTGATATTTTCATATTTTCCCTTCTTATTTTGTGGAGCTTTGTTCAAACATGGGTTGGGTGTATCATATGGTATGCACTTGGATCACCCACTTCTGAAAATCATTGCACTATTTATGACATTTTCTCTATCTAATGGTTGACTTCATCTAAGAGGGTGGCTAGCTCTATATTTTTAAATTCTTAGTGAAAAAATATCTTAATAACATACTCTCTTATGGCCCAGCATCAATGGGAGTTAGAAGAGGCCTGATTTTTTTATCACATATTCAAATGTGAATAGGATCAATTTTTTTAAATTCAGACCAAATCTATGACATTGCATGATACTAACATCAGTGGTATTTTCTGTTCATGGATCATGGTGAAATGTAATACTCTATGTTCACCCCATACTTTTATATGAACACCATATGGGGCATCTGCAATCATCTGTCACAATATTTTTAACATGTTGAGTCATATGTGTTGAATAGACCCTTACTATTCATGGATCCAATTTTTTGTTTCATCCCTTCTATTACCTTGATTTTAATTTGATAATCATCATAATTTAATACTTTTTCTATCAAGAAAAAAAGAGTTTTCCACATATTGATGTGGATGTTATACACACAATCTTCCAATAATGGTTTGGGAATGCTATATTGAGGAGTAGATAAAGGCCAGAACATGAATGATATGTCATATTTATCCAGTTTTTTCTTTATATTTAGCACTTCATATACTCATTTTCTTAGAGGCTCCTCTACCTGGTTTAACCAAAGTAAACACTTTCCCACTATTTTATCATAAAATACAAGATTGGTAGGGACTTACTCTATTATATTATAAGGTAGGAAATCCAAGGGAGGTTTTGAAAGTGACCATATCCTTATTTGTCTTCTATTTGAGAAATAATTTAACTTTTCAATGACAAGGCATCAGACATGACTGAACTTTTTTTTCAAGTGTCTCACGGTAGGAGGGCTTTCTCATTACTACATCACCAAGGGGAGAACCCTTCTGATGATGTGAAATACTACTACAGAGATATATTTTGAAGTGAGTTCCATCATGGGGAGGATTAAAATGGTGAATTAAGGAAAGGTAAAAAAACCCTCTTTATCCTTGTTCTTATGAAAATGTAGAGAGATTTCATGAATCTCATCAGGAGATAGGCTCTCAATATCAATCAGATTATGGTCATGAATCAAGCCTTGATGGTCAAGTGTCCAAGGAGGACCTTCAAAATTACTGTTATTGCCCCCATAATTTGGTAATGGGATGGTCGGATCTTGATCTTCCACAGATAATTATATAAGGGAGTTAATAACTTTAACATTGAGTAGAGTAGGATTATATATCTTTTTTTTCAATTATCTTCAGTGAGGATTTTTTTTGGATTCCTTCTTACAATCAACTAGGGTCACCTATTGAGGGAAGTGGTTTTCATGTAATGAATCTTGTTTAACCGTATCTCGTGTTGCTACAAGAATTTTACAATATTCTTCAAGAATCTTTGTAGGGGTTTATTCTTGCCTCGAAGTGGCCATTGGAATGGCTTGATTTCCTTCGATTAGAGTGGGTGTATGTTGCTAATCCAGTTGTCTGTATATTGTTGGGGAGTTTTCCCCACAACCCTCTTGGATGGGAGAAGATGTTTGTGTCTACTTTAAGGTTTCATACTAATGATCCACCCTATTTGTGGGAATAGAGTTGTTTATCGGTCCCCCTATCACTACTATTTTCACTATGATGATGTCTTGATAATTCTATAGGATGTGGGAATGGATTTTCATCTACCCTTTCACCATTGTTTGGATATTATTAGTGACTTAGGTTATTAGAATGGGGATATATTCCTATTCCATATTTGGAGCAAGGGTATGTGCTTGCTCTTGTACTCCCTTTCCTGCCGATGGATACTGTAGGTACTTATATGTGGGGGTATATAGTTGGGTATGCCCCCTATTTTTCACCGGGACTTTCTAACTGATTTCTCCGGGTGATACCAGAAAAAACTACTTGTTGATTGATGAATGTAGGTAGATGTGTATGCCTACTTGTGGTTGGATTCAAAACTTGGTTTGTGGGATTCTTTGAGTGCGGCCAGATGAGTCTAATGATATACTTGGTTAGTGTGGGCAGGTTTATGTTCCTTCACATGGTTTGCTTCCATATTTGAATGATGGGATTCCTTCAATGCCTCTAGATGAATCTTTTTTCTAGATGAATTAAGGAATGTGAGTGTATGTTCCTGCTCGTATTTTTCCACCAAATTAGGTTGTTGGGATTCTATGAAGGGGGAATAGGTGTGACCCTACTTCTTATTGAATGGTTTCTTCCTCCAAAGGGCCTTCTTCCATTCGTGGGTATAGATGACTTGGGATGGATGGCCAAGGAAGGCACCCTCATAATGTTGAGGGGTTACATCCATGTAATGTTGGCAGTGATGATTACTAGAAAGATCCCTTTAGAAGGACCCCTATGTCTTCTGTATGAGGTCGTATGTGGCCTTTTGATCCACCTATGTCAGATACGGTAGGGATTGGTTGTAAAGTTATGATGATATGCTCCTGAAATATTTGAAGATGGTGGTGGGTGTTGTCTACTTCTAGACCACCGATCGTTGTTGGTCGGATGATCAGTGGGGCTTGGAAAGATGGAGGGTATGTCTAGAAGCCTCCAGGGTTGGGATCATACTATGATTATGATACTCTTGGACTAGAGTGTTAGAGAACTAGTTTTGAATATTTTGGGTTGGTGATGACATCCTTTTCTTAGATGAAGACCTTGTGTGAACAGTAGCCAGGGTAGGTATTCATGGAAGCTGGAAGGATTCCATTGGATTGAAGGGAGTTCAGAGAGAAAGTTCCTGGATATATGAAAAACACAAACAATAAAACCCTATCAAAGTAGCATCTCATTTGAATGAAAACATGAATGTTTTATTGTCTTGTTTTTTCCTCTTTCATTTTGAGAATGAAAGGGGCCTGATAGGTGGGTGATAGTATCATCTTGTTTAAGGATTCACCTTGGGTTCACCATTTTTTTCGACAGAAAACACTTTTCCAAGAAAATTGATTATAGGGGTTCAATTTCATGTAATCATTCATGCCAGGTTTTCTATTTGTTAATGGATTCCAATAGTTTTGTTCATGTAACCAAAAACAACCAACGATTCTATATCCAAGAGGGGTCTTCTTTCCAAATGTTGGCATTCATTGGGGAGTTTTTCTAATTATGATTTAGAACTCACATTGGTTGAGAGGATGGTAGGTTGGTCTCATCACACCCTTTTAGGGGGAATTTTTTCCTACTATGGGACTCTCTTATAGATTTAAGATATGTTTTTGAATCCGTTGTTAATTACCAAGTATCGCATAGATCACCCTCAAATTAACAATTAAATATTATCATGTATTGTGATTAGAATCGTCTATATGTATCTGAGGTTATTCATAAATGGATATATCTATATGTATCTAAGGTTATCCATCAATGTTATCCTCTTATGTATTGATTAGATATTCTTTGGTTGTTATTATGACGATGTTTGTTTTCTAGACACATAGTGGGGTTCTCTAGAGTGTGTTGTCATCCTGGGGGATGAGAGTTTTTTTGATGTTGGGATCAGACCCATAGATGGTATTCCTATATATCCTTATGAAAGGAATCATAAACCATGTAGTTTAGTTCCACTTAACGGGACACATCATATCTTTTAAGTTCACGTGATAAGGACCAAACCATGCAGTTTAACATCATGTGGTTAGGAAGTTTAGGTAGAATGTGCATAGTCAAATATTAGTATGAGACTTATACTGAAGTATCCTAGGGAACTTGAGAGGGGTATAGATTCTCAAATTGAATTAGACCCTTCTAGGAATGTGGCCTAGAGGGAATGGGGTTGATTTGGGGTGATGGGTTTGGACTTGAGGGAGGCTTCCTATATATCCCATTTTGGATGGGAATCAAATCCCACGTAGTTTTTTTGTGAGGACCCATGATTATGGAGGTACTTTGAATGTTTGTATCATAGGGGAGTGAGTCCCTTTGAGAAGATTAAGTTGGTACTTATTCCTGAGGAGTATTCCCTGTGAATGGGTCCATGATGGATGTGTCGACTCATGGTGATGTAGAGGCTTGTTTGGGGATTATACCACAAGAGGAATCCCATGGATGAGTATGGTTATATGGTTGGGGATTATACCAAGTAAGAGTAAAAAAGGTTAGTTTTTTGGGGCTTATTACTGAAGATCATTCCCCAATGAATGGAAGTTTGGTTGAGGCTTACTTCTAAGGAGGATGCTTGTGGATGGGTTTGATCAGGGATTACTCTTAAAGAGGAGGCCCATATTGTTTGGGGATCATGTGGATATAATGACTACCATCAACCTATAATCCCATGTGATTCATAATCAATGTGAGAAAAAATATGAAAGGGGAGATCCAAAAAACTACATTATCTACTTTTCTCTGAGGTTGGATACATGGCCTGGAGGACCCACGCCTATGGAGGCACTCTGAATGATGGTGAGAAGAATATCTAAGTAAAAGGTCCTTTTCCAAAACATTCATTAGAATGTGTGGATTCAGTAATCATGGATATCCCCTGATCCCACATGATTCATGATGAGTCATTCTTGAATGTGAGAAATAAGAGGAAATGGAAGATCTACCAAACCACACACTTCTCCTCCTTCACTGGTAGAAGTGGAAAAGGCGATGAGAGAAAAAAAAGTGGCTTGGAGGTGCCCGTTCCCTATCTTGTGGTGTATCCAATATATTCATATCTAACTACCCATGTGTACATGACCCTCAGGGAGTGAGGAGGAGAAAACATGAATCTTATTTCAAGAAATTATATAGGATTACTCCAAGAGGGATGCCCTAAAATTGGTTCCATAGCAGGAGAGGGGGATGTCATTCTCTATCGAAGGGAAGGGAAAGCGTGATCCTTACCCTCCCTACATGGAATCGAAGGCTACAAGTCTTAGATATTACAAGAAAAGGACATGGTCATATCCCTTATATCCAATGTTGGGAGTTACCTAACACCACCCCCAGGGTTGGGGTTATTGTGAACATGGGAATGAAAATCCACATGCACCCCAAGAACCCTGAGCATATGGTACGACAAGTGTTAAAAAGATCTGACTGTAGGAATGAAAATACAAATGGTATATATAGTGGTGTTCACTTATTCATGGTTTAGAAAGTATAGAGGCTTTTTTGAAGGTTTAAATTTTATCTCTTTTGGTCAAGGGAGCCAAAGGAGGAGAGGCCTTACCATGGTTGGCTTAGAAGAGGGCTTGATCAGATGCTCATGCAGGGTAAAGGTTTGGGTGAGCAAAGGGGGGTTCCCACAGGTAGGATTGGGAGAATAAAGGGATGCTCGCATAGGTAGTCCAGGGTGAAGTGATTATTCCTTGGGCGATGGACCACCTAGGTAACAACACTTAGTCAATGCTTTTCTCAAGCCTTGAAGGGTCTCCACAAGTGTTCCCAGAAGTGTCCTACATAGGTCCTTGGTTAGGGAAGGGGACCTCGTGCTAGTGCTCATCTACCATGAGGGGGTAGGGTGACTCACATAGGTTTTACATGTTTTAAACAATGATAAGACTTTATTTCTACTATCCCCCCTTAATTACCTCTTCTTTAAGATCTGAAGGGCTACTTGGAAGGTTTCAGAGGGTCTGGGTGAGGTACTAAGGGGATAAGAGTGTCAAGAGTTCTTCGGGAAGTTTCATATATACAAATGAAGACTCCAGGGTTCTATTTATATAAAAAATATGGGACCATGGGTGAAGGGGTTATTTTTCTTAGTCATTCCACATTGGTCTACCACACTGGATCATGGGAAGGTCAGTCGTACAGGCCGATGCATAGATACCTTATGCACCGACCCAGCTTGGGGGTACCTGCATGAACTACCTTTTGTGGGGTTTTTGATTATTGGGATACTTAATTTCTATTATAATATTCCCTTTACGATATTTCACTTTGATACATTTTCATCCATGTGACAAAATATATTGTCAAAAACAGTGTTAACGAATTTTTCTGATGCCATAACGATTTTACAATCTTATCTTCTTCTACATGTTTTCAATGGTTTTACATAGAAAAATATTTAATGAAATATTATTTTAATATTTCACTTCCATTTTTTTATTTCTCAATAGGATGTGATTTTATTACAAAAATCTATACTTCTAATGAATGAATGGTCATCTTTTATCTCTTATTAATTTTTGGGATCGATAAATTTATCTTAGAACATTCACTTTCTTGTGATCATTTTTAATTGGAAAGTATATTTATCTTAAATATCCATATTCCATGTATCATATATATGATTATTTATTAAAACATATATCATTTATATATATGGTGTTTTACTATGAAAGTTATTTGATTGACTGGGGAAATGTTAATATTCTATATTCTTTAATCAATACGAATACTTATTGATAAGGAATATTGTTTATGAATTAAATTGATCATTTAATATATAAGGAATGCATTGGGCATGCGATGATGGGTGGGGCTTGGTTATAGATAACCCCTTGATGCATTGATAGTTCTCATGAGACAAATTAGTTAGATAAATTAAATGTATTTCTAGGGTATACCTACCCATCGATTAAACTATCTTGGCACAAGGATTTAGTAGTATAGATATCATGATGTATGAGATCATGATGTCCAATATTAAGCATTTCCTTCATTGAGAATTTAGTCATCACTACCCAAGAGATTACTGAATTGATATTATCTATAGATTCATTTCATGATCAAGTTATTAACTAAATGACATGTTTGTCAGTTACTTACCTTGTCATATTGATTATGCCTTTTGTACTCATGATATCTTTTGGTGTGTATAACTATTACTGAGAATATAATCTCACCATTTATTTATTTTCCCTTCCCCATGATACAAACAATGATATTATGAATAATATTTGGGTTGAAAGATTGTTTTTATATTTTATAGTTTATATTTTTAATTTAATATGAGAATCATCCATGTATCTGGTTCTTTAATAATACTAAATCAATTGATCCTTTAGGATGATATCCTTTATATCTTATACTAATATAATAATGTAGATACCATATCTAGGTTACTGAAGTTGGGGTTCCAACATCTAAGGGTTCACCATAAGATGGAAAACTAACAAACATCTTATAACCCATTGAAAAGGGAAGATCCATATGAAAGTATGATGAATAAACTTTATAAGGGAAGATTGAACCAAGTCATCTGTACTAAGAAGTTATCGAATGAAAGTTTTGTGAAGCATGGCATCAGTCTGAGGAAGTATATTCTAAAATATTTTGAGATGTTTCTATAAAGTTATGAAGTAACATTGAATGAAGTTTCAAAAAATGGAATATGTTCTAAGAAGTTAAACCATATGTAATATTCCAATAACTATGAATTTTTCATAAATATATTAAAAATATTTACATTGAAGTTGATTTTTCAAATGTTTTCTATATTTCTATGGTTAAGGAAGTGTATAGAAGTTCCTCAACACCAGGTTTAAATAATTTTCAAGAAAGGGGAGTTTTTAAGTAACCATAAAAATCCTTAAGAATATTATAGAAGAGTTGATAATTATCCCATTGAGATTCAATTAAGCGAAATCATTGAAATTAAAATTTACATTGAGTCGGAAAATACATTTGAGTTCCTGAACAAAATTTTAGAGGTGAGCCTATATAAAGGGGTGCAACAACATGGTTGATTAACACTATTCATACGTAAAGGTGTAAGGAATTGAAGCATGGTTGGGGATTATGCTAAATAATTAAAAATATTTCGGAAATTTTTTTCCATGAAAGAGTGAGATAAATTATTATTTTGGTCCAAATTTATGAGAGAAAAAGTATCATATGAAGAAGGGGATACCATATAGAGTAGGATCACTGGACAAAGAAATAGTGCATTGACCAAAGGAAAGAATAATGGAAGAAGTATCATATGAATAAGTGTCAAATAGTCAATAATATGAAGGAATATTTGAACATATACCAAAAATAGATTTTGTTATCATTTGATATCAAATGAAAATGGTGAAGAAGAAGGGACCAGGTGAACTATCACCAGTTGTAATGTCATTGGATGAAAATTATTAAAAGGATATAATAGATATATGGGATTAGATAAAGGATCACACCAACATGTTCTAGATGAATGAATAATAAGGATAGTTTCTTTCTCACTAATGTGTAAGTAACAAGTGAAAAAGAAGAATTGAAGAAAAAAGCAGCCCACTGATATCCAAAAAAAATATCATCTAGTGTAATACTTTCTTAATGTTAAAAAGTGCCTTATGAAGAAGGTGTACACTGTCTCTAATGGAAGTATAAATGACTAGTGATGAGGTACAATTTGGATTAGGTAATCACTAATCCTAAGTGATAAGATTATTTCCACCACTCTACTAAATAGTTAGGACTCACACTTAGGTTAAGGATTTTTTTCTAGCCAAACCAGTGTACTTGGTAACACATTTTAGTAGAGAATATGTGTACTAGTCATTAGTATATGTTGAAAGGAATAGATTCTATTATCAAGTAATGAGCCTTTTAAAAATATTGTGTGTAATCATCTAATTGATTCCATATACTTTTATATAATAAGGAAAAGATAATAATATAATCAAGATCCTAAAATTTCTAAGAGGTAAAGGATAAAAAGTTATAATTTGTTAAGAAGTTTCCAACACTAATTCACCCACCTATCAGTGTTGAGTATATCTCAAAGTGGTCCTAAAATTTTTTTTGGAAGAAGTGGTCATGGTGATGATGATTTCTAGTTTACATCTAACAAACACAAGTTTGTTACAACCAATATGTGGAGACCACAATATCTATAGTGTCTCTTCAATAAAATAAGATAAATTATTGTGGTAAGTCTACCTTGGGGTGTAAATAAAATAATGTTATAAAGAATATTGTAGTAAAGAATAAAGTAAAGGAGGGTATCATTCCAAATAAAAGATACATATTTTGTAAATGGAAAGGTAAATTAATATATTGTTGCAAGTATTCCATGAATATTAAAGTTAATGGAGGAAATTTAAATCAGAAAAAGGAATCAATCTAAAAAATAATTAAGAATATTAGTTTAGTAGAAGGCATATTCAATGAAGAAGTTAAGGTTCACTAGAAGTTACCATTGGAGGGTAACTTACTAAAAGTTAAGAAATTGTGTGGAAGGTGTAAGAATATCATCCACACTTCTAATAAATACATAATAGTACTTCCTATATTGGGGAAGCTTGTGAATAAAGGGAATTATACTTCAGAAGACACATGTGATACAAAAGTTATTATGAAGAAGTCATCCCAACACAAAGTAAAAGTGAAACATGTTTTGAAGGTTTATATAATTGTATGTACAGAACAACTAAAATCCACAAGGTAATTAGAAGAAACAAAAATAAGAGTGAATTTTTCTTTCTATAAGAAGTTATAGAGGAACCCCCCCCCCCCACAAAGTGAAATGTAAAAGTGAAAGGAAGAATTCTATGCTTCCCAATAAGATAAATGTGTGGAAGAAAAATGGTAATAACATGAAGAAAAGTTAGGTTAAAGTGAAATAAGATTTCTGGTTGAGAAAGATCTCTCATCTCTATTTCTCTAATTAAATATAGTGGAAGAACAAACTTATTCTCTCCTGGTCCAAATGTTTTCATTGAAAAAAAAATTAAAGGTGATGAAATTTAGGGGGATCCTTAAAAAGAATGATGATGGAGTTAACCTATTTGGGTGGAGTGAAGATAATGTTGGTGAATCTGGATATTTGATAAGTTAAAATGAAAAGTTCAAAATTCTAGAAAACCAAAGAACTAAGTAATTTAATGTTAAAGATCAATCAAATTGAGAAATTGATATACCAGGAGGTATTAAAGCTCCAGATGATAATTATGACGATGAATTTATGGATATTATAAATTTTAGAGAATAATTTTTTCTATCATATTTTTAGTACATTGAAACATTCTCCCACCCTAACATGAAAAAATAAAATTTAAGTTTCAAAGGGGAAGAATTTTATCTTTTGATGAAAAAGTATTCAACATCTTTATAGAGGAGGACGAATCTGCATTATTTGGTCAAACATTTTTAATCTATTTATTGAGATTATTGTAGGAAGTAAGTTTCATGTAAATCCATTAAATGTTACCCTGGAAGAGGTCTTGTGAGTTGGTATCACCTGGTGAATTTTTATAGAGGGATTTTGTATCTAAATTAATTATACTTATTTTCTACATCTTGTTGAAACTTTAATTATTTTTATGATCATAAACATTAAAATTGTTTATGACCTTTGTTTCTTGAGTGTATTTTAGTAAATCTCTTTAAAAATATTAAAAGTATGTTTTTAGACCTAAAAAAGGCATCAAAATAAGGATGGGGTCTGCCTTAAAGACCTTGCTGGTTTTCACCCACTGGTTACCCGATACAAAGGCACCGACCAGTTGGTAGAACAAAAATAACCACCTACAACTCTGACAAGCCTATCAGCTACCAGATAGAGCTCAATAGCAACCATGTGGAGTCTGGATAGAACCTATGATCTACATAAAGTGCATCACATAGATGGTGTTATCAGGAGAAGAGTCGGTGTATTTGTTTCAGAACAATTAAATAATATTAATTTCTTAGTTTAAAAGCTTTGATTTGGATCATTAAAGTTTTTAATCAACACAATTCTCCTCTAACACCTATAAAGGCTATAAATAGACATAAATGGAGTCTTGGATCTCATTTACAACACCTATTATAACCAATTTCAATAGAATAATTGTTTATCCATCCATGGTGAACTTTTTCAAGAGATCTCCTAGTAAACTTTCATTATCCAAATGCAACTAGAATTTTATTTCTACAATCCATTTTCAATTATTTCTCTTATTTAAGACTTTTCCTTTTGTTTACTTATTATAATTCTTAGAGGATATTTTTCTACATTATCTCTATCTCTCTCCATATTTTATATTCTTCAAAATCATCAAGAGAGGGTTGAGGGATTTGTAAATGGTTTGTAAAAACAAACCACTATATTCTTAACCTTCTTCTTTAGGTTCTCATAACTACTATGTGAGGGTTCTTAGTTTTTTGTTTCTATTAAAACTAAGGGTATTATTATTATTTTTATTGGATTCCATTAAAACCAAGTGATTACTTTCTACTTCTTTCATTATTGATTTCCACTAAAATCAAGGGACAAATATAACCCTCTCAATCCTTTATGAGGGTAGAATATGTAGGGGCTCATTTTAAAGCTAGAATAAAACTCTTTTATTAAAGTCTGGCTCTTTAGTTTCCACAATTGATTTTCTACTATATTTAATGTTTTAATTTCTATTATACTTGATTTACTTTGATTTTTTTCTTAAATATATTTCTTACTTGATAATATCTATTATTTCATAACATCATTTTTAAATTGTTTTTAAAGTAAATTCACCACCTATTTCCATTTTACTTTGATATGTATTTGGTATAAATGTGAATTTTTTTATTATTTCTAAACCTTTTCCCATGTGTTTTATTTTCAAATCAACCTTGATTTTTAAATATTAACTAATTTCAAAGATATATCTTTATAAAATGTCATATTTTTCAAACACCCATGGTGATCCTAAAGGGAAATCTAAGGGTTGCACACCTTATTTTTATGGTTCTAACTATAGTTATTTGAATACTTGTATGTGAACCATTATTAGAACTATTAGTTATCTCATAAAGAAACTTTTAAAGTATAGTTATATTCCTAATAATGGAAAAAAATGGATACTCAATGATATTACTATTTTGAATTAGATGGTAAAGATATGAATGTATTTCATTTTGGATTAAACCAAAATAAATTTAATTGAATATATACTTTCAAAACTACTTAGTAAATCTAGAAACTCTTAGAAGATACTCATGAAGGAATAAATAAAGTTAAAGATACTAGGCTTGATTTGTATAGGCAATATTTTTAAAGTTTTAGTACACAT
Organism: Viscum album; assembly: GCA_963277665.1. Taxonomy (NCBI): domain Eukaryota; kingdom Viridiplantae; phylum Streptophyta; class Magnoliopsida; order Santalales; family Viscaceae; genus Viscum; species Viscum album. Next base: position 1,897,743,864 of record OY728123.1, read on the forward strand.
CATAATGAATATATTACTAATATATTTATACATTCTACTGACATTTATAATGGAGAAAAAGTCTTTTGGTGATACTATTATTATATAAACTCTAATAAACATAATCCTTTTGGTTTTTCCTAGTTATAGGGAACCCAAGGTTATGACAATCTAAGAATTTAAGGATATAAATAACATGTTAGTCGAGGAGCTAATTGGATCTCTCATGAATTATGAGATTATAATGAAGCTATAAGCTGATAAGTAAGTCAAAGAAGTAAATGTAACACCCCAAGATTTTATGGAAAGTCTCTTTTAAAAGTTATCAACTTCTATAGTTTATGTTGTATGCAACACCGAGTTTAAAACTGAAATATACTATTAAATATGACCATTGGAATAGTAATGTAACCATTAGAAATGGTAATATGACCAATATAAAAGTAAATTCACCCATGAAATTATAAATAAAATTTAGGTATCTTATAAATGAAAATATGATATATTTATATCATGAAATAAGTAAACAAATGTTTTAAAAATGATAAATTAAGTGTTTGTATTTTTGTAAGTTATAAATATTTAATTACAATTTTATAATTAAAATAATGATTTAATATAAAATATATTTTCATTAAATAGACACATAAATTAATATATATTTTTATGATTATAAGTAAATTTTCTAAGACCTTAATTAATTCTTTAAATTGTTATAAAACCAGTTATCATTTTGAAAACAGTGTTTTTTTAATAAATCGTGATTTTAATTAAAAATTAAATTTCTCATAGTTAGAAAAATATTTTCATAAAATGGAGTTAATTTTTTAATTATAAATTTTGGAAATTTGTTAGGATGAATTTTTGGTATTTTTCTAAAATAGTTGAATTTTTATTGAATAGTAAAATATGATAATTTACGATATATATACATTACAAGCTAAATACAATATTCCTTGAGTCATCGATGATGTAAACACCATAATATCAAACTATAATTCTCTATTCAATTTATTTATTCATGGAATCATCACTATTTATTGTCTTTACCCAAAATAATAAACCAATTAATAAAATAATTAAAAAAAATCCATCTCCCCCACTATAAATACCACCTCTTTCCACCCCTTCTCTTCACACCTATTAAGCCTTGAATCTAGTCCAATTTATAAAAAATAATATTTAAAATTCTCTTACCTACATCTGGGATCATTTTTTATCACCAAAGCACCAATCCCAATCCCCCAAAGGAGGTTCTCACGGAGAAGAAATTCAAGAGGTAAAATCCTCCTTTGATTTCCTTTATTTTCTTTTCAATTTCATTTATTTTATTATCCTTACATAACCTCCTCTATCAAAACATGCATGATAAATCCACTATCTTATATATACTAAAATATTATTGTGTTAATTTAAAATCCATCATCAATCCCCTTCTCCTCTCCATTTTATTCTATAAATGAAAATATTTGTCTGTGATGTGCGATTTACCACCATCATGGACGATGTGTTTTCATTTTCCATTAACACCTTAAAGTATGGTCATAAAACCATTATTATGGTAACATAATATTTTATTATACATATTATAAGTCATTTTATGTTTTTTAACCAGTATATATACATAATATTAGTTAATGAAACAAAACTAGTTTGTGATAATTGAAAATTCACCAAAATAAACCAATGTTCATCATTAACATTTTATCTAATGAATATTCATATTATATGGAGAAAATAATATATATAAACATTTAACCTTATGTAATTTCATTAATTACATATAATTTTAATTCTATATAATTAATCCCACTTTACATGAACTTCGATACATGTATACAAGTAAACCAATCATGAAAAACATGGAAACGAACACTCGAGAACGACAAAGTTGAATTTTATAACTCATCAATAAGGCCATAAATGAACTTAATAAAATTATAATAAATAAAATAAATGTTTAATAGGTTAGTAATTAAATTATTAATGAATGTAATTTCATTATCTATGATGTTAAGTACAAGAGAATAACGTTTTCATATATAAGGTAAGGGTTTCTACCTGAACCTCCATTTTTCATCCGGGTTACGCTTTCTTTCTATTTTCCCCAATGAAATTCTTATTTATTTTTATATAATTATTATAAATACTGTGAATATGTTTTAAAATAATTTATCAAAATCATTTTATCTTTATTTTATGGGAAAATACATGTTTTATAAGGATTCCTTTTCAATTCCTCTCAATAAGAAAACTCGGTTTAAGGGAACTTCCCAACTTCTTAATTATTTTTAATTGCACTAAATAGTATGTTTTAAGACACAATTATTTTTATAAAATAACTCATTTTATCATGAAAAACTATCTTTCTTCATTTATGGTTTTATACAAAAATTATTCCTTTTTTTAAAGACTCTTTATGTTATCCCTTAAACAGCACTAAAGTGGATCATTTATAAAGTTTCTTAAATGATATTTTTACATATTTTCACTTCAATTAGAAATAATTTATGCCTCAAGTATAATTTCATTGTACCTCCCTTTTATTTTATGGTATATACATGTTACAATATGATTTTATGAAAAACACAAATGATTTTCCAAAAAGATCTCTTCTTTTCAAACTAAAAAAGGGTATTTCTCTCAAGAATTCCTTGATGATTTTATTAAGGTGTTTTCATCTATTTAAACACCCTATGTTGAATATTATGATTAATTTGGATTGATATTTTATGATATAATCCACCATATTTTATTAAATTTATTATCATCAGTTTGACGATGGATATGCTATCTTGATACCATTCACCATATTACTCAGAATAGTTAGTGATTATGTTATTTACATTTCATATGTATATATTGTTTGTGTTTCACCCAATTCATATGAGGATTGTATTGGACTTATTAAGTGATGGTTTGGGACCTCTATATCCCCTCTATTAATCTATAGGTCTCATGAGACAAAATATAAATGGATTTGGATGAGGCCTTAACCATTTATTTTCAGATGTCTTGGCTAAGGCCTCGATGGTATGTTTATGATGTCTGACATTATGCATTCCCTTATTATGAAATTATTAATTTATAATCCATGTGATTATTTAACTTTTAAAATATCCATAGTTAAAGTTTCATTATCATGTGATTATTTATATGGAATTATTTATTCAACTTTTATTCCTTCCATATTATTCTCAATAGTATGTTCTAATGGCATGTGTTTTTTGTCATTCACCATGCCTTGTGATTTATGTTAGATTTCATTGTATTTCTTAACCTTACTGATCATCTGAGATCACCTATTTCTTATGTTTTTTTCCAGATATGTGAATATGTTTATTATGAATGACTTTCAGGAATAATATAGGATTTTATTGATGTTTTCCCATGGAATTTCTTTATTGTTTTTCTTTCAAGTTATAATGTAACAATTATGTTTGTATCTAGTTTTCCAAATCTATTAAACTAGTCAATCCTTCAGGATATGACTTCCTTGTTTATTATATCAATTTAATTAAGTAAGGAATCAGCTCTTGATTACTGGGGTTGGGGTTATTATAGTTGGTATCATAGGAAGTTTAGTAGAAACCTTAGAAAATAGAAAACATAGATTATAAAAGATAACCCTGAGAAATAATTTGAGGATAAGCATAGAAGAACATCCTAGAATTTTGGTAAGGTAGAGATTATGTAGGTATTTCTAAAAATAAATCCTTGTCTTGATACTACAAGTGGACATGGTTGTATAACAGATGTACCTAGGGGTAATAACTCCAACAAGGTGCATCAAGCCTAACTCGGCGTAACCTGGAACACGACAATAGGCCTTAATGCGTACCTAGTTCGACAATATTGGGAGATATTCTTAAGATAATTAACATTTTATTTACAAAAAATTATTAAGGATTTAAAAGTAAATATATCCCCAAATAAACCATGTTTATGATTATGATATTAGTTATGCATAAGTTTTTCAATTTATGTTGAGTGTTATTAGTTCAAAATTATGAATTATGATTAATAATCTAATTTAGTGTGTGGAATTGTTTAGAAATCACTTCTAGTAGAAGGAATGAAAACCTTATCAATTCATGTATCCTATATAGATATTTCCCTCTTATGTAAGATAATGATGTTGGAATTGGTTCTTAAAATATAGTTGAACAATTTATAACTATATTGGGTCAAATGACTCAGTTTATGAGCAATAAACATACTTTCATTGATCATCCTGATCCACAATGCGGTGTAACAATGTTATACTACTTTATGCAACAACATCCTCCATCATTAAATGGGACTACAAACCCATTTTTAGATAATTAGTGGATAAGTTCCTTAGAGAATATATTTCTCACTTTGTGAAGTAATAAAAGGGAGAATGTTAACATGGAAATTTATCATCTATTAGGAGATGAAGATCAATGGAGGTCATTAATTCAAAAAAAAGGAGGAGAAAGAAGTTGAAAATATGGGATGGAAGTATTTTAATGAAATTTTCTTGCAAATATATTTCCCTCATGAAAAATGATTGGATATAGAGAGGAAATTATTGAGTGTGAAACAAAAATAGGATGAAAACATTTCCAAGTATAAAGACAACTTTACAAGTTTAGAAAGGCATGCTTCAGACTACATACATAATCCTAGGAGAAATATTGATAGATTCTTTGATGGTTTAAAACCATTCCTACAAAGGTAATTTGCCTCCAAAAATTTCTCATCATACAAAGATATAGTTTCATATGCTATAAAGATAGAGAAATAATTCTCTATGTCTTATGACTTTAAGGTAAAATAAGCGAAGAAGAGGGTTGTGGAGAAAATAATGGATAAAGGGAATAATGAAAAATGGAATTTTCTAATGTGTGATACTTGTGGAAGGAAACACCCTTGTGCATGCTTTAAAGGAAATGGAGTTTATTACAAGTGTGTAGAAAAAGGTCACCAAGCACTACTATAAAGTAAGACTTTAACAGCACTGTTATTTATCAGCGCTAGAAGAAAATGCTGATAAATGGCACATTTCTCAGTGTTAAAGAAAATGATGATAAATTTAACGTTTTATCGATGCATTTATTTTAGAGATGATAAAGTAAACCTTTATCAGTACTGATAAAGGGTATCCTTTATGAGCGATTTATTTTTAGTGCTAATAAAGGGTACACTTTATCAATGCTGATAAATATTTCTTTCTTAAATGTATTTTTAGCACTGATAAAAACAAATAATTAAATAAAAAAAATAAAAAATTTACATATTAAAAAAATATTAAAAAATTTATTAATTAAATAATATTGATAAAAATTAATTGATTGATTATAAATTATTAAATATTAAACATTTTATTAATTAGATAATTATGATAATTAATGTTATTAAAATGTATATATTAAATATATAGATATATATTAATGTATATAAATATGATTTATATATTATAAAATATTTATTCACTTTTCATTAAATTATCATATAATTATTTAATAGTGGTATATAATTAAAAATTAATATGGTAATTGCATAGTACTCGACATATAATTGAATGTCGTTTGATTTTTAAATTTAATATAGATCAAATGTATGTTATATTGATTTCACATATAAGAAATTAATACATTTTTATATACAATATGCACACATAGAGAACTTATCCATTATTTCAATATTCTTAAAGTGTACCTATATTTTTAATTTATTCAATTTCACTCATTTTGTACATATATGCATGCACTCAAAATTAGATATTCATTAATAATGTTAAAAAAATATTTATAAATAAATATATTTGTAAATAAATATATTTATAAATGTACATTCACTATATTTATACAATTATGTATTTATAATTATAAATAAATAAATATTTTTTAAAATTATTTATATAATTATAAATAAATAATTGTGTTTATTTAAATAATTATTACATTTATAATAAATTTACTTAAATAAGGAACATATTTACTATATTTATATTTATATATATTTATTAAATAAATGTATTTATAATTTATAAATATATATAATGATATAAATAATTATAAAATTATAATAAATACATTTAAAAAGGAATATATTTACTATATTTATATTTATATATATTTATTAAGTATTTATGAATATTTATAATTTTTTATTTATAATTATAATTATAAATCCTTTAATAGTTCTTTAGTAATAAGTAGTGATAAAAGAATGTTTATCAATTCTTTTTTAGCGCTGATAAAGATGAGGATTTATCAGTGCTAAACAAACCACTGATAAAATGAACATTTATCAACACTATAAGTTTAGCACTGATAAAAGTGTCCTGGTCTATTTTAGAAACCCTAACCATTTGAAAACTCGTCACAATATAGAATCTTCCCACAGAATCCCCCTGCTACCGAAACTCCACCTCGGGGAATCAAAGGTTGAATCACACCACTCGACTACCACTGAACATCTCTTCTGATATCCGAAGAGGGTCTTAGATTTTCTTCATCCTAGCAAGGTAGGCCTTTTGATTTTCTTTGTGTATTTTTGGTTTCATTTTTTTTCTTCTATAATTTTTTTATGATCCATTTTTTATGATCTGTTTTTTACAATTTGTTTATGATCTATTGTTTAGGGAATTATTTGTGTTCTATTATTTGTATTGACTACTAATGTATGATCAGTTGTTTATATCTAACACTAAATCTTGGATTTATTCATTGTTGTTTTACTGCTATGTTTTTTTCTTCTTACTAATTTTTTTTTCATATATGTATATAAATTTGTATAAATTTTTATGTATATTCTTGTTTTTTGACTATTGATTTGAGGCACGTTAGTGGTTCCCTAATGATTATATATATCCTAATACCTTTCATAGACACCTCAGTGGACATGCAACTTCATATGCTACTTTTTAGGAACCAAGTTAAAGGAGTGATGTATGTTACTCTATTGGTTATATGTATCATAGGATCTAGTTCCTCTTAGAATTCACTATGGTCCTTAGTTTTCTTATGGATCATATTCAAAGGGGTCATCCCCAGTTAAGAAAATTAGGTTTTATCGTATCAAGCCTTCACTTTTTGAATCATTATGGTGCCTTTAGTTCATGTTATGTTTGAATATCAGGTTTTTATCTATTTTATATTTCTTATAGACTATAAGTGAGTGAGTTTTTATACTGGTGTGACTTGTATGTGTGTTTATATAGCTATTTCATCATTTATTTCCATAGTTTTTTGTTTAACAGGTATGCCTATATTGGGTAATGGTGATTTTGGGTATCCATGTCCATTGGCCCCAAGGGTAATGCTAGAATTTTATTTGACCTCTGGTACTAATTGTTTCTATTTGGCGGGGGGGCACCTTCCATTTATAGTTTTTTACACCTAAAGTTTAAAGTGGCCTTTAGTTACTTTGAGGTGTGTTATAGGTTATAAGATGATTCGACCTGGTGTTGTTTAGGTAATTCAGGCTTGGGTCATTACACTATCCATATTCCAGTTGACACCAATAATGTTTAGTGATAATATCATTTATTATCTACCTTTATCTCCCTCTATTTTTTTAAATTAAAATATCCCTTATTATTGAATTCGGAATATCTAGGGACTCAGATATTCTACTAGAAATGATCCATATTTCCATTATTAGAATTTTCTATAACTTTCACTTTTGATCATGAATATATTATGTGTATTTATTTATATATTTTATAAAATTAATCTTTTATAAACCCAATAGTATGGATATGAACCTAAAATATATGCATGTAAATTGTTTGAAAAATTAATATGAAGATGGAGTTAAATATTTCATCAAGTTTGCAATAGAGCATGCAGACAACCCTTCTCAAATCCTCTTTTTGTGTTTACATTATTTTTATTCAAGAAAATGTAGTCTAGAAGAGTAGGAAGAACATTTTTTTTGTCATAGAATAGATAAAATCTATAAATGTTGTGCTAAACATGGGTAAAATGAATGTGGACATTGATTGGGATGATATTACGGTTTATGAATCATTTGATATGAATAACAATTTAACATATGATGGAGATTACATGGATCAAATTCCAATGGCAATTGAAGATGAACTTCATTATTATTTGAAGTTGTTTAAGGAGTTAAATAGTTGTTCTAAGAAACCATTTTATACCGTTTTTACTAAATACACAATATTTTTAGCTCTATTGAAATAATATAATTTGAAATTTGGAAATGGATGGAGTGACACCAGCTTTACAAAACTACCTGAACTTCGGAAACACATTCTACCAGAAGAAAATGAACTACCTATAGACGCTGAAATGTGCTTAAAGCCTAAAAGAGGGCCTTTGTGGATAAAACAAGGACATATTTCTACTCGGTGACTAATTTCACGAGGACCAGAAGTGGCGTACAAAAAATCCCCAAAGGTGCGCGAAAACTGCTCTCCCACACAAAAAATTGTGGGATCCGAAAGAGTTTTCTGCACAGTGCTGAAACTTGGGATCACCCCCCCCCCCCCCCCCGACGCAGAAATGTGCACCCCACCGTCATTGAGTGTGTAATCTTCCGCGCAGATAACACAGGGTGCAGAATCTTTCACACAGCTTACACTGGGTGAGGAATCTTTCGTGCGGCCTACACCAAGCATGTATTTCTCCACACCGATCAACTTTCACGTGGACCCGGTGACCTCAAGTACCTATAAATATAAAGCTTCCCCTTCAACTTCCAATGACTGAAGATTCCAAACACTCTCGTCTACATGAAAAACACCTCTCCCACACGTAAAATATGGATTTCAGGTATGGTGTTTTCCACGACAGGTCTCCCATGGGTCCGCCTACACATGGGGGCACTTTTTCTTGACCCTCACCCAAGTCCATAAATGGGGGTCCCTTACGCACAATCGGTTTCCCTTGAGCACAATATATTTCCCTTGAGCACAATCTTTTCCCTTTCCTGCAATCCTCTACCACCCCTTGCACTCAGACATCCTCAATTGCATGTAAAACTGGACTTCTTCGTGCAGCTTTTCTGGTTGCACGCCAATTGTGCACAAACCTCTCCTATTGTGCACAAACCTTTGGGTCTACTCACCCTGGCCTTTTCCGTGAAGCTTTTCCATTTGCGTGCAAGCCACCCTACTTGTACGTAACCTTTTTCTACGATGTCTCTCTTTCATAAATCATTTTCAGTCACTTCTTATGCCCAAAGCATCTACGTTACACACCCTTTTCTGATACGGCCCTCTAGGATCGTACGAAGTAACTTCATGGTCCCTCGGGCGGTGCTTCCTGTTGCGTTGCTTTGCCTTATGCTTCTTCGCATGGGCATGCTAACAGCTATTGCTTCTTCGCATAGCCACACTAACATAGACCCCTCAATGGATCACTCCATAACACCCCCTCACCATGGCATTGTTGATGCCTTCCCTTCCTCAAGGGTTGGTGAGTATCAGTTATGTAAGTCCTAGGGGTGCAGAGTGAACCTGCCTCCTCCGAGCTGCTGGACGTTAAACTTCCAAACACCATCATCCTCATCATATGATGTTAAACTGTAGCCTTTCCATGTGCATTATACATGGGGTTCCCTGTCCTAGACATTCTCTACACCCACTGGTCTCCACGGGAGTGAAATAACTCCTCACATGGAATGAGATCTTCTATTGGAGTGTCGTTTGTCCGTGGGGAAAGGGAAACCATCTTGGTGTAAGCCCCCTTGCCTTTCTTATGGGAGGTAGCCTCTATGATCCTCCTATCTTCTTTCTTGACAATGACTAAGAGGAGAGAAGGGAACAAGGGACTACGTTACCCCATCCCTCTATTGTTGGGCTTTGTCGCCAATGGGCCTTCATCCTAGAGTAAGTCCTAATCTCCATCTCCTTGGGCTTCTAACCACATGTAATCCCTTGTTTCTTCTTTGGACTGCTAACCATGTGTAATCCTCACTCCACATCCCACAGATGAACCTTTTATGACGTGATCGTCAGGTCTTCACTGCCTCTTATTTCTCACACTGAGCATGACTCGTGTGGGATTAGTGTAAGCATCGACCATGACACCATCCCTAGGAAGAATAGAGTGTAATCCCCACACCCATTCTGAACTACGTGGTGTTTTATCCTTCCAAGGCAAGGTACGTAGGAAGCCTCCCTAAGGTTCAAACCCCCCATCCATTGGTCCTGACCACCTTCACATCGTTTCACCAAACCATTCTGAACTACATGTTCTTTGATCCTTTCCAAGGAAAGGTACGTAGGAAGCCTCCCTGAGGTTCAATCCCATGATCCATTGGTCTCGACCACCTTCATTCCGGTTCACCAAACCATTCTAAACTATGTGGTCTTTGGTCCTTGATAGGGCAAGGTATGTAGGAATCCTACCTAAGGTTTAACCCCACCATCCATTGGTCCCGATAACCTTCACTTTGGTTCACCAAAACCATTCTGAACTACATGGTCTTTGATCCTTACCAAGGCAAGGTACGTAGGAAGCCTCCCTGAGGTTCAATCCCACCATCCATTGGTCCTGACCACCTTCACATCAGTTCACCAAACCATTCTGAACAACGTGGTCTTTGATCCTTTCCAAGGCAAGGTATGTAGGAAGCCTCCCTAAGGTTCAATCCCACCATCCATTGGTACCGACCACCTTCACGTCGGTTCACAAAACCATTCTGAACTATGTGGTCTTTGATCCTTGCCAAGGAAAGTTATGTAGGAAGCATCCCTGAGGTTCAAGACCACCATCCATTGGTCTCAACCACCTTCATATCGGTTCACTAAACCATTCGAAACTACATGGTATTTGATCCTTTCCAAGGAAAGGTACATAGGAAGCCTACCTTAGGTTCAATCCCACCATCCATTGGTCCCAAATACCTTCACATCGGTTCACCAAACTCATTTTGAACTACGTGGTATTTGATCCTTGACAAGGCAAGGTACGTAGGAAGCCTCCCTGAGGTTCAAGCCCAACACCCATTGGTCAACCATCTTCACCTCGATTCACCAAACCCACAACATCCTGAACTATGTGGAATTTGATTCCCTGGCATGGGGATACGTAGGAAGTCTCTTCGAGACTCAAGACAAACCTCACTATCATCCCCACATCGGTTCCATTTCATTCTTCATCAACTCCCAAACCTCCATCATCCATATTAATTATCACCTGAGCTGCCACATCCTAGTGAGATCATAAAAATTCACCTCTTTATTGCCCCTAGCAGTAACCGGGTTACTAACCATGCATTATCCCCAACATCAGTGTTCCCTGCAAGGGTTGAACCCATCTGATCCACTCTAATTAGTGTTCCAATCAGTCTGATTCATCTCCTCTAGACATTAAACCTGAGGAATACCCTATGTTAAATATGGGAAGCTGAGGAAAATCTCAGATACATGCCTATGGAATATAATTCCCCGCATTCGAAGTGGGATGCCTCCGGCTTTTGTGCCATAAATAAACCCTATAATAAGGGGAAGAAACACAGACACGCTAGTGTTCCAGCATCCAAACATTATAGTGATGTCCAACGTGAATAACCCCCTGACTGAAGGTTGATGCCCTGACCGGACCCCTTGGAATGTCCCGACAGATGTAGTGTAATTAAATGGAATCCAAGAAGACATGGTACTAGAAAGAGTTTCACAAACAACATCTTAGTCTATAAGGGAGACTCAGACTAAGTGAAGAGTTCCAAGGAAGAATCCACGAAAGGAATAATTGACATCCCATCATCCCGTTTCAATCAAGGAGAAAACCTCCTTGAATAAGCGATGGATTTCGCTCACCTTTGGAAAGTGGGAATGCGGGGCAACAGTCAGTGTGACCTCATCGTCCTCCACAGACGGATGTGCGCACTCTGATGAAAGCATTAGAAACAGAAATGGTGAAACTGATGTGAAGATCTTCTCCTCAATGTCAAGATTAATAGAGCTCGATACATTAGTGGATTATTGTGTCACCGGATCTAGTTATCTGGCGTCGGGACCCGCCAAGCAAATAGATGTTCTGTCATGAAACTCACCAGAAGTTGGGGCAGTCAAAATGTTGGACATCCCGGTCTACGACGTTGTCAGCATGGATCCTTCTTACCATCCATGGGATACAGAATGGCACTGTGGCACTGGATGTTGGTTTCTTTGTTTCTGCACTAATGGTTTAATCTCCCTGCTTTCAGGAACCAAGCTGTTGCACCAGGAATCTGATCGCCACCCACCCAATGACGCAGGGGCAGGGGAAACGCCAACACATAAATCCCACGTTGCTCAACCACTTATATGATGGCTTCCACACTCACATCTGTTGGGCGCCCATGCCCCATCTCCCCTTCTGAATTTGTACAACGAAGGGTGATAAGCGAGCCCGTACGCCGATATGAGGAGGAGGGGATTATCCCGAATCGGGATATAGCCCACTAGTATTTAGAGGCATTTGTGTCTCATTTCCACCACTACCCCCAAGGGTCGCGCAGGGAGCCACTATTCCCCACCCTAACGTACAATCATTTCAGGAGCCTCTCCCTGGAACGTCTTGACGACTCTCTCCCCTACGCCGACTAAGTGGGGGATGTCTGGGCTAGTCTGGATGGAATCCTATTTTAGGGTCCCCTAAGGAGGGCCCCCACTAGGCTGCGCCAGTGCCACCACCCAGTCCCACAGGCTGAAGAGTAGGTAAGATATGTACCTGCACCACCGGTCCCGATCCGAATGACCCGACACCAACATCGATCGTAGGCTGAGGAGGATGCCCACCAAGGGGCATCGACATCAGAAACTATGGTGTCCTGGACCACCACTAACATGTATCATCAGCCTTCTGTGCACACTGAGTAGGGGAACTTATATTTCCATCCCAAATCGATACCCCAACTACCCCACAGGCAGGTTAGGTCGACTCCCTCAGCTTCCGGTGCTGGGAGCACCCACCGCAGACCGACCCGGGGCAGCGACACCCAGTACGGAGGTCCTCCCCATACTGTCACCATAGAGAACGCGGGTCTTCCCCACTTCTAAGATTGGCATGGAGGCCCACCCCATGCTACCTTCAATCTAAATGAGGGTCCTCCCCAAGGTAATGACACTCAGTATGGAAGCCTCTCCCACACTCATTACATCGGGTATGGGGTCATTCCTCCTACCAAGGACCACCGATATGGGGATTTTATGCATCTGTTAAATCTTTAGTATGGGAGGATTACCCATGTCCTTGCAGCAGCTGGCGAAGGTCTTCTTCACCTCAATAATCATAGGAGTGAAGATTAGCTTTGCTTCACCAGCACCCAGCACGGAGGCCCTACCCGTATTTGGCTTGACCAGTACGAGGACCCTCCTCATGCTGATACTACCAGGGGAAGAAAGCATGGAGGTCCTACGAATGCTATCATCAGCATCATTGGAGCTCCTACCTACTCCATCTTTTCCCACATAGATTCCCTCTACACATCAGTCAGTGGTCATGGTGGTACTCCTCGTGTTCCCTTTGATATCTGTCGAGGTTCTCCTCGCACCCCAAATCACATAGGTGGAAATCCTCCCTGCCCCAGCACCAGTACGGCCGAAGGCCCTCCTCGTGCCAGAAATCTGCCCTATTTCGAAGAACCATTTTGGGGCAGGAGGTCAGGTCATTGTATCCATAAAAAGAATGCTGAGAAGATTCGGACCGACATCCAAAAAGTTTGTTTCTCAGATTCTGAGGCGGAATACGATTTAGCAATGGAACCCTCACCTAGATCCTCCGTGTTGAGGGTTGGGGTAGGAACAATCCATATTAGCCTCGTACTTCTAAAATGTGAGGTCCATCGGATTCCCACCTCCCTCCACAAGTATATACATGAGGACAAATATTTGGAAACTCCACAGGTTACGACCATGTAATCATCACCATCATCACTAGAAGCACTCTTTACCTCGACTAGAGATCACAGTGAGATATTATTGGGATCAATGGAGGATGAGCAGTAGTGTAATCCATCACCGGAATCCATAGTCCATGCGCCAGAAACTGCGGTCACCATCCCATCTTACCGCGATGTGGTGGTTAGGTCACTACACTCTTCGGAGGATAGCCCAAGATGTGGCGGCTTTCCAGCTTTCTCACCGTATTCTCTGCCGGATAGCCTTCCATATCAGTGGTCTACATCAGTACCACTACCGGTTCCCCATACACCTTCACTAGATTAGTGGGGCAATGAAGTTCCATACCCTGAATCTAGACCAAGAAGCTTATGGGATATTCTCGCGGTGGATCATTTCCCATAGATGTTCTGGCCAGTTGTAGTGCCAAATTGTAGGGCACCAAAAGCACTCACCTAGGAAGAGGTTTGATGCCTTTTCCAGATCCTCTGGGAAACTCATTTCTGCCTTCTACATCGAAGAGTGGCCTAACCTAAGAGTCAGGCACATTTTGAAGATATCGTCCAACAATGTCGTTTGGTCGATTTGGTCGCACTCCCCGTGGCCCAATGCCCTGAGTCACTAGGATGCCATAAGACCCTCCAAAAATGATGCATTCAGATCTTTAAAGTGCTCTGCAGGATAATCAAGGAGGCTTCTCCCCATGTGAAAATCTGAGGCTAGGAGAAATACCCTACCCTCCATTTCAGTTCCATATAGCACCAGCACGATTTTTCAGGCGACATAGAGGATATGCCTCCAGGAAGGGTCGTGGTAAACATGGCTGACTTATTAGAGGGAGAGAACGAGATAGAGATCCTTGATAAGGACTTACCCCCTAAGGCAGTGCCACAATTATTGGATTAATCGGTAAGGGTCACTCGCCAGCAGAGAAACCTACTAGGTCTTCTCGTACCCACCAAGGCACTAGTCCTCATATAGAATCCCAATAATGGCAAGGAACACCTTGGAGCTTTCAAACCCTCTGACCTATCTGTCTTAATGTAGAAGGAGGAAGATGATCCCTAAAAAGATTCACTACATCGGCAAATCATCGAACACAAGAAGATGGTCGACAACCTCCTCTTTAAATGAATTATGGAGAAATGGCCAGACTATGGTGATCCTCGACCAAGGAAGCAGGGGCATGCACAACTTCCCCTTGGTGAACTGCCCCTAGGTGACCCTAACCATCCTGCCCATACAGATAGGGTTGAGGCTTGAACTTACAATAAGAGGGTTCAGTGTTTGTTTCCAAATCCTCCTGAATGGCGTGACAATCCTCGGGACCTAGCTCAGGTTCCCCCAGCTAACCCACAGGTCGTTTCATGATCCAATCCATGAGCCATTGGGCCTACTTATCGGGTTGAAAAACCTTCCAATGTAATAGTGGTCAAGGACCCCCATCAAGATAGGAATCTCCACCCAGATGATCCAATGGAGGCACTCATCGCCCCCCTCTAATCTTTAGAGACTCAGCAGTTGGCACTCCCTCCTGATGGCAAGCTATATCTGGCATGGGTGGATGATATTCCAGCACCCCCAAGTTTTGGAAATCCCACCTTTTCTCCCTTCAATGGGATAAGGGACCCTCCTCAACACCTGGACCACTTTATCTCAAGGTGTAGGCCCATTTTGGGAACCCCAATTTAGTAGGAAGCTGATTATACCACGATTCACTGTGTAATTTTCACCTTTACATCACTATGTTGAACTTATTTTATATTGAAAATTATAAAAATAATGACATGTTTAATTTCATTTTTGAATCATTTATTTTGTGTTTATCACTGCTAAAAAGTTCAATGATACTTGTTTCGATGATTCCATTATAGGAGGAGGTGATATGGAGGGCCCATGATGATGTCCAAGAAAAATGGGCCAAACTACACAGGATCCAAGCACACCAGTGGATTAATCTGAACACTTATTCTAGAATTTGCACCTAATTATGCTAATATTTTTTTGGAGGGTCCAAATTTAAATGATATATATTTATTATGAAGGAAAAAAAGACTCATTCATCCATCTGGTGGCCCAACCTACCTGATCTATCCAACACACCAAATCTGCAAGGAGTCAAAAGTGGTGTGTTGTGATCTGTCCATATCTCATGATATAGATATCCAAATTATTCCAAAGTTTCGGTGGAGACATACATGGGGTGGGGATACAACTTTTTTATTTTCTCCAAATTGATATAAGGCTGTCTGGAGGTCAAAATACCTATGACAAGTGGTTTAAAGAATTCTGTGTGCTCAAAAACACCTTCCCATTTTCCTATAAAATGGAACATTGGGCTCCTCATTTGAAAGTTATAACAAGAGGAAAATCTCTGGTATTTTGGAGACCCAAAGGATTTCTATCCTCATACTTGAAGTTCTGGAGGCCCCTATCATCATAGGGGGATCAACAATGAATAAGGAGTTCCACCTGATCCTTCTCCTCCTCTCGATGGTGAGCTAAATGGTGGATGATCGTTTCGAGGGAGCTACACATACTTGGTAGGGAGTTTCGGTGCTTGATACTCTACTGGTTTTGTGTAATTTGTGTTTGGATTATTTCACTTATGTTTTATCGAAACATGTTTCTCATCTGAGTTCATTTCTTGGGTTTAATTAAGTGAACCTCTTTTCATTTCAACACCGATTGGGTTGAAATTTCAAGTGGGAAACTTGAGTTGTTCCGATTGGGCAACACAAGGATCCTATTTCTCTCACACAAACAAAAATATCTTAGTATTCTTTGGTATCCTTTAATATTTTCTTGAAGTCCAAACCTTGACAACATGATTGTTGGGTCAAGTGTTGGTACTTTGTGCAATGTTTAGAGAGGCAAGAGGGGAATCAAGATCTTGACAAACCTCAACCAAATAATTAAACAAAACCATATGAAATTTTTAGAAAAATGAACTATCGAAGATGTGTAGTGAACTTGAAGTTATCTCCTTATCTCATTATTCTTAAACCACCACCTTATTCTATCAACTATTAATCTCTTTAAGTTAATTTATTTTCTTAAAACTGTTTTTAAAATCACCCCCTCTTTTAGTAATCTTTATTAAAAATACATACTCAAAACCTATCAACGCTCCTCGAGAGACAGCCTAGGGTATTCACTAGACTATAAATAAATCTTAAAATAATAATCAATTTGACGTTTCATGACAGCACGGTCAAATTTTGGCGTCGTTTTCAGGGAGCATTTTGGTTTTTAGTGTTTGTTTTTTAGAAGGTTTTTGTAATTTTTGTGAATATTTATTTGTTTTTTCTTATACCTTTTCAATCCCTTTTTGTTATGATCTATTTGTTTTGTAGGTTTGGTGCATGACGCATTCTACTTCGGGAGATTTATCACCTTTCGAACTCGAACCGGAGAGAACCCTATGTCAACGACATTGAGATACACAAGACAACACTTTAAAGGAGGATACATCACATATTGAAACTCTTCTTCACCCTTAATCTTCTTTTGAAACTAACATCAAAACTTAAATTAACATGAATAACATGGATGAAAAAAATCAAACACTAAAATAACTAACCTCACCCGATTTTGATATCCAACCCACCTATATTCAATTACAAGGTGAGGCACCCAATTTTGAACTAAAATCTGGTTTAATTCATCTATTACCAAGATTCCATGAACTTCCTGGAGAAGATCCACACAAGCACTTAAAAGAATTTCATATTATTTGTTCAACATTAAAACCTGCTAATGTGGATAGGGAACAAGTAAAGCTTATAGCATTCCCATTTTCTTTAGAAGACACTGAGAAAGATTGGTTGTACTATGTTAATTCACCAATAAGAGGTTTGGAAGACATGAAATGCCTTTTTCTTGAAATATATTTTCCAGCCTCTCAAACTGCAACAATAAGGAACGAAATATGTGGTATAAGACAATATCAAGGGGAAACACTTCATGAATATTGGGAAAGATTTAAAATATTAGGTTTAAATTGTCCACACCACCAAATAAGTGACCAACTTTTAATACAATATTTTTATGAAGGTTTAATCCCTATTGATAGAAATATGATTGATGCTGTTGTAGGTGGTGCACTAGTTGATAAGACCCCAATTACTGCAAGAGCCCTGATTGAGAACATGGCACAAAACACACACAAAATTGATTCAAGGTCCAATGTACTGATTCGAGGTGTCCATAAGGTACAAAGTACTAAATTCAAGAAGAAGGTGGACACAACGTTTGAAGAGGTAAGTCCCCTTCATCAAAAACTTGATCTTTCCCAAGGGAAATCCCAATCTCCTCCTTCCATTCATTGTGGTATATTTTCTACTGACACCCACTACTCTGACAAATGTCCTCAATTAAAGGAAACATATAAGATTTGTGAGGCAATATTTCCAGGACGCCCCTATAACCAACCCTTTAGGCAAGAACCTTACTATCCATCCAACCCTGGGTGGAAGATGAACCAAGCCTATAGGTAAGGGGGTTTTCAAACCAACCTCAACAACAATGGAACCAATCGGGGCAAAGTAGTAATCCACCACCACCACCCAGAAATCCTCAACCACCCCAAAGGATTTTCTAGCAAACCCCTCCAAAACCCGATCCTATCCTAGAAGATATGATGAAAAAAATGGATATCAATAATATTCAATTCCAAAAAACCACTCATGAAGCCATACAAGACCTTAAAACCCAATTAGGCCAACTAGCTAACTCAGTGGGTGAAATTCAAAGTCATGGTTCAGGTAAACTTCCCTATCAACCAGTAGTTAACCCTAGGGATAAAGGAAATGTTAGTGTCATCACCCTTAGGAGTGTAAAACAACTAGAAAGTAAAATTAATCCTCCATTAGAGTCATCCCCTCCTGAGGAAACCTCCATCCTAACCATTAAAAATGTTCCAAATGTTGAAGAACCTTGTTCTGAGAAAAGCCATTCCAAAGGAAAGAATGTGTAAATTGATGAGTCACATAGCCCAACCATTCCTCTTCCATTTCCTCAAAGGACCACCCAACCAAGAAAACAAAAGGAAACTGAACTTGATAAGGAAATATTTGGAAACTTTTAAAAATGTACAGGTTAAAATCCCATTGATTGATGTTGTGAAGAAAATTCAATGGTACGCTAAGTTTCTAAAGGAGATGTGTATACACTGAAGGTGACTTTGAGGGGATGAGAAAATGAGCTTGGGGAGGAATGTTTCAGTGTTTATAGATCCATCACTTCCCACCAAGTGCAATGATCTTGGAACATTCTCAATTCTATGCACCATAGGGGAGTATTCTTTTTATAATGCTATGATTGATTTAGTTGCCTCTATAAATGTGATGCCTCACTCCATTTACTCTACATTGCAAGTCGGGGAATAGAAGCCCACTATAATTTTTGTTCAACTAGCCAACCGGAGTACCGAACACCCCTCTGGTGTATTAGAGGATGTTCTTGTGAGGGTTCAAAATTTAGTTTTTCCTACTGACTTTTATGTTCTTAAAATGGAGGATGATAGGATGAATGGACATGCCCCAATTATATATGGGAGACCCTTCCTGAAACCCACCAAATCCATAATTAATGTCCATAATGGTACATTATTTATGGAATTTTTTTGTGACATAGTCCATTTCAACATCCTTGATGCCATGAATCACCCCTCAGAAGAACATTCCTCTCTCTCTGTTAATTCAATTGATGTACTACTTACCCCTGAAAAAACAACCTTTCTTTCCCACAATCCCCTTTTTGAGTTTTCTTCATTGATACAAATGCTAGGAAATGATTCATGCACTGATTGTTGTAGTGTTCTAGAAAAGTGACATGCATCTTCATTGATTGTTGATTTATTGAACAATAAGGATCCACTAACCATCAATGATACTGCTAAGCTTGTAAAAGATCATTCCTCATTCGAGGATGATACTATTGAGAATTTATATGTGATTAGTGATCTCTCACTTTCACACACACTCCCATAAATCCAAAATACACCTAAATTGGAACATAAAAAATTTCCTCAAGATTTAAAATATTCATATCTTGAGAATATAAATAAGTTGCTCATCATCATTTCTAGTTCACTCCCACCTGAGCATGAATTGCGAATACTTGAACTTTTGAGGGAGTATAAACAAGATTTGGTATGGACACTTGCTGAAATTCCTAGTATTATCCCTTCAATTTGTACACATCATATTTTATTAAATGATGAGGCTAACCCAATGAGGCATTCACAACGTTGACTGGACCCAAACCTCCTAGAAGTTGTAAAAAATGAGGTAACAAAATTATTGGCTGCTGGAATCATTTACCCCATCTCTGAAAGCCAATGGATCAGTCTTGTTCAAGTATTTTCTAAAAATACTAGCCTTATAGTAATTAAAAATAAAAATAATGAATTGGTTCCAACTCATGTGCAGAATAGTTGGTGTGTCTGTATAGACTATCACCGACTAAACCAACACACTAGGAAGGACCATTTCCCTTTTCCATTCATTGACCAAATGCTAGAGAGACTAGCTGGTAAGTCCCACTACTGTTTCCTTGATGGGTATTCTGGATACTTTTAGATCCATATTTCCCCCAAGGATCAGGAAAAGAAAACCTTCACTTTTCCCTTTGGCACATTTTCCTATAGAAGGATGTCATTTGGTCTGTGCAATGCTCCAGGTACTTTCCAATGATGCATGGTTAGTATTTTTCAGATTACCTAGATAATTTCATGGAAGTATTCATGGATGATTTCACTATTTATGGCTCTTCTTTTGATGAATGTTTGATTAGTATTGGTTCAGTCCTGCGTCGCCGTATTGAAAAGAATCTTGTATTAAATTATGAGAAATTTCATTGCATGGTGCGATAAGGTATAGTTTTGGGGCATATCATTCTGGGGATGGAATCCAAGTAGATAAATCAAAATTGGATGTCATTTCTTCCTTACCATTCCCCAAAAATGTATGGGGTGTGCGGTCTTTCCTAGTTCATGCTAGATTTTACCATCGTTTCATTTGTGACTTTAGTAAAATTTCACTCCCCCTCTCCTGATTACTCCAAAAAGAAAAGGAATTTGTTTTTGATAAAGAATGTAAGGAATATTTTAATATGTTAAAATGGAGTCTCATGTCACCCCTAGTAATCCAACCACCTCTGTGGGATTTACTATTTGATCTCATGTGTGATGCCTTTAACTATGCAGTTGGGGTAGTCTTGTCACAAAGGGTCCATCGAGCTCCACATGTCATTGTCTATGCCTCACGTACTTTGGACTCTTCCCAAGAAAACTACACTAAAACTAAAAAATAATTCCTTGCCATTGTTTTTTCCATGGAAAAATTCAGGTCATACCTTTTGGGGTCCAAATTCGTTGTGTTCTTAAACCATGCAGCCCTCCGGTATCTCCTTAAGAAACTGGAAGCCAAGCCATGTCTCATTAGTTGGATGCTCCTCCTTCAAGAATTCAATCTAGAAATTAGAGATAAAAAAGGAGTAGATAATTTGGTGGCTAACCATATCATTAGGATTCCCCCATTCTTGAAAATTGACTCATCCTCCTGTATTCCCATTAATGACATGTTTCCTGATGAGAAATTGTACCGAGTGAAAGATGTTATTCCTTGGTATGCTGAAATTGTAAATTATTTGGTAGCATCTTGCATTCCTACTAATTTCAATAAAAACCAAGCCATTCCTCTAAAACATGAGTCTCGTTGGTACATTTGGTATGACCCCTACCTATGGCGCACATGTAGTGATCAAGTCCTTAGGTTTTGTGTTCCTAATAGTGAGTCTCAGTCTGTCCTTAAATTTTGTCACACTCTTACTTGTGGGGGAACTTTGGTCCCCAACAGACTGCTCGCAAGGTCCATGATTATGGACTTTTTTGGCCAACAATTTTTCAGGGTGCCCATGATTTTTTCAAATTTTGTCCTCATTTTCAAAGAATGGGGAATGTATATAAAATAAATGAAATTCCACAAAAACCATTGCTCTTTCATGACATTTTAGATGTTTAGGGCATTGAATTTATAGGTCCATTTTTTAATTCCTTTGGAAACTTGTACATTCTTCTGGCAGTTGATTACGTGTCAAAATGGGTAGAGGCACGAGCTACAAGGACTGATGATTCTAATGTAGTTGTAGAATTTTTGAGAACCCAAATCTTCTGTAGGTTTGGCTTACCTAGGTTCATCATCAGTGACCAGGGTTCTCATTTCTTCAACTGAAAAATACAATCACTTTTTCATCTGTATGGGGTCAGTCATAGAGTGTCTAATACATATCACCCATAGACCAATGGTCAAACCGAGGTGTAAAATAGAGAGGTAAAATAGATTCTTAAAAAAATAGTTCAACCCAATAGAAAAGATTGGAGTCTTTGACTTGATGATTCATTATGTTCCTACCGTACTACTTTCAAAACTCTCATTGGAATGTCAACCTATCATCTTGTGTTGGGAAAGATTTGTCACCTCCCTGTTGAGATTGAGCATCGGGCCTACTGGGCCATCAAACAATGTAATTCTAATCTTTATGGTGCAGGTTATCAAAGTAAGTTGTAGATTCAGGAGTTGGAGGAAATGTGAAGAGATGCATATGAAAACTCTAGAATTTATATGGAGAAAAACAAGGCTTCCCATGACTATCTTATACTTCATCGCCAGTTCCACATTGTTCAGAAGGTCCTACTTTATAATTCAAGGCTGAAGTTGCATCCAGGTAAGATTTTTTCCTACTGGTTTGGCCCATACACTATTATTAATGTATCTTCATTTGGTTTTGTTCAGGTTCAAAATGAAAAAACCAAGCAAACCTTCACTGTCAATGGGCAGCGGCTGAAATGCTTCCAACAAGCCCTTTCGGAGTTCCTAATGGAGTAACTCCATGTTCAAGAAGCAAGATACCAGTGAAATGCACCAGGTTTTATCCTTCCTTCTCACCTTCTCAATTATTACAGTGAGGACACTGCACATTTTAGGTGTGGGGGATGGGTACATTCCTGGGTTAAATAGGAATTTTCATCGTTTTTTTCTCTTTCTTATATTTTTTACCTTCTTTATAGTATTTTCACTTTTCCTCATATTTTTGAGTTCATTAGGATTTTCATTGTCTTTCTTCTTTCTTCTACTTCTCTCCTTCTTTATGGTATTTTTATTTTTTTCCCCCATCAAAAATTTCAATGTTCCATGATTCAGTGACCATAAAGGGGGTAAAGTAAAAATACCATAAAGAACGGAGAAAAATAATATTTGTATGAAGTTAACATCAGGGAGTGATTTTTAGTGAATTGATTTTCTGTCAATGATATAAATTGTTGTATCACTATGAAACATTTGAGATGATTGATGCCCCTTGTGTGAGTAGTTTTTTGGGAAAACTGTGTCACTAATATCTCCGTAAATTTTTTCACCAAACTAAGAAGTGTGAATATTTCTTACTTAATATAAGGTAAATATATGTTAGTTTAATATTTTTCAGCTTTAAATTATATTTTCATACGTTTGTTCCTTATCCAATCTGTTTCATTGTTGTACCAAATTGACCTATGTTTGTGTACCTAATGTCCGACTATTGTATTCCCTCAAAAAAAATTGTGTCTTGGGAAAGTCAAAAACCACTCCTCCTTAACCTTTATTCTTGTTATAACTATTGCAATTAGTGTTGTAAGGAGATCAAACAAGGGTTGAGAGATGAGTGTGAGATATTTTCCAAATGAAACTTCTAAAAAACAAAAATAATAAATGAGGGGAGTGATGAAATGTACAAAATATGGTGATATCTAGGTCAAGAGATTATGGTTTGACTTCTAGGAATGATTAAGTGAGCGGGTCTTGAAATATTATTGCAAAGGATGTAGGGCAGGTTCGGTGAAAATTCATTTAAAGCTGAATAATTTTAAAATAACATATATTTTTTGGATAGAAAGTGGAAAGAATATAATGGAATGTATTTCACACACACACATGGAGAGTTAGTAGAATGGTTGACTTTTTAATTCCTTTCTCATTTGGTGTCCTTAATCTTTTTGAATTTCATTGTGATATGATTTATGAGACATATTTTCCATAGGAAATACTCCTTGGTGTGGTTTGTGCATTGACCTAATTACTTTAATGAATTAAAATTTCCTCGAATGTTAAATCTTCAAGATGTTGGTAATATTTATAAGCCTCATTTTATTTGGGTATGTGACTTTTCCCAGGAGTGAAAATTTTTAGGTGTGGGGGTGTAATCATACCACGATTCACTGTGTAATTTTCACCTTTACACCACTATATTGAACTTGTTTTATATTGAACATTATAAAAATAATGACAAGTTTCATTCCATTTTTGAATCATTTATTTTGTGTTTATCACTGTTAAAAAGGGAAATGATACTTGTTTTGATGATTCCATTTCAGGAGGAGGTGATTTGGAGGTTCTATGATGATGTCCAAGAAAAATGGGCCAAACTGCGCAGGATCCAAGCAAACTAGTGGATTAATATGCACCCTTATACTAGACCATACTTCTAATTGGTCTGGTATTTTGAGGTCTAGTCCAAATTTCATTAGGCTAAATTTCTTAGGAAGGAACCAAAGACTCATTCGGCCATCTGGTGGCCCAACTGACCTGATCTTTCTAACACACCAAATCTAGACTGAGTCAAATTTGGTGTGTTGTGATCTGTCCATATATCATTCTATATGTGTCCAAATTATTCCAAAATTATGGTGGAGACATCTAAGAGGTGGGGATAAAATTTTTTATTTTCTCCAAATTGAGATAAGGATGTATGGAGGTCGAAACACCTGTTACAAGTGGTTTTAAGAATTCTATGTGCTCAAAACCACCTTCCCATTTTCCTATAAAATGGCACTTTGGGCTCCTCATTTGAAAGTTCGACCAGGAGGAAAAGATATGGTATTTTGGAGACCCAAAGTAGTTCTCTCCTCATAATTGAAGTTATGTGGGCCCCTATCATCATAGGGGGGTCAACAATGAAGAAGGAGTCCCACCCGATCCTTATACTCCTCTCGATGGCGAGCTAAACGGTGGACGATCATTTTGAGGGAGATACACATACTTGGAAGGGAGTTCCAGCACTTGACACTCTACTGGTTTTGTGTAATTTTTGTGTGGATCATTTCACTTATGTTTTATCTAAACATGTTTCTCCTATGAGTTCATTTCTTGGGTTTAATTAAGTGAATCGCTTTTCATTTGAACACCGATTGGGTTGAAATTTCAAGTGGGAAACTTGAGTTGTTTCGATTGGGCAACACAAGGATCCTCTTTATATCACACAAACAAAATATATTAGTATTATTTGGTATCCTTTAATCTATTCTTGAAGTCAAAACCTTTCCAACATGATTATTTTGTCAAGTGTTGGTACTTTGTGCAACGTTTAGAGAGGCCAAAGGGGAATCAAGATCTTGACAACCCTCAAACAAAGAATTAAACAAACTCGTATGAAATTTTTAGAACAATGAACTATCCAGGATGTGTAGTGAACTTGAAGTGATCTTCTTATCTCATAATTCTTAAACCACCACCTTATTCTATCAATTATTAAACTCTTTAAGTTAATTTATTTTCTTAAAATTGTTTTCAAAATCACCCCCTCTTTTAGTAATCATTATTAAAAATACATACTCAAACCCTATCAATGCTCCTAGAGAGACAACCTAGGGTATTTACTAGACTATAAATAAATATTAAAATCATAATAAATTTGATGTGTCATGAAAACGCGGTCAGAAGCTGCCAAACTCCAGTGTTTCGTACAGACATTGGAGGGGTTGGCGTTCATCTAGTATAGCCAACTCCCCATCAGATCAGTAGCCGGCTGGGAGGACCTCCATAGGAAATTCCTCTACCAGTTCAGTTCCACCTCTCAGAAGATGAGTATCACGGACCTCTTCAAGTGTAAAAAAATACCTGATGAGCACGTTGCAGACTTTGTTTCTCGGTGGAAAGGGCTCATGTGCTCCCTTGACATGTCACTGACTTAGATGCAACTGTTGGAGATGTGCGTAGGGAACATCAAGACAGAACTGGTCCCCTCTTTGATCACCCAGAACTACCCCAGGGGATTCCGATACTTCTCTGATAAGGCCCAGTGCCTAGAGGAAGCCTTACAATAGGCTAAGCAGGCATGCCCATTGCCTCCTGTAATCCCCATAATAAGGGCCGCCAAGGCCGAGCCCACAGCAGTGGCTCAAATAGAGGCCCCTAGGAAACTAGATTTGCTACCAGTGGAGCCACCACCATAGCCTCGCAGAGGCTCTCCACCTCATCCATAGCCTCTCTCCCAGCAGCACCCACCTCAGTATCAGTAGGTTCCCCCGTGAAATACACCACCACCACCTAGGTGGGATAACCAGGCTCCACCTCCTCGGCAGACCCCTCCAGCCCCGCGTTAGGGTCAGGCTCCAAGGGCCCCCTTTCTGGACAGGGGGAACCGGACCTACTCTTTCAATGAGGCCCAGGTCTTCGGTTACTTCCTCAGTGCCTTGGAGAATAGGGGATTGTACATTTTCCTGAGTGCAGGAGGCCAGAAGAGGTGAATCTCACTGATCGCCCAAATTACTACCCCTACCACCAGCTCCTAGGGCACACCCTCAAACAGTTATATGTGTTTAAAGACTGTATTCAAGACAAGGTGGATAAAAACATAGTCCAATTAGGCCTAGCTCCAGCATAGGTGGCATGTCTCTTAATGAGGCCAGACAGTAGCAGCGACAGCGAAGGTGAGTGGCATCAAGTTTCTAATCACGAGTCCCATAAGTATGATGATTGGATGGATCATAAAGTAGTTGCTCATGACCATGGTGTTATCTTTTCATTCCTAAATTGGCCAGAGCCTTTAGAAGTCACAGAAACTACTTCTACATCATCGTCTCGGTCGTCCTCTTCCTAAAAGAGAAAACACCGGTGGCGCAAGGGAAAGAAAAGTCCCCTTCCAATGCCATCATCATCTCGTACTCTAGGAAACTTCATGCCCCCAGAGATAGATATCCCTCTCAGAATCCATCCAGTAGTGGACAACTCTTTGAGTTAAGGTCAAGGGTATACCTCGGTTAATACTGTAGAGCTAGTAAAAACCTACATAATTCCTGATGATGAGGAGCGATAGGCGGATCCTCCCAATGTCCCCAACCATCGTCAGCATCGATAGAGCCATGAAAATATGGGCCATCAGAGTTCCTCAGTCAGTACTTCCAGCCAGGTTGTGCATGTGACCAAAACCAGGTAACAGACCCAATGTAGAGCTTAGCATATGCAGCCTTCTCATCTGGTGACATCAGGTCCGCCTTCACCTTCATTCATGTCGTTGGATTAGATAGAGCCACCTCGACCATGCCGTGACCAGCCATGCTTTTCTAAAGACCATCCTCAGTCATGCAACCCTCATCCAGTAGTCACTCTGCAGGCTTTGACTAGTGAGTAGTGGGATATTCCTAACACCAGTCAGTCGTCGAACCAGTCGGCAGGGCCCACCATACCTCCTGTCATAGAGAGACCTCCTATAAGCAGAAGTTCACGCCTGACACGGATGTATGATGTTATCAAACATCTTGATATCATTCCATCAAATCTCTCCATCCTTGAGGCCCTTATCCTGTCATCAGATATGCATGAGGCCCTCACTGAGGCTTTAAGAAGCCCCCTCCAGTTTGAGATAGAGTTAGTAGCCGCAGAAGACTTTCATGCTGAGGCAGTTGAGAATACTGAATTCCAGGCCATCATCTCATTCTATGGAGAAGATGAAGGCTCTACCATACAGGGGAACATTCTCCCACTTTACATCACTGGCCAATTCAATAGAGTGGAGGTTCACCTTTATCTTTTTTGACATGGGCTATGGGATCAATCTAATCCTGACTCGAACATTTCGAAAACTAGGATTTTTCGAGGATGATCTAAGTCCCTCTGACCTAAGAATATAAGGTTATGACAGGATGGATCAGACACCGGTCGGCAAGATCTGTTTGAAGACCCAGTTTCGTGGTCTAATTTCCTGCACTGAGTTTATGGTCTAGTTAGTGTGATTCAAGGTGACGCATCCCCCATTGTCTCTTGTGAAGCCTGCTATCTAAATTTTTACTATTACAAGAGTAAGGAAAAATAGAATCAGGGTAATGAGGTCGGGAATTCTACGGTTGCGACTGACCCGTGGGAAGATCTAGATGACGCATACATCTTTCCAATCCATCGATTGAAGTCTACAACTCCAGACATGGGAAAATACTTCATTGTTTCTGGAATTAGGGGGGATGACATTCCCTAGTCTAATAGAATTCAAAATATCACTTCATACTCCTACACAAACCAGGCTCAGGTGATCCCGGAGCCTCCTACTCCTATAAGGTATCAGGATTTCCACCCCATGGCAATGGCAATACATCATACTTACTTGTTTCGCTGGGCTGGAATTAACCATCTCAAGAAGACACACCACTATTACTTAGATATCATTAAGTTTTTTCCTTGGGTTGAAGACCAGATGGGATCAGATCAATAGCCTTCATCGTTATGGTTACGGCAGCATAGGAATTCCCGGATGCAGTGTCCACTACTGCTTAGACTGGTACCAGCCTCTCATTGAGAGCTTCCAACTTAGAGGAGACTCCTCCTACCAAGGATCCCTCCTTCATAAGTGAATAAAATGATTTAGAGGATGTTACTACCATATTTGAAGAGGGTGTATCCACCACGTTTGATGAATTGGTACAGGTTAACCTCGATAGTAAGGCAGACTCGAAACCCACACTGATTAGTGTCTCTATGCCCCTTGAGCATCAACAACAGTACATAGAATTCCTTAAACAACATAGTGATTTACTCGACTATATTTATGACGAGATTCCAGGAATAGATCCTCATGTAGCCATCCACCGCCTTTGTCTCCCAGTAAATCATCACGGGTTCAAGGATCCTCCCAAATAGATTCACCCTTCTCACGGTGCCATGGTTGAGGCAGAAGTTGATAAGCTCATCAAATCCAATTTCCTTAAGGAGGTCCAATACCCCAAATGGATATCCAACATTGTACCATTCAGGAAGAATAATGGACAGATCGGAGTCGGAAAGGAATTTTTGGATCTCAGTTGTCACTTTCTGAAGGATGATTTTCCCCTCCCTGTGATGGAATTGTTGATCGACGCTACAGCTGGATTCCAAGCCCTCTCCTTCATGGATGGGTACTCTAGGTATAACCATATCCGAATATTCCCCAAGGATGAAGATTATATAGCCTTCAGGCCACCACAAGGTACTTTCTATTACCAAGTCATGCCCTTCGGTTTAAAAAATGATGGTGCCACCAATCAGCGGGCTATGCATCGCATATTTAAGCCGATCCTCATAACGTTGGTGGAATGTTACATGGATGATCTGGTGGTCAAATCTCACTAGTTTCAGGACCATCTCAAAGACCTTTAGAATGTTTTTATCTTCCTCTATTCCCATCACCTAAATATTAACCCATTGAATTATGTCATCGGGGTCACCTTTGGAAAGTTTCTCAGCTTCGTTGTCAGATACAAGGGCATTGAGATCGACCCATAGAAGATTAAGGCCATTAGCTGGATGTCTCCTCCAAGAAACATTCAGAATCTTTTAGGTTTCTAAAGACACTTATCCTACATACGCCGATTCATCGTGAATTGGGCCGGAAAGTGTAAGACCTTTTCTCAGCTCATGAAGAAAGGCATCATATATGAGTGGGATGAGGAGCGTCAGACTGCTTTCGAGGAAATAAAGAAGTATCTTCGCCAGCCTCTAGTCTTAATGCCACCAATCTTCGGAAACCTACTGGTCCTTTATGTGACCGCCCTGGGGAGACCTCTTAGTGCCCTTCTTGCCCGAAGAAACAATGAGGGAACAAAAAATATCCTCTACTACCTCAGCCTCATGCTCCTCGATATGGAGACTAGATACTCCCCTATTGAGAAAAGTTACCTTGCACTGGTATTCATAGTAAAAAAATTGTGACATTACTTGCATCACCACGAGGTACAGCTAGTGTCCTAAGTAGATCCACTGAAGTACATCTTGAACTACCCCATGTTGACAGGTTGTCTAGCTCAGTGGGCAGTGATTCTCCAGTAGTTCACCATCAGGTTTGTACCCGAGAAGGATATAAAAGGGAAAGTGTTGGAAGACTTCCCCACTGATCATCCAACCCCTGCTAACTAGTCTATGGACCTTGATTTTACCAATTAGGCAATCCTATCAGTAGACCAAGTCATCCCATGTTGGAAAATACACTTCTATTTTGCTTCCTAGAGCCCCACCAGGAGAAGGTTCAATGACCCCAAACTCAATAGAGTGGGTCTGGGTATCATCTTCCTTACCCTGGCACAAGTTGTCCTACCATATTCATTTCTATTGTCAGAAGATTGCACTAACAATGAGGTAGATTATCAAGCTCTCATTACTGGCCTCAAGCTGGCCCTCAAGATAGACATTCCCCATTTTCATGTGAAAGGGGACTTCAAACAAGTCATCAAGAAGATCGACGATGACTATGTCATCAGAAAGCCAGATCTCAATCCATTGTTGGAATGGCCCGAATGGCCCAAAAGCCTTCTTTTTATTTTATTATAGATAATCCCCATTTTTTAAGGGTTGAAGGGGAACATGTACATGACCTGTAGGCCCAAGGCATAAGCCCCGTCAAGACCCGCAATACATTACCCGAAGGCCCAGAGGCATACCATGCCCATTACATGACCCGTAGGCCCAGCCCACTAGAACTGACCCTCCCCAATGTCTTGAATTATTGATCTTCTTAGCTCCTGGCTGGACAGGACATTAGCTCGACCATTTTGAGATTGAGGGACATGAGTAACTTCTGGAGGGTCATTGCTCCCATCACTCTAGATGATGATGAAATCCCATAGTAATCCACCTTACCACCGGCTCCTCCATGTTAGGACCCCCAGGCCTCCCGGATGTAGTGATTCAAGTGACTCCTAATTGGAGAACCTCCTTTGTCAAGTATCTCCAGAACGGTAATCTCCTGGAAGATCAGGCTGAGTGCGAGAAAATTCAACGCTATGCGTTACAGTTTACCCTCCAAGATGGTATTGTTCATGAGCATATCCTCTACAAGAGTGGATTTGATGGGGTTCTCCTCTGTTTCATTCAAGGATTCTAGATTTCCCAAGTCATGTAGGAAGTTCATGCCAGTTCCTATAGGGCTCATCAGACTGGGCCGAAGCTATCTCACCAGATCCAGAAACTGGGGTACTTTTGGCCCCCCATGATCCATAACAACATCGAGTTCTCCAAAAGGTGACATGTGTTCAAAATTCATGCTAACTTCATGTATCGGTCACCAAATCCTCTCCAATCCACCAAGTACTCTTGGCCATTTTCGGTGTGGGGACTCTATGTCGTGGGACCATATCCACTTGTGACAGCTCTCTAATGCAGATTCATCCTAACTGTTATAGATTTCTTCTGCAAGTGGGCATAGGCAGTTCACTCAAGGAGGTCAAGGCCCGTTCCATTGTTTACTTTGTGATCTCTAACATCATCCACCGATTTGGAGTCCCTCATGCCATCCTCACTGATAACGGCATGAACTTCTGAGCAACTGAGCTGAAGAAATTGTATGCTAAGTACAACATCCATTCTAACCATACCTCCCACTATCATGTGCAAGCAAATGGACAGATCAAGGAGTTTAACAAAACCCTCTCTAACATTATGCAGAAAATAGTTGGTCATAATAAGAAGAGTTGGTTGGACAAGCACCCCAACACACTCTAGTCTTATCGTACAACAACCCATAATTCCACCTGAATAACCTCATATTCCCTAGTGTATGGGATGGAGGTCGTCCTGCCCATCAAAATTCAATTTCCCTCATTGTGAACAACTATCTATGATCATAAAGTTCCAGATAAAGTATCTAAAATCCATCTGGATGAGTTGGAATCTCTCGACAAGAACAAGCTTTGTGCCCTACACAATCTGGAAAGGCATCAGAACAAGATGGCTAGAGATTTCAACAAGAAAGTTCACCTCCGCTCCTTACTGCAAGGCGACTTGGTGTTGGGCCTAAGAACAGCAATGATACCTTGTAGGAAACCACCCAATTTGAGATCAAATGGTAAGGACCTTACATTGTTCACAAGGTTTACTCCAATGGTACATACTCCCTAGTTACCATGGATGGTGAGTGTATAACTCCTCCCACCAATGCCAAGTTCCTCAAGCAATACTTTTCTTGAGTCCCAATGGTCCCGCATGAACCTAAAATACATTATGGTCCTACATGACCTTAAACTTTCTGTCCATACATGACCTTAAACTATGAAATGTCCCTCATGACATTAAACAATGTGTCATCCTACAAGATGTTAAACTACATCTCAAGAACTATGTATGGCTTGATTCACATCCTCATGGGATACATAGGAATGCTCAGATGCTTCATCCTGAGTCCATCCCATCTCTTCTCATTTGGTTACCCCTCCTGGGTGTAGTTCCCTTGGGGGATCTCATGTGACGTAGCCCAATCTTCTTTGGCCCCACTCATGGAAAGATTACGAAGGTCGCTCCATGTGCCCCTCCTCGTTCTTCTAATCCTCCCACGTCCTTACCGCATGACGTTAAAATTCATGGCCTTTTCAAAACTATGTATGGATTGATTCACATCCTTATGGGATACATAGGAATGCTCGAACATTTTGTCCATAGGCCCAGCCCCAAACTCAGAGATATCCCCTTGAGTCTCGTCTTGCACCGGTTACATGATGTGGATGCTGTGTTTCGAATCTGGTCAACATTTTTCTTTTGTCACTGTCACCACCTCCATATGCCCCAAATATTGAGTGTGGTGGGTCGTTCTACCATGATGTCTCTTCAAGCTTCGGTCGGCCTCATATGGAAGTGTGATTCCAGCTGTTAGACCCCTGTATGATGGGGAGAGCCTAGTACCACTCCTTGTTTTCCACACCGAGCATTGCTCATGCGGGCTTAGGATATAAGGAAAGGCAATGCCCACATAAGAGGTCATTTGACTATAGTTGGTCGGGACACCCAGCCTTTGGTCCCTCGACCCTTTCGGTCCCCTAGATCGAGTTCTCATTTAGAATTTTGCGGTGTGGTATTGAATCACGTCCTTATTCACATCGGGCTATTTTTACATGTCGCACATCCCCCCTTTGATACATCCCTCCGTTTTTTATCCTTTTCGCAAGCACAAGCCCTATCGTGCTTTGTGAGCCCCATAATTTGGGTTTCCATCATCTTCTATATCCAAAAGGACCCCCGAATGGCATGGATTTTCAGCCCAAGGTCTCTCCTACCATTACATGATAACGTCCTCAAGGATTGCGAGTAACAAATTGATACAAGTCCCGGGTTGAGAATATGGTCAATGGTCGATGCTCAATTGTTTTCCACGAACTCTAGTCACATAAAGGTGGATACTGTGTTGCGAACTTAGTCAACAGTTGTCCTCTATCATCATTGCTGCTTTTTGGTCTTCTATAGGAATGATGATTTACCCTTTCTTCTTAACTATCCCACACATATGACATTAAACTAGGCATCTATGGTCCGAGCTCTATGACCTTAAACTAAGATCATCATCATCCTCACTGCAAGACATTAAACTGAAAGTTGGTTGTGACATTCTGTATGTGGCCCAGCCTCAGGTCCCTCGACCTTCTCAGGCCCCTGGCCCAAGTTTTTACTTAGGATTGCATAGTTTGTTATGGGATTATATCTTCATTCTCATCGGGTTACTCATAGTGTTGTACACGTCCCTCATTGGTATATCTTGTCCCTATTTTCATCCTTACTACAGGACAATAAACTGCACAGTATCCTAATCAGAACTATGTATGGCTTGATTCCCATCCTTATGGGATATGTAGGACTGCCTGAATATCTAGTCTTCAGGTCCTTCCCCATCTCTTAGTGACCTCTCTATCATCTTGGCCCCTTTTCATGCTTTCTTACAGGAGAGGGGTATATGGTGTGTTATGGTCTTATGTCCCCATTCACATTAGGTTTGTAACAACCATGCTACATACCTCTCTCTCCAAATCTCCCCTCGCTCCCTTTACCTACACTCATCTCTTCGAGTCGGCTGCTCTTAAGTCGGGTCCCTCGACCCTCTTCAGTGATTCACCAATGATCCCAAGAGTACTCTGGTTCAGAACCTGGAGTGTCGGATTCTTCCTAGACATTCTTTCACCCATTTTTCAGGCTTCGTGTTCCCCTTAATTTAGGCTTTCATTATCTTTCACCTCTGAAGGGACCCCCAAATGGCATGGATACTCAGCCCAAGGGATCTCCTACCATTATGGGTGAACGTCCTCAAGGGTTCAAGCAACAGATTGATACAATTCTCGCATTGTAAATACGGGAAGTGGTCGATTCTCATTTATTGTTCCCATTTCAGGTCACACGATATGGATGTTGTGTTTTGAATATGGTCAGTGGCTATCCTCAATTGTCATTCCAACCCCATAAATCTTTAAATGTTGGTTACATGATTCACATAGTCTTCCACTCCATCATGTCTATGTGGAATTTCAACACTCTCTGTATTATCCCTCAGTGTGCATTTGCACGTTAGGAGGACAAATCTGTGGTAAGGTGTCATTCGAGGCTCCACACCGACTTCCCCTTTTATGTGTACCCCATGCATATCAAGGACCTCTTCCTCCGTTGTTTCCCACACTGAGTTTGATTCACGTGGGCTTAGGGATCGGATCGAGGTTTGTACTCACTTGGAAGAGTTCTGCTTCTTCATTAGTCTGATCTCTATGACCATAAACTAAGACCACTCCACATCCTTGCCGCAAGACATTAAAATTGTACATCATCTTCAATAACTACATCTAGCTTGATTCCCATGATCATGGGATATGTAGGAACTCATAGACATCTCGTCTTTGGGTCCATCTCAAGTTCCACTAATTTATCTCTTATGTTCTGCCTTTTAGGCTCTGACTCTTATAAGACCACGTGGTGTGGCGTATGTGGGATTATACTTTTATTCATGTTGGGTTTACAATAGCCACACCACGTACTCCCCTTAAAGGATCTATTCCCTCCTACCTACTGTCCCACATGACATTAAATTGCATGCCGTCCCGCATGATGTTAAACTGTATGTTGTCCTGCATGACATTAAACTACACTTTCTAGAACTATGTATGGCTTGATTATCATATTCATGGGATATGTAGGAACACTAAGACATCTCACCTTTGGATCCATCTCAACTGAGATCTAGTCTCTTCTGCCCCATATTCCATAACCTTCTCTTGCCCCTCGGCCCGAGGTTTCTTTCTTGGAATCACGTGCAGTGTGATGTGGGCCTCATCCTCATACACATCGGGTATGCTTTATCATGCCACGCACATTCCCTCTTGAACCTAAACTCTCTTGTATATGTCTGATCCATATGACTCTAAAATTTACTACATATTCCCACATGACTTTAAACTATTACATCTATATTGCATGACGTTAAAGTTCATGTTTGGTCCCATCACATGACCCTAAACTATGACAATATCATCCTGTCCGCATGATGAAAACGACATGGCATCATGGTGTCCTCACTCAAGGGGACATCATGTTTGGTATCATTCACCCACAATATCATTTTTCAAAGCCTGCACATGGCTTTATTCTTATGGTGATGCCTGAACTTTCTATCCAAGGTTCGTCGATTCACAATAAAAACACACATTCATCCTAAAGGACAAACAAGATCTATCAAATGCCGCTTCTTTTGGTGCAAGGGCCAAACCCGTACGACCTTATTATCTATATCACTGATACCTTACCATTCCACCTTCAGAACTGCATACAACTTGATTCCCATCTTCATGGGGTATGTAGGAGCACTCGTAAGCTTTGCCTTGGGCCTAGTCTAACTTTCATTTTCAGCCCATTGACCTAAAACCTTCCCAAGGAACACATGGTGATCTGGACTCCAGGTCCTCATTCACGTCGAGTTTTATAATTACCTCACCATGTGTCTCTCACATTCCCTACCATATATGGTCTGATCTCTATGACCATAAACTAAGACCACTCTGTGTCCTTGCCCTAAGACGTTAAACTACACGACATCTTCCAAAGCTATGTACGGATTGATTCCAATACTCATGGGATATGTAGGAATGCCCAGACATATTGTCTCCTGGTCCAGTCTTAGGAATCTAAAATCTTTTCCCCTCTCTTTCATCCCCTAGGCCCAAACCCTTTTGGGAACATGTGGTGAAGCGAGTACCTCATGAGTCCTCATTCACATCGAGTTTTGAAACAGTCTTACCATGTGCCTCCCTTTTCATTTCCCAATCTAGTCTGAGTTCTATGACCCTAAACTAAGATCTTCCTATGGGAACTGTGCATCATGTTTGGTCACTTCGCCACCATGCACATAGTCCATTAAATCAATCCCTCCTTAATGGACCATCCTATGACCATTAAGTTTGAAGCGTGCAACCTCCAAACCCTTTTCCTTAGAGGGGGACTTAATTCCCTCTATTTGATATGTCTTATTGTCGTACTCAGATGCATTCAGACAAAAAAAATCCTGAAGTGTAGAATTTTTACATGGATATTACCTTGTCCTAGGTCCATGCTTTGTAATCCCGTTATTTGGATCCTCATACTCTTTCATGTCTGAAGGGACCCCCTTTTACGGCTTGGTCTCATGCCACATTGTCTTACTGAACATCTTGGGCCAACATCCCTGAAGACTTCAGATGACATTTGCGATAGGTCCCATGTTTCGAACATGGTCAGCAGTCAACCCTCATTTGTCTGCCCCCATTCCAGGCTAATGTGAAACAAATGTTATGTTTCAAACATGTTCAATAGTTATCCCCCATCATCACACCACCATCATTGCGTTCTAGATCTCAAAAATCATTATTCACACATTTCTGCTTCCTTATGTTCAAGTGGACTTCCAACATACTCGGATTTACCCCTTCGCGCATCTAGGTGTGTCAACAGAAGGGTTAGCATTATTGTTATGTTGTTCACCTAGCGTCCCATCTCCCCTAACATGTGCCTTCCTATTCTAGGAAAGTCACATCACTAATTCTTGTTTCCCACATCGAGCTCGACTCACGTGAGCTTATTAGTTTTGGTAGGACGTGTACTGGCGCAGCCATGCCACGCATGCATTTCATCGTCCCTCATGATGTTAAATTGTGATCTCAAAACTACATACGTCTTGATTCCCATATTTATGGGGTATGTAGGAGCATCTTGGAACCTTGCCTTAGGACTAGCCTAACTTTCACTTTTGTTCCCTCAACCTGAAAAAACTTCCTCCAAGGATACGTAGTGTATTGTGGACTTCTTGGGTTTTCATTCATGTCAGGTTTATAGCTACCGCATCACGTGTCCCCTTTTTGGGATCTTCTATTTCACTCCCCATCCTATCATATGACGTTAAAATGCACGAGTCCATATGTCTTCAACGCATGACACTAAACTACGATTCTACCCTGAACAAGTTCATGATACCCCATGTTAGTCATGGGATGCACCGGATCCCTTTCCAGAAAGGATTTCCCCTATCAGCATTGGCCTCTAGCCACATCATTTTTAAGAACTAAGTTTATCTTGATTCTCATCCTTATGGGATATGTAGTGACACCTAGAAATTTCACCTTAGGCCCAGCCCCAGGTTCATTAACATTTCTATCCCCTCGGGCATGATCTCGGTCCAGGCAGTATGACTTTTAACCTATGTACATCATTCTCACCATACGACGTTTAAACTATGTGTATATCATCTGTATTGGTATGATGTAAAACTATATATCATTCTAGGTCCTTACCAGAGAGGTCCTTCTTGGAATTAGGTGTGATCCCTGGTTATACTGATGCACCCACATAACATGTTTTCATCATGGTGGCGTAATTTCAGAAGTGTTGGACTCCATGCAAACAACCATTCATTACATACTCTACACTTTGTGTGCCCATTATTCAGACCCTCATCCAATTTCATGTCTAAGGGAACCCCCTAAAAGTATGGATGCTCAGCCTATGGAACACCTACAATCATGGGATAACGTTTTGGAGGACTAATGGATGACATTTCGAGTCAGGCCCCATGTTTTGAACTTGGTCAGCGGTCGGCCCCCATTTGTTATTCCCACTTCAGGATAACACAATAAAGATACTATGTTTAGAACATGGTCAATTTTTTTCCTTCATTGACATGACACCCTCATATATTTTTCAATTTTGGGTATCTTTATTCACACTTTCCACTCCCCTATGTTTGGATTTATTCTAACACCCCTAGCGTTACCATGCTCGTGCACTAGAGCATATTGGGGAAGTGATAGTTCGACTATCCTGGGGACTTCATTCTATAGTCAAGTCTTCACCTCTATCTCTTCGGAATCTCAGATGGGTCGTTTCTACCCCAGATGTCTAAAGTATGGTTGGAACCCCCACATTTGAATGAAGTAATGGTGCAAACATCCCTTGTTTCCCACATCGGGCATGACCCACATGGACTTAGGAATGGGTTGCTATTTATTTGGGGATTTTGGTTAGAGCACATTAATATAAACAATAAAATAGTATAAAGAGGCATACAATTTAGAATTGGAGGTAGTAAAGAGGAATAAGTTTATGGATTCATCTAAAACAGGGTCCTTAAGGATCAGCGTTTTGGATAGATCGCTCCAACACCTCTATCTTCTGGCTTGTGGCCTCCAGGATTTCTTCCTAACCCTTGAGAACCCTCTCTTCATCAGCATCCATATAGAACAGGTCACTGACCCTAGTCCATGCTTGCGCCTATTTAGTCTAAAGTTCAGTCATTTGGTGACCTACTTCCATTATCTGCTCTTGGTCATCCTCCAGCTGGGCCCTCAATTGCTCAACGAGCTCGGATCAGTTTGCAATGAATGCCTCCCATTCTTTCATATTCTCTTTAAGGAATCATGTTACGCCTTCAGAAATTCTTGGGTATTCCCTGAATCCTTTTGGAACTTACTGGTGTCGGAGCATTGGATTCTCTAACGTATCTTCTTAGCCATGTATTCACGGATTGTTAGATGAAAACGGTGAGCATCAACCCCTCCAGCATAGAGAAAGCACAAACATGTGTGGAGTGATCCCATCCATTTTATCCATTCTGCATGTGGCTAACTGGGGAAGCATTTGATACACTTCCACCCTTTACACTGCATTATCTGGATCTCATCAGCTACTTCTGAATTAGAGTCATCCATCTCCTCGGGGTTTGCAGGCTGATAGTCGGGGAAATTAGCCAAGAGATCAGCTGTAGGATCTTCATATGGTACTCTTCCCAAGGGATTAGGCTCCTCAACATGCGGGAGGCCTTCCTCTCTCTCCTTGGACCTAGAAACTTCACCCCCACCAACTTCAGACCCCACTCCGGCATTGATATCATCAGTATCCATAGCTATTTGCTCACCAAGTTCCCGGGCCGGGCCGGTTTGAGGAGTGGGCCCCGAGTGGGTCGGTGTGTTCGTCATCAAGGCATCTATAGATGGCCTGGATTTGGCGGCCTGTTGAGTCTCCAATGTTGTGATTACTGCACAAAAAATGAACGCCCTGATCAGCTGGGCTCTATAATGGAAAATATAGGAGTCTAAGTGATAAAACCTACAAGAACTCATCACATCAGCCTTCAGCGTTTCCATTTCCCTAGAAGTTGTCAATGTGGGAGATCCTTCAGTGCTTGTCAGCTCAATAATGGGTGTTTTCTCCCCACCTTATTATATTGGTGCATTCTCCCCCCCCCCTTCAGATGGAGCTTCTTGGTCGGTGCCAATATGTGCCTAAGTAGGATATAAATCTGATTGAATATTACAAGTTATGGAAAAAAGGAAAAGGATGGATAAGGATTAAGGCATACCTTGAGTAGATTAGTTATGTCTATATCAGCACCAATAATCTCTCCACTCTCCCAAAGACTCCCTTGGTAGGTCTTTACTTGAGACCCTCCACCTCCAAGATCCTATTCAGTTTCCCTTACTTATTCTCCTTCTCTTTCACCCTCTCCTTCCCCATCCTCCTCTTCTGACTCACTTTCCTTAGGCTCATCATCACTATCGTCACCCTCAGACAGCATTTTTTTTGGATCGTGCTCCTGGACAAGCATTACCTTCACCAGGAGATGTGGTTTCTCATGCCAACCCCACTGGCGTGCATATGTGTCCATGGCCATCAAATATGTGTTTCGACGATGGAAGTTCACCTTGTCATCAATCCAAATAAGTCCAAAATCTGGCATTTGGATTCCATCTCACACTCTCTTTTACCAAATGGCTTTAGTGCCCATCGACTGCTACAGGGTCAACCAGGTTGACCACAGTGCAGGGAAGATTGCATCATTGGAAGTTTGAATCAGGTACCTTATCTGCTTCCCAGAAAGCTCCCTGACTACTCCTCAAGGTTTTTCGTGAGCCCCTCTTCCCCCTGATGATTAAGGCATAGTCTCACCATGTGACGTTCCCACTACTATATTCCCAGCATGCCCTGACCCAGTCGCCTGACTTGCTCCCGACCTTTCCTCCCTACTGGCTCCTTGTTTGCTCTCTCACTGCCCAGGCTCTACACTGGCCACCTTGATCTATTGGACCCACTTCCACAGAATCCCTTCAGGGTATGCCACAGCCCAATGTTTGGCGTATTTAATCGAAAGGCCAGTGTCAACTCTGGTGGGGGGAAAGTAATGACTTATCCAGAGCCATAAGTTGTAAACATCAACCGCATTTAGCGAAGAACACATGGATGCCTCTCCTCCCATACCTCTGTGTACACCTTCTTTGGAATATTCTGAAGGCATCCAAACTGCCTGGAAAATCTTAATGGCACGTAAGGCTCTCAAAGAATCTTCTTGTCGACCCAGACTATAATCACCCCACCTCTGATGATATGGAAGTATTCCCTTTTCTCTAGTAAGCCTTTCCCATTGTCTATCATCTATCCAGTCAGGGTAAGAAATGGACTAAAGGTAAAATTGGTGTGATTTATGATCTTGATATTTACCCCCTTCTCATTGAGCATCAACGGCATGAACCCAGCAATGTTCAACAAGGAAGGATGCACACCGTTACCTAGGGGGATGAATGGAATTTAGAAAGGTGTATCTGCCATAGTGAGTTGTTATCCATACATGAAGGATTTTTAAAGGGGTACAGATCCTTCTTGGTGAACCCCCTCTTGAAATACTCCCTAGGATGGCGTACAAACAGGCCAACACAGGAACCCCCAAGTTAAACCTCTAATTAGTGGCCATAATACCTACCATAACCAAAGTTGCTGGATGAACTCCCATACATGTGTCCCTCACTGGAAGGAGCCACCTGCTAAGGAAGGTTGAAAAAAATTCGGCATACCATAAGTTCATGTCTCAGATTTAATTCACACTAAAACCCCAGGATTGATATTATTCTGCCTCCAAGATCCTCCAGTATGATATGTTGTTTATTCTATGTGTTGCAGTCATACATCATCTTCCTTGCCCCGGCATTTTGACATTCAGGTATTTCTGCAGAAACAGGCTGAACCACTTTGACTAGGTGATGTCCTTCATAAAATCTTTGACAGCCAGCCTCTCTTTGGCTAGCTCTAACAGATTCCATATCAGGATGAGAGTCTGTGATCTGTCTCCCCAAATGTTCCTTGTCAGAATGAATTCATCATACTGGTGCCCAACCAAAGGAATGCCTCCAATGCAATGAACATCCCAAAGGCTGATACCAACCTCCTCGTGGTAGATATGGAAGGTGTTGGTATCAGGGGACCACCAAGTAAAGATCTTCGGCCCATGTTCATGCTGACAGTAGAAATGGAACTATGACGTCCACACCACCTCGAACAACCCAATGTGCCGCAGTTCGGCCCCGAACTGATCACATGTTTGGAGTACCCAATACGCCCAAGCCCACTCACTTGTGAAGTTACCTCCAGACCTCAAGTCCCAATCCGGAAGCCAGCCTTTGGTCACATTGGTGACGCTCTATCATAAATTACTTTCATAATGAACTGGAGAACCCTCGGTGATCGGCTCATTTCCCAAGATGGTCATGGTCCTGGGATTCAGGATGTAAAAATCCATGTTTCTGGTTTCTCTAGTGGGATGGCCATTATTAGTAATGTTGTATCAGGGGGGATCAACCTCACGAGTCACCCATGACCGCAGTGTATCGACTTCGAATCCTAGCATGGGTACCTCCTCCAAAATACCAAAGTCCCATATTGATAG
The DNA here is from genome assembly GCA_963277665.1 of Viscum album. NCBI lineage: Eukaryota > Viridiplantae > Streptophyta > Magnoliopsida > Santalales > Viscaceae > Viscum > Viscum album. Next base: position 1,897,785,931 of record OY728123.1, read on the forward strand.
GTTGTCAAACAGCACATAATCCTTCTGGGCTGGGGTCAACATGTTAAAAAGAGTTTGGTTGTTGGATGTAGTCTTTCGAGCACTGTAAACCTCAGGGTTCACAACCATCACGGCCCTTCGAGCGGCATATTCAGCTTCTCTCTCAACATCATCCTGATTAGAAACCATATTTTTTTAGAAATTTCTGAAGGAGATCATGCAAAAAGACGGGTATGGTGCGCAAAAACCTGAGGCAAAAGCGCAAAAAAGCCGATTCTACGTGAAAAATCATGTCCTAACTTGGGGAATTATGTGTAAAGTAAGTTGGATTACATGCAAAATCAAGGGATATTTTTCGCGCATGAGAGCTCAGGACTTATCGCATGTGAAAATCCATACAGTCTATGGGACCCGAGAGGGTTTTTATAAGCATGGAGAGAGGTTTCTACATGCATATGAAAATCAGTTTCTATGCAACTTTACGAGATTGCGTGAAAATGAAGGGTTTTACATGCACCGACCTCAGGAGATTTTACATCTCAATGTTTCCCTTATAATCTGACCTTCATGTGCCCTCGTAGATCTGATGCATTTTTAGACTCTGAAATGTGCTCAAAGCCTAAAAGAGGGCCTTTGCGGATAAAATGAGGACATATTTTGACTCAATGACTAATTTTGTAAGGAATGAAAGTGGTGTGAGAAAAATTCACCAAGGTTCGCGAAAACCACTCTCCCATGAGAAAAAACCATGGGATACAAAAGAGTTTTCTACGCAGCGCCGAAACTTGTGCGCAGCCGCCCCCCAACACGGAAACATGTGCCCCGCCAATAGAGGGCACAGAATCTTCCACACGGACGACATTGGGTGCAGAATATTTCATGTGGCCAACATCGGGCATGGAACCTTTCACGTGGCTAACACCGGGACCGGATTTTTCCACCTCATTCAACTTCTGTGTGGACCCAATGACCCCGAGCGCCTATAAATAGAAATTTTTTCCTTCAACTACTGACGGCTGAAGAATATAAACTGTCTCCCTATGCTAAAAACACCTCTCCCATGTATAAAAGATAGCTTTTCTGGTATGGTGTTTTCTTCGACAGGTCTCCTAGGGGTCCGTCTTTGTGTGGGGCCACTTTGGCTTGACCCTTGCCCATGTCTAGAAATGGGGGGTCCCTTGCGCGCAATCTATTTCCCTTACACACAATCCCTTTCCCTTGTGTGCAATCCTCTAACACCCCTTGCATGCAAAAATCCTCAATTGTGTGAAAAACTGGGTTTTTTCATGCGGCTTTTTCAGTTGCACACCAATTGCAGACAAACCTCTCCTATTGCGCACAAAACTTTGGGTCTACTCACCCCAGCCTTTTCGGCACAGCTGTTCCATTTGCACGCAATCCGCCCTACTTGCACGTACCCTTTTTCTTCAATTTCTCTCTTTCATATATCATCTTCGGGCACTTCTTATGCACAAATCATCTACGTTACACACCCTTTTCTTGTACAGCCCTCTAGGCTCATATGAAGTAACTTCATGGTCCCTTAGGCAGTGCTTCCCATTGTGTTGCTTCACCTTATTCTTCTTCTCATAGGCACGCTAATGGCTATTGCTTCTTCACATAGCCACACTAACATGGACCCCTCAATGGATCACTCCATAACACCCCCTCACCAAGGCATTGTTGATTCCTTCCCTTCCTCAAGGGCGTACGGGTATCAGTTATGTAAGTCCTAGGAGTGCGGAGTGAACCTGCCTCGTCCGAGCAGCAAGACATTAAACTACCAAGAATCATCATCCTCTTCACGTGATGTTAAATTGTATCCTTTCCCCATACATTATATGTGGGGTGCCCCATCTTAGACATTCTCTATGACCACTGGTCTCCACAAGAGTGAAATCACTCCTCACATAGAATGAGATCCTCTATTGGAGCGGCATTTGTCCGTGGGGAAAGGGCAACCATCTTGGTGTAAGCCCCCTGGCCTTTCTTGCAGGAGATAGCATCCCTACTTCTCCTATCTTCTTCATTTCCAAAGACTAAGAGGTGATAGGGTCATAGGGGACTACATTACCATGTCCCTCTCGCTGGGCTTTTTCGCTACTGGGCCTCCATCCTGGAGTAAGTCGCAATCTCCATCTTCTTGGGCTACTAACCACACGTAAGCCCCTATTTCCTCTTTGGGTTTCTAACCATGTATAAGCCCCACTCAACATCCCGCAGAAGCACCTTTCATGATTTGATCATCAAGTCTTCGCTGCCTCTTATTTCTCACACCGAGCATGACTCAAATGGGCTTAGAGTAATCATCATCCATGAAATCCTCCTTGGGTAGCCTAAAGTGTAAGGCCCACACCCATTCTGAACTAAGTGGTATTTGATCCTTTCTAAGGTCAGGTACATAGGAAGCCTCCCTAAGGTTCAAGCCCACCATTCATTGGTCCCGACCACCTTCATGTCGGTTCACTAAACCATTCTGAACTATGTGTTCTTCGATCCTTTCCAAGGAAAGGTGCATAGGAAGCCTCCTTGAGGTTCAAGCCCACCATCCATTGGTCCCGAACACCTTCACATCGGTTCACCAAACCATTCTAAAGTACATGGTATTTGATCCTTACCAAGTCAAGGTACATAGGAAGCCTCCCTGAGGTTCAAGTCCACCATCCATTGGTCCTAACCACCTTCACATCGGTTCACCAAAACCATTCTGAACTACGTTGTCTTTGATCCTTGCCAAGGAAAGGTATGTAGGAATCCTCCCTAAGGTTCAATTCCACCATCCATTGGTCCTGAACACCTTATTGTTGGTTCACCAAAACCATTATGAACTACGTGGTCTTTGATCCTTTCCAAGGCAAGGTACGTAGAAAGCCTCCTTGAGGTTCAAGACCACCATCCATTGGTCCTGATCACCTTCACGTCGGTTCACCAAACCATTCCGAACTATGTAGTCTTTGATCCTTGCCAAGGCAAGGTACATGGGAAGCCTCCCTGAGGTTCAATCCCACCATCCATTGGTCTCGACCACCTTCACGTCGGTTCACCAAACCATTATGAACTATGGGGTCTTTGATCCTTGTCAAGGCAAGGTACGTAAGAAGCCTCCCTGAGGTTCAAGCCCACCATCCATTGGTCCTGACCACCTTCACGTCGGTTCACCAAAACATTCTAAACTATGTGGTCTTTGATCCTTGCCAAGGCAAGGTACGTAGGAAGCCTCCCTAAGGTTCAAGTCCACCATCTGTTGGTCCCGACCACCTTCACGCTGGTTCACCAAACCCATTCTAAACTACAAGGTCTTTAATCTTTTCCAAGGAAAGGTATGTAGGAAGCCTCCCTGAGGTTCAATCCCAACACCCATTGGTCCCGACCATATTTACATCGGTTCACCAAACCCACAATATCTTGAACTGCATGGACTTTGATTCCCTGCCACAGGGATACATAAGAAGTCTCTTAGAGACTCAAGCATGACCTCACCATCGTCCCCACATCGGTTCCATTTCATTCTTCATCAACTCTCAACCCACCATCATCCATCTTGATTCTTACTCGGGGATCCACATCTCGGTGAGATCATGAAAATTCACCTCTTCACTACCCCTAGAAATAACTGGGTAGCTAACCACGCATTATCCCTAACATCAGTGTTTCCTCTAGGGGTTTCACCCATCTAATCCACTCTAGTCAGTGTTCTAATCAGTCTTATCTGTCTCTGTTAGATGTTAACCCTGCAGCATACCTTGTGTTAAACATGGGAAGTTGAGGAAAACCTCATATACATGCCTATGGAATATAATTCCCCACATTCGACGTGGGATGCCTCGGGCTTCCATTCCCTTAAGAAGCCCTATAATAAGGGGAAGAAACCTAGACGTGCTAGTGTTCCAGTGTCCAGACACGCCAGTGATGTCCAACGTGACTACTCCCCTGACCGAAGATTTTTTCCCTGACCAGACCCCTTGGAATGTCCCGACAGAAGCAGTGTAATTAACTGACGTCCATGAATACATGGCACTGGGAAGAGTTTCATGAACAATGTCTTAGTCTATAAGGGAGACCCAGACTAGATGAAGAGTTTTGAGGAAGAATCCACAGAAGGAAGAACTAACATCCCATCATCCCATTTAGATCAAGGAGAAAACATCCTTGAAAAAGTTATGCTTTCCACCTGCCTTTGGAAAGAAAGAATGCAGGGCAATAGTTATTGCATCCTTGTCATCCTCTGCGGATGGATACATGCGCCCCGATGAAAGCGTCGGAAACAGTACCGTGTTGAACATATGACGGTAAAATAATTTTATGTTCAATGGGAATGATCTCTAAAAAAACATTCTTGTCCAAATAATTTCATATTGTTTTATAAGGACCATGAATCACTCATCAAATTCCCTAAATAAATGTTGTGTTCATTATTCCTTGAAATTTTTGTTTATTTTTGAATATTTCTATTCATGTGTCATGCCTTTCCAAGAAGAGAAATGATGTTTTCTCTACTCAATAATAGAGGTAATATTGATGTTTTCATAGTAAAATAATTATCCATATAATTAATGTATTGTTTCATATTTATGTTTAATTTATTTCTTTTTAGTATTACTCACGTAATAATTGTTTTCTTATATAGGTGGATTATTTTTTTCGAGTTGGGGTTCTCTATCCAACTTTCATGCTCCTTCTCCCTTAAAACCTTTTCACCCCTATTGTGGTTCATTTATCAATTTCTTTCAAGTTACCTCCACTACCCTTGCAGGAAAAGAAACGATGCGGCCTCTACTCAATCACAAAGGTAATCTTTATGTTTGCACAGTAAAATATTTTTCCATAGAATTAATTTATTTTTTAATATGTATGTTTAATTTATTTATTTTTAGTATTACTCACATAATAATTTTTTTTATATAGGTGGATTCTTTTGTTCAAGTTGAGGTGTTTTGTCCAATGTTCATTCTCCTTCTCCCTTAGAACATTTTTATCCCTACGATGGTGTATTTATCACATTCTTTCAAGTTACCTCCACCACCTTTGTAGGAAGAGAAAATATGATGTCTTTGATAAATTATAGAGTTAATATTGATTTTTTCACATTAAAATCATTTTTCGTAGAATTAATGTATTCTTTTATATGTATGTTTAATTTATTTATTTCTAGTATTACTCACATAATAATTATTTTCTTATACAGGTGGATTATTATTATTTTTATTTGGGGTGCTATGACCATATTTAATGCTTCTTATCCCTTAAAACCTTTTCACCCCTACAATGGTGCATTTATCACTTTCTTTCAAGTTACCTCCACTGCCTTTGTAGGAAGAGAAACAAAAGTGTCTTTTCTCAATCACAGAGGTAGTCTTGATGTTTGAACAATAAAATCATTGTCCATATAATTAATGTATTGTTTCGTATGTATGTTTAGTTTATTTCTTTTTATTATTACTCACATAATAATTTTTTCTTATACAGGTGGATTCTTTTGTTCGAGTTTGGGTGCTCTGTCCATATTCCATCCCTTTCTGCACCAAAACTTCCAAAAACTTCTTCTCTCACAAAACCTTTCACTCTTGTAGTGTTCACATTTATCACTTTCTTTCATGTTCCCTCCACTACTCAATCGCAGAGGTAATCTTGATATTTTCATAGTAAAATTATTATCCATATAATTAATTTATTATTTCATATTTATGTTTTATTTATTTATTTTTAGTATTACTCATAATAATTATTTTCTTATATATGTGGATTTTTTTTTTATTTGAGGTGGTTGGTTCGAAACTAATCATGCAATTTTTGTAGTTAGACAAATAAAGTCAATGTAAATCATGGTAAAATTGATAGTTAAGATTTCTTTTGAATGTATATAATAATTTTTATTTATGTAATTTTATAAACCAACGTTTGAAACGTCTATAATATAGTTTTTTTTCTGGTATTTGTGTTGTAAATTTCATTTCATTTAAATTCTATATTGGGACTTGTATTTATTGATATCTAATGTGTTTTTGGTGCTGCAATGTACTGTAACAACATAATGTAGTATGGTCCTTTATTAGCACTTTTAAAAGGTATGATAAAAAACACATTTATCAGCGCTTCTAAAAGTGTTGATAAAAGGCATTTATTATCACTGATAAAATTCTTGGTCTTTTAACATTGTTCACATTGTTAGTGCTTTTCTAGCACTAATAAAGTCCATTTATAGCACTGTTAAAGGCCTTTTTGTAGTAGTAAAGCCCATGATTGTAAGGGGAAGAAATAATATATCAATGTTCAATGCTACAATTGTAAATAGATGGTGCATTATGAAAATTATTATCCTATGAATCAAGGAAATTTTCTTAAGAAAAGGACAAGGTAAGAAGTCCAAGATTATGCGATCATAGCTGCGGAGGTTGATGTTCCTAATGATGTGGTGGAAAGTACTTTAATTATCTCCTCAAATTTGGATAAATATTTATTTGATTCTAGATCAACACATTACTTTATATTTTCCTAGTCTTCTTTAAAAATTAGATATTTACAATTCACCTTAATAAGGGAGTTATCAATAAAGACTCCTAATGGAAACCTTATTGCAACAAATATGTGTTGATCAGTTCATATTATGACACATAAACTTGCTATAATTGTAGATTTTATCATCATACCTATGGTTGATTTTGATATAATCTTTGGTATGGACTGGCTTTTGAAATATAATTCAAATATGTATTGCAAAGAGAAGGAAATTTTGATTATTGATGAAGATAAAGAATTTATTATATTTAGAGGGGATACCTCATCATCTGATTCATATCTAGATCCACCTATAATAGCTCTTCTAAATGAAATTCTTATGGAGGAAGAGAAAACATTATCTATGGATGAAGAAATAATGTTCAAAATGATTTTATACCTATTGTGTAAAAAGACATTGATGTATTTCTAGAGGATTTACCTAGATATCCTCTAGAGTGGGAAGTTGAGTTCTCTATTGATTTAATTCCTGGTGAAAGACCTATATCAAAGACTCCTTATAGAATAGACATTATGGAATTAGTAGATCTGAAGAAGAAACTAGGGGAATTGAGTGATAAGGGATTTATTCTCCCTAGTGTTTCTCTATAGGGAGCCTTGTTCTATTTATCAATAATAAAGTTAGATCCATAAGGATGTATATTGAATATAGAGAATTCAATGCTATTATAATAAATAACAAGTATAATCTTCCTCAAAATGATGATTTATTTGATCAACTTCATGGAGTTCAATATTTTTTAAAGATTAAATGTCGATCTGGATATCATCAATTGCGTGTGAATAAGGAAGATATTCCAAATACAACATTTTGAACTGGGTATAGACATTACGATTTTACAGTAATACCATTTGTACTGACTAATGCACCCTCTATTTTTATGGATATAATGAACAAAGTGTTCAAGGAATATCTTGATGAATTTTTTGTGGTATTTATTGATGATATATTGATATATTCCAAAATCTATGAGGACCGTGAGAACTACTTGTGGGTTTTTCTAGAGATTCTTAGAAGAAAATATTTATATGGTAAGTTTAGAAAGTGTGAATTCTATCTTCAAAAGGTTTCTTTTCTTAGCCATATTGTCTCTAAGGATGAAATCTCAATTAATTCCATGAAGAAAAAGTCGGTCTAATAATGCCCAATACCAAAAAATATAACTGAGTTACGTAGTTTCATTAGATTAGTAGGTTACTATCGAAATTTAGTTTAGTATTTTTCACGATTAGCTAACCCATTAACCAAGCATACTCGTAAAGGTGTTAAGTTATTATTGAAAAAAAGAATGTGAGGAATGTTTTGAATAATTGAAGAGGATATTAGTGAATTCTCTGATCTTGAATCTACCATCAGGAAATGGTGGATTTGTAATATATAGTGATGCATCAAAGAAAAGACTTGGATATGTCCTTGTGTAGAATGATAGATTTATTGCCTATGAATCAAGGCAGTTAAAAACTCAAGAACAAAACTATACAACTCATGATCTTGAGTTAGCAGTGGTAATCTTTTCCCTGAAAATATGGAGACATTATCTCTATGGTGAAAGATGTGGGATATATAAATATCACAAGAGTTTGAAATATATCTTCCCATAACCTATTCTTATATGGAAATAGGATGATATTACTATGGAATTTGTCACTATATTACCAAAAACTCTAATAAAGAATGATTCAATATGGGTAATTATTGATCAATATACCAAATATTCACATTTTCTCACTATAAGAGAGGATTTTTCACTAGAGAGACTTGAGTGACCCTATATTAATGAAGTTTTAAGACTATATGGAGCACCTATGTCTATTTTTTCTGATCATGATCCATGATTTACATTTAAATTCTTGAAAATTATTCAGAAATATTTAGACACTAAGCTTTATTTGAGTACAACTTATCACCCTCAAACTAACAGGCAATCTGAAAGAACCATTCAAATGTTAGAAGACATGTTGAGATCATGCTAACTTGACTTTCAAGATATGTGAGATCAGTATTTACCATTGGTATATTTTTTTTTAAATAATAGTTTCCATTGAAATATTCAAATGGAACTATATAAAGCATTATATGGAAAGAAATTTTGTACACCCACTTGTTGGGATGAAGTTGGTGAAAGGAAGCTTATAGACCCATAACTTTTGGAGGAAACGGCGACAAAGTTAAAGACTATCCAAATTCATACCAAAGAATCTCAAATTAGGCAAAATATCTATACTGATAATCAAATAAAGGATTTTGAATTTCAAGTGGGAGATCATTTTTTCTTGAAATCATCTCCACAAAAGGGTGTTATAAGATTTTAGAAAGAAAGGGAAAGTAATCCCTAGGTACATAGGTCCTTTTTAAATCCTAGAGAGAACTGGAGTTGTGGTTTATCGTTTGGAAATTCCACCTAGTCTTTCTAAATTACACAATGTGTTCCGAATCTCTTTGTTAAGGAAGTACATTCTAGACCCAGCGCATTCCCTCACTTATAAAGGAATAGAATTGGAACATTATTTATCTTATTGTGAATAGCCTATCCAGATTCTGGACACTAAAGAGTTGTTCTTAAGGAACCAAATGATTAAAATGGTAAAGGTAATTTATAAAAATCATAAAATGGAAGAGGTGATGTGGGAAATAGAGGAATTTATGATGAATAACTACCCAAATATTTTTATGAGGTGAAATTATAAAAATTTCAAGGATGGAATTTTTATAGGAGGGAAGAATATAACACCCCAAAATCTAATGGTATGTCTCTTTTAAAATTTATCATCTTCGATAGTTTATGTTTCACGAAACACTGAGTTTAAAACCATAATATACTATTAAATATGACTGTTGGAATAGTAATCTGACCATTAGAAATAGTAATATGACCAATAGAATAGTAAATTCACCCATGAAAGTATAAATAAAATTTAGGTATCTTATAAATTAAAATATGATATATATATATATATATATATATATATATATCATGGAATAAGTAAATAAATGTTTTAAAAATAATAAATTAAGTGTTTGTATTTTTGTAAGTCATAAATAAATAATTATAATTTTATAATTAAAATAATGGTTTGGTATAAAATATATTTTCATTTAATAGACTCATAAATTAATATTTTATTGTCTTATGATTATAATATAATTTTATGATACTTTAATTAATTTTTCAAAGTGTCATAAAACCAGTTATAATTTTAAAATCAGTATTTTTTGAATAAATAATAATTTTAATTGAAAATTAAATTTCTCATACTTATAAAGTTATTTTCATAAAATGGAGTTCATTTTTGAATTTTACACATTGAAAAATGGTTAGGATAAATTTTTAGGATTTTTCTAAAATAGTTGATTTTTTATGAATAGTAAAATACAGTAATTTACGGTATATATACATTATAAGCTAAATACACTATTCCTTGAGTCAACACTAATATAAGAACTATAAACTCAAACCATAATTATTTATTTACTATATTTAGTCATGGAATCATCACTATTTATTGTATTTATCCAAAATAATAAACTAATGAATAAAATAATCAAAAAACACTCATCTCCTCCACTATAAATACCACCCCTCACCACCTCTTCACCTCACAACTCTTAAGAATTTAATCTTGTAAAATTTCTACCCAATACTCTTAAAAATTGTCTTCCCCATATCCAAGAGCCTTTGGTCTCACCAAAATACCAATCCTAAACCCCTTAAGAAGGTTCTCAAGGAGAAGAAATTTTCAAGAGGTAAAACCCTATTTCGTTTTCCTTTATTTTCTTTTAAATTTCATTTATTTTATTATAATTACATAAAATACTCTATCCAAACATGAATTATAACTCCAGTATCGTATATATACTATAATTTTATTTTTTTCAATTGAAAATCCATCATCAATCCCCTTCTCATATCCATTTTATTCTAAAAATGAAAATATTGTCCATGATGTGTAGATTTACCACCATCGTGGACGATGCATTTTCATTTTACATTACCACATTCGTGTCTGGTTATAAAACCATTATTATAGTTAAATGAGATTTTATTATAAATATTATAATTCATATAATGTTCTGGAATTAGTATATATACATAATAGTAATTAATTAAACAAAACTAGTTTGTGATAATCGAAACTTCACCAAAATAAACCAACATTAATCATTAACATTTTATCTAATGAATCATCCTCATATATGAAAAAATATATATAAGACCATTAAATATTTTTTAAGTTAATTTATAACATATAATTTTAATTCTAGAGAATTAATCCAATTTTTCATGAACTTTCATACATGTATATAAGTGAACCAATCATGAAAATCAAGGAAACAAACACTCCCGAATGACAAAGTTAAATCTTATAACTCATAAAAAATCAATAAATGAACTTAATAAATTTATAATAAATCAAATAAATTTTTAAAAGTTTTTAATTAAATTATTAATTAATATAATTTCATTATGCAGGACGTTAAGTACAAGAACAAAATGCTTTCGAACATAAGGTAAGGGTTTCTACTCAAACCTCCATTTTTCATTCAGGGTAATCTTTCTTTATATTTACCTAAATTTAATTATTATTTGTTTTTATATACTTCTTCTAAATCATTTTAATATGTTCCAAAATCATTTATCTATATCATTTCATCTTTATTTTATGGTTAAATACATGTTTTATAAGGTTTCTTTTTCAATTCTTCTCGATAAGCAGACTTGATTTAAGGGAACTTTTCAAATTATTACCCATTTTCAAGTGCACTCCATAATCTATTTTAAGACATAATTATTTTTATAAAATCACTCATTTTTTCATCAAAAACTATCTTTTTTTATTTATTTTTTTATACAAAAATTATTCCTTTGTTTTTTTTAAAAACTCTTTAGTATTTTGCCTTAAACCGCACTAAAGAAGTTCATTTCTAAAGTTTATTAAATGATATTTTTACATGTTTTCACTTTATTTGGAGATAATTTATTCCTAAATTATAATTTAATTTTCACTCCCTTTTCATTTAGGAGAATAAATTTTACAATCTAATTTTATGAAAAATATAAATGATTTCCAAAAGAACTCTTCTTTTTCAAAGTGAAAAGGATATTTCTCTCAAGAATTCCTTGATGATTTTATTAGGATATTTTCATCTATTTCAATACCAAATATTTAATATTATTCTTAATTTGTATTAATATTTTATGATATCATCTACCATATTTTATTAAATGGTTTATGATCAGTTTTATTGTGGATATGCTATATTGATACCGTTCACCATATTACTCGGAATGGTTAGTGATTATGTTATTTAAATTTCATATGTATATATTTTTTATGTTTCACTAAATTTATATGAGGAATAAATTGAAATTATTAAGTGATGTTTGAGGACCTTTATATCCCCTCGATGCATTGGTAGGTCTTATGAAACAAAACTGATATGGATTTAGTCAAGTCCTTAACTATTTATTTTCAGATATCATGGTCAAGGCCTTGACGATTTGTTTATGATATCTGACATTATTCATTTCCTAATTATGATATTAGTAATTGATAATCCATGTTATTATTCAACTAGTAGAATATCCATGGTTAAAGTTTCATTCCCATGTTATTATTTATATGGCATTATTTATTCATCTTTTATTCCTGCCATATTATGCTCAATATTATGTTCTAATGGCATGTGTTTTTAGTCATTCACCATGTTTATTATTTATGTTAGCTTCCTATATATTTCTTACCATTACTAATCAAATGATATCACCCCTTTCTTATGTTTTATTTTTCCCCATTATGCGAAGATGTGTATTATGAATGACTTGAAGGAATAATCTTGGAGTTTTTTGGTGTTTTCCTATGGAGTTGATTTATTGTTTTTCTTTGAAGTAGTAATGAAAAATTATGTCTATATCTAGTTTTATAAACCTACTAAAATAATAATTCCTTTGGGATGTGAATTCCTTATTTATTATACCAATGTAATTAAGTAAGGAATCATCTCTAGGCTACTTGGGATAGGGTTTTTAAAGTAAAGGAGAAAAATATGATTACTTATAAAGTAATTAATGAAGACTGTTATGATGGTGATTAATTAGATCATCTATCCAAGAATATGAACAAATTATTCAAAATAAATAAATCCTACCAATGTACCAAAAGGTTGGATAATCAAAGTGAACAAGAAGTAATGTGATTCAAATGAAAAAATAAGGGACACATAAGATCAAAATTCCTATTGATAAAAAATAAAAAAAAGAGGAGGAGGATAAAAGTAATAAATTATTAAAGGTTTAAAAATAAATTTTAAGTGATGATTCCCTCTCCTCAAGTGATTCAAGTGATTAAATCACCAAGTGTCTCATGGGTAAAGTTGTGGTTAGTAATGAAGTTGACTCTATTCCACTTCTTCTTCCTCTTTAAATTATTATTCTCATTCTTCTTATTATAATAACCTAATATAAAAAGATGTAAAATATATATTTGATAAAATTGGAGAATTATTTTGTGAACTAACTTCAATGTAAAAAACTTAAAAACAAACATATTTCATTTTAAAGATAATTTTTTTGTGAACATTTCCAAAATGGTAAGAAACAAAAAAACTTATTTTAAACCTAAATAATAATTATCAACCTATAAATTACTTAATATTATTCACATTAAACTTTTTGGACCAAATAAATTTGAAAGTATCAATGGAAATTCAACTTACTTTTAAATTTTTGGTGATTATACAAGATTCACTTGGGCCTTTTTCTTATCACCCAAAAATGGAGTTTGTAAATTATACATAAGATTTACTAAGAAAGTAAAAAAATGAAAAAGGGAATAAAAGAATTTTCATTAAAAGTGATCATGGGTAATATTTTTATAATAAATATTTTGATGAACTTTGTGATTTACAAGTTTATAATCATACTTTTTTCACTCTTAGAACACCTCAACAAAATATGGTTGTTGAAAGACAGAATTGAAATCTTCATGAATCTCAAGAACCCTCTTGAATGATTTCAAAATCCCAAAATAATTTTGGGATGAGGTATTAAATACAACTTGTTATATCATAAACCACATTCTCATAAGTTCCATCCTCAAAAATATCCCTTATGAACTTTTGAAAAAATAAAATTATGAAAGTTGGATTTTTCAAAGTGTTTGAATGTAAATGTTAAATTATTGACACTAAATTAATCCTAGGAAAATATTATCCATAATTTTATGAAGTAATATATCTTGGGTACTCAAACTCAAGTAAATAATACTGTGTATTTCATAAAATAACCAAAACCATTGAATAATCCATTCATATCAAATTCGAGAAAAAGTTTCCTAAACCATCATCCCAATTCAAAGATATTTTGGATAACCTTGAACCTTTGATTTTGAATGATTCACATTCTCATAAAGATCCTATAAAGGATTAATTTACATTAATTCATTTAGGTAAATATTTAAAGAAATCAAAATACCACCCCTTGGAAAATATTATTAGCGATCTGTAAGATGGTACTCGTACCAGAAGTTCTATCTTAAATGAAGTTGAGCATCATTATTTTATTTATTTAATAAAACATCAAAACCTTGATGCTGATATTAACAATGAAAATTAGGTTTTTTATATGAAATAAGAGCTAAAACAATTAAAATGGAATAATTTTTTAACACTTATTGAAATACCTAATGATCATCATGTTATTGGTACAAAATGGGCTTTTAGAAATAAATTAGATGATCAAGGTAACATCACATGTAACAAATATAGAATAATAGAAAAAGGATAGATTCAAGAATAATGAATTTATTATGATGAAACATTCACACCTATTTCTTAGCTAAAATCAATTAGAATCTTATTGGTATTTTTTGCACATGTAAATTTCAAACTTTTTCAAATGGATGTTGAAAGTTTTTTTCTAAATGGTTTTATTTCTATTTTTTTTGTGAAAAACCACCCAGTTTTGAAAATACAAAATTTTAAAATTATATTTTTATGTTAAAAAATTCTTTATATCATATAAAACATGACCATTAGGCCTGGTATGAAAGGATACAGAGTTTTATTTTATCAAATTATTTTAAAATGGGAAAATCAGATTCAACATTATTTCTAAAAAATGTTTCAAATGATATTTTAATCATTCAAATCTATATTGATAATATAATTTTTAGATCAAAAAATGAATCTATTTGTAATTATTTTTCAAATATTATGATAAAATAATTTGAAATGGGTATTATGGGTGAGTTAAAATTCTTTTTTGGTCTTCAAATCTCCCAAAACAAGGATGGAAATTTTGTAAGGAAAATAAAATACACTAATGAACATATAAATGATTTTGGAATGGATCATGGTAATAAAATAAGTACACCTATAACTACTTATTTTAGGTTAATATTGGATGAAGTTGGTAAACTGGTTGACAAAAATATTTATAGAAGAATGATTGGGAGTCTTATTTACCTCACTACAACCCGACAAGACATTATGTTTAGTGTTTTTATTTATGCTTATTTTCAATCCAATCATAAATAATATCATTTAAAATCTCTTAAAAGGATTTTTCATTTTTTTAAGGTTATAAAAATCATGATTTATTTTATCCTAAATGAACCTTTTTAATCTTTCATGTTTTTTATGCCAATTTTGGGGGATTTAAACTAAATAGGAAAAGTAAAAGTGTGAATTTTCACCTTCTTAGAAATTTCTTAATCCCTTGGAATAATAAAAAAAATTAGTTGCTTTGTTGACATCCAAATCAAAATATATAGCTATAAGGAGTTTTTAAACCCAAATTATATTGATGAAACAAACACTCATAGATTTTTTACTAGAATTTATTCATGTTACAATTAAATGTGATAGTTCTAGTACCATAAGCATCTCTAGAAATCCAATTTATCAAACACACAATAAGAACATTAATATCTAGCATCAATTTTTGAGTTTCCTATTTCAAAAAGTAGATGTCATGTTAGAATATATTAGAACGAAACTTCTATTATCTGATATCTTCACAAAACCCCTTACTTTAAAACATATTAACTTTATTAAAGAGGATTTAGGAATAGAATTTTTGTAATTTATTTTATTATATCTTCTTATATATGTTTTATATTTTTAAATCTTTATTTTTTTTAAATATTTTATTTTCCTTAAAAATATTATTTAAAAAATTCAAAAACATGTTTTTATAATGAATTTGATTATCATATCCTTATTTTATCTCTTATCTACCTAATAATTTTTGTTTATAAGTATTTTTCTAATAATAAATGGGGTGAAAATTTTAATCTATAAAGGGAGAAAATTATAATGTATATGGTGGAGAAAAGTAAAATTTCAAAGAAAAAAATAATATTTTTTTTAATAGTGTAAAAAATTATATCATCAAGGGAAGGGTGAAATCATATATCACAAATGGGGAAGATATCTTTAAAATATAATAGTTTTTAAGGGAAGGTAAGGATATTGATTAAAGTGTGAGATATATTCTTTCATAGAAAAAATATTTCTAAATATTTTCTTATTTACTCTTTCTTACTCACCTTCTTATTATCATTATGATTAATCTTAAATGATTTTTTTTATCATAAATTAGGGGGAAATTCTAGAACCTCTTTTTTATGATAAAAATCACTAAAAGTGTTTCTAAATTTTTTTTAGTATATTTTAGTCATTTTGTTTTGAACTCTCCAAAGGAATTTTTTGGAACAAGTGAAGGTATCAAAATAAGGATAGATGGATTCCTTGAAGACCTTACTAGTCTTCACCCACCAAACTGGTGGGACAAAAATAACCTCTTGAAACTCTTTCAATCTTACTGGATAGCTAGTGGATCTCACAATGTAACTGATGGAGTCTAAACAAAACCATTAATCTAGAGTAAGTGCACCATCTAACCAATGGAATAGGGTGGCTAGTGGGTGGCGTCATTCCAAAATAGTTAGAGAACATTAATTTCTTAGTCTAAAAGCTCTGATTCATCTTAGTAAATACTTGAATCAATCCAAGGATCCTTAATCACCTATGAAGGATATAAATATAAATAAAGGGAGAATTGAATCTCATCTAAGATACCTATGGAAACCGATTATCACCAAATTATTCTTGATCGATCCACAATGAACTTTTTCAAGATATATCTAAGAAAAATTCCATTATACAAATGCAATTGAGCTTCAACATCTATAATACAATTTTAATCACCTCTCTTTTTTAAGCCTCTTTTTTTCTTCCATTTTGTGATTTTTAAAGAATCTTATTCTACCTTATCACACACACCCTCTCTCTCTCTATTCATATTTTATATTCATCTAAATATTCAAGAGAGTTTTTAGTGCTTTGTAAAAACAAATCAATAACTTCTTAACCTTCTTATTTAGGTGATCACCACCATTAAAGTGAGGGTTCTTGGTTCTTGTTTTACATTAAAACCATGGTTCATCTTCTTTGATACTTGGTTTTTGTTAAAACCAAGGGATTACTTTATTCTTTTATGATTATTGTTTTCTGTTAAAATCAAAGGAGAAACACAACCATCTCAAGACTTATTGAGTAAAAGAGACTTAGGGGATCATTCTTGATCTATTATTGAATTTCTTTACCAAAGTGTGCCTTTTTAATTTCCAAAATTTATTTTTCATTATGCTTAAGGTTTTAATATTGTTTACGATCAATTTACTTTGATTGTTTTTTTATTGAATCAATTACTTGAATGATAATCACTTTTATTTTATTTCATCATTTTAAAAAAATTAAAGGAAATTTATCCCCACCTATTTCCATTTTACTTCAACCTATACACTGAGTATAGGTCACTTATACTTAAATTTTGTTGATTTTTGAATAATTTATTTAATAAAAGTGATGAAACCCTTGTATTATAAATTTAAGTTTAATTTAAGTCTAATCAATATTAATGGTAGAATAAGTGTGATGAAATTCCCTCACTCAAAGTTCTCAAGAAAAGGTGATTGAAGAGACTATATTTATTGGAAATGAGGGAGAGAAATATCATTTAATTTTGGTTTTAAATGGGTATAAACAATAAATCAAAAGAGGTAGATTGAAGATCCCATTGGATGGTGATGATGAAGTATTATATTTATTATCATTTAATTATAATAAATTCAATGAGAAATTTGAAAGTGTAGTTTTCTATTGGTGATATAGAAATAACTCCCTTATAAGTTCACACTCTAGAAGGTGGAACTATTAGAAGGAGGAGCACTCTATATTCATGTTATACTACCAAAAAATGATAATGAATGAAGACTGTATAATCTGAATAAATGATAGGTTGAGCTCATGTCATCAGAAGTAATGAAGAGAATTAAAGAAATTGTTGTTTATGGAAGGAGTATGTATTCATAGAGACTATTATATCTAGAACCAAATTATACATTATATGATTATAGAACCAATCTTCATTTTATTCAAGAAAAGTGATGAAGGATGAAGAAGCACTATCCATTACATATCGAATTGTAGTTTCCTGGAATTTTATCTTTAGAAGATAGAAAACATCTGATGATTTTTGAACTACTCTTCAAGTTAAAGATAAATTATTAAACATCAAAGGAGGATTGTCTAGAAAAATTATTTTGAATAGTTGATAAAATGAAAGATTTAAGGGAACCCATTTGAATAGAGAAGGTGAATAAATGGGTAGATAAAAGACCCAATTGGAGAGATTTAAGATATGATTTAAAGAAGGATAATATTTTTTGACTAGAAGTTATATAATTTACTTCTAGATAAAGAATAGTTATTTGGACATTTTGAATCTAGAATATGGAAATATAGGATGATTTTAAGTCACTCATTAGAAAAGATGAAGCTAGAGTGATCAGAAGGGTGGACTACACTAAAGAATTGAAAAACTCCAAAAACTTCATAAGTGTGATTTTAAACTTTGTAAGAGTAAATGTAAGTTCACAAGTGTCATATGGTACTTTATAAGAGTGACGCTAATAAATGTATTCCAAGAAAAATAGCAAAGTAATTAAGTGTAGTGTAGACTGAGATATATTTATATAAGTAACACCACAAGAAGATATATTAAATATTATGATCTATAAATCTATAGAAGATGAAGTTGTTGAATGGGTTAATGACCAAGATAATTAAAATAATATAATAAACAACCCATACCATGCAGCCATTGTTTTTTCAATGGAAGAAACAAAATTTTGTTGGAATATAAACAATGATTCAAACCGACTTGATCGAACTCTAAGTCGATCAGAAAGAGAATGGAGTTAATTATGTACACTCTATAAGAAGGTGAAAGTAGATTGATTTGATATATGAATACACTAGAAGTTATATATATAATATCCCACCCCTCCTTATTGTATTGAGTCGAGGCAAAATTGATACTTGGCCTTAAATGACATCCTCAAGGCTCCAAAGGATGGAAATAAATTCCAAGGGTTTCATTGAAATTTGGGGATGATTTTCCCTTTGAGAAATAAAATAATCCAACCAAGCAGACTATAAAAAATAACCACCAAATGATGCATGATAACAAGTTATACAACTTGAAGAATAAAAAATGAATATCAAACCCAATCATAAACATAATACCATAGTGGAAGGCTACCAACATCAAATTACAAAGCGGAAGACAAAACCAATAAAACTCAAAGACTCCAAGACATAACTCCATAGCTCCCAACATGGTCTATGCTCAAACTCCACCATATAACACAAGTATCATGAAGCACCACTAAATAAATGTGATACCTTTCCTTTACCTATATCCCAATAGAAAATATCTACAAAAGCACCAAAGTTCCAAGGTAGGGGTGAGTAATGAAACTCAGTAGGATTTCCCCATATGATTCCCCTACTCATGCCCCTAGGATAGAACAATATAGAACATTTATATAAAAAAAATTATATAAAACCATTATAAATAGATAAAAAAATATATAAAAAGGCCAATAATTTTCATACCAAAATAGTTTTCAATTAAATCAAACAACTAATTCTTTTAAAAAAAATCACATCCCTTTTTAGCATACCCATTCCATTATTCACACACACACCCAGATATGCAGGCTTCTCTAAATGTTCCATAGACATGAGTAGTTTCTCATACATCCACTAATTCTTCACTAAGTGTCCAATCACCTTGTTCCCCAATGACACACACACCTTACCTAGGGTCACATCCATTTATACCTTAATGGTACGCACCCCTTATTCAGGGTCACATCAAAATCATGAACTCACACAAACCATATATTCCAAAAAAAACCATTTCAATCCATTTCAATAAAACATAATTTTTATTGAAAACATTTCCACAAAACATTTTTCTATAAACCAAACAAATCCATATTTTAAAATCATCATTTTAAAATCAAGAAGACAAAGCACTTTACACAACCAATTTCCACAAATCCACAAATCCAAAAACTATCACTAAATAAGGTTTTTACCATGATTCGCGCATCAATTTTGCAATCAATTTCAATCAATTCAAAAAAAATTAAACTAATACTTCATGTTATAATAATATTAGTTGATAGTGAATCCACATACCTTATAGATTATTATGAAAACAAAGAATGACATGAATTCTTCAAAAAAAAACAAGTTGAATCTCCAAAAAACCCACATTAGATCTATTTCCCTAACATCAACACAACAATATATCAACATGATTGGAAACAAAAACCATATATATATCTAAAATAGACTATATATAAGAATATGAGAAAGGGAAGATGAGTATATCTAAGGAAAACTATGAAAAACTACCACAAATAAAGACTTACCAAGGAAATCAGGCATCAACTCACAAAGAAAAGCCTTCAGATAGATTCTAGATTAATGGGGGAAGACTCTACAGCCCTTGGGAGGAAGAAATATCAAGTTGGGGCTGAAATGGGTGAAAATTAGGGTCTTAGAGTTTAAAACAAGTGAGATCCACCTTTTTAGGATCTCACTTTTAAATCATGCACAGTTAGTTGCACGGTTAGAAAAACTGTGTGCTAACTATGAGTTAGCCTCTACCTTAAGAAGAACTTTGCATGGTTGTCCTGAATGGTTAGAAAAAACATGTTCTAATCATGAAAAATCCCTCTGTACCAATTTGTATGATTTCTCTTGGGTGGCTGCTTGGTCTAGCCAAAACGTACGCAAAACTGTGTGCCTTCCTAGAAGCCCATGTTTCACTATGCATGGTTTCCTGTAGTATTTTCATGGTTTTCACTAACCATGATCAAATATTATAGATTTAGAAAATCCAAAAAATATTCTAAAAGTATTCCAAACCCTCCCAAAATTCACACAAACCCTTTACATACTTAAAAATAATAAATAAAGTGTTGCTTACTTGAAAATAAGGGTGATACATTATCTCCACCACTGGCATTTCCATCCCTAAAAAGTAGAAAACCAGCATTTCCCTAAAATAGTTTGGGCCATTGCTTGACCATTTATTTCTCTTGTTCCTATTTCTATTCCTAAATCCAACCATACTTCCTCAAATCCCTCACTAGACTGATGCTTTTACCACATAATAATTTTTCTTTCCTATCCAAAATCCACAATGGAACATGCACAAATGAAGCATCTGGATCTAGGCCAATGTGATCCCATAAAATCACATGGTTCAGATCAGGCTGATAATTTTTTATCTGAGATACATGAAACACATTATTCACTATAAGGAATCGTGGTGGCAAATCAAACTGATGTACCACCTCACCAAACTGTTCTAAGATCTCAAAGGGGCATATATATTGAGGATATAACTTTACATGCTTCCCAAAATGATGATTTCCAGGCCTTGGAGAGATCCTCAATTACACATGTTCACTAACCTCGAATGAAAATGGTCATAGATGATGATCCACATATTATTTATGATGACTCTATTTCATCTCTATCCATTTCCTGATCAACTAAATCTTCTATGTTTTTTCTTGGACAAGGCTTTTCACGACCAGTGAAGTCTCACTTATTTCCACCCAATAAAGTGGAGAATGAAAAGTACACCCATACAATGATTCAAAAGGATCCATCTATATCAAGGCCTAATAACTTTTTTTATATGTTCACTCCACTAATAGTATGTTATCCTCCCATGATCCACCAAAATCCATTACACTATCCCAAAACATATTTTCCAATGTTTGTCTCATCTGTTCGGATTGTCCGTCCATTTGAGGATGAGACATCGTAATCATAGTCAACTGAGTACCAAGGGATTTCTATAAGTATTTCCATAAATTAGACATAAATATCAGATCTCTTTCCGATACTATCGAAAATAGTATTCCATTCCTCTTTACCACTTCTTGGATATAGATTTTTGACAAGTTCTCCACTGTATGATATTCACGAATAGGGATGAAATGGGATGACTTCATGATAAAATCCATTATCACCCATATTAAATAATTTTTCAAACTATTCTTGGGTAACCAATTAAAAAATACCTGGATATTTATTCCCATTTCCAAATAAGAATAGGTAAAGACTACAACATACCTACTGACTACTAATGTTTTTACTTAACCAACTGACAGTTAATCATTTTGAAACAAACTTAGCCACTTTCATTTTTATATTGACCCACCAAAACTATGCTTTAAAAACATTATACATATTCTATATTTTAGGATGAATATTGCATCTTGAATGGTGGTAAGAAAGAAGAAGTTGCTTTTGACAAACCATAGGTATGACCATATGATTTTGAAACCACAAAAATAAACTCACATCCAGTTTCCATACCTCAATTTTCACCCCACCATTTATTTTTTCCCTCATAGAAACACATTCATAATCAGATGTATACACCTCTTTAACCATCTACACTAAATTAGGAATGAAATAAACTGAAATGAAAACCACAACTTCACCTTTTTCTTCAAATTCCAGGTGAATGTCTATTATTACTAACATCAACTACCACGGATCTAAATCCTCTTTTTCCAACTGACTATATGAATTTCTTTTTAATGCGTCTACAACTGTATTAACTTTACCCGGTGTATACATGAAGTCAAAGTCAAACATTTGGAGATACTCCATCCTTGTTCTTTTCCTCGGGTTCAAATCCCTTTGTTACAAAATTTGTTTCTAACTCTTATGATCTGTAAACACTATAGATTTCTCACCAAATAGGTAATGACACCAAGTATTTGAAGCATGGACTACAATATCTAACTATAAATCATTTTTTGGGTATTTTTTATCATGAAACCATAGCTGCCTTGAGCCATAAGCAACAACATGATCTCCTTGCATGATAACACATCCCAACCCAGATCTCAAAGCATCACGATACACCACGTACCCTTGTCCTGATTCTGGAAAAATACAAATTTTTATTGATGTAAGGTGAAATTTAATCTCTTGAAAATACTTCTGACATTCATCGTCACATTGTAATGGAACATTTTTCCTCATCAAATCTATCATTTGTGAAGACATTCATGAAAAATCATACACAAAGCATTGATAATAACCATCCAAGCCAAGGAAACTACATATATCAAAGATATTATTTGGAAGTTTCCAAGAGATAACAACCTCTATCATTTCTAGATCCAAAAAAATTAATATTTGAGAGATTACATGGCCAAGGAAATGTACCTCTTATATCCAAAAATCACACTTTGATAATTTTGAATATAGACAATGATCTCTCAAGATTCCCAACACTATATCCAAGTGTTTCTTATGCCTATCCCTTTCCCTTGAATACACCAATATGTCATCCAAAAACACCACCACAAAATAATTGATATATCTTTGAAATATTGGATTCATAAATTCCATAAAGACTGATGGTTCATTCATAAGACCAAAAGGCATCACCACAAATTTTTAATGGCCATATCTACTCCTAAAATCTATTTTTGGAATATCTTACTTCTGAACCCAAAATTGGTGACAAACTGGGTGCAATTAAATATTAAATAAACACTTAACTCCCCTCAATTGATCGAAAATATCATAAATTCATGGAAGTGGATACCATTTTTTATTGTAACTTGGATAAGATTATGATAATTCACACAAAATCGAAGAGTTATATCCATCTTTTTGAAAAACAAGACTGGTGATGGGCATAACAACGTGCTCACCAAAATTAACCATTTTCTTTCCAGCTCTTATAAATGCACTTTAAATTCCCTTAATTCTATTGGTTATATCTAATAATATGGAATGGAAATAGGACTGGCCCCCGGAAGGAGATCAATTGTAAACTCCACTTCTCTTGTGGGTGGAAACCCTAATAAATTCTTGGGAAAGACATACAGAAACTATTAAACAACCATTGGAAAAATTTTATTATCGATCTCTTCCATTGATGAAAAATTTAAAACTACGAACTAGTATGATATCATTCCAATTGCTGGTTTCAACAAGCATATTGAACCAGCCTTTACATTCTGGTCTTCTCTAAAGAGATTTTTGATGCCATCCTCATTCGTAAAACTAACATGTCATGTATAATAGTTAATGTGAGATTTAAACATTTTCAACCAATCCATACCTGGTATTCTATCATAGACATTTATATCAAGAATATGGAAATCCCATATCAACTTATCTCCATTAATAGTTATCGAACATATTCTACACATGATGGTCAACATTCTCTTTGACCAAGATGTGTTTTATGTTTCAACATAGAAGGTATCATCTCAACATTTAAACCCAAAAAATCAAAAACATGATAAGTAATAAAGTAATGGGATGCACCCATATCAAAAAAAATCTTGCATAAGGGTAAAATTCAAAAGAATCATACCTCACACCGTTAATGTTCCTGATTGATCATCCACAATAACTTGTTCCTCTTCATATAATTTCTTACATGATACACTTTGTTCCTTATTTACCTATTGATATTTCCATTATTCAAGAGTCATGGTATTCTTAGAATCACTATGGATAGCTCCATTATACTGATGAGGATTATTCTACTACCCTTGTCCCATCAAAACATATGATGATTGCGACACATGAGATGTATCCCAAACACTCGATCTTAGAGCATTCTAACAATAGCAATGGAGATTCCCCACCTGATTTCAATTGGTATGTTCTCTAGGATTTTTGTACACTCTCGCTTCATGTGGTTAACAGAACCACATTGGAAACATCCATCTTTACTCTTGGGCCTTGTAGGAATATTTACTTATCCAACTATCTGATTATGAGTCATCCCCATACCTTGGAAATAGGTGTCCCACTTCCACTTGTTCCCAACATTAGAGTTCCCACTATTTACCATAGGTATCAACATGATTTATCCATCCATAGCTCCTGATATGTCCCTTTATTCCATTGTCTCTCTATTAAACATCTCTATATAATCCATTATACAGAGCACAATAATCTTTGAGAGAATTTCCTACCTCATCCCAGATTTAAATATGCATTCCTTTAAGGACGCACTAGCATCAAATTTGGGTGAAAATTAGACTAAATTCATAAATTTATCCACATAGTATATCACTAAGAGGATATCCTACTTCAGGCTGAAAAATTATATCATTCTTGTAATCTTGAACGTATAAGGATAGAATTGTTTGTTGAACAACTCTTCAAAATCCTCACATTATAGGACATGGTCTAATTTAACCTGAACTGCTAAATCCGACCATTGGCATTCAAGATCCTCTAGTATATAAGTCACCAACTTGACTTTCATATCTACTGGTGTGTTAATGAAATCAAAGATTCAATTCATCATATTTATCCACACCTCTTCCTTTTCTAGTTCTGAATCACCCTGAAAGATGGGTGGATTATACTTCTAGAAATGGATGGAATGATCCACTTTCCTTAGTTCATCCCTCTTTTTCCCTCTATCCACAGTATTAAAATCTTGGACTACACTTTGAACCAACTTTTGGTTCACCTGTGGCTCTGGTGCAACCACATTCTTAGCAGCCTCTTCCATTTGATATCTTCTATACCTACTGAGTGTTATCTTCTATAAACATAACAAATTCCATAAGTCTCACTCTCTAGAAACTAAAGGATTAACAATTTAAAATTCTACCACATCATCTATCACAACATTACTTTACGAAATAAAAAAATTTCTGTGTTCATCCATTTTTGAAAATTTCACCATTCTTTTGAAAATAAAACCAGTTTTAAAATATTGCATCATGTTGTTTTCAAAATATCACATTTAAATTTTTTTTTGTTTCTTGCTTTTGTTTTTTTTCAAAAATAAAATTTTCACACCAAAATCATAAATCATTACTCAAAATGAAATATTTACTCTTAGTGGGAAGTCATTTATATAATGCATATCACCATCTTCTCATTGACTAAGCCCATGATAATGAGATTACAACTCCTATAAGTGTCTCCAAAACACTTATGTACCCAACTCCTTGGTGACTTTAAGTTCATGATAAAATGGTTAGATATGTATTTTTATGCCCTACATTTAAATTCCTGACAATCCTACTCCTTTATACCAACCCAACTTGAGGATTAAACTAGAATGAATTTCCAACTTCCAAGATCGAAACCCAATACCACGTGTCCCAAAAATATTGGACCAATAAAGACTGATATCATTTGAAAAAAGTATTGAACAAGATGATACCACTTGTAACATCATACCCCTCCTTATTACCTTGAGTCAAGGTGGAATTGCTAATTAGACTTAAGTGACATCTGTAAGGCACCAAAGGCTGGAAATAAATGTCAAGGGATTCATTTAAAATTGGGGTTTAATTTTTCTTTTGAGAAGTAAAACAACCCAACCAAGAAAACCATAAAAAATAACCACTAAATAATTCATGATAACAAGTTATATAACTCGAACCACAAAAAAATGAATATCAAACCCAACCACTAATAGATTACCACAACATAAGGCTACCAACATCGAAGTACAAAGTGGAAGAAAAAACCAACAAAACTCAAAAACTCCAAGACATAACTCCACACCACCCAACATGATCCATGCTCCAACTCCACAATACAACCTAAGTATCATGAAGAACCTCTAAAGAAATGTTATATCATTCCTTTACCTATATCCTGATAGAATATATTTAAAAAATCACCAAGGTTCCAAGGTAGGTGTGAGTAATGAAACTCAGTAGGATTTCCCTAAATAACTTCACTAATCATTCCACTAGGATAAAAAAAGTTAACACATTTATATAAATAAATTTATATAAAAACATTATAAATAGTTCAAAAATCTATAACAAACCCAATCACATTCATACCAAAATATTTTCCAAGGAAAACAAACAACCAATTCTTTTTAAAAAATCACGTTACTTTATGGATACCCATTCCATGATTCACACACACACACCCATGCATGCATGGTTATCTAAAATTTCCATACTTATAAGTGGTTTCTCTTCCATCCACTAAGTCTTCACTAAGTGATTAATCACCTTGTGTCCTAATTTCACATGCCCTTTACCGAGGTTTATGTCTCTTTGTACCACAATGGTACACATCCCTTATTCAAGGTCTTATCAAAAGTATGAACTTACACAAATCATATATATAAAAACCATTAAAAAACAACCATTTAAATCCATTTTAATAAAACATAATTTTTATTGAAAACCTTTCCACAAAACCATTTTCCATAAACCAAACAAATCCATATTTTAAAATCATCATTTTAAAATCATGAAAACAAATCACTTTTCACAACCAATTTCAAAAAATCTACAAATCCACAAACCATCACTAAAGAAGGTTTCTAAAATGATCCAAACATCAATTTTACAATAAATTTCAATCAATTCAAACAATTTTAAACTACGACTTCAATTTATAATAAGAGGAGTCAAGTGTGAATCCACCTACCATGAAAATTATGGGGAAAATGAAAAATGACGAAAATTATTCAATAAGATCATGTTGAATCTCCAAAATCATGCCTTATATCTCTTTCCCTAAAATCAAAATAGACATATATAAAGATTATTGGAAACAAAAACCATAGATCTATCCATAGTGAACTAGATCTACGTACCCAATAAAGGGAATATGGGTAGATTTAAGGAAAACTACAAAAAACTACCACAAACAAAGTCTTACTAAGGGAATTGGGCTTCAAATCACCAAGAAAAGACTTAGGATCACTTCCAGATCCATGGGGGAAGACCCCAAATCCTTTGGGAGGAACAAATATCAAGTTAGGTATGAAATGGATGGAAAATGAAGGGTTTAGAGGTGAAAATTAGTGAGATCCACTTTTTTAGGATCTCACTTTTAAACCATACACAGTTAGTCACACGGTTAGACAAACCATGTGTCGATCATGCACCAGCCTCTGCCTCAAGAACCACCTTGCATGGTTGGCCCACATGGTTAGACAAACTATGCACCAGCCATGTAAAATCCATTTATCTCACTTTTCATGGTTTCTCCTGGGGGGATGCATGGCCTGGAAAAAACATGCACCTAACCATGCGCCTACCCATAAGCCCATGTTTCACTATGCTCGGTTTCTTATAAAAGTTTCACGATTTCCAATAACCATGATAAAATCATGAACCTTTGTAAAATCACCCAAGACATTCCAAAATTCTTCCAAACCCTCCCAAACTTCATCTAAACACTTTACATACTTAAAAAAATAAAGGGTTACTTACTTGAAACCGGGGTGTTATAAGATCAATGGAAGAAGATGGTGAAATGAAGGAATCAAGAGATGTGGTAGTTCCTAAGAAGATTAAAGAAAAGGATAATAATTAGATGATCATCCAGGAGTTAAAGCAATATAATTTCAAGATATCAGTCATACTGGTGAACTTGATTGATGGTAATATTATGTTTCAAATGGATAAAAGAATAAATAACTTATTCGGTGAATGAATGTGAAGAAGTATATATGCATGGTCTTTGGAAAGTATTGAATGTTAGTGTCTGATTCAATCAATTTATATGATGAAAAGAAGTTGATTTTATTATAAGATAAATATTCAGGAAAAATTTGGAACAAAATTTAATAGAAATGGATATTTAACACCATAAGCTCAAAAGTAAAGTCAAGGTTTGAAGAAGAAGGCTGAAAGAGGTTGGGTGGTTCAGAGAGAAAGGTAAAACTAAAATATGATAAGTGAAGTCTATGGAAGGTAGACCAAAAAAATATTCTAAGTAAATTCACATAAACATTGTGAATTCACAATCATTGTGGAAATGTTGAGATGGACATTAAAAGTGTAAAACTTACAAAGGGAATTTCGTGATTCAAGATAATATTTTTAGATGAGTTGAAGCTTATACAAACCAAGATTTGTGGTATTTTTAACCAATTAAAAACCTGATATCCTCAAAATATATTGAAGGTTAAAACCAAATTAATTTCATAAGAGTTAGTTTCAAATTGAAACTCATGTGTTCTCCACATTTATCAGAGGAAGTTTGGCTATATGAAGGGGGAACATTATTTGAGTGAAAGTTGTTGATAAAGAATAATTGAGAGAGATATTGATATCATTGAGAAACATAAAATAGAGGAATCAACTAACCAAGTACATTATCGAATATCATAAGTGTTGGATGAGTGAGAATAATGGAACTTATAGTTCTCAGTAAGTTGGGTTAGGTCACCAGAATTAGATTATTAGAAGAAGGAAAGCTATAATGACATCAAAAAATAGCCTATGGTACATCTAGACATTGAAGTTATTTGAAGTGAGTGGTATATATTCAATTTACCAGAATCAAGGTCAAGCCAACATGTATACTAAGTATAACAGAATATACTCAAGTGGAACTTTTAGTTCTATCCTTGGAGTTTATGAAGAACCTCTGAATACTAGTGGTTATTATATAAACAACATCACCATTCAAACCATAAGGTTTATGAATGTTTGGAGGAAATATAAAGAACCAATCAAAAGATAATTGATCATTTTTAAGGGTGGTCGATATTGAACAAGCCTTTTGGTTTTTTATGTGGTAAAATGTTTAGTATAGGAGTTAAGTATAGGTTGATTCCATCTCATCGCAAACTGTAATCACTTCTATACAGTAGTGATAAATTTTTTGTTATGGATTTGATACAAACACAACAAGGAGTGGGTTTCCCGCCCTAAGGATGAAGCTTATAAAAATATCATGTGATGACCTCATTTACTTTTTTTACTGTATGTGGTGTCATTGTGTTTAGGACATACAATATTCATTCATACTAACAAGTGATAGGGGATTGAGTAATCAAAGGGGGTGATAGATTTAAGTTAAACTTATCTAGACATTTTTTCCATATTGATTCCCACTCCCACCTATCAATGTAGTTTCATAGTAAAATGGGACTAGCACCCTCATATTTATCTAACTGGACATTTTTATCCTCAAGTTTCATAATTATGAAGATAGAAAAACCTATTGAAATTGTAATATGTTTGAGTAAGAGATAATGTTACCTAATTTTTTTTATAGTGAACTTATGAGCCTCTAATGAAAGAAACTTGGATCTGATACAATTTTTTGAGAATCTCATCTAGAACTTCAACCACTAGAAGTTAAGTCACCAGAACCACAATGATGAAAACAAGAATAAGTGGTAATTCTCTAGACTTCATTGTAATGGAACATGGAAGAAACACCTCACCCAAATCACCTCACTTAGTATAAATTACTCTATCTTGTTCACTAACAAATAAAACAACCATTCAATTAAAACATGAAAGGAAGTGAAAGAAAGAAAGAAAGACATAAGAGGTTTTGTGTGGTTTGGACTTCCTTCACATGCCAATGAGGAAGATTGAAATCTTTTATTTCCTCAAAATTAGAAGGTTTACAGTTACTATGACTGGACAACTATATAGATCATTAAACTTAATGATTTCTCAACACCTCAGCATGTGGTCCCTCCGACATTTATATATTGAGTCCTAGTAGGTCAACTGGTTGTACCTACATTTTACATTTGTGGAGCTCCATTTGTTCATAATAGTGACCACCAATATCTTATGGAACTCCTTGTCCAGACCGCCAAACACTAGCAGATGGATAGTGCACCATCACTTCACTCATTTTCCATAAAACCATGTTAGGAGTGATTCAAACAAATTACATATCCAACTTTTAGTGAACCGACACGAGCACATCCCATCATTTAAAGAAATTAAAACCACATGCACATCCATTGAAAGATGGTATCTTCTAACCACATCACTTCTAACCACTGAAGACCTATTTTCACTGCTCTTACAAGTATAAAGAATCCACCTGAGTTTATCCTTATATTAAATTGAATCAAACACTTGAAGATGCTTCAAAAAACCCAAAAAATATTTCACTAGTTAACATGTCAGTTCCTTATATAAAAATTAAAATCATGGGAATACTCTAAAAGTTTTTAAGACTGAATTTTATAGAAAAATTTACGGGAGATTTGATGACTACTTTGACTTAAATTCATTAAAGTTTGAATGAAGAGGTGTATTTTTAAAATTTTAAATAAAATTTGAATTTTATCCCTTTTATAATCTTTAATATGAATATAGTGGTGGTTTTAACTATGTATTAGATAATATTGATTGTGTTTTATGATGAGATATAAAGTCAAAAATCTCAAAGAATCATAAAACAAGAGCACTGATTTCATGTAAAGCTAGGGATGTTGGTTACTAATTTAAAATTAAAGAGAAACCAAGAAAAGAGTATCTACAACAAGAGAACATAATAGAAGGTGGAGAAAATAAAAAGTTAAACTAGAAAACTAAAAAGTTGAACTAGAAAACCAACTAAGATGGGATGAAAATGTCGTAGGAATATCACGATGATTAGGTGAAGACTATTTTAGTGGATTAGCTTGTAAATTGGTGAGATTCTATTCTTTCCAATGATTTATTTATTATTTGATTATTTTGACTATTCTAACCTATAATAAAAGGTAGGGTAAGGTTGAATGACCCAAGGAAAGCTCAAAAAATTCCAATGGATCAGCTTACCTGGGATTCAACTTCCTTTTCTTAATAATACTCTCTTGAGTCATATTGGAGACTCTCTCATTTCCTTCCTCTTCTTAGATGAAAAGACCCCTCATCTCCTCGACATCTTGATGGCTCGGCTGTGTGTGGAATTAGACCTCTATAAGTAGATTCCTGATCACATTCTCCTTTATGTTGGTGATTCTCTCTCTTGGTGTAAAAAAATCTTTTATGAGTCTCCAGTGCGGTTTTGCTCCTCCTGCAACCTTCACAGTCACTCCCTTTCTTTGTGCCATAAGCAGCGCCGGAGGCTAGAGGCTCCAATTGAGGATCATGATCCCACTCCTTCCTCTCTGATTTCGTCAGATGCTCCCCAGGTTAGGCCCCCATATCCACCACCCCCAAAAAAGGATCTTTTCTCCCTTTCTCAGCTATTTTCGTTGATTCCTGCTCCCCCTCAGCCTCTGGAACCCATCCCTTATGTTCACCCTCTTCTACCCTTGCACCTTCCTATGGTCCTATTCAAGCCTTCCCAACCTCTTTTCCATCCCCCTCCCCTCAGGAGTCTCAAGGTTCCCATTAAAGGGAAGGCTTTAGTGCGGTCCCCCTCTCCTCCAGATGTGTCAGCATGGATGGACCCTAGTTCTTCAGGCTTTGCATAAAAGATACTCCAACCTTGATTCTTCCTCCTTGCTTGAGCAAGATATGGGCACCCTAGTAAATTCTTCGTGCCTTGGCTCCTCCCCACATTCTGGTGTTCAAACTCGGTCTAAGACCAAGAAGCTACCAGGATCATGCCCAATCAAAAGAAGCCTTTTTCATCAGGATAAAATCCAAGACGTCACCATCTTCAATGTTTAATCTCATGATCTAGAACTCCCATGGATTATGAGGATGGGTGAAATCAGATTTTATCTTCCATGAGGTTCGCTCTAACAAGATTTCTTTAGTGGATATTCTGGATCCCAAGCAGAACATGGACAAGATCTCAACTTTTGGAAAGAGAATGGGTTTTCATCTTTGATTGTATGGTCACCCCATCAACCAGCATATATGGATTTTCTGTAATTTTCAACTCTTTGTGGATCGAGTTGATTTTTTGAATCAAAATATTATTGTTAAGATCTCTTCCACTACAGGAAAACAGGATATTTGCGACGGGTGATTTGCAACGGAATCCCGTCGCAAAGACCTTTTGTGATGGGGCTCCGTCGCAAATCGCCCGTTGCCGAAAATGGCATCGCAAATAGGTGTTTTGCGGCGGTCCCGTCGCAAAAAAAGTATTTGCAATGGTATTTTTCCTCCGTCGCAAATTGTTTTTTGTTTATATATATAAAAGGTATTTGTGACAGGCCGTCGTAGATATATTAGTTGTGACGGGTTTCTAACCCGTCACAAATGGGAAATTTAAAAAATATTTGCGACGTAGGTATTTGCCACAGACCGTCGCAGAAATAGTTTTTACGATAGGTATTCTTCCCGTCGCAAATGGGACAGTAAAAAAAATTATGACGGGACACCCCGTCGCAAATACTCTCGTCGCAAATACTAAAAAAATAAAAAATAATAATTAATACAAATCGTATAATATTATATAAAAATAATAATAAAATTAATAATATAAAAAGTTATATTATTATAATATAAATAAAAATATATATATAATATAATTATAAAATATTAATATATAATATAATAATAATATGAATATAAATAATATTATATTATATAATAATACTAATATTAATAATATAAAAAATTAATATAATATTATTATTATTAAATTATGTATATAATAATAATATTAATATTAATAATATAAAGAAATTATATTATTATAATATTAATAATAAAAAATATATATAATATAATTATGAAATATTAATATCAAAAAATAATAATAATATGAATATAAATAATATAATATTATATAATAATAATACTAATATTAATAATATAAAAAATTAAGATAATATTATTATTATTAAAATAAACATACATATTTATGAAAAAATAATATTAATATTATTAATATTAATAAAATTATAAAATTATAAACTTCTCAATATTAAAAATAAATATAAAATATTAAAAGTAATATTACTAAAATAAACAGACATTAAAAATAATACTAATAAGTAATAAAATATTACAAAAAATAAAAACAAATTAAATCATGCAATATTCGTACCAATATGAAAGAGGAATTGTAAATAGTTAATATGAAAATAAACTACAAACTCAAATGTTTATTACATGTAAAAAAATCACTGGGGTGGATAATCTGGAGGACCTGGAGGAGGTGGTAGAGGAAACTCCATCCCTAAACTATGATTCAGACGATGAATATACTCCATCTTCTCCTGATGTTGCTCCTCATATCGACGCCTCTTCTCATCCTGCTACTGACACAGCTGCTCTTGCCATCGACGCATCTCTTCATCGTGTTGCTGACGCATCTGTTCCTGCCCCTGACGCAAATCCTCTATAAGCTGACTCTCAGCATGCAGCTGCTTCTGATACTGTGAGGCAGAAGATGATGTCTCTCCACGAGCTCCTCTCGAGCCAGATGCTGACATCGCGGCAGTACCATAATAAGCTACAGGAGTCAAATGAGAGCTGATACCAACTACTCGGCCCTTTTTGAAGCCATAATGGTTCGCCTGCATCCATGTCGTCTCATCAAAATGGTGGGCACTAGTCTGATCACCTGTCTTGTCTTGACTCCCAGCCTGTGTCTGAGAGGTCGCAGCCTTATATGACTCCTTAAGTTTCAATTAGAAATTAAAATGATGAAAATATTATATGCATTTAATTTGAAAACGGAAAAGAAAATAATACTGACCACAATCTGACGCTGGCGGTCACCTCTAATCTCTCCAGTATCCGGATCAGTGTACATCCTCCGATAAATGTCGTATGTTGTAATACAAGGTTGCTCAGCTTCCTATATGAATATAAAATAAACTATTTATATTTAAAGTTGTATAAAATATTAAAAAAAAATTACTTACCAGACGCTCTTTATGTGCACTGAATGTACGACTACCGGCTCAATACGTCACCTCTTGTCTCCCCCGATTCTGTCGACCTAATGCAGATCTCCTCTGAAACCCACCACCCAACCAGTTTGTACATAATCCATCCCAAACGTGAGATGAAATGTACTCTGGTCGATGGGCTCTACAGGACTCATCAAATTCTGTCACTCCGGCTTTCCTCACAGCCGCCTTTCTCAAATTATGCAAAAACAAATGAAAACGGTCATGCATAGACACCACCCATGCCGCGTGGATAGTGGCATTCATGCTCTCGTCGATGGGATACCATAAACCCTAATATAAAGTTTTTAATGAACTAAATTTCAAAATAAATAATATTTAATTACGTACCAGCTAATGATCGAACATGGCGGCCTGCACATCAGCGGGAATCTGATCCCATGTGAGCCAGGGATGAGAAAAATAATTGTGCAAGATAGCGCTCCCCTGTCCAATAGCTATATGCATAAAACTGTGGAAAAAGAACAAATAATCAAACAATTAGAATATAAATAAATTATAATGAAAGATAACTAAAATACACAGGTTATCATACCACCGCATGTGCACATAGAATCCAAGAGGTGGACGTCGCTCCGGGATAGGATTTGGAATCATCAGTCTGGCAAGACCATGCCCCCTTCGAGTACTCCCTGTAGTGCCAATAGCCTGAGGGTTAGATGACTCAATAACCTCATCATCCATAGGTAGATCATCCTCTAGAAACTAACGATACGTTTATGAGTCCATCTGAATCATGAAATGATTGTTATTAGAAAACAGTTTAAAATAACTATTATGTATAGATATATATTTGTTATTATTCTAACCATCATTTTATTGTTTCAATGTTCATCTTCATCATCATCTTCATAGTTTTCAATGTCAATGTCTTCATCTTCCTCATCAACATCATCAATTTCCATATTAGTTTCACTTTCATCATCTCTTGTCATTTCAAATTCAGTTGTAACATCCTTGACAACATCATCACCATCGACCCTTAACTTTGGGGTGCCATCCTCAATATTCATGTCTCTTTGTGAAAAAGATGTGTTTTGAGGAGTGTCATGAAAAATTTCATTTCCTTGCACTTCAGTGGAACTACATTTAGTTTGAGTAAACTGATTTTCTTGAGATTTAAATTTTATTATACTCCACCAATCATCCAACTCTTTTGCAGTAGCACAGTATTTTACATAATAAATTTGATGTACCTGATGAGCCAATAAAAATGGTTCATTTACTGTAAGAAGACTTTTATGTTTAATATCAACAATTCCATGAGTCGGATGAATACACAAGACTCTCTCAGTATCCAGCCATCGACATTTAAACATTGTTACACAATTCTGTCCCAAATAACACAGTTCAATAATTTTTTCAAGCATGCTGTAAAATTCAACTTCAGTATCTCTATGATGTGATCCCTTCAAACAAACACCACTATTCAATGTTTTCTTTGATTCCCCATATTCACGTGTATGAAAGCGATAACCATTCACCACATATGCATTATAAGATTTAACCATTTTTTATGGTGGGCTACTCAATATACGCAATCGACTATCAATATTATCAGCATGTACAGATACCTAAAAATTTCTAAAACATTTGTCACTATTACAAGTAATAAATTGATTTTATATGTAAAACCAAAAAAGAATGTAATTTACCAGTTTTTGAAACCAGTAGGTAAAATTTTTTTGCCGACGTTCTTCTAAGCCAGCTACTGTAATTTGTGGAAATTGTTTCTTGATATGATCATCATATAGCCTATAAATACAATATGATTAATTTACTGTAACAGAATCTATAGAATAAGGGATAGGAGCACTCACTGTACAATTGGTGACATTTCATCACAGTTGAGTAGAACATATGTATGAGCTTTATGATGTTCATCATCTGAAAGCCATCTATCATGAACTCCACCAAAGCCAAGTTCAGGCTGATTGAAAACTGATAATTTATTGTTCATATCATTATCAACATTCCCATCGTTTTGGCCCATGTGGTTAAATTTTGAGGGATATTTAGATTCAATATAATGAGAGCAGAATAAAGCAATTTCCTCTTGAAAATAAGCTTCAGCAATTGAGCCTTCAACTGATGCTTTGTTACGTACTTTTTTCTTCAATTTCTGCATGCATCTCTCAAATGGGTACATCCATAGAAACTGAACTGGACCTCCACATTTTACTTCATGTGGAAAATGTAATATCAAATGTTTCATTGAGTCAAAGAAATCCAGCGGAAAGATTTTTTCCAGTTTGTATATAATTATAACAACAGCTTCTTCCAGTTTTCTTAGTGTATCGTAGTTTGTTGTCGCCGCACACATGTCTCGAAATAAATATGATATATCTGTTATCAAATATCAAATCATATAATTCAACAAACCTCTTTATCCAATAGGCATAAGTATTTCCATTATAACATGACAGTCATGACTTTTTAATTCGGTAATATGACCATTTTTAACACATCTGCCCAAGTTGGAAGCATAGCCATCTGGAAGTCTCAAATCTGCAATCCTCTAACAAAATAATAAGTGACTCTCTTTGTTCAGTGTATAAGCTGCTTTTGGATTCATTAATCTCCGTGATCTGACATTTTCAAACAATTCAAGTTCTGGTCGCTTGCAAATTTGGGAAAGATCTAATCGTGCATTTACATTATCTTTGGTTTTACCCGGTGTATCCAAAACTTTATGAAATAAATTATCAAAATAGTTCTTCTCAATATGTATGACATCCAACATGTGTCGGACCAACAAATCAGAACAATATGGAATATTCCAAAAAAATGCTTTGTTTTGTCCAATTGTGTTCTTTCCCAAATCCATGAATTTTATGTTGGTTTATTGTCGGTCTAAAAGTAATGGAAGGTAATGAAAATAAAACTGATTGTAACTCTGTACCTGAGATCATTTTTGGAGGTTCATCTCTTTCAATTATTCCTTTTCTGAAATGAGATTTATTCCTCCGAAAAGGATGATCGATTGGAAGAAATCTGCGATGACAGTCAAAATAGCAAGGTTTTTTTCCATTCATGATCATAAATGCTTTGTTGTCTCCCATACAGTAAGGACAAGATTTTGGACTATATGTACTCCATACAGATAACATGCCATATGCCGGGAAGTCACTAATTGTCCACATCAAAGCAGCTTCCATTACAAAATTCTATTTTGCAGCAGCATCATATGTACCAACACCATGACTCCACAATAAATTTAACTCATCAATCAATGGTTTCAAATAAACATCAATTTTATTTTTCAGATGTCCTGGGATTAATAATGTCAAAAATATATAAGGCTCTTTCATCAACATCCATGGAGGTAAATTTTACTGAGTTATAAAGACAGGCCAATAGGAATACTGACTACCAAAAGAACCAAATGGACAAAAACTATCAGTAGAAAGACTCAATCACACGTTCTAGGATTCTAAAGAAAAATACAGATGCACTTGATCAAAATGTTTCCATGAATCACCATCAGATGGATGAATCAAGCTTTTACCATTTTAAATATTGGTTTTGTGTCATGACATCATTGTCGATGTGTTCTGAGACATAAATAAATGTTGCAACCTGGGTGTAAGCGGGAAGTATCTCAATTGTTTTACAGGAATCAATCCAGACTTCCCTGATTGAGCTTCTTTATACCTCGATTTTCCACATGTGGGACAACTATCCAACGACTCATTTTCACCAGAATATAGGATGCAATCATTTGAACATGCATGGATATTTTGATAACTAAGGCCCAGATTACGAACCTGTCTCTTGCTCTCATAATAATTAACAGGAAGCACATTTCCTTCAGGTAACAGTGCTTTAACCAAAGAAAATATCTGATCAAAATATTTATTTGACATTCCATTATCTGATTTAATAGCCATAAATTTTGCAACTGCTTCTATTTTTCTTATCTTGAAACCAGGATATAATTCATCCTCAGCAGACCTGAACAACTCAGCAAATTCAGATGGTGCCAACTCGGGAGGTAAATCAACATCATCCTTGATTTCAGTTTGTTGAACGGATGACCCTGCAACATCATGTACTAAATTCTGAAACTGTGATGGATCCTTAATCAAATTATTAGTATTTTCTATGGAACTACGTTCACCGTGTTAATACCAAAAAATATAATCTGATTGAAAACCATAACGCAAGAGATGTTTCCCTATGATGTCAAATGTATCAAACGTTCTCAGAGAACATTTTTTACAAGGACACTTAATTTTCCCTTCTGAAACAAATTCTGGGTTTGATGATGCAAATGATAAGAAAGCTTCAACACCATCAACATATACAGGATTTAAACTAGAACCGTTTGGATTTCTACGCTAATTTATCCAATCGTGATCATATAATAATGATTGATGTCGATTTCCTTATTCCATATTCATATATATGTTTCTAAAAAATATAAAACCATTATTGTTTTTAAATAATTTGATATAAGAAAAACAATATCCTAAAAAGAGAAGATACATAATTATAGTTATTTCTTAATAATTACCAATAATTATAGGTGACACAGTTAGTTTTTAATCATCCCCACTAATTATTATTAATTTAGCAATACTTAGCAATATTTAGAAAAATGAAATATGCTTGAATAATGAAATCAAATTTTGTAATCATCGTTGTGGAGATTATATTACTAATTATTCTTATTTGTTTCTAGCGGATTGGCGGCAGCTCTTTTGCCTGACGACTCATCTCCTTGAAAGGAGATGAGTCGTTAGGGAAAAGAGTCTCTTTTGTCCGACGACTCATCTCTTTTTAACTTTCTACCGACTAAAATCAATATGAAAAACTTGCTCTGACATACGTTAGAGCACATTTTTCATACTGATTTCAGTGGGATAAAGTAGCAAAGATATGAGATGTTGAACAAAAGGTAGCCGCCAATCCACTGGAAATATTTCCAATTTATAACCATGTAATCGAATCTATTTGATATTTGATTAATTATTACTAATTATTACAAATCTCAATATTTCCAACAGATTTTTCTCTATTCTTAACATGTTCAAATCTTAAAGGGTCACCAATTTTCAGGTCATGCCCAATAAAAAGTTTACATCAGTCATGTCCAATGTAAACTCTATAATTTTCCTTACATGGTTGATCACCTCGCAAGTAGTGTTGCAATAGGATGACACAAGTAAATTCATTCTCGTATTTAAGAATCATTTCGCATGAACCTTTACATAGATCATTCTTCCTTGAAAAATTAAGAGAACTTCAGTATCTTTCCCTTAATTTTTCAAGAAAGAATGGTCTATGTAAAAAGTCATGTGATATGATTCTTATAAATGAGAAAGACATGACTTGGGTTGTCCTATTGCAATGCTACTTACGAGGTGATCAACCAAGCAAGGACAATTATAGAGTTTACATTTGACATGGCTGACACAAAATTTTTATTGGGCATGACCTCAA
Organism: Viscum album; assembly: GCA_963277665.1. Taxonomy (NCBI): domain Eukaryota; kingdom Viridiplantae; phylum Streptophyta; class Magnoliopsida; order Santalales; family Viscaceae; genus Viscum; species Viscum album. The sequence continues at coordinate 1,897,825,857 of OY728123.1, forward strand.
AATTGGCGACCCTTTAAGATTTGAACATGTTAAGAATAGAGAAAAACTTGTTGAAAATATTGATAATTGTAATATTTTATAAATTTTTTAGAATTTTAATAATATTAATATTTTTTTATAAATATTAAACATATAATAATAAAATAAATATATTATTAGTATTATTTAAGTATTAATATTAGAGTAATATAATATTTTATATTATATTACTATTTATGTTACTAATTATATAACTAATTATGTTACTAATTATAATGCGAAGATATGCATATAGGTCGGGTGGTTAATCAATCATTGAATAGAAAAACAAACGTGATTGACAGCTCATCTACCTCAATTTTCTTTTCATTTGTGTGTTGAGGTTGACAGGAAACTTCTGCCTCCACATGTAATATTTTCTTTTACTGTCAAAATATAAACCTCCTCACCTCTACGTTGGCGAGGAGGTTGATAATTTTGACAGTAAAAGAAAATATTACATGTGGAGGCAGAAGTTTCCTGTCAATCCTCAACACACAAATGAAAAACAAAATTGAGGTAGATGAGCGGTCAATCACGCTTGGTAATTTTCCTAATTGGTTTTACTTGTTTCCTAATTATATTATTTTTACTTGTTCTCTAATTATGTTTCCTAATTATGTTTAATTTTTTCCTAATTATGTTTAATTGTTTCCTAATTATTTTTAATTGTTTCCTAATTATTTTTAATTGTTTCATAATTATTTTTAATTATTTACTAATTATTTTTAATTGTTTCCTAATTATTTTTAATTGTTTCCTAATTATTTTTAATTGTTTCCTAATTATTTTTAATTGTTTCCTAATTATTTTTAATTATTTCCTAATTATTTTTAATTGTTTTCTAATTATTTTTAATTGTTTCCTAATTATTTTTAATTGTTTCCTAATTATTTTTAATTGTTTCTTAATTATTTTTAATTGTTTCCTAATTATTTTTAATTGTTTCCTAATTATTTTTAATTGTTTTCTAATTATTTTTAATTGTTTCCTAATTATTTTTAATTGTTTCCTAATTATTTTTAATTGTTTTCTAATTATTTTTAATTGTTTCCTAATTATTTTTAATTGTTTCCTAATTATTTTTAATTGTTTCCTAATTATTTTTAATTATTTTTAATTATTTTTAATTGTTTCCTAATTATTTTTAATTTTTTCCTAAATATTTTTAATTGTTTCTTAATTATTTTTAATTGTTTCCTAACTATTTTTAATTATTTCCTAATTATTTTTAATTGTTTCCTAATTATATTTAATTTTTTCCTAATTATTTTAATTATTCTAATTATTTCTAATCAATTAAATCTAATTATTTCCTAATAATTTGATAATTATTTTAATTAAATCTAATTAAATCTAATTATTTCTTAATTATTTGATAATTATATAATTATTTCTAATTAAATATAACTATTTCTAATTATTTCTAATTAAATATATTTATTTCTAATTATTACCAAAACATCCTCTAGGAGTGTCGAACCAAGAGTGCAGTAAAGCCCGTTGTTGTGTACCAGGTTACCCCGATTTAAGCTCGAAACACCTTATCAGAGTTTTCACTCCTAGGTACATCTGTGCCAGAGCCCCCTCTACTTGTTCATATCCAGACAATGATTATTTGGTACAACCAATTAATCTAATTATACTATATAGCTACTAAACATTCTATTAAAAAAAATTAAAATTAACAATTAAAAATAAAATTAACAATTAAAAATAATTTAACAATTAAAAAAATTAAAAATTAAAAAATATATAAATACCTTCGATATTTTGAAGCAATTTGTGCCTCCTAACTCCTTCTCTCCTCTTCTCGTAAAAAATTAAAACGAAAGAAATTTTCTACTTAGAAATGGAAGTTAAACAGAGAGAGGAAGAGAGATTTGAATGATTTGGAAAAAAATGGGTAGGGGTATATATAGGTTAGATTATTTGTGACGGTCTTATTTGCGACGGGATCCCGTCGAAAATACCTTCGCCCGCATTAATTAGGGGCGGCGGTTAAAAGGGTTTTTGCGACGGGCCCGTCGCAAATAGCTACCTGCTGACATACGATTAGCGACGAGTGGATATCCCTGTCGCAAATTCCTATTTACCGCTGCCGTTATTTGCGATGGGCCCCGTCGCAAATACCGCCGCCCGTATTCATTACGGGCAGCGGTTAAAATGGTTTTTGCGACGGGCCCGTCGCAAATAGTATTTACCACCGTTGGGTAGTTACGACGGGTAGAAGGCTACCGTCACAAATATGATTCTCACGTTTTGGTGCGCAAACCGCGCCATAGCTATTGCGAAGGGTCCTTTATTACTGTCGCAAATACGCTTTTTGTCGGAGTTTTTGCGACGGGAATAAAGCCCGTCATAATAATAGTTTTTTCCCATAGTGTTCAGGAAATCAGCAAATTTATGTGTCCTTTGTCTATGAAAAATGCGACCATCAAGCCAGAGAAGAGCTCTGGAATAACCTCAGCTTGTTTGATCGAGGTGCCACAGTGTGGTTTGTGGGGGGAGACTTTAATGCCATAACTGACCCATCTGAAAAGAAGGGAGTGGAACTTTTTGCAGGAAATCTAGACGTGATTTCAATTCCTTCATTGCTAGTAATAGTTTGATGGACTTGGGATTCTCGGGTGATAAGTATACTTGGTGCAATAACCAGAAAGGTCAGAGATGCACTTGGTGCTGTTTGGACTGGTGCTTAGAAAACCTAGTACCAGTCTCCAACTTTTAGAAGGTGTCGGTCACTCACTTGGTTCGTGCTCTTTATAACCACACTCCCATTGTCATTTTCCTACAGTCTGGGGAAGAGGGGAGGCGACGCTTTTTGTTCTCCAGCAGCAGGTCTTCAGACCCTGCCTTCCTTCAGGAGGTGTCTTCCTTGTGGTCTCGACCGGTCCAAGGATCATGGTGGATTGGCTTCGTAATAAACTGAGGTGGCTAATGGAGTCATTTTATGCCTGGGGCAGCAGGCATTCTCCCTCACAGTAGTATCTGGATTATCTCAAACAATATATCGAGAGGATCGAGCAAGGACTGGAAGCAGAATGGAGTGATTTCTTCTTTAGCACCCTTTTCCACAAGCGGAGCCTCCTGGAGGATATGCTTCTCTTCCAAGAGTGGCTGGAAAGGGAGAAATCCAAAGCAATGTGGCTTCAAGTTAGGGAGAGAAACTCAGGTTATTTTCACACTTTCATTAAATAACAGAAATTTGTTAGATAGCCAAACATTCTTTCTGAAGATGGGAACTTCAATAATGACTTCTAAGTTGTTGGATGTATGATTTAAGCTCTCTTTAAATCTCTCTTAGCTAGCCCTAAACCTTCGATGTAGGATGGTTACCCAAGTGGGCATTCCCCTCTTTTTGATAACATTCCAAGAGTGGTTTTTGAGGCCCACAATCTCTTCTTAGAATCCATTCTGGAGGAGGAAAGAAATATGGGAGGTAGTGACGGACCATAATCCTGATAGTGCTCTTGGGCCGAACGGCTTTCTCGGCTCCTTCTATGTGGCTTGTTGGAGATGTAAAAACCTGGAAAATTTAAGGAAAATTTTTTCTTAAATACTTTGAAATTTTACGAGTCTGCGGTTTCTGAGGGCACTACATTCCGAGGTCCGGTGTGCCCAGAATCACTTTCTGAAGTTTTGTTCGGGTACGTTCAGTAAACGTACGTGTGAGTTTTTCTATCTTTTGAACTGGTGCTCGGAATTGAAATCTGAGGGAACCGATTAACTCACAGCACCGGTATTCACCTAAGGGGACCTTTACCGCAGTTGTGTTTTATGCGGGTTGAGAGTTAATATTTGGGGATTTAAAATAAAAATAAATAAAATTTATTGTGTACAAATTTTATTTAGGGAGGTTGGTTATTTCATCCCAAGGGGAGTTATAGGTGGGTCCCACACCCACATAACCTCCCATGAGAGGATATTTCTGAGGTGGGGCCCACATGGGCCTAATCCCTTCACCTCCCCTTAAACCTCCCCATTAACTCCTCTTCATTTAATTGAACAACCCCTCACTTTTGAATTTTAAAATAACCCTTCACCTTCTTCTCTCACTAATTAATTTTGTCAACCCCTGGTAAATTAATTAGGTAATTCACTTAATTAATTAAAGTGGTTTGAATTTTGAATTACATGTGTTAATGAAATAATAGCCTTAGCTATTATTTTATTTTGGGGCACTTGTTGTGTTGAGAGATTTTTGGGATAGCTCTTGAGAAAAGTGTTCCTCTCTTCAACGAAGAACCCCTCCGACGAAGAACGACTTTCTTCCTCGATAAAGAACGCTCTGCGATTTGAATAACGTGAAGTCGCCAACGACACTTCTTCTTCGGGTGCACTCCGACGTCGACAAAATTGACATCGTTCTTCCGCGACGCCTGACTATCGCGACGCTTGTATTCTGCGACTCGATGACGTGCAACGTCTTTTCGAGGTAGGGGAATTATGTTCAATTTTAATTGATTAAAATTGTTCTTGTTCTTTGTTGAGAAACATGGTTTGACTTTGGCCAATTGCTACCGCCTAACACGAAGGGCGCGGGCCAAACGCACATGGCCCGACGACCCTCCATAGTCTCTTTGTTTGTGATTGAGGCGCGTTGGAAGAGGCGGTGATGGGAGAAGCAGCGGCCATGCACCGGCTGCGTGCGGAAGAACCGTGGGCCGCTTGACCGAAGGAGAACCGGCCGGGCTGAAGGAAGATCGTGACGCCACAAGGGGCGCCGCGCTGTGGAGGACTGAGGTCTGCATTTCTTGGGCCGCTTTGGTGGCAAACCGGCTGGCTCGTCGGCCAGCCGGGTGAAAAAGCCACAACACCCGAAGGCGCCACGCAGCCAGACCATGACCCACCCGAGAGGGCCGCTTGCGCTAGGAAGTTCGGCCAGCTTCGGCCGGCCGGTTGGGAGGGCGACGCTGCATGGCACTGCCGGTTCGGGAAAGCGGGGGGCCGCATCCTTCCGGGTTGTGCCGCGTCGGTCCGGGCCTCGCCGAGCTGGGTCGCGCCCCTTGGGCCAGACTGCGCGATTCACCAGGCCGGTCCGACCCTCTGCCGGGTTGGACCAGCCAAAACCGGGTTGACTCAACCCGTCGGCTCATTGGGCTTAACGGGTGTAGATGCCGAAAAAGTCCATAATTCCTAAAGTAAGTTTCAAAATGACAAAGCGAAGTCATATTCAGACCCGGAGGCTCGGTCCGGAGGGCCCGGAAGTGGTGCGTGAAATTAAGGAGGACATGCGCGAAAAAATTTTGCCCGCACGAAGGATGTCTGGGATTCGCGAAAAAGCCCCAGCGGGGTGCGTAATTTTGCGCGCCCGGTTCCACGCGGTGCGACCTTTAACACCGATCGGTCCTGGCGCGGAAGATTTTGCGCGTCGTCTAGATTCCGCGATGCCGGAGGACTATAAATAGAAGGAGACCCCTTCCATTTTGGGGTTGTGGAATTTGGACTAGCTCCTGTGCGTGAAATTGGACTCTCGCACGTGCAATATGACTTTTATGTATTGACCCTTTCTGTGAAACCTTTCCCTGGGGTTCGCCTTTGCACGCAATCCCACCAGTTTAAAAAAAAATTCAAACTCTTAAAAGTTCCTCCTTCGCACGCAATCACATCTATTGCGCGCCCTCCCTCCTTTGCGCGTGAAACCTAATTCCACGCAAATATCGTCGTTAGGTTTTTCCCTACCCTGGGGATAGGCCATTGCCCCCGCATGCAATCCAAGATCATTGTGCGCAATACCCCTAGCTGCGCGCAATCCCTCTGCCCCAATTGTGTTCCATCCTGGTGTTTTGCGCGCAAACCTTCTCTTTCCGCGCAAACCCTAGGACCCCTCACCTTGACACCCCCCGGGCTGCCTCCCTGCATAAGCGCCCGAAGTCACCTATACCGGGCATGTACGTCATGCGTTGTTTTCCCGTACGGCCTTCCAAGATCGTACGAAGTAACCTCAAGGTCCCTTGGGCAGTGTTTCCCATTGTGTTTCTTTCCCTTATTCTTCTTCGCATAGGCACGCTAATGGCTATTTCTTCTTCGCATAGCCACGCTAACGTGGACCCCTCGATGGTTCGACCTGTGGCCCCCTTTCACCATGACCTTTCTGATGCCTTCCCTCCCACAAGGGGTAGAGGGTGTTGGTCATGTAGGCCCTAGGGGTGTGGAGCGAACCCACCTCGTCCGAGCTGTAGTACGTTAAACTTCCAAGCACTTCGTCCTCAACACATGACATTAAATTGTGATCCGACCTCATGCCTCCCATGCAGGGTCCCCCTGACTCGGACATTCTTTACACCGCTCTTCTCCACGGGAATGGAATCTTCCTCACATGGAATGAGATCCTTCCTCTCGAAGCGGCGTTTGTCCATGGGGGAAGGGATGCCTCAGAGTGTAAGCCCCTAGCCTCTCTTGCAGAAGGTAGAACCAATGCACCTCCGTACTTCCCCACCGCCAAAGCCCGGGGAGGGTGTGATATGGAATGAGGCATATCCTTTGTTCGGTCCCAAATCCCTCTCCCTCTGTGCTTTTTCACATCACGGGCCTCCATCCTGGAGTAATCCCCAACACTAAGGGCCGCTCAACACGTAAGCCCCTCTTCGCTTCTCACGGACACACCCTTCGCGACGTGATCGTCTAGTCCCTCTTGCCTCTTGTTTCTCACACCGAGCATGACTCACATGGGCTTAGAGTGAGCATCGACCATGACACCCCATTATGGGCTGCCTCAGAGCATAAACCCCATTCCGGCGAACTACAAGGACTTTGATCCGTGATAAATCATGGTACATAGGTAGCCTCCATGAGGTTTAATCCCACCACCCGGTCGTTCGGACCTCTTCACGTCGGTTCGCCAACACTTTGGGCCGCCTCAGAGCGTAATCCCCAAATTTCCTGTCCAGCATGACGTTAAACTGTATGCCCATCCAGCTTGACGTTAAGCTGTCTTCCTCGTCCCGAATGAAATTAAACTGTATACCGTCCTGCATGACGTTAAACTGTATATTGTCCCACATGACGTTATACTATATGCCTGAACTACATGGAATTTGATCCGTGCTAAGGCATGGTACGTAGGTAGACACCAAGAGGTTCAATCCCATCACTCGGTTGTTCCGACCCCTTATTTTTGGTTCACCAACCACCATTGTGGGCCGCCTCAGAGCATAAGCCCCATATCCACCATTGTGGGCCGCCTTAGAGCGTAATCCCCATATCCATTCATTATGGGCTGCCTCAGAGCGTAAGCCCCATATGCCCCCATCCCACATGACGTTAAACTATATGCCTGAACTACGAGGACTTTGATCCGTGCTAAGGTATGGTACGTAGGTGGCCTCCACCAGGTTTAAGCCCCACCTTCACTCCATCACCCATCCTGATTCCTACCTGGGCCGCCACATCCCGGTGGGATCATGCCACCACATTCCACTCCACAGTATCCGGGAAGCCGCCTACGTGCTGGCCCAGACATCGATGTCCCCCCCCCCCAGGGGGTTCTTCAATCTGATCCACTCTCAGTGTCCTGATCAGTCTGATCCGTCTCCGCAAGACGTTAAACTCATGGCATACCCCATGTTAAACATGGGAAGCTGAGGAAAACCTCAGATACGTTCCTATGGCATTACAATTCCATGTGTTCGATGTGGGATGCCTCGGGCTTCCACACCCTCAAGAATCCCTATAATAAGGGATATAAGATAGAATGTTAATCCCCCAATTTCAAGACACGCCAACGACACTCCAGTGTTACCATTCTCCTCACCGAACGTTGCTGCCCTAACCAGACCCCTTGGAGTGTCTCGACGGAAGCAGCGTAATTAACTGGTGTCCATGAAGATATGGCACTAGGAATGAGATTCACGAATATGTATTAAATCTATGAGGGAGACCCGGACTAGGTGACGAGCTCCGAGGAGAAATCCGCGGAAGGAAGAACCAACATCCCATCATCCCGGTTTTGATCACGGAGCAGACATCCTTGAATAAGGACTGAATACTGCCCACCTTTGGGAAGCAGGAATGCGGGGAAACAAGTCGTGCGCCCTCCTCTGCGTGATAGATGCATGCGTGCACCCTGGCGGAAAGCGTCAGAAACAAAAATGGTGAACCTGACGTGAATCTCTTCTCCTCAATACGGAGACCGATAGCGTTTGGGGTGTCGGAAGATTAGCATGTCACCAGGTCCAGGCACCCAGCACCAGGATGTGAAACCTGCCAATGGTTGGGGTGGTCAGGATGTTGAGCACTCTGTTCTGCGACTTCATCATCATGGATCCCTCTTATCGACCACGAAAGGCGGAATAACTATGGTCTATTGGTAGTCAATTCCTTTTCCTTCTAGTGTTAATGGGTTCATCTTCTTGCTTTCAGGAATCAGATCGCTGCATCCGGAGCTCGATCGCCACCTGCCCACCAGTGTAGGGGCAGGGGAAGCACCGACGCGGCCACTCCATGCAGTCCCTCCTTTTCAACAGTTTCTCCGACCGTCGTGACCGTCGGGTGCTCACGCCCCCTCTCTCCATCAGAGATTGTCCAACGGAGGGTGATCAACGACCTTGTGCATAGGTATGAGGAGGAAGGGATCATCCCGACCAGAAACACGGCCCATGTGGATCTCAAGGAAGCTACGCCTCACTACCATCGTCACCCCTGAGGGCCGCGTAGGGAGCCACCGCGCCCCACCCCGACGTTCAACAGTTTCGGGAGCCTATCCCCAGAACGTCTCGACACCTCCCTTCCCTATGCCGATGAGGTGGGGGATGTCCGAGTTTGCCCGATTAGGGACCCACTCCAGGGGTTCATGGAAAGGGACCCCGCCAGGCCACGTCGACGTTGCCGCCCGACTCCTCGGGCCGAAGAGCAGGCAATCCATGTGCCTGCACCACCGGATCCAACCCATCTGACCCGGCGCCAGCGTCGGGCGCGAGCAGAAGAGGATTTCTGCCCTGGGGCATCAACGTCAGCAACCACTGTGGCTCGATCCACTGTTGAATCTTGTTATCAAACCCCCACACATGTTGAGCATGGACAGTTACATGCCCGACCCAGATCGATGCCCCAACCGCCCTACAGGAAGGTTGGGTCGACTCTCCCGGTCATTGGCACAGGAAATGTCCACCGCGGACCAATTCGCGGTAGTTCCATCCAGCGTGAAGTCCTACTCTATGCCACCATTCTAGAAAGCAGAAGGATTCCCCATGAAAGCTACGCTCCAGGTGTGGCTCTTTCCAGCGCTCACCATGCTGGGTACGAGGCCACTTCCCCTACCGTTGGCTGCAAGTATGGAGCCATTGCATATTCGGTCACTCACCCACATGGAGGTCCTCCCCAGGTCTCTTTCGACATCTTCCCTGGTGCTCCTCACACCCCAGACTTCAGTACCCTTGGCCCCAGTACCATTGCGGCCAGAGGAATCCATGATGGGAATCAGCCTTGCCCTAAGGAGTCACCCAGGGACAGGAAGGCGGGACGTCGTCGCCGAAAGGGAAATGCCAGGGAAGGTCGGATGGAAATCAAACCAGTCAGTTTCTCAGACTCTGAGGCAGAGTACGACTCGGCGATGGAGCCCCCCCCCCTAGTCCTATGAGTTAAGGGCAGGGATAGGGACGCGGCGTGTCAGCCTCATACTCCCTGAATGTGAGATCCGTATGATCCCCGCCTCCCTCCAAAGGTATATCCATGAGGACGATGACTTGACATACCCCCAGGGATCAAACTTGTAGTTACCATTGGCCTCTCTGGATGAACCTTCCACCTCGGTTAGAGGGGGTGGAGAACTTTTATGGGGACCGACGGAAGAGTCATGATATGGCACGCCATTGGAAATCACCGACACTGTGATAGGAGGCCCATTAGCCGACCCATCCTATCATGACGTGACAGCCAGGACACTGTAACCCTTGGAGGGCGACTTAGGATTCGGCGGCCAATCGTCCTGCTCGTTGTATTCTCTGCCGGCTGGCCCACCGGCCCAGCGTCCTGCCTCGGCACCGCTACCAGTTCCCCAGCCATTCTCGATTGATGAGAAGGGCCAGCAAGGTTCGGATCCTGAACCTGACCTGTGGAGCTTCTGGACCATCCTCGCAGCAGGACACTTCCCCGAGAAGTTTTTCCTGGTCGTAGGATCAGATTTTGATATACCAGAATCGCTCACCCCGGGAGATTTTGAATGTTTCTGCAAGACTCTCCGGGCGACTCACTCCCGTCTTCGCCATCAGCAAGTGCCCTAACTCGGGAGCCAAGCACACCTCGAGGATATAGGCGAGCAATTTCGTAAGGTTAACCTGGCCACGCTCCCCACGGTTCAGCACCCCGAGTCACTTGGCCACTACAGGGCCCTCCAACAACAATGCATCCAGAGTTTTCAAGTACTCCACAAAATTATCGAAGAAGACACCCCCCACACGCATGTCCGTGGATGGGGGTAGTACGCTGCCCTTCTCTTCAGTGTGATTCACCAACAGCCCGAATCACTGGGCGACTCTAAGGGTATGCCCCCAAGGGCACCAGTGGTCAACATGGCCGACCTATCAGGAGAGGGGAACGGTTTGGAACTTCTTGATGGGGACTCACCCCCTGAGGACAAGCCACTACTGGACCCATCTGGGAGAATTACTCACCAACAGAGAAACCTCCTAGGTCTCCCCACACCCACTGAGGCATTAACACTGAGTCGGAACATCGGAAAGCGTAAGGAACATGTCGGGGCTGTCAAGCTTGCTGACCCATTTGCCTTAGTGCAGAAGGCAGAGGAGGATCCCGAGAAGGTCGCGCTGCACCAACAACTTGCTGAGCATAAGAGGCTGGTTGATGAGCTTCTGGCTGAACGCATTGTAGAGTGGTGACCCAACTACGGTGATCCTAGGCCGGGACAGCAGGGGCAGGAACAACTACCCCTCGACGAGATTCTCCTGGGAAACCATGATCATGCCGTGTTCGCTGACAGAGGAGAGGTCATAGCTCATGGAAAGAGGGCGCGATACATTTCTTCAAACCCTCCTGAGCGGCGTGATCACCCAAGAGACCCTGCTAAGGTTCCTCCTGCTACCCCAAGAGTCGCTCCACCAGTCTCCCCACGAGCTGCTGAGCTTGACTACCGAATTGAAGAGCCCGGCAATGCACTTTTGGTTAGGGATCCCCGTCAAGACAGGAACCCGTGTCCAGATGATCCGATGGCGGAACTCATCTTCTGCTTAGAGGCTTTGGAAACTCGACAGGTGGAAATCCCACCGAACGGAAAGCCATACCCAGCATGGGTGGATGATATGCCAATACCTCTGGGATTTAGGAACCCTACTTTCTCCCCCTTTAATGAGACAGGAGACATGCCACAGCACCTGGCACACTTCAACTAGAGGTGTCGGCCTATGTTAGGGACTCCAGCACAGCAGTAGGCCGCCAAGATCCGTTTCTTGGTTCAGACACTAGAAGGGACAACATTCGTCTGTACAACCAGCTCCCTATAGGATCTATGACTAGCTGGGAGGACCTTCGTAGGCAATTCCTCTACAAGTTCAGTTCCACAACCCAGAAGTAGAACATTGCAGACCTCTTCAAGTGCAAGCATAGGCTCGATGAGCGAGTCATGGACTTCGTCTCCCGGTGGAAGGGGATCACATACTCCCTTGGCATGCTACTAACTCAGGAGAAATTACTGACAATGTGCGTAGGAAACGTCAAGATAGAGTTGGTTCCTTCTCTGATCACTCAGAATTATCCTGGAGGGTTCCAGGACTTCTCAGAAAAGGCTCAGCACCTCAAAGAGGCCCTGCAACAGGCCAGTCAGGCAAGCCCGCTACCTCCTGTAATCCCTGCAAGGAGAGCTGCCAGAGCCAAGCCCACTGTTATGGCCCAGATAGAGTCCCCCAGGCAGCTAGAGTTGCTTCCATTAAGGCCATCTCCGCATCCCCATAGGGGTCCACCCCCATGGGAACAGCCTCCATCCCAGCAACGACCGCCTCAAAATCGGCAAGCGCCTCCGCGTAACGCACCGCCACCACCTAGGTGAGATAATCAGGTTCCGCCTTCTGGGCATGCTCCTCCGGCCCCTCGTCAAGGCCAGCCTCCTAGATCCCCCTTTCCAGATGGAAGAAATTGTACCTACTCATTTGACGAGGCTCAGGTCCCTGGTTACTTCCATAGTGCTTTGGAAAAGAGAATTGTGCGGATTTCTGAGTGCCAGAAGCCGGAAGAGGCGCATCTCACTGATCACCCCAACTACTTCCCTTATCACCAGACCCTGGGGCACACCATCCAGTGATGTTACGTGTTCAAGGACTGGCTCCAAGACCAGATTGAAAACAATATAGTCAGGTTGGGCCCAGCCCCAACACAAGTAGCAGGTGTCTTTGTGAGATCAGAGGGCGGTAGCGGCGACGAGGATGAATGGCAGCAGGTTTCCGACCGTGGGTCCCGGAAGTATAGTGACTGGATGGCCCGCAAGATGGTCGCCCATTCCCATGGAATCATCCGCACATGCCTGAATCATCCAAATTCCTTAGAAGCTGCGGTTGTTACCTAGGCATTGTCATCCCAGCTTGCCTCTTCCAAGAAGAGCAATAGGCGATGGTGAAAGAAGAAAGAATGTGCCCTTCCAATGTCGTCGCCATCCCGTACTCTTGGCGACTTAATGCCCCCAGAAATGGGGATCCCTCTGATTCTCCGCCCAGTAATGGATGACTCCTCGAGTGATAGTCAGGGGTACACTTCGGTTAACACCGTAGAGTTGGTAAATCCATTTTTGACTCCCGATGATGAGGGGCGCCAGGCGAACCTCCCCAACATCCCCAGTAGACGTCAACTTCAGCAGAACCGTAACCACATGGGTCGTCAAGGAACGACATTTGGCACCTACAGCCAAGTCGTTCATGCCACTGAGACCAGGCAGCAGGCCCAGTACAGAGCTCAGCACACGCGGCCCCTTCGTCCTGTGTCGATGGGTTCACCTCCACCACCGTTTGTGTTGCTGGATCAGGCGGAACCACCTCAGTCATACCACGACCAACTCCGCCCTGCTACCAGCCAACCCCAGCCTTCCAATCCTAATCCGGAAGCCACTCTTCCGGCTTCGACTAGTGAACAGAGAGATGTGCCTAGTACCAGTCAACCACTGGTCTAGCCGGCAGGGCCCGTCATGCCTCCAATCACAGAGCGACCTCGTGTATGCAGAGGCTCGCGTGTGGCCAAGAAGTATGATGTTCTAAAGCACCTGGCCGACATTCCAGCAAGGCTTTCTATCTTTGAGGATCTTTTCTTGTCATCTAAAATGCGTGAGGTGCTTGTCGAGGCCCTAAGGATCCCCCTCCAGTTTGAGACGGAGGTAGCGGCTGCAGAAGCCTTCCACGCTGAGGTAATTGAGAACGCTGAATACTAGGCGGTTGTCTCATTCTCTGGTGAAGATGAATACCCTCCCATACAGGGGAACATTTTCCCACTATACTTCACTATCCAGTTCAATGGCATGGAATTCCGCCGCTGTCTTGTTGACAAGGGTTCTGGGATTAACCTAATCCCAACTTGGACACTGTAGAAGCTGGGTCTATCTGAGGATGATTTAACTCCCTCCGACATCAGGATTCAGGGATACGACAGGACCGAGCAAACTCCAGTCAGCTAGATTCTCTTGAAGACCCAATTTGGTGGCCTAATTTCCAGCACCAAATTCATGGTTGTCTCCAAAGACACTGCCTATAATGCATTGATGGGCAGGTCGTGGCTCCACCTTCATGTGGCATTCCCCTCATCATATCACCAATGCCTCAAATACTCCCTTAATGGTTGAGTAGGCGTGCTTCAAGGAGATGCATCTCCTTTTTCCTCTTGTGAAGCCCATTATCTGGATGCCGACTATTACAAGATCAAGGATAAGAAGGTTTTGGTAGGTGAGGTTGAGCCCACCACTGTCACAAGTGATCCTTGGGTAGGTTTGTATGACGCTTACGTCTTCCCAATCCATTGGTTAGAGGCCACAACCCCCGACATGGGGAAATGTTTTTTGGTTTCGGGTATAAGAGGAAGGTATATTCCCAAGTCCAAGTGACGGTAGAAAATCACTTCATACTCCTACACCAACCAAGCTCAGGTGATTATGGAACCCCCTACCCCTGTACGGTATCGGAACATCAGTCTCATGGCAACGGAAGTACGTCATACCTGTCTCTTCCTCCAGGCTAGAATTAACCAGCTCAAGCCAACACGCCACTACTGCTTTGATTTCATCAAGTGTGGTCCCTTGGACTGAATACCATATGGGATTTGATTGACTGCCTTCATCGCTATGGTCTCAGTGGTGTGTGAGTCTCCTGATATGATGACCACTACCGCCCAAGTCGGAACCAGCTTCCCATCAGGGTCTGGTAGCCCTAAAATGACTCCCCCCATGGAAGATCCCTCTACAAGTGGAGAAGAGGATCTAAAGGATTCTCCCCCTACATTTGAAGAAGGAATCTCTACCACGGTCGATGAATTGGTACAGGTGAATCTTGGTAGTGAGGCAGATCTGAGACCCACATTGATCAGTGTGTCCATGTCCCTCAAGGAGCATCTACAGTATGTTGAATTTCTTAAACAGAACTGTGACATGTTTTCTTGGAGTTACGATGAGATGCTAGGACTAGATCCTCAGGTATCCGTCCACCTCCTTGGTCTCCCGACAAGCCATCGTGGGTTCAAGCAGCCTCCCAGAAAGATGCACCCTTCTCACGGTGCCATGGTTGAGGCCAAAGTTGGCAAGCTTATCAAAGACAACTTTGTCAAGGAAGTTCAGTACCCCTGGTGGCTAGCCAACATTGTGCTATTTAGGAAGAAGAACGGATAGATCAGGGTCTGTATCGACTTCCACGATCTCAACCACCACTGTCCGAAGGATGATTTTCCCCTTACAGTGACAGAGTTGTTGATTGATGCCACGATCGGGTTCCAAGCCCTCTCCTTCATGGATGGGTATTCTGGGTACAACCAGATCTGGATGGCCCTCGAGGACGAAGAGTTCACTGCCTTCAGACCCCCCCCCCCCAAGGTACTTTTTGTTACCAGGTTATGCCCTTCAGCCTGAAGAATGAAGGCGCCACCTATCAGTGGGCCATGCATCGTATATTCAAGCCAATTCTCTGGATGTTGGTGGAATTCTACGTAGATGATCTGGTGGTCAAATCTCGCCAGCTCCAGGACCATCTCAAGGACCTTGAGAAAGTTTTCGGCTTCCTCTGTTCCCGCCATGTGAAGATGAACCCATTGAAGTGTGCCTTCGGGTTCACCTCCAGAAAGTTTCTTGGATTTTTTGTCAGATACCGAGGCATCAAGATTGACCTAGAGAAAATCAAGGCCATCAGCCAGATGCCTCCCCCGAGTAATATTCGGTAGCTTCGAGGTCTCCAAGGCCACTTAGCCTACATACGTCGATTCATTGCGAATCTGGCGAGAAAGTGTAAGACTTTTTTCCGGCTCATGAAGAAAGGCGCCACCTATGAATGGGATGAAGAGTGTCAGACCACCTTCGAGGAAATCAAGCAGTATCTGCTCCATCCTTGATCTTGATGCCACCCATTTCCGGGAAGCTTCCGGTCCTTTACGTGACCACCCTGGAACGATCCCTCGGTGCACTCCTCACCCAGAAGAACAACGAGGGAACAGAGAACAACCTATACTACCTCAGCCGCATGCTCTTAGATACGTAAATTAGGTATTCTCCCATTGAGAAGAGCTATCTGGCACTCGTATTGGCCGTACAGAAATTGTGGCACTACTTTCAGCACCATGAGGTACAGCTGGTCTCTCGGGTAGACCCGTTGAAGTACATTCTGAACCAACCTATGTTGACTGGCCGACTAGTGCGGTGGGCGGTGATCCTCCAACAGTTCGACATTAGGTTCGTACCTCAGAAGGCTATCAAAGGACAGGCATTGGAATACTTCTTAGCTGCTCACCCAACCTTCACAGATCAGCCACTGGACCTAGGTTTTCCTGATGAGGTAATCCTCTCAGTCGATCATGTCATCCCATGCTGGCAGATGCACTTTGACGGTGCCTCTCGAAGTCCCACCGGTAGGAGACTCAATGATCTCAGGCTCAACAGAGTGGGCCTGGGTGTCATCTTCATCACCCCGGAGCAATTCGTCCTTCCATATTCGTTCCTGTTGTCCGAGGGTTGTACCAACAATTAGGCCGAATATCAAGCCCTCATCACTGGCCTCGAACTGGCCATCAAGATTGACGTGCCCCATATGCATGTGAAAGGGGACTCCGAGATGGTCATCAGGCAGGTCAATGGTGACTATATTGTCAGAAAGCCGAACTCGTGCCATTGCTGGAGTGCACCCTCCATCTAATGGCTCTGTTTCCCTCTCGGCCAGAGGTCGTTCATATTCCCCAGTCGAAGAACAGTCGAGCATATGCTTTGGCCAGCCTGGCCGCATCACTTGCGGAGCCCAAACAGGATGACCTGATTATCCACGTAGCGCACCGGAGAGTCATTGCTCCCATTACCCCAAAGGATGTTCGTGGCCCGCGGGTGAACCATATTACCAATGGTTCCCCTACGTCAGGAGCCCCGGGTACTTCAGACACGGTGAATGAAATAGTTCCCGATTGGAGGACACCCTTGGTTGAATACCTCCAACGTGGTAATCTTCCATTAGACTGGGCCCAGCGTGAGTGAATCTGATGCTACGCGCTGCAGTTTACCCTACAGAGCGGTCCCAGACTTGATCAGATCCTTTATAGACGTGGATTTGATGGTTTTCTCCTCTGTTTCCTTCAAGGAGTCGAGATCTCTCAGGTCATGAAAGAGGTCCATGCTGGTTCTTGTGGCGCCCATCAGGCCGGGTCGAAGTTGTCTCACCAGATTCGGAGGCTGGGGTAATTATTTCCCTCCATGATCTATGATTGCATTGAGTTTTCCAAGAGGTTTCATGCGTGCCAAGTTCATGCTAACTTTGTGCATCGGCCACCGGATCCCCTCCACACTACCAAGTATTCTTGTCCCTTTGCAGTTTGGGGGTTGGATGTCATAGGACCTTACCCACCAGCGATGGCTCACCAATGTCGGTTCATTCTGACCGCTACGGATTTCTTTTCCAAGTGGGCAGAGGCAATCTCGCTCAAGGAAGTCAAATCTCGTTCTATCGCTAACTTCGTGAGTTCCAACATCATCTATCGATTTGGAGTGCCTCATGCTATCCTCACGGATAACGGAACCAACTTCCGAGCATCCGAGCTGAAGAAATTGTATGCCAAGTACAACATTCATTCCAACCATACCTCCCGCTATCACGTGCAGGATAATGGACAGATTGAGACGTTTAACAAAACCCTCTCTAACATTCTGCAAAAAATGGTTGGTCAGAACAAGAAAATTTGGCCGGACAAGCTCCCCAATGCTCTCTGGGCTTATCGGATGACGACTGGTAATTCAACCCTGGTGACCCCGTATTCCCTGGTGTATGGAGTTGAGTTTGTCCTGTCCATCGAGATTCAGTTGCCCTCATTATGCATGGCGGTCTATGACTAGAAAGCACCAGATAGAGTTGTTGAAATCCATCTAGCCTAATTAGAAGAGTTGGACGACAATAGGCTTCGCGCTTTGCACAACCTGGAAAGGCATCAGAGTAGGATGGCTCGAGCTTTCAACAAGAAGGCTCGCCTCTGCTCTTTCCTGCAAGGTGACCTGGTATTGGCCCTCAGGGTGCCAATGATTCCCGGCAGGAAACCACCTAAGTTGGAGCCCAAATGGGAGGGTCCTTTCATTGTCCATAAGGTCTATCCCAATGGTGCGTACTCCCTGGTGACTATGGATAGAGAGCGTGTCACTCCTCCCACTAACGCCAAGTTCCTCAAGCAGTATTTTTCCTGACCCTATAGGGGTCCCCCATGACCTTAAACTAGATAACGGTCCCGCATGACCCTAAACTGCACCCGGTCCTGCATGACCCTAAACTGCATTTGGTCCGGCACGACTTTAAACTGCACCTAGTCCCACATGACCCTAAACTGCATTTAGTCTAGCACGACCTTAAACTGCACTTGTCCCTACATATGGGCCCCTTTGGTCTGAGTTCTAAGACCTTAAATTAGGATCCTTGTGGTCCAGCATGACCTTAAAATGCATGCTCGTCCTCACTGCAAGATGTTAAACTGAAAGCTGGTCAGGCCTTCCTGACCAAGGCCCAGCCTCAGGCCCCTTGTCCTTCTTAGGCCCCTTAGCCTGAGTCCTTACCCAGATTGTGTGGTGTGGTGTGGGACTATGTCCTCATTCACCATGGGTTACCCACCGCGTCGTACACATTCCTGGATGAAATGCCTCTCATCATCCTACATGACGTTAAACTTTGCTTCTAGAACTACGTGCGGATTGATTCCCATCCTTATGGGATACGTATGACCGCCGGAATGTTTAGGTTTCAGGTCCATCCCCATCTCTTAGGAGATCCCACGATCTCCCGGTCACCTCGGTCTCTTGGCCTGTCCCTCCCCGCGGGGGGATATATAGGTGTGGTATAGGGTTTTTGGCACCATGCCCCCTCCTCCCGAGAATCTGCCATCTTTTGGCCACTCTCAAACTGAGCCCTTCAACCCTTTCTAGTGGTCCTCTAATGTGCTCGGAGTACTCTGGTCTAGGACCTGGAGTGTCAGATTCGACTTAGGAAAGTTTTTTTCCACTTTTCAAGCTTCGTGCTCCCCTTCATTCGATCCCCCATTATCTTTCACGCTCGAAGTGACCCCCAAGAACGGATTGGATACAATGCCTAAGGGATCTCCTACCATCACAGGCCAACATCCTCGAGGGTTTTAGACAAAAAATTGATAAAAATCCCGCATTGTAAACATGGTCAGCGGTCGATTCTCATTTGTTTGTCCCCATTTTAGGCTAACGCGACAGGATGCTGTGTTGCAAACATGGTCAGCAGTAGTCCTCAGTCGTCACGCTAGCTCCTTTAGGCCCTGGATGTTGGTTGCATGATTCACATTATGTTCCACCCCATCATGTCAAGGTGGAATCTCGATACTCCTTGCACTAACCCTCAGTGCACCTCCACACGTCAGGCGAACAAAGCTGCGTGACGGCGTCTCTCGGGGATCTCGCGATCCGAGCGCCAAGGTTATATGCTTGGGTTTTCTCTAAGGATCATGCACAGCTTGACCCTCATCCCCATGGGAAATGAGGAGTCACCCATACATTGCGTTTCGGGCCCAGATCAGCTAGAAGATAGTGTCTCTTATCCCCCCTGATTGTTAGACCCTCGTTGGCTCCTTGGCCCGAGGCTCCTCTCCCGGAATCGCGCGCAGTGACGGTAGGAGGATATTCCCTCATCTACATCAAGTGCACCTTATCGCATCATGAATGTTCTCCTAGGTCCAAGCCATACAACCTTAAACTGTGCTGATCGGTCCTACCACACGACCATAAACTATGATGATATCGTCCCGGCCGCACGATGAAAAACGGCACTGCATTTTGGTGACCTCCCCATAGGGGACATCACATTGGGTATCGGTCCATTACCATAGCATTTTTCAATGCCTATATACGGCTTGATTATTGTGGTGATGCAAGGAGTTTCTACCCTAGGCCGGTCGTTCCACGAGAGAAAATCCATTCACCTTCAAGAACAAACAAGACATATCAAATGCCGCTTCTTTTGGTGCGAGGGCTAGACCCGCACACCTCTTTCATCCTTTGCACAGGTACCATGTCGTGTCGTGACACCCTTCAAGAACTACGTAAAACTGGATTCTCATCCTTATGAGATACGTCGGAATTCCTAGACCTCTTGTCTAAGGGTCCAGCTTGGGGTCTGCTAATTCATCGTGTTTGTCCTGCCTTTGGGACCTTGACCACGGGGCTGCGTGGCGTGGTGAGAAGGACTACATCCTCATTCATGTTAGGTTTGTGATAGCCACACCACGTGCGCCTTGTTATGAGAATTAAACCTCCTGTTTCTTGTCCTGCACGACGTTAAAAGGTGACCCCAAGAACTATGTATGGCTTGATTCTCATCTTTATGAGATACGTAGGAGCGCATGGGCACTTCCCCATAGGCCCAGCCCAACTTTCGTGTTCAGTCCCTTGACCTAAACACGTCTCCAAGGAGCACATGGTAAGCATGACCTTGCCCCCATTCATGTCGGGTTTCGCAACCACTTTACCATGTGTCCCCCACTTCCCTTACTCTTTTGGTCCGAGCTGTAAGACCTTAAACTAATATCCTTTTCTAGAACTACGTGTGACTTAATTCTCATCCTTATGAGATACGTAGGAATGCCTGGACATTTTGTCTTGGGTCCAGCCCCAGGGATTACCAAATCCCGTCCCTCCTCACTATCGTCCCCTTGTCATGGCTTCTTGGGGAGTGGTGTAATTGTGACATTTACCCCGAATAAGTTCAGGGTGCCCCATAGTGATGTTGGGAAGCGACAGTTCTCACGCCAAAGAGGTCCTGTCTGAAAATTGGGATGATCTGTGACCATATTAATACGTCTACCTAATGCGCCTCCACCATGGTGGCGCAATTTTGGGAGTGTTGGATTCTGTTCGAACAAACCACCACTCTACTTTCCATGCTTTGCAAGCCTCATTTATTCGGATCTTCGTCCTCTTTCATGTTTTATGGGACCCCCTAAAAGTATGGATGCTAGACCTGTGGTCCGCCTGCTGTAACAATATGGACGATAGACCTTTGGTCCGCCTATTGTAACAATATGGATGATTGACCTACGGTCCTCCTGCTGTCCTGGGCCAACGTTCCAGAAGACTGTTCATGTTTGATGGGACCCCCTAACAGTATGGATTCTAGACCTGTGGTCTGACTATTGTAACAATATAGATGATAGACCTTTGGTCCTCCTATTGTAACAATATGGATGATTGACCTACGGTCTGCCTGCTGTCATGGGCCAACGTTCCAGAAGACTGATCGACGATATTTGAGTTAGGCCCCATGTTGCGAACATGGTCAGTGGTCAACCCTCATTCTTTATCCCCATTTCAGGCCAACGCGATATGGATACTTCATTTCTACCACTATTAACATTTATCCTCCATCGTCTCACCCCCCATAGTGTTCTGAATTTGGGTAACGTGATTCACCTTTTTCATATCCCTGTGTTTGGATGGATTTCAATGCCCCTGGCATTTCCCCGCTCGTGTGTCAGAACACATTTAGGAGATGATATATCAATCGGTCTGAGGTCCCCTCCTCAGAAGTCCAGGCCCGATTTCGGATGCCTGAAGCTTGGTTGACGCCCCACAGTTGAACGAAATGATAAAACAGGCATCCTTCATTTCTCACATTGGGTGCATCCCACATGATCATAGGGGTGAGTTGTTGTTAATTTTAGGATTATGGTTGAGCATATTAAACCAAAGGTACAAATAAATAGATTGTTCCACACATTGGATCAAAATATTGAGAAGTGAAAGAAAAAAGTTCATGGGATGGCCAAAACAGATCCCTTAATGATTAGCATGCAGGATTGATCTTTCCAATGCTGCTACCCTTTGGATGGTAGCCTCCAAAACTGCTTCCCACTCCCTGAAGACTCTATCTTCATCAACAGCTACAGAGCGTGGTTCGCCAACCCTAGATTTTGCCTGCGCCCGTTCGGTTTGAAGTACGGTCATCTGGTGACTCGCCTCCATCAGTTGTTCTTGGGCGTCAGCTAGCTGGGCCGTCAGTTGCTCCACAAGCTCAGAGCATGTTGCGACAAATACCTCCTTATCTGCCGCCTGCCCTTCGAGGTGCTATACTTCCTGCTCCGCCCTTAGGAATGCTCGGGTGCTCACTGATCTGTCCCGACACTGGGCAACATCGGTGCGCCGGCTTCTCTTGCGTATCTTCTCGGCCATGTAATCACAGACCGTCAGATGAAGGCATTGATCATTAGCCCCTCCGGCACACAGGAAGCGCAACCAGGTCTGTAGTGATCCCATCCACCTCATCCAATCCTCTTGAGGATTCCTGAGAAAGTGCTGAATACAATTCCACCCTTTGCATAGTGTCATTCGGCTCTCATCGGCCGCTTCCAAGTCTGAATCATCTATCTCTTCAGGATCAGCGGGCCGGTACACAGGAAAGGTAGCTAGAAGGTCAGCAGTAGGGTCTGCCTCAGGGATGCCTCCATAAGGAATTGGATCCTTGACATTCGGGCGACCTTCCTCTCTCGCCCCGACAATGGTGGTGCCTCCGTCAGTTTCTAGCCTTGCTCCAATGACAGCATCGTTGATTTCCATCACCCCCTTCTCACCCATTGTCGGGGCCGACTCAGATTGGGAGGTATGTTCTGGAGGAGGTGGTACGCCCGCCACTAGTCCACTCACAGACGACCCAGGCTCAGCAGCCCGACGAGCCTCCAACGCCGAGATCACTGTATGAGGAGCATCCCAATTATTGGGTTTTCGGACAGTAATCACTAGTAGAGAAGCAGGGGACTTACAGGAACCCAGATTGTCAGCCTCTGGTGTGTTTGCCACTACAAGAGTCACCGTGGCAGGAGACCCCTCTGTGCTTGTCAGTTCAATAATGGGCGTTGGAGCCCCATCCTATCCCACCGGTGCTTCTCCTCCTTCCTCTATTGGGGATGCCTGATCAGCACCTATGTGCTCCTGAGTGAAATAGAGAGATGGATTAGAAATTACAGAAGAGAATGGATAAAGAAGGAATATGAATAAGGATAGAGACAAACCTTGAGTATCTCGATTATGTCAGGATCAGAGCCGAAAATCTCGCCGCTCTATCGGAGACTCCCTTAGTAGGCAGCCCCCTGCGACCCTTCACCTTCAGGTTCTTCTTATCCTTCACCTTCTCCTTCATCTTCTCCTTCTCCTTCGTCTTCTCATGTTTCCACCTCTCTCTCTGACTCCTCATCACTGTCGCTTTCTCCCGGCAGCATCACTTCCGGATCATGATCTTGGTCGAGAATCACTTTCACCAGGAAAGGTGGCTCCGTGTGCCGACCCCTTTGGTACGCGTATGTGTCTATGGTCATTAGATATGCATTCCACCAATAGAAGTTTACCCGGTCGGTAACTAGAATGAGCCCGACCTCTTGCAGCTAGATCTCATCCTACATTATCTTCTTCCAGATGGCTTCAATGCTCATTGATTGTCGCAGGGTCATCCAGGCCGACCACAATGCCGGGAAAATTTCATCTTGGGAAGGTTAGAGAAGGTATCTTATCTGCTTCTCAGGAATCTCTCTGGCCACCTCGTGTGACCCCCCTCTGGGCAACGAGGTCGCAGCGACACCATGTGATGTCCCCGCTACTGAGGTTCTGGTCTGTGTAGGCCTCAATTCCTGACGCACCCCAGGTTCCCCCCTCCTAGCCGCACCTTGCATGCTCCCCCGTCGCCCAGTTTCCACGCGGGTAGTCTCGAGTTGTCGGACTCTCTTGTGTAAAATCCCCTCAGGGTACGTGATGGTCCAATGTTCGGCATACTCTGTTGATAAGCCAGCATCGAACCCAGTGGGAGGAAGGGTAATGATATCACCAGAGCCGTAAGTGGTGAACAACAACCACATCTGGCGAAGGATGCAGGGATTCTTCTCCTCTCGGATGTCCGTGAATACCTTCTTCGGCATTCGCTGGAGGCACCCAAACTTCCTGGCGAACCGGGACAGCACGTAAGGCTCACAGATGATCTTCCCGTCAATCCGAGCTACAAGTACCCCGCCTCGGATGCTCTGGAAGTATTCTTGATACTCTAGCAAGCCTTTCAAATTATCCACCATCTGGCCGACCGGGGTGGGGAACATGCTGAAGTTTAAATTGGTGTGGTTACCAATTCGGATCCTTATTCCCTCCTCGTTGAGCGTCATCGGTGCAACCCCGACAATATTCAGGAGAGATGGTCGCAGGCCGTTGCCCAGAGGACAAACGGCGTTCGGGAAGGTGTATCCTCCAAGATGAGCCACCACCCAGCCGTGAAAGATCTGGAAGGGGCCACACACCCTCTGAGGAAACCCCCCTCTTGAGATGCGTCCCAGAATGGAATACAACCTAGCCAGCACGGGGACCCCTAGATTGAACCTTTTGTTGGAAGCCATGGTACCTGTCATCACTAGTGTTTCTGGACGGACACCCATTCTTGCGTCCCGCACTGGTAGGAGCCACCCGCTCAGGAAGGTGGTGAGGAACCCGACATATCAGGCATTCGGGTCTCAGGCCTCAATGACGTGGTAGCCCCATGATTGGTATTGCCCCGCCTCCAGGGTCCTCCAATACAATCCATTCTTACTCCTCTGAGCCGCGGTTGGGCACCATTTTCCCCTCCCCAGCATCTTGACAGTCGGTTCCTTCTCTAGGAACTGGCTGAACCAGTCCTTGTAGGCAATTTCCTTCAAGAAGTCCATGACCCCCAACCTCTCTTTGGCTAGCTCCAACAGGTGCCACGTCAGTATGGGGGTCTGTGACCTGTCTTCCCAGGTGTTCATGGGGGGATGGACTTGTTGTATTGGTAGCCCTCCAGTGGGATACCTCTGATGTAGTGAATGTCCCAAAGGCTGATACCAACTTCCCCATGGTGAAGATGGAATGTGTTGGTGTCACGGGACCATCGAGTAAACAACTCCGGCCCGAGTTCGGGTTGACGGTAGAAGTGGAATTGCGACATCCACACCGCCTCAAATAGGACAATGTGTCGTAGCTCGGACCTGAATTAGTCGCACGTATGGAAAACCAAGTACGCCAAGGCCCACTCACTAGTGAATTTCCCCCCAGACCGCAAGTCCCAGTCTTACATCTAGCCCTTAGTGTCGTCTGTGATACTCTGACGGAATGTGCTCACATAAAGGGTCGGGGAGCTCTCCGCAACAGGATCACCTCCATCAATGGTCCTGGTCCTTGGGTTCAGGACATACACATCCATGTGTCTGGTCTCTCTAGCAAGATGAACAATGTTGGTGATGTTGTAACGGGGAAGGTTGTCCTCCCGGGTCACCCATTACCACTGTGTGTCCACCTCGAAGCCCGGTAGTGGGACCTCCTCCAGGATGCCGAAGTTCCAGAGTGGGTGGTTGTTGGATAGAGGATACTCTTTCTGGGCAGGGGTCAGCATGTTGAACAAGGTAAGGTTGTTGGAAACAACCACCTCGGCACCGTAAACCTCCACGTTCACCGCCATTTCAGCTCTACGAGCGGCGGCTTCCCCCTCATCGACTAGGTTTGCAGCCATCTCGAATGTTTTGAGAGTTGCGCGAAATTCAGATTAGATAAGCGGAATCGGAGACAGTGGCGCGAAATTTGGGTCTTTGGCGTGCAATCCAGAAGTTAGGTGTGAAATCAGAGCACTGGGTGCGGAATATCCCGAGTTCGCGCGTAAATGCCGCCGGAATTCGGAAAAAATTACGCGCTAACACCGCATGTTTTCTGCGCCATCGCGAATACAATTTCGCGCGCGAGATCTCAGAGCCTATCGCATGGAAAATCTTGAGGATGGAACTTGGGACCCAGTGACCCTTTTTATAGCTGAGGTCAGGGT
The DNA here is from genome assembly GCA_963277665.1 of Viscum album. Classification (NCBI taxonomy): domain Eukaryota; kingdom Viridiplantae; phylum Streptophyta; class Magnoliopsida; order Santalales; family Viscaceae; genus Viscum; species Viscum album. Next base: position 1,897,851,341 of record OY728123.1, read on the forward strand.
TTCGCGCCACGTGGAAAGCAAATTCCGCGCCGACCCAGGGTTTTGCGCGCCCTGTTTAGTTGTTGCGCGCAAAGTGCCCAAGAAATCCACCACTTCGGTGTTTCAGTGTTTCCCTCGGAATCTGATCGTTGTGACCTCTTTTCAATCCAATTCTGAGGGGGGGCATTTTTAGATGCTGAAAAAGTCTGTAATTCCTAAAGTAAATTTCGAAATGACGAAGAGAAGTCATATTCAGACCCGGAGTCTCGGTCTGGAGGGCCCGGAAGTGGTGCGCAAAATTAAGGAGGACTTGCGTGAAAAAAGGTTGTCTGTGCGAAGGAAGTCTGGGATTCGCGAAAAATCCCCGACGGGGTGCGCAATTTTGCGGCACGGTTCCGCGCGGTGCGGACTTTCGCACCGACTGGTCTTGGAGCGGAAGATTTCGCGCGTCGTCTGGATTCCGTGATTCCGAGGGCCTATAAATAGAAGGATACCCCTTCTGTTTTGGGGTTGTGGAATTCGGACCAGCTCCCATGAGCGAAATTGGACTCCCGCGCGTGTAATATGACTTTCAGGTATTGACCCTTTTCGTGCAACCTTTCCCCAAGGTTTGCCTTTGCATGAAATCCTACCGGTTTAAATAAAATTGAAAACTCTTCAAGGTTCCTCCTTCACGTGCAATCACTTCCATTGTGCACACTCCCTCCTTTGCGTGTGAAACCCAATTCTGCACAAATCTCGTTGTTAGGTTTTTCCCTACCCTAGGGATCGTCCGTTTCCCCTGCGCGCAATCCAAGCTCATTACGTGCAATCCCCCTAGCTTCGTACAATCCCTCTTCCCCAATTGCGCGTCATCCCGGTGTTTTGCACGCAAACCTTCTCTTTGCGCACAAACCCTAGGACCCCTCACCTTGATGCCCCCTGGGGTGCCTCCCTGCATAAGCGCTCGATGTCCCCTATACTGGGCATGCACGCCATGCATTGTTTTCCCATACGAACTTCTAGGCTCATACGAAGTAACCTCAATGTCCCTTGGGCGGTGTTTCCCATTGTGTTGTTTTGCCTTATGCTTCTTCACATAGGCACGCTAATGGATATTGCTTCTTCGCATAGCCATGCTAACGTGGACCCCTCGATGGTTCGCCCTGCGGCCCCCTTTCACCATGGCCTTGCCGATGCCTTCCCTCCCACAAGGGCTAGAGGGTGTTGGACATGTAATCCCTAGGGGTGTGGAGCGAACCCACCTTGTCCGAGCTGCAGGACATTAAACTACCAAGAACTTAGTCCTCAACACATGACGTTAAACTGTGATCTGACCCCTTGCCTCGCACGCAGGGTCCCCCCAGCTCGGACATTCTTTACACCGCTCGTCTCCACGGGAATAAAATCTTCCTCACATGGAATGAGATCCTCCCTCTCAGAGTGGCGTTTGTCCATAGGGGAAGGGCTGCCTCAGAGCGTAATCCCCTAGCCTCTCTTGCGGAAGGTAGCACCAATGTAGCTCCGTACTTCCCCACCGCCAATGAGGCATCTCCTTTGTTCGGTCCCAAATCCCTCTCCCTCTATGATTTGTCGCATCACGGGCCTCCATCCTGGAGTAAGCCCCGGCACTAAGGGCCAATCAACGCGTAAGCCCCTCTCCACTTCTCACGGACGTACCCTTCGCGATGTGATCGTCTAGTCCCTGCTGCCTCTTGTTTCTCACACCGACCATGACTCACGTGGGCTTAGAGTGAGCATCGACCATGACACCCCATTATGGGCCGCCTCAGAGCGTAAGCCCCATCCCGATGAACTATGAGGACTTTGATCCGTGCTAAAGAATGGTACGTAGGTAGCCTCCATGAGGTTCAAGCCCACCACCTGGTCGTTCCAACCTCTTCACGTCAGTTTGCCAACACTTTGGCCCGCCTCAGAGCGTAAGCCCCAAATTTCCCATCTAGCATGACGTTAAACTGTATGCCTATCCAGCATGATGTTAAACTATCTGACTCATCTCGCATGACATTAAATTGTATTCCATCCCGCATGATGTTAAACTATATACCATCCCGCATGACGTTAAACTATATACCGTCCCGCATGACGTTAAACTGTATACCGTCCCGCATGACGTTAAACTGTATACCTGAACTACATGGACTTTGATCCATGAAAAGGCATGGTACGTAGGTGGACTCCATGAGGTTCAATCCCATCACTCGGTTGTTCCGACCCCTTAGTTTCAGTTCACCAACCACTATTGTGGGCCGCCTCAGAGCATAAGTCCCATATCCACCATTGTGGGCCGCCTTAGAGCATAAGCCCCATATCAACCATTGTGGGCCGCCTCAGAGTGTAATCCCCATATCCATCCATTGTGGGATGCCTTAGAGCGTAATCCACATATGCCTCCGTCCCACATGACGTTAAATTGTATGCCTGAACTACGAGGACTTTGATCTGTTCTAAGGCATGGTACGTAGGTAGCCTCCACCAGGTTCAAGCCCCCCTTCACTCCATCACACATCCTAATTCCTACCTGGGCCGCCACATCCCGGTGGGATCATGCCACCTCATTCCACTCCACAGTATCCAGCAAGCCGCCTAAATGCTGGCCTTGACATCGGTGTTCCCCCCCAGGGGGTTCTTCAATCTGATCCACTCTCAGTGTCCTGATCAGTCCGATCTGTCTCTGCAAGATGTTAAACTCACGGCATACCCCGTGTTAAACATGAGAAGATGAGGAAAACCTTATATACTTGTCTATGGCATGAAAATTCCTTGTGTTCGATGTGGGATGACTCGGGCTTCCGCGCCCTCGAGAATCCCTATAATAAGGGACAGAAGACAGAATGCTAATCCCCCAGTGTCAAGACACGCCAACGACACTCCAGCGTGACCATTCACCTCACCGAAGGTTGCTGCCCCGACCAGACCCCTTGAAGCATCTTGACAGAAGCAACCTAATTAACTGTTGTCCATGCAGATATGGAACTGGGAACGAGATTCACGAATATGTCTTAAATCTATGAGGGAGACCCAGACTAGGTGACGAGCTCGGAGGAGAAATCCACAGAAGGAAGAACCGACATCCCATCATCCCGGTTTCGATCAAGGAGCAGACGTCCCTGAATAAGGAGCAAATACCACCCGTATTTGGAAAGAGGGAATTTGGGGAAACAAGCCGCACACCCTCCTCTGTGTGACGGATGCGTGCTTGCGCCCCAGCGGAAAGCGTCAGAAACAATGGGCCGAGCCCGTTTCCACGTAAAGGAGAATATCTTAAAGACCGTGAGTTCGATCGACACGCTGTCTACGGCACTGGGACCCTCATAACGTGGTGGTACTTTTTCTATACTCTAATTGATTTTTGGACAACTTTGGAAAATGGACGGGTTTGGAACGAGCGTATTTCCAACCGGGCCCCCGGCGCAAAAATACAAATAACTCTCAGACCGGGCGTCTGATTGACGTGCTATCTGTCGCATTGGGTTCCTTTTGATGAGACGGAATTTTGGGGATACATCAACTCAAGACTTCGTGATAGTTGATGCATCGACCCCTTGGCTCGAGGAGTGGACCCTCCCGGAATCGAGCATGTTGTGAGTGGGAACCCTAGAGCTGGATGCGACTGCAAAAACTACCGTATTGGAATCCTCTGTGGGTTCGATGATGATGACTACCATACTGGAATCCTATGTGGGTTCGATGATGACGACAACTATATTGGAATCCTCTGTGGGTTCGAGAGTGATGACTACTATACTTGTATCCTAAGTGGGTCCAACAGTTGACTTCTGTTCTAGTATCCTACGTGGGTCTGACAGAGTAGCTGGTTTAGTATCCTACGTGGGTCCGACAGCTTAGCTGGTCTAGTATCCTATGTGGGTCCAACATCTTAGATGAATCAGTGACTAAATCTGATCATCTTTATCACTTTACTAAATATGTATACCTGTGTGATATGAGTCTTGACTTTCAATCATTACAATCGGTGTGATTGACTTATTTCCTGTGTGGATTGGGATGTGCTTGGGCTAGAGAGTTGGAGCCGAACTAGAATTGATTAATTAGGTATATGTATGGGAATATACCTCAGTAGAGTTGGATGATAATTCATGATTGTATCTTTTCTTTGTGGTTTATCCTTCATGGATTCTGGGAGACCTTCGGGGGTCTCGGGGTCCCTACTGAGTATTGTTGTACTCACCCCTGTACAGGCTATGCCTGCACTACGTTGTGTTGGATGCAGATGACGGACAACACTGATCGTGGTAGAGACTTGTGGAGCTGGACGGTAACCGTAGGTGGACCACTTGGCGGGACGTACACGGAGCGGACGAACGGACCCGAGGTATTGAGGAGACCATCTATACCCACCTTTCAGGTGGGATTACCATAGGAGGACTTACTGGGTTCTGTTTTACTTTTCTCTTGTTGTATTAGACTTCAGTTGTACTGTAATTTTTAGTTGGATTTTTATTCTGCCCCATTTACCTTTCAGCACTTACTTTTGTATACAGTATTACTTTGTGCTTACTTCAGCTTGCGTACTCTGTTGTGTTTGTTTACTATCATAAAGGTAATACCTTCCCTTTTTATCGGGATTTACGCCTTTGGTGCTAGTCTCCAGCCCCTGGCCTATGGAAGGAGGGCTTGGGGTAGTCACGGCACGGGCCCCGAGGACAGGTCTTGACAAATTGGTATTAGAGGGAGGTTCTACCGCAGAACTCAGGACTCTGATCATTTCTTTCTGGGAAGCAATAGTGTTAAGATTATTGAGTGTGGTTTTCAGTCCAGGGAGTCTAGTGTTGGTGTGGCGGCCGACGTATCCATGCACCAGGACCCTGACCCCTGATTTTTGACTCAGTGCATGAAAACATTGATTGCATGTGTGTTTCAAAAGTTTTCTTTATGATTACTTTATGTCATATCACTAGGTATACTGTTTGACCGTGGCGCACCTGTTTCTTTTCAGGATGAACCCACGAAGGCATACAGCTAGGGTTCCGAGTCACGTGCGAGATGGTAGCCCACCGAGCGATGAGGCCTCAGTGCAGGGCCCCATCACAGCGGAGGCACCGACGGTACCACTACCTGCTGAGCCACCGATACTACCTTCCCCAGTAGCATAGAGTGCATGGTGCCTGAGTGTGTTACATGAGTTTCAGCGATAGAGGCCACCTAGGTTCTGTGGAGAGACGGACCCTCAGGTAGCTGAGGATTGGCTGGAGTCTATCGTCAAAGTCATCAGATTGGTAGGGACACCAGCCGACCTTATGGTGATCCTTTCCATGAGTCTCCTGCACGCAGCAGTAGGTAGATGGTGGAGCTTAATGCTCCTGGTGCACGACGAGGCATATCTACTTTGGACAGACTTCAAGAGTCTCTTCCACTCGGAGTTTGTTCCTGCCACCCTCTGTGCGGTACGGATTCAGGAGTTACTTCACCTGCGGCAGGGCAACATGACAATATCTCAGTACTCAACGAGGTTTACTGATCTCTCGCGCTACTCCAAAGACATGGTACGGGACCCATTCTTGAGGACTTGGACCTTTGATCAGGGACTAAGGCACGAGATTAGGGATTCAATGATCTCCCTTAGCATTCCGACATAGGCGGGAGAGCTGAAGCGAGCCCTTCTTGTGAAGAGATTTCTCACTGAGCCGACACCTACTGCAAGACCCACCGCAGGGCGACACGTAGCAGAGTCTTCTGTAGCCGGTAGTAGACAGTTGATGCAGGGGTCCAAGCGGACCAGGCCATCAGGTGGGAGACCTCAGGATTCAGGTTCGGTTGTGCGGGGCACACGAAAACGATCCAACTATATGAGGAGCGGGCAGTTCTATGCATGCGGCGGGTAGGGTCACATGGCTCGAGACTATCCGACCCACCGTACAGATGAGAAATAGGTAGTGGAGGGACCTACCAGGCAGAGGAAGAGTTTCAATCGTGGTGGTCTGCAGGGAGCAGGGAGACGAGGCAGAGGAGCTGGCCGAGCAGCGGGTGGTGGATGACGTTTTGAGGCTCTACCACCACAACCACCAGGAGGTCCACCCTGACCACAGGGAGCTGGAGGACAGAGGCAGGATCAGCTCCAGGCAGTGGAGGCTTACGAACATGGTGCACCTCAGATGATTCGAGGTACTATCTGTGTCTACTCCACCCTTGCTGCAGTACTTTTAGACACAGGTGCGAGTCATTCTTTTATTGTCGCTGCCCTTGTTCAGAGCTCGGAGATTCTGACGGATCTGTTGGCTCGATCCTTACGGTTAGAGACTCCTACGGGAGCATACTCGATGATTACACACTAGTTTCGGCAGTGTGATCTTACTCTAGAAGGCGAGAGCTTCGGCCGGGATCTTCTTGTAGCGGCGTCGAGGCCTTACGATGTCATATTGGGTATGGACTGGTTATCTATAGTCCATGCTCAGATTGATTGTATTAGGCATGAAGTGCGGTGTATCTATACGGATGGGACTAGGTTTACCTTCATCGGTGAGAAGGAAGATTTTTCAGTGCAGGATAGACTTACATAGAGGAGGAGTCATCCGATCACACATCAGTTGGCTAGTCTCATCCTTAGAGCAGTTGATGTGAGGAGTCTGAGTTTTCCTGTTGTGGTGGATCAGTTTGCAGACATTTTCCTGATGACGTTCTAGGACTAACTCCTCATAGAGAGATGGAATTCTACATCGACCTATACCCCGGGACAGCACCGATATCTACTCTGGCATATCGGATGGCTCCCGCCGAAGCTATGTGAGCTGCGGGTATAGCTGGAGGACTTGCAGGGGAAAGGATTTATCCGACCCAATGTTTCACCCTGGGCTTCTTATATTTTGTTCACCAAAAAGGCGGATGAGAGCTTGCGACTGTGTGTCGACTACCATCTCCTGAATTAGGTGACTGTAAATAACAAGTACCCACTCCCGAGGATTGACGACCTCTTTGATTAGCTCAATGGAGCACGCTGGTTCTCGAAGATAGACCTCAGGTCAGGCTATAACCAGCTCAGAGTTCGAGATGAGGATGGGAAGAAGACGGCCTTCAGGTGTCGGTATGGCCACTATGAGTTTTTGGTTATGCCCTTCGGTGTAACCAACACTCCAGCAGTGTTCATGAGTCTCATGAACAAGATCTTCTAGCCTTACCTCGATCGATTTGTCGTATTCTTCATCGAAGACATACTGATTTACTCGACTACTGAGGAGGATCACACCTACCAATTGCGGGTTGTACTGGATACACTCCGAGAGAACCAATTTTATGGTAATCTCTTGAAGTTCCAGTTATGGATTTGAGAGGTTCACTTCATGGGACATGTCATCTTAGAGGCTGGAGTTGCAGTGGATCCAGCGAAGATCGAGGCAGTACTTGCTTGGGCGCCACCCAGGAGCATGACAGAGGTGCGGAGTTTCCTGTGTCTGGCTGGGTACTATCAGAGATTTGTGCTAGACTTCTCCAGAGTTGTAGCACCGCTTTCATCCTTGACAAAGAAGGGGAAACCCTTCGTGTGGTCAGATAGGTGTTAGGAGAGCTTTCAGGAGCTGAGGTAGAGGTTGCCCAGTGCGCCCATCTTAAGGCTACCGGAGGAGGGCGTTGGGTACCTAGTGTACTGCGACGCATCAGGGACCGGACTCGGGTGTGTACTGATGCAGGAGCGAGAGTTGATCACTTATGGATCGCGGCAGTTGAGATAGCATGAGCAGAACTATGCTACCCATGACCTAGAGTTAGAAGCAGTGGTCTTCGCCTTGAAGATATGGTGGCACTATCTGATGGGCGAGTTCTTTATAGTCTACTCTGACCACCAGAGTCTCAGGTACATCTTCTCGTAGAAGTATTTGAACCTGAGACAGTAGTGTTGGCTCGAGTTCCTCCAAGACTATGACTTTGAGATAGTCTATACTCCTGGGAAGGGGAACGTTGTAGTTGATGCTCTCTGCAGGAGATCGGGCATTCAACTACTAGGAGAGGCAACGAAGCAGCTAGCCACATTGTAGATATCCTTTGTGGACAGAGATGGATCAACCTTTCTACAGTCACTCATAGTCACTCCTCCACTCCTTCAGTGAGTCAGAGAGGCACAATGTGGGAACGTTGATTGTGAGACACAACGTGCTCAGATATCCAAAGGGCAGGCACCTGATGGATTTTATGAAGGAGGAGAGGACGACATCCTTTTAAGGGGACGTACCATGGTACCAGTTGCACTGCAGGAGGAATTGCTGAGTGAGTTTCACACTTCCCCTCTAGCGGTACATCCATGAGTAGCAAAGATGTACCAGGACCTCATACAATAGCACTGGTGGCCGGGTATGAAGAAGGTTGTAGTAGAGTTTGTTTCACGATGCCTCACTTGTCAGCAAGAGAAGGCGGATCACCAAGTACCAACAGGCTTGGTACAGCCCTTAGAGGTCCCAGAGTGGAAGTGGGATAGGATATCCATGGATTTTGTGATGGGGCTTCCACATATATCCAGAGGACATGACTCTATTTGGGTGATCGTTGACCGACTCACCATGTCGGCCCACTTCCTACTGATCAGAGAGAAGGGCTCAGTGGAGAGCTTGGGACGCCTCTACATTCAAGAGATCGTAAGGCCTCATGGTGTGCCATCGACTATCATTTCTAATCGAGATGATCGATTCACTTCTCGGCTATGCAAGGGGTTACAGGAGGCTTTTGGGACGCAGATACGTCTGAGCACCGCCTTCCATCCTCAGACGGACGCCCAAACAGAGAGGACCATTCAGACACTCGAGGACATGCTCTGTGCATGTTTCCTTGACTTTGGTCGCATCTGGTAGGATCACCTACCCTTGGTGGAGTTTGTGTACAACAACAGCTACCACTCCACCATCCGGATGGTACCATATGAGGCACTGTATGTCCGACTTTGCAGATCACCTCTATGCTGGACTGACCCTGGGGAGTCAGCACTAGTAGGACCAGATATGATTCAGGCTACGATGGAGAAGGTGCATATCATCCAGGAGCATATGAAGACTGCACAGAGTAGACAGAAGTCCTATGCTGATAGGAGGAGGAGACCACAGTAGTTTGAGGATGGAGACCACATCTTCTTACGGGTCTCACCTCGACGGGGTATACATAGATTTGGTCGGGGCGGCAAGTTATCTCCGAGTTTCATTGGACCTTTCTAGGTACTCAAAAGAGTAGTTGAGGTGGCTTACCGCCTGGACCTTCCACCACAGTTGAACTAGGTGCATGACGTCCTCCACATATCACAGCTGAGGAGATACGTGCACGACCCGACCCACATCATCGATCACGGGGAGCTGGACATTGATGACGGGGCGACGTTTTCGGAGGTCCTAGTAGAGATCTAGGATCAACAGGAGCGGGTCCTATGTGGATTATCAATTCTTCTGGTGCGCATTCGCTGGCAGCAGGGGAACCTCCAGGAGAGCACTTGGGAGCGGGAGGCTCAGATGTGAGCTCAGTACCCCCATTTGTTTTCCTAGTGTGTGATGTAGCTTTATGGGGATGCAAATCCCTGAGGTGGGAGTAATGTAAAGACCCGTAAATTTCAAAGAAATTTTTTTCTTAAATACTTTGGAGTTTTACGAGTCTGCGTTTTCTGATGGTACTAGATTCTGAGGCCTGATGTGCCCGGAGTCAATTTCTGAATTTTTGTTCGGGTACTTTCAGTAAACGTACGTGCAAGTTTTTCTATCTTTTTAACCGGTGCTCGGAATTGAAATTAGGGTGCACCGATGAACTCGTAGTGCCGGTATTCGCCTAAGGGGACCTTTACCGCAGTTGCGTTTTATGCGGGTTGAGAGTTAATATTTGGGGATTTAGAATAAAAATAAATAAAATTTGTTGTGTACAAACTTTATTTAGGGAGGTTGGTTATTTCCTCGCAAGGGGAGTTAGAGGTGGGGCCCACACCCACATAACCTCCCATGAGAGGATATTTGTGATGTGGGGTCCACGTGAGCATAATCCCTTCACCTCCCCTTAAACCTCCCCATTAACTCCTCTTCATTTAATTGAACAACCCCTCACTTTTGAATTTTAAAATAACCCTTCACCTTCTTCTCTCTCTAATTAATTTTGCCAACCCATGGTAAATTAATTAGGTGATTCACTTAATTAATTAAAGTGGTTTGAATTTTGAATTAAATGTGTTAATAAAATAATATCCTTAGCTATTATTTTATTTTGGGGCACTTGTTATGTTGAGAGATTTTTGGGAGAGCTCTTGAGAAAAGTGTTCCTTTCTTCAACGAAGAACGCCTTCAACGAAGAACGGATTTCTTCCTCAACGAAAAACGCTCTACGATTCGAAGAATTTGAAGTCGCCAAAGACACTTCTTCTTTGGGTGCACTCCGACGTCGACGAAATCGACACCGTTCTTCGGTGACGCCCGACTACCGCAACGCTTGTCTTCTACGACTCGACGACGTGCGACGTCTTTTCGAGGTAGGGGAATTATGTTCAATTGTAATTGATTAAAATTTTTCTTGTTATTTATTGAGAAACATGGTTTGAATTTGGCCAATTGCTATCGCCTAACGCGGAGGGCGTGGGACGAACGCACACGGCCCGACGACCCTCTGTAGTGTCTTTTTTTTTGCAATTGAGGCGCATTGGAAGAGGCAGCGACAGGAGAAGAGGCGGTCGTGCGCCGACTGCGTGCGGAAGAACCGCGGGCCGCTTGGCCGAAGGAGAACCAGTCGGCCGAACCGGCCAAGCTGAAGGAAGACCGCGGTGCCACAAGGGGCGTCGCGCTGCGAACGACCGCAACCTGCATTCTGCGGGCTGCTTTGGCGGCAAACTGGCCGGTTCATCAGCTGACCGGGTGAAGAAGCCACGACACACGAAGGTGTCGCGCAGCCAGACTGATGCCCACATGAGCGGTCCGCTTGTGCCAGGAAGTCCAGCCGGCTTTGGCCGGTCGGTTTGGAGGGCATTGCTGCTTAGTGCCGCCGGTTCGGGAAAGCGCCCCCCCCCCCCCCCCCCTCAGACCGCTCGGCCAGCCGCGCCGCGCCGCGCCGGGTCGGGCCTCTCCCTGCCGGGCCGCGCCGCGCCGCGCCCCCTCAGGCCGGACCGTGCGATTCACCAGGCCGGTCTGACCCTCTTCCGGGTCGGACCCGTGAAAAACGGGTTGACCCGACCCGTCAGCTCACTGGGCTTAACGGACCGAGCTCATTTCCACTTAAAGGAGAATATCTTAAAGACTGTGCGTCTGATCGACGCGCCCTCTGCGGTATTAGGACTCTCATAACGTGGCGGTCCTTTTTCAATACTCTAAGTGAGTTTTGGACAACTTTGGAAAATGGCTGGGTTTGAAAAGAGCGTATTTCCAACCAGGCCCCGGAGTAAAAATACTAATAACTCTCAGACCGGGCATCCGATTGACGCGACATCTGTCGCTTTCAGTTCCTTTTGATGAGACAGAATTTCGGGATAAATTATCTCAAGACTTCATGATATTTGATGTATCGACCCCTTGGATCGAGGAGTGGACCCTCCCAGAATCGAGCGTGTTGTGTGCAGGAACCCTAGAGCTGGATGTGACTGCAATGACTACCGTACTAGAATCTTATGGGGGTTCGACGACAATGACTACCATACTGGAACCCTCTGTAGGTTCAACGATGATGACAAATGTACTGGAATCCTTCGTGGGTTCGACAGTGGTGACTATTGTACTTGTATCCTAAGTGGGTCTAACAGTTGACTTCTGTTCTAGTATCCAATGTGGGTCCGACAGAGTAGTTGGTTTAGTATCCTACGTGGGTCTGACGGCTTAGCTGGTCTACTATCCTACATGGGTCCAATAGCTTAGATGAATCAGTGACTACATCTGATCATCTTTATCACTTTACGAAAGATGTATACCTGTGTGAGCTGAGTCTTGACTTTCAATCATTACCATCGGTGTGATTGACTTATTTCCTATGTGGACTGGGATGTGTTTGGGCTCGAGAGTTGGAGCCAAACTATAATTGATGACTTAGGTATATGTATGGTAATATACCTTAGTAGAGTTGGATGATACTTCTTGATTGTATCTTTTATTTTTGGTTTATCCTTTGTGGATTATGGGAGACCTTCAGGGGTCTCGGGGTCCCTACTGAGTATTGTTATACTCACCCATGTACGGTCTATGCCCGCACTACATTGTGTTGGATGCAGACGACGGACAACACTGATCGTGGTAGAGACTTGTGGAGCTGGACGGTACCTGGAGGTGGACCACTTGGCGGGACTTACACGGAGCGGATGAACGGACCCGAGGTACCGAGGAGACCATCTGTACCCACCCTTCAGGTGGGATTCCCAGAGGACAACTTAGTGGTTGCTGTTTTACTTTTCTACTATTGTACTAGAATTCAGTTGTACTGTACTTTTCAGTTGGATTTTTATTCTGGCCCATTTACCTTTCAGCACTTACTTTTGTATACAGGATTACTTTGTGCTTACTTCATCTTTAGTGCTCTATTGTGTATGTTTACTATCATAAAGGCAATGCCTTAACTTTTTATCGGGATTTACGCCTTTGGTGCTAGTCGCCAGCCCCTGGCCTATGGAAGGCCGGCTTGGGGTAGTCACGGCACGGGCCCTAAGGACGGGTCGTGACAAATTGGTATCATAGGGAGGTTCTATCGCAAAACTCAGGACTCTGATCATTTCTTTCTGTGAAGCAATAGTGTTAAGAGTATTGAGTGTGGTTTTCATTCTAGGGAGTCCAGTGTTGGTGCGGCAGCCAACATATCTATACACCAAGACCCTGAACCCTGATTTCCGACTCAGTGCACGAAAACAATGATTTCATGTGTGTTTCAAAAGTTTTATTTGTGATTGTCATCTCACTAGGTATACTGTTTGACCATGGCGCACCTGTTTCTTTTCAGTGTGACCTCACGAAGGCAGCCAGCTAGGGTTCCGAGTCATGTGCAAGATGGTAGCCCACCAAGCGACGAGGCCTCAGTGCAGGGCCCCATCACAGTGGAGGCACCAGCAGTACCACTACCCACTGAGACACCGATAATACCAGCCCCAGTAGTAGAGAGTGCATGCCGCCTGAGTGCGTTACATGACTTTCAACGACAGATGCCGCCCAGGTTCCGCGGAGAGGTGAACCCTTAGGCAGCTGAGGATTGGTTGGAGTCTGTCGTTAGAGTCTTCATATTGGTAGGGACACTAGCCGACCTTATGGCTATCTTTGCCGTGAGTAACCTGCACGCAGAAGTAGGTAGATGGTGGAGCTTGATGCTCCAGGTGCACGCTGAGGCATCTCTAATTTGGACATACTTCAATAGTGTCTTCCACTCATAGTTTGTTCCCTCCACCCTCCGTGCGGTATGGATTCAGGAGTTACTTCACCTGCGGCAGGGCATCATGATAGTAGCTCAGTACTCAGTGAGGTTTACTGATCACTTGCGCTACTCCACGGACACAGTACAAGACCCATTCTTGAGGACCCAGACCTTTGACCAGGGACTGAGGCACGAGATTAGGGCTTCAATGATCTCCCTTAGCATTCTGACTTAGGCGGGAGAGCTGGAGCGAGCCCTTCTTATGGAGAAATTTCTCGCTAATCTGACACCTGTTGTGAGACCAACCGCAGTGCGACACGTAGCGGAGTATTCTGCAGCTGGCAGTAGACAGTTGACGCAAGGGTCCAAGCGGACCAGGCCATCAGGTGTGAGACCTTAGGATTCAGTTTCGGTTGTGCGGGGCACACGAAACTGAGCCAACTATACGAGGATCAGGCAGTGCTATGCATGCGGCGGGCAGGGTCACATGGCTCGAGACTGCCTGAACCGCCATACAGATGAGCAGCAGACAGTGGAGGGACCTCCCAGGCAGAGGTAGAGGTTCGACTGTGGCGGTCCCCAGGGAGTAGGGAGACAAGTAAGAGGAGCTGGCTGAGCATCGGGTGGTGGACGATGTTTTGAGGCTCTACCACCACCACCACCAAAAGGTATGTCCCGACCACAGGGATCTGGCGGACAGAGGCAGGCTCATCTCCAGGTAGTGGAGGCTTATGACCATGGCTCACCTGATATGATTCAAGGTACTATCTATGTCTACTCCACCCTTGTTGTAGTACTTATAGACACAGGGGTGAGTCATTCTTTTATTGTCGCTGCCCTTGTTCGGAGCTCAGAGATTCTAACAGAGTCGTTGGCTCGATCCTTACAGTTAGAGACTCCTATGGGAGCAGACTCGAAAATTACGCAATAGTGCCGGCAATGTGATCTTACTCTAGGAGGCAAGAGCTTCGGCTGGGATCTTCTTGTAGCGGCGTTGAGGCCTTACGACATCATCTTGCGTATGGACTGGTTATCTACAGTCCATGCTCAAATTGACTGTATTAGGTGCGAAGTGCGGTGTATCCACACATATGGGACCAGGTTCACCTTCATCGGTGAGAAGGAAGCCTTTTCAGCATAGGATAGACTTACATTGAGGAGGAGGCAGGCGATCACACATCAGTTGGATAGTCTCATCCTTTGAGCGGTTGATGTGCGGAGTCTGAGTTTTCCTGTTGTGGTGGATCAGTATGCGTACGTTTTCCTGATGACGTTCCAGGACTACCTCCTCATAGAGATGTAGACTTCTACATTGACCTGTACCCCGAGACAGCACCGATATCTACTCCGGCATATCGGATGGCTCCTTCCAAACTTCATGAGTTGCGGGTACAGCTAGAGGACTGGCAGGGGAAAGGATTTATCCAACCTAGTGTTTCATCCTAGGATTCTCTGATTTTGTTCGCCATGAAGGCGGGTGAGAGCTTGCGACTGTGTGTCGACTACCGTCGCCTAAATTAGGTGACCGTAAAGAACAAGTACCCACTCCCAAGGATTGACAACCTCTTTGATCAGCTCAAGGGATCACGCTGGTTTTCGAAGATAGACCTCAGGTCAGGCTATCACCAGCTCAGAGTTCAAGATGAGGATGTGCAGAAGACGGCATTCAGGTGTCGGTATGGCCACTATGAGTTTTTGGTTATGCCCTTCGTCGTAACCAACACTCCAGCAGTGTTCATGAGTCTCATGAATAGGATATTCCAGCCTTACCTCGATCGATTTGTTATAGTCTTCATCAATGATATACTGATTTACTCGACTACTGAGGAGGATCACGTCTACCACTTGTGGGTTGTACTGGATACACTCTGAGATCACTAGATTTATGGTAAGCTCTCGAAGTTCCAGTTCTGGATTTGAGAGGTTCACTTCTTGGGACACATCATCTCGGAGGCAGGAGTTGCAGTTGATCCAGCGAAGATCGAGGCAGTACTTTCTTGGGAGCCACCCAGGAGCGTGACAGAGGTGCGGAGTTTCCTGATTCTGGCTGGGTACTATCGGAGATTTGTGCCAGACTTATCTAGAGTTTCATCACCCCTTTCATCCTTGACGAAGATGGGGAAACCCTTCATGTGTTTAGATAGGTGTCAGTAGAGCTTTTAGGAGCTGAGGCAGAGGTTGACAAGTGCGCCCATATTAAGGCTACCAGAGGAGGGTGTTCGGTACGTAGTGTGTTGCAACGCATCAGGGATTAGACTTGGGTGTGTCCTGATGCAGGATCGAGCGGTGAACGCTTATGGATCGTGGCAGTTGAGATAGCATGAGCAGAACTACGCTACCCATGACCTGGAGTTAGCAGTAGTGGTCTTCTCCTTGAAGATGTGATGGAACTATCTGATGGGTGAGCGCTTTACAATCTACTCTGACCACCAGAGTCTCAGGTACATCTTCTTGAAGAAGTATCTGAACCTGAGACAGCGGTGTTGGCTCGAGTTCCTCCAGGAATATGACTTTGAGATAGTATATACTCCTGGGAAGGGGAACGTTGTAGCTGATGCTCTCAGCAGGTGATTGAGCATTCAGTTACTAGGAGAGGCAACAAATCAGCTAGCCACGTTGAAGATATCCTTTGTGGATAGATATGGATAAACCTTTCTACAGTCACTCACAGTCACTCCTCCACTCCTTCAACGAGTTAGAGAGGCATAGTGTGGGGACGTTGATTGTGAGACAAGACGTGCTCAGATATCCATAGGGCAGGTGCCTTATGGATTTTCTTAAGGAGGAGAGCACGACATCCTTTTTAGGGGACGTACCATGGTACAAGTTGCACTGCAGGAGGAAGTGCTGAGGGAGTTTCACACTTCCCCTCTAGCGGTACATCCAGGAGTAGCGAAGATGTACCAGGACCTCAGACGACAGCACTGGTGGCCGGGTATGAAGAAGGTTGTAGCAGAGTTCGTTTCACGATGCCTCACTTTTCAGTAAGAGAAGGTGGAGCACCAGGTACCAGCAGGCTTAGTACAGCCCTTAGAGGTACTAGAGTGGAAGTGGGATGGGATATCCATGGATTTCGTGATGGGGCTTCCACGTACATCCAGAGGACATGACTTTATCTGGGTGATCATCGACCGACTCACCAAGTCGGCCCACTTCCTACCGATCAGAGAGCAGGGATCAATGGAGATCTTGGGCCACCTCTACATTCAGGAGATCGTAAGGCTTCATGGTGTGACATCAACTATAGTTTCCGATCGAGATGCTCGATTCACTTCCCAGCTATGGAAGGGGTTACAGGAGGCTTTGGGGATGCAGCTACGTCTGAGCACCGCCTTCCATCCTCAGACGGATGGCCAGATAGAGAGGACCATTCAAACTCTTGAGGACATGCTCCGTGCATGTGTCCTTGACTTTGTTCTTAGCTGGGAGGATCAACTACCCTTGGTGGAGTTTTTGTACAAAAACATCTACCACTCCACCATCGGGATGGCACAATACAAGGCATTGTACCGCTGACCTTGCAGATCACCTCTGTGTTGGACTGACTTTGGGGAGTCAGCACTCATATGACCAGAGATGGTTCAGGCTACGAAGGAGAAGGTGCAGATCATCCAGGTGCAGATGAAGATTGCACAGAGCAGACGGAAGTCCTATGTTGATAGTAGGTGAAGACCACTGTAGTTCAAGGATGAAGACCACGTCTTCTTATGGGTCTCACCTTGATGGGGTCTACAGAGATTTGGTCGGGGCGGCAAGTTATCTTTGAGTTTCATCGTACCTTCATAGGTCCTCAGTAGAGTAGGTAAAGTGGCTTACCACCTGGCTCTTCCACCTCAGTTACACCGGGTGCATGACATCTTCCATGTATCACAGCTAAGGAGATACGTGCACGACCCGACCCACATCATCGATCACGGTGAGCTGTACATCGATGATGGGGTGGTGTTTGCGGAGGTCCCAGTGGAGATCGAGGATCGAAAAGAGTGGGTCCTACATGGATGGTAGATTCCTCTGGTACCCATTAGCTAGTATCATGAGAACCTCCAGAAGAGCACTTGGGAGTGGGAGGCTCAGATGCGAGCTCAGTAACCCCATTTGTTTTCCTAGTGGGTGTTGTAGCTTTATAGGGATGTAAATCCATGAGGTGGGAGTAATTTAAAGACCTGAAAATTTCAAATAAACGTTTTTCTTAAATACTTTGGAGTTTTACAAGTCTGCAGTTTCTGACGGCACTAGATTCCGAGGACCGGTGTGCCCAGAATAAATTTCTGAAGTTTTTTTCAGGTACGTTTAGTAAACGCACATGCGAGTTTTTCTATCTTTTGAACTGGTGCACGAAATTGAAATCTAAGGGCACCAATGAACTCGCAGTGCCAGTATTCACCTAAGGGGACCTTTACCATAGTTGCGTTTTATGCAGGTTGAGAGTTAATATTTGGGGATTTAGAATAAAAAAAAATAGAATTTGTTGTGTACAAATTTTATTTAGGGAGGTTGGTTATTTCCTCCCAAGGGGAGTTAGAGGTGGGCCCCACACCCACATAACCTCCCATGAGAGGATATTTGTGAGGTGGGGCCCACATGAGCCTAATCTCTTCACCTCCCCTTAAACCCCCCCCCCATTAACTCCTCTTCATTTAATTGAACAACCCCTCACTTTTGAATTTTAAAATAACCCTTCACCTTCTTCTCTCTCTAATTAATTTTTCCAACCCATGGTAAATTAATTAGGTGATTCACTTAATTAATTAAATTGGTTTGAATTTTGAATTACATGTGTTAATAAAATAATAGGCTTAGCTATTATTTTATTTTGGGGCACTTGTTGTGTTGAGAGATTTTTGGGAGAGCTCTTGAGAAAAGTGTTCGTTTCTTCATCGAAGAACGGATTTCTTCCTCGATGAAGAATGCTCTACAATTTGAATAATGTGAAGTGGCCAACGACACTTCTTCTTCGAGTGCACTCCGATATCGACAGAATCGACACCGTTCTTCGGCGACGCCCGACTACCGCAATGCTTTTATTCTGCGACTCGATGATGTGCGACGTCTTTTCAAGGTAGGGGAATTATGTTCAATTTTAATTAATTAAAATTGTTATTTTTCTTTGTTAAGAAACATGGTTTGACTTTGTGAAATTGCTACCGCCTAACGTGGAGGGCGC
Source organism: Viscum album (assembly GCA_963277665.1). NCBI lineage: Eukaryota > Viridiplantae > Streptophyta > Magnoliopsida > Santalales > Viscaceae > Viscum > Viscum album. Next base: position 1,897,869,765 of record OY728123.1, read on the forward strand.
GGGCCAAACGCACACGGCCTGACGACCCTCCGTAGTCTCTTTGTTTGCGATTGAGGCGCGTTGGAAGAGACGGCGACGGGAGAAGTGGCGGCCATGCGATGGCCACGTGCGGAAGAACTGCGGGCCGCAACCGCGGGCCGCTCGGCCGAAGGAGAACCGGCCGGCCGAAGCTGGCCGGGCCGAAGGAAGACCGCGGCACCGCAAGGGGCGCCGTTCTACGAAGGACCGCGACCCACATTCCGCAGGCCGCTTTGGCGACAAACCGGTCGGCTCATCGGCCGGCCTGGTGAAGAAGCTACGGCACCCGAAGGTGCCGCGCAGCCGGACCGCTGCCCGCCCGAGCGGACCGCTTACGCCAGGAAGGCCGGCCGGCTTTGTCTGGTCGGTTGGGAGGGCGGCGCCACTTGGCTCCGCCAGTTCGGGAAAGCAGCCCCCCCCCCCCTCGGACTGCTCGGCCCTCCGGCCCGAGCCGCAGTGGGTCGGGCCGCGTCGTGCCGGGCCGAGCCTCTCCCCGTCGGGCTGGGCCGCGCCCCCTCGGGTCGGGCCACACCCGTTCGGGCTGGACCGCACGATTCACCGGTCCGTTCCGACCCTATTCCAGGTCGGACCCGCCAAAACCGGGTTGACCCGACCCGTCGGCTCACTGGGCTTAACAGGCCGGGCTCGTTTCCAATTAAAAGAGAACATCTTAAAGAACGTGTGTCCGATCGATGCGCCGTCTGTCAAACTGGGACCCTCATAATGTGACGGTCCTTTTGAGATACTCTAAGTGAGTTTTGGACAACTTTGAAAAATGGCCGGGTTTGGAATGAGTGTATTTCCAACTGGGCCCCCGGATCAAAAATACTAATAACTCTCAGATCGGGCGTCTGATTGATGCGCCGTCTGTCATGTTGGGTTTCTTTTGATGAGACGTAATTTAGGGATACATCAACTCAAGACTTCATGATAGTTTATTTATCGACCCCTTGGCTCAAGGAGCGGACCCTCCCAGAATCGAGTGTGTTGTGTGCGGGAACCCTAGAGCTGGTTGCGACTGCAATGACTACCGTACTGGAATCCTCTGGGGGTTCGACGACAACGACTACCATACTGGAATCCTCCATGGGTTCAACAATGACGACAGCTGTACTGGAATCCTCCATGGGTTCGACAGTGATGACTACTGTACTTGTATCCTAAGTGGGTCTGACAGTTGAATTCTGTTCTAGTATCCTACGTGGTTCTGACAGAGTAGCTGGTTTAGTATCCTATGTGGGTTCGACAGCTTTTCTGGTCTAGTATCTTATGTGGGTCAGACATCTTAGATGAATCAGTGACTACATCTGATCATCTTTATCACTTTACAAAATATGTATAACTGTGTGAGCTGAGTCTTGACTTTCAATCATTACCATCAGTGTGATTTGACTTCTTTCCTGTGTAGACTAGGATGTGCTTGGGCTCGAGAGTCAGAACCGAACTAGAATTTATGACTTAGGTATATGTATGGGAATATACCTAAGTAGAGTTAGATGATACTTCGTGATTGTATCTTTTCTTTATGGTTTATCCTTCGTGGATTCTGGGAGACCTTCGGGGGTCTCAGGGTCCCTACTGAGTATTGTTATACTCACCCCTGCACGGGCTATGCCCACACTATGTTGTGTTGGATGCAGACGACGAACATCACTGATCGTAGTAGAGACTTGTGGAGTTGGACGGTACCCGGAGGTGGACCACTAGGCGGGATGTACACGGAGCGGACAGATGGACCTGAGGTACCGCGGAGACCATCTGTACCCACCCTTCAGGTGGGATTCCTGGAGGACGACTTAGTGGTCGCTGTTTTACTTTTCTGTTGTTGTACTAGACTTCAGTTGTACTGTACTTTTCAGTTGGGTTTGTATTCTGGCCCATTTACCTTTCAGCACTTACTTTTTTATACAGTATTACTTTGTTCTTACTTCAGCTTGCATACTCTATTGTGTTTGTTTACTATCATAAAGGCAATGCTTTCCCTTTTTATCAGGATTTACACCTTTGGTGCTAGTCACCAGCCCCTGGCCTATGGAAGGCAGGCTTGGGGTAGTCACGACACGGGCCCCAAGGATGGTCCGTGACAGGAGCATTATGAAAGAGGATGTTATTGAGGCAGTGCGGGATTTTTTTCGAGGTGGTAACTTACCGTGGGTGTCTAGTGCGACTTCTCTTGTTCTCGTTACGAAATTCAAATAACCTTCATCTCTTAATCAATATCGAACTATTATTATGTGCAACTTTTCATACAAAATTCTGGCTAGTGTGATTAACAGAAGACTTGGTACTCATCTCCCGCTCTGGATCTCCAAAGAACAACGTGGTTTTGTGAAAGGTAGGTCCATCCAGGGTTCTATAGGTCTCACCCAGGAAATGATTGAGGATATTAATAAGAAATCTCAAGGATCAAATTTGGCCATATATATGGATATGAAGAAAGCCTATGAAAAACTTGAGTGGGCTTTCATAATCAAGGTTCTAAGATGCAAGGGATTCTCTTGGCGGTCAACAGATCTTATGTTTAGATTTTTAAGTTCATTGTGGTTTTCTATTTGCTTTATGGAAAGAAGAAATATGTTCGTGGACTTAGAAAAGGTGACCCCATCTCTCCATGTTTGTTTATCCAGACTCGAGATTCTTTGAGCAGACTCATTCAATCCCAAATTCAAGAGGTCACCATTCAACTTTACCGATGCCGTTTCATTTTCAGAATCCGTCCCACCTTATCTTTGTGGATGATATAGTCATTTTCAGTAATGGGTGTTCTATATCTCTTCAGGGTATCAATAGTACCCTAGAGGAATACTACAGATGGAGTGGTAAACTCATCAATAGAGATAAGAGTATTCTCTACATCTCAAGGATTTTCTCGGAGAGACGTGCTCAAAAAATTGAATCCATCTTGGGTATCAGCATAAGGATACTTTCTATGAACTATTTAGGTTCCCCCATTACATCAGGGAGGCTTCATATTAAGCATCTGGATAAAGTGGTGGGAAAAATCTCTTCTCGGATCAATAATTGGAAAAACTGGTTCCTCTCATTCATGGGGAGGATCACTCTTGTTAACAGCGTGCTTACCCCAATCCCAATGCATGTGATCTCAGTGCTCAAGGTCCAAAATTTAGTCCTTAAAAATATTGATAGTATCATGACCAGATTCATTTGGGACTCTCATTCGGAGGGTTGTTGTCATTAGGCCTCTTGGAATAGAATGGCCCTTCCCATGGATGAAGGTGGTATTGGTCTTCGTAGTGTTCATGACATGATGAACTACCTTCATGCGAGGATGGCTTGGGAGGCAAAGGAAGGATGAAATCTATGAGAAAAGTTCATCAGGGTGAATTATGGGAATAACCTGGGGAATTAGAGAAACAACTATTCTTGTCTTTGAAGATCTATTCAAAGCCATATTCCTTCTCTTTGTAATCAATCAAGATGGATCATAAGACATGACGACATTAAATTTTGGCATGACAATTGGTTGGGAAATTTTTTAGGCTTTCCTGGATGCCTGACTACTGACATAACCTTCAAATAGGTTAGTGATCATCCAACCTTTATTCAATAAGTCCTTGAAAAAGAGAAGATCAATATGTTCCATCTTATTAATCTCTCAGATGAATCAGACAGGTGCGTCTTCAAGGCCACTTCCTCTATCTCTTTTTCTGTTAAGGCCTACAAGTTGATTCTCACAATTCCCCACACTCATGATCTATGTTGGAATATCCTTTGGTGCAAGGAAATCTCTCCAAAGTTCAACTTTCTCATCTGTAAAATCTTTCCCCAATCCATTTTTATGGATGAGGAGATATGGAGAAAAGGGATTTGCATTGTCTCCAAATGTTCATGTTACCTTCTCCCCAACATAGAGTTTACCAATCATCTATTTTTCGAGAGAAATTGGGAATGCACAATTTGGGAAGCAGTGGGGGATTTTTCTGGTCTGTCATATCCTATTTTTCTGGGTGACTCGTTCTTACAGAGCTGGTTCTAGGGCATAGGGAATAATCTTTTGGAGAGGAAGGCTTTGGTGATCCTTCTCTTGGCTGGCTGTTGGTGTATATGGGAGGCGAGGAAAAGATCATGGTTCGAAGGTGTGGTGTGCACTAAGGCAGGTATGATTTCTCAAATGAGGTGTTTGATCACTGACTTGGGTGTGCTTATGAAAAATTGGGAGCAGTCTCCATCGTTGTGGCAGGTGCTTCGACATAGGAACTCTTCCCATGCAGGTAGTAGCATGGTGTCGAAGGGTCGTTGGATCTGATGGACACCCCCATATGAAGGGCTGAAACTTAATTCAGATGGGTCATGTGATATGGGTATCATGCGGGCGGAGGGGTTATTCGTAATTCAGGGGCAGTGTGGTCACTGCATACATTACAATGTTTGGAAGAGGGGACTCTCTTCAGGCGGAGACCTGGGATCTACTCAAAGGGATCCAGCTATGCATTTCCTCTCACATCCCTCTCTCAGATATTGAAACAGATTCCAAAATTATCTATGCTGCACTCACTGATAACAGGGCCACTCTGTGGACTATTTCACACCATATTCGATGATGTAAGCAACTCATTGTCAACGACACAAGACTATTGCATACATGGCATGAGGACAATAAGGCAGCAGACTTTCTGGCTTCTCGGTTCACCCACGTCAATGATCTTGTTTCATTCTCTAGCTTGGGATCCTTGCCTCCAGAGTGCGCAAGCATTGTCCAAGGTGACACACTTGGACTTCACTTCTATAAGCCCCCTTGAGCCAGACTTTTTTTCTTGTTTCCTTGTTTTTGTGTTCCCTTCTTTGTATATGCCTTTGTTTTCCTTTTGGACATTTTTACTTCATTATTAATAAAATATGTTGATGTTGGTTGGATAAACATATTTACAAATATAAATCTTTAAGAAATGTTTATATATATAAATGTATTTAAATAAATATGTATTTATAAATATATATTTATGGATATAATTATGAATAAATAATTATAAATATAAATAAAATTCAGTTGTGCGAGACAACCATGGATTTTTTAAGTTTTTTTTAAATTTTATATTTTATTAATATATTAGAAGTATAGAAAATAAGTATATTTATATATATTAATTATATTTATAATTAGTTAAATTTTTTTATAATTATATTTATATTTATAAGTGGGGTTTCCATATGATAAAAAGAAGGGGTGATATGGGAGGGTCTGGTAATGGGTGAGAGAGGGTGTTAGGTGGCAGGTTAGTTGATTTCTTTAGTATTTTTCTCTATTATATTTTATAAATATATTATAAATGGTCTCATGGGGAATTAATAATGACCCGACAACCCCAAGACTTCCTATGGAATTTCCTTGAACCTTCAGGTCACATCCCAAGCCACAGACCTCATCCAATAGTATCCCTCATGAACATTCAAAAGCTCAAAACCTCAATCCGAGAATCAGTCCTCAAAAAGAATTCCCCATAATCCTTAAAACTTTTAGAACATACTAGAATATCATCGATAAATATCAATAACTAATGAAAAAAACTAAGAGTATAAAGATTTAATTTTTATTAATATATAAACTCCACTACCTTAGGAAAGATAATATAACTTACATTTTCCATCATAATAGACATATAGAAATTTTATCAACCATTTAAGCATGTTGAATTGGATCCTTGATCCAATTTATTAGTATTTTTGATAATTGAAATAATTATAATTTCTCATACACTGTAAGATTTTTCTTTTTTGAATTTTTATATATTATAGTCAATTCATCAAGTGAACTAGTGAAGTGACTTTGAGGAAGTGACCATGAGTGAAGTGACTATGAGTGAAAATTTGAAAAAGTCTAGAAGTGGTCTTGAGTGAAGTGAACGTGAGTGAAAATTTGACAAATTGTAACACCATGATCCTAGAAGACTAAAGTATGTGAATTATTTTAATACATTTGTATGATTATAAGGAATCAAATTCTGAAGGACAGATCAGGTAACCAGTCTTGGAAAATAGATTACATAAATGAACTTTAAATTACAATTAAAAGCATAAAATGAAACATAGATAATTGTTTGATAATGATATTATTATTCTAGATTAACCCTAAATATCATTCATAACACACTTCTTAGCATCTTGGGAAAATAAAATATAATAAAGGGGTGATCTCAGATGCTTAGTAAGGGTAAACAATACATCAGAAGCTTTCATAATTAATCATAAACATCCAAGTCAAGGTAAAAAAATGAAACACAAGCCTTTTAAACAAATATTAAGTATAATATGGAATGAATAAATCAAATCATTCAATATAAACATTCACATGAATATTCTACTAGTTGAATAATCACATGTAATATCAATAACTAATCTCATAATGAGGGAATTCATAATGTCGGACATCATAACCATACCACCAAGGCCTCGTGCCAAGACCATAAATAACCATACCATCAAGGACTTTTTCCAAGACACTAGTTTGTCTCATGAGACCCACTGATGCATATAGTGGATATAGAAGTCCCTACCCATCACTTACTAATTCCAATTCATTCCTCATATGAAAAGGGTGAAACATAACATAAACATTCGTATTAAAACTAACATACGAAATGTTAATATTTTAACCATAAACCATGAATGGTATCAAAATATCATATCCATAGTCAAACATATAATAAAACCTTAAATTAAATATGGAAGATTGTATCATAATAAATCAAACTCAATTAAGAATAAAATATAACAAAGAATGATAACATAGATGAAAATAATCTAACAAAATCATTAAAACTCTTTGAGAGAAATATCCCTTTTTTTACTTTGAAATCATTTAAAATCTACGCAATTATAAAATAAAACATTTCTTTTGAAAATAACCTTTTAATATTATAAGGGAAGCTTCAAAATGGTAAGGCATCATAACATCAGAAAATAGATGCTCACACTGTATAAGTTAAAAAACATTCTTTCCTTAATTTGTCGAAAAGTTCATAAAGTACCTCCTTTGGAAAATGATAGAAATATTATGTAACACCCCGGGCTTTCACGATACTCTTCTCTTTCAATAATGCAATAGCTTGCATTGTACGCAAGTTCGAGTTCTAACACACCGTGACTAATCAAAGTAGCCGTTATGAATAGTAATACCCACCTTTTAAAATTATGGAAATCTTATATTTCAATATGGACTTCATTTTTGTATTCGTAATATCAAAATTATCCTAAGTTGAATTTTTTGTAATTTTCTGAGAACTTCCATTTTTTATGAATAGTGAAAAATACTTAAAACAAATTTTTTGATCAAAATAATTTATAGTGATAAATTATACTATTGAGTGGTTTTAAAGTATAATTAGAATATATTTTTACCATTTTATCCAATGGTGTTCATTAGAATTAATTTCACTTTGAAATTGGACATAAACAATTGTCAATCTTTTGATATATATTGTTTCTTAAAAACACGCTATTTGTTGTGACAGCGGGAATTAATTATAAAATTAATTAATGCAACTAATATGTTTGGAATTTTTTAAAATATACATCATTTTTTAATTCTGAATATCAATTATAGCTTAGGGTGGCATTTTGGCATTGTTCTGAAAAACTTCAATTTTTGATGAATAGTGAAACCACTAAGTGGTAGTTAAAAAACTGATTTTTCGTTTAAATGAAACATTACCACTTCTGTGATTTGATTTTCAAAAATCCGACATACATGGTTTTCATTAGGAAGTAAAATGTTGTTCAATGGTATTAAAATAATTTTTTGGTGAATAGTAACTTTTAAGTTTAATTAATCACGATTAAAGGTATTTAGTGAAGTTTAAGGTAAAAATAGTATTATAAAAATATGGAATGACCTTTACACTTGTACTACCACTATTTTATGTGTCATGGCTGACCAAGAAAATCCATCGGTCAACTTGGGGACCCCATGGAGCCACTTTGGTAGGAAAATGACATAAATAACTTTTTATTTAATGTTAAAATAAAAAGGTCACAAACAAGAGTTGTTTTACTAAAACAATTTTTAAATGGGGTTATAAAAGTCATATTTTTGACTATAAATATTAATTAGAAAGATAAAAATATTTTCTACATCATGATATTTTTTTTATAATTTTTAGACGTTAAATAAATTAAATTATTTATGACACCATGATGATGCAACGATTACCTCATTAATTAACGATTTAAATAAAATGAAAAGATAATGTAAAATCTAAGACTTAAAGTTTTCAAAAACCAATTGGATGAGTAGATTTAGAACCCTTATCACCTTATCCTCTAAATATATAAGTTTGGGACCTTTAGAATCCGAAAAATCATTTCATAATAATGTAACATTTCAATCTTTCCAAGAGTGCCCATTCTCTCCTCTTATAAAAGGCCCCCACCACTACCACCTTACTGACACCTTCAAAGCCTTTTGGCTCAGCCAACCTCTGCCCAAATACTCTCTAAACTTCCCTCCCTTACTCTTAGAATCCTAACTTTGGTCAAAAGTCTTCCCAAGGAAGCCTTTGGCTCAAATCAAAAAGATTTACCTGATTTTAAGGTAATGTCTTCTCTAATGTTGTTTTATTTTATTTTGCTTCTCCAACCCCTTAAACTCTTTTTATTACTTTATTTTGTAACAAAACCAGTATCCAAAATATACTAGGATGTTTTTATGATAATTATCTGGTTTACACTTACACACACCTTCGTCTAATGGTTAAAGAACATACTGTTTCTGTGGGTGGCGAAATACTGCCTCACGAAACGATGATTGTTCAATATTCTTTTAACACCTCTAATGGTGGCAATTTTGATGAAACTATTTTCATATATGATATATATATTATGTTTATGTTTTCCTTATGCTTCTGTATTTCTCATTTATGTCATACTTTATGATTTCCATTATGGGTAAACGCGATAATTTAATTTTAGGAAATGCGGACTACCGCCCCCTCAAAGTGATTTGAATCGTTAATGCCATATGTGGGATGTATAAAGGATGGAGTAAATGGTATTATACATTATATTATACTGGAATTATATTATACCTTTATATAATTATAAATTCATTCCATTAAATATGAAATGGAAATGAAAGTAGCGTTCATGCGTACGTACGGCTTACCGTCTCCATGAACGGTGCATTTCATTTCTTACCTCTAAATGTTATGTAATATTATAAATGAATGTATATACTGGATATATATTATGTATATGATATATACATCATGAATATAATTATTTATATAATGGATATTTTACCACATGAACAAAGTGTAATTATAAGAAGTTTATTTTTGACTCAAGTACCTAAGATCGACAAAACGGCCGTTATAAACTTAAATAATTACATAATGTTCATGACATGGTAATAAGTAATATAAAAGGAATAATGAACTTGAAAAATGTTATTAAGAAGGTAGAGATTAACTCTATTTTATTATTCAGGAGATCAAAGAATGGTCGAGTGAATTCGGACACGAGGTAAGGGAATTTCTTAACCCAATTTCCATTCTTTGGGTTAATCTCCTACTTTCAAATTATGTCATGATATTATTATGTCCTATATTGTATTTGTACTTTATTTATGTGTACTTATAGTGAATACACATAATAGATCTACTTTATTTAAAAAAAATGATATTTTTAAGGGTCTTCGTCTCAATATGCTTTCATTGAGGAATATTTTGTTTTATACACAACTTTCTTTTATACGGTGTATAAACCCCTTTGACTTTTACGTTTATTCAAAAGGAATCTTTTTTATACGAATCGTTTTACTAAACGACAAAAAGGGAATGTTTTTCTTACCGTACATATGCACCGACAACGACTTCTCTGCCACCGTGACCATTATTTGAGTTTCGGCTTCCTCTATAAGCCACAACTTTTTTTTAATGAAAAATAAATACAAAGTTTTAACTTTATTTTATTTTGGTATTGAAAATGGTTTTGAAAGTGTTTTTATTATATAAATGTGTTGTATTGATATCTTGTGATTGAAATGTGGAAATGTTATGTTTCCTTTATACATGTTTTATGTGATACGATTATGTTATGGTTTATGATATGTTTAAACCTATTCATATGAGGAATGAATTGGACTTAATAAGTGACGGGTGGAGCCCGCTACAGCTCCTCGATGCATCGGTAGGTCTCATGAGACAAACTAGTGTCTTGGCACGAGGCCTTGACAAAATCTTATTTGTGGTCTTGGCACGAGGCCTTGGCTACGTGGTTATGATAGTCTGGCATTATGCATTCCATCATTATGAAAATGGTTATTGATATTGCATGTGATTATTCGACCAGTAGAATATCCATGTGAAGAAGTAAATGGAATTATCTCATTTTACTTTTTCCATATTATGTTGAAGTTCAAGTTTAAAAGTCTTTTGTTTTAGTTATACATTGCGTTAAATTTTTATGTTTATTGATGAAAGTTTCCGCTATATTGTTATCCTTACTGAGCATCTGAGCTCACCCCTTTCAATGTTTTAATTTTTCCAGGATGTGAAGAAGTATTTTAGGAATGACCTGCAGGGATAGTCTGAAGGGGATATGATTGTGGAAAATGGAGACTATGTTATTGTAGTTTTTCACTTTATGATGTAATGTAACATTTATGAATGTATTTAGTGTTTCAAAGGATACTAAACTAATCGGTCTTTTGAGACTTGATCTTTTGTGATCATGCCAATGTTACGCAATAATGCACCGACTCTGGGAAACTGGGGTCGGGGCGTTACAGTTGGTATCAGAGGCAGTTTAGTACTAACCTTCGAAGCTAGATTTAGATAAACTCTGATTAGAGCACATAGCCCGAAGATAGACTTTGAGGATTAGTATAGAAGACCTTCCTAGAATTTTGGTATTATAGAGATTTTGTGAGTTTTTCGAGCAATACATCCCTGTCTGGATACGAGTAGGTAGAGGCGGCTCTGGCACATATGTACCTAGGGGTAAAACCCGAAAACACTGCTTTGAGCTAGACTCGAACGGGAACTGGTGCACGACAACGGGACTTGTTGCACTCTTGGTTACGACACTCCCGGGGGATATGCTTAGGATAATTATCATTTTCTTTACAAACCATTATGAAGGGCTTATGAGTACATACTTCCTCAAAGAAAACATTTTTATGATTATGGATTATATCCATAAATAGTTCAATTTATGTTAAGTATTTTACAAGTATGGAATTATGTATTTTGATTCATAAACTAATCTAGTTTATGTCATTGTTTAGAAATGGCACCTAGTAGAAGGAATGGAAACCGTATCAATGCACGCACTCCATGTAGGGATTACCCTCCTGCTCAAGATAATTATTGTGGATCTGGAGATACAACTGGTGCTGATCAACTTATTACCATACTGGGACAACTCACTCAGGTTATGAATAATAACCTTACTCATATGGAGCACCCTGATCTGCAACATGGAGGATCAATGTTAGACCGCTTGATGAGGAAACAACCGCCAACATTTAATGGGGGTACAAATCCATTAGTAGATGAGCAATGGATAAACTCCTTAGAGAAAATATTCCATGCCTTGGGGAGTAGCGAAAGGGAGAAGGTTGTCATGGCAGTCTACCGCCTCACTGGAGATGCCGAACAATGGTGGTCGTTGATTCAAAACACAAAGGAAGATGATGAAGTATCAAATATGGAATTGATGGAGTTCAAATATCTTTTCCTAGAAAAATACTATCCTCGTGACCATCGAGAAGATATGGAAAGACAATTTTTTAGTCTGAGACAAAAGGAGGATGAGAATGTCACAAAGTATGAGGCCAAATTTACAAGGTTAGCAAGGCATGCTGCAGATTATATACGTAACCCAAGAAGTAAGATCGATCGTTTCTTTGATGGGTTAAAACTATTTCTCTGTCGAGCATTAGTATCACAATCTTTCTCAACGTACGAAGATATAGTCTCGTGTTCTATCAAGACAGAAAAGGAATTCTCTAAGTCTTATGACAACAAAGTAAAGCAAGAGAAGAAGAGAACGGTGGAACAAGAGACAGATAAAGGGAAAAAGGGAAATAAGGATTTTCCATTATGCGATAATTGTGGGAAGAATCACCCTGGTACTTGCCTAAAGGGAATGAGAGTTTGTTACAAATGTGGAGAAAAAGGTCACCAGGATCGTGATTGTAAGGGAAAGAAAGAGGCTATCAATGTTGAATGATACAATTGTAGGGAAATGGGGCATTATGCAAATGAATGTCCTAAGTTTCAGGGAAACTTACCTCAAAAAAGGCCAAGGGATCAAGGACAATCTTATGCTATTACTACAGTAGAAGTGGAATAATTAATGTATTGGTGCTTTTGGACTCAAGGATTATATTCTAGTTATAAGGATAATGTGATATATATAAGGATTGTACAGCAATACCTATTTTTTTCATTAAGTTTTTAATATGATGAAGGTAATCATATTTTTAGTATGTGAAAATAAGAGAAACATTACTTTGTTTGTGGAATCTGATAAATTGATTTTGGAATTAAGAGACCTTTTAGAGAAAGTCTGGACAGAGGTATTTTGGATAACTATAAAGGTTGGGATGGATTAAGTTGAACTTTAAATAGTATTGTTTAAGGTTAAAACATTTCTGAAGATTATTTTTGGAATATTATAATACTATAGTTTTAGGAAAAGGACAACCTGCAGGGTGGGGCATAACCCGTCGCGTCGGACAATGCTGCAGGAATCGAACCCACAACCATAGTGCGACAGGCATTTATTACCTACCACTAGCCTACAGGAAGTCCCTGGTTATTACAAAATATTTTTCCTAATCTAAATGGTATGTGGTAATATTTATAACCTTATACAATTAGGATAAATAGAATATTTTTGAGTTCTGTTACCATTTGGAGTGAAATATGGGTTTGTGGTAAAAAATTAATAAAGAATTAAAGTCTACATGACAAGTATGTATATTCCCTTACTTTCTTAGTAAATATCCTAAATAAATTCCTCAACTTTATAAAATTTAACTTAAAACAAAAACGTTGTCGGTTAACTTTTCCAACTGGGGATTCAATGACCGTTTAACCAATCACAAGTTTGTGATTTTCTTATGGTTAACTTTCTCCTAATCCTGTTTTCTACAACTCTCCATCAAACCTTGATGGTTTGTTTTTCTTCCATATCCATATTTTCATAGAATCCTAGTATGGGCTATCTCGGGTGACCTTTGTACATATCTTTCTATCTTTTAAAGTTATATTTTTATTAACCCTATTTCTGATGTGGGTTTTCTACAAAGGTATTTTCTATTTTCAACCTTTTATATTCATAGAAAATTTTCAAATTGCGAGGACGCAATTTATTGAAGGAGGGGAGAATGTAACACCTCGAGCTTCCATGATATGCTTCTCTTTCAATAATGCAATAGCTTGCATTGTACGCAAGTTCGAGTTCTAACACACCGCGACTAATCAAATTAGCCGTTATGAATAGTAATACCCAAATTATGTAAATCTTATATTTCAATATGGACTTCATTTTTGAATTCGTAATATCGAAATTATCCTAAGTTGAATTTTTTGTAATTTTCTGAGAACTTCCATTTTTTATGAATAGTGAAAAATACTTAAAACAACTTTTTTGATCAAAATAATTTATAGTGATAAATTATAATATTTAGTTGTTTTAAAGTATAATTAGAATATATTTTTACCATTTTATCCAATGGTGTTCATTATAATTAATTTCACTTTGAAATTGGACATAAACAATTGTCAATCTTTTGATATATATTGTTTCTTAAAAACACGCTATTTGTTGTGACAGTGGGAATTAATTATAAAATTAATTAATGCAACTTATATGTTTGGAATTTTTTAAAATAGACATCATTGTTTAATTTGGAATATCAATTATATCTTAGGGTGAAATTTTGGCATTGTTCTGAAAAACTTCAATTTTTGATGAATAGTGAAACCACTAAGTGGTAGTTAAAAAAGTGATTTTTCGTTTAAATGAAACATTACCACTTCTGTGATTTGATTTTCAAAAATCCAACATACATGGTTGTCATTATGAAGTAAAATGTGGTTCAATGGGATTAAAATATTTTTTTGGTGAATAGTAACTTTTAAGTTTAATTAATCGCGATTAAAGGTAATTAGTGAAATTTAAGGTAAAAATAGTATTATAAAAATATGGAATGATCTTTAAACTTCTCCTACCACTATTGGATGTGTCATGTCTGACCAAGAAAATCCATGGGTCAACTTGGGGACCCCATGGAGCCACTTTGGTAGGAAAATGACATAAATAACTTTTTATTTAATGTTAAAATAAAAAGGTCACAAACAAGAGTTGTTTTACTAAAACAATTTTTAAATGGGGTTATACAAGTTATATTTTTAACTATAAATATTCATTATAAATATAACAATATTTCCTACATCATGATATTTTTTTTATAATTTTTAGACATTAAATAAATTAAATTATTTATGACACCATGATGATGCAGCGATTACCTCATTAATTAACGATTTAAATAAAATGAAATGATAATGTAAAATCTAAGACATACACTTGTCAAAAACCTATTGGATGAGTATATTTTGAACCCTTATCACCTTATCCTAGAAATATATAAGTGTGGGACCTTTAGAATCCAAAAAAGCATTTCATAATAATGTAACATTTCAATCTTTCCAAGAGTGCCCCTTCTCTCCTCTTATAAAAGGCCCCCACCACTACCACCTTACTCACACCTTCAAAGCCTTTTGGCTCAGAAAAACTCTTCCCAAATACTCTCTCAACGTCCCTACCTTACTCTTAGAATCCTCACTTTGGGCAGAATTATTCCCAAGGAAGCCTTTGGCTCAAATCAAAAAGAGTTACCCGATTTTAAGGTAATGTCTTCTCTAATGTTGTTTTGTTTTATTTTGCTTCTCCAACCCCTTAAACTCTTTTTATTACTTTATTTTGTAAAAACACCAGTATATACAATATACTAGGATGTTTTTATGATAATTATTTGGTTTACACTTACACACACCTTCGTCTAATGGTTAAAGAACATACTGTTTTTGTGGGTGGTGAAATATTGCCTCACGAAACGATGATTGTTCAATATTCTTTTAACACCTCTAATGGTGGCCATTTTGATGACACTATTTTCATATATGATATATATATTATTTTTATATTTTCCTTATGCTTCTCTATTTTTCA
The DNA here is from genome assembly GCA_963277665.1 of Viscum album. Lineage (NCBI taxonomy): Eukaryota > Viridiplantae > Streptophyta > Magnoliopsida > Santalales > Viscaceae > Viscum > Viscum album. The sequence continues at coordinate 1,897,884,984 of OY728123.1, forward strand.
TTTATGAAATACATTATGATTTCCATTATGGGTAAACGCGATAATTTCATTTTAGGAAGTGCGGACTATCGCCCCCTCAAAGTGATTTGAATCGTTAATGCCATATGTGGGATGTATAAAGGATGGAGTAAATGGTATTATACATTATAGTATACTGGAATTATATTATACCTTTATATAATTATAACTTCATTCCATTAAATATGAAATGGAAATGAAAGTAGCGTTCATGCGTACGTACGGCTTACCATCTCCATGAACGGTGCATTTCATTTCTTACCTCTAAATGTTATATAATATTATAAATGAATATATATACTGGATATATATAATGTATATGATATATACATCATGAATATAATTATGGATATAATGGATATTTTACCACATCAACAAAGTGTAATTATAAGAAGTTTATTTTTGACTCAAGTACCTAAGATCGACAAAACAACCGTTATAAACTTAAATAATTACATAAGGTTCATGACATGGTAATAAGTGATATAAAAGGAATAATGAACTTGAAAAAGTTTATTAAGAAGGTAGAGATTAACTCTAGTTTATTATTCAGGATATCAAAGAACGGTCGAGTGAATTCGGACATGAGGTAAGGGAATTTCTTAACCCAATTTTCATTCTTTGGGTTAATCTCCTACTTTCAAATTATGTCATGATATTATTATGTACTATATTGTATTTGTACTTTATTTATGTATACTTATAGTGAATACACATAATAGATCTACTTTATTTAAAAAAATGATCTTTTTAAGGGTCTTCGTCTCAATCTCCTTTCATTGAGGCATATTTTGTTTTATACACAACTTTCTTTTATACGGTGTATAAAACCATTTGAATTTTACATTTATTCAAAAGGAATCTTTTTTATACGAAGCGTTTTACTAAACGACAAAAATGGAATGTTTTTCTTGCCGTACATATGCAGCGACAATGACTTCTCCGCCTCCGTGACCATTATTTTAGTTTCGGCTTCCTCTACAAGCCACAACTTTTTTTTAATGAAAAATAAATACAAATTTTTAACTTTCTTTTATTTTGGTATTGAAAATGGTTTTGAAAGTCTTTTTATTATGTCAATGTGTTGTATTGATATCTTGTGATTGAAATGTGGAAATGTTATGTTTCCTTTATACATGTTTTATGTGATATGATTATGTTATGGTTTATGATATGTTTAAACCTATTCATATGAGGAATGAATTGGACTTAATAAGTGACGGGTGGAGCCCACTACAGCTCCTCGATGCATCGGTAGGTCTCATGAGACAAACTAGTGTCTTGGAACGAGGCCTTGACAAAATCTTATTTGTGGTCTTGGCACGAGGCCTTGGCTATGTGGTTATGATAGTCTGGCATTATGCATTCCATCATTATGAAAATGGTTATTGATATTGCATGTGATTATTAGACTAGAAGAATATCTATGTGAAGAAGTAAATGGCATTATCTCATTTTACTTTTGTCTAATTATGTTGAAGTTCAAGTTTAAAAGGATTTTGTTTTAGTTATACATTTCCTTAAATGTTTATGTTTATTGATGAAGGATTCCGCTATATTGTTATCCTTACTAAGCATCTAAGCTCACCCCTTTCAATGTTTTAATTTTTCTAGGATATGAAGAAGTATTTTAGGAATGACCTACAGGAATAGTCTGAAGGGGATATGAGTGTGGAAAATGGAGACTATGTTATTGTAGTTTTTCACTTTATGATGTAATGTAACATTTATGAATGTATCTAGTGTTTCCAAGGATACTAAACTAATCGGTCTTTCGAGACTTGATCTTTTGTGATCATGCCAATGTTACGCAATAATGCACCGACTCTGGGCAACTGGGGTCGGGGCGTTACAGATTCCTTTAAAAACATTTTATAAAAATTCAAACATTGTTAAAAATTAATTTAAACAATTTTTTATGGTATATTGAAATACATTTTAAGAAACATGTACATGGATGATAATGATGTCCCAGTAGATACTTACATATAAACAATCTCAGAAAATAAATAGATTGTGAAATTAACCCTTACCATGTGCTTTACTTTAGTTGAGGGTGAGTTGAACTCCTGTATAATGGTTAAATTATGTTTCTAAATTATACCAGAACCATATTCATATTTATGATATCATATATGATCCTCTTATATTGTTTTGTTAATAATATTTTAGTATTACTATTGTTTCTGGTGTTAACTCACTAGTGGAATTCGGGCCTATACCAACACTTATTTCTCAACGGTTTGAAAAAACTGTTGGGATAAAGAACCTATACCAACGGTTCTAGAGACCATTGGTATAGAGTATTATATGTTGGGTTTTCCCAATGGTTTAACAAAACCGTTGAGAAATAGAAAATTTAATTACGGTTTTTATTAACCGTAGGGAAAAGATACACCCAATTTAGGGCTCCCTCCCAACTTTTCATCCCACGTGAACCGTCCCCAACCTTCGCCTCCCGACCCCCTCCCCCCATCCTTGATCTCGATCTCCTCTCAGCCCCCCTTCCTCTCCTCTAGTGACATTCCCCTTCCCCTCTCGGCTCCCTCTCTGACGACGAGGTCCCCCTCCCCTCTCAGTTCCCGGTGACGTTCCCCCCTCCCCTCTTGTCTCCCTCTCCAGACGACATCCCCCTCCCCTCTTGGCTCAATCTCCTCCGACGATGTCCCCTGGCCCCCTCTTTAGTTGCACGTGAGACCCCCCATGGCCGAACACCCCGTGGGACGTCCCCCTCTCTCATATCGCTCTCCTCCTTCCAGGATTCTTGATCGGTACTTCTAGGTAAGAATTAGTCTTTTTTTTAATGAGGAAATAAGGAATGCATTGTTAGGTTCATAGTTAGGATAACGATTCATATTAATCATTCATTTTCTAGAGTTTTGGGTAGTAACCAGCTCATGGTGTGGTGAATTATTGGGTAAATTGTAAATGTTTTCAAAATAGAGTCTTCTAGAAATATAGGTTTAGATTCACAGGTTGTATTCCATTCATTCAAAAAGTGAATTCAATAAAAAGTTCATGATTTTTTAAAAACCTCATATTTTTCTCTATAGACTCCTATTAGACCTTATATTGTCTTGGTTTTTTTTTAATCATGATATATATGTGATGAGGTTGTATCGTCGTGAAGATGTGCAATGATGTGGGTTAATTGGAGGTGAGTGATGCTATATGAGATTTTATGGGTTATTGTGAGGAGTTTCTTTCCCTTTAATTGATTGGTTCATAAAACATAAGTTGGTGCTGCATATATTATGTAATTGGAATTGGTAAAGTAAAATGTTGGTCTTGGATTTCCGAGTGGGTTATTTGGATGGTATTCTCTATCAAAAGTGGGTATATCTATATTGACTATGGGTGTATTTTTCAATTGACCAATGTATTTATTAAACTGACCATGAAATACACATTTCCCACAATACGGAACCACCAAATAAATCATAGATAGACACTACACACCACAAGACACCCATGGGAGACACCCCTTGACATCTACAGATAGTTAAGGGGCAATTAACTTAGGAACTGAAGTCAATTATCACTCAAGCCTTGAGAAATTCCCATTACTGGTAGAAAAGATACCAACAACTTTATTCTTAGTATATTATAATGAAATGGTTTACACCCTCATGACCAAGTAGACCATCTGGTTCATGGACTAGTGACCAACCATGTTCAAGAGTAGGATCAACTACTAAACATTTATTGTGGTCCCTATGAGGTTATTTCCATAGTGAAGAGTGTTATGTGCACAATCTTCAACTCAACTAATGTAGTATAGGTGCATATTCAATGGATAAGTGTACTAGTATGGTGTTTCTAACAACATTCTATATAAAGAACATCATGAAAAATGAAGAGATTATTAAATGGAATTGTTTCCCCCTTGCTTGCAGGAACATGATTTGACCCATGGGGCGTTGTGGTTCTTATATATTGGGCGGTGACATATATAGTCACAGGATACAGGTATGTTTTTGTTTAGTTTTTATTTTATTTTCTTTATCTCATTGGCCACTTAGGTATTTTACTTCTTTCTATGGATGGAGGGTAGTGATGCTATCCTGACTAGTTAACGTAGATCACTTGTATACTGTAATACCATGAGGTGTGAGTGTGAGGAAACATTGTCAGCTAGAGGAGACTTGGGGTCTTCCATGAGATGTAATTGTTTTCCTAAAACATTTTGTGGGAACATTTCTTGAGTATGTTGGATTCATGAAATAACCCCAAGTGTCTCCATGAGATAGCATAAATAACCCCAAATGTCCCCAAGTGTCTCCATACATCGTATCATCCTCGCATGGGTTGGCCACTCACCCAATCCTATCAAACCTATCCTAGTCTATCCTCTCAGTCACATAGTCTAGACTCATCTCTTGAGGATTATCCCATGCCTCTATGCACATCTCATCATCCAACTAGACAAAAAGGATTATTCGCCTTATGATTGTCCTAGTCACAAAAGCACACCATGTCCAACCCATCTACATTATATTCTCAATAATCCAGTCAAGAAACTCATCAAAATCATGTATTATGACCCAGCCCCACTAACCAGATTCCATCCTAAGCTGAATCACACCAAGCCTCTTGTCATTATAATGCCAATCTGTCCGACAATACCCAATACACACACTAGCATCTCATCCTTCATCTTTTTAGTTGAACTCTTGAATCATTAAATGGAGTAAAACCTTTCATAATACATTTTATATAATCAAAGGGACCATCCCACTCTAAGAACCTACTAAGATTCCAATCCATCCTCATAAGTATTTCCTCATCAAACGCTAGATGTACAATTACCACACCTATCACTACAAGGCCCAATCCTCTTAGGAATATTTTACTTGATCTAAATCCTCATCATTAGTGATATCAATCACATTAAAGTGCATAAATGTCAAATGAACCCTACATTCAAAGAATTATTCATGTGGACAGGCCCCATGGAAACAAGATAAGAACTAAAACCATAAATAATAATTCCAAATACATGAATCATTTTTAAATAAATATCTCAAGTGTAAACATAAAAACCAAGAATAATAAGACCTCATACCTTGTATCGAACGAAACCAAACTAAGTTGAAAATCAGTCCAAATTGATTATATAGCATTAATAGGAAGAGTAATTGTTAATTAATAGTAATGTACTATTTGGTAGTATCATTTTAAAACATTGATCCGTTTCCCCTTTTCTTGTAGGAGCATGATTTGAACCATGGGGCACTGTGGTTCTTATATGTTGGCAGGTGACATGTATAGTCACAAGAGACAGGTATGTTTTAGTTTAGTTTTTATTTTATTTTCTTTATCACATTGGTCACTTAGATCTTTGACTTCTTTCTATGGACAGAGGGTAGTTATATTCTGTGAAAGGGGCCAGAAGGAGTTCAGATTGATTCAATCCACTGGCTTTGATCAGAGGTAAGATTTTATGGTTACTACTTGTCTCGCACCTCATGTATTTGGGGCTTTAGTGTTTTTGACTCCATATTATGTTTTCGGTAGGGCATTGGATTGTTTCATGTTGGTTTGAGTGGATTTGGTTCTCCATTTCCAATCTAGGTAAGGCTTTAATTACATTTTTTGGTTTCTCACTGGTTATATAGCATCCTTTATGTGTTTTAAGGTTCTTAATATCCTTTGTGTAGTATGTTGATCCCTGCTCGTTGGTTTCAAGTCGCCAAGTCAAGGGTGACTCACCTGCGTGTTCATAGGTAATTAATTATATGTATGTGGGTTCCCCCATTACATTTATAGTCATCCATGGTAGTGATTATGCACGTATGGGGCTAGGTGTTCCCATGTATATATATATAAATGCATAATCATGTGAGTGGAGACTGGTATATGCATATAAGCATATGTGCAAGGATCTCCTTGCACATGCTCATGGCCATATGTGTGTGTGCATAGGGGCTAGGTGTCCTTGAATGTGTGTGAAGGTGTGTATAACCAGTGGAGGAGCATCAACTTTTAGTTAGAAATCTCCAAGAGCTGAAGTGGACGACTTGGTTCCACCTTGAGGTAGAGTCCCTCTCATAGCCTCTTTAATTCAAGAATTCTTTAAATTGAATTTAGCTCCTTTCTTAATTCTGCTTAATTATATTGAATTTCATATCTTGAATAAGTGTTCTTTAATATAATTGTTTCATTTGATAAATAAAGTCATGTTTTTATAATAAAACCCCTCCAACAGAGGTGCGTTGTCTACAAAAACTCACAGTGATAGTTTAGGGTGTATGATTCTTTTTCTTCATTTCATTTCCCTTTAGTTGTTGTATCATTTTGCCGCTCACTACAACCTTCCGACAATCCCTTATTATAACATATTAAATAGTTCATTTGTTCTATCATGTCCGTTGTGACCTTATCTTATGGAGAAACCGGTTTCGGGTGTTTGCATGGCCTCTTGGCCACCCCATTGGGTGTTTACCCGAGCCTATATATCTAAAAACACTGATGGTGTCATTGTTTAACACCTGTCAGGCTTATGGTGCTCCCCACCATAAGCTTCATCATAACACCATTTGGGGTGTTTTCCTGGCCTCGATTCACATCTAATTTTTTACATATATGAATTCTACCATAAGATTTGTGTTGCATCATGAGATGTTAAAACATAATCAAATTATATTGTTCTCAAGGTGACTGAAGTTTTATTATTATAGTTCCAAGAAATTCATATACCATTGATAAGTAATACACCTTTATAATTTGACTCTCAATCAGTAGTTTCAACTATATAGTACCACTTTTAAAAACAATTAATATAAAATATATATCTTTATTATACCACAATATTGAATCAAGAGTATGTTTTTTATAACATAAGATCGGTTTCAATAATGTGAAGGACAACTACATAGGATTTATTTGGAATCCTGACCGGAAGATGCTGCCCCGCAGATGTCGCTGGACCAGGCCAACACGTTGCGGTCACACCACAGTCACACCATGGTAATGTCGTGATTTGGTCATGATCTAGGATGACACCCTGCGACGGTTCGCAGTCCTGTCGTAATTTAATGTATGATACCTAGATAGAGTTTTAGATACATTACCCACTGATAGTTAATGGGGAGGGAGGAAACGGCCGGAATGTTACCCCGCCTCCTCTCGCTCCCTTCGCTCCTAGATGAAATATGTTTCCCTGTGGATATCACTGGACCAGGCCAACACGCCACGGCCACGCCGCGGTAATGCCATGATTTGGTCCTACTCCAGGAAGACACCCCATGATGGTTTGCAGTCCTGTCATAATTTGATGTATGATACTTAGATAGAGTTTTAGATACATTACCCACTCATAGTTAATGGGGAGGTAGGCGACGACCGAAATGTTTCCCTGCCTCCTCCCACTCCCTTCACTCCTGGCCGGAAGATATTTCCCTGTGGATGTCGTTGGATCGGGCCAACACGCTGCAGTCGCACCGCGGTCACGCCGCAGTCACGCCGCGGTAACGCTGCGGTAATGCCGTGATTTTGCCCTGCTCTAGGATGACACCCCGTGGCAGTTCGCAGTCCTATCGGAATTTGATGTATGATACCTAGATAGATTTTTAGATACATTTCCCACCCATAGTTAATGGGGAGGGAGGCAACAACCAGAATGTTACCCCACCTCCTCCCACTCCCTTATCTCCTGGCCAGAAGATGTTACTTCGTGGATGTTGTTGGACTGGGCCAACATGTCGCGGTCATGCCATGGTCACGCTGTAGTCATGCCACGGTAATGTCGTGATTTGGCCCTGCTCCAAGATGAGACTGCAACAACCACCATCAACCCACCACCAACAGTAAAGAAGCGGCCTCCACACGAAGAGATGCAGAAGAAACATGTGAATATCAAATGAACATCCAACTGGAGACTTGAGAATCACACGAAACCGCACCACCGTCATGAAAGCACTAAGGTCCACTCGACGCAAGAGACAACCAAGAGGAAAACGCACGCACCCACCCACACGAACCCACCCACCCACCCCATGGAGAGCACACACTCCCACACTCAAAAACACACGCATGCACCCAACCACACGAACGCACGCTCCCAACCACCAATACAAGGAGGCCGCCACAGTCCACCTACGAACCATCATCCACCACAACCACTACAATCCAGCATGCACCAGCCACATCCATTCCACACCATCCCCCTTACACCTTCATTCTATCCCACTGCCACCAGCATTCCAGCCCGCATCAGCCCCACTGCCACCTTCGAATCAGCCCGCACCATCCCCCCACCACCTGCAACCAACCCCCTTCCACCAGTATTCCAACCCCCTTCCACCTGCATTCAAGCCCGCACCAGCCCACAGCCACCTGCAATCCAGCCCACACCAGCCACCACACCAACCACCACACCAACCCCCACCCCTAGCCTCCTGCAAAACACTCATGCCATCCCTCTTCCATCTGCAAAACAGCACCATCCACCAATTTCATACCTCACCAACCCACGGTCTCCTACATCCCAGCCCGCACCAGCCCCTTCCACATGCCCAACAGACACCAGCCACTTTCAATCTAGGCCACACCAACCCCCTACCACCTATTCCAGCCCACACCAGCCCCCTTCCATCCCCCTACCACCTGCCTTCTCGCCTACACCAGCCACTCTATCCCACACCAGCCACCGCACCAGCCCCCAGACTTCTGCATTCTAGCCCGCACCAACCCCATGCCACCTACAAAACAACCCCATAACACCTATTCCAATCCGCACCAGCCCCATGTGACCTGCATTCCAACCGACAAATCACCAATGAAACTTGTAAGCATATGAAGATGAAATAAGGGAGTCCAGGATGCATGAGAAAAACTCCATGAAAATCACAAAAAGGAAAGGATAAAGCGGATCCCCTTTCCTGATCCCTCTTTTCCCCAAAAAGTATCCATGTAAACTGCCATTAATGTTCACCAAGAACATTGGGGTAGAGACACATCTTTTAACCCAAGACGAAAACCTAGCAGGAAAGCCGAGCAGATCGAAAGCATCCCATAAAAAGTCCAACCTGACCGAATCAAAATCCTTGAATAAATCGATCTTGAAGGCACACCTAGGAACCCCATAATCAAGATGGTATCCCCACAATAATTCTTAGGTAACATGATTCTTAGGAGGGGATTTCTAGGGGGGTCCAAGGGCTGTCGGGGAGTCTGGAGGGCAGGGTGAAGATGGGGTGTCTAGGAGGGGTTGTCCAGGTGGCGTGTCCAATGGTTTTTCGGGGGGTGTTGGGGGGTTTGCGGGGCAGGGAGGAGGGTGTAGGTGGGGTTTCTAGGAGGGGTTGTCCGGGGGTGTCCAAGGGCTGTCCGGGGGGGTCTGCAGGGCAGGGTGAAGGTGGGGTGATCAGTAAGGTGTTTTCCCTTTCCGGAAGCAGGAGGCACTAAGGTAGAGGCTGAAGGTATAGATGTAGAGGTAAGAAGTTTTTGGATCACAATAGGTTGGAGATTCCAGACAGCTTCAACTGAAGACATACCAAAAGGCTATAATTAAAGAGGTAGAGGATCAGAAGAAGAATCAGAGGTGAAGGATCTCATGGGTAATGTAGAGACCCAAAACTTGACGTGCATGGACATTACATTACTTTTTTGGAATACTTAATACATAACAAAACAAAATAGACACACAAGGACCGTAATAGTTTAGTGTCTTTGGAAACTCGGAATATAAACATCTAATCATGTTGAAAGATCTTCAACAACTCCCATAACGATCTTCCCCTTTTTGTTTCCTTACCTAAAACATTTCTTTATTTCCTGGGGAAAATAAAACATAAAAAGGGTGAGCTCAAATTCTCAGTAAGGGAAAACATAGAGAACATAAAACAATCCATAAACATTTGAAATAAAAAATTTGAACATGAAATCTAAACATTAAAACCTTAAGCAAAGACATAAATCTTGGAAGTACGTAAGGAATTTATCATAAAGGAACATCAATCACGATAAAATAGCATGGTAATAAAACATGTAATTGTGGCAACCATTCAGCACTTTTTATGATTTCCATAGTAGCCAAGGCATTGCTGCCAAGACCATCTTAGTGGACAAAGTCCCTTTCTGAATCGAGTTCACTCCTCATTTCAGTCCTGTAACACTGAACCGGATTAACTTACCGTTCCAGCCATGTCTATCTCATGAGATATAAATCTTTACCCAATTCATTGGAGGGAGATATATGTCCCACCCATCTCATAATGAAATCATTCTTACTTATGCCACAAAATAAACATACATCATTCATAATAACGCAATAAATAAAATGGGTTTCATAAACATCATCCCATCATCACATAATCCATATAAAAGAAATGGATATAATTTCATAATAAGAAAAGTGAAACCACATAAATCATAGGGTCATTATACTTGAAACATACACATATAAAATAATTTCATCTTAGATGGAAAATGGTTTTGATAAAACACTTGAAATAAATTCTTGAGGAAAATATCCTTTCTTCTTCAAAATCAATTTATTTTCACAAAAAGTCGTGAAATTTTAAAATAAAAATATTTTGCTTAAAATAGTCATGAAATATTTTGGAGGAATCTTAATGAAAATAAGGCTTTATAAAACCGTAAAAATCCTTTCATTCCGTATAAGTTAAAAAAATATTCTCCTCATACTTTTGTCAGAAAAGTCAAAAAGTACCTCGTAATGTAAACAAAAGAAAGATTCCTTAAATACCATGTAATAAAATTAAAAATGGGTAAAAAGGACATTAAACAAACATAAAAACACTTTTATAAAACATGGACATGGATGATAACAATAACCCCAGTAAATACTTACGTATAAGAAATCTCGGATAAAAAAATGAGATTTGCAAAATTATCCGTTACCTTAGGTCCGATATGCTTCGTACGTATCCGAAACTCCTGTATAATGATTTAAATAATGTCATTTACTTATTACAGAACCATATTCATTGTTATGATATCATATATGGTTCACTTATGACTTTATATTACCCGTTCTTTTGTAAATTCCATGTTAAAGAGTGTTTTGGGTAAAATCGTTTCATTTGTCATCCGTGTTTTGACTTGTAATTATTCATATGATTACTTAGATCATGATTACTTAATTCAAGAATATAAAAAATGATTTATATATAATATATATTCAGAATATATATATATATAATAGATCTATAAATGGAAAGAAATACACCATTCATGGAGACGGTAGGACGTACGTACGCATGAACTATGTTTTTGTTTCCTTATTGAATTGAATGGAATTAAGTGGATGACATAAATATATATATATAAATAAATCCAGTATCATTATTATGTCATATATTTCATGATTACTTATTATATATACTTTATAATCATTCATGAATGATTAATCAATGAGAATGAATCGCATCGCATCGTGGAGATGGTAGTCCGTACGTACGCACGAGCGATGATATCGTTCCCATAATTATTGAATTGGAGTGGATGATACAATATATCAGAATCAGTATGATGTTATAATAACTATGTATAGTTATTCTTTACACCATTATACCCATCTAAGTAAGGTGGTGTTGGAAAAACAGATTACACCACGGCGTGGAGACGGTATTCCGTATATACGCACGCGCGGTGATTTTGTTTTCCGTAGGATGGATAGATGGTGAAATAGGGTTGTTTCATAATTATAATAACATATCAGTATATGAGTGATACTTATGTTATTACTTCATAATGAAACAACTAAAGAATAAGAAGTGGAAGAAGAAATAAAGTTGAAAGAATCGGTAACGGACATTACCTCTTCTTTGAAGCGCCTCTTTGAGACCTCCTCTTAGGGCACTAAAATTGGTCTTTGAAGAAGACCAGGACCTCTAGGATGTTTCTAGGGAAGTGGAGAAGAGAATTTGGTAGGTTTTGGACGACCTTGAAGGCTCAAAGTGGTGTGAGGAAGAGAGGGAGGAGGTGCCCTTTTATAAGGGAGGAGAGGGGCACCTTAGGAAAAACTAAAAATATTATTTTATTATAAAGTCATATTCGGTTTTTAATAGCTCCAAATTGAGTTATTTTGAAGCTAAGGTGGGTATGGGTCGAAATCCTCTCACCCAATAGAATTTATACAAGTTTAAGTTTCTATTTTAACCTTATCATTTAGATTTAACTTTAAGTTAAATAATTTTTCTTTTACCGTGTCTTCTTGTTTTCTTACACTATAATGTTAATAAACTTACTATAACAAGCCAAAAGAACCCCAAGTTGTTTATTATTAATATATATAACCTTATCTGAGTCATTTGGCTGAACCTTATATTTTTATGAATAAAATAAAAATTAATAATATAATATTTGTTTTAAAATCAATTTGATGTCAATTTTGACACTATTAGGTAATTGATTTTTTTGAAAATAATAACAGAATGATTATTTCAAAAAAAATTATCTAAATCAATAATAACATGTAATATTAACCTATAAAATTAGTTTAATTCATAAAAAGTCTCAAATTACATTTATTTGGGTATTTATAACATCAATTATGTCAATATTTCATTAATAAGATAATTACTGCATCATCATTGTGTCATAAATAAATTAAATTATTTAATGTCTAAAAATTATAAATAAAATACCATTATGTAGGAAATCTTTTTATATTTCTAATGAATATTTATCGTCTAATTTATCTTATGTATAACCCTATATTAAAAATGATTTAGTTATTAAACTTTGATTTTAACTATTTTAACCCTTCTTTAAATAAATTAATAATAAATGTCCTAATCTAATCCAAGTGGGCCTAAATGGTCATATTTTATTCCTAAGGTTGTTTTTGGTCGAATTAAACTTATCCAATATAATTAGTACATGTGTTAGGGTAATAATAATATCATTTTTACCCTTAATTACCCTATTTACTTTTAACCGTGGTAAAAAAAAGTAAAAAGTTACTATTCACCAAAAATTATTTTTATCTCATTGAACCACATTTTATTCCTTGATATTAACCGTGTCTCTTGGATTTTCTAAATTCCACTCACAGAAGCGGTAAAATTAAGTTTTATGTGAATTTGCAAATTCTCTTAGGAGGTGGGTAAAAGACGGTGAAAAGTTCAATAAAATTTTTATATATCTAAAATTGTTATAAAATGACTCCAATTAATTACATTGAACTTATATAGGTATTATGTATCAATTTTTTTCCTAAAATAAATTTAAATAAAATAAATAATTATTTAAATAAAAAGTCGGTTTTTGAATAGTAACCCAGTGTTTTCACTATTCATCAAAAATTGAAAGTTTTCAGAAAAATACCAAAAATTCACCCTAGGATAATTTCGATATTTCAAATCCAAAAATGAAGACTATTTTGAAAGATAAAATTTATAAAATTTCAAAAAGTGGGTATTACTATTCATAACGACTAGTTTATATAACATATCGTTGTTTAGCGAAACTCGGTATTGCGTACAACACACGCTATTGTGGAAGGTCGTGATTGCGTGTAATTCAAGCCAAGTCAGAGATGCGTGTTGTGCAAGCTCCTTTTGTTGTATTTTACAACACAATACATTAATGAAATTAAAAAGAATATTTTTCATAAAATCTCAGGGTGTTACATTCTACCCCCCTTAAAATGAATTTCGCCCTTGAAATTCGTCGGGGTTATAAATGGTTTACTACTCGAAAGTTTATTTAATAGAAACCCACATCGTAAAAAGGAATACCAAAACTTGTCTTTAAAAACTAAAGTATGAAATGTAACAGTTACCCAAATTAACTAATCACTGGGTTTCCACATAGGAGAACATAGGTGAAAATATGGATATGGAAGAAAAACCTAACCATCAAATTCTGATGGAGAGTGGTAGAGAACATGGCTATGAAAAAGCCATCAATAACAAGGCCATACATTTGTGATGATCTAAGGTACTATATGATTCATCAGATATAAGAGCACTAGGACAACATTTTTGGTTTTCAATATCATTTTCCTAAAGTTGAAAATTTTGAATTAGAAGAAATACCTACTTTATTTCGATATAATCTCACCGTTTTTCATGCGTTGAACAATTTCCAATTCATCTCTTAAAGAAATGAAGTTTAATTTGTCATTCGTGAAGTGTTAGCAGATCATGTGATATAATTATGGGTCATTCCATCTGTCTTAATCAAATGGTTAGCAATAGTTATATACATAAGTCCATCTATCGTATATCGTCCCAAAAATGGACTTATACTTCATCTATCATACCGCTTAATAAAATAAAACTAGTTTCTACTAACCAGGGACTTCCTGTAGGCCAGTGGTATGCGATAAAGGCCTGTCGCACTTCGGTTGTGGGTTTGATTCCCACAGCCTTGTCCGACGCGATGGTCTGTTGCCCGTCCTGCAGGTTGTCCTTTTTCTAAAACTACATTACTATATCATCCCATCAATAATATCAAAAAAAATTCTATCCTTAAACAATACTAACTTATGTCCAACATAATCCATTCCAATATTTAGGCTTATCTAAAATACTTCTGTCCATGCTCATAGTATAAAGAAAATGATTACTTGAAATGTCACATAACCATCACGTGAATTCCATCATTTATCCCCAATATATCATAAGATATATCTTGTTGGTCAAATTACAAACATGTGAATACCTTAATCATGTATTCTCTTGAATAATGAATACCCATTGAACCTTAGGGAAAACATGAATTTTTTTAAATTTTAACACTTTCCACATACCAAAATCCCAAAATTTCTATATACTCAAACCATAATATCACTTAGTCCTTATATCAGTCATGAGCTCATGAATACAATCAAACATCTCATTATCTTCTTATCTCTTCATTATGCGCATGTCATCTACTTTCCAAAAATATCTGAATATCCTTTCATGGTTACCGGTACCATATAATTAGTGAAAACCAATACATAGATATTCCAAAATTCCACAATACCATAAATGAGATTCCATGATACTATTTTGAAATCCCATTACATAAACACTTAATCATTACACAACATCATTTTCATACTCAAAATCACAAATAGTGATCGCATGAGACTTCCCTTTATCATTTTCCTTAAGAGGTTGCTCACGTTGATCATCATTAACCCATGGATTAGGGCATTTATTAGAATAATGCCCCATTTCCTTGCACTTGAAGCATTGAAGTGTTGGTGGAGAGTTCTCTGTAGTCTTTTCTCTATTCACATCATTAGAAACCTTTTTCCTATTACTTCGACAATCAACTGCTCGATGACCTTCTATTCCACACTTAAAACATTTTCTAGTAGCTTTTAGGAAATCTCCACCATGCTTCTTTCCACACTTTGAGCATAAAGAAACATTCATCTTCGTTTCACCATTGTTCTGAGATTTCTCCTTGAACTCCATCTTTCGTTTCTTTTCAAAACCATGAGATGGATATGTTACACCAACTTCCAGTTCTACCTTGATAGCACAACGCACAATTTCTTCATAGCTACTGATGTCTCTTATCGCTAATGCCCTTCGAAGACTTGGTTTTAAGCCACTGAAAAATCGATCAACTTTACTTTCAGGTTGGATGATAAAGCCAGATGCATACCTTGCAAGTATTTTAAAATTCACTTTGTATATACCAACAGATTCATCATCCTTCTGCTTAAGCTCAAGAAACTCCTTTTCCATCTTTTTTCAAAAAATACGAGGGAAGTACTTACTGAAAAAACAAGTTCTTGAACTTGTCCCATTCCATGGACTCAATTTCATCTCTTTGCCTCATATTCTTGATAAGATTCCACCATTTATCAGCATCACCTTCCAAACGATATACTACTAAGATGACTTTATCATGCTTAGAACATTGTAGAACTGAAAATATCTTTTCAGTAGTACTGATCCATTGTTCATCCACTAAGGGATCAGAAGACCCGCTGAATGAAGGTGGACGCTGCCTCATGAAGGATTCAACAGAATGTTGCTCCTTTATCTGCTCATTTTGAAGTCTATAATGATTCATATCTTGTGTAAGTATAGAAATAATATTGTGCACTCCATATCCCATGACATTGGTTTGGTCAGGAGTACAATCATTGCATTGTTCATTACATTGATCAACACAGTTCCTTCGGGTTCAATCCATCGTCTAAAACCCAAAAATAATAGTGTGAGAGGCAAATACCATGCTAGGGAAAACAACATAATAAAGGGGGAGTACCTTCAATATCTAAAATCTTAGGTTTAATTCTAAGATCATTAGCGAAATTCTAGGACTATAACCTATACGTATACTTAACCTTAGGGACATCCCTAGACATACTTTAGAAATATCTCTAGGGATCTCACTAAAGTTTCCGAATCCTAGTTTCCAAAGGTTAAATAAACTTTTCCTCTGATACCAACTATAGAGACCTGAAACTTGACGTACATGGACATTACATTAGTTTTGCGGAATACTTAATACATAACAAAAAAACAGACACATAAGGACCGTAATAGTTTAGTGTCTTTGGAAACTCGGAATATAAACATCTAATCATGTTGAAAGATCTTCAACATCTCCCATAACAATCTTCCCATTTTTGTTTCCTTACCTAAAACCTTTCTTTGTTTCCTGGGGAAAATAAAACATAAAAAGGGTGAGCTCAAATGCTCAGTAAGGGAAAACATAGAGAACATAAAACAA
Organism: Viscum album; assembly: GCA_963277665.1. NCBI lineage: Eukaryota > Viridiplantae > Streptophyta > Magnoliopsida > Santalales > Viscaceae > Viscum > Viscum album. The sequence continues at coordinate 1,897,901,655 of OY728123.1, forward strand.
TCCCTAAACATTTGAAAGCAAAAATTTGAACATGAAATCTAAACATTAAAACCTTGAGCAAAGACATAAATCTTGGAAGTACGTAAGGAATATATCATAAAGGAACATCAATCACGATAAAATAGCATGGGAATAAAACATGTAATTGTGGAAACCATTCAGCACTTGTTATGATTTCCATAGTAGCCAAGGCATTGCTTCCAAGACCATCTTAGTGGACAAAGTCCCTTTCTGAATCGAGTTCACTCCTCGTTTTAGTCCTGTAACACTGAACCGTATTAACTTACCTTTCCATCCATGTCTATCTCATGAGATATAAATCTTTACCCAATGCATTGGAGGGAGATATAGGTCCCACCCATCTCATAATGAAATCATTCTTACTTGTTCCACAAAATAAACATACATCATTCATAATAACCCAATAAATAAAATGGGTTTCATAAACATCATCCCATCACCACATAATCCATATAAAAGAAATGGATATCATTTCATAATAAGAAAAGTGAAACCACATAACTCATAGGGACATTATACTTGAAACATACACATATGAAATAATGTCATCTTAGATAGAAAATGGTTTTGATAAAACACTTGAAATAAATTCTTGAGGAAAATATCCTTTCTTCTTCAAAATAAATTTATTTTCACAAAACGTCATGATATTTTAAAAGAAAAAGATTTTTCTTAAAATAGTCATTAAATATTTTGGAGGAATCTTAATGAAAATAAAGCTTTATAAAACCGTAAAAATCATTTCATTCCGTATAAGTTAAAAAAACATTATCCTCGTACTTTTGTCGGAAAAGTCAAAAAGTACCTCATAACGTAAACAAAAGAAAGATTCCATACATACCATGTAATAAAAGTCAAAATGGGTAAAAAGTAAATTAAACATACATAAAAACACTTTTAGAAAACATGGACATGGATGATAACAATAACCCCAGTAAATACTTATGTATAAGCAATCTCGGATAAAAAAATGAGATTTGCAAAATTATCCCTTACCTTAGGTCCGATATGCTTCGTATGTATCCGAACCTCCTTTATAATGATTTAAATAATGTCATTGACTTATTATAGAATCATATTCATTGTTATGATATCATATATGGTTCACTTATGACTTTATATTACCCGTTCTTTTGTAAATTCCATGTTAAAGAGCGTTTTGGGTAAAATCGTTTCATTTGTCGTCTGTGTTTTGACTTGTAATTATTCATATGATTACTTAGATCATGATTACTTAATTACAGAATATATAACATTATTTATATATAATATATATTCAGAATATACATATATATAATAGATCGATAAACGGAAAGAAATACACCGTTCATGGAGACGGTAGGCCGTACGTACGCATGAACGATGTTTTCATTTCCTTATTGAATTGAATGGAATTAAGTGGATGACATACATATTTATATATACATAAATACATTATCATTATTATGTCATATATTTCATGATTACTTATTATATATACTTTATAGTCATTCATGAATGATTAATCATTGAAAATGAATCTCATCGCGTCGTGGAGACGGTAGTCCGTACGTACGCACGAGCGATGATATTGTTCCCATAATTATTGAATTGGAGTGGATGATACAATATATAAGAATCATTATGATGTTATAATAACTATTTATAGTTATTCTTTACACCATTATACCTATCCAAGTAAGGTGGTTTTGGAAAAACAGATTACACCACGGCATGGAGACAGTATTCCGTACGTACGCACGCGCGGTGATTTCGTTTTCCGTAGGATGGATAGATGGTGAAATAGGTTTGTTTCATACTTATAATAACATATCAGTATATGATTGATACTGATGTTATTACTTCATATTGAAACAACTAAAGAAGAATAAGTGGAAGAAGAAATAAAGTTGAAAGAATCGGTAATGGACATTACCTCTTCTTTGAAACGCCTCTTTGAGACCTACTATTAGGGCACTAAAATTGGTCTTTGAAGAATACCAGGAACTCTAGAATGTTTCTAGGGAAGTGGAGAAGATAATTTGGCAGGGGTTGGACGAGATTTAAGTCTCAAAGTGGTGTGAGGAAGAGAGGGAGGAGGTGCCCTTTTATAAGGGAGGAGAGGGGCACCTTAGGAAAAACTAAAAATATTATTTTATTATAAAGTCATATTCGGCTTTTAATAGCTCCAAATTGAGTTATTTCGAAGCTAAGGTGGGGATGGGTCGAAATACTCTCACCCAATAGAATTTAGACAAGTTTAGGTTTCTATTTTAACCTTATCATTTAGATTTAACTTTAAGTTAAATAATTTTTCTTTTACCGTGTCTTCTTGTTTTCTTAAACTATAGGGTTAATAAACTTACTATAACAAGACAAAAGAACCCCAAGTTGTTTATTATTAATATATATAACCTTATCTAAGTCATTTGGCCGAACCTTAGATTTTTAGGAATAAAATAACAATTAATAATATAATATTTGTTTTAAAAACTATTTGATGTCAATTTTGACACTATTTGGTAATTGATTTTTGTGAAAATCATAACAGAATTATTAGTTCGAAAAAAGTTAACTAAATCAATACTAACATTTCATATTAACCTAGAATATTAGTGTAATTCATAAAAAGGCTCAAATTACATTTATTTGGGTATTTATAACATCAATTATGTCAATATTTCATTAATAAGATAATTACTGCATCATTATTGTGTCATAAATAAATTAAATTATTTAATGTCTAAAAATTATAAATAAAATACCATTATGTAGGAAACTTTTTTATATTTATAATGAATATTTATAGTCTAATTTATCTTATGTATAACCCTATATTAAAAATTATTTAGTTATTAAACTTTGATTTTAACTATTTTAACCCTTCTTTAAATAAATTAATAATAAATGTCTTAATCTAATCCAAGTGGGCCTAAATGGTCATATTTTATTCCTAAGGTTGGTTTTAGTCGAATTAAACTTATCCAATAGAATTGGGACATGTTTTAGGGTAATAATAATATCATTTTTTACCCTTAGTTACCCTATTTACTTTTAACCGTGGTAAAAAAAGTAAGAAGTTACTATTCACCAAAAATTATTTTCATCTCATTAAACCACATTTTAGTCCTCGATATTAACTGTATCTCGGATTTTCGAAATTCCACTCACAGAAGCGGTAAAATTAAGTTTTATGTGAATTTTTAAATTCTCTTAGGAGGTGGGTAAAAGATGGTGAAAAGTTCAATAAAATTTTTATATATCTAAAATTATTATAAAATGACTCCAATGAATTACATTGAACTTATATAGGTATTATGTATCAATTTTGACCTAAAATAAATTTAAATAAAATAAATAATTATTTAAATAAAAAGTTGGTTTTTGAATAGTAACCCAGTGTTTTCACTATTCATCAAAAATTGAAAGTTTTCAGAAAAATACCAAAAATTCACCCTAGGATAATTTTGATATTCCGAATCCAAAAATGAAGTCCATTTCGAAAGATAAAATTTATAAAATTTCAAAAAGTGGGTATTACTATTCATAACGACTAGTTTATATAACATATCGTTGTTTAGCGAAACTCAGTATTGCGTACAACACACGCTATTGTGGAAGGTCGTGATTGCGTGTAATGCATGACAAGTCAGGGATGCGTGTTGTGAAAGCTCCTTTTGGTGTATCGTACAACACAAGACATTAATGAAATTAAAAATAATATTTTTCATAAAATCTCAGGGTGTTACAGGAAACACCTCTGAAGAAGCCACTAGAGTATTGGATACATATAGGAAAGGCTTTATAAGATTGAAAAAGTATTTAATAATGTTTCCACATATCTTCATACTAATAAATAAATATTTTTTCTCCTCCCTGAATAGCTTGAGTAGAGTTGTCATCACTTTCAACTGGTCAACCTATTCCTTGAAAACCCATTCTACAGAATCTGCCTCAATTAATCCCGATGAGATGAATATACATCACCTATAACAACATGGAGATACTCTTTGACTATAGACTAGAACAAATCATAATAAACTAAATCTGAGGTAGGTGGATCACTAGATGTAGATGCAACAATAGGAACATTCTCTAATCTCTTCCATAAAGAATCCTGACTGGAAACAAAGGAGGTCCTCATTTCCTCCACAACAAATCAAATGGTTTCTATCTCACTGTCCAACCTTCGATTTTAAATCATAACTTCCTTAATATGAAAACTCATCTTGGGATGAATATGACATAAAACAATCACAAAAAGGTATCTAGCATCAGATTCACTAAGCTGAGTGACAGGAGGTTCCTGATAACTCAAAATTCCACTTAAATATAAAAGAAGTATTTCTATAAAATATTATAAATATATTATGGATACAAAATTTGAAGGCAATGGGGAAACAACTCTCTCAACACTAAGTAAATTATCCAATACAGGTTATGATTTGGTAGGTACATCTAAGAGAAAATCTTGAAGCTCACCTGCTTAGTCAATCTGCTTAACTAAGGATCCCTTAGGATATGTCCCAACTCCAAATGAGACAAAAGGTCCACCATGATCCGGTGGAATACTGTGGTCATCACCATCACTATCTTAATATGAGTCTGGATATGATAGTCCAAGCAATTTGGAACCAAAGGAGGGATCCCCCTTACATGTTACCTCATCCTCTACCAAGGTAAAACCACCCTGAGCATCTCTATGCTCTCCAGCATCTTCTTCAACATTTTTAGACTCTGAATAGTCTAAACCAAGATGGAAAAAACCTAGTGACTTTTCCCACTCATCATGTGAAGATACTTCCATATGAGGTGCATGATGGTGTAGGTTTATAGGTGCTTTGGAATACTGTTAGAGGTGCAGGTTTACAGTTACAGGTGCAGGTTTATAGGTCTAAAGTGTGATTTACAAGTCTGTTAGAGGTGCAGGTTTACAGGTGCAGGTTTTACAGGTTTAGAGGTGCAGTTTTACTGCTCTAAGTGGGTTTATAGGTCTGCACAACTTAGGTTTTATAGGTTTATAGGTGTAGGTTTACTACTCGAAGTGGGTTTACAGGTCTTCCCAGCTTTGATGTTTGCTGGGGAGTAGAGTTACAGGTCTGCCCAGCTTTGATGTGTGTTGCTTTAATGTGTGTTGTGTTGATTTGATGTGTGCTGGGGAGTGTAGGACATACCAACTATTCAACAACCATTGGATAAATATGCTGTATTTTATGTATACCAATGGTTTTTGAACCATTGGTACACATATATACCAACGGTTTTACTTAAACCGTTGGGGAAAATAAATTTCAAACCCCATATACCAACAATTCTCTAGAAACCGTTGGTATAGGGCTATTGAAACGCACCACATACCAATGATTCTAAAACCTTTGGGATATCCTATTCCAATGGTTTCAGAGGCTATTCAAATGGTTTTAAACCATTGGAATAGGTGAAATTTACAGTAGTGACTGCTTTGTTTTCCCATTCTGGTTTTGTCGTGTAAGCCATGTTTGTTATGCATAGGATATATATTTTATTCATATATAGAATGATATTTTGTTCATAAAAATTATATTTACTCATCATAGAAATTTTATAATCATTCTTGAATGATTAATGTGGAGAATGAATCTCGTCATGCTGGGGAGATGGTAGGTTGTACGTACGTATGAGCGACAGTATCATTCCCTTAATGGTTAAATGGTATGGAATTGGATGGTATATTAATTATAAAAAATCATTATAATTTTATATTCATTATTTATTTCCATTATACTTATAATTATACCCATCCAATTAATATAGTGTTGAATAAAAAATTACACCACAATGTGGAGACGGTAAGTAATATGTACACACGTATGGTGATATTATTATTTGTATGATGGATAAAATGAAAAATATGGTTATCCCATGATTATAATAACATATAATTATATGTATTATACTGTATTTATTAATTTTATAAGTAAAAAAATAGAAATAGGAAGTATAATAAGAAAATAACTTTGAAAGAGGTGATAAAACAATTACCTCATTTTTGGGTATCTCCTTTTGGTTTGCACAAAAGGACTCCTTGGAATGGATTTCTACCCAAAGTGTGGCATCTAGGTTGAAGTGAGTTAATTTTTGGAGGAGAATAGGTCATGTTTTTTCAGATCCAAATGGATTTAGATATGTGAATTAAATTGAAAGAGAAGTGACCTTTTATAAGAGAGGTGAGGGGCAGTTTTGGAAGATCTTAAAATATTAATTTATTATAAATTGAATTTAGTTTTAAAATAGCTCCAAAGTAATTTATTTTGAGTATAATATGATTATGGGTATAAATAATCTAAAACAATAAATTTTAGACATGTTTAGGTCAAAATTTTAACTTTATCTTTTGGATTTAACCCTTAGTTAAATAGTTTAACTCTTACCATGTCTTCTTCTATTTTTACACTATAGGGTTAATATAGTTACTATAAAATGAAAAAAAAACCCAATTGGATCATTTATGATATATTTTACATTATAAAAGTTATTTCACTAAATATTATATTTTTATGACTTTTATATCATTTAATAAAATAGTATTTATTTTAAAATAACATTTCTGTCAATTTTAATACTATTCAATATTTGTATTTTTTAAAATATAAAACCAACATGATGACTTTGAACCAATAATTCCAATATGTCACTAACATGTCTATGTTATATATAAAATTATATTATTTCATTAATTAAGTAAAATCGATTTTATTTTAATATTTTTAATATCTTTTAATTGATATTTCTATTAATAAATTAATTTCTACCTCACTATTATTTCATCATTAATGGTAATTATTTAATATATAAAAATTATAAATAAATTTATATGATATATGTATTTATTTTATCTTTAAAATAATATTTATAATCGATGTTATCTATTGGATATTTCTATATTAAAATTTTTATACTTATAAGAAATGAGAGTGACATTTTGTCACGTTTAATAATTTTAATAATATTCAAGTCATATTCATGGAAAAGGGTCCATTAAAATATTTTTTTTAAATAAATAGGTGATAAGGGTCTAATTTAGTCATCAAATATAATATTTACAGGTGTTAGGGTAATTTTATAATATTAATTTTACATTTATTTACTCGATTTACCCTTAACCACGGTAATAACAAATTACTAAAGTTGTTATTCATAATATACAAAAAAAATAAAAATAACCTATTAAAATAATTTGGACTCACTAATTCCAAATAAGGAATCCATTTTTAAAAATTTAAAACACATAAATTTAAGTAATTAATTTAACATTAATCCGGTTGTTGGAATGAAAAACTAGTTTTTAAATGTTAAAACATTGCAAAATATTTTTACATCTAAATTCATGGTAAAATTAATTCCAATGAAAAAAATTATATTAAATTGTAAAAATATAATCTAATTTTACTTTAAAACAATTAAATAATATAATTTATCCACCTAAATTATTACAATGAAAAAATTTGTTTTCAATTAAAATTTAGTATATTTTTACTATTCATCAAAACTTAAAACTTATTAGAAAAATATCAAAAATCCATCAAAAGTAAATTTTTATATCCCGATTACAAAGAATAAGTTAATATTGTTAAATATAAAATATAAAAGTTTAAAAAAATATATTTAAAATGGTCATTTCATCAAAAGGCAACAAAACTATATTTTTTTAAAAATACTTCTTTTATCCGAAAAATGGAATCTTTTCTTATATCATGTCTAGAAAATAAATAAGATGAATATTAAAATTATATGGAATATTTAAAATCTAAAATGTGTTTAATGCTATTCATAACCTCTAATTTAAAAACTATATTATATATTATATTAAATAATAATATTTTATTAATATATTGTTGTTTGGTAAAATATATAACGCAAGCCAACTCATTCTTGTGTGTAGCGTAAGATTGACATGGTGTTGTGTAAAAAGAAAGAAATAAACAATAATAAATTTATTCATAAATGAAAATATTATAAATTCTTAGGGTGTTACATTCTCCCCTCCTTCAATAAATTGCATCCTTGCAATTTAAACTTAGGATAAAAAACTATGGGTTTGACATTTTAAAACATATTTGCTGAAATACCAAATCAGAAAAGGATTAATGAGACCCCCACTTTAAAATAAATAAAGGTAAGTATGAATGTCACTAGAGATAACACATACAAGGGTTCCTTGTAGTAAAATAGGCACATGAAAGAAAAAAAAATAACCATTATGTTTTTATAGAGAGTGATAGAGAACATGGTCAGGAGAAAGTTAACAATCACAAATCTAGAAGTCGATGATGATCTAAGAGAATATTTGATTCATCAGAAAAGAAAGTACTAGGAAAACATTATCTGTTTTAAGATACATTCCCTAGAGTTTATTAATTAATTTACTTCATAGATTAAGAATACAAGGAATCATACTTACTTGACAATTATAGTTCCATCCTTTAACTAATTTCTACTACAAACTCATCTTTCTTTCCCAAAGATAATAAAATTCAAAAATATTCGATTTATCTTAATCATATAGGGTTCCAAAAATGAACTTATATTTCATTTATCATACAATTTAAATAAAAAAACTATGTTGTACAAACTAGGACATCTCGTAGGCTAGTGGTAGGTGATGCACCCTTGTTACCCTTCGGTTACGGGTTCAACTCTCATGGTCTTTCCAGACACGATGGGTTTTCGCCCGACCTGCGAGTTTTCCTTTTATTAAAATTATATTATTATAACATTCTAAAAATAATCTTAAGAAATTCTCTTACATTAAACAATATTATCCAATGTTCAACTTAATCCATTACAACTTTTATAATTATCCAAAATACTTCTATCCAAACTCATAGTCCAAAAATTTATAATGAAGGTTACATAACATAATGAAAATCTTTTTTTTGTCACATACCAAACTTGTCAATACCTTTATCATATATTTTCTTAAAACGTGGAAATGCCTAGAATTACCATAAAACCTTATTAAATACATTCATGCTTCCTTATTCCTTATGTAAAACATAGAATATTGGATATACTCCTTAAATCCAAAAATGTTGTAAACTCAAACAATGATTGAATAAAAAAACCATTAATAAATTCCAAGGTAGTTAATAATATCCAATATACTTTATCCAAAACAATCATCTCTTTATTCCAACATCATTATCTAAGTATCAGAAACATATTAAGGGTTATCTTTCCCTCAACCATATATTTTCCAAAAATGTTTAACTTCTAACTTTGTCACTTTACTTAGTACCATACAATCTAAAATCCTTAATGAAATAGTATTGTAGTACCATCCTTATATACTTCATATTTCTTATAACTAATACATTGCTAAAAAATTCAAATAAAATAATTCTTAAATAAGCATATTAATAATTCCACTTTATCTACGGCAGTATCATAAATTTATCATTATCAAATAGAATCATCTGGGGTATATTCTTTTGACAATTGGAACATTGATTCACATAGTTTCCCATCTCCTTAAAGTTGAAGCATTGTATACTAGAAACCTTTTTCTTACCCTTACATTAAAGAACATGGTTTTCTTTTTCTCCACACTTATAACAAACTCTCATTCCCTTTAATAATTTACCAAGGTTATTCTTTCTAAAGTTATCACATGTGGAAAAATAATTCTTTCCCTTCTTCCCTTTATTCATCCTTTTCTCTGTCATCCTCTTCTTCCCTCGCTACCATTAAAAGCCTTAAAACTCAGATCATTATTTGCTTATCTTATTAACACATGATATTTTTTCCTCATATGATGAGAATACATGGGAGACTATTTTCCTTTGAAATATTAGCTTAAGACCATGAAACATGTGATTCTTCTTACTCTTTGGTTCATGTTCATTGGTGGGGTTATCATTCCTTATTCTAGGAACCATTTATATAACATTTCATATACTATATTAGCTTATAAAGTTATGTAATTTGTATAACTCTAAATATGGTATAGAACATAAAAAAAATTTATACACCGTAAATCCTAGAATCATAAACTTGGGTTACTTTGGGGGTATCTTTACTTTTAAATCCATCATAATTGTAGGTAAATAAAATGTGTATTGTCCTAAGAATATCCCCAGGAGTTTCAAACTAGGTGTTCAGTAAGGCATGTTTTTGTGTATCTAGTTATCTCGATTCAAGACTAGAATACCTTGTCGGAGTAATTACTCCTGGGTGAATTTGTGTCAGAACCATGTCCACTTATAGTATACAGACAACAATGTATTTTTTGGGAATACCCACATGATCTTTACATTACCAAAAATTTAGAATGTTCCTCTATACTTATCCTCAAATTCTATCTTAGGGTTATGATACCTAATCTAATTTTTCTAAATCTATTTCCAAGGTTGTTACTAAACTTCCTCTAATACCAATTGTAAAACCCCAACCCCAAAAGCCTATAGTCGGTGCACTATTTTAATACATTGTTTTGATTACAAGGAATCAAATCCCAAATGACTAATCATTTTAGCTGTCTTGGAAAGTAGATTGCATACATAAACTTTACATTACAATTCAAAACATAAAATAAAAAATAGATAATTCTTTGATAACACCATTATTCTCCTAGTTTAACCCTTCATATCAGTCCTAAAAAACTTCTTGGCATCATGGGAAAATAAAACATAAGAAAATGGGGATCTTGGATGATTAGTAAGGGTAAACAATACTGAATAAACATTCATAACTAATCATAAAATTTCAATCCAAGGTATAAAACTAAAACACAGGCCTTTAAAAAAATCTTGAGCATAATATGGAAAGAATAAATCAAATAATTCCATAAAAACATTCACATGGATATTCTATTGGTTGAATAATTACATGTAATATCAATAACTAATCTCATAATGAGAGAATGTATAATGTCAGTCATCATAACCATATTGTCAAGGCCTCATTCCGAGACCATAAATAATTATATTGTCAAGTCATTGTTCTAAGATACTATTTTGTCTCATGAGACCTACTGATGCATCGAGGGGCTATATTGGGCCCCACCCATCACTTACTAAGTCCAATGCATTCCTACTATGAAAAGGGTGAAACATAAACTAAAAATTCATATTAAAACAAGTATACAAAATGTTAATACTTTAACCATAAACCATGAATGGTACCAAAATAGTACAGCCACAGTCAAAAATATTATAAAACATTAAACAAAATACAGAAGATTTTATCATAATAAATCAACCTCAATTAAGCATAAAATCCAAAAAAGGATGTTGACATAGATTAAAATAATCTAACAAAATCATTAAAACTCATTGAGAGAAATATCCATTTTTTTACTTTAAAATAATTTAAAATCCAAGAAATTATAAAATAAAACATTTATTTTGAAAATAACCTTGTAAATTTATAAGAGAAGCTTCAAAATGGTAGGGCATCATAACATAAGAAAATAGCTGCTCACACTGTATAAGTTAAAAAATATTCTTTCCTTAATTTGTTGAAAAGGTTTTAAAGTACCTCATTTGGTAAATAAAGGAAAGATTCATTTCAAAACATTTTATAAAAATTTAAACATGGGTAAAAATAAATTTAAACAATTGATTTTTATATATTGAAATTTATTTTAGGAAACATGGACATGGATGACAATGATGTCCCAGTAGATACTTACGTATAAACAATCTAGGATAATAAAGAGATTGTGAAATTAACCCTCACCATGTACCTTCCTTTAGTTGAGGGTGAGTTTACCTATGGAATAATGGTTAAAATATGTTATTAAATTATAACATAATCATATCCATATTTATGATATCATATATTATCCTCTTATATCATTCTGTTAATAATATTTCAGTATTACCATTGTTTCAGGTGTTAATTAATTCGTTTTCCCATTCCGGTTTTGTCACGTAAGTCGTGTTTTTTATGCATAATATTATTTTTCATATATAGAATTATATTAAATTTATAAACATTATATTTACTCATCATAATAATTTTATAATCATTCTTAAATGTTTAACATGGAGAATGAATCTCATCGCACCATGGAGACTATTGGTCATACATACACACGAGCAATGGTATAATTCCCTTGATGGTTAAATGGCATGGAATTGGATTGTATATTAATTATAAAGAATAATTATCATGTTATATTAATTATTTATATCCATCATACTTATCATTATACCCATCCAATTAATGTAGTATTGAATAAAAAATTACACCACAGTGTGGATACGGTAAGTCATATGTACCCATGCCTGGTGATATTGTTATTAGTATGATGGATAAAATGAGTAATGTGGTTTTAATATGATTATAATAACATATTATTATATTTATGATACTAGATTTATTATTTTTATATGGAAACAACATAGAAAGAGTAAGTAGAATAAGAAAAGAACTTTGAAAGAGGTGATAAAAAAATTACCTCTTTTTCGAGTATCTCTTTTTGGTTTGTACAAAAGGACTCCTTGGAATGGATTTATACACAAAGTGTGGCCTCTAGAATAAAGTTACAGAATTTGGTAGGATAATTGGGTATGATTTGGATGATCCAAAGGGATTTAGAGATGTGAATTAAAGAGAAGTAGAGGTGACCATTTATAAGAGAGGTGAGGGGCACTTTTGGAAGATCTTAATATATTAATTTATTATAAATTGATTTTTGGATTTAAATATATCCAAAGTGATTTATTTTGAGTATAAGATGATTATGGGTCTAAATAACCTCTACCAATTAATTTTATATCTTTTTCTACATAAAATTAACCTTATCTTTTAGATTCAACCCTTATTTAAACAGTTTAACTCTTACTATGTCTTCTTGTATTTTTACACTATAAGGTTAATATAGTTACTATAAAATGCCAAAAAAACCCAATTGGATAATTTATGACATATTTTAAATTATAAAAGTTATTTTACTGAAGATTACATTTTTATGACTTTTATATCATTTAATAAAATAGTATTTATTTTAAAATATCATTTATGTCAACTTTAATATTATTCAATATTTGTATTTTTAAAAATATAAAACCAACATGATAAATTCAAACCAATACTTAAAATATGTCACTAAAATGTATAATTTATCTATAAAATTATTTTATGTCATTAATTAAGTAAAATTTTATTTATTTTAATATTTTTAATATCATTTAATTGATATTTCTATTAATAATCTAATTTCTGTATCACTATTGTGTCATCATTAATGGTAATTATTTAATCTATAAAAATTATAAATAAATTTCTATGATTTATCTATTTATTTTATATTTCTAGATACTATTTATAATCAATTTTATCTCCTATATATCTCTATATTAAATTTATTATACTTATAAGAAATGAGAGTGTGACATTTTTTCACATTCATTAATTTTAATAATATTCATCGCATATTCAAGGAAAAAGGTACATTAAATGATTTAATTTATATAAATAGGTGATAAAGGTCTAATTTATTCAACCAATACAATTTTTACAGGTTTTGGGGTAATTTGATAAAATTAATTTAACCTTTAATTACTTGATTTATCCTTAATTGTGGTAACAAAACTTTACTAAAGTTATTATTCATAATATCTAAAAAAATCAAGGTAACCTATTAAAATAATTTGGACCCAATGATTCTAAATATGGAATCCGTTTTTCAAAATTTAAAACACATAAGTTTTAGTAATTAATTTAAAATTAATTCCTTTTTCGGAATGAAAATTGAGTTTTTAAATGTTAAAACATTGCAAAACACTGAAATATTTTTACATCTAAATTCATAGTAAAATTAATTAAAATGAACAAAATTATATTAAATGGTAAAAATATATTGTATTTTTACTTGAAAAAAATTCAATTTTTACAATTTATCCACATAAATTATTTGGATGAAAAAAGTTGTTTTCAATTAAAATTTAGTATATTTTTACTATTCATCAAAACTTAAAACTTATCAGGAAAATATCAAAAATTCATCCAAAGTAAATTTTTATATCCCGCTTCAAAATAAGAAGTTTATTTAATTAAATATAATATATAAAATTTTCAAAAACTATATTTAAAATGGGTGTACCATCAAAAGGCGGCAAAACAATATTTTTTGAAAAATACTTCTTTTATCCAAAAATGAAAAAAAATTATATCATGGATAGAAAATACATAAGATGAGTGTTAAAATTATATGGAATATTGAAAATATAAAATGTGTTTAATACTATTAATAACTTCTAATTTAATGGCTAGTTTATATATAATATTAAATAATAATTTTTTATTAATCTATTGTTGTTTGGTAAAACTGGGCCTTGTGTGTAACGCAAGCCAACTCATTCTTGTGTGTAGTGTAAGATTAACATGGTGTTGTGTACAAATAAAGAAATAAACTATATTAAATTAATTTATAAATGAAAAATATTATAAAGTCTTATGGTGTTATATTCTCCCCTCCTTCAATAAATTGCGTCCTCGCAATTTAAACTTAGGATCGAAAACTAAGGGTTTGAAATTTCAAAACATCTTTATTCAAAACCCACATAGAAAAATAATTAATGAGACCCCCACTTTAAAATAAATAAATTTAAGTATGAAGGTCCCCTGAGATAACACATACAAGGGTTCCATGTAGGAAAACATGGATAAGTAAGAAAAATTTTACCATCATGTTCTGATAGAGAGTGATAGAGAACATGGTTAGAAGAAAGTTAAAAATCACAAATCTAGAATTCAATGATGGTATAAGGGAATATTTGATTCATTGGAAAATAAATTACTAAGAAAACATTTTTGGTTTTAATATACTTTCTAAAGAGTTAATGAATTAATTTACTTTATAGACTAAGAACAAAATGAAGCCTACTTACTTGACAAGTAGAGTTCCATCCTTTAACTAATTTCTATTACAAACTCATCTTTATTTACCAAAGATAATAAAATTCAAAAATATTTTATTTATATTAATCACATAGGGTTACAAAAATAGACTTATATCTCATCTATCATACCATTAAAATATAGAAAAAAAATATGTTATACAAACTAGGAATCATGTAGGACAGTGGTAGGTGATGTACCCTTGTCACCCTTTGGTTGCGGGTTCAACTCTCATGGCCTTTCCGGATGCAACGGGTTGTCGCCCGACCTACGAGTTGTCCTTTTCTTAAAACTATATTATTATAAAATTCTAAAAATAATCTTAAAAAATTCTCTAACCTTAAACAATACTATTCAATGTTCAACTTAGTCCATTCCAACCTTTAGAATTATAAAAAATACTTCTATACAAACTCACAGTCTAAAAATTTATAATTAAGGTCACATAACATAATGAAAATCTTTTTTTTTGTCACATACCAAAAATTTCAACTCCTTTATCATGTATTATCTTAAAACATGGTAATAACCTGAATTACCATAAAACCTTATTAAATGCATTCATGCTTTTTTATTCCTTATGTAAAACATAGAATATTAGATGTACTCCTTAAATCCAAAAATATTGTAACCTCCAACAATGATGGAATAAAAAAACCATTAATCAGTTCCAAGGAAGTCAATAATATCCAATATACTTTATCCAAATCAATCATCTCTTTATTCCAACATCATTATCTCAGCATCAAAAACATATTAAGGGTTATCTTTCCCTCAACCATATATTTTCCAAAAATGTTTAACTTCTAACTATGTCACTTTACTTAGTATCATACAATCTCAAATCCTTAATGAAATATTATTGTAGTACAATCCTTATATACTTTATATTTCTTATAACTATTAAATTTATAATAAAGTATTAAAATAAAATAATTCTTGAATATTAATATTATTAATTCCACTTTATCTACAGCAGTATCGTAACTTGATCATTATCCAATAACATTATTTGGGGTATATTCCATTGATGATTGGAAAACATATTTTTATAGTGTCTCATCTCCTTGTAGTTGAAGCATTGTACATTGGAAAAAAATTTCTTACCCATGAAATCATGAACTTGGTGTCATTTTTCTCCATGATTATAACAAAATTTCATTCCCTTAAATCATTTACTATGGTGATTCTTTCTAAAGTTATCTCATGTGATAAAATCATTCTTTCTCTTCTTCCCTTTATTCATCTTTTTCCATGTTGTCATCTTCTTCTCTGGCTTCCCTATAAATCTATAGGAATCATATAATTTTTTATCTATCTTATTAACACGTGATATTATTTCCACATATGATGAGAATACATGGGAGACTATTTTCCTTTGAAATATTGTCTAAAGACTGTAACGACCCAAACTTTCACTAATGGAAATCCCTCTTGATATAATTAAATGTCTCTTTATGAAAAATGTTTATATAAAATGTCAACTTCTTTGGTTTTATTCTTTTGGGTTTTAAAATAATGTTAATAATTATGACTATTGTTAATATAGTTGTTGAACAGTGATCACATGATTAGTATAAATATAGGGTTTTATCAAATCCAATTTACTCAGAAAAAGGAAGTGATGGCCTCATACAGTAGATGTTTCACATATGAATCCCATTTTTTCAGAGCTCATAAAGGAGGTTGCCTCTTTGGGATTCACTCTTTACCAATCCCAATCTGATCTTGAATATGTTAAGCTCGAGCGGGACTGCCTACGAGAGAATTGGAAGTTGAGAGAGATTACCTCCTGAGCAATGTTATCTGAGCCACCCCAAGAGTCTGTCATCATCGCAAACCTTACTCTTCGGTCTTATGTGGGTGTTATAAGGGGTTATGTAACAAGACCCTAGTACTATGGTTATGTACATTATTTTTTTATATAATAATGAATATACTTTCATTTTATTATTGTTACCTTGTAAATAGTTTTTAAAGCACAAATGGTATTTTTAGTTAAGGTTCAAGTAAGAAATCTATTTTGATGAATTAATGGATTTTTAAATTAAATTATATTTTAATAAAATATTATTATTATTATTAAATTAATTTTTATTAAATATAAATGATCTTATAATTTTATGAATGCAATTGTAATTTTTATTAAGGTTTGAAAGCCATTTTTGTCAAAACCTATGAATTTTAGATAAATGTCGGTTTTATTTTAAAAGTGAAAATTAAAATATTTAGAAAATTATTTAGATAAAATTAATATTATTTCTAGAATCAGGATTTTGAAATTATCCGATGGTGAATTTTTCATAATTTTCTGAGATAGTAAAATTTTTGGGTAAAAATTAAACACTGTTTAAATATATAATGTGTTTTATGACATCATAATGACCCAATCGTGATGTAATAAAATAATTTAAACTTTATGTTCGGCCAATATATTTTTTACCATTAAAATAATGTGATTTTGGATTTGTTTGATTTATTTTACAAAGCTTTAGTGGACCCTTCAAGACTTATTAAACATTTTGTCTTTTTAAATTGTTTTCCTTGGGAGTGTGACTCACCTCCACATAAGAAACCCCATTATTTTAAGAAGTTCATACTTTGTCCTTATAAAATATTTTTTTCCACTTCCCTTTTACAAAAACCATGGGCAAAAACCATGGTTTGGTTTGTGGTTTTGATTAGTTTAATGTGAGGTATCCCAAACCTAAATAATAAATAATTACCTCACCTTTCTTATATAAACCCACCCAAGATCCCACTTCCTACTCACTCAAAGCCTTTTTAGTTCTTCCAACCTCTACCCTCATCTCTCTAGAATCTTCCCAAGGTGCCCCAAGCTCGCAAGAATCCTCTCTCAAGCCTCTCTCAAGCCTTTGGAATCACACTTCCAAGTAAGGTTTTTTCTTCCTTTCTCATTTTTGTATAATATTATTTAAATTATTATTCCATTTTAATTTCAATTATAAATGTTGGGGTATGGTTTATCACCTCCCCCATACTACCCTATTTTTGTTTGAATTATGGGAGACCCCTTTATCTCTCATTAAATTCCTCTCATGTACCCACATTACTATGCTGAAATTCCGAAAGGAATTTCTCTCTCCTCATTTACATTCAAGAAATTCTTTTGTATCATGAATCTAAATTCCATTAAATTTGTTGGTACATGTATCTATATGACCCCCTTAATATCCATGTCATGTAAATATTATTAGAAACTCATTTCTCTCTCATCAACCATTTTTATGAGTTCTTATGTCACGTCGTTATGCTGCTGAAATTACACTGCGCTTTTCCAAACCAAAGTCATTGTGTAGTAAATATCATGCCCATTTCTCTATCAAGGGTATTCACCTTTATGCACATTTAATTATTGTTTAAAGAGTTTCATGTATGTATTCCACATTCTTTTATCATGGAATAAAATATTATGTTGAATGATTAAATGTTTTATGATCCATGTGGCACACTTATGCATGAACTGAAATGTTTAAGAAGGGTGCGCCCTGATAGCACTACAATGCATTGGGTAAAGTATAGTATCATGATACGTCTTTTGCAATGCATATTTGATCATGCTAATTCAATTTCAACTAGGTTTTACTCATTATTCATGTTCAATGAGGGTTTTCACATGCTCCATGTGCAATGAGCCTTGGCTCATGCTAATTCTATGTTAAGTGTTGTTTCCACATTTCTATGTTATGATTATCATTCCTTTATCATGCCTTTATGTTTATTCTTCTCTTGTGCTCTATTGATATTCCTATTGTCTAACATGTATTTTATTGCTCATGTTATTCCATGATTATTCCCTTACTAGGATTTATAGCTCACCCTTTTCCTATGCATGTCCTCAGGTTATCCCATGCAATGCTAAGTGTGAGGGAATGTAGTGGTCATATAAAGAACGTTTTCCACAAAGATGTTGTATTTCATGTTTTAAGTTGTTATGTA
Organism: Viscum album; assembly: GCA_963277665.1. Classification (NCBI taxonomy): domain Eukaryota; kingdom Viridiplantae; phylum Streptophyta; class Magnoliopsida; order Santalales; family Viscaceae; genus Viscum; species Viscum album. The sequence continues at coordinate 1,897,920,501 of OY728123.1, forward strand.
ATGATCCTAAACCCCAAATACACTAGACCTATTTATCTTCTATGTTATATCAAGTGAAGTTTAAGTAATAAATTGTGTTTAATTGTGTAATAAAATATCAGGGTTGTCATAGTTGGTATCAGAGGGAAGTTTAGTTATTTTTGGGATTAGGATTAAAAACCCCTAGTAAAGCCTTAGAGACAAGACTAACTATAATAAAAACATCCCTAAGTTTTGGTTAGTACTGAGTAAGTGGTTTATCAAGAAAATACATCCCTTTCTGGATACAAGAAGGTAGAGGTGGCTCTGGCACAGATGTATTCTAGGGGTAAAACCTGAAAACACCGCTTTGAGCTAGACTCGAACTAGAACTGGTGCACAACAACGGGCCTTGATGCACTTTTAGTTACGACACTCCTGGGAGATATTCTTTGGTAAATTCACAAGCTTAGTATGAACCATTATTAAGGGACAAAAAAATTCCCTCAGAATATATGTTAGAAATTATATCATGGATAACATAGACAGAATCCAATAGATTCATATGTTAAGGAAATAAAAGTTATTTATAAGTCATAAGTTTTGTCCTTGGATTACCCTTTATGTGTTACCCCTAACTTTACTTTTATTCTAGCCAATGGCCGGTAATAGGAGGACTCGGGCTAACAACCGATGTGAAGATCAATGTGATGACTGTACTGATGAGATGCCCAATCCAATGGGAGCAGGAATCGTGAACTTTGTTATACTTCTCTCTCAGATAACTCAATATTTGAATAGAAACATGGTTCAAGAGAAATGTTCAACCCCACCCCCCCCCAAGAAAGAACAAGTCACTATCAATAGCTTCATGAGACAAAGGCCTCTTATTTTTAATGGATCATCTTATCCCTCAATCGCTGAACAATGGATAAAATCCATTGAAAAGATATTCTCCATCTTTCAATGTTCTAAACAAGTGAACGTTCTCCTGGATACTTATCATATGGATGGTGAAGCTGATCAATGGTGGAGGTTGATCAAAAATACGAAGCCTGAGAAGGAGATCGAGTTATTGGAATGGAATAATTTCCAGAAGATGTTTTTCGATAAATATTTTCCGCGCACCCTCCGGCTTAAGATAGAAAGTGACTTCCTTGCCCTCAAGAAAAAAGATGATGAATCTATTGGAGCGTATGAGGAAAACTTCACAAGGCTTGCACGATACACTTCCGTATTTGTTGTTACCCCCGAATTCAAGGTTGACCGCTTCTTTGGTGGAATGAAACCTAGCCCGTGGAAAGCGCTGGTGATCCGTGACTTTGACAGCTATGAGGAAATTGTCTGATGTGCCCTCAAGGTCGAAATGGGGATCAAAGAATCTTAGGGGTATCATGGGGATAAAAATTGTAAGGTGTACTTTAATGTTTGTGGTCCGATGGATAAATCCAATGGTGGTAAGAAGATCCAGCACTCCACTTTCCAAAGGTGCAGAAAGTAGCACCCCGAAAACTGACTAAAGGGAATGAGGAAATGCTTTAGGTGTGCAAGAGAAGGGAACATGGATATTAACTATCGGGAATAAAGACCCACGGTTGAGAAAGAGGAGAGGAAAACTCCGTTTGAACTTCAACGCATGGTTCATTACTACAACTGCAAAGAACCAGGGCATCTTGAAAATCAGTGCCCTAAGCCAAGGGTTTTCAGAGGCAACCAACAACCTCCAAGGCAGTAAGGGTGAGCTTTTTCCATCACTACTGCCAAAGTGAAACCTGAAAATAAATTAATGACAGGTACACTAGTTATTCATTCAAGAATAGAAAACATACTTTTTGATTCAGGTTCTACACATTCTTTTATATCTCTAAATTTTAGTAGAACAATCCCAGCACCACCACAAATCATGGAAGTGAAGATGTCGGTGAGTACGAAAAATGGGGAAATCATTGCATCCCATGAATATAACTCCTCCCCCGTCATAATATGTGGATTAAAATTCCCATAGAACCTCGTCATACTCCCTTTAGTGGAATTTGATGCAATTCTTGGCATGGATTGGATTTCCTTATATAGAGCCAACATAAATTGTCGTGAGAGGAAAATCACTCTCCATGTGGAGAATCGACCCCCGATTCTTTACAAGTTCAAGGAGGAAGATGAATCTTATTTAGCTCCATAATCTCAAGCGTGGATATTACTGCCCTATGAGCATGCGTATCTAGCTCAGATGATTGAGTCTAAGGAGGAAACCATCCTAGAATACATGTCTATTGTGAGGGAATTCACTAAATTGTTTCCCGAGGAATTGTCTGGTCTTCCTCCTAGAAGAGATGTTGAATTCTCAATTGATCTTATACCTAGGGCATTTCCAATATCCAAGAATCCATATAGAATGGCTATTCTGGATCTTGAGGAGCTTAAAAAACAACTACAGGAGAATCTAGATAAAGGGTTTATACACCCAAGTGCTTCACTATGGGGTGTACTAGTCCTCTTCGTCAAGAAGAAGGATGGGTCAATGCGCCTTTGCATCGATTATCATGAACTCAACAAAATCACGATAAATAATAAGTATCATCTCCCACTAATTGATGACTTGTTCGATCAGCTGAGTGGAGCATAATACTTCTCCAAGGGGGATTTGCAGTCGGTATATTATCAAGTAAGGGTGAAGAACGAATATATCCCCAAGACTGCTTTTTGTATAGGATACGGGCACTATGAATTCATAGTAATGCCTTTAGGAATCACTAATTCTCCATCAATCTTCATGGACTTGATAAATAGAGTCTTTAGAGATTACCTCAACAAATTTTTGGTAGCCTTTATAGATGATATTCTGATATACTCCAAAACCAAGGAGGATCATGAGAAGCATCTAAGAACTGTACTAGAGGCCTTGTGGAAGGAGAAGCTCTATGAAAAGTACAGAAAGTGTGATTTATGGCTGAAGGAGGTCTCATTCTTGGTCCATATCATCACAAGCAATGGGATATCTGTGGATCTCTCCAAAATAGATGCAATTAAGGGATGGGCGAGTCCAACATCGGTAATGGATATCTGTAGATTCTTGGGGTTAGCTAGATATTATCGATGATTTGTGAGAAATTTCTCATGATTTTCCAACCCTATTACCAAGCTAACTCAGAAGTGAGTAAAGTTTTCTTGGAGTGGTGAATGCGAAGAAAGATTCAAGGAGTTGAAAAGGAGTCTTATCACTGCGCTCGTGCTCACTTTACCCACAAGTGGAGAACTTTTTGTGGTATTCAGTGATGCTTCGAATAAGGGCGTGGGATGTGTGTTGATGAAAAATGACAAAGTCATTATCTATGCTTTAAGGCAATTGAAAGTTCATGAACAGAACTATCCAACACATGACCTCGAGTTGGATGCAGTGATCTTCGCTTTTAAAATTTGGCGGAATTATCTCTTTGGGGAGAAGTGTGAAATATATACGGACCAAAAAAGCCTCAAGTATATATTAACACAGAAAGAGTTGAACATGTGCCAACAAAGATGGTTAGAGCTGATCAAAGACTATGACTGCTCAATCCATTACCACCCTGGGAAAGTGAACAATGTGGTGGATGCCCTAAGTAGAAAGGGCCCAGCGATTCTATCATTGATGAGAAATGAAAAGGATCCAATCTTCTTATATTTTATGAAGATAAACATGGGAATCATAAATAAGGGAACATCGTCAATCCTTTCACAAATTATTGCTCAACCGTCACTTTTGGAAAGGTTAAAGGATGCTAAAAAGTATGTTGTGGGAATTCAGGAAAAAGTGGAAGCTATCGAAAAAGGGTAATCCTCGGAGTTTAATGTTAATGAAGAAGGAATTGTGAGATTTTGTAAATGACTATGGGTTCCATCAAGTCCAGAGCTGAAGAAGAAACTTTTGGATGATGCACATAGTTCAAATTTCTCTACTCACCCAGGAAACACAAAGATGTATTGAGATATCCGAGAGAATTATTGGTGGGGTAATATGAAGAAGAAGATCGCTGAATATACATCAAAGTGCCTCATGTATCAACAAGTGAAGACAGAGAGGCAGAAGTATAAGGGGATGATGCAACCATTGCCCATACCAGAATGGAAATGGGAGAACATCACCATGGATTTTGTCACCAGACATCTGAAGAAATCCAAAGGAAACAATGAAATATGGGTTTTTGTGGATCTTCTTACAAAGGCTGCACACTTCATTACTATTCAGGAGGATTTCTCATTGGATCAACTGGAACAGATATATATCAGGGAAGTTGTAAGGCTTTATGGAGTACCACTATATATTGTGTCCGATTGAGATCCAAGATTCCCCTCTATGTTTTGGAAGAGTCTTCAACATGCTCTGAATAATGAATTGAACTTTAGTACGGCCTATCATCCTCAAACTGATGGTCAATCCAAGTGGACTATCCAAACACTTGAGGACATGTTGAGAGCGTTCTCAATGGACTTTAAAGGATAATGGGATCAACATCTTCCTCTGATTGAGTTCTCTTATAATAACAATTTCCACTCGAGCATCCAAGTGGAACTATATGAATCCCTTTATGGGAAAAGGTGCATAACACCGGCATGTTGGGATGATGCTGGTGAGCGTAAGCTTCTTGCACTAGAAATGGTCAAAGAAATGGTGGAGAAGGTGAAAACCCTTCAGCAACATATCAAGGTATCCTAGAGTCAACAGAAGAGTTATGTAGATAACCGTCGATGAGACCTTGAGTTTAAAGTTGAAGACATGGTATTTCTATGCATATCTCCATGGGAGAAGGTCATGAGGTTTGGAAAGAAAGGTAAGTTAAGTCTAAGGTACATAGGATCCTTCGAGATTCTTGATCATGTCGGGGTTGTGGCCTATCGACTAGAACTTCCACCTACCATGGACAAAGTACATGATATCTTTCATGTATCCCTCTTATGGAAGTACATACCAGACCCTTCATGTGTACTCTCTTCAAAGGTGATACAGTTATAGGATGATCTTTCTTATGAGGTGCAACCAGTGAAGATCTTAGATCATAGAGAAAAATTTCTACGGAATAAGACAATGCCCCTCGTCACGGTATTGTGGCGAAACCACAAGTTTGAAGAAGCGACATGGGAATCAGAGGAAATGATGAAGCAGAGTTACCCAAATCTATTTTAGTGTGGAAAAAGGAAATTTTGAGGGTGAAATTTCTTAAGGGGGGAATATTGTAACGACCCAAACTTTCATTAATGGAAATCCCTATTAATCTAATTAAATGTCTCTTTATGAAAAATGTTTATATAAAATGTCAAATTCTTAGGTTTTATGTATTTGGATTTTAAAATACTGTTAATAATTGTGACTATTGCTAATATAGTCATTGAACAGTGATCACATGATTAGTATAAATATTGGGCTTTAACAAATCCAATTTACTCAGAAAAAGGAAGCAATGGCCTCATCCAGTAGGTGTGCCCCACACGAAGCCCATTTTTTAGAGCCTGAAAAGGAGGTTGCATATTTGGGCTTCACTCTTGACCAAGCCCAATTGGAGCTTGAATATGTTAAGCTCGAGTGGTACCACCTACGAGAGAAGTGGAAGTTGATAGAGATTACCACCCGATCAATGTTATCCGAGCCACCCCAAGAGTCTGTCACCATTGTACACCTTAATCTTCGGTCTTATACAGGTGTTATAAGGGGTTATGTAACAAGACCCTGGTACTATGGTTATGTACATTATTTTTGTATATAATAATGAATATACTTTCATTTTATTATTTTTACCTTGTAAATAGTTTTTAAAGCACAAATAGTATTTTTAGTTGAGGTTCAACTAAGAAATCTATTTTGATAAATTAATGGGTTTTTTAATTAAATAATATTTTAATAAAATATTATCATTATTATTAAATTAATTTTTATTAAATATAAATTATCGTATAATTTTATTAATGCAATTGTAATTTTTATTAAGGTTTGGAAGCCATTTTTGTCAAAAACCCATGAATTTTCAATAAATGTCGGTTTTTATTTTAAAAGTGAAAATTAAAATATTTAGAAAATTATTTATATAAAATTAATATTATTTTTGAAATTAGGATGTCGAAATTATCCAACGGTGAATTTTTTATAATTTTCTGAGATGGTCAAATTTTTGGGTAAAAATTAAATATTGTTTAAATATATAATGTGTTTTATGACATCATAATGACCCAATAGTGATGTAATAAAATACTATAAACTTTATGTTCAGACAATATATGTTTTACCATTAAAATAATGTAATTTTGGGTTTGTTTTATTTATTTTACAAAGCTTTAGTGGACCCTTCAAGACTTATTAAACATTTTGTCTTTCTAAATTGTTTTCCTTGGGAGTGTGACTCACCTCCACATAAGAAACCCCATTATTTTAATAAGTTAGGACTTTGGCCTTATAAAATATTTTTTTCCACTTCCCTTTTCTGAAAACCATGGGCAAAAACCATGGTCTGGTTTGTGGTTTTGATTATTTTAATGTGAGGGGTCCCAAACCTAAATAATAAAGAATTCTCTCACCTTTCCTATATAAACCCACCCAAGCTCCCACTTCCTCCTCACTAAAAGCCTTTGGATTTCGTCCAACCTCTACCCTCCTCTCTCTATAATCCTCCCAAGGTGCCTCAAGCTCCCAAGAAGCCTCTCTCAAGCCTCTCTCAAGCCTTTAGAAGCTAACTTCCAAGTAAGGGTTTCTCATCCCTTCTCATTTTTGTCCAATATTCTTTAAATTGTTTTTCCCTTTTAATTTCAATTATAAATATTGGGGTATGGTTTATCACCTCCCTAATACTTAACTATTTATGTTTTAATTATGGGATACCCCTTTCTCTCTCATTAAATGCCTCCCATGTACACCCGTTACTATGCCAAAATTCTGAAAGGAATTTCTCTCTCCTCATTTATATTAAAGCAATTCTTTTGTATCATGAATCTAAATTCCATTACATTTATTGGGAAATGTATCTATATGACCCCCTTACTATCCATGTCATGTAAATATTATGAGACATCACTTCTCTATCATCAACCATTTTTATGAGTTCTTATGTCACGCTGTTATGCTGCCGAAATTGCACCGCGCTTTTCCAAGCCAAAGTCATTATGTAGTGAATATCGTGCTCATTTCTCTATCAAGGGTATTCAACTTTATGCACATTTACTTATTGTTTAAATAGTTTCATGTATGTATTCCGCATTTTTTTATCGTGTAATAAAATATTATGTTGAATGATTTAATGTTTTATGATCCATGTGGCACACTTATTCATGAAATGAAATGTTTAAGAAGGGTGTGCCCTGATAGCGCTCCAATGCATTGGGTAAAGTATAGTATCATGATATGTCATGTGCAATGGGTGTTTAATCATTATAATTCAAGTTCAATGAGGGTTTACTCGTGCTTCATATGTAATGAGGGTTTACTCATGCTCCATGTGCAATGAGCCTTGGCTAATACTAATTCCATGTTAAGTGTTGTTGCCACATTTCCATGTTATGATTATCATACTTTATCATGAATTTATGTTTATTCTTCTATTGTGATCTATTTATATGCCTATTATCTAACATTTATTGTATTCCTCATGTTATTCCATGATTATTACCTTACTGGGCTTTATAGCTCACCCTTTTCTTATGCATGTCCTCGGGTTATCCCATGCAATGATGAGTAAGAGGGAATGTAGTGGTCATGTAAAAGAATTTTTCAATAAAGATGTTGTATTTCATGTTTTAAGTCGTTATGTAATGATCCTAATCCCAAAAGACACTATACCTCTCGATATTCTATGTTGTATCAAGTGAATTTTAAGTAATAAGTTATGTTTAATTGTGTAATAAAATATCAGGGTTGTCATGATTCCATGAAAGATATGATCCTTCTTACTCTTTGGTTCATGTTTATTGTTGGAGTTCTCATTCCTTCTACTAGGATCTATTTCTATAAGATGGTATATACTGGATTAGCTTATAAAGTTATGTACTTTTTATAACTATAAATATGGTATAGCACATAACAAAAATTTATGCACCATAAATCCTAGAATCATAAACTTTGGTTACTTTAGGGGCATATTTACTTTTAAATCCATCATAATAGTAGGGAAAGAAAATGTGAATTATCCCAAGCATATCCCTAGGTAGTTTCAAACCATGTGTCTTGTAAGGCATGTTGTCGTGTATCAGGTTACCCCAAGTCAAGCCTAGAATACCTTTTTGGAGTTATTACTCCTAGGTACATTGGTGTCAAAACCACGTCCACTTGTAGTAATCAGACAGGGATGTATTTTCTAGGAATACCCACGTAATATCTACATTACCAAAATTTTAGGATATTCCTCTATACTTATCCTCAAATTCTATCTCAGGTTTATGATCCCTAATCTAGTTTTTCTAAATTTATTTCCAAGTTTTTTACTAAACTTCCTCTAATACCAACTATAACACCTCGACCCCAGAAGCCTAGAATCAGTGAATTATTTTAATATATTGATATGATTACAATGAATCAAATCCTGAATGACCAATCAGTTTATCAGTTTTGGAAAATAGATTACATAAATGAACTTTAAATTAAAATTCAAAACATAAAATACAACGTAGATAATTCTTTGAGAATACCATTATTACCCTAGATTAACCCTTATCTTTATTCATAAAACACTTATTATCATCCTGTGAAAATAAAACATAATAAAGGGGTGATCTCGGATGCTCAGTAAGGGTAAAAAATACATCATAAGCTCTCATAATTAATCATAAACATTCAAGGAAAGGTATAAAACTAAAACACAAGCCTTTTAAAAAAATATTGAGCATACCATGGAAATAATAAATCAAATAATTACATATAAACATTCACATGGATATTATACTAGTAGAATAATCACATGTAATATCAATAAATAATCTCATAATTAGGGAATGCATATTTTCAGACATCATAACCATACCGTCAAGGCCTTGTGGAAAGACCATAAATAATCGTACCATCAAGGACTTGTTCTAAGATACTAGTTTGTCTCATGAGACCTACTAATTCATCGAGGGGCTATAGCGAGCTCTTCCCATCACTTACTAAGTCCAATGCATTCCTCATATGAAACAGGTAAAACATAACATAAACATTCCTATTAAAACTATCATACGAAATGTTAAATATTTAACCATAAACCATGAATGGTATCAAAATATCACATCCCCAATAAAAAATATCATAAAAAATTCAATACAATATAGAAGATTGTATCATAATAAATCAACCTCAATTAAGCATAAAGTCCAACAAAGGATGTTGACATAGATGAAAATAATCTAACAAAATCATTAAAACTCTTTGAGAGAAATATCCCTTTTTTATTTTAAAATCATTGAAAAGTTGCACAATTATAAAAGAAAATATTTATTTTGAAAATAAACTTGTAAGATTATAAGGGGATCTTTAAAATGTTAAGGCATCATAATGACAAAAAATATTCACTCGTGTTGTATTAGTTAAAAAATATTCTTTCCTTAATTTGTTGAAAAGGTCATAAAGTACCTCATTTGGAAAACGAAAGAAATATTCATTTCAAAAAGTTTTATAAAAATTCAAACATAGGTAAAAATTAATTTAAATTTTTTTTGATGGCATATTGAAATACATTTTAAGAAACATAGACATGGATGACAATGATGTCCTAGTAGATACTTACGAATAAACAATCTCGGATAATAAAGAGATTGTGAAATTAAACCTCACCTTGTATTTTCCTTTAGTTTAGGGTGAGTTGACCTCATATATAATGGTTAAACTATGTTATTAAATTAAAAAAAAATCATATACATATTTATGATATCATATATGATCCTCTTATATCTTTTTATTATTAATATTTCAGTATTACCATTGTTTCAGATGTTAACTACTTCATTTTCCCATTCTGGTTTTGTCTCTTAAGTCATGTTTTTTATGCATTGAATATATATTTTTTTTCATACATATAATGATATTAAGTTCATGAAAATTATATTTACTCATAATAATAATTTTATAATCATTATTGAATGGTTAATGGGGAGAATGAATCTAATCATGCCGCGGAGACGGTTGGTCGTACACACGCACGAGCGAGGGTATCATTCCCTTGATGATAAAATGGTATGGAATTGGATGGTATATTCATTATAAAGAATCATTATAATGTTATATTAATTATTTATATCCATTATACTCATAATTATATCCATATGATTAATGTATTGTTGAATAAAAAATTACACCACAGGGGTGGGGGTGGTAAGTCGTGCGTACGCACGCATGGTGATATTGTTATTCGTATAATGGATAAAATGAGGAATATGGTTGTACCATGATTATAATAATATATAATTATATGGATGATACTGTAGTAATTATTTTTATATGTAAATAACATAGAAATAGAAAGTATAAGAATAAAAGAACTTTGAAAGTGGTGATCAAACAATTACCTCTTTTTCGAGTATCTCCTTTTGGTTTGCATAAAAGGACTCATTAGAATGGATTTCTACCCAAAGTGTGGCCTATAGAAAAATTTATAGAATTTTTGGAGATAATTGGATAGTTTTTGGCTGATTCAAAGGGATTTAGAGGTGTGAATTATAGAGAAGTAGAAGTGACATTTTATAAGAGAGGTGAGGGGAAATTTTGGAAGATCTTAATATATTAATTTATTTTCAATTTATTTTCAATTTTAAATAGCCTAAAAGTGATTTATTTTGATTATAAGATGATTATGGGTATAAATACCCTAAACCAATTAATTTTAGACATGTTTAGTTCATAAAAGTAACCTTTTATTTTGGATTTGACCCTTAGTTAAACAGTTTAACTCTTATCGTCTCTTCTTGTATTTTTACACTATAGGGTTAATATAGTTACTAAAAAAGTCAAAATAACCCCAATTAGATCATTTATGACATATTTGACATTATAAAATGTATTTGGATGAATATTAAATTTTTATTACATTTATATCATTTAATAAAATAGTATTTATTTTAAAATATCATTTATGTAAATATGAATACTATTCAATATTTCTATTTTTAAAAATATAAAACCAACATGATAACTTCAAACCAATACTTCCAATATGTCACTAACATGTCTAAGTTATCAATAAAATTATTTTATATCATTAATTAAGTAAAATTATATTTATTTCATTATTTTTAATATCATTTAATTAATATTTCTGTTAATAAAATAATTTATGCATCACTATTGTGTCATCATTAATGGTAATTATTTAATCTCTAAAAATTATAAATAAATTTCTATAATGTGGGTATTTATTTTATCTTTATAGATACTATTTATAATCAATTTTATCTCCTATAGATCTTTATATTAAAATTATTATACTTGTAAGAAATGAGAATATGATATTTTATCACATTCCTTAATTTTAATAATATTTATGTCATATTCGTGGAAAAGGGTTCATTAAATGATTTAATTTCTAGAAAAAGTTAATAAGGTTCTAATTTAGTCATCCAATATAATTTTTACAGGTGTTAATGTAATTTTATAATATTAATTTTACCTTTAATTTTCTAATTTATCCTTAACTACGGTAATAAAAATTTATTAAAGTTACTATTCATAATATCCAAAAAAATTAACCAGTTAACATAATTTAGACCCAATGATAATAAATATGGAATACATTTTTCAAAATTTAAAACACATAATTTGGATTAATTAATTTAAAATTAGTCCCATTGATGGAATGAAAAAAGGGTTTTAAAATGTTAAAACATTGCAAAAGGTTAAAATATTTTTACATCTAAATTCATGGTAAAATTAATTCCAATGAAAAAAATTATATTAAAAGGTAAAAATATATTCTATTTTTACTTTAAAATAATTAAATTTATATAAATTATCCACAAAAATTATTTTGATGAAAAAAGTTGTGTTTCAATTAAAATTTAGTATATTTTTACTATTCATTAAAACTTAAAACTTATTAGAAAAATATAAAAAATTCATCCAAAGTACATTTTTATATTCTGCTTCCAAATAAGAAGTTTAATTTTTTAAATATATTATAAATTTTTTTCAAAAACTACATTTAAAATGGGCGTGCCATCAAAATGCCGCAAAACTACATTTTTTGAAAAATACTTCTTTTATCTGAAAAATGGAATCTTTTCTTATATCATGTATAGAAAATACATAAGATGAATGTTAAAATTATATGAAATATTTTAAATCTAAAATTTGGTTAATATTATCCATAATCGCTAATTTAACAGTTATGTTATATATTATATTAAATAATAATATTTTATTAATATATTGTTGTTCTGTAAAATTGGGCCTTGCATGTAACGCAGGCTAACTCATTCTTGTGTGTAGCGTAAGACTAACATGGTGTTGAATAAAAAGAAATAAATAAAAAGTATTAAATTTATTTATAAAATAAAATATTATAAATTCTCTGGGTGTTACATTCTCCCCTCCTTTAATAAATTGTGTCCTTGCAGTTTAAACTTGGGATAAAAAACTATGAGTTTGACATTTCAAAACATCTTTGTGGAAATACCACATTACAAAAGGATTAATGAGACCCCCAATTTAAAATAAATAAAGGTAAGTATGAAGATCACCATAGATAACACATATAAGAGTTCCATGTAAGAAAACATAGACATGAAAGAAAAATCAAACTATCATGTTCTGATAGAGAGTGATAGAGAACATGGTCAGGAGAAAGTTAAAAATCAAAAATCTAGAAGTCGATGATGATCTAAAGGACTATTTGATTCATTAGAAAATAAAGTAATAGGAAAACATTTTTTATTTTAAGATCCTTTCCCTATAGTTGATGAATTAATTTACTTCATAGACTAAGAACACAAGGAATCATACTTACTTGACAAGTAGATTTCCGTCCTTTAATTAATTTTTACTACAAACTCATCTTTCTTTCCCAAAGATAATAAAATTCAAAAATATTCTATTTATCTTAATCATATAGGGTTCCAAAAATGAACTTATACTTCATATATCATACCATTTAAAAACAAAAAAAAACTATGTTATACAAACTAAGACATCACGTAGGTCAGTGGTAGGTGATGCACCCTTGTCACCCTTTGGTTACGGGTTCAACTCTTGTGGTCTTGCCGGACGTGATAGGTTGTCTCCCAACCTATGGGATTTCCTTATCATAAAACTATATTATTATAACATTATAAAAATAATCTTAATAAATGATCTAGAATTAAATAATACTATCCAATGTTTAACTTAATCCATTCCAACCTTTAGACTTATCCAAACTACTTCTATCCAAGCTCACAATCTAAAAAATTATAATGAAGGTCACATAACATAATGAAGATATTTTTTGTCACATACCAAAAATGTCAATACCATCATCATGTTTTCTCTTAAAACATAAAAATACCCTGAATTTCCATAAAACCTTATTAAATATGTTCAAGCTTCCTTATTCCTTATGCAAAACAATGAATATTGGATATAGTCCTTAAATCCAAAAATATTGTAAACTCCAATAATGATAGAATAAATAAACCATTAATCAGTTCTAAGGTAGTCAATAATTTCCAATATACTTTATCCAAATCAATCATATCTTTATTCCAATATCATTATCTCAGAATTATAAACATATTAAGGGTTATCTTTCCCTCAACCATATATTTTCCAAAAATGTTTAACTTCTAACTGTGTAACTTTACTTAGTACCATACAATCACAAATACTTAATGAAATAGTACTGTAGTAAAATCCTTATATACTCCATATTTCTTATAACTAGTACATTGCTAATAAATTATTTAAATAAAATAATTCTTGAATATAAATATTTATAATTCCACTTCATTTGTGGTAGTATCAAAACTTGATCATTATCTAAAAGCTTCATCTGGGGTATATTCCATTGACAATGGGGACATTGATTTGAATATTGTCTCATCTCCTTGTAGTTGAAGCATTATAAATTGGAAACCTTTTTCTTACCCTTGAAATCGCAAACTTGGTGTTTTTTTCAAAAATTATAAAAAACTCTCATTCCCTTCAAGCATTTACCAAGGTGATTTTTTTCCAAATTTATCACATGTGGGAAAATTCTTCTTTTCCTTATTCCCTTTATTCATATTTTTCTCTATCATCCTCTTCTTCTATCACTTCCCTTCAAAGCCATAGGTCTCAGATAATTATTTACTTATCTTATTAACACATGATATTATTTCATCATATGATCATAATACATGAGAGAATATTTTCCTTCAAAATATTGTCTTAAGACCATGAAAGATATGATCCTTCTTACTCTGTTGTTCATGTTCATTGGTGGAGTTCTCATTCCTTATACTAGGCACCATTTCTATAAGATGGAATATACTAGATTAGCTTATAAAGTTATCTACATTATATAACTCTAAATATGGTATATAACGTAACATAAATTTATGCACTTTGAATCCTAGATTCATAAACTTTTGATACTTTAGGGGAATCTTTACTTTTAAATCCATCATAATTATATGTGAATAAAATGTGAATTATCCTAATAATATCCCTCGTGAGTGTCAAACTAGGTGCACAGTAAGGCATGTTTTCTTGTATTAGGTTACCCTGAATCAAGCCCGGAACACCTTTTCGGAGTTATAAATCCAAGGTACATCATTTTTAGAACCACATATACTTGTAGTATCCAAACAAGGATGTATTTTCTAGAAATAATCACATGATATCTACATTACCAAAATTTTAGGATGTTCCTCTATACTTATCTTCAAAGTATATCTTAGGGTTATGATCCCTAATCTACCTTTTCTAAATCTATTTCCAAGTTTGTTACTAAAATTCCTTTGATACTAATGGTTTCACTGTGACCCCTGAAGCCTAGATTTGGTGCGTTATTTTAATACATTGATATAATTACAAGGAATCAAATCCCAAATGACCAATCAGTTTATCAGTCATGGAAAATACATTATATATATGCACTTTACATTACAATTCAAAACATAAAATACAACATAAATAAATCTTTGAGAACATCATTATTATCCTAGATTAACCCTGCATATCAGTCATAAAACAATTCTTGGCATCTTGGGAAAATAAAACATAAGAAAGGGGTGAGCTCGGATACTCATTAAGGGTAAACGATACAATATAAGCTTTTATAATTAATCATAAACTTTCAAGTCAAGGTATAAAATTTAAACACAAGTATTTTAAACAAATCTTGAGCGTAATATGAAAAGTATAAATCAAATAATGCCATATAAACATTCACATGGATATTCTACTAGTCTAATAGTCACATTTAATATCAATAACTAATCTCATAATGGAGGAATCCATAATGTTGGTCATCATAACCATACTATCAAGGCCTCGTACCAATACCATAAATAATCATATTGTCAAGGCATTGTTCCAAGACACTAGTTTGTCTCATGAGACCTACCGATGCATTGGGGGGATATAGAAGGCCCCACCCATAACTTACTAAGTCCAATGCATTACACATATGAAAAGGGTGAAACATAACATAAATATTCATATTAAAACCAGCATACAAAATGTTAATACTTTAAACATAAACCATGAATGGTATCAAAATAGCACATCCACAGTCAAACATATCATAAAACCTTCAATACAACATGGAAGATTGTTTTATAATAAATCATCCTTAATTAAGAGTAAAATATAACAAAGGATGTTAACATAGATGAAAATAATCTAACAAAATCATTAAAACTCTTGGAGAGAAATATCCCTTTTTACTTTGAAATCATTTAAAAGCCGAGAAATTATTAAAGAAAACATTTATTTTGAAAATAAACTTGTAATATTATAAGGGAATATTCAAAATGGAAAGGCATCATAATAGTAGAAAATAGTCGCTCGTGCTGTATAAGTTAAAAAGACATTATTTCCTTAATTTGTCGAAAAGGTTATAAAGTACCTCGTTTGGAAAATGACAGAAAGATTTATTTTAAAATTATTTATAAAAAGTCAAACATTGGTAAAAATTAATTTGAACAATTTTTGAGGATATATTGAAATACATTTTAAGAAACATGGACATGGATGACAATGATGTCCCGGTAGATATATATAAACAATGTCATATAATAAAGAGATTGTGAAATTAACCCTTACCTTGTACTTTCCTTTAGTTGAGGGTGATTTGACCTCCTGTATAATGGTTAAGGTATGTTATTAAATTATACCATAACCATATCCATATTTATGATATCATATATGATCCTCTTATATCGTTTTGTTAATAATATTTCAGTATTATCATTGTGTCAGGTGTTAACTACTTCATTTTTCTATTCTAGTTTTGTCACGTAAGTCATGTTTGTTATAAATAAGATATATTTATTTCATATATATAATGATATTAAGTTCATAAAAATTATATTTACTCATTATAATAATTTTATAATCATTCTTGAATTGTTAACATGGAGAATGAATCTCATCAGGCCGTGGAGATGGTTGGTCGTACATATGCATGAGCGACGGTATCATTCCATTGATGGTTAAATGGTATAAAATTGGGTGGTATATTAATTATAAAATGTAAATATCATGTTATATTAATTATTTATATCAATCATACTCATCATTATACTCATCCAGTTAATGTATTGTTGAATAAAAAATTACACCACAGTGTGGAGATGGTAAGTCGTACGTACGCACACATGGTGATATTTTTATTCGTATAATGGATAAAATGAGGAATGTGGTTATCCCATGATTATAATAACATCTCAGTATGTGTATTATACTGTATTTATTATTTTTATATAGAAACAATATAGAAATAGGATGTATAAGAAGAAAAGAACTTTGAAAGAGGTGATAAAACAATTATCTCTTTTTCGGGAATCTTCTTTTGGTTTGTATAAAAGAACTACTTATAATGGATTTATGCCAAAATTGAAGCTTCTCGGATGAATTGAAAAAAATTTGGAGAAGTATGTAGGGTTTTTCCAATCTAAAGGGCTTTAGAGGTGTGAATTAAAGAGAAGTAGAAGTGACCTTTTATAAGAGAGGTGAGGGGTACTTTTGGAAGATCTTAATATATTAATTTATTATAAATTTATTTTTGGTTTAAAATAGATCCAAAGTAATTTATTTTGAGTTTAATATGATTATGGGTCAAAATCCCCACAACCAATTAATTTTAGGCATGTTTAGGTCATAAAATTAACCTTATCTTTTGGGTTTAACCCTTAATTAAATAGTTTAACTCATACTATAAAATTCCAAACGAGCCCCAATTAGATCATTTATGACATATATGACATTATAAAAGTTATTTGTATGAAGATTATATTTTTATGACTTTTATATCATTTAATAAAATGGTATTTATTTTAAAATATCATTTATGTCAATTTTAATACTATTCAATATTTGTATTTTTAAAAATATAAAACCAACAAGATAACTTCAAACCAAGAATTCCAATATGTCACTAACATGTATAAGTTATCTATAAAATTAGTTTATATCATTAATTAAGTCAAATTATATTTATTTTAATATTTTAAATATCATTTAATTGTTATTTCTATTAATAAAATAATTTATTCACCACTATTATGTCATCATTAATGGTAATTATTTAATATATAAAAATTATAAATAAATTTTTATCATATATGTATTAATTTTTTATTTCAAGATACTATTTATAATCTATGTTATCTCCTAGATATCTCTATGTTTTAATTATTATACTTATAAGAAATGAGAATGTGACATTTTGTCACATTTATTAATTTTAATAATATTCATGTCATATTCATGGACAAGGGTCCATTAAATGATTTCATTTAGAGATATAGGTGATAAGAGTATAATTTATTCATCCAATTGAATTTTCCTAGGTTTTAGGGTAATTTTATAATATTAATTTTACCTTTAATTACCCGATTTACCCTTAACTACGGTAATAAAAAATTACTAAAGATATTATTCATAATATCCACAAAAAAAGTTTACCTATTAATTTAATTTCGACCCATTGATTCCAAATATGGAATCCATTTTTTAAAATTGAAAACACATAATTTTCAGTAATTAATTTAAAATTAATCCCATTGTATGAATGAAAAATGTGTTTTTAAATGTTAAAACATTACAAAAGGTTGAAATATTTTTACATCTAAATTCATGGTAAAATTATTGTCAATGAACAAAATTATATTAAAAGATAAAAATATATTCTATTTTTACTTTAAAACAATTCAATTTATATAATTTATCCATATAAATTATTTCTATGAAAAAAGTTGTTTTCAATTAAAATTTAGTATATTTTTACTATTCATCAAAACATAAAACTTATCATACAAAATATCAAAAATACATCCAAAGTAAATTTTTATATCACAATTCCAAATAAGAAGTTTATTTTGTTAAATAAAATATATAAAAGTTTCAAAAACTATATTTAAAATGGGTGTTCCATCAAAAGGCGGTAAAACTAGATTTTTTGAAAAATATTTCTTTTATCCAAAAAATGGAATCTTTTCTTATATCATGTATAGAAAATACATAAGATGAATGTTAAAATTATATTGAATATTTAAAAATTAAAATGTGGTTAATACTATTTATAACTGCTAATTTAACAGCTTGGTTATATATTATATTAAATAATAATATTTTATTAATATATTGTTTTTTGGTAAAATTAGGCCTTGAGTGTAACGCTAGTCAACTCATTCTTGTGTGTAGAATAAGATTAACATGGTGTTGTGTAAAAAGAAAGAAAGAAAAAATATTAAATTTATTTATAAATGAAAATATTATGAAGTCTCGGGGTTTTATATTCTCCCCTCCTTCAATAAATTGCATCCTCACAATTTAAACTCAGGATTGAAAACTAGGGGTTTGACATTTCAAAACAACTTTTCCGAAATCCCACATTGGAAAAGGATTAATAAGACCCCCACTTTAAAATAAATAAAGGGAATCATGAAGGTCGCCATAGATAACACATACAAGAGTTACATGTAAGAAAACATGGACATGAAAGAAAAATCTAACCATCATGTTCTCATAGAGAGTGATAGAGAGCATGGTTAGAAGAAAGTTTAAAATCAAAAATCTAGAAGTCGATGAAGATTTATGGGACTATTTGATTCATTGGAAAATAAAGTACTAGGAAAACATTTTTTGTTTTAAGATTCTTTCCCTATATTTGATTAATTAAATTACTTCATAGAATAAGAACACAAGGAAGCGTACTTACTTGACAAGTAGAGTTCCATCATTTAACTAATTTTTACTACAAAATCATATTTCTTTACCAAAGATAATAAAATTAAAAAATATTCTATTTATCTTAATTGTATAGGGTTCCTAAAATGAAATTATACTTCATCTATAATACCATTTAAATACAAAAAAACTATGTTATACAAACTAGGACATCATGTAGGCCAGTAGTAGGTGATGCACCCTTGTCACCCTTTGGTTGCGGGTTCAACTCTCGTGGCCCTGTAGGACTCGACGGGTTGTCTCCCGACCTACGATTTGTACATTTCTTAAAACTATATTATTATAAAATTCTAAAAATAATCTTAAGAAATTATCTAACCTTAAACAATACTATTCAATTTTCAACTTAATCCATTCCAAACTTTAGACTTATCCAAAATACTTCTAACCAAACTCAC
The DNA here is from genome assembly GCA_963277665.1 of Viscum album. Taxonomy (NCBI): domain Eukaryota; kingdom Viridiplantae; phylum Streptophyta; class Magnoliopsida; order Santalales; family Viscaceae; genus Viscum; species Viscum album. Next base: position 1,897,940,205 of record OY728123.1, read on the forward strand.
AGTCCAAAAATTTATAATAAAGGTCACATAACATAATGAATATATTTTTTTAACACATACCAAAAATTTCAATACCTTCATCAGGTATTCTCTTAAAATATGGTAATAACTTGAATTTCCATAAAACCTTATTAAATAAGTTCATGCTTACTTATTCCTTGTGAAAAATATAGAATATGGGATATACTCCTTAAATCCATAAATATTGTAAACTCCAACAATGATGGAATAAACAAACCATTAATAAGTTTTAAGGTAGTAAATAATATCCAATATACTTTATCCAAATCAATCTTCACTTTATTCCAACATCATTATCTCAGTATTAGAAATGTATTAAGGGTTATCTTTCCCTCAACCATATATTTTCCAAAAATGTGTAACTTCCAACTGTGTCACTTTACTTAGTACCATGCAATCTCAAATCCATAATGAAATAGTACTACAGTACAATACTTATATACTCAATATTTCTTATAACTAATACATTTATAATAAATTATTAAAATAAAATAATTATTTAATGGGAATATTAATAATTCCACTTTATCTGTAGCAGTATCATAACTTGATTGTTATCCAATAGAGTCATCTAGGGTATATTCTTTGACATTGGGGAAATTGATTTGTATAATGTCTCATCTACTTGAAGTTTAAGTATTGTACATTGGAAAACCTTTTTCTCATCCATACAATCATGAACTTGGTGTCCCTTTTTTCCAAAATTATAACAAACTCGCATTCCTTTCAATCATTTACCAAAGTGATTGTTTCCAAATTTATCATATGTGGGAAAATCCTTCTTTCCCTTCTTCTCTTTATTCGTCTTTTTCTCTATCATCCTCTTATTCTCTCACTTCCCTTCAAAGTCATAGGACTCATAGAATTTTTTACTTAACTTATTAACAAATTATATTATTTTCTCATATTATGAGAATACATGGGAGACTATTTTCCTTCGAAATATTGTCTTAAGACTATGAAAGATATGATCCTTATTACTCTTTGGTTCATGTTCATTGTGGATTTCTCATTCCTTCTACTATGATCCATTTCTATAAGATTACATATACTGGATTATCTTATAAAGTTATGTACTTTGTAAAAATCTAAATATGTTATAGCACATAACATAAATTTATGCACCCTAAATCCTATAATCATAATCTTTGGTTACTTTGGGGGCATATTTACTTTTAAATCCATCATAATCATACCTAAATAAAATATGAATTATACTAAGAATATCCTGTGGGAGTGTCAAACCAGGTGCACAGTAAGACCCATTATCGTGTATCAGGTTACACCAAGTTAATCCCAGAACACCTTTTCAGGGTTATTACTCCAAGGTACATCTATGTTAGAACCACGTCCACTTTTAGTATCCACACCGGGATATATTTTCTAGGAATACCTACATAATCTCTACATTACCAAAATTTTAGGATGTTCCTCTATATTTATCCTCAAATTCTATCTTAGGGTTATGAACCCTAATCTATTTTTTCTAAATCTATTTACAAGGTTGCTATGAAATTTCCTCTGATACCAACTGTAACACCCTGACTCTAAAAGCCCGAAGTCGGTGCATTATTTTAATACATTGATATGATTAAAATGAATCAAATCCCAAATTACCAATCATTTTAGTAGTCTTGGAAAATAGATTACATACATAAACTTTACATTACAATACAAAACATATAATACAATATAGATAATTCTTTGATAACATCATTATTCTCCTAGATTAGCCATGTATATCAGTCATAAAACACTTCGTGGCATCTTGGGAAAATAAAAAAAAGAAAGGGCTAAGATTAGATGCTCAGTAAGGGTAAACAATACAACATAATCTTTTATAATTAATCATAAACTTTCAAGTCAAGATATAAAACTGAAACACAATAATTTTAAACAAATATTGGGTATAATATAGAAATAATAAATCAAATAATTCTATATAAACATTCACATGGATATTCTACTAGTCGAATAATCACATGTAATATCAATAACAAATCTCATAATGAGGGAATGCATAATGTTGGACATCATAACCATACCGTCAAGGCCTTGTGCCGAGATCATAAATAATAATACCATCATTGCCTTATTCCAAGACACTAGTTTGTCTCATGAGACCTATCGATACATCGAGGGGCTATAGAGGGCCCTTCCCATCACTTAATAATTCCAATGCATTCCTCGTATGAAAAGGTTGAAACATAGCATAAATATTACTACTAAAACTAGAATATGAAATGTTAATACTTTAACTATAAACCATGAATGGTATCAAAATAGAACATCCACATTCAAATATATCATAAAACCTTTAATAAAATATGGAAGATTGTATCATAATAAATCAACCTCAATTAAGCATACAATCTAACAAAGGATGTTTACATAGATGAAAATAATATAACAAAATCATTAAAACTCTTTGACAGAAATATTTTTTTTACTTTGAAATCATTTAAAAGCCACGCAATTATAAAATAAAGCATCAATTTTGAAAATAACCTTGTAATATTATAAAGAAATCTTAAAAATGGTAATTCGTCATAATAGTAGAAAATATTCACTCGCACTGTATAAGTTAAAAAACATTATTTCCTTAATTTTTCAAAATGGTCATAAAGTAACTCATTTGGAAAATGATGCAAAGATTCATTTCAAATGTTTTATAAAAAGTAAAACATGGGTAAAATTTACTTTAAAAAATTATCTAGGATAAATTTAAATACATTTTAAGAAACATGTACATGGATTACAATGATGTCCCAGTAGATACTTATGTATAAACAATCTCATATAATAAAGAGATTATGAAATTAACCCTTACCTTATACTTTCCTTTAGTTGAGGGTGAGTTGACCTATTGTATAATGGTTAAAGTATTTTATTAAATTATACTATAACCATATACATATTTATGATACCATATATGATTCTATTATATCATTATGTTAATAATATTTTAGTATTGTCATTGTTTCAGGTGTTAACTACTTCATTTTCCCGTTCCGATGTTGTTGGTAAGTCATGTTTGTTATGTATAGGATATATATTTTTTCATATATATAATTATATTAAGTTAATAATAATTATATTTACTCATAATAAGAATTTTATAATCATTCTTTAATGGTTAACATGGAGAATGAATCTCATTGTGTCGTGGAGATGGTAGGTCGTACATACGCACGAGTGACAGTATTATTCCCTTGAGGGTTAAATGGTATAAAATTGGATGGTATATTTATTATAAATAATCATTATAATTTTATATTAATTATTTATATCCATTATATTCATCATTATACTCATCCAATTAATATAGTGTTGAATAAAAAATTACACCACGACATGGAGACGGTAAGTCGTGCGTACGCACGCATGGTGATATTTTTATTCATATGATGGATAAAATGAGGAATATGGTTTTCTCATGATTATAATAACATATAAGTATATTTATTATTCTGTATTTATTATTTTGATATGGAAACAACATAGAAAGAGGATGTAGAAGAAGAAAAATACTTTGAAAGAGGTGATAAAACAATTACCTCTTTTTCGGGTATCTCCTTTTGGTTTGAACAAAAGGACTCCTTATAATGAATTTATTCCCAAATTTTGGCCTCTAGGATTAAGTGAAAGAATTTTGGAGGATAATTGGGTAGGGTTTGGCTGATACAAAGGGCTTTAGAAGTGTGAATTAAAGAGAAGTACAAGTGACCTTTTATAAGAGAGGTGAGGGGCACTTTTGAAAGATCTTGAAATATTGATTTATTATAAATTTATTTTCGGTTAAAATAGCTCAAAAGTGATTTATTTTGAGTATAATATGAATATGGTTCGAAATTCCCTCAAAAAATTAATTTTATACATGTCTTAGTTGTAAATTTAACCTTATATTTTGGATTTAACACTTAGTTAAACAATTTAACTCTTACTGTGTCTTCTTGTATTTTTATACTATAGGGTTAATATTATTACTATAAAATGCCAAAAGAACCCCAATTAGATGATTTATAAAATATTGGAAATTATAAAAGTTATTTTCTTAAATATTACATTTTTACGACTTTTATATCATTTAATGAAATAGTATTTATTTAAAAATATCATTTATGTCAATTTTAATACTATTCATTATTTGTATTTTGAAAAATATAAAACCAACATTATAACTTAGAACCAATACTTAAAATATGTCACTAACATTTCTACGTTATCTATTAAATTATCATATGTCATTAATTACGTCAAATTATATTTATTTTGATATTTTTAATATCATTTAATTGATATTTCTATTAATAAATTAATTACTGCATCTCTATTGTGTCATTATTAATTTCAATTATTTAATCTCTAAAAATTATAAATAAATTTATATAATGTAGGTATTTATTTTATATTTTCATTTACTATTTATAATCTATGTTATCTCTTGGATATCTCTGTATTAAAATTATTATACTTATAAGAAATGAGAGTGTGACATTTTTCACATTCATTAATTTTAATAATATTCATGTCATATTCATGGAGAAGGGTCTATTAAATGATTTAATCTCGAGATATAGATGATAAGGGTCTAATTTATTCATTCAATATAATTTTTATAGGTGTTAGGGTAATCTTATAATCTTATTTTTTCCTTTAATTTCCCAATTTACCCTTAACCGCGATAATAAAAAATTACTAAAGTTACTATTTATAATATCCAAAAAATAAAAGTAACCTATTAACATAATTTGGACCTACTGATTCAAAATATGGAATCCATTTTTCAAAATTTTAAACACAAAATTTTCAGTAATTAACTTAAAATTAATCCCATTGTGGGAATGAAAAACGGGTTTTTAAAAGTTAAAACATTGCAAAAGATTAAAATATTTTCACATATAAATTCATGGTAAAATTAATGCCAATGACCAAAATTATATTAACTAGTAAAAATATATTCTATTTGTACTTTAAAACAATTTAATAATATAATTTATCCACATAAATTATTTGATGAAAAGTTTTGTTTTCAATTAAAATTTAGTATATTTTTACTATTCATCAAAACTTAAAACTTATCAGAAAAATATCAAAAATTCATCCATAGTAAATTTTTATATCCGGATTCCAAATAAGAATTTTATTTTGTTAAATATAATATATAAAAGTTTCAAAAACTAGATTTAAAATGGATGCACCATCAAAAGGCAGCAAAACTTCATTTTTTGAAAAGTACTTCTTTTATCTGAAAAAATAGAATATTTTCTTATATCATATCAAGAAAATACATAAGATGAATGTTAAAATTATATTGAATATATAAAATCTAAATTTCTTTTAATACTATTCATAACTACTAATTTAATGGCTAGGTTATATATTATATTAAATAATAATATTTTATTAATATATTGTTGTTCGGTAAAACCGGGGCTTGCGTGTAATGAAAGACAAATAATTGTTGTGTGTAGCATAATATTACCATGGTGTTGTGTAAAAATAAATAAAGAAACAAAATTAAATTTATTTATAAATGAAAATATTATAAAGTCTCGGGGTGTTACAAAAAGTCTAGAAGGGACCTTTAGTGAGGTGGCCATGAGTGAAAATTTGAACAAAAATGAAGTGAACGCATAAACAAAAATGAAGTTACTACATGAAAAAAAATAAAGTTACCACATTAAAAAATATTAAGTGACCGTATGAACAAAAATTAAGTGACTGTGTGAACAAAAATGAAGTGACTGTATGGAAAAAAGTGAAGTGACGGCATGAAAAAAAATTAAGTGACCGTATGAACAAAAAAGAAGTGACCACATGAAAAAAAATAAGAAAACACAAGAATAAAAAATAATTGAAAAAAAATAAAGTCACCAAAAGAATAAAAATGTGTGTAATTTAGTTGTTCCACCAAATGATTCTCATGTTATTGGGAAAAATCTATCTTTAGAAACAAACTTTATGAAATTGGAAATATAGTTAAAATTGAGGTAGATTAGTCACTCAATGATATTCTCAATAAGAACATATTGATTTTGAATAATATGTTGGACTTGTTTCTATATTGGAACCAATTAGAATATTATTAGCTTCTACTAATTTTCTTGGATTTAAATTATTTCAAATAGATATCAAAACCACTTTTCTAAATATTTATATTTCTGAATAATTATATTTTAGAAAAAACACTATTTTTTTAAATCAAAAGCATATTGGTCATTCTTTTAAACTATCTAAGCCCTTATATATTTTGAAATGGTCTCCTCAAGCTTGGTATAAAATGTTAACTAAATTTATTTTGAAAAAAATGAGAAGGGAAAGGTTGATCCCAATTTGTTTATCAAGAAAAGTAGTCATGATATCTTAGTTTTGAAAATTTATGTTGAAAATATTATTTTTTAATCTTCATGTGAATATATTTATAGTGAATTTTCATAATTTATGACTACTGAATTTGATATGAGTATGAATGGGGAATTGAAATTACTCCTTGGTTTTCAAATATTTCAAAGAAATGATGGTATTTTTCTAAGTCAATCCAAGTATGCTAAAGAGATAGTTAATCTATTTGGTTTAAATTCTTCTAAAAGTGAAAATAATCCTAGGAGTAATTCTTGAAAAAAAGATTTAGATAAATATAGAAAATATATTGATGTTAAATCTTATATAGGCATGGTTGGAAGTATGTTATACTTAACATCTTTCATGCCTAATTTAATTTTTTTAGTTTTCATCAGTGCTAGATTTCAAATTGACCCTAAGGAAAGACATATTAAATATGTTAAAAAAATTACTATATATGTTAAAGTATCTTTGGATCTTGGTTTATTTTATCATTATAAAAAAATTGATTTGATAAGATATTATGATTCTTATTTTGGTGGATGAATGATTGATAGGAAAAGCACTTCAGGTATGTGGCATTTACTTCAAAAATATTTTGTTTCTTGGGCTTTAAAGAAATAAAATTAAGTTCATCTTTCAGTTTCTAAATTTAAGTACATAGTTTTTTCATCTTTTTATGATCAATAACTATGGATTAGGCAAACACTTTCTGATTTTGTTTTTGATTTTAATAAGATTACTATTTTCTTTGATAGTAATTCTACTATTTATATTCCTAAAAACCCATTACAACATTCTTGGACTGATCGCATTGATATTAAATATAATTTATTCGATACATGTTCAAAAAGAAAATATAAATATAGAATTTATTTCTTTATAAAAATAGTTAGCAGATATATTTAAAAAACCCCTAGATTTATCTAATTTTGATAAAATCAAATTCAAACTTGAAATTCTGTAAATTTAATCGTATAATATATATTTAGGGGGAGTTTGACATAGATTTTGAGCTAAAACATTAAATATATTACATTTATCCAATGTGTATATTGAATCCATTTTATTATTTTGGCTCACTGACATGTGCCAAAATATTTGGTTACTTTTTAATTCATTGAAAATCAATAAATCATTCAATTAAACTATCAAAATCTTTTCATGGATCCTTAAGTATTCTAACATAACCTTTTAAAATAATTTATACTATTATACACAAGTATATTTTTATGTATTCACATACTATTTGAAAATTTATAGATTTAAGGGAAGTCTGGTTATGTGGTTAATGTAACTTTTAGGGTTAGTTTCTTTCCCAGTAATAATTAAGGGGGATTTTTTTTATTTTAATTTTAGAAAGGTTAATTTATTTCCCAGTAATCATTTAGGGGGGATCTTTCCATGTTCAATTTTTAATTATAAAGGTTAGTTTATTTTCTAATAACAACTATTCATCTCAGGGGAAGCATTTTAAACTTTAAATCTTTTTGATAAATTTCAAAGAGAGGGAGAAATTTTTGTAATTGGAATTTATTTTGAAATTATAAAAAGGGGAGAATGTTTAATTGGATCCTTGATCCAATTTATTATTATTTTTGATAATTTCAGTAATTCTAATTTCTCACACACTATAAGATTTTTCTTATTTGAGTTCCTACATATTCTAGTTAAATCATAAACTAACCTTATGAAGTGACTTTGAGGAAGTGATCTTGAGTTAAGTGATCATGAGTAAAAATTTGAAAAATTCTGGAAGTGATCTTGAGTGAAGCGATCGTGAGTAAAAATTTGACAAAGTCTGAAAGTGACCTTGAGTGAAGTGATCATGAGTGAAAATTTGAACAAAAAATATGTGACTGCATAAACAAAAATGAAGTGACCACATGAATAAAAATGAAGTGACCTCATGAACAAAAATGAAGTGACCGCATAGAAAAATTAAGTGACTACAATTTGAAATTTAGAATAGTGTTGAACCCACCTTATGACTTATCTATGATCACTTAATTCCTTTTTTCATGTTTAAAATCAAAACATGCTCTATTTTATTTATAATTTTATATTTCAAATTACTGAATGTTTTGTTCACATGTCTATCTTTTATTAAATATTTTAATGTGTTATCACTATGCAGTGTGTTTTTAATTTTATAAATTATCAAAGTAACCCATGTGGGCACGTTTTTCATGCGCATTCAATGAAGATATAACATGTAGCATTAAAAAAGATAAACTGCAATGAGATTCATGCTTTGAATTGACTATGTATAAAAGAACTCTATATAAGAAAATTGAAATATCCTGATCTATATATGAGGTTGGGGATTTTCTTAAATTGTATAAGTGTGACATACTTTAGCAATAAACTTCCCCTCTCATCTAAAATACAATCACTTGATCCTTTTCCACTAGAGATCTTATTACTATCTCAACACTTAGACCTTGAAGTGTTTATCTATTTCTATAGTGCTTTAATTATTTTTTATTCATTTATGTTGAAACATGAGTGATTTATACTAACCCTTTATAATTTGCATGTGTGTGAGTTGGGACTTCCCAAAAAAAGTCAGTTTTGGTTGTGTCTCTAGGTGAAAAAGGTGTGATTGTTCGTGTTATTCCTATGAATAAAAAAAGGCACGTTAGGTTTGGGTTTAAGCCTTACACTACATTAACTAAATTTTGTAACTCTGATATAATCATTAAATTCTTTAATTTATTTAAAATGTCAATTCACCCCCTCTTAGTTAATCTGTCATATTCCCGTTGGGACCAACAAAGTATTCTTCCTTATTCAGTTATAAGATATAGTAATTTCTAGATACATACCTCTATCAGCTTCATTTTCATGATCCTATTCACTTTTAGCTAGTGATACTGAAACTTGAGATCAATATTTGAAAAATACTAAGCACCCTCGCATTGATCAAAAATGTCATTGATACGAGGCAACGTATACTATTTATAATTATATTTATAAATATACAATTATAAAAATTTATTTATAACCATATTTATAATTATATATTTATATTTATTAATTTATAATTATATATATAATTATATATATATAATTATATATATATATTATATATTATATAATTTTTTTAAAAATAAACCTCAATTATAATTATAATTATATATGTATAATTATTTATTTATAATTATATTTATAAATATATATTTATAATTATTGATTTAATTAAATATATTTAAACTTATAATTTTTTTAAAGATTTATATTTATAAACATTTTAATATATTCATTTTAAACATATTTACTTATAAATATATATTTATAATTATTTTTTTATTTAAATAGATTTATATTTAGAAACATTTTAATTATTTTTTAATTATATATTTATTTTTAATATATTTAATATATTTATAAAATATAACATTTAAAAAAACTACAAAAAATCAAAAGTCATGAAAATATTTATTTTTAATATATATATATATATATTCAATATATTTATTTTTATTATTTATAAAATATAATTATTAAAAAGAACTACATACCTCAAAAAAATTATACGGCGAGCGACGCCTGGGTAGCCATATCTAAAATTTATCCAACCACATTCTAGGGAAATAGGGATTCAATGAGAAACCGGACACCTCATGTCTATGCCTGCCTAGCCCCATATGATCCTCGTCGTGCCCAACATGCAGCTTATTTAATCTCCTCCTCACCGAACCTCCTCCTTGCTAACATGATGATGTATCCCCGTCCTGTCTCCTAGCCATGCCTCCCTGCCTACCTCACCTCCTCCTTATCAACTGTCACATGTCATTGTCATGCCATCCCACCTCCCCGCACTGGAACAAAATAGCGTCTTATGTCATGAGATTGTTTATCGATCTCCAAGACAAACCTCTTCTTTACATCGATTAGTGATTCGTCTCCCAAATCGTTGTTCTTAGTTATCCTGAATTCCCTAGTACCATTGTACAATTCTCTAATCAGGAAACCATAGAAGGGAATATTATATGTATATTATTCATCAATTCTTCCATACACTTTCATGTTATTTTTTATTGATTTCTTCTCTCTTAATTTTTCAAAAATAATTCTTTCAACCTCATTTTATATATTTTTTAATATACTATTTAATAGTTCAATAGTGTTTTTATAATTTTTTTCTTATTTTTTTCAATTAACATACAGTTTTAGAGTCCATATTAGTTTTATTTTTATTTTACATTGGGTTCTCAAAACAATAGTGAGTCCTACTATTTAAGGAATGGTCAAAATACCTTAACTTTCAATTATTTTTGTTACTGATGTTTATCTTTATTATAAAAAATTAAATATGCATGTCATAAAAGGAATAGACCAAACCAGTTTGAGTGACTCCTTGTTTTGAGGCCCTACATAGATCATAACTCAATCTTAATACTTTACATTGTTGGTGGGATTCTCGATGCTTACCCCCATAAAAAATGATTCTAATGATAAATATCATATTTGAATTTCATATCCTATTTTATTGATTTTTCATTTCCACTTTAGTAGTCAAAGTAAAATCTTTCTGATTTATTATGTATTTAAATTTTTTTATTTAACCGAATCTGTTTTTATATAAATTTATTATCCATTCCCTTTTTAAATCTTACATGTTTCCATTTTTTTGGGTTGATATTAAGTTTTATTTTTCTTTATAATGATTTTAAACTGTTATTTATTTATTTAATATATATTGTATTCTGTTATATATATATTTTGTATCATTATTTTATTTATAAATTGGTTTTTTTTTGTAATCGGATATTTAAAATAAAACTACTAGGAAAATGTTATTTTTTTCAGGTGTTGGTAGCACACACTTTGGGGAAGATATAATTTCTTTCCCTTATTTTAGGTACAGATTTCAAAACCATGGGTTTCTATTCCTAAAAATCTAAAAAAATATCTTGTGAGATCCAAACATATGTTATATCAATTCAAAGAATCTTATAGGAAATAAGGTATGAATCCAGTCTTTTGGATTTAAGAATTACTTTAATTTTAGTTCCATATGAGTCCCAACTTTGTAGTCTTGCAGATTTATGCATTACTTTAATGGTGAACAACCCCGTTAATTTTAATGGGTGAAGTACTAGTTATATTTAATGGAAATATTTTTGATAATATACTTGTACAACAATATTTTATAGACCGAACCTTCTAAAATATGATGTAAGATATGATTTTAATTAATATATCTGGTCCTTTTACTTTTTGTTGGTTCTTCTTATTTGAGCTTAAAGATATATTTGATTTATCAGTGGATAAAGATTCACCAATGATAGGTCAAATAATGATAGTTGAATAATATTTAAAAAACCCTTTATCTAATAGTTTATTGGGTAAAAGTTAATTGGGAATGGGTGAAGTGGTGATAGAAGAATCCCAAAACTCACATTAGGATTTGGAGAATAGTTACTTTTGGGAGTAAGAGTGACCAAAGAGGATTTGTGGCAGTAAACAATAAATATATAGCTTGATGGAGTGCATCAGAGTTCATTGTAACTAAACTTAGTTTCATAATTAATTAATTGAATTAGATTTATTAATTTATTTCATAAACCCTAACCAAGAGTATTTCTCTATTAGATTATACCACTTATCCTTTGAGATCATTAATTTGGTCCCTGTTTTATTCACCATTTTCCCATTTATCTATTTTTTCCTCAATATTTAACACATATCTTTTTACCAGGTTTTACTAAAAAATAACAACTAAATAAAAAGTATAGCCTGAATCCTTATATTTTTTTTTTCAAACCATCGCCATTGAACTTCCTCAATATATAAGTATTGGTTTGTAAATTATTATTGATGATGATCATGTGACCAATATCTCAGTTTGAGTGTTCACCAAATTCCTCATGGATTTACTCACAATAGAAGATTCTTCAACATTTCTCACTTTTATAGTGGTTGATTTCTTTACTATTTTTTCATATAATAGATATTCTATGATTTTTATTTCTTTTCTATTTACAACTATCTTAATCGCAAGTCCAGGACTTTTACTAATAAATTTAGTTTTAGTCATCTCTTCTCTTCTGTTATTTTAAAAACGTTCACTATTTTAAATTTTTCCATTTCAACTAAGAGGAAAAAACTTGTTCTTTATTATTTTACGAATTTAAAATAATCATCTATTTTATATTTTTAACTTTTAAATTTCTTCTCCTTTCATAAAATTGGTGATTTAGCTCTAAAATTTTCAGATGGGAAGGAGGACGGAATTTCATTTTCCAAAGAACAAGTAGTATTTTATTCTGAGCATATTCCTTTCTTTCTTGCACATTGATGTAAGCTCCAATTTCATAAAAAACGTCCCACATAATTTCAAATTTATTATTTTGAAAATTTATTTTCCTTCCAATTCGATTTAGTGTAGACATGACTTCATTCAATCCTCCCCTGATCTCATTTATTTTTTTATAGGCCTTTTTAACCTCCCTAACCATCTTGCCAAAGTAACACTTTGATATAAATTCTTCCTCATTATATTTCATTTTATTCTTTGATGATCCTTAACTTTTAGAAATTTTTTGATCAGGAATGTAAGTCACTTTATAACCAATTTTTTAAGGAATAATTAGTTTATACATGTCTTTCGTTAGAGAAGGATGAGAACTTAGTGATAATTGTTTTTCCAGACCTATTTTTTCATCAATATACTTTTTGGTCCAACTGTACCAAGAGATGTGTCATGAGGCTAAATTTCTTTCCCTGATACAATACTTATCACTTAGTTTTTTTCCAATTTTTTATATCAATAACAACTTTCATCTTTTTAGCATCCTATAGATAATACTTATTGGCTATGAAAACCTCCCAGAAACTCCCCTTTCTTGAGAAGTGTTTTTAATCACTCTTAACATCATTATAATTGAGTCCAGAGGCATGTTGAACGGTATAAAATATAAAGAATAAATTTCTTGAAACATGACATTTTCAAAATCTCCTAAAATTGGCATAAATCAGCTTTGAATAAATTTCTCAATAAATCTACACTTTGTAGAAAATTGGAAAGTTTTTATTTTAAAAGATGCATAACTATCCACTAATAGATCAAATATCTCCCAATTTAAGATCTAATTTCTTAGGAAAGTTCCCACTATAAATAATAAAAAATTTAATGTGTTTAATATTGAACAAGTCTATAATCTCTATAGATTTTATAGAAAATGTTTTCCCATTAAGTTTAAAAGAGTAGACACAATGGTCATCCTTTTATCAAGTTTAAAATTGGAATAAATTTTTATTATTTCATCATCATAAATCTTATCATTATAAGTATATTAAAATATGTCCATCTAATTTTAAAATCTTAAAACATATGTTAGATTCAATATACTTTCATCAATCTATTCTATGTAAATCATTCTCATGTCAATGTTTTTCTTATCAAACCCTTTTCTGTCAATTCGATCTTTCAATGAGGATGATTAATCCTTCCTAGATAAATGAAACACTCCTTACCTTTTTTGTTATGGAGTTCTCTCTATCATGAACTCTTTTCATTTCCCTTTAGAGGAGGGAGGAGATGAAAACTTCTCTATAATTTCAAAGGGTTCTCAAATCACTATTCCCTTTAGTTTCTTTCGACCCAATAAATATTATATGAAGATAGAGATCAACCAACCTTTCTCAAATTACAAAATATTTTTTTCAGCTTCCAATGATATGATGATTTAATAACACGATGCCTAGATTGAAGATGGTCATCTCTGGATACTCGGATCAAGAGCATTTACTGTTTCTAAATAATAATTCTTTAGGTATTTAATTTAAAATCCATTTTGGAAATTACAAAAAATATAAAATCTCGGTGAAGGTATAGAATATCTTAAAAGATGGAAGCGGTTGTTTCAGACTTTTAATGAAGACTCACAGTCAATTTTATGTCATATAAGTTACTTTTTTTATTATTAAAACACTTTAAAGGGGGAAGTGAGAACCCGCACAACTAACCAGGTCAGGCAGCAAAAGAAACTACAAACTTATCAAAGAAAATTTTAAGCCGTTTGGACTCAATTTCCCTACATAATTTCCAAGGGATAGAATTTACCTGGATGTCTGGGTCATCCTTCAATATGTCTTCATAGTGTTGCACAAGATAATCCCAATAGATCGTGTACTCCTCTTTGTTGATCTTCTCCATGTTAAACCCTCTAATCAATATACGGTCTTGTTTCTCTATCCACTCACATTTCTCCCTAGTAACAGCCAATTCGATCATTATTTCCATCATTTGATCAACCTATTCCTTTTTTCCTTAATTGTTAGGACTTCCTCCACCATTTCTTCTTCCGAATGAATGCACAGTTCCATATGGGGGTCCATAGACGCATCTTCCCGTTGTTGAGTACCAACAGGAGTCCCTGCCTCCCGCTGTTGTGCAGAAGGGAGAATAACCATCTCCTCAAACCGCGCATCCTCTAGATGTAGTGAAATCACACCAAGTTGACCCTTAGTCTCATCAGCTTGAGGAGACTCCAAAACTTCCATGTACCCCTCCGCCTGCTGCTTTGGGGAACTGTTTCCTCCTACTTGTTATTCCTCCATTCCACTAGTCATGGTTCCCACAGCCTGTGAAAACTCCCCTTCTTCAATAGGTTGAGGTTCCTGTTCTGTGGACTTGCTACCTTTTTTGGCTGACCATGTCTCCATAATCTTAGGAAGATATGAGTAGTCTCTTCATCCCTTTAATTTATGCTTCTTGGTGACAATGCAACTTATGGGGTCCATGTTTTCTTTATTCCCCTTCTTCCTACTCGGGTTGTGCAGGCCAATACCATACTCTCCTATTTCAGCTGAGGGTCGATCTCCATCGAAATCATCTTCTAAGGGAAAAGAGTTTTTATATTCATCCCCTGATTTGACACTCAATGTATCAAAACGGTTGTTCAAATCGAGACAGGCCAAAGTTCTGGGACTCTGTTTGTTATTCTGTTGATATGTGTCGTGCCTTGCCACCTCCTACTCCTAACCAACCTTGGAACATCCCACATCTGTATTTCCTGCACGCACAGCCAGGGCATAGGTGGAGGACTATGGATCCCCCGTGGTATTTGAATTGTAAGCCCTATCTGAGGCCACTTGAGTTTGATCACTGGCAGAGTGCCTATCCAGCATTTCTCTATTCTATGTAGTGCTTGCTTTCAAGACAGGGGGACCTTATAGATCTCATATCAGTCTAGTGATGATATCAGTTACTCTCAGCTCCTGAGATAGCGTCGTGTCCTTCTTCTAAGAAACTTCAACTGAGCTCGCACTGCCAACCCCCTTGTCATCACTTCGAGAGACAGTTTCATCCCCCGCCGCTGCCTTGGTAGCCTCCATGTGAAACCCAATGTGAGGAGAAGCAATAGGAGGGGCATCTTCACCACTCCCTTGTCGACCCCTGCTTCCTCTTCAGCATGAATGGGATAAGTGCCCAGAGGCGAGAGCACCTTGAACAAAAGTTCACCCAGGATTCGAACACCACCAGTTGCTTCCACAGAAATTCTTCTGCTACCGTTATCCACACCCATTCAACCAGAGGTCTAGAAACGTCAACTTCGACAAAAATCCGTGGGGAAATAGGATGAAAAACGGAGCTGGTTCTTGAGTCAGATCACATGTAGCATCCAACCATGTTCCCAATCATACAGATTATAGAGGGGTTTTGGAAAGGAAGATGGAGTTCAGGAAAACATACCCACAACGCCACGGACGGGGCATCACGGTTCATATGAAGATCATAAGACCATTTGAAGAGATGAAATTTCAGGCCGTTGTAGGATCGAGGGGCTGCAGACCACGTCGTGATCAGATCCTCCATGGATGCAAAGTGAATCATAATATGTCGTTTGTTCAGAAGACCAATAGTCGCCCGATCTTGAAGTTCCCAGGATTCAAAAACAAACATGTCAAAGGAGTCCACTGAAGGGTGCCGCAAAGGAAATCGAGCAACCTGGGCGAGATCATGGAGAGCTGAAGAATCAATGAATTCCGCAATTGAAATTGTGAGCTGAGGGTAGCCATTGTGAATATCCGAGACCTTAGGGAAAATAGAAATTTCAGGAAATTGAGAGAAGAAATATGGGTTTGATAACGGTATAAAGGGGGAAATATTCTCTGATGTTGCAGGGTCACCCCTCACCCCCAGCGGGGGAGGGGCAGAGACAGCGTCTATATAAACTTTAAAAATAGATTCATAATCAATGAAAAGCTTATATTTTATTCAGTGATAGATATTTATATATATGAATATTTGTATCAAAACAATAAATATATTTCTATAACTATATTATAATATATTACTATTTTATTGGGTTTTTGTTTATAACACACACGCACACACACCTAGTCTATGACTTGATCATGTGACCTCTCCCCACACCCCAGACCCCCCTCACCACCCCATCCACCTGCACGGGTGGGGTTAACAAATTTCAATAACTCAAAAAAACATAATAAAATAATCTTAGAATGATTATAATGAATTTATAAAAAAAATGTGCTTACTCAGAAGAAATTATATAAAAAATTGATGTGAAATGAATTTGTAATGATTTATAATTAATTTAAAATAAAAATAATAGTTCATAGCTTTCCAATGAACCAAATAAAAAACACAAAAGATATGATCATTGTACATTAAATAAAATCACATTGATAAATAAATAGGATTGGGTCTAGTATTATTATACTTTGAATGCTTTGAAACCTAATAGTGGTGAACAAAAATATTATAATTAAATGAATATTTATATTTTCATAACTCACAAGATATTTTTTAGTAATTAGTGCTATAATTATCATGAAATTTCTTTTCGCTGGGAAAGTATTCATTCTATTTTCTTACAAAATATTTCTTATCATCTTTATTTATCTTACTACCTTTCTTCTTCAGATGCAATTACAATGGTCATGGCTTTCTTCTTTTAGTGAATATATCCAAATATGGTTTTTTTATTTTTACATAGGGATAGTTAGATATATTGGAAAAATAAATGGTATTTATCAATTTTATATTTTCTTTTAAAATTTCATTTTCAGAAACAACAGACTCGTACATCCTTTTAACTTTGAATGAATCCTAGAAATTTTGTTAACTTATCACGCCGGTTATATAATTATTCATCAAATAGATCACTAGTAAACTCATTAAAAATAGTAGTTATATTTAATGATTTAATATATAACTCAACATGTAATTCATTAAGAGATCCATGTAGTTCATAATTAGTAGAATATTTAAGTAACTCATAATGATATTTTTTTTTGAAATTTTTTAATATGTGTGTCATTATCAGGATATTCTAGATATTGTACAGGTTATGTTTTTCCAATATATCTAAATTTTTATGTGTTTTGATGATTCAAAAAATCCATACTTATTTTCTGCAAGGTTATCTTAAGTGTTTTAGATAATAGTTTTGAAATTTTATCTTATATTGAGTGAAGTATTCTATCTACACAAAAGTGATTTATCTTACGAGAATCGAAGAATATCTTATGTCTACTCAGAATTAGAAAAACTCTATGTTGGATGTTTATCTAACTATGTAAGACTTTATCTTAGAAAGATAACGATTGAGTTTTTGAATGTTCAAGTCATATGCTTGAGTTAGAATGAAAATATGAGAAGACATTGTCTTACAAAAAGGATATTCGTAAAATATTATCTTATGAGAGTCAGAGAAGTTATTAAATTTAAGTAACACACCTATGAAACATATTTATCTTAGGATGAAGACTTATACTATTCATTGTTTAATTCATCTTATCTTATGAAGAAGACAACCCATTCTGTTACATACTCGAAGTGTCTTCCTGATCCCCATGGGTCGGAGGCAAGCACTCGGGCATCGAACAAAATAATAGAGGGAATTATTTCACCCAACCTGAACAACCATATGGTATATATATATATATACAAAACAAGAAAAAAAATCATAAGATGAAGAAGACATATATGCCATAACTATAATAAAGCAATAGAAACATACAACGAAAAAAGTAGCTAAAAACTCCAAGACAAGCCCAACTGAAAAGGACTAAAAACCAAACAACTACTCCAAATGATGGTAGGGGTGGACTCACACCATCTCACAACTAGATACCCAGCTAGCTAACATGAACCTCACCACCTTACTATGACACCTTTCCTTTCCCAACACTAGAAGAAAAACAAAGGTCTATGCACCACCGAAGAGGTACGCAGGGTGTGAGCTAATAGGCTTAGTAGGATCCCACCTAGGTGTTTCATAAAAAGTCTATGTATAAAAAACTTATATGATCCTTTTAAATAAAAACATGGAATGAAAAGAATTAAGGTAGTTTTATAGAAAACATGGTAAACATTTCCCTTTTTCTATATTTCTAAACAAAAGTAGGTATATCAATTTCAAAGCACATTTTCTGTCCATATCATTTTCTACAATCTCAATACAAAACAGAAGAATAGGTTTCACAAAACCAAGGAATAATATAGGTCTAGGCCATATACTACTCATACCACAATCAATCAATCAAGTATACAAATTCTGATCCTATAATGTAAGCCTAGGAAGTATAGAAATACCCCATGAGTAAACCCCCCAAAATTTCAATATCGGTACCCTAGAACAACGGGCCTAGGAAACAAAGGAAATCCCCAAGATAAACCTCCTTGATAATCACAAAACAATGGATGATGGCCCTAACCTAAACCTTTCACCTAAGTACCTAGGGTAACCCATGTTTTCTTTTTCACAGTTCATTCATATGCTTTGAAAACCATTTCAAAAACCATTTCAATGCTTTGAAAATACCCATTTTCTCTCCATTTATCAATAACCAGGGAAAGAAAATTTCTCATAAAAAACCCTTTTCAACACACACAAAACAATCATGCCAATTTCAATATGAAAAATAGTTTATAAAGAAAAACAACCAGGTTCATCAACATAGGCTAGAGATGGAACCACCTACCACAAAAATCAGGTCGCACATGCCCATAACAGAATCCAAAGTCAAACGAAACACAATAATGTCAATGAAGTCCATAGAATCAAATCCATATCAAGATTTATTCAATTTATAAGAGAAGGAGTCGGTGGAAGAGTGGAAACCCACATACCTCAAAGGAGAACACCCGCCACACCAAAACCAACGGAAGAAAAGGCCTTTGGAACAATATCACACAATGGATCTAGAAGAAACCAAGAAGAATCACAAACCTTAGACCAATGGATCCAAAGATTCCACCCAATGATGATACCATGATCAAAATAAATGAATAAATGGAAAGGTTACTTACCAAGAGAGATGCACCACAACTATAATGGAGATAAAGTGTTTAACAGGTCAATCTAGAAGGGTTTGAGTCTCTCAAAAATGCACCAGAACTACCTTAGGTTGAGAGCCATGAAGAACTAGTGAAAGGACTGAAACAAAATAGTCAAACATGTATTTTAAAAACTGGGTGTGGGTTGTTACATAACATGTAACCTAGGTTCACGATGTATAACTACCTCATCCCACATACTCCAAAAAAACCATTGCCTCAGATTAAAAAACCATCATTTAAACAATACACGATATGTAATCACTATTCACAACATGTACCAGTTCACAACGTGATCTTTCCTTTCACGACATACATCCTATACTCATTACACAGTGATTAACATAGTTACATGATGTGTAATTGCTCTATAGCCTAAAGAATCGAACAATTATTAGTGAAAGTCCAGCAAATCTTTGACTTCACCATTATAGGTATCTTATGGAGAACCGTACTGTTAGTTGAATATATTATGAAGAATTATATGTATACAGAATTTCAGAATTATTTTCCTAATCTCTTGGTAAGTCATTTCATTATTTTTTTAATTTATAAAAAGAAGGATTGTTCATTTATGGAAAGTTTGGCTTGTATGAAGTGTTTCTTTTCTCAAAGTGGAAATATATAAAGAAGAAGATCTCTAAAAGTGCTTCTATATAAGCTTATTCAATATTTATAAGGAATGGATGCAATTCATTAATTTCCTATCACATCAATGGATTATCATCTCACCCATTATGATTATTTCACAACTTAATTTAAAATTTAAATAGGATATTTAAAAGGAAGAGTTAACCTCTACATGAAATAAGACAATGATGATAATAAGAAAATATATAGATGGATGAGAAGAACATCTAAAATGCACATACAAAAGAATACTATGAATTCATGTACATATAAAAGATCAATCATAACCACTCATGATAAACCTATAAGTTTATTAGCTACACTAAAGATCTTCCTAATAAATAATTTGAATACTATCATATTCTTAGGATAAATCTTCAACTACTGTCAGTTTCTACTTACAATTATGTGGTGTAAAAGTTTTTTAAAAAGTTTATTCATTCTATTATTAATCAGACTCATTGTAAGAGTGTGTGTTGAGACTATGTATAGGTCTTTTAAAGGGAGATCCTGGTTAAAATCTCTTGTAAAATTGTATTAAATTAAAACTACTTGTACTCATTTGGGATCCCCTGATAAGGAGCTATTATATTGAAAATCACAAAACTCATGGAGTAAAGTGTTGGTGGAGTGGGAAAAGGGATTTTTGTTCCCCAAACCACTATAAATCTCCTGGTTTTGATCTATTTCCTTAGTATTTATTTCAGTTACCTATCTCTTTTAAGGAAAATATTAGAACTCACATATCTTGAAGAGGGAGGTTTTATATAAAGAAAGTTTTAGGAACTCAATTCACCCCCTCTTGAGTGTTCATCTAGACATTATCTAGGACACAAATTGGTATTAGATATTGTGAATATTTAGTTTATAGTTTTCAAATCTTAAAGTCCAAAGATCCATTTTCAAATGGCTACTATGGATAATAACTTATAAGACATGTCAATAGTTAGATCCATGTACTTTAATGGTGAAAATTATGGTTTCTAGAAGTCTTGCATGATCATATATTTGAAGAATATTTGATTGAAAGTTTATCCCAACGTAGTAAAGCCCTGTGAAATTCCTAAGATAGACCCTCAAACTTGGGAACATAGAACTGAAGTAGAATATGATCTAAATTCCAAAGATATGAATTCTATAATCTTTGGATTGGGATCATATAAATTCAATATAGTTTCTTAATGTCAAACAAAACCTGAAATGTAGACCATTATAGTAGCTACATATGAAGGTACCAAAAATTATAAGGATATTAGATGTGATACAACCAAGATTAAGTTCGATACATTCAAAATGGCTGAAGGGGAAAGTATCACTTAGTTAAAAAGAAGACTTACTGAGATTATGAACAACATTACCACTCTAGGAGCACTTATCACTGAGCTCGAACAAGCATTGAAATTTAACTGAGTATTACCACCCAATTGGAGTGGAATATTAGATGTTATCAGATATTCTACAAAAGTAAAAAGTTTTAAGATAAAATATTTCATTGAAACTCTTATGATGTACAAATATAAAATGGAAAGTGATGCCGGAGAGAATGAAATTATCAAGAAAGAAAATTTTAACTTGAAGGTTTCTAATTATAATGATGATAATAATAACAAAAGAATAAAAATTTATGAAACATTTGAATAAGAATAATACTCAATCTATTCGGGATAAAATGGTGAGCTTGTACAATTTTCTCAAAAATTCAAAAAAATTATAATAAGAGAAGAGGCTTCAGAAGACCAATAGGAAATTATAAGAAAAATGGTAACATATAAAGAGATAAGATGTTATGAATGTAATAATTTAAGAAAAATCAAGTTTGATTGTCCACAACTTAAGGATGATAAAAAGATATAAGAGAAATACTTCAATAAAGTTGGTTATAATAAGAAAGCTAAGAAAGATATAAAGGACGCCTAGAATGGTTCTAAAGATTATAGTGATTTCACATCAACAGAATCAGAAACCAAAGCTATTAATCAATAGGCCAATATATGATTTATGGAATATTCATATGAGGTACATTCTTACTATTCTTCTGAGCATGAATTTGAATCAGAAAATGAAAACTACTAATATGAAGAATTAAATTAATATTATACCATGTTAGAGATTAAATATGAAATCCTAAAGAAGAAAAAAAAGGCTCTTAGGAACTCCTAAAATAAAATTGTTAATGAAGAGGAAGACTTCCACAAAAAAAAATATTTAACTTGAAAAATCAATTAGAAAATTATACTGCCTCAAATATTGAACAAGCTAAAATAATAGAGAACCTACAAAAGGAGTTTCAAAATTTTAAAGATTCCAAAATTGTCTTTACTAAAGGATAAGATTATCTTAATAAAATTATTGGTCAAAATAAACTTAATAAAGAAAAATTTGGAATAAGAAGTCAGGGTGAAAATCACAAATTCTATAAACACTATTTTATACCTAGTTTTAAAAACAAAAACCTTTATAAAGTTTCCTATTTCCATTATGGTGAAGTATGAAATTATGATAAAATCTATAATTTGAGAAATCCTCAATTTTATAGAATCAAAAATTCATTTCTTACAAAATATTTTTCAAAAAAAATTAAGTTTTATAGAAAACAAAAACAAATTTTGATACTTAGATCTCTTATAGCTAACATTTCTAGACCTAAAAGATTTTGGGTACCAAATAATTGTGTTGTTTTATTTCCCATTTTAGGGGGAAAACTGTAACAGCCCAAGATTTTATAAAAAAATATTCTTTTCAATGTTATTAATGTCTTGTGTTGTACGCTACACCAAAAGGAGCTTGCACAACACGCATCCTTGTCTTTCCTTTCATTACACGCAATCGCGACCTTCCTCGATAGCGTGTGTAATGCGCAATACCGAGTTTCACTAAACAACGATGTGCTATTAAAATATTATTAAAACTAGCCGTTATGAATAGTAATAATCACTTTTTGAAATTTAGTAAATTTTATTTTTCAAAATGGAATTCATTTTTGGATTCGTAATATCGAAATTAGCTTAGGGTGAAATTTTGGTACTTTTCGGATAACTTTCATATTCTGATGAATAGTGAAAATTACTAAATTTTAATTAAAAACAACTTTTTTAATCGAAATAATTAATAGTGATAAATTATTAATTTGAGTGGTTTTAAAGTATATTTAGAATATATTTTTACAATTCAATACAATGTTGGTCATTGTATGTAATTTTACATTTAAACCAGACATAAACAAGTGTCAATCTTTTGATAGATATTGTTTCTTAAAAACACGCTATTTGTTTTAACAGCGGGATTTAATTATAAAATTAATTAATGCAACATCTATATTATGAATATGGTAAAATAGAATTCATTTTTGAATTCGGAATATGAAATATAGCTTAGGATGAAATTTTAGCATTGTTCTGAAAAACATCAATTTTTGATGAATAGTGAAACTACTAAGTGGTAGGTTAAAAACTGAATTTTGCATAAAACTTAATTTTACCGCTTCTGTGAATGGAATTTCGAAAATCCGAGAGACACGGTTAATATCAAGGACTAAAATGTGGTTCAATGAGATAAAAATAATTTTTTTGGTGAATAGTAACTTTTTACTTTTTTTACCGTGGTTAATAGTAAATAGGGTAACTAAGGGTAAATATGATATTACTATTACCCTAACACATGTCCTAATTCTATTGGATAAGTGTAATTCGACCAAAAACAAACTTAGGAATAAAAAAATGACAATTTAGGCCCACTTGGATTAGATTAGGACATTTATTATTAATTTATTTAAAGAAGGGTTAAAATAGTTAAAATCAAAGTTTAATAAGTAAATCATTTTTAATATGGGGTTATACATTAGATAAATTCGATTGTAAATATTCATTAGAAAGCTAAAAAGATTTCCTACATGATGGTATTTTATTTGTAATTTTTAGACATAAAATAATTTAATTTATTTATGACACAACGATGATGCAGTAATTATCTTATTAATGAAATTTTGACATAATTGATGTTATAAACACCAAAATAAATGTAATTTGAGATTTTTTTATGAATTACACTAATTTTCTAGGTTACTATGATCTATTAAAGTTGATTTAATCAACTTGGTTCGAACATTTAATTCTGTTATGACTTTCACAAAAATCATATATCAAATAGTGTCAAAATTGACACAAAATAGTTTTTAAATCAAATATTATATTATTAATTGTTATTTTATTCCTAAAAATCTAAGGTTCGGCAAAATGACTTAGATAAGGATATATGTATTACTAATAAACAATTTGGGGTTCGTTTGGCATGTTATAGTAAGTGTATTAACCATATAGTGAAAGAAAACAAAAAGACACGGTAAAAGTTAAATTATTTAACTTAGAGTTAAATCTAATTGATAAGGTTAAAATAATATCCTAAACTTGTCTAAATTCTATTGGTTGATAGGATTTCGACCCATCCCCACTTTAGACTCGAAATAAGACCCTTTGGAACCATTATAAACCGATTTTGACTTTAATATAAGATAATATTTTGAGATATTCCTAAGGTGCCCCTCTCCTCCCCTATAAAAGGACACCTCCTCCCCCTCCTCCTCACACCAATTTGAGCACTCAAGCTCGGCCAACCCCTGCCAAAATCTCTTCTCCACTTCCCTAGCAACATCCTAGAGGTTCTGGTCTTCCTCAAAGACCAATTCTAGTGCCCTAAGAGGAGGTCTCAAAGAGGCACTTCAAAGAAGAGGTAATTACCGTTACCAATTCTTTCATCTTTATTTCTTCTTCCACTTCTTCTTCTTAGGTTGTTTCATTATGAAGTAATAACATCAGTATCACTCATATACTGATATGTTATTATAAGTATGAAACAACCCTATTTCACCATCTATCCATCCTATGGAAAAAGAAATCACCGCGCGTGCGTACGTACGGAATACCGTCTCCATGCCGTGGTGTAATCTATTTTCCACCACCACCTTACATGGATGGGTATAATGGTGTAAAGAATAACTATACATAGTTATTACAACATCATATTGATTCTGATATATTGTATAATCCACTTCAATTCAGTTCAATATTTATGGAAATGATATCATCGCTCGTGCGTACGTACGGACTACCGTCTCCACGACGCGATGAGATTCATTCTCCATGTTAACCATTTAAGAATGATTATAAAGTATATATAAGAAATGATAATGAAATATATGAAATTATAAAGATACTGGATTTATGTATATATATACATATGTATGTCATCTACTTACTTCCATTTCAAGACAATAAGGAAAGGAAAACAGCGTTCATGCGTACGTACGGACTACCGTCTCCATGAACGGTGTTTTTCATTTTATTTATCTACCTATTATATATATATATATACTGAATATATATGATATATAAATCATATTTTATATTCTGGAAGTAAGTAAATCATGATATAAGTAATAACGATGTCAAGAAAAACAAGTCAAAACACCTACGATAAATGAAACGATTTTACCCAAAACGCTTCTTTAACATGGAATTTACAAAAGAACGGGTAATATAATGTCATAAGTGAACCATATATGATATCATAACAATGAATATGATTCTGTAATAAGTCAATAACATGATTTAAATCATTATACAGGAAGTTCGGACACTTACAAAGCAAGTCGGACCTAAGGTAAGGGAAATATCACAATCTCATTTTTATCCGAGATTGTTTATTCGTAAGTATTTACTGGGGTGTATTTTATCATCCACATCCATGTTCCCTCAATATGAAATATTGTTTCTATCCACTTGCAATAGTTTAAATCCAATTTTACCCTTAGGTGAGTTTTTAGTAAAGAATATGAAAGGAATCTTTTGTCGTTTTTCCGTACGAGGTACTTTTTGACTTTTCCGACAAAAGTACGAAGAATGTTTTTTTTAACTTATACGGCACGAACGGATTTATACTGTTTTATAAAGCCTTATTTTCATGAAGCTTACTCTAAAATATTTCATGACTATTTTCAATAAAATCTCTTTCTTTTAAAATTGCATGATGTTTTGTGAAAAGAAATTGATTTTGAAGAAGAAAGGATATTTTCCTCAAGAATTCAATTCAAGTGTTTTATCAAAATTATTTTCCATATAAGATAATAAAGGGTTCTGTTTCTATCCATATTTTTACATTGATTTGACTATGTTGTGATGAAATTATGTTTATGAATTCCTTTATCTTATATGAATGGTTTTATGATGTCATGTTGTTTAAGAATCCCATTTTTATTACATGGGTTATGCAATGATGTATGATTTATGATTTTGTGGCACACATAAGAATGGTATCATTATGAGATGTGTGGGACCTATATCTCCCTCCAATGCATTGGGTAAAGATTTTATATCTCATGAGATAGACATGGCTGGAATGGTAGGTTATACTGGTTCAGTGAAACAGGACTGAAACGAGGATTACTCGATTCAGAAAGGGACTTTGTCCACTAAGATAGTCTTGGCAATGAGTCTTGACTAACAAGAAATGATTCTCTATGATTATGTGTGTATGCCACAATGAGTAATGTTTTAAGTTATGATTTCATTTTCACTTCTATGATTTATCTCATGTTATGATATTATGAGCTCTTTTGCAGGTTAAGATTTCCAAAAGCTATGTTCTTATGTATATGATGTGATTGATATTTCTTTTGTTTACCCTTAATGAGCATTTGAGCTCACCCTTTTATGTTTTCTTTTCCCCAGGATATAAAGAATGGTTTTAGGTATAAAAAAAAGGAAGATCTTTATGGGAGATGTTGAAGATCTTTCACCAGGATTAGAAGATTATATTCCGAGTTTCCAAAGACACTAAACTATTACGATCCTTGTGTGTGTGTTTTTGTTATGTACTAAGTATTCCGAAAATGTAATGTAATGTCCATGTACGTGAAGCTTCGGGTCTCTACAGTTGGTATCAGAGGAAAGGTTTAGTCAACCTTTGGAAACTAGGATGCGAAAACGTTAGTGAGATCCCTAGAGATATTTCTAAGGTATGTCTAGGGATGTCCCTAAGGATAAGTATATGTATAGGATATAGTCCTAGAACAACAGTAACGATCTTAGAATTTAACCTAAGATGTTAGATAATGAAGTTATTCCCCCTTTATTATGATTTTTTCATCTCACACTATTCTTTTTGGGTTTTAGAAAATGGATGGAAACAAGGTGATTCACGATAATGGAGGATATGCTGGACAATGGAATGATATTCTTCATGAGAAACCAAATGAAATGGGATTTGGAAGTCCAAACATCATTATTATGCCGAATCAGAAATCTCACAATATGATCAATAAAGTAAAATTTGGTAAGTTTCCTGACTCGACTAATAAGAGAAAGATAGAGTTCCATGATGATCATAGAGGAAAGAAAGTTCAATTTCCCCTATGTAAATCATGTGGGAAGAGGCATCAAGGAGAATGTTTCAAGGGAACTGGAAGATGCTTTGGGTGTGGAAACGAAGGACACAAAGCAAGTAAGTGCAAAGGAAAAGGGTCGATTAACACCATGGATGAGGATAATGGTATTGCTACGACATCAAAAATGGTTAAGTGTTTTAAATGTGGAATGTATGGGCATTATGCAAACAAATGCCCTAAGGGAAAGACTCATGAAGAGAATCAGTATGGTCATATGGGTAGTATTTATGTGGATGATGATGAAGAGACTACAAATGATATGTGAGATGAAAGAATTGTTGAAGCTCGGTTAATGGTTTAAGAATGTAGTGGAATGATTACATGTTTATCATGTGTAATGTTGTATAATTAATCTCATGGTACTATGGAATAAAGAGACATATAAGGATTGTTACATTGTTGTCTGATTAATGTTACCAGTAACCATGAAAGGTTATTCAGATACTTTTGGAAAGTAGATGATAAGTGCATAATGAAAGGATAAGAAGATAATGAGATGTTTGATTGTATTCATGAGCTCATGATTGATATAAGGACTAAGTGATATCATGGTTTGAGTATAAATAATTTTGAGGATTTCGGTATATGAAAAGTGTTAACTTTTAACTGCATTCAAGTTTTCACTAAGGTTCAATGGGTATTCAAGAGAGTACAAGATTAAGGCCTTTGAATGTTTTGAATGTGACCAACAAGATATATCTTATGATATATGGGGATCAACGATGGTATTAAATCTCTGGTAATCGTTTTCACTATGTTATGAGAATGGACTGCAGTATTATGAGCCTAAAGATTGGAATGGATTATGTTGGACATAAGTTAGTATTGTTTAAGGATAGAAGTTTTTTTTCGATATTATTGATGGGATGTTATAGTAATATAGTTTTATAAAAAGGACAACCTGCCGGACGGGCGACAGCCCATCGCGTCGGACAAGGCTATGAGAATCGAACCCACAACCGAAGTGCGACTGGCCTTTATCGCCTACCACTGGCCTACAGGAAGTCCCTGTTTAGTAGAAACTAGTTTTATTATATTAAGCAGTATGATATGTGATGTATAAGTTCATTTTAGGAACCATATATGATTAATCTCACTATATATCGATTTATGCATATAATTTTTGCTAACCTTTTGTTTGAGACAGATGGAATGACCCGTCATTCTATCACATGATCTGCTAACACTTCACGAATAACAAATTCAACTTCATTTATTTAAGAGATGAAGTGGAAATTGTTCAAGGCACGAACAACAGTGAGATTGTACCAAAATAAAGTAAGTATTTATTAAAATTCAAATTTTCAACTTTAGGGGAAATGATCTTGAAAACCAAAAATGTTGTCCTAGTGATCTTATACCTGATGAATCAGATGGTACCTTATATCATCACAAATCTATGGATTTGTGATTACTGGCTTTTCCATAGCCATGTTCTCTACCACTCTCCATCAGAACATGATGGTTAGATTTCTCTTCCATATCCATATTTTCACCTATGTGGAAACCCAATGATTAGTTTATTTGGGTAACCGTTACGTTTCATACTTTTGTTTTTAAAAATTGGTTTTGATATTCCTTTTTACGATGTGGTTTTCTATTAAAGAAACTTTCGAATAGTAAACCATTTATAACCCCGACGAATTTCGAGGGCGAAATTCATTTTAAGGGGGGTAGAATGTAACAGCCCAAGATTTTATAAAAAAATATTCTTTTCAATGTTATTAATGTCTTGTGTTGTACGCTACACCAAAAGGAGCTTGCACAACACGCATCCTTGTCTTTCCTTGCATTACACGCAATCGCGACCTTCCTCGATAGCGTGTGTAATGCGCAATACCGAGTTTCACTAAACAACGATGTGCTATTAAAATATTATTAAAACTAGCCGTTATGAATAGTAATAATCACTTTTTGAAATTTAGTAAATTTTATTTTTCAAAATGGAATTCATTTTTGGATTCGTAATATCGAAATTAGCTTAGGGTGAAATTTTGGTACTTTTCGGATAACTTTCATATTCTGATGAATAGTGAAAATTACTAAATTTTAATTAAAAACAACTTTTTTAATCGAAATAATTAATAGTGATAAATTATTAATTTGAGTGGTTTTAAAGTATATTTAGAATATATTTTTACAATTCAATACAATGTTGGTCATTGTATGTAATTTTACATTTAAACCAGACATAAACAAGTGTCAATCTTTTGATAGATATTGTTTCTTAAAAACACGCTATTTGTTTTAACAGCGGGATTTAATTATAAAATTAATTAATGCAACATCTATGTTATGAATATGGTAAAATAGACTTCATTTTTGAATTCGGAATATGAAATATAGCTTAGGATGAAATTTTAGCATTGTTCTGAAAAACATCAATTTTTGATGAATAGTGAAACTACTAAGTGGTAGGTTAAAAACTGAATTTTGCATAAAACTTAATTTTACCACTTCTGTGAATGGAATTTCGAAAATCCGAGAGACACGGTTAATATCAAGGACTAAAATGTGGTTCAATGAGATGAAAATAATTTTTTTGGTGAATAGTAACTTTTTACTTTTTTTACCGTGGTTAATAGTAAATAGGGTAACTAAGGGTAAATATGATATTACTATTACCCTAACACATGTCCTAATTCTATTGGATAAGTGTAATTCGACCAAAAACAAACTTAGGAATAAAAAAATGACCATTTAGGCCCACTTGGATTAGATTAGGACATTTATTATTAATTTATTTAAAGAAGGGTTAAAATAGTTAAAATCAAAGTTTAATAAGTAAATCATTTTTAATATGGGGTTATACATTAGATAAATTCAATTGTAAATATTCATTAGAAAGCTAAAAAGATTTCCTACATGATGGTATTTTATTTGTAATTTTTAGACATAAAATAATTTAATTTATTTATGACACAACGATGATGCAGTAATTATCTTATTAATGAAATTTTGACATAATTGATGTTATAAACACCAAAATAAATGTAATTTGAGATTTTTTTATGAATTCCACTAATTTTCTAGGTTACTATGATCTATTAATGTTGATTTAATCAACTTGGTTCGAACATTTAATTCTGTTATGACTTTCACAAAAATCATATATCAAATAGTGTCAAAATTGACACAAAATAGTTTTTAAATCAAATATTATATTATTAATTGTTATTTTATTCCTAAAAATCTAAGGTTCGGCCAAATGACTTAGATAAGGATATATGTATTACTAATAAACAATTTGGGGTTCGTTTGGCATGTTATAGTAAGTGTATTAACCATATAGTGAAAGAAAACAAAAAGACACGGTAAAAGTTAAATTATTTAACTTAGAGTTAAATCTAATTGATAAGGTTAAAATAATATCCTAAACTTGTCTAAATTCTATTGGTTGATAGGATTTCGACCCATCCCCACTTTAGACTCGAAATAAGACCCTTTGGAACCATTATAAACCGATTTTGACTTTAATATAAGATAATATTTTGAGATATTCCTAAGGTGCCCCTCTCCTCCCCTATAAAAGGACACCTCCTCCCCCTCCTCCTCACACCAATTTGAGCACTCAAGCTCGGACAACCCCTGCCAAAATCTCTTCTCCACTTCCCTAGCAACATCCTAGAGGTTCTGGTCTTCCTCAAAGACCAATTCTAGTGCCCTAAGAGGAGGTCTCAAAGAGGCACTTCAAAGAAGAGGTAATTACCGTTACCAATTCTTTCATCTTTATTTCTTCTTCCACTTCTTCTTCTTAGGTTGTTTCATTATGAAGTAATAACATCAGTATAACTCATATACTGATATGTTATTATAAGTATGAAACAACCCTATTTCACCATCTATCCATCCTACGGAAAAAGAAATCACCGCGCGTGCGTACGTACGGAATACCGTCTCCACGCCGTGGTGTAATCTATTTTCCACCACCACCTTACATGGATGGGTATAATGGTGTAAAGAATAACTATACATAGTTATTAAAACATCATATTGATTCTGATATATTGTATAATCCACTTCAATTCAGTTCAATATTTATGGAAATGATATCATCGCTCGTGCGTACGTACGGACTACCGTCTCCACGACGCGATGAGATTCATTCTCCATGTTAACCATTTAAGAATGATTATAAAGTATATATAAGAAATAATAATGAAATATATGACATTATAAAGATACTGGATTTATGTATATATATACATATGTATGTCATCTACTTACTTCCATTTCAAGACAATAAGGAAAGGAAAACAGCGTTCATGCGTACGTACGGACTACCGTCTCCATGAACGGTGTTTTTCATTTTATTTATCTACCTATTATATATATATATATACTGAATATATATGATATATAAATCATATTTTATATTCTGGAAGTAAGTAAATCATGATATAAGTAATAACGATGTCAAGAACAACAAGTCAAAACACCTACGATAAATGAAACGATTTTACCCAAAACGCTTCTTTAACATGGAATTTACAAAAGAACGGGTAATATAATGTCATAAGTGAACCATATATGATATCATAACAATGAATATGATTCTGTAATAAGTCAATAACATGATTTAAATCATTATACAGGAAGTTCGGACACTTACAAATCAAGTCGGACCTAAGGTAAGGGAAATATCACAATCTCATTTTTATCCGAGATTGTTTATTCGTAAGTATTTACTGGGGTGTATTTTATCATCCACATCCATGTTCCCTCAATATGAAATATTGTTTCCATCAACTTGCAATAGTTTAAATCCAATTTTACCCTTAGGTGAGTTTTTAGTAAAGAATATGAAAGGAATCTTTTGTCGTTTTTCCGTACGAGGTACTTTTTGACTTTTCCGACAAAAGTACGAAGAATGTTTTTTTTAACTTATACGGCACGAACGGATTTATACTGTTTTATAAAGCCTTATTTTCATGAAGCTTCCTCTAAAATATTTCATGACTATTTTCAATAAAATCTCTTTCTTTTAAAATTGCATGATGTTTTGTGAAAAGAAATTGATTTTGAAGAAGAAAGGATATTTTCCTCAAGAATTCAATTCAAGTGTTTTATCAAAATTATTTTCCATATAAGATAATAAAGGGTTATGTTTCTATCCATATTTTTACATTGATTTGACTATGTTGTGATGAAATTATGTTTATGAATTCCTTTATCTTATATGAATGGTTTTATGATGTCATGTTGTTTAAGAATCCCATTTTTATTACATGGGTTATGCAATGATGTATGATTTATGATTTTGTGGAACACATAAGAATGGTATCATTATGAGATGGGTGGGACCTATATCTCCCTCCAATGCATTGGGTAAAGATTTTATATCTCATGAGATAGACATGGCTGGAATGGTAGGTTATACCGGTTCAGTGAAACAGGACTGAAACGAGGATTACTCGATTCAGAAAGGGACTTTGTCCACTAAGATAGTCTTGGCAATGAGTCTTGACTAACAAGAAATGATTCTCTATGATTATGTGTGTATGCCACAATGAGTAATGTTTTAAGTTATGATTTCATTTTCACTTCTATGATTTATCTCATGTTATGATATTATGAGCTCTTTTGCAGGTTAAGATTTCCAAAAGCTATGTTCTTATGTATATGATGTGATTGATATTTCTTTTGTTTACCCTTACTGAGCATTTGAGCTCACCCTTTTATGTTTTCTTTTCCCCAGGATATAAAGAATGGTTTTAGGTATAAAAAAAAGGAAGATCTTTATGGGAGATGTTGAAGATCTTTCACCAGGATTAGAAGATTATATTCCGAGTTTCCAAAGACACTAAACTATTACGATCCTTGTGTGTGTGTTTTTGTTATGTACTAAGTATTCCGCAAATGTAATGTAATGTCCATGTACGTGAAGCTTCGGGTCTCTACAAAAACCACATGAATAGAAATGAAAAATTGTTTATAGATAGTGGTTGTTCAAGATATATGAGTGGTAATTTTTCAAATTTTCACTCACTATCCAAGATTGATGGAGGCTATGTCACATTTAGTGATAATGAAAAAGGAAAAATAGTTGGCATTGGATCTATTTGAAATACTCATTCTATTCTCGTCAAAAATTTATTTATGTTTAAGGCTTAAAGCACAACCTGGTAAGTATCTCTCAACTTTATAATGATGGCTATTATGTTGATTTTTCTAAAAATGAATGTTTAGTGTTCAAAGATAAGTTTCTCAAGTTAAAATCACATAGAAAAAATAATTTTTACACATTAGATGTCAATTCATTGTATAGAAAAAATGTAAATTGTTTGAATACTGAAATTGATGAATTGTGGATTTGGAATAGAAGACTGGGACAATATAATATTTATTCTCTAAAAACTTCAGAAAAATATTTGATTTATGACATTACTAACCCTAAATTGGACAAAAATAAACTATGAGATGCATGTCAAATGGGAAAGCAACACAATTCATCTTTTAAACCAATTAAAGAGGTTTCTAAATCTAGACCCCTAGATCTTATCCATATGGAAGTGTTTAGACCAACTAGAAATACAAGTCTTTCTAGAAAATCATTTGTTATATGTGAGTTGATGATTTATAAAATTTTACATGGGTTTAATTTTTAATATTTAAGATTAAATTATATTCTATTTTGATTAATTTATGTAATCTTGTACAAAATGAAAATTATTCTAAAATCATGAATTTAAGAAGTGATCATAGAGGTGAATTTGAGAATCATGAATTTAATTCATACTGCTCAAATAAAAGAATTAAACATATATTCTCTACCCCCAGGACACCTAAATAGAATAGAGTTGTTGAAAGGAGGAATAAGACTTTGTAAGAAAATTATAGGACTATGTTTTGTAAATATAACTTTCCTGTTCATTTTTTGGGATGAAGCTATTAACACAACATGTTATGTCATAAATAGAGTTATAATAAAATATATCTTAAAGAGAACACCTTATGAGATATTGAATATATAAAACCAAAGGTAGTATACTTAAAAGCATTTGGTATAAGGTTTATATCTTTAACAACAAGTATAATCTTGACAAGTTCAATCTAAAGGATAATGAAGGTATCTTCTTAGGTTACTCTATTACTTCCAAATCCTATAGATTTTTCAAAAAAATCAAGGATTGTTGAATAATCAACTCATGTGAAGTTTGATGAAAGTGAAACTTTTGATCACAAAATGATTCAAACTAATGAACAAAGTGATACACTCAAGGATATGAGACTTGGACTCCTCTTTATCAACAATAAGGATGATGATTTGAAACTTGATTACTTTAAAAAATCAATAAGGGTTGATACTAGTGAACTAGAAAGTGTGTATCCTAGAATACCTATAAATATTAAAGACCATCCCCTAAAAACAGTTATAGGAAGCCTATATAAAGGATTAAAAACTAGAAGAAATATAGAAAACCTAGTATAATTGTCTACCTTTTTGTCCCAACTAAAACCTAAATCTATAGAATAGGCTTTATTAGATGAAATTTGGTTCTTGTCTATGCAAGAAGAGCTAAATAAATTTAAAAGAAAAAAGTTTTGGTAATTAGTTGAAAGACCCTTTGAATATCCTGTAATTGGAATAAAATGGGCTTTTAGAAACAAAAAATATGATCATGGTATAATAACTAGAAATAAATATGGATTAATTAGTAGAGGATAAAATCAAGAAAAAGGAATAGATTGTGAAGAAACTGTTTCTCCTGCAGCTTGATTAAAATCTATTAATATCCTTCTAGTGTACGCATCTTATATAAATTTTAAATTATATCATATGGATGTTAAATCTTCTTTTCTAAATGTATTTTTAATATAGGAAGTTTATATAGAAAAAAACTTATGGTTTTGAAGTCTCTCAATTTCAAAATTGAGTTTTTAAACTTACCAAATCTCTATATTTAAACAAGCTTCAAGAGCATGGTATAAAAGATTAAACTCTTTTATTTTATCAAATGGTTTTACAATAGGAATGATAGATCCTACATTATTTAATAAAAAATCATCCTTATATATTTTTTTAGCATAACTATATGTTGATGATGTTATTTTTGGATCAAAAAATCAAAAATTATATAATTTTTTTTCAAATCTTATGAAAAATAATTTTAAATGAGAATGATGGGAGAGTTAAACAATTTTCTAGGATTTCAAATTTACAAAAAACATTTTGGAAGTGTTTTAAACCAAATAAAATGCATAATTGATTTAATTAAGAAGTTTGTAATTGAAAACAATCATACTTACTCAACTCCTATGAGATCTAATATTAAACTTGAATGTATGAAACTAAAAAATCAATTGAAAACAAACTATATAGAGGAATCATTAAAAGTTTGTTATATCATACTGAAATTAGACTAGATGTTATGTTTTTAGTATGTATTTGTGAAATATTTCAATCTAATCCAAAAGAATATCATTTAAATATTGTCAAAATAATTTTAAGACACTTAAAAGGATTTGTGTCTCTTTATATACTTTTTTCAAAAACTTATGACTTTAATTTAACTTCATGTTTAGATGGTTATTTTTCTAGATGTAGATTAGATATGAAGAAGACCTTAGTAATTTGTCATTTTCTTGGAAAATCCTTAGTATCTTTGTTGAGAAAGAATCAACACTCTATAGCATTATCAACTTTTGAAGCTGAATATATTGTAGTAGTAATTTTTTGTGCACAGGTATTGCTAATGAAACACACCTTAATGTATTTTGTATTTAATTTTAATTGCGTACTAATTAAAGGTGATAAAACAAGTGCTAACAAAATTTCAAATAATCTCATAAACCATTCAAGAAAAAATCACATTGATTCGAGAAATAATTTCTTAAGTGATCATAAACAAAAGAATGATATCTCTTTAGAATTTTCTTTCATACAAAATCAATTAGAAAAAATATTTACTAATACTTTTCCTGCTAATAGATTTGATTTCATTAAATCAGAATTAGGTTTATTTAATTTTACTTTATATTATTTTGAATATAGAAAATTTTCATATTTAAAGTAAATACATTATTTGCCTTTTTTTATTTTATTTTTGATGTTTCTGTTTTGATTATTAGTTATATAAAATAGGTCATATCACATAGTTTTAGTAATAATTACTCTTCACATTACTGTGGGGCCCCTCGATTACCAAAAATTAAAAGAGGTGTGTTATCTCTACACACGAAACATTTTGTAGACCTTTGAACCCTCTTTCTACTTAGTATCCAAAACATTTGTTTCCCTAAACATACAATACTACAAATCCTATCTTCAATGGATAAAACAAAGATAAACAACGGTTCCTCATTGAGTAAAATCAATCATCAACAAATGTCTGAGAAAGTGTTAAGTGAACAAGTGATAGATTTTAACTAGAATGATGGAACAGTTATGCTACTTAAGAAAGTTATCAACCATCAAGGATGGGAATATTTATTTTATGAAAGATGAACTGAGGTTGTGTTTGAAAGAGAAGTTTTTCATTTTTATGAGAATAGAGTATTTAATTTTTGTGACAATGATTATTTGGTCATGTCAATGGTGAATCAGAAGAGTTTCTTGTTAACTTCATTGGAAATGGATGATGCTTTCAAATGTTCGCAGGAAGGATACACTAATTTTAGTACCTCATTAAATTAAATATATGAAGTTATTTTTCCAAATATTATGAAGTCTTTGTTCATCTCTATTGATAAGGAGAAGAAGCCAGTGAAATATTTATAATCAAAAATGAAAGTCCTCATCAAGTTCATCCAATCTGCCATCGCTCAATGTAATGGTTTTTTTTAAAAGGTTGGGGCCGAAGCCTCATTTTATTATTAAATGAAAGAAAAAGACCTCTTTTAACTGGGTAGAGGGAGACCCATTACATATCCCGAAGGCCCATTGGGCATTTATCCCATAACATGGCCCGTAGACCCATTTTTTTAGCCCGAATCCCATTCTGTGAATAGTGAGTTTGAAAAGGTTTTATTTCAAGACGTTATTCTGTTATACTTGTTTATGATTGAAAAGCCCATTAATCTAGAATAGTATGTTATGAGGTAAATGTGGCATGTAAAAAACAAGTATGTAAATTTATTCCCTTTTAGTATAATGATATCTTTAGTTTTTCAAAAGGTTGGTGTTTGTTTGGATGAGAGTACCAACAAACATTGTCATGGATTGACAATGTTAAATGAAAATATTTTGAGAAGAAGTGTTATTTTTTAGAATTATTATTTTAATAAGTTAGTACTGGTGAGTTCAAAATAATATATTGGAGTAGACCCTACATTGATACAGGGGAAGTCATCTCGATTAGGTTTATCTAGTGGTGTTAAAGTTCCTATAGTTATACCTATATCATTACAGAGGCCAACTCTATATGAAGATATAAGAGATTTTATCGATGATGAGACTCTCAAATAAAGGAGAAGATATTTGAGAGTAGTTGTACAGTCAATTGGATATTATGCTCTAAAACTTAGTTCAACTCTTGCTCATATATCAGTCAGACTTGATGTTTTTCAAGTTTCCTCGAAAAGACAAGAGTTTCTTCTTGGTTTGACAAGATTAATAAATGTTAGATAAAGAAGTATATAGAATGAATTTGGTTAAATGACCTTAATTGAGATATATTTTACCGGTGAAACTAGTGAAATAATCATACTAGAAGGTGACTTGGTCAGTCAAAATGTTGCTGGAGAATGTGAAAATGAGAAGAAGAAAATGCAGCTCGATGAGTTGAAAGAGAAGGAATAAGATCAGTTTCTAGAGAACTTTCACAAGAAGTTAGATCCAATGATGATAAAAATCAATGAGAAGATGATGCGAGAATTACTAAAGTCTATCAGGACAAATTTTACCCTATTAGAGATCAGTATACTCAATCGTTGATTCCTACAACTGAGTTGGACACAACTAATAAAAGATCCAGGGAAAGTTATTCAAAGTTGATGTCAAGAGTGTAATCTTTGAAACTTTAGTTATTAGAATAAATAAATTAAATAAGTATTCTTCATGATCATACAATTTCAGGATATTATGTAAATGAAGTGATGTTATTAGTCTAGTAATTCATTGAAAATTTGTCATTGGGACACTCCTATGAGGCCTCAAATCAAATGGATGTTTATTCCAAGTTAGAAGGAGTTTCTATGGATATAGACGCAATGAATTCAACACTCGCCTCATTATAGTGAAATATAATACTCAAGGAAGTAATTTTATATCTTCAAAGAGACATAATAGCTGAAATCATAAGGATGCATGTATTTCCTCAGAACTCTATCACATCAATTGATCAGAAAAAAAGAAGTAAATAAGAACTTTTTTACAAGAAAAAGTTCCAGAAATTTATCTTCTATCATTTCAAGTACAAAATGATATAAGTTTCATCATAAACAGATTACATAAAATGGTTATCTCTCTAGATAATAATTTTGAAGTCTTGGAGAATATATTTAAAGATCTAAACCAAGAAGTTTTTAATAGTTTTAAGCCAGAATATTCTATTGAAGATGAAAATGAAGAATAAGTTTATGACCTTGTTGATACCTAAGAGAATCCAACATCTGTAAGAGGGAAAAAATATTTATTTTTTCATTCAGTTAGTGTGACATAGAATCAGTTTGAAGTGATGAAGAAGTTAATAGTTTCTTGTAATAATAAGGGTGATGTTTAGAATATTCTTGGAAATTTTTCATAGAGGATATGGAATGGTTTTACAATGATTTTATACTTTTGTAAGAATGACATGGTGAAAGGTTTTATGCTTGTGCCGGTGCTTTGTTTCAAATGAGAGGAAGACATATACCTAGACCTCTCACCACTAATCGTCATGTTTCTTCCTTACAAAGGCTGAAAGAAATATTTGATTTGTCTAACATCGTTCAAATGGAAAGTCCAATGTTTGCTGAAGAATTTTCTTTAGCCTTAACTAATTCATCCTATAAAATCTAATTTGTTGTTGTTGATAAATTTTATTTGGAGAGAGATAAACGAGCTACTCTCAACATTCAATCCACACTAGTAAGGATCACTCGAGGAGATCAATAAAGTCTTGGAGTATCTCTACTGATGAAATAGAGAAAGTCTTGGGTGATGTTATTGGTGAAATAGTTGATGCACCTCTACTTGAATCATATTTACCCTCTGGCCAAACCTTATCCTTCAAGAAACCACCCCCAAATAATCATTTCATGTTCAATAGTTGATACACCTACACTTTTCAGTTTTCATAATTGGTTGCTTAGTGGACGGGCACTTTACAAACATTTGAATCATGTCTAGTTCAATGGAATATTTAAAACATTTGAATTATTGAATGATTTTAATGTTCTTTTTAGGATGTTTATTTTTGATATACTTCTATATATTTAATATTTATTCTCTATTCTTGTCTTATGAAATCTTTATCTTCTTATTCTATATTGTTTTAACTGTTTATACATATGATTGATATGTTTTAGTATCTATTTACTATTCATATTTAACATAATGATCTTTGTTACTTATTGACACAACTTAATGCCAAATTCTATTCATAATCAGTATCATTAATAGTTTACTATTTTTCATGTGCAATATTTATCGCATTCCTTATTCTATTTCTTTTTTATGTCACAAAAAGGGTGAGAATAAAAGGAGAATGCAAAAATTTAAAGTATTTAAAATCTTTATTTTATGATAAATTCATCATTTTCTATTCAAAGGAGAATAAAAATAGAATATAAGAACTTAAAGTGTTAAAATTATTATCTTATTCAATTTATTTATTTCAAAGGGAGAGAATGAAAAATTTTAAGTTTTTTGAATAGTTTCTCTGTGAATAAGAAAAGGAGAATACAAATATTTAATGAAAAAAATTAAAGTATTAATTTTTTATTATTATTGGGAGAATAAAATGATATTTTTTATCAAAGGGATAATTTATTTAAAGTTATAGAAGAAAAGAAAGATTTTATAATTTAATTTTTTGTATCTTATATAAAAAATTTGAAAGCTAAAAGATTATTTTATGAATTTTTTGTTTTCTATTTCATGGATTTTGTGATCATAAAAAAGGGAGATATTGTTAGAAAGATTATGTTTTTCCAATATATATTAGTATTTATGAATTTTGATGATTAAAAAATACCTACTTTTATTCTTATAAGGTTATCTTAAGTGTTTGAGATGATAGTTTTTAAATTTTATCTTACATTGAGTGAAGTATTCAATCTATGCAAAAGTATTTTATCTTAGGAGAATAAAATAATATCTTTAATCTAATCAAAATCATAAAAGAAATTTGTTGAAAGTTTATCTAACTATGTAAGGCTTTATATTACAAAGAGAATGATTGATTTTCCAAATTCTCAAGTCAGATGCTTTAGGCAGAATGAAAATATGATAAGGCATTATCATATGAAAAGTATATTCATAAAATATTATCTTATTAGAGTTTGAGAAGTTATGAAAGATAAGTATCATACCTAAAGATTATATTTATCTTACACTAAAGAATTATCCTACGTAGTATTGAAGTCATCTTATCTTACAAAGAATATGTATAGTTATTTTATCTTACGAAGTCTCCAAAAAGTTTATCTTATAGAGAACAGTACTACTAATTAAATATCTTACAAAGAATTTGTTGTATACATAATGTAATTTTAATGACCCAAACCCCTATAGGCCATTCATTTTTGAAAAACTAGTGTTTGGGGTGTTTTGGGGGCTTTTAGTGACTCATTTTGAGAGTTTTCCAAAAAAAATCCAGTTTTGAACTGTTGGCATCGGTGAGTCAGGGGTGTCAGCATCGATGGGTCAAGGGAGTCAACATCAATGATTCAAGGGCAATGGCCTCAATTATTCGGGGGCATCAGACTCGGTGAGTTGGGGGCATCAGTGTTGGTGAGTCGGGGGCATCGGTGTCGGTGAGTCAGGGGCGTCAGTGTTAGTGAGTCAGGGGCATTGGTTTTGGTGATTCGGGGTGTTAGTGTTGGTGAGTCGAGGGTGTCGGTGTCAGCAAGTCAGGGTGTTACTGCAAGGGTGTCTATGTTAGTGAGTCAAGGCGTCGGTGCCATGGCATCAGTGTATAGGCGTCGGTGCCAGGGCGTCGGTGTCTGGGCATCAGTGAGTCAGGGCGTCGGTGAGTCATGGCGTCGGTGAGTCATTACATCAGTAGCACAACATCGATGGATCAACGTTGGTAGGTCGCATCGGTATCTCACCCGACAGTGGCTCAACGTCAGTGACTCACCCATCGGTGACTCATTTCTAGTTTTCCATTTTCACCCCTCTTACGTTTAATTTGACGTAAATTGAGTTTAAAGGCTTGTTTGATAATTTTAAAGGAATTTCAAAGGATATTAATTATATCTTTAATATCCTAATGCTCCAAGACTTTTAAATAGTCAAGCCACATAAATTGTAATATCAATCCGACTTTAATAGCCCTTGAAACTATTTCTTGTTCTGTTGATATAGGATTTAGTTCTTCAAAGTTGTGATCTTCTCCTCCCAGTGTGTTTTTCATTCCCTCTTGGTGTGCCTAAAGGCTTACTCTCTAGATGAGTCATTCCCCTATGCTAGATCCCCCTCCTGGTCAGTTTTCTTAGAGTTTCCTACTGCTCAGGTGATCCTCTATTTTGGCACAAAGAGGTGTTTTGGTCGCCTGTTGTTTTAGTAGGTATTTTTTTACCTATCTTTAATTGTGCATCATGCATGGTGGGTGTACTAACGATTACTTATGATGAACGGGTGAATAATTTTCTTAAAATGAGTAATATATAAGAAGGGAATAAGATAAAAAGATAACAGGGGTCAATAAAATAATAGGAAGTGAGTGGTTTGATGTTGATCGCCTGTTTTATTTGATTCTTTTATAGTTTGTTGTAGCTATATGCCTTCTAAAAATCATAGTTGTTAGTGTTCTTTCTTTCTCACTGGCGATGTCCTGTTTTTTTCATAATGCTTGATAAATGGTTGTAACATGGAATCTACTTAATCATGTGTACTTGTCTAATTGAAATGGATGCCCCATGATCAAACCTGTTTTGTGATCACCCTAGTTAGTTTAAAGTGGAATTAAAGAACCCCTCTTTCTAAACATGAATATATTGGTCTTAATGGTGTGTTCGCATGATGTGTTTGATTGGTTCTGTGAGAAGGTTGTGGTATGTGTGTGCAGTGGGGTTGTGGTGTAATGGTAGTTGTTGTGGGTCTTGTGTATGGGGTGGTATAAGGGGCGTGTTGGTATTCCAGTTTGAAATACTTATTGATTTTGGAATGGATGGACTTGTAGGAAGTGGGACTATCTTTTCTTGTGTTGTGGCTATGGAGCGACATTGGGCAGTGGGACTTTGGTGTGGTTATGAACTTGTTATGCAGTGGAATGCATTTGGGAAATGTTTGGGCAGTGGGGATACAGGACTGGGTTGTATTGTGACTTCATGTTTATAGGTGTGTTGGTGTGGCGTTGTTGTACAGTGGGGTTGTCGTTCCTAGTTGTGGTAGAAAGATTGTGAAATATAACTTTGAAGAATGATAGTTGGAAATTATTGAACGAGTGTCTAGGAAGAACGAGGGGTGTGCAGTGGGACTTCAGGTTGATTTTTCTCTGTTTTTTTATGAATGGATGTTGAAATGGAAGTTCTTTACCTTGGTCCCTATTCCCTTGTTCAATGTTGGC
Organism: Viscum album; assembly: GCA_963277665.1. Lineage (NCBI taxonomy): Eukaryota > Viridiplantae > Streptophyta > Magnoliopsida > Santalales > Viscaceae > Viscum > Viscum album. Next base: position 1,897,983,616 of record OY728123.1, read on the forward strand.
AATACCGAATAATGAAGTGATTTGGTTGCTTTGTGTTTAGTTAATCGGGCTCTTCACCTTCTGAGACTATTGAAGATATTGTGCTCGGTAGTTGCCTCGGGTAGTGATGGAATAAACTAAAGTGAACCCCTTAATTAATAAATGGTAAGTAGTTAAACGAAAAGGGGTTGGGTTATGCTTTGGCGGTGGTTGTTTGTGTGGTTGTGCATATAAGGGTAGCAGCAAAAGTGGTTTTTGTGGTCTGGTTGTTTGTTTTGGGGACCCATAGATTGGGGTGAGTTTTTGTTTATGTATATGTATAAATTTTAGTTTCTTGTAAAATCTATATGCACCCCACCCTTTTTCATAACCATGTTCCGAACACCTCCATTTCATGGGGGAGGGTGTCTTTCCCAACATCCTGGTGGGATGATGGATGGCTGGTTACTGACTTTCTTCCTTGTACCCTCTTTTAGGTTCTTACTGCTTGAGTATATCCGGGAAGGTTGTAGTGGCTTGAGGTTTACTATATCCCAAGACCCTTTGGGCAGGTTTCTATGTGGGTGATAGGCCTAAGTGTTTGAGGGACATGTTTTTTTTTTCAAGTGTCTTTAGGATGAGGCCCAAGTGTCTTCAAGCGAGAGGTATTGTTATGGCTCAGGTGTCTGCGTGCAGGTTTTGTGTGTGGTTTGAGTCCCAGGTGTGTGCAGGCAGGTTGTCGTAGTGAGACTACATTTTTGAAGAGTGGTAGCATCAAGACGCTAGTCGTTAGGAATGAGTAGTTAACCAGTGGGAAAGTGGTGCGGGGTACCCAAATGTTGATGTGCTTATATTACTACTTTACTTGATGTTCATTATTTGGTGAATGTGCCTTGGTAAGGCTGGTATGGTTAGTACTCCTTGGTAGGTGCTTTGAGGTTCTATTGTTCTCTCATAGGGGCATTAGTATTTTCCACCAATTGTGCATGGTTAGCTTTAATTTTCCTACTGGGTATACTTGTATACTCACCCTACATCTGCAAAACTGTCTTTAGGTTTCTAGGAGGACTTTAAGTACCGTGTTGGACTTTATTAGCTCAGGCATTGAGATAGTTGTTGTGATGCTTCTTAGTCTCTTTCTTTTGGTACTTTCTTTTGTAATTTGGTTGTACTTTTGTCGCGTTTTATGTTTAAATCATGCATAGTTTGGATTTTGGTTCCCTTTATATAAATCCTTGGCGTTGTTTGGGATTTTCACCATATTGTCTCCCAATCTTGTTTTTATTAAAAAGGGTAATGTCTTCCATTTTGTGTGAGATTATTATACCCTTGGTGCTAGTTGCCACTCCAGGGCCTACTGAAGACGGTACTCGAGGGTCATTATCTCTCCTTTATTTTGAAGAAGGAACGGCGTGGCACTTTGTTGCTTCTTCCCTCATCTTGAAGAAGGCGGGTCATGATAGAATGGTATCAAAGGTTATGGTTGAGAGATGGGATGGGGTTCAAAGTTAGGCACATTGATAATTACATGGGATGGTAGGGAAACAATGTTAGGAAATCTTTGTGCATGAGATAAGCCGAGGAAGATAGGCTAAGACACGGGATTTTAGGCCCCCTCGTGATCTGATGCAAGGACTCTGAGCCTAGAGAACAACCATGTAAGGTTGCACTGATTGTAAGGTAGAGACCCTTGGAAATGTACATGCATCATGATTACTTGTGTTCTTGTGTGTCTTGGGTGTTTTGGAAATTTAAAACAAATGAAGAGTAAAATGAATTTTTTAAAAAATAAAAAATTCCATACTACTCGGGCTTAGGAGTTCCTTGTTAACCATTTTCAACTATGGCACTCGGATGTCACCCACGTGTGGTATGAGTAGTTGAGGCCTAGAAGGCTGAATCGTTTGATCAGTGGAGGGCCGATTGAGAGGAGGAAGATTACTTGTAGCAAAAGTCCCTTCACTCTTTCCAGTGGTAGACCCTGGGAAAGTATAAAGGCATCATTTTAGACTCAGATATGGAGGGTTGTCTTTAGGAGATGACAATCACCTTCACCTTGATTCGTGCTCCGAGGGAGTAATGGGTTCCTCTGGTAGTGAGCCAGATGCGAGGAGTGGCGCGTCATTGGTGGATGCTTTACCTCAGGGAGAGGAAGGAGACTGATGTCTCATGGTATGACTTTGAGAAGGAGTTTCGGGCAGAGTTTCTTTCCCAAATGATGAAGGCTGAGAAGAGGAAGGAGTTAATCTCCCTCCAGCAGAGGAGTATGTCGATGAGGGAGATGGGGATCAAGTTCAAGGATCTCCTACACTTTGCTCTGAATCTCTTCTTGAATGAGGAGTCGCAGGCAATACGCTTGGAGGAGGCACTCTGACCTTCTCTTCAGTATGTCATCACTCCCTTTACCCTACCAACATACATGGAATTTTAAAAGAAGTCTGAAGTAGAATAGAGGATGCACTCACTGGGAGGTGTACCGTGATAGGGGAGCCATCTGAGTTAGTCAAAGGGGAAAGTAGTCACCAGTAGGTCTCCGGCATCAGGGCCTTCCAGATTTCGGCTAGCGGGTAGTATGCCTCAGTAGTTCTAGTTCTGATGTCCTGGTCCTCACCCTTTCCCCATGGGACTGGGACCGAGGTTCTTTGTCTATGGAGGTCATGGACATCTTTAGAGCCAGTGCCCAGTTCGAGCTTAGTACAGTGGGGGTGGGCAGGTTTAGCGCCCACCTTAGCAGCAGTAGTTTCCAGTCAAACCTTTCCAGTAGCAGGGGCAACGGGATCCTGCTCCACCAAGGGTAGATGGTGCTGGAGGAGGCCAACCTTATGGTGCTCCTTAGGGACCTCGACTAGGGTGTGGTCGGGGAGGTGGTTGATAATAGAGGGGTAGAGGAACTGGGTGTGGGTAGTTGCATGCCGCTGAAGCAGCAGTTCCAGCAGGTTCGAAGGTTGTTCAAGGTATGATTAGTCTTTTTAGTACTCCTTCATGTTCTTTGTTTGATTCAGGAGCTTCACACTCTTTTGTTACACCCAATCTATCCCATGCATTGGGACTAGACATGAAGAGAATTTTCGTTCCTCTGATGTTGAGCATGCTAGTTGAGGTCAGACCAGTCTGTTTGATGCTTTCTGGGGATGTAGACTGAGGTTGGGGCCACATCAGTCCAGTGGAGATCTTCTTATTCTATAAATGAATCCATACGATGTCATCTTGGGCATTGAATGGTTGTTTTCTGTGCACGCCATTATTGACTGCTTCCGGACAAGAGTCATGTTTTTAGATATGGATGGCCAGTGTGTAGTTTTCATTAGTGAGCGGGGCTATCATGTGGGTAGTCGGTGTGTGGAGCCTCTTCTCTCATTGTCGACTGAGATGTCAGTGGGATTAGTAGATGCATAGATGGTGGAGGTTTCAGGGGTTGTCAGAGAGTTCCTGGATGTATTCCCAAAGGAGTTTGTAACTCTACCCCCTCAACGTGGCGTTGAGTTTGGAATAGACTTTGAACCCAGTGCCTGTCCGATTTCAATGGCTCCTATCCACTACTAGAAAAATAACTTATACCAACGGTTTGGAGAACCTTTGGCTAGTAAGTCATGGGGATAGATCTATACCAATGGTTTTGGACAAACCGTTGGTATAGACCTATACCAACGGTTTTCAAACCGTTGGTATAAGTAATATGAAAAATCTATACCAACGGTTCCATAAAACTGTTGGTATATGTATTTCAAAAAAGAAGTATTCTGTTGGTTTTGATCCCAGTACCTCTGGTTTATTATTGATTGACCTAACCACTAACCTAACTTGACTTTTGTGAACATAATTTCATAAATATATATATGTATTATCATAAATATTTTAAATTTTTATTTATTTAATTTTCTCTGTAATAATATTCCATAAAAAATACATGTAACTATACCAACGGTTCTCAAAACCATTGGTATAGACCTATACCAACGGTTTTGAGAATCGTTGGTATAGATTCTTTGATTTTGGGACCTATACCAACAGTTTTGGACAAATCGTTGGTATAAGGGGGACCTATACCAATGGTTTGTCCAAAACCATTGGTATAGGGTCTCTATTATGGACCTATACCAACGGTTTGGCCAAAACCATTGGCATAGGTCCATATAAGTAACCTATACCAACAGTTTGGCCAAAACTATTGGTATAGGTCCATACAAGTGACCTATACCAACGGTGTAACATCCCAGGTAAATAAAGAATAAGACATATTTTATATTTATTAATATTTTTGAATTAAATATTAATTTTACTTTAAAAGGGTTTCTATGTTCGATAGCGTACCTGATACGCAACAACGGGTTTCTTTGAAATCTTACTTTGCACACTAATAATATAATATTATTATTTTAAATGGTAGTCAACTCCTAGTTGTTGTATTGGTAGGAAGGAAAAAAACTAAATACAATATGATTATACATGTTTGTTAAATGTATTTATATTTATCCAATAAATGTTAGAGGCTTAAAATGTGAATGAATCTAATTTTAAGCATAATTTACATTAAAAAGCCGATTTATCACCTTTTAATGGAGAACCTTTTTTAAATCTAGTTTTGGTCACTTTAATACATTATATATGACCAAATAAAATCCTTCTTTAGAATGGGAACATCAAAATTTACTTTGTGTAAATTTTTGGAATTTTTTCGATAAAGTTAATTTTTTAATGAATAGTGAAAAATATTGTATTTTAATTCAAAAGTACCTTTTAATCTAATTTATTTATATGGTTAGATTATCTTTTTAATTGGTTTTAAAGTGAAATTAAAATATATTTTTACCATTTAATCCAATGTGGGTCATTGAAATTAATTTCACTTTGAAATTTGACAAAAACAAGTATCAATCTTTTAATAGTTATTGTTTCTTAAAAACACGCTATTTGTTTTGATAACAGGAATTAATTTTAAAGTTAATTAACGCCACTTCAATGTTTTTAATTTGTCATAATAGAGATCATTTTTGAATTTGGAATATCAAATATAGCTTAGGCTGAATTTTTTGTATTTTTCTGAAAAACTTCAATTTTTGATGAATAGTGAAACCACTTAGTGGTAGTTAAAAAAACTGACTTTTTCATTTAAATGAAATTTTACCACTTCTGTGAATTAAATTTCAAAAATCCAACATACATTGTTGTCATCAAGAAGTAAAATGTGATTCATTAAGATGAAAATAATTTTTGGTGAATAGTAACTTTTGACTTTTATTTACCACGGTTAAACGTAAATAGGGTAATTCAAGGTTATAAGAATATTATAATAATTAAAAATTACCTTAACACTTGTCCAAACCTTATTGGTTGATTCATTAATGACCATGGGAATCTTTGAGTCGATTTTGGGACCCCATTGAGCTACTTGGGAGTGATAATGACAATTTAGATTAATTAGTATAATGTAAAGACAAAATTGACATTAACAAAAATGTTTTAGTAATTAATTTTTATATGCTGTTATATAAGTCATATTTTCGACTATAAATATTTATTGGAAATATAAAGATATTTCCTACATCATGGTATTTGTTTATAATTTTTAGACATCAAATAAATTAAATTATTTATGACACAATAATGATGCAGTATTTACCTCATTAATAAATTATTTAAATAAATAAGATTATAATGATTATAATATTATCCAAAACATGTACAATTCTGATTGGATGATTTTATTTCAACCATGAGTCATCTTATCTTCATCTTTAATGATTTTTGGACCTTTTGAAACCGAATATAATTATATAATAAAATAATAATTTCACACTTTCCTAAAGAGCCCCTCCTCTCCCTTATAAAAGGAGACCATTTCTATCCAATTCCTCACACCTCTCAAGTCATTTGTCTCATCAAAACTCTGACCAATTAATCTCCCTACATCCCTCTCCTCCCCTTAGAAGCCTTACCTTAGGTAGAAGGCACTTCAAGAAGTCCTTTGTTTCAAACCAAAGGGAGTTACCCAAATTAAAGGTAACAGTTTCTCTTAAATTGTTTTCTTTTATTTTACTTCTCCAACCCCTAAAATCTTTTTATTCCTTTATTTTGTAACAACACCAGTATCCTCAATATACTAGGATTTTGTTATGAGAAGTATTCAAACTACACTTACACACACCTCCATCTAATGGATGAAGAACATAATGTTTCTATGGATGACAAACTAACACCTCACAAAACGATGATTGTTTAAATATCTCCAACCACCTCTCATGGTGGCCATTACGATGGAAATATATTTATATTTGATATATATTATGTTTATTTTTTATTTATTCTTATTTATTTTCCATTTATAGCACACCTTTATGGTTTCCATAGTAGAAAAATACGATAATCTCATTTGAGGAAGCGCAGACTACCAACCCCTCAAAGTGATGTGACTCGTTAATGCCTTATGTGGGATGTATAAAGGATAGATTCAATGATATTATATATTATATTATACTGGAATTATAATATTTCTATGTATCATTATGTTTTAATTCTATTAAAATAATAAATAGAAATGAAAGTAGTGTCCATACGTACGTACGACTTACCGTCTCTATGAACGGTGCATTTCATTTCTTACCTTTAAATATTATGTAATATTATAAATACATTTATATACTGGATATATATGATATATATGATATCTAAATCATGAATATCATTCTGGATATAATTAACCTTTTACCACATGAACTACATGTAATTATAAGAAGTCCATTTTTGACTCAAGTACCAAATATCGACAAAACGAATATTATTAACTTAAATGATTACATAATATTTATAACATGGTAATAAGTGATATAAAAGGAATAATAAACTTTAAAAAGGTTATTAAGCAAGTAAAAATTAACTTTATTTTATTATTCAGGAGATTAAAGAACAATCGAGTCAAGTCGGACACGAGGTAAGGGATCCGACCTCTCTCTTTCTTTTCAAGTACTCTCTTTTATGTCATTTCTTTTATGCTCCATGTACATATGTTGGAGGATGTTATTTTTTATTCACCATACTGTAATTTTTATTTTCATATTATGGGAGACCCCCTCTTACTCTCATCAATTCATTTTAAGAATTTTTAAGTGGCACCGTTAGGCTGCCGAATTTTTATAAGGGATTTTCTTATCTCACTTTTAATTCCGTGAGATTTCCATTGTTCACCACTTATTTATTTAATGTGGTGTATTGTGTATTGACATTTGATATATATTATTGTGATTATATTTATATTCATAGTATTTTGTGATTCATTTTTTTCTTATTAACTTTTGGTCAAATGACTCAGTTGATTACAATGTGGTAAAGGGTTTTATCTCACTTTTTATTCCTGTGAGATTCATGCTATATTTTCCACTATTTCCTTTTGTTTGGTGTATGTACTGCCCATAATTTTACTCTTTGTGTAATATAATTTCATTTATGAGTATTTACATCTTCATTTTATGAGCCTTCTTTCATGTGGAATATGTTTTGTAAGTTACCAAATCGGTAAGGGAACCTTTGACCCCCCTCTATTTAAAAGACTTCTTTTTGTTATGTCTTTTAATTTACATCTTATTATGTTGGGATATGTTCTTATATATCCTCATTGATATAAACTTTATGTCCAAGTGATGACATACCCTTTTTTTCATCATCTCATCTTCTGAATTTTAAAGAGACGTCGTTAGGCTGTCGAATTTTTACAAGGGAACTTCTTAACCCAATTTCAATTCTTTGGGTTCAACTTGTACTTCTTGAATATGTGTGAATGTCCTCTTATTGTTTTACACTTAATATCCACTTATATTGGGTGTATTTATATTTTTCACACATAATTATGTGATTGATTTATCCTTAATTTAAGGATACCATCTTTATAAGGGATTTTATATCAATTTACATTTCCATTGAGACTTCATTATTGTTATGCACCAATTCACTCTTATATGGTGTATATATTATCCTTTGAAATATTATATCATGAATCCCTTTATTATCATGATATTATAAAGTTCTGATTAAAAGTTATTCTTCAATTATTTGTATTCAAGCATCTCTCTTTTTGTTAAAAAACTCTTTAACTAAAAGATCGTTTTAAATGTTTTAAATATTTATTCTTCTAAATATTTCTCATTAATGTCCATGTTTTCAAAATGGGTTTAGGATTTATTTATATGGACATTAATGTTTTCAAATGATAATTGTTTTAAAAATATTCAAAGTGGTATGGGACACTTTGATTCAAAAATCACTTTTTAAATGGTTTTGAAAATGATTTGATAAAACATTGTTTATTTCAATATCTTGATTTGATATATTGGAATGTGGAAATGTTATCTTTCCTTTATACATGTGTTATATGTTATGGTTATGTTATGGTTATTGGGCATTGTTTTCGTATATGGGTGGTTCTGTGATAAACCTAGGGCGGGTGAGCCCAAGATAGATCTATAATGCATTGGGTAACGTGACGGAGGTAAACGTAATGTTTCTCCTAAGAGATTTAGGGAATATATCGTGATGGGTATTCCAATTGTAACTCCCTATGTAGCTATGATAGCTACAATGTAAGTTTTATATGTATTCCATAAGTAACCTTTATGATTTATGATTTGTGTGTGTTATTCATAAATCTCATGATTTCATAAGGTATGTTATGATTGAAAAGTATGGTTTCATTTATTTGTATTTATTGATGGGATAATGTTTTCCTTCCTTATTTTATAACCCTTACTGAGCTTTTTATGCTCATCTCAAGTTTTTGAAATGTTTTCCACAGGACTTAAATATGAATAGAGTCAAAGATTGGATCGTGGAAAAGTCATGCTATCTAAAACATGGAAATAGACATGTTTCTTTTTAAGAGTTTTTATTTTATGAAAAAAAATGGATACTGAGTAGTAGTGTCTACTTGTAATATTCAAGTTGTAATGTAATAGTTATGACCTAATTCTCTAAAAATCTAAACCTGAAAAGATCCTCAATGTGAATTATTCATTTAATTCAATATTATGTAATGTTTAAGGCTGGGTCCTTATAGTTGGTATCAAAGGTCAGTTTAGATATCTTTAGAGGTTAGGGTATAATTTAAGCATAAGTGACATTACCATAATGGTTAGGATTTTAGAAAGAGTCATAGTTATTTTTATAAAGTGAATGATTTTATGATAACATGAATAAGTATATCTTAGTGTTTACCCTCCTCATAAGATATTATATGATGATTTTACTGATATACTCACACTTACCTTTTTGGTTATAGTAAATGGCTGGATCTAGTAGGCACTAAAGTAACAGTGGATATGAAGAAAACTATGATAGTTTTCTAAATGAGCAGCTGAATGATATGGGAGCTGTAATGAAAACTCTTGCGGTTTTTCTCAACCAACTATCTAGAGTCATGATTGACCACCTGAACCTTAGTGATTTTTATAAGACATCATATATGCAAGAAACAAATCCCTACAGATGTTCAGGTAATAATCATAAAGGTAAATATATTAAAAAACCTGTGTCAAAGATGTGGAAAGAAACACATAGGAAAATGTTTCAAAGGGATAGAAAGATTCTATAGATGTGGAAATGAAGGTCATAAAGCAAGAACCTGCCATGGAAAAAGGAAGCATCTAGTTGACTCTAGGAAAGGGAAAGAAGTTATTTCTGAAGGATCAATTGAATGTTTTAAATGTGGTGAGCATGGTCATTATGCAGACACATTTCCTATGAAGAAGTTTTGGGAATGGGATCACCAGGATCGTACAAATATTCATTTACAAATACCTAATGCCATTCTGATTGAGGATGAAGAAACTGACAATGACCGGTGAAAGGTATGGATTATTTCTTAACATATGTTTTCCTATTATTGAAATCTTAGGATATGATTCATAATTTTGTTTGTAGGAAAGAAGTATTTCAGAATAAGTTGGTAAATAATGGTTAATGTATCATAAAGAACATTTAATGAGTAAGAGGTCAACATATAAGGGATTCCAGAGTTATGGTAGATTTCAGGATGGTGAAATGCTTAAAAGTATTAAGGCTCTTTTGATAATGGGATTACATTAGAAGACTCTTTATAGTATGTGTAACCCTGAAGTTTGATATATGAAAATTTTATTCAATGAATAATTATCTTTTTTTTGTGTTTATAGTTATAAAGAACCATTTGGGTTTATATGATCCTTGAATTTGAGGCAATTACCGGTTAATACATTTTGGGATGCAAAACGAAAGTTATTAGATAACCTTTGTGGTTAAAATATATTATGGTTATTTTTTATGAATTTATCTCTTTTGGGAATGTTATAAAATTACGTAGTTTTTGAAAAGGGACAACATGCAAACCGTATGACAACCTGTCGCGTCGGACGAAGCTATGGGAATCAAACCCACAACCAAAGTGCGACTAGTATTTATCACCTATCACTGGACTATGTGAAGTCCCTAGATAGTATGACTAATTCTTTTTAGTTATATGATCTTATGAATCAGGAATAAGTTGATTTTGGGTTATCTATGGAAATGATTAACCTATCATGGAGGATATGTGATTAGGTTAATTACTTTTCAGTATGATACTTTAAGAGTAACTGATGTTATTTGGAGATAAATGTTAAGATTTACCTTGGAAGACTACGTGATTAAATCCTTCAGATATTTGGGTTTCAATCTTAGTTTGGATTACTTTGAAAAATTTTAAGGATAATTGTTTATTTAATGGTCTTTCTTGAACCTTGGGTTCTTTTTGTTGAATTTTGGAGATTAAGAGTAGTATTTATTTTTATAAAGGATTATCCTTTTGGTGATTATCTGATCTTATACTAAACGTTTTGGTTTTAGTTAATATCTAAAGACATGGGAAATATATGGTTCATCTTTTGTGGATTATGTGATTCTCTCGAAGTTGATTATAGCACTCTTAATGTGAAAAAAAAAGTCATCCTGAATATTCATCATTTGGAGAAAATATGAGTTTCTGTTAGAAATATAGTAAAAGATGAATGTCTACATGACAAGTAAGTGTATTTCCTTATGTTTTTGGTTAATCTCATAAATAAATTCCTCAACGAAAAGTAACTTTAAACAAAAACATTGTCTGTTAACTTTTTCTACTGGGGAATCAAAGACTGTTTAACCCATCACAAGTTTGTGATTTTCTGGTGGTTAACTTTCTCCTAAACATGTTTCCTAACACTCTCCATCAGAACTTGACCCTTTGTTATCTCCTCCATATCCATGTTTTCATGGAATCTTAGTATGGGTTAACTCGGGTGACCTTTGTGCTTCTCTTTCTTTCTTTTAAAGTGATAGTTTTACTGACTCTTTTTCCGATGTGGGACTTTCAATGAAGTTTCTGAGCCCATTTTTTTTAAATTGCGAGGACGCAATTTCCAAAAGGGGGGAAGGATATAACATCTAAGGTAAATAAAGAATAAAACATATTTCATATTTATTAATATTTTTGAATTAAATAATAATTTTACTTTAAAAGGGTTGTTATGTTTGATAGCGTACCCGATACACAACAATGGGTTTCTTTGAAATCTTATGTTGCACACTAGTAATATAATATTATTATTTTAAATGGTAGTCAGCTCCTAGCCGTTGTATTGGTAGGAATGAACAAAACTAAATAAAATATGATTATACATGTTTGTTAAATGTATTTACATTTATCCAATAAAAGTTAGAGGCTTAAAATGTGAATGAATCTAATTTTAAGCATAATTTACATTAAAAGGCTGATTTATCGCCTTTTAATGGAGAACCCTTTTTAAATCTAGTTTTGGTTACTTTAATACATTCTATATGACCAAATAAAATCCTTCTTTAGAATGGGGACATCAAAATTTACTTTGTGTAATTTTTTGGAATTTTTCTGATAAAGTTCATTTTTTAATGAATAGTGAAAAATATTGTATTTTAATTCAAAAGTGCCTTTTAATATAATTTATTTATATGGTTAGATTATCTTTTTAATTGGTTTTAAAGTGAAATTAAAATATATTTTTACCATTTAATCCAATGTGAGTCATTGGAATTAATTTCACTTTGAAATTGGACATAAACAAGTATCAATCTTTTGATAGTTATTGTTTCATAAAAACACGCTATTTGTTTTGATAACGGGAATTAATTTTAAAGTTAATTAATGCCACTTCTATGTTATGAATTTTTCATAATAGATATCATTTTTGAATTTGGAATATCAAATATAGTTTAGGCTGAATTTTTGGTATTTTTCTGAAAAACTTCAATTTTTGATGAATAGTGAAACCACATAGTGGTAGTTAAAAAAACTGACTTTTTTATTTAAATAAAATTTTACCACTTCTGTGAATTGAATTTCAAAAATCTGACATACATGGTTTTCATCAATAAGTAAAATTTGGTTCATTAAGATGAAAATAATTTTTGGTGAATAGTAACTTTTGACTTTTATTTACCGCGGTTAAAGGTAAATAGGGTAATCCAAGGTTAAAAGAATATTATAATAATTAAAAATTACCTTAACACTTGTCCAAACCTTATTGGTTGAGTCACTAACGACCATGGGCATCTTTGGGTCGATTTTGGGACCCCATTGAGCCACTTGGGAGTGATAATGACAATTTAGATTAATTAATATAATGTAAAGACAAAATTTACATTAACAAAAATGTTTTGGTAATTAATTTTTATATGGTGTTATATAACTCATATTTTCAACTATAAATATTCATTGGAAAGATAAAAATATTTCCTAAATCATGGTATTTGTTTTATAATTTTTAAACATCAAATAAATTAAATTATTTATGACACAATAATGGTGCAGTATTTACCTCATTAATAAATTATTTAAATAAATAATATTATAATTGTAACAGCCCAAGATTTTATAAAAAAAATATTCTTTTTAATTTTATTAAAGTCTTGTGTTGTACGCTACACCAAAAGGAGATTGCACAACACGCATCCTTGACTTGCCTTGCATTACACGCAATCACGACCTTCCTCGATAGCGTGTGTAATACGCAATACCGAGTTTCACTAAACAACGATATGCTATTAAAATATTATTAAAACTAGCCGTTATGAATAGTAATAACCACTTTTTAAAACTCTGTAAATCTTATTTTTTAAAATGAACTTCATTTTTGGATTCGGAGTATCGAATTTAGCCTAAGGTGAAATTTTGGTACTTTTCGGATAACTTTCATATTCTGATGAATAGTGAAAATTACTAAATTATAATTAAAAACAACTTTTTTAATCGAAATAATTAATAGTGATAAATTATTAATTTTAGTGGTTTTAAAGTATATTTAGAATATATTTTTACAATTTAATACAATGTTGGTCATTGGATGTAATTTCACATTTAAACCAGACATAATCAAGTGTCAATCTTTTGATAGATATTGTTTCTTAAAAACACGCTATTTGTTTTAACAGCGGGATTTAATTATAAAATTAATTAATGAAAATTCTATGATATGAATTTGGTAAAATAGACTTCATTTTTGAATTCGGAATATGAAATATAGCTTAGGATGAAATTTTGGCATTGTTCTGAAAAACATCAATTTTTGATGAATAGTGAAACTACTAAGTGGTAGTTAAAAAAAATTAATTTCTTCATAAATCTTAATTTTACCGCTTCTGTGAATGGAATTTCAAAAATCCGAGAGACACGGTTGATGTCAGTAAGTAAAATGTGGTTCAATGAGATGAAAATAATTTTTGGTGAATAGTAACTTTTTACTTTTTTTACCACGGTTAATAGTAAATAGGGTAACTAAGGGTAAATATGATATTACTATTACCCTAACACATGTCCTAATTCTATTGGATAAGTGTAATTCGACCAAAAACAACCTTATGAATATAATATGACCATTTAGGTCCACTTGGATTAGATTATGACATTTAATATTATATTATTTAATGAATAGTTAAAATAGTTAAAATCAAAGTTTAATAACTAAAACATTTTTAATAAGGGGGTATACATAAGATAAATTCGACTATAAATATTCATTAGAAAGCTAAAAAGATTTCCTACATAATGATATTTTATTTATAATTTTAAGACTTTAAATAAATTAATTTATTTATGACACAACGATGATGAAGTAATTACCCTTTTAAGGAAATATTAACATAATTGATGTTATAAATGCTCAAATGAATGTAATTTGAGACTTTTTATGACTTAAACTAATTTTCTAGGTTACTATGATATATTAGTGTTGATTTAATCAACTTGGTTCGAACATATAATTCTGTTATGACTTTTACAAAAATCATATATCAAATAGTGTCAAAATTGACACAAAATAGTTTTTAAATCAAATATTATATTATTAATTGTTATTTTATTCCTAAAAATCTAAGGTTCGGCCAAATGACTTAGATAAGGATATATTTATTAATAATATACAATTTGGGGTTCTTTTGGCATGTTATAGTAAGTGTATTAACCATATAGTGAAAGAAAACAAAAAGACACGGTAAAAGTTAAATTATTTAACTTAGAGTTAAATCTAATTGATAAGGTTAAAATAATAACCTAAACTTGTCTAAATCCTATTGGTTGATAGGATTTCGACCCATACCCATTTTATCTTCGAAATAAGACCCTTTGGAACCATTATAAACCGATTTTGACTTTAATATAAAATAATATTTTGAGATATTCCTAAGGTGCCCCTCTCCTCCCTTATAAAAGGACACCTCCTCCCCCTCCTCCTCACACCAATTTGAGCACTCAAGCTCGGCCAACCCCTGCCAAAATCTCTTCTCCACTTCCCTAGCAACATCCTAGAGGTTCTGGTCTTCCTCAAAGACCAATTTTAGTTCCCTAAGAGGAGGTCTCCAAAAGGCGCTTCAAAGAAGAGGTAATTACCGTTACCAATTCTTTCATCTTTATTTCTTCTTCCACTTCTTCTTCTTAGGTTGTTTCATTATGAAGTAATAACATCAGTATCACTCATATACTGATATGTTATTATAAGTATGAAACAACCCTATTTCACCATCTATCTATCCTACGGAAAAAGAAATCACCGCGCGTGCGTACGTACGGAATACCGTCTCCACGCCGTGGTGTAATCTATTTTCCACCACCACCTTACATGGATGGGTATAATGGTGTAAAGAATAACTATACATAGTTATTAAAACATCATATTGATTCTGATATATTGTATAATCCAATCTAATTCAATTCAATATTTATGGAAATGATATCATCGCTCGTGCGTACGTACGGACTACCGTCTCCACGACGCGATGAGATTCATTCTCCATGTTAACCATTTAAGAATGATTATAAAGTATATATAAGAAATAATAATGAAATATATGACATTATAAAGCTACTGGATTTATGTATATATATATATATGTATGTCATCTACTTACTTCCATTCAAGACAATAGGGAAAGGAAAACAGCGTTCATGCGTACGTACGGACTACCGTCTCCATGAACGGTGTTTTTCATTTCATTTATCTATCTATTATATATATATATATACTGAATATATATGATATATAAATCATATTTTATATTCTGGAAGTAAGTAAATCATGATATAAGTAATAATAATGTCAAGAACAACAAGTCAAAACACCTACGATAAAAGAAACGATTTTACCCAAAACGCTTCTTTAACATGGAATTTACAAAAGAACGGGTAATATAATGTCATAAGTGAACCATATATGATATCATAACAATGAATATGATTCTGTAATAAGTCAATGACATTATTTAAACCATTATACAGGAGCTTCGGACACGTACAAAGCAAATCGGACCTAAGGTAAGGGAAATATCACAATCTCATTTTTATCCGAGATTGTTTATACTTTGGCATTTACTGGGGTGTATTTTATCATCCACATCCATGTTTCCTCAATATGTAATATTTATATCCTTATACAATAGTTTATATTCAATTTTACCCTTCGGTAAATTTTTAGTAAAGGATATGAAAGAAATCTTTTGTCGTTTTTCGTACGAGGTACTTTTTTGACTTTTCTGACAAAAGTACGAGAAGAATGTTTTTTTTAACTTATATGGAATGAATGGATTTTTAAAACATTATTTCCAAGAAGCTTCCTTTACAAGTTTTCAAGTTTATTTTTAATCAACTTCTTTTATTTTAAAGTCGTATGACATGTTTTGAAAGGAAAAATGTTTTTGAAGTAGAAAGGATATTTTCCTCAAGAATGGAGTTCAAGTATTTTATCAAAATTATTTTCCATCTAAGATAATAAAAGGGTTCTGTTTTTATCCCTATTATTACATGGATTTGATTATGTTGTGATGGAAATATTTTTATCTTATATGAATTGTTTTATGATGTCATGTTGTTTAAGAATTCCATTTTTATTACATGGGTTATGAAATGATGTATGGATTATGATTTTGTGGCACACATAAGAATGGTATCATTATGAGATGGGTGGGACCTATATCTCCCTCCAATGCATTGGGTAAAGATTTTATATCTCATGAGATAGACAAGGCTGGAACGGTAGGTTATACCGGTTCAGTGAAATAGGACTGAAACGAGGGTTACTCGATTCAGAAGGGACTTTGTCCACTAAGATAGTCTTGGCAATTAGTCTTGACTAACAAGAAATGATTCTCTATGATTATGTGTGTATGCCACAAAGTTTCATGTTTTAAGTTATGATTATTGGGATTACTTTTTCACTGCCATGATTTATCCCATGATTATGAAATTATGCTCTCTTTTGCAGGTTATGATTTCCAAAATATTATGTTCTTATGAATATGATGTGATAGATATTTATTTTGTTTACCCTTACTGAGCATTTGAGCTCACCCTTTTATGTTTTCTTTTCCCCAGGATATAAAGAAAGGTTTTAGGTAAAAAAAAAGGGAAGATCTTTATGGGAGATTTTGAAGATCTTTCACCACGATTAGAAGATTATAGTCCGAGTTTCCAAAGACACTAAACTATTACGGTCCTTGTGTGTGTGTGTTTGTAATGTACTAAGTATTCCGCAAAAGTAATGTAATGTCCATGTATGTCAAGATACGGGTCTTTACAATAATGATTATAATATTATCCAAAACATGTCCAATTCTGATTGGATGATTTTATTTCGACCATGAGTCATCTTATCTTCATCTTTAATGTTTTTTGGACCTTTTGAAACCAAATGTCATTATATAATAAAATAATATTTTCACACTTTCCTAAAGAGCCCCTCCTCTCCCTTATAAAAGGAGACCATTTCTATCCAATTCCTCACACCTCTCAAGCCATTTTTCTTGTCAAAACTCTTCCCAATTAAGCTCCCTACATCCCTCTCCTCCCCTTATAAGCCTTACCTTAGGCATAAGGCACTTAAAGAAGTCCTTTGTTTCAAACCAAAGGGAGTTACCCAAATTAAAGGTAACAGTTTCTCTTAAATTGTTCTCTTTTATTTTACTTCTCCAACCCCTAAACTCTTTTTATTATTTTCTTTTGTAACAACACCAGTATAATAAATATACTAGGATTTTTTTATGAGAAGTATTTTAACTACACTTACACACACCTCCATCTAATGGATGAAGAACATAATGTTTCTGTGGATGACAAACTAACGCCTCACGAAACGATGATTGTTCAAATATCTCCAACCGCCTCTCATAGTGGCCATTACGATGGAACTATATTTATATATGATATATATTATGTTTATGTTTTATTTATGCTTCTGTATTTTCAATTTATAGCACGCTTTTATGGTTTCCATAGTGGGTAAATACGATAATATCATTTGAGGAAGCGCGGACTATCGCCCCCTCAAAGTGATGTGACTCATTAATGCCTTATGTGGGATATATAAAGGATAGAGTTAATGATATTATATATGATATTATACTAGAATTATAATATATCTATGTATCATTATGTTTTAATTCCATTAAAATAAGAAATAGAAATGAAAGTAGCGTTCATGCGTACGTACGACTTACGGTCTCCATGAACGGTGCATTTCATTTCTTACCTCTAAATGTTATGTACTATTATAAATACATTTATATACTGGATATATATGATATATATGATATCTAAATCATGAATATAATTCTGGATATAATGAACATTTGACCATATGAACTACATGTAATTATAAGTTCATTTTTGACTCAAGTACCAAATATCGACAAAACGAACATTATTAACTTAAATGATTACATAATGTTTATAACATGGTAATAAGTGATATAAAAGGAATAAAAAACTTTAAAAAGGTTATTAAGAAAGTAGAAATTAACTTTAGTTTATTATTCAGGAGATAAAAGAACGATCGAGTCAAGTCGGACACGAGGTAAGGGATCCGACCTCTCTCTTTCTTTTCAAGTACTCTCTTTTATGTCATTTATTTTATGCTCCACGTACTTATGTATGAGGATGTTATTTTATATTCACCATAATTTAATTTTTATTTTCATATGATGGGAGACCCCCTCTTACTCTCGTCAATTCATTTTAAGAATTTTTAAGTGGCGTCGTTAGGCTGCCGAATTTTTGTAAGGGATTTTCTTATCTCACTTTTAATTCCATGAGATTTCCATTGTCCGTCACTTATTTATTGAATGCGGTGTATTGTGTACTGAAATTTGATATATATTATCATGATTCTATTTATATTCATGGTATTCTGTGATTCATTTGGTGCTTATTAACTTTTGGTCAAATGACTCAGTTGATTACAACGTGGTAAAGGGTTTCATCTCACTTTTTATTCCTGTGAGATTCATGCTATATTTGCCACTATTTCCTTTTGTGTGGTGTATGTACTACCCATAATTGTACTCTTTGTGTAATATACTTTCATTTATGAGTATTTACATCTTCATTGTATGAACCTTCTTTCATGTGGCATATGTTTTGTAAGTTACCAAATCGGTAAGGGAACATTTGACCCTCATCTATTTAAAAGACTTATTTTTGTTATGTCTTTTAATTTACATCTTATTATGTTGAGATATGTTCTTCTATATCATCATTGATATAAACTTTATTTCCAAGTGATGAGATACCCTTTTTCTCTCATCAACTCATCTTCTGAATTTTAAAGAGACGTCGTTAGGCTGTCGAATGTTTACAAGGGAACTTCTTAACCCAATTTCAATTCTTCAGGTTCAACTTGTACTTCTTGAATATGTCATACTATTAATATGTGTGAATGACCTCTGATTGTTTTACACTTAATATCCACTTATATTGGGTTTATTTATATTTTTCACACATAATTATGTGATTTATTTATCCTTAATTTAAGGATACCATCTTTATAAGAGATTTTATCTCAATTTACATTTCCATTGAGACTTCATTGTTGTTATGCACCAATTCACTCTTATATGGTGTATATAATATTCTTTAAAATATTATATCATGAATCCCTTTATTCTCATGATATTATAAAGTTATTATTAGAAGTTATTCTTCAATTATTTGTATTCAAGAATCTCTCTTTTTGTTAAAAAACTCTTTAACTAAAAGATCATTTTAAATGTTTTAAAGATTTATTCTTCTAAATATTTCTCATTAATGTCCATGTTTTCAAAATGGGTTTTAGGATTTATTTATATGGACATTAATGTTTTCAAATGATAATTCTTTTAAAAATATTCAAAGTGGTATGGGACACTTTGATTCAAAAATCACTTTTTAAATGGTTTTGAAAATGATTTGATAAAACATTGTTTATTTCAATATCTTGATTTGATATATTGGAATGTGGAAATTTTATATTTCCTTTATACATGTGTTATATGTTATGATTATGTTATGGTTATTGGGCATTGTTTTCGTATACGGGTGGTTCCGTGATAAACCTAGGGCGGGTGAGCCCGAGATAGCTCTCCAATGCATTGGGTAACGTGACGGAGGTAAATGTGATGTTTCTCCTAAGAGATTTAGGGAATATACCGTGATGGGTATTCCAAGTGTAACTCCCTATGTAGATATGATAGCTACAATGTAATTTTGATATAGATGTCATAAGTAACCTTTATGATTTATGATTTGTGTGTGTTATTCATAAATCTCATGATTTCATAAGGTATGTTATGACTGAAAAGTATGGTTTCATTGATTTGTATTTATTGATGGGATGATGTTTTCCTTCCTTATTTTATAACCCTTACTAAGATTTTTATGCTCATCCCAAGTTTTTAAAATGTTTTCCACATGAATTAAAGATGAATAGGGTCAAAGATTGGATCAAGGAAAAGTCATGCTATCTAAAACATGAAACTAGACATGTTTCTTTTTAAGATTTTTTCTTTTATTAAAACAATGGATACTGAGTAGTAGTGTCCACTTGTAATATTCAAGTTGTAATGTAATAGTTATGGCCTAATTCTCTAAAACTTTAAACCTGAAAAGATCCTCAATGTGGATTATTCATTTAATTCAATAATATGCAATGTTTAAGGTCGGGTCCTTATAAACAGTTTTGGGAAAACCGTTGGTATATGTCCAAATTAGTGACCTATACCAATGTTTTTGGTCAAACCATTGGTATAGGTCCATATAAGTGAACTATACCAACGATTTTCCCAAAACTGTTGGTATAGATCTTATTTCCAGTAGTGATCAGATGGCGCCTTCTGAGTTGCGGTAGTTGTGGATTCAGATTGATGACCTAATGAAGAAGGCCTTTATCTGGCCGAGTGTGTCACCGTGGGGTGCTCCAGTCTTGTCCGTGAAGAAGGCATAGGGTGTTCTAAGACTGTGCATAGACTACCAGAGACTGAATCAGGTGACAATCAAGAACCGTTACCCCCTCCCAAGGATCAACGATCTTTTCCGCCAGTTAAAGGGAGTATGTTGGTTATCTAATATTGATCTGTGGTCTGGATATCACCAGTTGAGGGTGAAGGAGGGTGACATCCTGAAGACTGCTTTCAGGTGCAAGTATAGGTACTTCAAGTTCGTGGTCATGCCCTTTGGTGTTACGAATGCACCAGTCGTGTTCATGGGACTCATGAACTCTATCTTCCACAAGTTTCTGGACCGGTTCATCGTCATGTTCATCGACGACATCCTAATCTACTCAATGTCACAGGAGGAAAACACCAAGCATTTGATTACTGTCTTGGAGGTCCTACGACATCACCAGCTCTATGGGAAGTTATCCAAGTGAATGTTTTGAATGCGAGAGGTGAAATTACATGGACACGTGGTGTCTTAGCAGGGGATAGCAATAGACCTATCAAAGGTCGAAGCAGTTGTTTCTTGGGAAGCACCCAATAATGTGGTAAAGGTTCGTAGCTTCTTGGGTCTAGTGAGCTATTATTGGTGGTTTTTACCTGACTTCTCACAAGTTATAGCTCTGTTGACATCCTTGACCAGGGATGACCAGGCCTTTGTGTGGAGCGATTAGTGTCATGCATCTTTCAGATACCTGAAGGGAAAGCTGGTCAGTGCTCCAGTGCTCAGGTTGTCAAAGGAAGGGGTGATGTTTGAGGTGTTTTGTGATGCCTTCGGCTTAGGTTTGGCGTGTGTGCTGACGCAGCAGTGAGGAATGATCTCTTAATATTTCAGGTAGTTATGTCCCCAAGAACATAACTATTCCACCCATGATCTGGAGCTTGCAATGATCATATTCGTGTTGAATTTGTGGCGACATTACCTCATCAGGGAGTTCTTTGTGGTCTTCACAGATCACAGGAGTTTGAGGTATATCTACTCCCAACGAGACCTAAACTTGCGGCAGCGAAGGTGGATGGCGTTTCTCCAGGACTACGACTTCGATATCTCTTACATCTCAAGAAAAGAGAACGTGGTGGCCGATGTATTAATGAGGAAGTCACGGAAAAAGGTAGTTCGAGAATCCATGGATGCTTGGAAGGTGATGGAGGAGTTGGTCTCTTTGCATTTGGATGCGATAGTGGATGGTGCCAAAGGCTGTTTATTTCAGATGATAGTGTAGTCTTCCTTGGTGCAGAAGGTGGAAGAGTCTCAGTGGGGAGACTCATAGACTGAAGTGATGTGTGATCGTGTTGACCAAGGAGTTACTCCAGAAGGATGGTCGGAGTATGGTTAGACTCGGATGTTGTTTCATGAGAAGTTGTTTTCCCTAGTGACAATGCGCGAGGGAGTTCTTTGTGAGTTATATAGCTCACCCATGATAATGAATCCAGGAATTTCTAAAATGTACTGAGGATTGAGGAAACATTTTTGGTGGAATGGGGTGAAGCGGGAAGTGGCAGAGTTTGTGGTAAGGTACCTAGTGTGTCAGTAGGTGAAGGTTGAGCACTGTGTTCTTGGCGGTTTATTGCAGCCCTTAGATGTTTTCGAGTGGAAGTGAGATGACATCTCGATGAATTTCGTTATAGGATTACCCAGGATTCGGGGAAGATGTGATGCCCTTTGGGAAGTAGTGGATCGGTTGACGAAGTTAGCTCAATTCTTAGCGATTAAGGAGTCGAGCACAGTATATGCCTTAGCATAGAGGTATGTGGATGATGTGGTGAGACTGTATGGAGTTCCAAGATACATTGTTATGAATCGGGATACACATTTTACATCGCGAGTCTGGAGGGGATTGCATCATGCCTTTGGCACTCAGTTACGCCTCAGCACTACTTTTCACCCTCATATGGATGGACAGACTGAAAGGACCATCCAGACATGGAGGACATGTTACAGGCATGTGTTCTGGACTTTAGTGGTTCATGGGTACGACATTTTCATTTGGTAGAGTTTTCTTACAATAATAGATATCACTCTACCATTGGAATGGCACCATTCGAGGCTTTATACGGAAGTCCATGTCATTCACCCCTATGTTGGACAGAGGTTGGGGAAGTAGCCCTTCTTAGACCAGAGGTAGTGTAAGTTTTATCTTATACGTGAGAAGATGAAGGCGGCTCGAGAGAGGCAGAAGTTTTATTCCAATCACAAGAGGAGGCACATGGAGTTCGAGGTTGGGGACCATGTGTTCTTGAAGGTTTCCCCTCAGTGTAGACAATGGAGGTTCGGTAAGGGAAGAAATATTTCTCCTAGTTTCATTAGGCCCTTCAAAGTTTTGGGATGAGTTGGTGAGGTGGCATATCATCTAGCATTTCCACCATGGTTGGAGAGGGTCCACAACATCTTTCATGTCTCTCTGATCCATCGGTATCTACACGATGACTCCCATGTCATTGATTGGGGAGAGTTAGATATCGAGGATGGCGCGACGTTCATGGAGCGACCAGTAAAAATTGAGAATCATGAGGAGAAGGTGCTTTGTGGATAGACCATTCCTTTGGTTCATGTGTTATGAAGGCATGGTGGCCTCGAGGAGAGTACATAGGAACGAGAGGCACAGATGCGTGCCTAGTACTCGAAGCTGTTCTGAGTTTTTTCCATTATGTTTTGCTTCATTCTTTGCTTGTGATGTAATGATTGAACTCGGTTGATTTAATATGATTTGTTTCCTTGTTCTCTAAATGTGTGTGAAAAGTCCTAATTGTGAATAGGGGAGGACCTGATCCATAATCAAGACTCATTAATACGAATGAGATTAAACCCATGTGGGTGAGTCGGTGACGCACAAAGCAGATAGTATCTTGGCATGGGAAAGGGGATTCCCTGATTCATAATATGGGTTAGTGTTTTGTTTTGTGTTTATACGGTGTGTTTAGTGGGTGTTCTTGGATGTTGAGGTTTTCACTCCAGCTTTCGAACAAATAGGGTGGTTTATCCTTGAGGGGTATCTTAAGGGGTGGTTGTTAATACCCCTCTTCCATCTGGTTTAGTTTTGAATTCTTAAGGATGAGAATAGTTTGAGAGGTATCTGATGTAATAACTCGAACCCCTTCGGGTCATTCCTTTGTAAAAAAATTGTGTTTGGGGTGTTTTAGGGGATTTCGGTGACTCATTCTGAGAGTTTTCCAAAAAAAAATATAGTTTTGAACGATCGGTATCGGTGAGTCAAGGGAGTCGGCATTGGTGAGTCAGGGGCGTCGACATCAGTGAGTCGGGGGCATCGACATCAGTGAGTCAGGGGTGTCGGTATCGGTGAGTCAGGGGCGTCGACATCAGTGAGTCAAGGGCGTCAGCGTCGGTGAGTCAGGGGTGTCGATATCAGTGAGTCGGGGGCGTCGGCATCAGTGAGTCGGGGGCATCAGTGTCAGTGAGTAGAGGGCGTCAGGGTCGATGAGTCGAGGGTATCAGTGTCGGTGATTCAGGGTGTCGGTGAAAGGGCGTTGGTGTCAGGGCGTTGATGAGTCAAGGTGTCGGTGAGTCGTTGCATCGGTAGCTTAGCATCGGTAGCTCAGTATTAGTAGATCGCGTCGGTATCTCACCCGACGGTGGATCAACGTCGGTGACTCACCCATCGGTGACTCATTTCTAGTTTTTCCAGTTTTTCCCATTTTTCCAGTTTCACCCTTCTTACGTTTTATTTGACGTAAATTGAGTTTAAAGGCTTGTTTGAGCATTTTAAATGTGTTTCAAAGGATATTAATTATATCTTAAATATCCTAATGCTTCCAAACTTTGTAATAGTCAAATCTATGTAAATCTTAACCACGTTCTGACTTTAATGGCCCTTGAGACCGTTTCTCTTTCTGTTGATATATGATTTGTCTCTTCAAAGCCATGATCTTCCCCACCCAATGTGTTTTTCGTTACCTCTTGGTGTGCCTAAATCATTCCTCTCTAGACGAGTTTTGCACCTATGCTAGAGCCCCCTCCTACTTAGTTTTATTGGAGTTTCTTGTTGCTCGTACGAACCCTTGTTTTGGCGCAAAGAGGAGTTTCGGTCGCTTGTTGTTTCAATAGGGATTTCTTCTACCTCTATTTAATTGTGCATCATGCGGGATGGGTGTACTGATGATTCCTTATAAAGAAAGGGTGAATAATTTTCTAAAAATGAGTAATAAATAAGAAGGGAATATTATCAAAAGATAACAAGGGTCAATAAAATAACGGTCTGGGAGTGGTTTGATGTTGATCCCCGATTTTATTTGATTTTTTTATGGTTTGTTGTGGGTGTCACTAGTGCAGAAAACGTTTTTTACGTCGGTTATTTTTCATTTTTTACGTCGGTTTCTAGCCAATGTTAATACGGGCGACGTTATAAATAATGTTTTTGACGTCGGTTATTTAAAAACCGACGTCAAAAACATAAAATCGTGATGTTTATGACGTCGGTTATTTTAGAACCGACGTGATAAATAAAATGGGAAGGGTTTATCACGTCGGTTATTTAACAACCGACGTGATAAAAGGTCTGGAAAATGGTTTATCACGTCGATTATTAAAAAACCGACGTGATAAAAGGACGGGGAAATGGTCTATCACGTCGGTTATTAAATAACTGACGTGATAAACCGAGGGGCGGGGGGTTTATCATGTCGGTTATTATGGAACCGTCGTGATAAACCGGGGGGGTTTATCACATCGATTATTAAACAACCGACGTGATAAACCGGGGGGCGGGGGGTTTATCACGTCGATTTTTTAATAACCGACGTGATAAACCGAGGGGAGGGGGGTTTATCACGTCGGTTATTATATAACCACCGTGATAAACTGAGGTGAGGGGGGTTTATCACGTCGGTTATTATATAACCGCCGTGATAAACCGGGGGGAGGTGGTTTATCACGTCGGTTATTAAATAACCGACGTGATAAACCATTTTCCAGGCCTTTTATCACGTCGGTTATTAAATAACTGACGTGATAAACTATTTCCTAGGCCTTTTATCACGTTGGTTATTAAATAACCGACGTGATAAACCCAATTTTTTAAAAAAAAATTGAATGCAGTCATCTGCTCTCCACCAGAATCAACCAGAAAACAAATCAAGAAATCGTACCACAAAAACAGAAGTAGATCAAAATTAAGCATGTACATTGATAACATATAAAACTTACCCCCTAGACAGCCCCCACCCTCATGTATACCCCATGGACAGCCCTCCCCCACCCCGTTGGAGCCCTCACCCTCATGTATACCCCCTGGACAGCCCTCCCCCACCCCATTGGAGCTCCCACCCTCATGTATACCCCTTGGACAGCCCTCCCCCACCCCATTGGAGCCCCCACCACACTCCTGGACTGCCCCCCGACCCCCGGACAGCCCCAAACACCCCTCGACAACCCCCCACCCTCCTGAACAGCACCCCCTCACCCCCTCACCCCACTTGACAGCCCCCACCACACCCCTGTACAGCCCCAAACACCCCTGGACAACCCCCCCCCCCCCCCCCACCCTCATGTATACCCCCCCCCCCCCCGCCCCTGGACAGCACTCCCACACCCCTGGACCGCCTTCCCACACCCCTGGACAGCCCTGCCACCCCCTGGACTGTCCCCCCACCCCACCGGACAGCCCTCCCAGACCGCTGGACACCCCCCAACCCCACTGAACACACCCCCACACCCTTGGAACCCCTCCCCCACAGACCCAAAACCATACCAGAAAAACCATCATAAGTAAACCAAAACAAGAAGCAGAGCAAAATTAAACATTCACTTATATAACATTCAAAACTTACACTATCAACTTCAAAAAAAACTAAATCCAACCTAAACAACTACCAAATACACAATTACAATGACAATATTAAAAATTGCATTTTATATTACAAACAACTAAAATTCAATCAAACTTGTAAAATAATTTGACCATTCCACTTGTAAGTGTTTGATGTCTTCAGCAGTATAGGGTTTAGGGTCATCAAAAATCTACAAATGAAAAAGAAAGTAGTTAACGTGTATAATGAATAAATCAAATTGAAATATTATGGCAAAGTTTAAGAGGAAATCGTACCAAGTCAAAATTCACAATTGTCCCAGTTGTTATTATTTCATACATAAATCTTAACATATAATATCTGCATTCGATGAGGCCTTGTTGTTCATGACAATTCTGTTTGAATGAGTGTAAATTTAATATATTATTTTTATGTAATAAATCAAAAAGTACAAATTATAAATGGATATTTACC
Organism: Viscum album; assembly: GCA_963277665.1. NCBI lineage: Eukaryota > Viridiplantae > Streptophyta > Magnoliopsida > Santalales > Viscaceae > Viscum > Viscum album. Next base: position 1,898,010,556 of record OY728123.1, read on the forward strand.
TTCGCATTTACATATTTGATCTTTGCACTTCTTTTCTTTGTGTTTTTTCGAAAGTAGGCCCATGCACTGTTAGAAAATAATACGAATGGGGTAAATTTAAAATTCATTATAATATATAAAACTATTGAGAAATTGAAACTTACTTTTCCAATATATTCTTAAAACTTTCCCGCACATCACCATGGACAGAGCATATCCAATAAAGGGCTTTCTCCCTTGGGCAAAAAACCCCTAACATCCAATGATCACTGATAAAAGAAAATTTGACGTTAGTGGTTTTTTATGTTAAAAGATAATTAACTATTTGAGAGAATTGTGTTTCATACCTCTCACAAAAAGGCATCATCCAACATTGTGTGATTATATTCTTTTCAAATCTTTCAGCAATATAAACCATTCTTTGTCCCTCATTCAATGCACATGCTTCAGGGGAAATCAATTGCGGGTCCATGAATCCATATACTTCTGTCAACTCATTCCTCTCACAAATTTTATAAAGATACCTAATAAAAAACATACATAAGTATACATTTTTAATAAATATAACGGAGGGAAAAGGTGTTAAGACTTACATGGAAAAAATTTGCACCACGTTGATGCCCAACTTATCTCTAGTAACAAGCTCCATGATATCAGTTTTTATAATACCCACTCTTATTTCACGTCCAAAAACATGAGCTTCCATTGGAAACTCATAATAACCCGACAACAAATGTGAATATCTTGACAATCTATCAAGACCATTTGAATCTGTATCTGATGTCATAGCCATTTGTCTTTGTTGTTGTCTATACAGTATTTCTTTACCTTTGAAGTATTCCTGTAAAAAAAATTGAAAAATATATTAGTTTTCAAATGATAAAACAACTTTAATAAAATAAAATAAAATAAAAGATATAACATTCATACCTCTATGGTAATGAGTCGAAGAAGTCTGGATGGCCAAATTAAAAAATGGCTGATACTCTGTCCAACTGTCGCCACCTCATCTGTAGGTATTGGTACCCTAGTTGATCTATCTATAATATCCTGTACAGTAACCCTCTGATTCTCTACCTCTAATTGTTGATGATGAACTGTATCTCCTATACAATATATCAACCCATATGCTACTATATGATGTTGAGAATCATCAACATACAACTCGAAATAAGTATGAAGCTGCGGAGGAGGCGTAGGATAAAAAATGGGGTCTGCAGGCTGAGGTGGGGGAGTGGGAACTACTGGCGGAGGTGGAGGATAAATAATGGGGTCTGCAGGGGGAGGTGGAGGAGTGGGAGCTGCAGTCTGAAATTGTCTTTTCATTTCTGCAAACATAGACTGCATCGACTCTCTAATCTTGTCCTCCATCGTTGCATTAATATTATGAACTTCAGCCTCCAAGGATTCTATTTTTTTTATAAACCCCCTCAATGTTAGAAGTTGAAGAACGTGGAAACACTTTTCTTACCGATACACCTGCCGGATATCCTCATACATGACCAGGATGTTCGGGCCTTCCCAATGCTGCAAATAAAATATCTTCCCTCCCAGTAGCTGTAAATGTCCCCTCTGAACTCTGCTCCTTAAGAGAGTCCTGTATTAATTAATTGAACATTTCTGTAATGATTGAAATTATATGAAGAAAATAGTTAACTTAAATAAATAAAATAGATATCTTACAATCCTCTCAGCTACGATTCTCGATTCTTCCGAAAGATATTGCCCTTTTTTCCCTTCCGAGCTCTCTTCCATTTTTCATGTCTAGATGGAGGGGATGGAGGGGCCACCTCTCCAGAGCTTGAAGACTCAGCTCTTAGTTGTTGAAATTTTTCCGCCATCATTTGTTCTTCCAATAATGCATACCCTCCCCGAGATAAACTATGAGGGTATACATTTTTAGATTGGATCTCCTGATGAGACTTCCTTGTTTGCTGTAATTTAAGAATAAGAAATCATTAACAAAACATTAATAAAATCATTTATATAAGAAAGTTTATAAAAGTTTACATTGCCCTTACCAGAAATGACTCTTTTCTTCTACTTTCAAAAAACTGTCTCCATGTGTCTTCATCTATAAAAGGATATATATGACATGGATTGTCATGACTCCTATGACCATAAATGAAATCAGGTGAGAGGGTTGATTTGAAATCCCTCCATCTCCTGGCAGCCAACGATAAGCATTTCTTCCTGACTCCTCCAGTGTCAGGAATATCAAATGTCATCTGATAAAGAAGAGGTTAAACATATTATATATACTAGAAACATTAAAATAATAGTCAAACAATGACAAAAGATCTTACCAAAATCGTCTCCCACAACTGAGAGATAATCGCTTTATCCACACTTCTCCAATCATCATGCAGAATTTTTACTTTGCTCTTAGCCTGAGTTGCTACAAAACTCTTAAAATCTTTTGCATTCGGACCTCTAGGAATATCATCATCATCAAACTCAACGACTATCCTCTGATCCTGCATACGGGCAAGTGATAATTTTGGTAAACGTGTGAACCCACGTTTACCAACCTTTGAACTCTTTGTCGTAATAGGAGCATGTGAATGTTCATCCCCAGAGGTATGAACAGCAATATGCTCCTCTCCAGAATCATGTGGTTGATCATCTGAATGATCTGTCATTATCCTTCAAATCAAAAAAAACAAACATCAGTTCACAAATATACAAATTCAAATATTTTAATACTACTGTAATCAGAAAATAGAAAAGTGTACTAAGTTACATAATAGTAAACATTGGTAATATGGTAAGCATGTTAAACAATGGTAAATATGGTCAAGATGGTCAAGATGGTCAAGATGGTAAACATGGTAAAAATTGTAAACCTGGTAAACATGGTAAACATGGTAAAGTAATTGTCAGTGAACAAAAATAATAGATATATAATTCATGTAATGGTTATAAACATGATAAAGTAAACTAAACAAACTTAAAACAAACAAAAAAATATACTTATTTTGTTTTAAAACATGTTTTAATAAATAAAAAACTTACAATATCTAACATTTATGGAAAAAATAAATGTAAACAAGAAATAAACATTCTTTTTTTTCTCTTTCTTAGCAAAAGGCAGGGGCCGGGAAACAATGTGTTACCTGTAATTTTAGGAATGTACAAATGGATTGTTTTCCCAAATTATCTCGTCATGATCGTTCCTTATGGCACAAACTATGTCTTCAACATGATCATCATTATGTTCTGTTAATCTTTCCATGGAAGTAGGGATCTCACATAAATCAGCATATTCATCAATTTCATCCTCACCAACATATTGTTTTTTCCCTTGTAAAACAACAGCCCATTGAATATCTGATTGATCTACTACATAGAAAATTTGTTTTTCATGTGTTGCCATTATAAAAGAATCAGTTGTGTCTTCCAATCTATTCAGATTAACAAGTGTCATTCCAAATTCATCGTGTCTGACACTGTTGTTACCGTTAAACCATTTACAGTTAAAAACGGGAACTTTAATTTTAAAGTAATCAACCTCCCATATGTCTTCAATCACTCCATAATATGCACTTGATGCAGAAATTGAGTTTTTGTCCTTAGCACTCGAAAAATGCATTGCTTCTGCAAACATCAATACACCACTATTCTGAACTGCACTTCTGTTGTCCTGAGCTTTTGTATGAAATGTATAACCATTAATGTCATAACCGGACCATGTTATCACATTTAAACATGGACCACCCACTATCCATTTTAATATCTCTGATACATCTGATCTACCAAGCAAAGTCTTTTTAATCCATGACAAAAAAGTTTTGTTGTGCTCATTCAAAATCCACATTTCTTTCTTCTTTGGATGACATTGTTTCAACTCATTAATATGCAATGTGATATACGGTTGAGCATCAGCTATGTTATTCAAGATGTATGATTCTAACTTCTTCATCTGTTCAGCTGACAATGATTTGACTTTCAAGCCGCGAATCCCCTTTCTCTCATTATTAACTCGTTCATGACGAGATGGAGGCAAACCTATGTGTTGCGCCGCAGCCAAGTAGCTCATACAAAACTCTGTTACCTCCTCATAAATATACTTTTCAATAATGGAGGCTTCAGGTCGATATAGATTTTTAACATACCCCTTTAATATTTTCATATACCTTTCAAAAGGATACATCCAATAAAGATATACAGATCCACAAAGCTTTATTTCTCGAACCAGATGAATCATTAAATGCACCATTATATCAAAAAAAGTTGGAGGAAAATACATTTCCAGTTGACAAAGTATAAAAATTGCATCCTTTTCCAAAATGTTCAAAGCATTCACATCAATCGCCTTGTTACAAATTGAATTGAAAAAATAACACAACTTCATTATAGTTTTTTTGACACGAATGGGAAATATTCCACGCAATGCAACTGGTAGAATTTTTTGCATCATGACGTGACAATCATGTGATTTCATACCTATCAACTTCAAGTCCTTCAATGAGACAAAAATTTTTACATTAGAAGAATAACCTTGAGGCACTTTGGTATCATGAAGACACTAACAGAAGCTAATTTTCTCCCTCTTCGATAATGTATGACAAGACGGGGGAAGAAATGTTCGTCTTCCTTTAGGAGTGGGAGCTAACTCCAAACGTATTCCCATTGATAGTAAGTCTAATCTTGCATTCAACCCATCTTTAGTCTTTCCTTTAATATCTAACAATGTTCCAATCAAAGAATCACAGATATTCTTCTCCACGTGCATGACATCAATATTATGTTTAACTTCATGATACCTCCAATATGGTAGCTCAAAAAAATGACCTTTTCTTCCAAATATGTCTATCATTACCAGATTTATGTGTCTTTCCCAATGTCACATCAAGGTTTTTCACCCTCTCAAAATACAGATCAGGGGATAAAGGTTTTGGAGCAGTATCAAATTCTTGTGAGCCATTGAATGTCTTTTTTAGTCTTGTATAAGGGTGTTCCATAGGAAAAAACTTTTGATGACCCATGTACACTGTTTTCCTCCCATGATGCAATTGACAATATGACGTCTGTTGTTCGCAAATTGGACATGATTTATGCCCTTTAACACTATATCCAGACAAATTTCCATACGTTGAGAAGTCATTTATAGTGAACAGAAGCACTGCATGCAGTTGAAAATATTCTATTTTATAAGAATCATACACCCTAATACCATCAGCCCATAACAGTTTCAAATCATCAATCAACGGTGAAAAGTAAACATCAATATCATTACTGGGTTGCTTTGGACCAGAGATCATTATACTCAACATGACATATTTGCGCTTCATACAAACTTCAGGAGAGAGGTTGTAAATTACCAATAAAACAGGCCATGAACTATGTGTGCTACTGAGGGTTCGGTATGGATTCATTCCATCTGTGCACAACCCTAGTCTGAGATTTCTAATTTCATTTCCAAATGTAGAATATTGCGCATCAATTTTCTTCCATTGTGGGAAATCAGCTGGATGATGTATTTTTCCATCACATACCCGCTCTTCAGCATGCCATCTTAACCTTTTTGCATCATGTGAATTAGCAAATAAACGTTTGAAACGATTAATTATAGGAAGATACCAAAATACCTTTGAAGGGAGCTTTGTAATCTCTACACTAGCTTGTGATTTTTCTTTCACCTTATATCGTGATGTCCCACATTTAGGACACTGACAGAAATTCATATTCCTTCCTATATATAATGCAGTCATTCGGACAGGCATGTATTTTCTTGTATCCCAATCCCATCGGGCATAATATTTTTCTTGGCTTTGTAATGTGAATCTGGAAGATCATTATCTTTTGGAAGAATGTCTTTCATCAATTGTAGCAGCTCTGTAAAACTTCTGTCACTCCATCCATGTTTCGCCTTCAGGTTAATCAATCTTAACACTGCCGACAAAACCGTAAAATCTATACAACCAGGATATAATGGTTTTTCAGCATCACCATATAGACGCGCAACTGTCGGTTCTATCTCAATTTGTTCTGCTACAATATCGCGAATCATTTCTTCAATTCCATCGGAGTTACCATCTTGCGAATCATCATCATCAGTGACATTTTGTCCAGTTTCACCATGCCAAATCCAAGGGTTGTAACTCGGATTAAAACCATGACAAATCAGATGATCTTTTATCTCTCTACTTTTCAACTTCTTCATATTCAAACATTTCAGACATGGACAGAAAAAAATGTCACTACTTGGAACATTTCGTTTTGTAAATTCCAAAAAGGCATCAACACCTTCCTCAAATTCATTGCTCATTTGATGTGCCGTAATCCAACTTCGACTCATTATTACCTATAACAAATATCAACAAAAAATATATATTTTTAAGATAAGACAAATATATGTTTATATGAAAAAAATAATAATTTGAATGTAAAACAATTTAAAATATAAAACAAATCTATGGGTATTTAAGAAAATATGCTTGAATATTATTTTTTAAAAAAATATAGTTAGATATAACAGTTTTAAATTTCATTGAATCAAAGAAAACCATGCTGCCTACATAGTTGATAGAAAATTGGAGAAAATGGAGTAAACCTGAGAATCACCCCCCACCCCCCAGACAACCCCCAAAACCCTCTGGACAGGCCCTCTCTCCCTTGGACAGCCCCCCACACCCACCCACCCCCTTGGAGCATCCCTGGACACCCCCCAACCCTCCGGACAGCCCCCCACCCCTCTAGACAGCACCCCCCACCCCTCCTGGACACCACCCCCCACCCCTACCCCTTGGACACCCCCAACCCTCTAGACAGCCCCCCACCCCCCCGGACAACCCCCAAAACCCTCTGAACAGGCCCTCACCCCCGTGGACAGCCACTCACACCCACCCACCCCCTTGGACACCCCCCCAGACACCACCTGTTTCCACATCTTTGATATAACATATTTTTTTTAAAAACATGACATTATTAAAAATGTTTCATGAAATATGATGAAGAGTCCAATCGTATTTCTTATGAAATTTTTCTTACTAGAAAGGGTCTTAGTATTGGATAGAATAGTAAATAAAGTGGCATAAAACAGTAATATAATCCTAAAAAATGCAAATAATCCAGCTTAAATATTTGAATAAATATGTTTGTAATCAACCATCAAATCCAAAAGGTGTATGAGAGAACAATTAGAGAAAAACTAGCAATGAGAGATCATAGTCATTGAGGGGGGATGGTGTCAAAGGAAACACAAAATCAAATGAACCGAGACCACTTTATGAAGTAATCCATGAAAAAGAAAAACCTACATCAAATAAAATCGTGAAACATCAAAAAACAAACAAATACCCATTTGAAATAGAATCTAGTATCTTGATTCAGAAACTCTAAAAAATAAATAAATCACAATCTCATTGATTGAATCCTGAATTTCTAAAATAGAACAATACAGTGGTTTCACTTTGGTTGGTGGTGCAATTATTTGTTGTATTCGATCATCAATTAGTTTTGTGACATAAAATCAAAAAATCTTGTGAAATACATATAAGTAACATTCATTATTCAAGTTCACATTCTTTTTGTAAAATTACCCATGTCTATATTATCATTAATAAAAAAACATTATCATTATTCTCAACTAAAATCATGAGAATTGTGATATTCCCATTTTTATAAACATATATTAATGATGTTATGATAGAGTTTATCATAACTAATAATATTAAAAATGGTATACTTATCTGTAGTAGAGTCCTATAAGACAAAATGGATGCACGATATTTCTGTGACATTTAGATTTTTTAAAGGGATATAATGATGTTTAATACTTCCCAGAAGGGTGAAATTATAAGGGAGTTTAGTGTCTTCTAAAAATACAAAGTGGGTAAAAGTGAATTTGTTTCCATTAAAGAAAACAAATGGTTTATCATAGATTTATTAGACTCTATGAGGGTGAATGATAAATATTTATTTTATTATGTTCCATTAAAACTCATGTGTAAATATTTATTTTAGTTCAATTAATGAATGATAAATGGTTTACATTAATGGTTTTTGTTTTCTAAAAAAATGACATCTTCAATATGGATGATTGATTCCTATTCTATGATAAGACACTCAACAAGGATGATTCACTATATATGATGATAATTTCTTTTAATTCTCTAATCACATAAACATTATTGGTTATCCAACTACAAAATTGTTAGATGAACCTGAGCGTTAAATGAAATATAGGATAAAAGGAATGGATGAATCAACCATACCTCAAATTTCTTCTTGATAATGAAATTCAAACCGGTCAAATCAGGAAATATTCCAAATCTTTCCTTAATCGCACCATAGTCCTTCAATAAATAACCCCAAATATGTTTCCAACATAGGAAGATTTTGAGTCATTAAATGCAAGGTAATATATCAAAATTTGTTTTATAAAGAAATACAAAAACAAGACACTCAAGATAAAAACGAATGTCTGGTGCCAACGATATTCAAAAAGATGTAATAGGGTTCGAAATGGAAGAATCTAACCTAGTTTAAACAAAAAAATCGCAAAACATAAATATAGACTATCCGGGGAAAAAAACGAACGAAATAAATTCGTGGAAGGCTTACTTGAGTGTTGCGAGTTGAGATGATAGATCCGAGGAGAGTAAAGATGATAAAAGATGAAGCCAAAATGAGTTTAACGCAGGTCGATCGACGAGCCGATTAGGGTTTACCACGCGAGAGAGACGAGCCGGCGGACTGTTGATCAAAAAATCGTAAATGACAGTCCACGGGGCTTTAATTTTTTAAATGTTTTATAACGTCGGTTATATAATAACCGACGTTATAAACTATTTTTTAAATTTATAATGTCGGTTATTTTATAACCGGCGTAAAAAACCCTTCACGCTTTGGTTTTTTACGTCGGTTATCAAATAACCGACGTAAAAAACCCCCGCGCTTTGATTTTTAACGTCGGTTAATTTATAACCGACGTAAAAACCAAACACGCGCGATTTGTAACGTCGGTTATTAAAATAACCGACGTTAAAAAGCTACTCAACGCATTTGTTACGTCTGTTATAAAATAACCGACGTAAAAAACCATGTTTCACGAATTCTCACGTCGGTTATATATAACCGACGTAAAAAATGGTGACGTAAATAACGTTTTCTGCACTAGTGTGTATGCCTTCTGAAAATCATAGTTGGTAGTCTTTTCTTGTGCCCTGGTGATTTCCTATTTTTGTCATGATGCTTGATAAATGGTTGTAACATGAAATATGCTTAATCACGTATACTTGGATAATTTAAATGGATGCCCCAGGATCAAACCTTTTGTGTGATTACCCCAGTTATTTTAAAGCGGAATTAAAGAACACCTCTTGCTAAACCTGAATATGCTTGGCTTAATGGTGTGGTTGCGTGATGTGTTTGGTTGGTTCTGTGAGAAGGGTGTGGTATGTGTGTGCAGCGGGGTTGTGGATTAATGGTAGTTATTGTGGGCCTTGTGTATGAGGTGGTATAGGGGGCGTGTTGGTATCCCAATTTGAGAGACTGATTGATTGTGGAATGGATGGACTTGTAGGTAGTGGGACTGCCTTTGCTTGTGTTGTGGTCGTGGAGTGACATTGGGCAGTGGGATTATGGTGTGGTTATGAACTTCTTATGCAGTGGACTACATCTGGGAAATGTTTGGGCAACGGGGCTGCAAGACTAGGTTGTGTCGTGACTTCATATTTATAGTTGTGTTGGGTTTGGCATTGTTGTGCAGCGGGACTTCCAGTCCTAGTTGTGAGAGGAGGATTGTGTGGTATAACTTTGAAGAATGATATTTGGAAATGGTTGAATAGGTTTCTAGGAAGAATGGAGGGTGCAGTGGGAATCTGAGTTGGTTGTTCTCTATTGTTTTTATGAATGGATGTTAAAATGGAAATGTTTTACCTTGGTCCCTCTTCCCTTGTTCAATGTTAGTAGTACCGAAGAACGAAGTGAGTTGGTTGTTGTGTGTTTAGTTAATCAGGCTCTTCACCTTTTGAGATGGTTGTAGATGTTGTGCTCAATAGTTGCCCCAGGTAGAGCTAGAATAAACTAAAGTGAACCCCTTAATTAATAAATGGCAATCGGTTAAACAAAAAAGGGGTTGGTTTATGCTTTGGTAGTGGCTATTTGTGTGGTTTCGCGTATAGGGGTAGCAGCAAAAGTGGTTCTGGTGGTCTGGTTGTTTATTTTGGGGACCCATAGGTTGGGTTGAGTGTTTTTTTACTTATATGTATAAATTTTAGTTCCTTGTGATTTCTATCTTCACCCCACCCTTATTGAGCACCATATGTCAAACACCCCATTTCATGGAGGAGGGTTTCTTTTCCAACGTCCTAGTGGGAGGACGGATGGCTGGTTACTGACTTTCTTCCTCACACCCTCTTTCGGGTTCTTACCGCTCAAGTGTATCCAGGCAGGCTGTAGTGAATTGAGGTTTACTATATCCCAAGACTCTTCAGGCAGGTTGCGGTGTGGGTGAGAGGCCTAGGTGTTTGCGGGCCAGGTCTATTTTCCCGAGTGTCTTCAGGATGAGGCCTAGGTGTCTTTGGGCGAGAGGCGTGGTTGTGGCCCAAGTGTATGTGGGTGGGTTTTGTGTGATTTTAGGCCCACGTGTGTGCGGGCAGGTTGTGGCAGTGGGACTACATTTTGGAAGAGTGGTAGCATCAAGACGTCAGCCATTAGGAATGAGCAGTTAACCAGTGGGAAATTGGTGTGGGGTACCCAAATGTTGATGTGCTTATATTTCTACTTTACTTGATGTGCATTATTTGGTGAGTGTGCCTTGGTGAGGTTGGACTGGTTAGTACTCCTTGGTAGGTACTTTGAGGTTCTATTGTTCTCTCACAAGGGCATTAGTATGTTTCCCCACTTGTGCACAGGTAGCTTTAGTTTTCCTATTGGGTATACTTGAATACTCACCCTATGTCTGCAAAACTATTTTTCAGGTTTCTAGGAGGACTTTAAAGACCATTATGGACTTTACTAGCTCGTGTGTCGGGATAGTTGTTGTGTTGTTGCTTAATCTCTTTCTTTTGGTACTTGCTTTGGTACATTGGTTGTACTTTTGTTGCATATTACGTTTAAATCATGCATGGATTAGATTTTGGTTCCCTTTGTATAAATCCTTGGTGTTGTTTGGGATTTTTACCGTCTTGTCTCTTGATCCTTTTTTCATTAAAAAGGGTAATGTCTTCCATTTTGTGTGAGATTCTTATACCCTTGGTGTTAGTCACCACTCCAGAGCCTACTGAAGGTGGGTCTCAAGAGTCATTATTTCTCCTTCGTCTTGAAGAAAGAAGGGTGTGGCACTTTTTCACTCCTTCCCTCGTCTTAAAGAAGGTGGGTTGTGACAGTAATGATAATTTTCCTAATCTCTTCATAAGTCATTTCATGATTTTCAAACGTATCAGAAGAAAGATTGCCTATTTAAAGAAAGGTCAACTTGTACAAAGTGTCACTTTGATCAAAGTGGAATGATATGAATAAAAAGACCCCTGAAAAAACTACCATATAAGCTTATTCCATATTTAGAAAGAACAAGTGCAAGTCATTAATTTTATATATCATCAATAGATTATCAACTCAGGGAGTAGAGTGTTAGTAGAGTTGATTATGGGGTTTTGTTCCCTGAAAAACTATAAATATCCTATGTTTGATCTCTTTCCTTTAAGTATTTATTTTTGTTGCCTATATTTTTTAAGTAAAAGATTAGAACTCACATATCTCGAAGAGGGATGTTTTTTGTAAATAAAATTTTTGGAACTCAAGTCACCCCCTCTTGAGTGTTCAGGTAGCCATTATCTAGGACAACACTAGAAACAAATTAGTAAATGTATCATCAAAATGGAATGTAATTGACATATCAATAGTCGATTCATCTAGAGAATAAAAAACGAATTCATTTTTAATAAAATACTGATGCAAATCCTATTATATATCAACATGTAAATTAAGTTGTTCTTTTGGTATACCAGTATCATCAAAAGATAATTCATCAGAGATTGAAACATGCTTATCAGAAGTATTACTTGAGGAGGAATGTAAAGAAAATACCTTAACAAGATTTTGATTTATACATGGATTAGTAAAATTTACACTCCCCCCCAGTTGGTTCAACGGTTGATTATTCAATCACTATACAAGATTCCACTTTCTTCTTCATTCTTTCCTGACATCATTTCTTTTCCATTCTTTTGGAGTCTAGGTTGGGATCCATTATAATAATCTCATCCAAATAACTAGTGGTGATAATAATAGAAAAAATCATTTCCTTCTTTTCTTCAAAATTTTCTTCACTCATGTTATTTTGATCTTGTTCATAATAAAGATATATTTTCTATATGTCATAAGTAGTAGTGCAATCACATCATCAAAAATAGTTCTTAAAATAGAGAAACATCTTATATTCATAACTCTAGAATTTAGTACTTAATTCACACCATCAATACTAGTAAGTTATTTTAGGTCATAATTAGGAATTCTGATAGGATTTACCATAATATCAAAACCTAAATTATCATGATTTCTCAAATAAGCCTTCATTTTCTTTTCTTCCAAATAGGATAGTTTCCATCATCAAAGAATGGTGGTCCAGAAATATTTTTTTCCATTTTTGAATTATTTTCTATCCATCATAAATATTGATCTCTCCCTTAGACCTTTTAATGTCTAGGATAGATGTGGTCCAAAGACAAAATATTCAATAATATAAAGCATATAAATTGATATTAAACAATTCCAAGCTCTAATACCAATTATTAAGTCCTAATGGGAGGATGAAAAAGAAAATTTGGGGTTGAATTATAAACCTTTAAAAGTACACGAAATGTGAACAGATCATAGTATGATTAATAAGAATAATTTAGTGGTAAAAATGATAAAAAAAAATTAGCACAACTCATGAGTATGCAATGGGTGTAAAGTAATGAAAAAACATGCATGGGAAAGAAAATAAACAAGATATTACCAAAGATTTATAGTAGTTCAGATCAACTGATCTTAGTACAGTATTCACACTCTCTAAAGTAGATAAATGTGGATATTTGGTAGGTATATTAACTTTTGAAAGGAGTCACAGCCCTTTATAACCCACCTTCTTCACCCTGGAGGCACAACCCAAGACCTGTGCTTTAATAAGGTATAACTAAGACCCTTCCTTTATGAAAATGGTATAAGAATATGTGATCTTTCTTTTTGATTTTTTAATTATAACCAGTGAGTGTCTTTCTTGTAATAGAATCATAATTGAGAATAAACAAAATGGTTGAAAATAAAGTGAAAGTAAAAGAAATGATATAATAGAGAAACTCAAGGGTAGATTTTGATGAAGAACATGGATTGAAATAATGTAGTTCAGTCACCAAAATCCGTGAATGATTAGTATTGTGGTAGTATCATGAGATCCATGATTCTGTTATTTATTTTCAGTTTGTTTTATTTTCTTCTTTATTGAACATCAGTGGCTTGAGATCCTTAAACAAACAATATCTCTAATGTTCTTCTTCACTCTAATGGTCACTTATTCAATGATTTACTTAATCCCATAGAGTGAAAGTTTCCTTCTTTATTAACTCAATAGATCATGGCTTGCATCTCTTCCTTCAACAACCTATGTCATAATAATGATAAGAAATACAAGAATACATAAAAGTTAGTAACTATTTTTTGTAACTAGGATGGTGTTAAGTATAATCCACTATCTATATGGGAATTTTTGATAGTGAAAACACAATTTTAAACTTCTTGTGTTCATCTAGAATGTCATTGGGGCTTCCTTGAGTTGTATCTTATGATTGATTTCATCATTTTTGATAACTGACATTGTAACCAATGATTCAATGGTATTTAGAGATACAATGATGTTGTAAACTAAAATTCATAATGATTGATATATTGAAATCATATCTAGAAATTGATATAATCTTCTACAATATTAGTAATCATCATTGTCAATAATTCAAATGAGTGATAAGCTAAGTTATAAAGGATGATATCTCAAATTAAGATATAGTTTTTAGTGATTCACCTATATCTTAAACCTATAACAACCTTTATTATTCCATTATAATACCACTAAAACATAATGTTTTCACAAAATCAATTGAAATTGAATATGAAAAATGACTTCTAGATTGAACATGACATGCCTAAGAAATATTTTAATCAAGAATAATAATAAAGTGAGGATCTTTATGAGGATTTGGTCACCCAACAATATCATTATATCGTTATTAATTATTTACAAGGATATGAATAATTAAACCACTATTGTATGCTAAAATATATCTATATTATAAACCATGATATCATTTATTCTAAATCAAGAATAAACAATGAATTTATCCTAAATCGAGAAGCAATAATGATAAGCACATTTCATTAAACTAGTAATAACCAACATTTAAAGTATAAATCATTTCAATATATATCCAATAAAAACTATATATATAATATAAAAATGAACACAATACAGAATATTCTCATAATATAAACCTCATAAATAGAGTTTTAATTATTAAAATAATGACATAGTCTGAGGAGTTAGTATTTCTTTCATATCTAGTATCAAATATTGTCTAACAATCATTGTCTTTACATTTTTGGTCCAGAATAAAGGTGATTGACATGGTCACCCTACAATGATTGAAATGGTTTTATGGAAATGTATGAATGATAACAAATATTATAAGAGAATTCAATCAGTGGTAGATGTTCATCCCAAGATCCTTCAAACCATAGAATGTAATCTCTGAACATATCTTCTAATTCTTGAATTGTTCACCTGGTCTAATTGGTGGGTTCAATATTCTACTAAAGCACAATCGAGTACCAAAAGCATGTTGAAATCCCCTCCACGCTCTGTCGACACACATTATTTTTATGAGTTTCGATCCTAATGTGGGTATCTACTCATCTTTGTGTTTGGTTCTAGTCCAAGACATATAATTTATCACTAAATAATTTTAGTGATTACAAAAGGTGATAATGTATCATCCTTAACTCAAAAATTACAAAGGGTGGGAAGGTATCATCCTTAACCCTTGGGAAGGTATCATCCTTGACCTGATGCAATCTCATAATAGTAGTACGGTCTATTGACTGGTTTGGATAAGATTATTCCTCAGAAACATGTCTTTGAGTGTTAGTACATAAAAAATAACAACAATATACACGTCTACCTTATCGTCTCGACTCAATATCAGAATGATCAATGCATGTAGGTAGTAGGTTTCTCCATGTTGTCTTCTTCCTCATTCTTCTTCAAGATCTTCAACACTTAGATCATGAATAGGAAATAGTAGTGTCGACGTTGCTAAACTCTCTTATTCTCCCTTCTTCTTCTTCTTCTTCTTTTTCCTTCTCTTCCTCCTTCGATGATAATTGGGGATTCGGTAGCAATACCTTATCAACCTCTTTCTTCTATTCTTCTTCTTACTTTTCATGCAAGATCCTCTTTCTAGAATAATTGGCTTCTCTCTCTCTTCTGTTGCTCCTGATGAATGGAGGAAGAGTTCTCTAGAATCTATGTATAAAAATAAAGGAAACATTTTAATAGAGTATTATCGACAAAAAACCTAAGATTTTCATTTAGTTTTTATTAATTTGGAAAAGACAAATGATAATCTTCCTAGATAATCCTTATGGAAAGATCTTGAAAGAAAAGGGGTGCATGCGGTGTATATTAAACTCATTCAAGACAAGTATGAAGGGAGTTTGACTTGAGTTATAAAACTCCATTAGGTTATACTACAGATTTTCCTGCCTCGATAGGATTACATCAAGGTTCAAATTTAAGCCCATAATTTTTTTCTTTGGTCTTAGATCAACTTACAAAGAATACTCAAGATGAGATGCCTAATTTAATGCTTTTTTTGAATGATATAGTTCTCATTGCATAATCCAAAGTGACTATCAATTTAAAGTTAGAGTTATGGAAAGAAACTTTTGAATCGAAAATTTTTCATCTTAGTAGGGATAAAAAAGAATATATGGAGTGTCCTTTTAGAAAATAATTGTATACTAATATTAAAGATGCAAGATTGGGTGCCTAGGTTATTTCAAATGTCGACCGTTTTTTATGTTTAGGATCATTTATGCAGTGTGATAGAGATATTAGTATAGATGTATCTAATAAGATTCAAACTGGATGAATAAAATAGTGAAAGGCTTCTGGGGTGCTTTGTGATTATAAAATTCATTTTAAATTGAAGGGTAAATTTTATAAGACTCTTATTACACCATTTGTTCTGTATGGTACACTAGTGCAGAAAACGTTTTTTACGTCGGTTATTTTTAATTTTTTACGTCGGTTTCTAGCCGATGTTAATACGTGCGACGTTATAAATAAGGTTTTTCACGTCGGTTATTTAAAAACCGACGTCAAAAACATAAAATCGCGATGTTTATAACGTCGGTTATTTTAGAACCGACGTGATAAAGGGGCCTAGAGAATGGTTTATCACGTCGGTTATCGAAGAACCGACGTGATAAACTGCCTGGACAATGGTTTATCACGTCTGTTCCTAAACAACCGACGTGATAAACAAGGGCGAGGAGGTTTATCACGTCGGTTCATATAAAACCGACGTGATAAACTGGGGTGAGGGTGGTTTATCACGTCGGTTCATATAAAACCGACGTGAAAAACCGGGGGGAGGGGGGTTTATCACGTCGATTAGTCAATAACCGACGTGATAAACCATTGTCCAGGCCGTTTAGCACGTCGGTTATTCAATAACCGACGTGATAAACCATTCTCCAGGCCCTTTATCACGTCGGTTCTAAAATAACCGTCGTGATAAACCATTCTCCAGGCCCCTTTATCACGTCGGTTCTAAAATAACCGACGTGATAAACCCAATTTTTTTTTAAGCAGAATGCAGTGATCTTCTCTCCACCAGAATCAACCAGAAAATAAATCAAGAAATCGTACCACAAAAACAGAAGTATATCAAAATTAAGCATGTACATAGATAACATATAAAACTTACCCACTAGACAGCATCCACCCTCATTTATACCCCATGGACAGCCCTCCCCCACCCCGTTGGAGCCCTCACCCTCATGTATACCCCCTGGACAGCCCTCCCCCGCCCCTTTAGAGCTCCCACCCTCATGAATACCCCTTGGACAACCCTCCCCCACCCCATTGGAGCTCCCACCACACTCCTGGACTGCCCCCCGACCCCCGGACACCCCCAAACACCCCTCGACAACCCCCCACCCGCCTGAACAGCACCTCCTCACCCCCTCACCCCACTTGACAGCCCCACCACACCCCTGGACAACCCCCCACCCCTGGACAGCACTCCCACACCCCTGGACCGGCTTCTCACACCCCTGAACATCCCTGCCACCCCCCAGGACTGCCCCCACCCCACCGGACAGCCCTCCCAGACCGCTGGACACCCCCAACCCCACTGAACACACCCCCACACCCTTGGAACCCCTCCCCCACAGACCCATATCCATACCAGAAGAACCATCAAAAGTAGACCAAAACAAGAAGTATAGCAAAATTAAACATTCACTTATATAACATTCAATACTTACACTGTCAACTTCAAAAAAAACTAAATCAAACCTAAACAACTACCAAATACACAATTAAAACGACAATATTCAAAATTGCATTTTACATTACAAACAACTAAAATTCAATCAAACCTGTAAAATAATTTGACCACTCCACTTGTACGTGTTTGATGTCTTCAGCAGTATAGGGTTGAGGGTCATCAAAAAGCTACAAATGAAAAAGAAGATAGTTAACGTGTATAATGAATAAATCAAATTGAAATATGATGGCAAAGTTTAAGAGGAAATCGTACCCGGTCAAAATTCACAACTGTCCCAGTTGTTATTATTTCATACATAAATCTTAACATATAATATCCGCATTCGATGAGGCCTTGTTGTTCATGACATTTCTGTTTTGAATGAGTGTAAATTCAATATATTATTTTTATGTAATAAATCAAAAAGTACAAATTATAAATGGAATTTTACCTTCGCATTTACATATTTGATCTTTGCATTTCTTTTCTTTGTGTTTTTTCGAAAGTAGACTCGTGCACTGTTAGAAAATAATACGAATGGGGTAAATTTAAAATTCATTATAATATATAAAACTATTGAGAAATTGAAACTTACTTTTCCAATATATTCTTAAAACTTGCCCGCACATCACCATGAACAGAGCATATCCAATAAAGAGCTTTCTCCCTTGGGCAAAAAATCCCTAACATCCAATGATTACTGATAAAAGAAAATTTAATGTTAGTGGTTTTTTATGTTAAAAGATAATTAACTCTTTGAGAGAAATGTGTTTCATACCTCTCACAAAAAGGCATCATCCAAAGATTCCATTGGAAACTCATAAAAACCCAACAACAAATGTGAATATCTTGACAATCTGTCAAGACCACTGGAATCTGTATCTGATATCATAACCTGTTGTCTTTGTTGTTGTCTATACAGTATTTCTTTACCTTTTAAGTATTCCTGTGAAAAAAAAATTGATAATTATAGTAGTTTTCAAATGATAAAACAACTTTAATAAAAAAATAAAATAAAAGATATAACATTCATACCTCTATGGTAATGAGTCGAAGAAGTCTGGATGGCCAAACTAAAAAATGGTCGATACTATGTCCAACTGTCGCCACCTCATCTGTAGGTATTGGTACCCTAGCTGATCTATCTATAATATCATGTACAGTGACCCTCTGATTCTCTACCTCTAATTGTTGATGATGAACTGTATCTCCTATACAATATACCAACCTGTATGCTACTATATGATGTTGAGAATCATCAACATACAACTCGCAATATGTAGGAAGCTGCGGCGGAGGCGTAGGATAAAAAATGGGGTCCGCGGGCTGAGGTGGGGGAGTGGGAGCTACTGGCAGAGGTGGAGGATAAATAATGGGGTCTGCAGGGGGAGGTGGAGGAGTGGGAGCTGCAGTCTGAAATTGTCTTTGCATTTCTGCAAACATAGACTGCACCGAATCTCTAATCTTGTCTTCCATCGTCGCATTAATATTTTGAACTTCAGCCTCCAAGGATTCTATTTTTTTTTATAAACCCCCTCAATGTTAGAAGTTGAAGAACGTGGAAACACTTTTCTTACCGAGACACCTGTCGGATATCCTCTTACACGACCAGGATGTTCGGCCCTTCCCAATGCTGCAAATAAAATATCTTCCCTCCCAGTAGCTGTAAATGTCCCCTCTGAACTTTGCTCCTCAAGAGAGTCCTGTATTAATTAATTGAACATTTCTGTAATGATTGAAACTTATATGAAGAAAAAAGTTAACTTAAATAAATTAAATAGATATCTTACAATCCTCTCAGCTACGATTCTCGATTCTTCTGAAAGATATTGCCCTTTTTTCCCTTCCGAGCTCTCTTCCATTTTTCATGTCTAGATGGAGGGGATGGAGGGGCCACCTCTCCAGAGCTTGAAGACTCAGCTCTTAGTTGTTGAAATTTTTCCGCTATCATTTTTTCTTCCAATAATGTATACCCTCCCCGAGATAAACTATGAGGGTATACATTTTTAGATTGGATCTCCTGATGAGCTTTCCTTGTTTGCTGTAATTTAAGAATAAGAAATCATTAACAAAACATTAATAAAATCATTTATATAAGAAAGTATATAAAAGTTTACATTGCCCTTACCAGAAATGAATCTTTTTTTCTACTTTCAAAAAACTGTCTCCATGTGCCTTCATCTATAAAAGGATATATACGACATGGATTGTCATGACTCATATGACCATAAATGAAATCAGATATGAGGGTTGATTTGAAATCCCTCCATCTCCTGGCAGCCAACGATAAGCATTTCTTCCTGACTCCTCCAGTGTTAGGAATATCAAATGTCATCTGATAAAGAAGAGGTTAAACATATTATATATACCAGAAACATTAAAAGAATGGTCAAACAATGACAAAAGATCTTACCCAAATCGTCTCCCACAACTGAGAGATAATCGCTTTATCCACACCTCTCCAATCATCATACAGAATGCTTACTTTGGTCTTAGCCTGAGTTGCAACAAAACTCTTAAAATCTTTGGCATTCGGACCTCTAGGAATATCATCATCATCAAACTCAACTACTATCCTCTGATCCTGCGTACGGGCAAGTGATAATTTTGGTAAACGTGTGCAACCACGTTTACCAACCTTTGAACTCTTTGTCGTAATAGGAGCATGTGAATGTTCATCCCCATAGGTATGACCAGCAATATGCTCCTCCCCAGAATCATGTGGTTGATCATCTGAATGATCTGTCATTATCCTTCAAATCAAAAAAACAAACGTCAGTTCACAAATATACAAATTCAAATATTTTAATACTACTGTAATCAGAAAATAGAAAAGTGTACTAGGTTACATAATAGTAAACATTGGTAATATGGTAAGCATGTTAAACAATGGTAAAGATGGAAAAGATGGTCAATATGGCCGTTGGAGGGCTTCCGGAGTCGTTGGGGGTCAAAAGTACAAGTCTGGTCAAAGCCCAACGGCTAGTCTGACTGGGCGCACCGGCTGGCCGGTGGTGTCTCACCAGCTGGCTGGTGGTCCACCGGCTGGCCGGTGGTCCAGAAAGCAGGCTTTCTGTCTGGGTTCCACCGGCTGGCCGGTGGTCATCCACCGGTTGGCCGGTGTCACCAGGCAGTGGGCAAGCCTACTGCCTGGGTCCTCCGGTTGGTCGGTGCCCATACCGGCTGGCCGGTGCGCTAACACCGGCTGACCGGTGGCTCTGGCAGAAAGCAATGCTTCTGCCAGAGACCACCGGCTGGCCGGTGGTCATCCACCGGTTGGCCGGTGTCACCAGGCAGTGGGCAAGCCTACTGCCTGGGTCCTCCGGTTGGCCGGTAGACTCAGAGAGTCCACTATCAGCCTTCTTGGGCCAACTCCTGGGCAACCTTTTTCCTAGCATCAAAACACTTGAAAACAAGTTATAAAACGATGAGAGTGATTGTGATCATTAAAATCCAAGAGAGAGGGGTACAACAATAAACATGATAAAGTAAACTAAACAAACTTAAAACAAACAATAACATATAATTATTTTATTTTTAAACATGTTTTAATAAATAAAAAACTTACAATATCTAACATTTATGGAAAAAATAAATGTAAACAAGAAATAAACATATGTTACCTGTAATTTTAGGAATGTACAGATGGATTGTTTTCCCAAATTCCTTCGTCGTGATCGTTCCTTATGGCACAAACTATGTCTTCAACATGATCGCCATTATGTTCTGTTAATATTTCCATTGAAGTAGGGATCTCACATAAATCAGCATATTCATCAAGTTCATCCTCACCAACATATTGTTTTTTCCCTTGTAAAACAACAGCCCACTGCATATCTGATTGATCTACTACATAAAAAATTTGTTTTGCATGTGTTGCCATTATAAAAGAATCAGCTGTGTCTTCCAATCTATTCAGATTAACAAGTGTCATTCCAAATTCATCGTGTCTGACACTGTTGTTACCGTTAAACCATTTACAGTTAAAAACGGGAACTTTAATTTTAAAGTAATCAACCTCCCATATGTCTTCAATCACTCCATAATATGCATTTGATGCAGAAATTGGGTTTTTGTCCTTAGCACTCGAAAAATGCATTGCTTCTGCAAACACCAATACACCACTATTCTGAACTGCACTTCTGTTGTCCTGAGCTTTTGTATGAAATGTATAACCATTAATTTCATAACCAGACCATGTTATCACATTTAAACATGGACCACCCACTATCCATTTTAATGTCTCTGATACATCTGATCTACCAAGCAAAGTCTTTTTAATCCATGACAAAAAAGTTTTGTTGTGCTCATTCAAAATCCACATTTCTTTCTTCTTTGGATGACATTGTTTCAACTCATTAATGTGCAATGTGATATATGGTTGAGCATCAGCTATGTTCTTCAAGATGTATGATTCTAACTTCTTCATCTGTTCAGCTGACAATGATTTGACTTTCAAGCCGCGAATCCCCTTTCCCTCATTATTAACTCGTTCATGGCGAGATGGAGGCAAACCTATGTGTTGCGCCGCAGCCAAGTAGCTCGTACAAAACTCTGCTACCTCCTCAGAAATATACTTTTCAATAATGGAGGCTTCAGGTCGATATAGTTTTTTAACATACCCCTTTAATATTTTCATATACCTTTCAAAAGGATACATCCAACGGAGATATACAGGTCCACAAAGCTTTATTTCTCGAACCAGATGAATCATTAAATGCACCATTATATCAAAAAAAGTTGGAGGAAAATACATTTCCAATTGACAAAGTATTAAAATTGCATCCTTTTCCAAAATGTTCAAAGCATTCACATCAATCGCCTTGTTACAAATTGAATTGAAAAAATAACACAACTTCATTATAGTCTTTCTGACACGAATGGGAAATATTCCACGCAATGCAACTGGTAGAATTTGTTGCATCATGACGTGACAATCATGTGATTTCATACCTATCAACTTCAAGTCCTTCATTGAGACAAAAAAATTTACATTAGAAGAATAACCTTGAGGCACTTTGGTATCATGAAGACACTGACAGAAGCTAATTTTCTCCCTCTTCGATAATGTATGACAAGCCGGGAGAAGAAATGTTCGTCTTCCTTTAGGAGTGGGAGCTAACTCCAAACGTATTCCCATTGATAGTAAGTCTAATCTTGCATTCAACCCATATTTAGTCTTTCCTTTAATATCTAACAATGTTCCAATCAAAGAATCACAGATATTCTTCTCCACGTGCATGACATCAATATTATGTTTAACTTCATGATACCTCCAATATGGTAGCTCAAAAAAATGACCTTTTCTTCCAAATATGTCTATCATTACCAGATTTCTGTGTCTTTCCCAATGTCACGTCAAGGTTTTTCACCCTCTCAAAATACAGATCATGGGATAAAGGTTTTGGAGCAGTATCAAATTCTTGTGAGCCATTAAATGCCTTTTTTAGTCTTCTATAAGGGTGTTCCATAGGCAAAAACTTTCGATGACCCATGTACACTGTTTTCCTCCCATGATGCAATTGACAATATGACGTCTGTTGTTCGCAAATTGGACATGCTTTATGCCCTTTAACACTGTATCCAGACAAATTTCCATACGCTGGGAAGTCATTTATAGTGAACAGAAGCACTGCATGCAGTTGAAAATATTCCATTTTATAAGAATCATACACCCTAATACCATCAGCCCATAACAGTTTCAAATCATCAATCAACGGTGACAAGTAAACATCAATATCATTACCGGGTTGCTTTGGACCAGAGATCATTGTACTCAACATGACATATTTGCGCTTCATACAAACTTCAGGAGAGAGGTTGTAAATTACCAATAAAACAGGCCATGAACTATGTGTGCTACTGAGTGTTCGGTATGGATTCATTCCATCTATGCACAACCCTAGTCTGAGATTTCTTATTTCATTTCCAAATGTAGAATACTGCGCATCAATTTTCTTCCATTGTGGACAATCAGCTGGATGACGTATTTTTCCATCACATACCCGCTCTTCAGCATGTCATCTTAACCTTTTTTCATTATGTGAATTAGCAAATAAACGTTTGAAACGATTAATTATAGGAAGATACCAAAATACCTTTGAAGGGAGCTTTGTAATCTCTACATCACCCTGTGATTTTTCTTTCACCTTATACCGTGATGTCCCACATTTTGGACACTCTGACAGAAATTCATATTCCTTCCTATATATAATGCAGTCATTCGGACAGGCATGTATTTTCTTGTATCCCAATCTCATCGGGCATAATATTTTCTTGGCTTTGTAATGTGAATCTGGAAGATCGTTATCTTTTGGAAGAATGTCTTTCATCAATTGTAGCAGCTCTGTAAAACTTCTGTCACTCCATCCATGCTTCGTCTTTAGGTTAATCAATCTTAACACCGCCGACAGAACCGTAAAATCTGTACAAGCGGGATATAATGGTTTTTCAGCATCACCATATAGACGTGCAACTGTCGGTTCTATCTCAATTTGTTCTGCTACAATATCGCGAATCATTTCTTCAATTCCATCGGAGTTACCATCTTGCGAATCATCATCATCAGTGACATTCCGTCCAGTTTCACCATGCCAAATCCAAGGGCTGTAACTCGGATTAAAACCATGACATATCAGATGATCTTTTATCTCTCTACTTTTCAACTTCTTCATATTCAAACAGTTCAGGCATGGACAGAAAAAAATGTCACTACTTGGAACATTTCGTTTTGCAAATTCCAAAAAGGCATCAACACCTTCCTCAAATTCATTGCTCATTCGATGTGCCGTAATCCAACTTCGACTCATTATTACCTATAACAAATATCAACAAAAAATATATATATTTAAGATAAGACAAAACATGTTTATATGAAAAAAATCATAATTTGAATGTAAAACAATTTAAAATATAAAACAAATCTTGAAAGTAGTAGTAGTTTTCATAAGTACCCAACACCAAATAGCTATACATCGTAAGTGTCATGTTAAAAATATGAATATAGACCATTTGTTTTATGTTTACTAATATTGTCATATTATCTGATCATTCTGATTATATATTAGAATTACTATATCCTTTTGATCCGATATATAATCTAAGGACATTAATATTTCTTTAGAAAAAGTAATGTTAATATCATGGTAATGTAAAAAAAAGTATATGTCGAACTATATATATGTAATACCAATAAAAAAATACATATGTGTTTGGCATGGGTTTCACACATAAATCAACTCATCTCACGGATTAAATTTTTGAATCATCCTACATAATACTTATTTTTATAACTTAGGGAATGAAAATAATAAAAGTTTTGATTTATGATACTCATTATGGGTAAACATGATATATATAAATATAATATCTAATCTCATAAAAAGATATCCATGGGGGTATAAGAGCATACACAAAGCACATGATCAAAAAGATAAGTGAAACTGTTCTATATAATCATAGATCATAAAACCTGAGTCCAAGTATAACAATTTTAGCATAACATAAGACATGATTTATATGATAGTGGGAACATGATTTAAAAAACCTTATTCACAAGATCACAACATTGGTATGTGGAATAACATAAGAGTGTGGCACAAACATAATCATATAAGTCATAACATATGTCAAGGGAAAACATAGTTTCATTCACCTCATATTGGGATATGTTAATCAGCTTTCCTATAATTTATTATAATATTTCTTACCAGGCACATCACATAACACATTGGACATGGTATAACCATCTGTATCCCATATTGATCTATGATATATAATGCATTGTCGAATGCATTAGAAGGATATTATGGACCCAAATGTCACATAATGACTAACCATATATATGGGTGAATCGTGATCATCAAATCATTTATAACACTTTCGTAGATCAATTAACTAACAAAAATGAAATGGGGGTCATAATTGTTTTTACAAAACATAATAATTATTAATACATAAAAATGTGTTTGGATGGTAAGATAAGATAATATACCTAATTCAATCTAATTATCATTAAATTATTTCTACCTAGATAGAAAAGACCTTTATAAAAAATATAATTTAACTTGAGAATGAAAAGAAAGTACCCTTTACCTTTTTTATAATGAAAAATCTGAAAAGGATGATAATAATATTTAGGTATTATAATTTTTTTATGAATTATTAATAATAAAAGAAATCACCTCACTTGGTTTTGTTGAAAATCGGACATACCATCGTATTCAAGAAATCAGATACAATTTGCATGAAAAGGTCCATCATTTTTAGGAGATGACTGAAAGAAGAAATGTATTATCAGACTCACCATGAGTCCAGAATGAAATATTTGATTGTAATAGGTATGAATTGATATTTTTATGAATGCAGATGAAAACAGATGATGGTTTTCTGATCTAGGAGTTCTAAAAATCATAATTTTTTGAAAAAATATTATGATGTAAGAATGTTGAATGAAATTTTAAGGATAGGTATTACCGATTGTACCTGGTCCAATTTCATTCATGAAAATAATTTTCTGGACAATCATATTGAAAATATGATTTTAAGAAAATAAGTAGTACCAATCTTCATCCAGAAAGACACATTCCAGCTAAGTAGGAAATAATAATGTTGCTGGAAGAATGGAACGTTACAGTACCACCCATTATTTTTCAGATTTTGCTGAAGCTAATCCACAATGTTTTAATAACCATTTGCGAGTTGAATGTTGCGAGTTGAATGAACATAATAACCATTTGCAATAAAAAAAATTCCACGAGATTCAAAAACGAACGAAAAGCACATCAAGAATCGAAACAAAAACGAACGAAATAAATTCGTGGAAGGCTTACTTGAATGTCGCGAGTTGAGATGATAGATCCGATAGCAGTGAAGAAGATAAACAATGAAGCCAAAATGAGTGTAATGCAGACGATCGACGAGCCGATTAGGGTTTACCGCGCGAGAGAGAGACGAGCCGGCGACTATCAATCGAAAAAATCGTAAATGACAGAACACGGGCTTTAATTTTTTTAAATGCTTTATAACGTCGGTTATTATATAACCGACATTATAAACTATTTTTTAGCTTTTTTACGTCGGTTATCTTAAAACCGACGTAAAAAGGCTCCCGCGCTTTGGTTTTTTACGTCGGTTATCAAATAACCGACGTAAAAAACCAAAGCACCCGGGGGTTTTTTACATCGGTTATAAAATAACCGACGTAAAACACACCGTGCTTTGGTTTTTTACTTCGGTTATTTGATAACCGACGTAAAAAACGCGTCGATATCGGGTTTTTTACGTCGGTTACAAAATAACCGACGTAAAAAACCCCCCGCGCATTGGTTTTTTACGTCGGTTATCAAATAACCGACGTAAAAAACCAACAGGCGCGATTTGTAACGTCGGTTATTAAAATAACCGACGTGAAAAATCTACTCGCCGCATTGTTACGTCGGTTATATATAACCGACGTAAAAAATGGTGACGTAAAAAACGATTTCTGCACTAGTGGTAGTGAGTGTTGATCTTTAATGGGACACCTTGAACAAAAAATAAGGGTAACAGAAATGAAAATGTTAAGATGGACATGTGAGTATACTAAGATGGATAAGTTAAAAATGAATGTGTTTGAAAGAAAATTAGAGTGGCTCTGATTGATGAGAAGATGACCGAGGATATATTAAGATGATTTGAATATGTTAGAAGAATACGCAGGGATGTACATGTTAATATGGTAAAATTAATGACAAATTCAATTATTAAAAGATGTAAAGGTAGACCTAAAAGGATCTTTAAACACGTTAAAAGAAGACCTAGGGATGCATCGATTAATATGAAAATTTTAATGAAAATTTTAATTATTAAAAGATGTAGAGGTATACCTAAAAATATCCTTAAACAAATATTTCAAAATGATTTTGTTTTAAATGGTTTCAATGAAAATATGGTCTTCAACGGAGATAATTGTTGATATTTGATCCATATAGGTGATCTTATTTAGTTGTGTTTAAGGCTTTGTTGTTGTTGATATTTATCTTTAACTAAGATGTTTCAAATCCATGTTTTTATCTATGTTTTCACATATTGGTGTACTGAATTTTTTCCCCCGGTGATCCCAATTCCCAATTAATGCGCTTATAGGTCCCGAGAAAAACCTAGAGGAGACTTCAAAACGCAGCAGGGTGATGTCCACAAGAGCCTGGGGTTGGTTCACAATAAAGTTTGATGTGGATGTCTTGAGATATCTTTTCAGATATTATTTTTGAGTTCTCGTGACTATCTAAATGGGCATGAGGATTGTATGTACTCCCTTGCATCCCTTTCTTTTTATTCTATTATTTTTTGAAACCCTGCTCAATTATTTCAAGTCTTGTCACCTAGATTTAAAATCATGATGCAAGAAAGATTAGACAAAAAACCTATCATGAGAGTATTCATGAACTATACATTTTTCATCCCTTTCACTATAGAATAATATACACATTTGTGAGTGGTTGTTCCTTTTAAAATATTATAATCTTATTCAAAATTTATGCTATATTCTTTTTTTATTAATTGGGTTTCTCTTCCCACCTCCAGGCAACATGAAATCGTACCTGCAGAACTAGTGGATCACATTGTTGGTCTCAAGTATCTTATTCTCTCTTTATTTCACCTCCCTCCCTTGCTCCCTCACTCCCCCCCCCCTCCTCAGTAAATGACACCTAACCATTTGGGTACATAGATTTTCACATGAAATCCTTGATGCGGAGAATCTATTTTTGTTTTATTTTCTATTTGAAAATTGCTAATAATATTTGTGTGTGTTGATCTGCTATATTTGTATTTATTCAGGCATTGGGGAACTTACAAGCCGTTAAAGAATTTACTTAAGCATAAATTGTTGCATCATGATTGAGTTGTAGATTATTTATATATGGAATAATCAATTGAATATTATGCTCTAATGGAAAATGATTTTTGGGATATTTTATGTGGACGGCTTAACCTAAAAGTTTTCTCATGTGTTTTTTTCAATGAATTATAAGAACATTTTGATCCCACCGTTGGTGGTGGGATGGTTTGGGTTTAGGGGGTGTGGGGTAGGTCGTGGGGTCAAGTCTCTAAGTTTGTGTGTTTACTGTAGTTTTCATTACCTGCATTGTGTTCCATGATGAATGATGTAATCATCCTTACATATAATAACATTATGATGTTTTCAATGTTTCACAAGGAAAAAATCAATTTATTTTGGGGGGTATTTATTTCATGTCATGATTTTGATCAAGAAAAGAGGTTTACATAATAGGCTTTTCTCATTCCACATACCAAATATGAACATGGAATTATTTAGGCTAATAAAGTAGGATTGGATAAAAGATCAAATTACTAGCCATTGAAAATTTTAGTTGAGAAAAAATTTCCACACCGTGATTTTTCCAACTGTGAGTTGCATATTATTAATGCATGGGATAATCGAATAGATATTAGGCTCTAATAATTGAATTGGTTTTGGGAATTCATATTTCTTATGGGTGGGTTAACTTGAAAATTTTCTCTAATAAATAGGTTTTTTTATCAACAAAGTAATATAGAAACATTTTGATGTTTCATGGTTGCATTGACATAATCGTGTTTATTGGGTGATTATTGGTTTCCATGTCTTGTGTAATCATTTTTTGTTTCATGTCATGCATTTTCATTTGTCTTTCATGTTGAATATTATGATGTGTTATGTTCATGTTTGGTATGTAGGATGGGAGTGTTTTAGGTTAACCCCTTTTTTATTGACCTAAATCATGTTTGGTATACATGGAAAGGAATACCCCTTATCATTTCTTATACTATTTGGTAGGTTGACAAAAATGAGTGAAAAAAATGAAAAAGAATAAATTGTCTACCCTTCAAACACAATCAATTATTGATATTATTATTTTTATTATTATTTTAAGAGTGCAATCCAAACCACTAAAGTGGTCGGTTAAATGGAAATGATCAGTCTTCTCATTAAACTATTTGGTCAATTTGTCAAATCTATTGATCAAATGATCAGGGTGATTGATCAATTGGTGTTACTAAATTCTCAATCAATCATGTTGACTGGTTGTCAAACTAATCGATAAGTTGGGAGACCCCGTTAATAAGTCCTTCAAGGTGTGTAGTAAAATTAATGAAAATGAACTTCCATTTATGGTGTCTTGATTCAATTTTCTTTTGTTTTGCCTAAAGATTACTTAATCATTTTTCCTGAAAGTAAGTTTTGGTTATGGCTTTAATAGTGAATGCTTAAGCATGGTCTTAAGTTATTTCTTGGCCAAAAAATGGTTTTTCTATTCAGATTAATTTAGAGAATACGGTAAATTCAGGTTGTGGAAAATATGACCTATAAATTGTACAAAAATGTTTTCAATTTTTTGAATTTATGCCATATCATTTTAGTGCTCTATGTTTCTGATTTTGTTTTATAACCAAGTTGTGGATGAATGGAATTATTTTCCCTTTTTTCTACAATCATTTCTTTTGAAATTGATAGTCCTAGTTTTCTATCTTGATGCACATTATCATCTTATTTGTAGATGATGGGTTTCCCGTCACGTACCTTGGTTACTATTTTCTTACTATCAAGACAATGGTTAATCATGGAATTATTACATCTGTTGGTAGGAAAATTTGTGTGGGAAAAGAATCTAGTATTTTTCTTTTAAATAGTTTAGAATCTCTAATTTGTTTATTTTTCTTAAAATGCATTTTCTTTTAGAAATGACCCCCCATAGATATCTTCAAAGTTGCTACTGATGATGGAACTGCTCTAGACATGAAGTTGCACTGTCTTGGAAGAATTTCTTTAAGGACTGTAAAATCTAAACATGGTCATATGAAGCATCACAATAGTTATAATTGGATTTATTTATCACAATAGTTTTCTCTCTAATTTGTTTACTTTTTTCATGCTAGTTAATTTTACGAGGCAATTTCTCTATAAGATTATGTTAGGCCATGAAATCTAGATAATGGTGTAGGCACTTGGGGAGCATGGTTTTCCAATACCAAATTCCATATATTGTAATAGGCATTGTGTGGTTATGTCACTTATCTAAGGTAATCCGCAGTAAGAATTTTCAAATTTTTCTGATTTGTTTTGCGTCACACACACCATTTTTTAGCTTTTAAGATTATTGGATCGACACATGTTCATTTTGTTTATTCGTTGTTAAATCTGAGCATGATTTTTTTTATATTTTTAGTTGATAATTATATGCGTCAGTACTATAATATAAATATATCAAATGGTTCAATATTATTAAACATGTATCTCTTCACCATTTTCTATTGCATAGTTTACCTGAGTTGTCATGGATTAACTTCCTTCACATCATATTTCTTTGCTTTCCTCAATTCTATCCAACATTCTCTATATAACTTTTGAATTTTTTTATCCTAGCCACAACTAGTGTTTCCAAGGGCCTTACGCTCTCTTGGTATTTCTTGAGCTACTTTCTAGAGTGTTACTGTGACAACTGGGTCCCAGTGACAGCACAGCCTTAACATGGTCGTCGGGTCATGGCCCACCAGGTACCACCAGTTGCCCCGCAGACACGTGGGGCCCACCCCAGGGTCCACCCACGTGCCTGAACGGGTCATCTGACTAATGATAGTCCCCACAGGCCAACACATGTCCTTTCCAGTGTGTTTTGTTCTCACTCACACACACCTTAGGAAACTTCCCAGAATGTCACCCATCCGGATCACTACTCCAGGCCAAGCACGCTTAACTGTGGAGTTCTAATCAGGCAGACTCCCGAAAAGGAAGGTGCACCTTATTGACATGAGTCATATCATTTAGTCATTTAACTCTTTATCATTTGGGGGTGTTACAATCACCCCCTTTAGAGCACAACATCCTCGTTGTGGGCCCTACATCTCAACTCAGGCAGTGCACCGCACTTAAGGCTGGGTACCACCTCTGATACCAAATGTGACAACTGGGTCCCAGTGGCTGCCTTAACATGGTCGTCGGGTCCTGGCCCACCAGGTACCACCAGTTGCCCCGCAGACACGTGGGGCCCACCCCAGGGTCCACCCACGTGCCTGAACGGGTCATCTGACTAATGATAGTCCCCACAGGCCAACACATGTCCTTTCCCAGAAGATCACCCATCATGATCACTACTCCAGGCCAAGCACGCTTAATTGTGAAGTTCTAATCAGACAGACTCCTGAAAAGGAAGGTGCACCTTATTGACATGAATCATATCATTTAGTCATTAACCCTTTATCATTTGGGGGTGTTACAATCACCCCCCTTTAGAACACAACGTCCTCGTTGTGGGCCCTACATCTCAACCCAGGCAGTGCACCGCACTTAAGGCTGGGTACCACCTCTGATATCATTTGGGGGTGTTACAATCACCCCCATTTAGAGCACAACGTCCTCGTTGTGGGCCCTACATCTCAACCCAGGCAGTGCACCGCACTTAAGGCTGGGTACCACCTCTGATACCAAATGTGACAACTGGGTCCCGGTGGCTGTCATAACATGGTCGTCGGGTCCTGGCCCACCAGGTACCACTAGTTGCCCCGCAAACACGTGGGGCCCACCCCAGGGTCCACCCACGTGCCTGAACGGGTCATCTGACTAATGATAGTCCTCACAGGCCAACACATGTCCTTTCTAGTGTGCTTTGTCCTCACTCACACACACCCTGAGAAACTTCGCAGAAGATCACTCATCATGATCACTACTCCAGGCCAAGCACGCTTAACTGTGGAGTTCTAATCAGGCAGACTCCCGAAAAGAAAGGTGCACCTTATTGACATGAGTCATATCATTTAGTCATTTAACCCTTTATCATTTGGGGGTGTTACAATCACCCCCCCTTTAGAACACAACGTCCTCGTTGTGGGCCCTACATCTCAACCCAGGCAGTGCACCGCACTTAAGGCTGGGTACCACCTCTGATACCAAATGTGACAACTGGGTCCCGGTGATAGCACAGCCACCCCGCCTTAACATGGTCGTCAGGTCCTGGCCCACCAGGTACCACCAGTTGCCCCGCAGACACGTGGGGCCTACCCCAGGGTCCACCCACATGCCTGAACGGGTCATCTGACTAATGATAGTCCTCACAGGCCAACACATGTCCTTTCTAGTGTGCTTTGTCCTCACTCACACACACCCTGGGAAACTTCCCAAAAGGTCACTCATCTTGATCACTACTTCAGGCCAAACACGCTTAACTGTGGAGTTCTAATCAGGCAGACTCCCGAAAAGAAAGGTGCACCTTATTGACATGAGTCATATCATTTAGTCATTTAACCCTTTATCATTTGGGGGTGTTACAATCACCCCCCTTTAGAACACAACGTCCTCGTTGTGGGCCCTACATCTCAACCCAGGCAGTGCACCGCACTTAAGGCTGGGTACCACCTCTAATACCAAATGTGACAACTGGATCCCGGTGACAGCACAGCCACCCCGCCTTAACATGGTCGTCGGGTCCTGGCCCACCAGGTACCACCAGTTGCCCCGCAGACACGTGGGGCCTACCCCAGGGTCCACTCACATGCCTGAACGGGTCATCTGACTAATGATAGTCCCCACAGGCCAACACATGTCATTTCCAGTGTGTTTTGTCCTCACTCACACACACCCTAGGAAACTTCCCAAAAGGTCACACATCCTGATCACTACTCCAGGCCAAGCACGCTTAACTGTGGAGTTCTAATCAGTCAGGCTCCCGAAAAGGAAGGTGCACCTTATTGTCATGAATCATATCATTTAGTCATTTAACCCTTTATCATTTGGGGGTGTTACAGTTACGATGAAACATTGATTTATGAATGTTATGGTAAATCTGATTTAAATAGTCAAACTTTGATCGTTGTTTCTTATCATAAATGCCTAAATATTCTAACACTCCCCATCAAGTTGAGACATATATTTATCATGCCCAAATTGTTACACAAAAAGTGAACACATGTTCCAGGAACCCTTTTCATGAGAATATCTGCAATT
Organism: Viscum album; assembly: GCA_963277665.1. Taxonomy (NCBI): domain Eukaryota; kingdom Viridiplantae; phylum Streptophyta; class Magnoliopsida; order Santalales; family Viscaceae; genus Viscum; species Viscum album. Next base: position 1,898,044,051 of record OY728123.1, read on the forward strand.
TGATCAGAGGTGTGAACATGACCGACTGTGATCCTCTTCTTATAATTCTCTCGAATGAAGTGAAAATCAACTTCAATGTGCTTTGTTCGCTCATGAAATACAGGATTTGTCGCAGTATTGATTGTAGCTTTATTATCACGCCAGATGTGCATTGATCTCTTGAAAGTATACCTGATATCCTATAATATCTGTTGTTCCCAAATAATCTCTTTGGTCACATGTGTCATAACTTGATATTCTGACTCTTCAATTGATCGAGAGATAATTGTCCGCTTCTTACTTCTCCATGAGATCAAATTTCCTCTAATAAATACTGCAAAACCAGACGTAGACCTCCTAGAATAAAGTCATCTTGCATGATATGCATCACAAAACACTTCAATTTCTATGTCCATGATCATAATATAAAATACCTAAGCCTGGTTCCTTTTTTACATATCTATCAATATGAAGAATAGCCTCTCACTGCATTTTTGTTGGGGATTCCATGAACCGAATTACCTTGCTAACTGCACAAGTAATGTCAGGTCGAATCATCATAAGTAGTTAAGCTTCCCAATAAGTCATGTATATCTGTCAGGTGAAGGGAATGCTTCACTATATGTGTGAAGTGTCTTCTCTCCGGGTTTCAAAGGTGAGTCAATTGACTCAGCTCAAGTCATTTCAGTATCCTGCAGTAGATAAATAACATACTTTATTTAAGATAGAAAAAATTCTTTGTCACATATGGAGACCTCAATCCCCAAGAAATATCATAGTGGACCCAAATCCGTTGTGTGAAAATTTTGATGAAGAAAAGGATTGAGTCAACCAATGCCAGCAACATCACTTCTAGTAATAACAATGATATCCACATAGACTACTAAAAGAATACTGAATGATTGAAAACCAAAGAATCCATTATGCTTTGAAACATGCCAAAGAATAATGGTGCAAAAACTAACAAATCAAAAATGAGGTGACTACTTGATTCCATACAACGTCGACGAAGATGAAAAACCTTTTAGGACTACCCCAAGCAACAAACCCAGGTGGTTTCACCATATAAATTTCTTCATTAATCGACAAGCGTGAGAAAGGGGGAGAAAGGGGTCACAGGTGTTAGCGCTTTGGAAGGGGGAGGGGGAGGGGGAGGTGGGAGACACCGACCAACTGTGTGACGTGAGGCGGGGTAGGGATGAGAAGTGGTGTCAATGGGAGATGGAGGGGATGTTATGTGGGGGGAGGTGATGCCATCATATCAATGGGGGAGGCGAATCTGGGAACCACCATGAGCCGGCGAGGAGGCAACATGTGGGGAGGGATAGAGGGAGGGAGGGAGGCTATGTCTGCGATCGTTGGTCATTTGGTGGGAAGAGGATGTTGAGGTAGGCGAGGTAGAGATGGGTTTGCCTCAGGTGGTATTGAAGGGAGTTGGCAAGGAGGGAGAGGAGCCTTAGGGGTACAGTTGGGAGGGGGTTATTTAACCTCCTCTCATACCGTGTTACGATAAATCCCATTTAAGTAGTCAAACATTGACCAGTGACTCTTATCATAAATGCATAAATATTCTAACACTAAAAACGCCATTAAATGTTTTCTGGGAGCTATCTATAGTAGCATACAAATTGAATTCATTAAGTTGAAAGAAATAACAATATACATTCAACATTTCCATAAGTGAGAATATCTATTTACTAAATCCTAAAATTTCCAACATTTACATGGGTGTCTTCTACATTGTCATTCATGTATATGTTTTAAAATAATATGAACTGATAGGAGTGCAGGGCGGGCTGGTCGTAGTGGGCAGCGTGCAACTATCCAGGGGCAGCTGTGTAATTACTCTTATAGTTGTTAGGAGGTTGTTAGTTTGTTAGTTTGTTAGTTTGTTAGAAAGTTGTTGGGAGGAGGGGTTGTCTAGAAGCTTCCAGTGGAGTCTATAAATAAAGGAGTTGTGGGCTGTATGGGAGGGGAATTGTTTTAGAGAGAAGGGTTTTGTTGTGCATAATTACAGGTTGCTGCCTTTTGGGCCTCGGAGAGCAGCGCCTCTAGAGGATTTCTTCTTCTATTTCTCTTCTTTTCCTTCTTTGTTCTGTAATTTCTGCTACTGTTAATTGAAGTGCCTACTGATTTTCTCTCTCTTTTGAAATTGACTCCTATCAATTGGTGCTTTCCTTGAGAGAATTGAGAGAGTTTAAGACATAGAAACGAGAGAGATTCTTGCTAGATATTGCTGGAAATTTTTGGACCGTGTGAATTGCAGCAGTCGCGACCATTTTCTGGACGCAACGACGTAACAGAAGACTGAAGAGCACGAAGCTGCAGGAGAGGAATCACAATAGTATAGAAACGGTGGAACGCGATTGATAGCAGGTGGACTACAAGTGGACACAGGTGTCCGACTGACAACAGGTGGACGTAGCACCGTGGCAATTTGAGAAGTGCTAGGAGACAAAGATTTGGAGCTGAAAACTGAGAAAATATTATGGATATTTGGGTGTCACTCGCCAAGCTGAGAAAAAGTCAGGAGGAGAGTTTGGGGCAAGAGATGATGTAGGTTTTCTCCAAAAACAATCCTGAGACTTGGATCAAAGAAGCTGAGAAATATTTTTCTCTCCGCCAAAATTCGGAAGAGATGGAGGTACCTATGGCAGAGTTATGTATGCAAGAAACTGCTTGGGTTTGGAATTTTTTGTTGGAACCAAATAAGAATGGTTTTACCTGGACGCAATTCAAGGAAGCACTGTTGGAGAGATTTAAAGGTGTGGAAGAGGAAGAAACAGAGGCTGCAACTGCTCAAAATGCAGAAGAGTTACAAATTGTCGAAGTTACAGGGAATTTTGGTCTTGTACAAAAGCATCGAGTGATGATGAAGGTGGTGTCGGCGCAAGTGATTGCTTCTTTTGAGCCAATTGAACAACCATTTCCTGAATAGGAGGAGCAGCCTGCAGTTGTCGAAGACGCATCAAGAGCTAGAACGGGGTGGCTGTATGACTGCGAACAACTGCCAGTAGAAGCTTTAGGAGTTGGAAATCGAATTCAAGAACCGCCACATCAAAATCAACATGAAAATTTGGTTGCGACTATGCCTTCATTAAACAAGTTGAGCGAGCATCACAATTCGGGAACTACTGAGGCTCAGGTGGGCAACAAGGGTAAACGAGTCACTCAACTAGTTGCTACAGGGAGCTACAATCGGGGAGCTGTAGAAGCTGGAATTCAAGAGGACAACGAAGGGGTTGGAGAACCGCCACACCGAAAGAAGATTTTCTAGGGAAGTACTTCTAGTACATTGGCAGCACAAGAGGTCGAAGACTCTTTTGATGGAGCCCAGCTATGTTCAACTTTTGCTTTAGCCGATCACAAGCAAAAGAGACCATTGCAGATGAGAAGTGAGGAAACAGTTATGTTGATGTAGAAATTGTTATTGAACAAGCTGCATGGCTGCCTAGACCACCACCAAAGCCACCAGACAATCACCTTGAGGACAATGTGATATTTCAAAAGGGCGGTAATGATAGGAGTGCAGGGCGGGCTGGTCATAGTGGGCAGTGTGCAACTGTTCAGGGGCAGCTATGTAATTACTCTTATAGTTGTTAGGAGGTTGTTAGTTTGTTAGTTTGTTAGAAAGTTGTTGGGAGGAGGGGTTGTCTAGAAACTTCTAGTGGAGTCTATAAATAAGGGAGCTGTGGAAGCTTCCAGTGAAGTCTATAAATAAGGGAGTTGTGGGCTGTATGAGATGGGAATTGTTTTAGAGAGAAGGTTTCTGCTGCGCTGAATTACGAGCTGCTGCCTTGGGCCTCGAAGAACAGCGCCTCTAGAGGATTTCTTCTTCTATTTCACTTCTTTTCCTTCTTTGTTCTGTAATTTCTGCTACTGTTAATTGAAGAGCCTACTAATTTTCTCTCTTTCGAAATTGACTCCTATCATGAACCCCCTTAATATGATTTAATATCTTACTGTCCCTAGTGTTAATATTCAACATGCATGATTTACAATTTCCATTATTAATTTTATATTTTGGCAGCAATATATTCTCCTTTTTTCTCTAGAGGATTTCTTCTTCTATTTCTCTTCTTTTCCTTTGTTCTGTAATTTCTGCTACTGTTAATTGAAGTGCCTACTAATTTTCTCTCTTTCGAAATTGACTCATATCATGAACCCCCTTAATATGAGTTAATATCTTACTGTCCTTAGTGTTAATATTTAATGTTGGACCCCATTTCATTTAATTGGGTATTTCTGAGTCCCACATCGGACTTACCCTCTCTGTATTTAGTTTTACTCATCTATAAAAGAACATCCTCACCTCACATTGAGGTAAGGGGAATTCACCATTCACATGGTATCAGAGGGTTCTTAATCCCGACCCTCCCTCCCAGCGGCTTCCCGGTTCTATCCGGCCCCGCCTCTCTTCCCCCCCTCTGGCTCTGCCCTAATCTCCCGACGGCCCTCCCCGGTGGCTCTCTCTCCCGGCGGCCCTCCCTCCCGGCGGCTCTCCCTCCCGGCGCACCTCCCCTCGCTCCGCGGTGCCCTCGCCAGCACCTCGCCCAGGCGCTCTCGCCCTCGCCCTGGCGCCCGCGCCCTAGCCCCGGCGCTCCCGGCAACCTTTGCTCGACGCCTCCCGCAGCTCCAGCACCTCCCGCTGCCCCGCGCCTCCCGAGCGCCCCCGCTGCTCTCGACCAGCGCCCCCCCCCCCCCCCCCCCCCCCTTCCGCCGCCTTCACCCTAGCAGGCGCCCTCAGCCTCTGTCCCGACGGACCCTCCCGGCAGCACGCCCTCGTCCCGGCAGAGCGCCCTCGTTCTGGCGGCCCTTCCAGCACGCGCACGTCCTGCGCACGATCATCCTGCCGGCCCGCTGCATCAGTTACCCGACGCTTCCATGGCGGACTCCTCGGGACGTGGTCGTGCTTCAAGTCGTCCACGTCCCTTCTATCACCATTGTGGCAAGTTTGGCCACCTGCTCGCCCGATGTTAGGTCCTGCATGGACGCCCATATCAGCACCCGCGGCAGGGACAGCCCGCGGTCCGAGACGCGTCCTCGACTGTCGCCTCTCTTTTCTCGTCTCTGGCCCTTTCTATGGCCGACCTCAGGCGGCCTCATGATCCGCCGGCCTCTGTCCGACCCGCTCCCTCCTCGGCTTCTCTGGCCCGTACTGTTTGCCACACTGCCTTGGTCAGCCATTGCTCCCCTGCCTGGCTGCTGGACTCAGGTGCCTCCGACCACCTCACCGGTGATGCTGGTATGCTGACGTCTTACTGCACTTATGCTGGTTCTTCAGCCATCATCGTCGATGATGGCTCCACTATCCCCATAGCGGGCTTCGGTGCATGCTCCCTGACTCCATTGATACACCTACCCCCTCTGTGACACATGTGCCCCGCAGTCCCTTTAATCTGCTTTCCATCAGTAAATTGACTAAGGATTATAACTGTGCAGTCATATTTACATCTTCTAGTGTTGTGTTTCAGGAGCAGACTACGAACCAGGAACTTGGTCGAGGCCGGCTTCGAGACGGGGTCTAAATGTTCGAGGGACCAGCACTCATTGCTTGCACGTCTACCTCTTCTCGGGCACTTGATCTTCATCCCCGATTGGGACACCCGCCTGCATCCACCATTCATCAGATGTTTCCGGACTTCCATCGGACTCCTACTTTTCATTGTGAGTCCTATTCTTTTGCGAAACATCATCGCTCTTCCTACATTCCTCGCACGGATCACGGGCCTCCCACCCCTTTGATCTGGTTCATTCAGATGTTTGGGGCCCGTGTACCATTCCGAGTCACTTGGGATATAAATACTATATCTCTTTCATTGATGACTATTCGCGCATGACGTGGCTTTACCTTCTTCAAGAACGCTCCGAAGTGTTTTCCACCTTCCAAACCTTTTTCAATGAAATTAAGAACCGTTTTTCTATCTCTGTCAAATGTCTCCGCTCGGATAATGGGCGCGAGTATCTCTCCACTTCCTTTCGGCAGTTTCTCCAGGAAAATGGTATCCTTCATCAGACCTCCTGTCCTGATACACCCCAGCAGAACGGCGTGGCCGAGCGGAAACACAGACATATTCTGGAGACTGCTCGTGCCCTCATCTTCCACCGACATGTGCCTCTGCTTTTTTGGGGAGATGCCATTCTCACTGCTGCATACCTCCTCAATCGCCTTCCTTCTGCTATCCTTAAGGGGGAGACTCCCTTTCGGGCTCTTTTCCCCACTCTCCCTCTTCATTCCCTCCCTCTTCGAGTGTTTGGCTGATTGTGTTATGTTCGTGACACTCGCCCTGGCCGCACCAAACTCTCTCCCAAATCCCTCCGCTGCATATTCCTTGGTTATTCCCGCACTCAGCGCGGATACCGCTGCTTCTCCCCGGACCTTCGCCGGTATGTCATCTCCGCGGATGTCTCCTTTGTTGAGGGTTCTCCATTCTCTTTTCTCTCTCCTCCTCCTGACTCTGCTATTGATAATTGTCTTCCCCTCATCATCCTTCCTCCACAGGCGTCAACCCCTGTTGACACCCATTTTGGTCAGGTCTACTCCCGCCGTCCTTCGACTGTATCCCCCGTTCCGGCCCGTGACACTGATGCTCCCGCTTCGTCCGCTGCTCCTGCTCCGCCACCCGAGGACTTGCCCATTGCCCTCCGGAAAGGTACTCGCTCCTGCCAGAGTACTCCTCCATTTGTCTCTTCATACAGGGGTCTGTCCGCTCTGGAGACAATTTCTATACCTCGCACGCTTGGTGAAGCCAAATCTCACCCCGGGTGGTTAGCTGCAATGCGGGATGAATTGCAAGCTCTGGAGGAAAACCATACTTGGGATCTTGTCCCCCTTCCAGCAGGCAAACAGGCAGTGGACAGCAAATGGATTTATACGATCCGTCTCAATCCCGACGGCTCTCTTTGCCGCCTCAAAGCCCGGCTGGTGGCGAAGGGGTTTGCTCAGACATATGGCATCGACTACTTTGAGACCTACTCTCTGGTCGCCAAGATGGCCTCTGTCCTCCTATTCATCTCTCTGGCTACTCATCATCACTGACCACTTCATCAGCTAGATGTCAAGAATGCCTTTCTCCATGGCGTTCTTGAGGAAGAAGTCTACCTGAAGCAGCCCCCTGGTTTTTCTGCCTCCGGTGCCGACTCTCATGTCTGCCGCCTCCGTCGGTCCCTCTATGGCCTCAAGCAGTCTCCTCGAGCTTGGTTTGGCCGCTTCAGCACTGTCGTCACGGCCTTTGGCCTCTCCCGGAGTCTAAAGGACCACATCGTCTTCTTCCGTACGACACCGCACGGCTGTATCTTGCTCGTGGTATATGTTGATGATATCATCATCACAGGAAGCGACTCCAGAGGGATCGTCAGCCTCAAAGCGCACCTTCACCAAAACTTTCATACCAAAGATCTTGGTCCCCTGACTTACTTTCTTGGCATCGAGGTCTCCCGTTCTGAGGACTCGATCTCTCTCTGCCAGCGTAGGTATGCTCTTGATATCTTGCAGGATGTCGGTCTGAGCACCGCCACTGCCGTGGACACCCCACTTGAGCCTGGCGAACGTACTCTCCATTCCGACTCGGAACCATTTCCTCATCCCGAGCGCTATCGACGTCTGGTGGGTAAGCTGAACTACCTCACCATGACGCGACCCGACATTGCCTGCGCCGTTGGCAAAGTCAGCCAGTTCATGGAGCATCCAACCCAATCTCAGTGGGATGTTGTCATTCGCATTGCCAAATACATCAAGCGAGACCCTGCACGTGGCCTTCAGTATTCTCGTCATGCTCACTTGGATGTTGAGGCCTTCTGTGATGCCGACTATGCAGGTTGCCTTGCGACCCGCAAGTCTACTTCAAGGTTCGCCGTGTTCTTCGCCGGTAACCTCATCTCTTGGCGCAGCAAGAAGCAGACTGTCGTCTCCAGATCGAGTGCCGAGACTGAATACCGCGTCATGGCCACCGTCACCACTGAGATCTTCTGGCTTCGTCATCTCCTACATGAGCTCGGCTTCCCGGCACACACCTCTGCTCATATCTGGTGTGACAATCAGGCCGCCACGAAAATTGTCTCGAATCCCGTCTTTCATGAACGGACTAAGCATATCGAGGTGGACTGCCACTTCCTCTGCCACCATCTGGAGCAGCACCATATCAGCTTTGGCCATGTACCGACGGCCGATCAGCTTGCCGATCTCTTCACCAAAGGTCTCCCAGGGGCTCGCCTTGACTCTCTCACTTCTAGGCTGGGGATTCACAGCCTCCATAGCCCAGCTTGAGGGGGAGTATGAGTTTGTCTTGTCGTCTTTTCTTTGGGGGACTCAATCCAATCTGGGCATGTCCAGCTTGAGGGGGAGTGTTGGACCCCATTTCATTTAATTGGGTATTTCTGAGTCCCACATCGGAATTACCCTCTCTGTATTTAGTTTTACTCATCTATAAAAGAACATCCTCACCTCACATTGAGGTAAGGGGAATTCACCATTCACATTTAACATGCATGATTTACAATTTCCATTATTAATTTTATATTTTGGCAGCAATATATTCTCCCTTTTGGCAGCAATATATTCTCCCTTTTTCTCCATTTTTCTCCCTTTTTGAAATTTTATATTATTAACAATTCTAGAGGAGGAGGAGGAGGAGGAGGGATTCCTCTCAAAGGCGCCACTCCCTGAGGCCGAGGCCTAATCCACCTGGACAGCTTCAATGGGAGGCAATTAAAAAATCATCTGTATTTTCTCTAGTTATTACCCTTTCTCATTAATACCCCAAACACTCCTAACCATCCTGTCAACAACTACCAAATTGCAACACTACCCCCCTTGGGAGTTATTTAATACTCCCCTACACACAACAAAGTGTTTAATCTTCGAATTCCCATATTCCTTCACCATTTGGCATCCCACGCATAACCATCCCCATGAATGGCTGGCCCAACCTTGTAGCCTCAGTACCGGACATTTCAACTTATTGTGTTCTCGAACTGGATCAAGTCGAGAAAAGACCAAAATCAGTAACCTTCCCTAGGTTTCAGAAAATCTGAAAAACTAGAATATCCACTATAACGGCCTCTGAAAGAACTTTCCCTGCCGATCCATCGATCTCCAAATACAGCTCCTCCACTCTCTCTTTGAGTCTTTTCCAGCCTTCATTGTAAGCAGCAGGAAGAGATCCCAACACTCTTAAGTGCCTGTAAAGTTTTGAGATGACTATCTGCGTAATTAGAGCTAAATCACCAAGCTGCATCTCCAACCCAACTGATCTCTCGGTGAAACTGATATTACCTTGCATTCTATTCATAAAAAAAAATTAATACCTAAAGGAATCTTCCTTTCCTTCAAGAAAAACTATCATGGAAAAGCAAATAACACTCATTCTTTACAGTGTCCACAAACTTTATCCATCCAGGCACAAACAACATGGACAATCCTAAAAGATTTGAAAGACTTCCTTGCTTCTCATAGAACAAAAATGTGCAATTAGTGAAAACAACATAAAAACACATTTGATGAAAAGAACACTTCCACTGAATTAATTTCCTATCTAGGGAAACATATCCAGCATGTCTCTTCATTGTTTTTAACATAAAATTTTCTTGGTTAGAGGGAGAAGTGTCACTTGAAACTTCAGTGTCTTCATCTTTCCAACTTATTTGTGGTGAAACCAGTTCATCTTTGTTATTTACCTCTAAAATAATTACAAGTTCATGGATGGGATTTCCACAGGAACTGATAAAAAGAGCAGTGTTAACCCTACCTTCACCAAAAATGGGTAACATGTGACTGCACTTTTCTTTCCAGATAGTTTTTTGTCTCCGTTATGTTTTAAGACAGCTATTTCCATTATACTTAAAAACATCATTGAGCTCCTCTTCACCTGGAGTAAATAAAGGAGCCTCTCCTTTAGCTGCATCTGCCTTTACTCCTGCCATTTCTTCTCTTGTAAAATCAATCTTCGTTGCCTGACCTCCACACCCTGAAATGGGCTGTTTGGACATTACTACTGAAGAAGATAGAGCAGAACATCTTCCCTCTGTACTAGCCAAAAACAAGGAATATTCTCTCCATTAAAATTATTTTTGGTGAGGTGGTTCTTGTTCTCTTATACTTACTCTATGGACCCCAGCTGCAACAAATAGAAGTACTAATGAAAGTTTCATATTGAATTGCTGCAGCAGAACAGTCCCTGATAGGGTGCCGGGGGTACTTAAAACTTATTCCAGGATAAATAAACATGACCAGGTGGTATATGGGTAGTTTGGTAATTGTCCTATTTTGTATATAAGTGAATTTCAGTTTGTAGTATTGGGGATCTCAGCGGGAGAAATAGGAAGCAGCTTAGAGCAGTTGCTGGAGGCAGCATCTTCAGCTCTTGGGGATTCAACCAGGAGAAATTTCTCTTTTCCCTTCTTGCTTAGATTTCTAGATTCAAGTTCTCTGTAAGTTTGTTTGAGATTGTTTAGTATATTTTTTCTAAAGAAATAAACTAGAAACTATGTGAATTCTGCCATTTTGGTGATTTTATTGAGAGTTACGCGTTAGAGGATCAGAACTCAAAGTCTTTGAATGCCACCAAAGATGGAGCCGTGAGTAGATTCTCTCGAGTTGGTGATAGAATGTTTGTTGCACGCACAAGAATGAATGGATTCAAATATTTACTTAAGTACTCCATCACATGGAGGAATTATAGACGACTTTAGTTGCACTCACGCGGCAAGTGCATGAGTTCTCTGTACGGAGGACTGAGTCGGAAATGAAGTTGCAGGAAAAGGTTGAGCTGAGGGTTATGACTACAAGTTGCGGAGAATAGGAAGAAGTCGGCTTGGAGAAGTTCACATCAAATCCAGTACAACTTGATGATGCAGGCGCTGAACCAAGTTCCAGTAAACTTAAGCAAAGTTCAGAGAGCAAGGAACTTGGACCGAGGTCGCTCTTGGATTATGAAATGAATACAAAAGAAGAAGGTATGAAGATGAACTTGAGCACCTTGGCCAACCGTGGATTGTATGAGCATAGAATTCTTGATCCATAAAACTCAGAACAACTTTCATGTGCCTATAGCTCAACTTTTCACGGAAGGATTAGTACATCACTGGATGTTGTCTTTATTGTCGCAACGGACAAGTCCCTTGTGGGATGAGTTGAAGGCTGAACAACATGGAAGGTTTCGAACTATGCACGAAAGTGATCCTCTGAAATAGTTGAAAGGAACTAAGAAAACTGGTTTGGTGGGAGACTACATCGACGAATTTAAAAAGGCTGCTTTGCGTATACTCGGTTTACATGAATCGTGGTTTATTAGTTTTTTTAGGAGGATTGTGTCTGAAAATTGAGAGTACTGTGGCCACACATGAGCCTGGCTCATTTCTTTTTCAAGAAATGTTGAGTGCGAGCTTGTTGTGCAGGGGGTGATCCGCATCCAAGAAGTACGGTGGGCAGGGTGAGGTTCCAATTCCATTCATTCGAATAATACAGGTCTGGTCTGATCGATTTCAGTTCTGACTGGTTCCAGTGTTGAGTGAAAGGAGGTTGTGGCAAAGTGGAAAGAGTTCAGAATCTTTCTAGAACTGAGTATGAAGAATGGAGGGCCAGGGGACTTTGTTTTTTTTTTTTTTTTTTTTTTTTTTTTTTGTGGCTCCAAAATTGTTCAAGAATACAAATATCAAGAGAAAGGAATGCTGCTGATGTTTTGGGAATCCATGGAACCATTAGCTGAGTCCGTGGACACAACACCAGAAGGAAACTACATTGCGTCTGCTGAGGAAGATGTGCAATGGGAGATGACTTGTCAGGTGATTTTTCTTGTAACTATAGAGGGCCAGGGTAACTAGGGTGCCAAGTCTATGTTGTTGGAAGAAATCGTTGTAGGGGTTCCATTTTGGTTATTACTGAAAATGGAGCCAGTCACAATTTTGTGACAATAGATTTACTAAAATTCCTCGAGTTGCCTATTACTCACAATAAGTCTTTTGGGGTTCATTTGGGTGATGGAAACCGCATGGTTTCTCGTGAACTGTGTGTATCATCTTGGGTTCTTGAACCATGATCCACCTCTTTTTTTTTTCTTGTCGTGTTGAATGTTATTTCAAAGCGAGCTCATATGTCCTATTTTCAAGGTGTTTGTCTATTCTTCTATTTTCTCTTGATCCGGCTCGAATCAAAGTTTGATAATGGAAGAGTGAAATGTCATAAGCATGAGGTAGGTGGTCTATGACTTTTTCCTTAAAGTTTCATTTTATATAAAATATTCCATTATGTTGTGCGCCGAACTTCCTGTGTGTCATCTATTAAACATGAAATTTAATATGTAAATGTTAATTCCATGATTTATTTACTCATCGTGCACCTAAACACACCATTGGAGGTCGTATACTTTGATTTGAACCACTCCTTAGTGTAACGTACCGACCCGAGTGCCACACACTGGTGCCATGAGCCGGTTCGCTACGTGACCTCAAACGCATATCCCCGTATAACAGAGACTGTCGACTAGTAGCGAGGGTCTAATGTCGATCATAGGGAAACTATAACCTCTTTTTTAAAGTAGGAAAACAGTGTAAATAAATAATAACAACCAAACGACATAACAAATAATCAAACCAAACCAGTATCACATGATGAATAAAATAGGAACTACAATATGCAAAACTAAACAGTAGATATGTCATGCCAATATGTGTCAAGTGTCAATATGAAAAACCCAAAATAAATAACGACACTGAAAACTCCCAATTGGGTCTCAAACAACGTCTGGTTCCCTCATTCATGCTTCATCCTGACTCAACCATCTAACATATGGATCTTGCCCTTATCCTGTTCTGCAACCATGAAATCTATTCGGGTACCGATCAGGCAGCCCGAGTAGGGCGTGAGTATAACTCAATAGGACACCACCAACGGTGTCTAAAACAATATCCATTCAGTAGCAGTATACGCAATTGTATAAAGAATAAAATACAGGCACTAAAGTAAACAGTTTACATTTATTCAATTACTTTTTATTTAAGCACATAACTCTCGGGTTCCTGAGGACACCTGAACCAATCAACATCTTCTTCAGCCCATGCCGGAGTCTGAACCATGTCACATATCTAATTCAAAATTCATTATAACACATGGGCTTTCATTATCCATTTCATTTCAATTTATAATACGGCAAATTGGAACCATAGTCCAATGCCAACAGTTTGGGTCTAGGTCTTCATGCCTATGACCATGTTGGATATTGAAGCAGCAGCCCGTGTCCCATACTCATTTATCAAACAATTTATCAAACAATTTATCACTATGGGCTTTGGAAGCAGCATACCATGTCCCACACGAATATCAAATAATTTATCAGTATGGGGTTTGGAAGCAGCAGATCATGTCCCGCACACGAATATCAATTAATTTATCACTATGGGCTTTGGAAGCATCGGACCATGTCTCACACACGCTTATCACAATCACACATATATCACATATATCACATCAATCAAGGTTAACCAACATTAACCATCTTATCACATTTCACAATCAAAACATTCATTAATTAATTCAACAATTAAAAAATCCAATTCAATCAATTGGATAATCAAAACAATTCCTATTAATTAATTCAACAATTAATTAATCAAATTCACAATCTCTATCCCCATAATTAATTCAACAATTAATTATTCCAATAAATTTCACAATATCAACATCTCATTAATTAATTAAACAATTAATTAATCAAATAAATTTCACAATCTAAATATCTCATTAATTAATTCAACAATGAATTAATCAAATCAATTTCATAATCCTTTAATTAATTAATTCATCAAATTAATATCGGGGGGATTGGGATTTTAAAACTGATTTTTAGAAGAATAAATTTCCACGCGCACGGTTTCCTGTACGGGGCACACAGTTATGAGAAACCGTGCGCCCTAACCATGTGTCTCGCCTAGGGGGGTTGCACAGTTTCTCCTAAGAGGGTGCATGGTTTATCAAACTGTGCACCAACCATGAAAACCCCACTATCTCAAGGGTGCACGGTTTGCTGGACTGGGCACACGGATTGAGAAAACCATGCGCCAACTGTGCACTCCCCATGCCCTCCAAAAACTTACGATTTTCACCCAAATACACCCAAGATAAAACCCAAACAAAATATACTCAACATAAGGAAAAAGAATACCTAAAAAAAAAAGCTCGAGACGTCGTCAAAAAAGTTTGGGTTCTTACAATCTCCCCACTTTATAACAACTCGTCCTTGAGCTGTACTCCCAAGCATCTCTAAGATTCCGAGTCAAATTGGGTTACCACAAAGTTCGGTATGCAGTGAAGATATTGAAAAAATGGCATTTCGTACTCATTAAGGTCATTGCGAATATTTAGTAATGCCCTTCAGCCTTAAGAATTCCCCAACCACTTTTCAAGATACCACGAACATCATGTTTAAATCTCTACTTCGCAAGAGTCCTGGTTTTCTTTGATGATATTTTGATCTATAGTAGGAGTTAGAGAGACCATTTGGAACATTTTCACTAGGTTTTTACTATTTTTCAAACCAATGGATTGCATATTAACAGAAAAAATGTTTCTTTGGCCGCACTTTTGTGGAATATTTAGGGCATCCTATTTATTTTGAAGGAGTTTTTATGGATCCGTAGAAGGTTTCCAGTGTCCAAAGGTGGCATGTTCCTTAAGAATGTTAAGTAGGTTAGAGGTTTTTAAGGTATTTAGGTTGCTCACCGCTTTGACAAAATGAGACAACTTTTAGTGGGGACCTCTTACTCAATAGAATTTTGATTTTTTTTAAAAGTGCATGGTTTTAGCTTCCTTCCTAGATCTTCCTGATTTTTCTATACCCTTTCTTATAGAATGCCTTAGGTGGGGGAATAGGAGCAGTTCTCATGAAAGGTGGCCGACCGGTTTTCTATTTCAACAAATCTTTATCTGATTTAAATATGGATAAATTTGTATATGAAAAGTGTTAAACCCGATTTTATTATATTGGGTATTTATGAGTCTCACATCGGAATACTCCACCATGTATTCCATTTTACTCATCTATAAAAGAATGTATTCACCTCACATTGAGGTAAAGGGAATTCGCCACTTTACATGGTATCAAAGGGAAAATCCCTTTTTTTTCTCTCCTCCGCTGTCTGCGGACTCCTAGTTATGTCCACAGCTCCGCCCCTCCTTGAGGATTCCTCCAGGTCGTTCGGCCCACCCTTCCCGGCGGCTTCCCGACATCCTTCGGCTCCCAGCTGCCCTCTTTCGTCCCGGCAGAACCCTTCTGCCTCCTTCCTTGTGCAACGCAGTGCGTCTCGGCCCGCCCTCCCTCCCTGCTTCGCAACCAGACTCGCCTCCCTCAGGCGGACTCCGTCGCTCCGCCTCCTCCCGTCGCGTCCCGCCGGCCCACCATCCCTCACGGTTCCCGGCCCTTGCTGCTCCCTCGCACGATCGGCCTGCCTCTCACCGGCGCCTCCCGATCCCGACGCAAATCGAGCAACCTCCCGACGCGACTCCCAGCTCCCGGTCCGACGAGGTATGCCCATTTGTCTTTGTGCGTGCGTTGAACCTTCATTCCCGGTTGGGTCATCCACCTGCCTCCACCATTCATCAATTGTTTCCTGATGTCAGTCAGCATGCCTCCTTTCATTGCAAGTCTTGTAAATCTGCGAAACATCATCACACTTTATATTTTCCTCGAGTAGATACACGGGCTTCCAAACCCTTTGATTTGGTTCATTCAGATGTATGGGGTCCCTGTGTCGTCTAGAGTCAATTAGGTGTTGCGGAATCGTCGGGAGTCGCAATGACAGAAACGAAAAACAAAAGAAAATGCAGAAGGAAAGCAACAAGAACACAACAATTTACGTGGTTCGGGAATAATCCCTACGTCCACGGAGAGGCAGAACTTCACTAATTCGGGAGCACAAATTACAGAGTTTTCTCGATAGTAACCCTAGCCTGAAAATGGGCTATAAAATGGAGAAGACGATCACTGTTCTGAAAAGTAAGTCTGCGTCGCTACAGTGAATGGCGGTCACCTTTGTCAAAAGTGCAACAGTATTGTTGACTCCGAAGTCCACACTGCTACAGTGCATGTCAGTTGCGGGTCACAAGCATTCGGCCCAACCGGATCGGGCTACACCAATCCAACAATCTCTCACTTGGAGCCTGATCCACTACACTGCTATGCTTCGATGCAACTGATGAAGACAACTTACTTAATTTGAGTTCTTCCTCTTCTTTACTCACCAGTGGCGTGCTTTCCATTCACAGATTCATGAAATACAAACTGTTTTCCTCTTGTGCTCTCATCATGTCCTTCATTATTTTGTCTCTCATCCGCCGTTCAACAGTGGAGATCAACAGAGGCACAGCAGTGCTTCAACTTCTGTATCACCATAGGCTTTGTCAACATGTCTGCCGGATTGTTGGTTCCACAGATCTTCTGCAAAGTCAACAACTCATCCCGTATCAAACCTCTGATGAAATGATACTTCAACTGAATGTGCTTCGTCCGGGCATGAAACACTGGGTTCTTTGCAAGATGTATAGCATTCTGACTGTCACAGTGCAATACATTCTCCTCTTGCTTTCTTCCCAATTCATCCAAGAAGTTCTTCAGTCAAACCATCTCTTTCCCAGCTTCTGTTACAGCAATGTATTCTGCCTCTGTGGTGGATAAAGCCACCGCCTTCTGCAATTGTGATATCCAACTTACCGCAGTTCCTCCACAGGTAAAAACATAACCCGTGGTCCTCCTACTGTCGACATCGCCTCCAAGGTCAGCATCCACATACCCCTGCAATGAATTTTCTTTCCCAAAGCACAGAGATACCTCCTTGGTGCCCTTCAAATACCTCAGTATCAACTTCACAACTTCCCAATGTTGCTTTCCAAGGTTAACTATATATCTGCTCACAACTCCCACTGCATGAGCGATGTCAGGTCGAGTACAGACCATGACATACATCAGGCTTCCAACAGCTGATGCGTATGGAACTTTTGTCATGTACCCCACCTCTTCTGTCGTCTTCGGTGATTGCTCCTTTGATAGTTTGAAATGGCTCGCCAGGGGAATAGAGACAGCCTTTGCTTCCATCATACTGAATCTTCTCAGGAACTTCTCAATATAATCAGTCTGTGACAACATTAATGTTCCAGCTGTGCGGTCTCTCTTGATCTTCATCCCCAGAATCATGTCAGCTTCTCCAAGATCTTTCATTTCAAACATCTCAGTCAACTGCCTTTTCAGCTTATTAATCCTCTGCATACATGATCCTACAATGAGCATGTCATCCACATACAAAAGCAATATAATGTATTCATCGCCAAAGGACTTGATGTAGCAACATTGATCCATGCCACATCGTTTATATTCATTTTTAGACATAAATGAATCAAACTTCTTGTTCCACTACCTCGGTGCCTGCTTCAATCCATATAAGTTCTTCTGGAGTTTGCACACCAAGTCTTCCTTCCCAGACTCTACATATCCCTCGAACTGCTGCATGTAGATATCCTCCTCCAAATCTCCATGAAGGAAAGCAGTCTTGACATCAAGCTGCTCAAAGTGCAAGTCCTCTGACGCCACAATGCTGAGAACCACCCGGATGGTGGTAAGCTTCACTGCTGGTGAGAATATTTTAGTGAAATTCACTCCCTCCTTCTGTTGGAAGCCTTTCACCACAAGCCTTGCCTTGAACCTCCTCTTGCCATCATGTTCTTCCTTGACCCGGTAGACCCACTTGTTCTGCAATGCTTTCTTTCCTGTTGGCAGGGGTGACAGCTCCCAAGTGTTGTTATCATGCAATGAGGAAATCTCCTCCTTCATAGCCAGCTCCCACTTGCTCAACTCCTTCAGCTGCATTGCCTCTTCAAAGCATTCTGGTTCTCCACCGTCAGTCAATAATAGATAATGCAGGGATGGTGAATACCTCTGCACACACCTTCTCACCCTCATTGATCTCCTCAACTCTACTGGAGTAGTAGGTTCCACCGGTTCGGATCTCTCATGCTCAGATACACCTTCAAGCTCCATTTGCTCTTTGCACTCTGATTCAATGTTCCCATTTTCATCTTCAGCTACATGACGATCTTTGTACATGACACCTTCATTGAATACCACATTCTGGCTCCTGATGACCATCTTCTTGAGATCATCCCAAAAGCGGTAACCAAAC